>CM071137.1:17627465-20027465 GCA_036417725.1 Clanis bilineata
TGTATCGAAGTACAATAACGCCACCAAAGTAGTCGAATACAATTAATGATACGGATAACTGCTTTTACGCTGTTGTTCCACTGATTTATCAATACATTTACGTTTATTTATTATCACCTTTATATAGTACTTGAAAATTCACAGCGATGTGATGCGTGGCTTATATAATATTTCAATTTGTGCTAGGACCTTCATTATAAGAATTTGTTTGGCGTGTAAGGTAGTAAAGCAAATAATGTTGTGTTCAGGTTTGAAGCATATTGTAGCCAATGTAATTACTGCGCAGCATAAGTGTAGATTTCTTGCCCTGTGAAATGATCTGTAAGGTACCTATTACTACTGTAGTTAATATTTTGTCCAGGTGTTAAACGGCATCAAAACACAACAGCCATTGACTGGCATTCCTATGACTTTAGCATATCACATGGGTAAGTTAATACATTTTACTTTAGAAATTAAACCATCCAGTCCTGCAGTGATATTCTGTAAAAAGCTAAACTTGTCACCGTTGAGAGTTCGTGAGTGAGATAACATCGCTTGACCTGTAGCTCAACCATGAGTTTGTTGCACGTATTTACGCGAGCAAGGACGTAAAGTATTTGTATGGAAAACGTCAGTTCCGGGTACGGGTGTTTGTCATACAAATATATCGCTAGCGAATAATGTCAAAAAAATTCATGGTTGGCCTCCGGTAACTCGATATCTCACCGCGAATTCAGCTGTCGAGTTACACAAAAGTTCTTACAGAATACCGCTACAGGGATTGACTGTGTTAAAACTCAATAACTTGAATAAGCTCTTGCTTGGCCTGAGCTAACGAGCTATTCTACCAGAGATATGTAAAGTAAAAACCTGCCCCCTGACTCTTGACACTCGATGCGAATTTGACTTCGATCCGATTTCATTTAGTGACTTCATCATCATCATCATCATCAGCCATAGGACGTCCACTGCTGAACATAGGCTCCCCAAAGATTTTATTTAGTGACTTATTCTACCAAAATCAAGATAAAAAGTGTGCTAATAGTGCATTGGATTGGAGAACTTGTTATTTTTAATGTGACATTAGTGCACTTTTTAACTCTATTTCGGTGGAATTTTAAGTCACTAAATGAAATCGAATCGAATTCAAATTCGATTCGAGTGTTAAGAGTCAGCCCCTGATACATATATCTAATGAAGTGTTTCTTTTGATCGATTTTTTCCTCAAGCATCGCTCATCTTCCTCCCACCTCCCTGATGAAAAAACATCTCAAGAGTTGGATTATTGCTGGGCATTTTATTTTATGCATTTTACAGAGTCGATATGGCATATGAATTTTATAAGATGGCCCCATAGGTTACGACGCTTTTTCTGTTCTGTTCTATTCTAAATAAGTGATATAATAAAATTTATATAATTTGTTTTTTTTAAATTCAAAACTTCCATGTTTGTCGACTTACTAATAATAAACTTTAAAACAAAAAAAAACTAATAAAACCACTATGGAAAGTATGATATAGAACTATGTTAGTAAAATGCATTTTAGCCTATAAAAAAGAACTTCAAATTTGAAACAGCTTATCGAAATCGGCCATGATTTCATTATCGCACGTTTATAGGCTGCACTAAGTTATTAAGAATAAGACCGTTAGGGTATATCTCTAGCGTCCTTTACGCCTACACTTTAGACAAAATATGTGATTATAAATGAAAGTTTCGTCATGTTTCAGGAATGGGACACGTTCCTTCTCATGGAACAAAAAGTGCTACCACGGTAAGTGTTTTATACAGGTTGTTTTAAAGTTGGTATCAACACTGACTAAATGACCTAAAGAGGGGATAGCTAGCAATATAGTCGTACACTTTAAAATTTCGTGTGGCTCACAGTTGTAGAATAATGGAAACTTGAATTTGTGACAAAAACCTTTTTTATGGCTCATTTAGTCATCTGGAGTACATTTCAAAACAATTTATAGGGTAACTAATTATTGTCAGCATACACATAGCTAATCCTATGCTAATTACTCGTAATTAACAATGCAATCCTCTGATTTACATGTCGCATTCCGATTTTAAAATCCCTATACTTGATAATTCATTAAAAAACGAAGTTAATTTTTATCTCTTAACTTTACCATTACGCTTTAAATCGTTCTCCCTGTACGTGGAATTATTATTGGTATCAACTTTATGAAATACCCGGTATATTTGTAAATAATACAAAGTGTCGTCTAACGAAACCCGTTATTGCCATATTTTTTAAAAAAAGGGTGGCCTTATCGCTAAAATCGAAAAACTCAATTTAAAGTCGGAGACACATGGTCCAGCCCGCCTAGCATGTGTGCCGCGAGAACATTTTATCTACTCTGTTTTTCGTGTTATAACCGGTTTACTTTTTGTCTACGGACATTAACATGCGTCCTCGTTTATTTTCATACAATATCGTAGACAACATGTAGACAACACCTCGACAGACGATTATCGAGATATATCGTGACACGCAATATAGCCGGGCTGGGCTGCTGCGACCATCGTTGGCATTGCAATCCTTATCACTTCTGACCTACCGTTTTTTTATTTATAAATTGTAATCTATCTGTGCCAAATTTGGTTAGATCCATTTATCCGTTTTGGCGTGACATGGTTGTTCACCTACATCCAAATGAGTATAGAAGTTTAGAAATAGATAGGACAATAATAAAGAGATGGTTATTCCAGCGACCCACTTTAGAGAACCGCGAGATAAACATGATCAAGGTGGGCCAGCGGTTGCTGCGGCTGCCCTCCTACAAGTATATATCATACGACCGTCTGCTGAACCTCTACCGCGAGGGCGACGGCATCGTCTCCAAATTCCTGCGCGCCAACAGCCGTCCCCACTACTTCTACACTTCTATGTATAAGTGAGTATAGCTTATATATGTAGTTTCTATGACTTAATTTAAAAACTGTTTTACAAATATTTGTCCGGTACTGGATCCCCTAAAGGGGGTAGATTTCGATTGTAAAATTGACTCGAATATGGTCTAAGAGACCGTGGTACATCGATTCGTTTTCTTTATGAATTATCGCTTGCTATAACGGTGAAAGAAAACATCGTGAGTAAACCTGCATACCCGAGAATTTCTCCACAACAATTTAGAAGGTATGTGAAGTCTACCAACTCGCACTAGGCCAGCGTGATAGAGTACGGCCTAACTCCTCTCAGTTGTAGAGGAGAGCCGTGCCCAGCAGTGGGACAGTAAGAATCAGGGCTAATATTATTATTATATTACAAACACGCCTATAATAGCTTGCCTAAAAGTGTTCTCATCAATCGTCATCGTCACCTTCACGTGTTTTTCTCGAAACAAAACACAAAACACAAAACACCTACACAAAAAATGATTTTCACTGTCTCCTGCTCACTCCTCACTGGGATAGTGGAATAGTTAAAAATGTATAGTAAAACCATGTTTTGTGTAGGTGTTTTGTGTAATGATTTAGTGCAGGAGACGCGACTTAAGATACATCTGATATAGATTATAAAGTACCTCCTCGTTTGTGACAGCTTGGTAACTAACCGTGAGGACTTCGACGGTGCAACGTCTAAAGGCCGTAGCGGCAGTCAAGAGGCCAAACAGAGTCTCGCCGAGTACGCGAGCCTGTACAGGGAGTACGAACAGATAGAATTGTGCATCAAGAAGGGAAATTATGACGCGGAGCTGCAACACCGCAAAGAGGAACTGTCGAAAGAACTGACCGCCAGGGAGGACCACATACGCAAGGCAAGTGAACAGAGTGTGATGGTTACAACCAACCTGATAATATATCTTCAGAGACAGTGCCATGCATACCACACAGATAAAAAGACACTGTCTACCCTGTCAATTTGTAATTAAAGGAAAAATCACCATCTAAATTTAATTTTCAAAAATTCCGTGATTTACTTTTAATCGTTAAGAGGATCGATCATGATAGTAACGGTGATGGTCGTGGTTATTAAAGAGTTAAGAAATAAATTTTGTAACTTTTTTGTCTACCCTAAACAGAATGGCTGTGCACGTCACTGATCAGAGATGTGTGGAGAAAATGTTTGCAAATATACACCAATAGTGTCACATAATTTTAGCAGCCTGGCAGTATCACCCATCTTTGGTGGACCAACAGTCATACTGAGACATTTCCGTTCTCGATTTTCTTTCAAAAGTGAATTAGCTATTTTAATATACTTGACAATTTGAGTTGTTTACTTTGCGCGCGATATCTTAACATTTTCACATTCATACTCGTAGATATGTGCATATTTAAAAGGCATTTGTGATTTTTCTTCAATTTCAGTTACCAACTTATTACTTAAAATTATTATGTTTTAAAATCATGATTGGAATCAGTCTCACCCAGTCACTCTATAGAATAGAAAATAATGAGATAATTTTAGTTGTGATTTTTCTTTTAAGTTGGTACAACAGAGTGACGCCGCGCCTCGTAGCAAGTTTAGAACGTATAGTCCCGACATGACAACGATCAACGAGAGGTGAGCAATGAGCATATCTTGGTATAGTCACGCATGCACGAGGCGCGGGACAGTCACTTGTTTTTCCGAATTGACTTTCACTGTTAGTCTATATTGCTTTTACAGCTTCACCTGACGTAGAGCCGGCACCGATAACACTTTAGCTAGACATTATGGGCATTATTTATAAAAACATTTTATCTGAGCAAATGGTTAAGAATAGTCTGTGACATTTTTCCTTGTGTCACATTGTCTGAAAATAAAAGACTATTCAGACTATTCTTAACCATTTTATAAAAAAAAATATTAGCCTTGTAATATTATTGTCCCACTGCTGGGCACGAGTCTCCTCTACTAACGAGACGGGTTAGGCCTTAGTCTACCACGCTGGCCTGATGCGGATTGGTAGAATTCACATACCTTCGAAATTCTTGTGGAGAAATTCTCAGGTAGGTATTCTTAACCATTTGCTAGGCTAAAATGTATTTTATAAGTAAGGTCCTATAATTTTCATCGATCTATACGACGATTGATCCCCGAGGCACGGATGTCTCGGATAATGTAGTTGGCCCGTCTCTGTGTATCCGACTCTCCGGTGAGTCCGTTGTCGGGGTCGCGTGTACAGGGACAGTCACTGTGTCGTGACTCGTGCCAGTACATCACAATAACCCTCTCATATACCCCGCACAGTTGTATAATATAATCACAAGTTAAAAACTTAACCAAGTATAAAAACGTGACCAAGTTTATGTGGTACCCTTGAAATAAGCTCTATCGAACACAAAAAGAATTTTGAAGATCGGTCCACATTCGGCGGAGATATCGCGCAACATACAGACAAATTGAGGACCTTCTCCTTTTTGGAAGTCGGTAGGAAATTGCTGACATCTTCGAGTTTGATGATTTGCTGGACTTGACGTCTTGACTGGACGTGTAATCGTTCCAGGTGGTGCAAGACTACAGAACATCGTGCGACGTAGAGCGGTCTACTCTGCGTGCGTCGGCCTCCACCGCAGAGGACGGCTACCGACATTCCACATTCAAGCTGAACTTCGGCGAGCCGCAGCAATAGCGTAACGAATCACAGCGAATTGTACTTTAGACTACTAAATTCATGGTTCAATTTCGATTCCTCTGGAGACCACGCCGGCTCTTGCAGGTGATCGAACATTTTAATGCATTTATGTTATATTGTTTTAGATACGGATAAGCAGTGCCGTAACTAGCTTTTATGTGTCATTGTAAGCTTTTATATCTGTGCTCATACATATCCCAAAATTTGCTTCTGGTCTGATAATTCCTACGTCCCTTCCAGAGTCTGCGTCCTACGCCTAGGCATCGTGGGTACTGCCTTAGTTACGGCACTGTCGATAAATAACTTTATTTCAATATCTTTGGAGGTGTATGCTTCTACGTGATCTAACATTGCGTCGTTATAATTAATATTGAGAAAAATATTGAATATGTGTGTTATGTTATGTTTTATGAATATTACGATTGGAATCAAAATGTCAGGAACATGTTGATGTAATTTTATCCAGTACCGCTGAATACTAGTGCGGTTGTGAACGTGCTTGGCCGCTTGGTGTTTGGCAACAGGTACTTTCTTTAGCTTGAGGCTAGTGGTATGCTTTTCATTTGTCCTATTGTTAATACTGTATCTAGGCTTAGCTAATAAGGAAACGTAGTCTAGTGCCCGTTGTCCCGTCGTTTGGTGTTTTATTTATTACGTTAGGTCTGTGCTGTTTTCCTTCTTTTTCTAGTATCTTTATATTCTTAAATTATACAGTAGGTACTCCTTATTGGCTACGCACATTATAAGTTTGTATTTAATGTTGACAATGTAAAAAGTTTAGATACATTTGCATTGATTGTTCTAATTTTATTAAAGTCAAGCTAAGCTACAATTCTACTAAGCATTTGGTCAAACATCTAAGCATGCATTGCACATTAAATGGAATAATAATTAATATAAGTAATTTATATACAAAACAATTTGGACTACATGGTTATGATAATTTTCACAATTTGTAAACATTTAAAGTAAATAAAAGTGGACTTATTTTATTAAAAACATCAACAACGTGGTTTTAATTTAAATCTTAAATAGGCTAATTACACAGTATTAGATACTAGTATTCACTTAGATACAAAATACTTACGGATAAACGATGACACGAACATAAATATTTAACTATAATATGATATCGAAACATTGATAAATGTAATATAATAAATATGCGATACATTCAACTATGATATTAAAGATAACGATACACTATGTACACAATATTAATAATTAGTTTAAGTTCGACATCTATACACTACATATATTTGTTTTACATTGCCAGCCAAATATAATGACAGATCTCTGGAATTTTGTACATTAAAGTTCAGCAATTCTAGCGCGAATACTTACTTATTCGAATTGAGATGGCTGAAACTGGTGACATTTGACTGAAATTACGTACAAATGTGATGCGGAAGAATCTCCATTCGAATGCTTAGCCGAAAAGCATTAATGCTTGAGTTGCTGATAGGTGGAATAAGCCACTTAAGCAGCTCTTATCATTTTCATGAATACAGATTCTGCATTCAGCCACCAGATGTTGACGATAATTCGCTAGATTAAATGTTAATGCTACTATACACCCAATTCACCTTACTTACCTATAGGCCGAGATCCGGCTGCAAGATCACTACGTTCATAATATATGTAGTCAAAATCAATTTTTTATGAATAATTAGAAATGAGGGAATCTATTTTTGCCAAGATGCCAATCAAAATGTATATGCGAGTATTTTTAATTAATATTATTTTACATTATGTGATGAACGTAGTGATCTTGCAGCCGGATCTCGGCCTATAATGTATGTACCACACATACGGTCATAGAAATATTTATTTTGAAAAAATAATCGATTCAAGAACATGATAAGATACAACAATATATCTATAAATCATCGATGAATGTAGTGCACGATTTTAATGTTTGAATCGATTACGATTCTCGATAGAGTTCTCTGGCATCGATTTATGATATATGTGAAATATACTGCGAAGTACGATTAAAAGGAAAAAGGGCACCACCTATCAGCATTAGATAACGGAAAAGATGCTGATGATATGAGGCTTTGTTAGAGCTTACATTAGGGCTGCCAAATGAGTAATTTGAAAACATACCTTTATTTACACATACATACATCATCATCTTCAGCCATAGGTCGTCCACTGCTGAACATAGGCCTCCCCCAAAGATTTCTAGATCGACACACCCGAGACGCTAATTCATAATTTCAAAAATTTAAGCAATAGAAGTGGGCGAACTGATCTAGGTTTTGACTGGTCACAAATCAGATGCGAAAGCCATGGCGAAAGCCTAACCAGATTTTTTTTTTTTTTCAAAACCTATTCGACCTTGAAAATACGCATTATTGGGGTAGAACTACGGCGCTGGATCTCACATCACATCGCTTGATCTCAAATCTATGTGTTGCAATCTCCGGACAGTGGACAAATTAGAAATATACTGGCAGCCCGGCTCTTGAGATTTATAGAGCGAACTTCGACTAAGTGTGAGTCAAAGAAAATAACTCAGTGAGGATTTGGATTTTTTAAATGAAAATTCGTCCAAGCCATTTTTTTACAAGAGAAACAGACTGACAGACATACTAAAAAAATATTTTCTTGTAAAAATTTACTCAGATAAGACAAAGTTCGATTTAAAAATTCCAAATCCTCACTCAAGTACGTTTCTTTAACTTAGTCGAAGTTCGCTTGATATATATGTAGATCTCAGCCTTAGTTTCGAGGATCTGTGGAAGACGGCAGATTTTCTCCGTCAACCTTATGGCGTGTGGCTTGTATATAGGCCTCTGCGGCGAGGGTGGGCCAGGCGTCGGTGGGGGGTGCGGCGGCAGTGCTCGGCCATGGCTCCGACGTGGACACCTCCGCTGGACGGTCCACACTCTCCGACGTCTTCGTGCACTCCAGTGACAACGGCTTCGGCGTCTCAATTCTACAAAAAAAACTTCTGTTAATCATCATCATCATCATCATCAGCCACAGGACGTCCACTGCTGAACATAGGCCTCCCCCAAAGATTGGTAATGACAGGTACAAAACCTTTGTACGCTGAAAACCTAAACTGGACGCATCATGCCCGGTCATCATTTTTATTTTTTCGATCGGCAGTTGAACTGCCACCATCGAATTCTGTATAATCAATTTATTGGCCCATCATAAAAATAAGATCTTCGATCAAAACTTGAAGTAGCTAGGGTCTAAACTAAAATTCTGCATTTGAACCGCATACCAACTGAAGCTTGCGTTCAGAGTAAATGCAGCCCCTCTGACACGTAACTCGCCTGATCCCTTGACCACATCTTAGTGTCTTAGGAATAAGAGTTTGCAGAAGACTTTATAGTGTGATAAATTTTAACAGCTAGCGATCACAATGCTGCCGAACATCCGTAATAGGACAGAAGCTTGACAGAATGGAGAAAGTCTGTATATTTCAATAATTTGTTAGCTTCTGAGAGCTTTAAGAGATAGAGAAGATAAATATACAAAAAACCGTAAAGATGAAACAACTGCATCGCTGGCTGCTTTGTAAGTTTAGTTTGCTGGTTTAAGGTGTGGTATGTATTTTATAATTAAGTACGGAGGTGTTTGTGGACTCTAATTAAAGGAATACCTCACGCGTTCTGGCGATTGCATGGCATCGTTCGTGCTCGAGATCTCCAGGTCCTCGGCGTATCCCAGGTGAAGCTTCTCTCCATCGGACCGATGATCTTTTTCTACACAATAATAGGAGATAAATGTGTAAAGTTGCGTTGTATTTTTTCTATTTCTTTTTTTCTAATCATAGAATTTTCATTAGGCTCACATCTGCGTCCTTAAAGTCGTAAGCAGATATGCAACTAGTGCATTAACATTAAGCAAAATTTTCTGACGCCATAACAAAAACTCCAAACAAATAATCGTAATTTCCCGACTGAAAATGAACTTAACTTCTCAGTCACCACAGTCTTAGTCTCCCGAAATTACTCCCGACTTATATTTTTTACACCATCCGTCACTAACTTCAAAACTAACAGCCATAGAGATTGTCACAATTATACTACTCACCATCAACATTAATGGCGGCCTCTGGCCATCCGAGCGAGTCTCCCTCGACATCCACGGGCTCGTCCTCCGCGTCGTAAGTCCTCGACTCTCGCGGTCTCTCCTCTCTCCGCTCCTCATCCAGATCGTAGCCCAGCATGCTCTCGACGGTGTGGTGACGCTTCCTAGTGCGCAGCTTTAACCGACGCTGCCGGTTCGCTCGGATGCGCTGGTACGTCTAGTTTAGGACGTTTGGTTGTTATGGCGCTATTACTGGTTGTACTTTTAGCTATATTAAACTATTGAGGTCGATACCAATCATCGTCATGTACTGTAATTTGCTGTCATCCAAAAAATGTAGTATCAGCTGCTTTCCCAGCCCCTTTTCTTCTCCTTATTAGCACATATTTACTTAGTAGAATAGTTGTCCTTGTCTAGTGATCACATCAAGTGTCGAACTTAAAGTACAAATGAAAATCTCACCTCCCACCGTGCGTCCTCATCCTGATGGTGCAGGGAGTGTGAGGGCGGCACGGTATCCCTCGGAAGAGCACTCAGGCTATACAGATGCTGTAATTCCTGGAGAAAATGCGCCTGCGCCACGCCCGGCCCCAGTCGAGCCCCGCATACTCCACATGCTGACTTGCGCTCACCGTCCGCTGATACGAGATTTACAATTTAGAAAATTCGTTTATTTTTCCTGATTCCTTTTGAATCCCTTGAGTTTGTTTCGGCATTTTTTCTCAGGGATTGCCACGAAATGTCGAGGCTATTATTATTTTTTCAATATAGAGGTAGTATACTCGTAATTGACATGTAAAAGTGATATAAAATATCCTATTTGCAGAATAAATTATTTGAATCTGAATTTTGAATCCTAAGGAAGGAAGTGACTTCAGAAGTCAATTAAAGTTAAGCGAAGCGTATGTTGGTGAAAATTAATATTGTGGTATTATGGTACTCACAAGAGAAGAAGTCATGTGAGTCGGTGCAGGTGGGCGCGGCCGGCGGCTCGTCGTCCTTGCAGGGTCGTGGCGAGGCCGAGGCCGCTGACCCCGGCGAGCTGGTGTCATCCCTAGCCGCGTACCCGTGCCGGTACAGCGGCGGAGTACTGCTGTCATCGCGGACATTCTGAATCGAGCAACTTTAGCATTAGAGATGTAAGAGAAACCAATCAATTTTGCGAACCGTAACTCTGCTGACCAATAGACGAGGCAATAGCAACCCATCAACCCACATTAGAAAAGTGGTGTAGAGTCACAATCTTTGGATAGACGACTCTAGCCAGTCCGACAAAAAAATTGATCGGATTCTTTGACTATTAGAATTATTTCATTTCGTCGTTGACGAAGTAATTATTCATCTATTTTATAAGTTACATGAAAATTACCGGCGGCCCGAGCAGCATTATTGTTGGCAATCGAATTTTTGTATCAAGCTCGCTGCACACTGTTGACGTTCGGTTAATATTTCAAATAAATGTCATAGATGCGCATGAGCTCGATACGAATTCGATTGTAAAAAAAAATCCGGCTCCCACCACGGATCTGTCAATCATCCCATTGCTCAATGTTCTGCAGTAAGATTCATAGTTAAATGACAATTCAAATCATTTTATATTCTCTACGTACCCTGAGAGCTTGTCCGACACTTTGTCCGAGGGCGTATTGCTCTCCGAGATGTCTTGCGAATGCCTTTCCTGGGTACAGTGGGTGAAATGCACCACCAATCGGCCGAAAAGCCCCGCATCCAAAGCTCTGTAGTGCTGGGTGAAGGAACTGCGGTGCCATGTGATGAAGAAATCCCTCCATGATGAAGCTGCTCTATATATAAAACGTAATTATAAAAAACTTTGTCCAAGTGGGAGTCAAGCACTTTCGATAAGATTAATAAAAAATATAGTAATATTAGTCCTGTAATATTACTGTCCCACTGCTGGACATGTGCCTCCTCTACTAAAGAGAGAGGTTAGGCCTTAGTCTACCACGCTAGCCTAATGCGGGTTGTTAGACTTCACGTACCTTCGAAATTTTTAGGTATGCAAGTTTCCTTACGATGTTTTCCTTCACAGTTATAGCAAGCGATAATTCACTAAGAAAATCAAAAATATAAAATTACGTATTTTTAAATTCGCCAGCTAGTATTAAGGGCCACTTGCAGCTCCGCAATAAATCTCTACTTATCGCAAATCTTGATTTAAAGATAGAAGTGACCTATAGGATAAATCGAGTTTAAGTTTAATTGTAGATTAGTTAGATTAAACAGCGCTGCAAGTCGCCCTAACAATCTAAATAGGTATAGGTATTATGTATGGTTTAAGTTAAGCCGCGGCTCCTTCATTATTTTTCTCGAAATATTACACAAAAACACGTACGCAAAACAACGACTTTAGCTGCCACCTGTGTAGCTGTTTTGTGTAGTGTTTTAATGCAGGAGAGGCGGTTTTACACGTGCAAATATCTCTTGAGTGAATGGAACTCAATTTAAAACTGCGGAAAATGTAACTTCAAATAATGTATACGTAATTCCATTCAATATCTAACTATCAAATTAATTATAGTTGTGTATATGACAGCCTCCGTGGCGCAGCAGGCGAATAGCCGGCTGTGAAGCGAGAGACCGCGGGTTCGATTCCCGCATTGAGACAAATGATTGTGTGGCCCACAGATATTTGTTTCAAGTCTGGGTGTTGTGAGACCGAAAGTCTCTCATAGTCTCTGATACCCACGATACAGGTTATACCTAGTGTGGGGTCAGAACTAGGTGTGTGACTGTTGGGTGCATTTATTTATGTCTAATCAATTGGTAATCATCATCTTTTTATAGCACATTACTTTACTTTAATAAGTACTTGTGCAAAATGCAAGATAAAATCGTTTTGTTACACGGATGTGATCCATTCGAATGATAAAACAAAATGCGTTTAAAATATCATCGGCGTACTTAAAAGTTATAACAGATATTTTTTCACAGGAATCGATCGTTTGTAATGTCTAACGAAACAAACAAACTTCCAGCATTACGACCACTTAAAGCATGAAACCACGCATAAATAGAAAAACTTGTTTGTTTTGATAGCGTTCATTATTGCTTTCGGTGTGGTATACGAGATTAGTTTGTGACCGGTGGCAGACTGCTCCGAATGGCCACAGCTTTACAACAACAAGCAAACTTAACGGGCATACGGCACACCGATATTATTCAAGGATACGTACCGCCGAATGTTCATACACTTAGCGATTTAAGAGATTAACGCCCGAATGGTCAAACGCTCTTCAACTTTAACGGCTTCTTACATTGATTTTCGCCATACAATTTTGACAGATAAGGCGGCCTTAAACGACATAAGGCGACCTTGAGTGTATGAACATTCGGCGGTAAGAGAGCAAGCTTGACAAGACTAATTTTTAAATCGAACTTTTACTCAGCCCGAGTCATTTTAATAAGAAAATCTTTGATTAATTTGTCTGTCAGTCTGTTTTGCTTGTAAAAAATGTCTCGGACTTGGTCAAAGTTTAATTTAAAAATTCCAAATCGTCACCGATCGAGTTATTTTCTTTGACTCAGACTTAGTCGAAGTTCGCTCTATAGATCTCCTTAAGGTCACCTTATATCATTTAAGGCCGCCTTTTCTGTCCAAACTGTATGGCAAAGAATAGAATCAATGTAAGAAGCCGTTAAAGTTGAGTAGCGTTTGACCATTCGGGCGTTAAACTATCGACGGTCCCTACGTACAAAGCGACATGTCAAAAACTGAGGTTTTCAGGAGAACGAAATGAAGTTCATTTATAAGTTTAAGAATTATCATACTTGTTATATTGTTCAATTAGTATTTAAATTAGAATACAAAATAATTAAAAAATATATCTGTGTAGTTATGAGCGTATGAATAATCTAAAGCCATATATGCAATAAAAAATATGACATTTTGACATGTCGCTATTATCAATGTTCAATGTTCCAAGTGACTTTATTAATCTAAGGTTCCAAGATTTATCCTCAAAACCTTACTTGTCCTTATTTGAAACTTAATTTGAGTGTCCAGATGCGATTTCGTTAATTGAGTTGACTTTCTTTTCAGGTCCACCTAGCAGGTGGACGTCATTGGATGCAGGCCACTTCCAAGTTCCAACAGGTCGATCTGGAAATCTTTGGGGGAGGCCTATGTCCAGCAGTGGACGTCCTGTGGCTAATAATGAAGATGAATTTTGTTGAAATAATTGATTTTATATTATATTATTTAATCACAACTAACAAAATCACGATAACATTCTAAAAAACTAGTCTTACTTCAATGAATACATTCGCGTAAACGAATCTCATTTCCATCAATATAATATACCCTAGATGCACAGTTCTTTGCAAATATCCTCCTAAAAAGTGGTCTCAGGAATAAAACAAAGAAAAATATCACAAGTTCTAATTAAATCAACACAAATATAACCCTATGCACGTGTACTAAAGTAGTTTAAAAAAAAAATTGAATTTTAAAATTTAGAATTCCATCGGCGTCGGACTGTATGCAAAACGAGTGCTTAAACACTTCTTTGCTGTCCCATTTTCCGGGCATCAACTGTGCATCTAGGTAATTAATATATCGATGCTCATTTCGAACTTCACGGAAGTATCTATGTTGTTTGTCTTTGAAGCATATTGTACCTCTATATTATCTGACAAGGCTTGTGGGCTAACTCTTGACACTCGATTCGAATTTGACTTCGATTCGATTTAAATTTGTGACTTAAAATTCCACCGAAATAGAGTTACAAACAAAGACAATCAACAGTATGTAGACTACACAAAACTTGTGATCCAAAAGTTATGACCTAGTGGTCATAAGTCGCTCAGTTAATTTGAAATATATGCGCGCCAGGCCGGCCAGCGTAATAATATTGAGAGAATAAACTCATCTTACATAATTCTTAATAATTCACAAAATATTCTAGGGCGTAAATTGTAATAATCGCCCTCGCATTCTAATAAGTAGTTGATGGCGGTACTGAAGTTTGAGATCAATATCTTTGTATAGAAACTAGCTCTATGGTTAGTAATATTCAATCTCTTTGGTTAAAAAGTGGAGTAATTTTACGTTAAAATTTACCAAATGACACGTTCTCGAATGCAATTCAACATTAGCACCCTTTTTAATTCTATTTTGGAATTTAATTTTGGATTTGGAATGTGAAATTTAAGTCACTAAATAAAATCGAATCGAAATCATATTCGAATCGAGTGTCAAGAGTCAGGGGACTGGTTTAGTATGTTCTAATCACCGTTACTGTGCTTCGATGCAATCTTGATAACGATCTCCCACAGCGAACCTATCGGATGCAGGACATAATAATATCCTTTGTTGTCAGGAAAAGTACACCGAGCATACAATCATCTAATATACTCGTAATTACTAGTTTATGTTCCATTCGTCTTATTCGTGTGAATTAAGACAATATTATCACCGATTTCATTGTGAATTATTTTCGTAATAATAAATAAATAACACCCAAATAGTCACACATATAGTCCTGACCCCACTCTTGTCTCGTGGGCAAAGGTATCAGGAACAACGAGAGATTCACACGCACACTCACAACACCCAGAACCGAAACAAATATCTGTGGGCCACACAAACAAATCTGTCCCGGTGCGGGAATCGAACCCGCGGCCTCTCGCTTTACATCTGGCAACTCGCTCACTGCGTCACGGAGGCTGTCCTAATCATCTTCTTTCTACCTACCCTTATCCCACCTTAATGTGGGGTAGGCGCAACACACTTTTTCAAGTACGTTGCCGAAAGGATTTGGCTAAATTTTCACGATCGGCTGCCTCTCTGACGTTAACCCCCACCGTGGGATCCAGTCCCAGGCAAATTAAATAAGAAAATTTGCTTTCCCAACCAGGGAATCGTACCCACGACTTCCCGGTCCACAGCCTTATATATGCTACCCCTAGACCAAGGAGGCGAAACTGTCCTAATCATCAAAAAGCGTTATATAGTTATATAGTATTAAGTTAATCTAGGTACCTACATAACTTAGCAACAAGATTATACCTAAACTTTAGAGTTTAGACTTTAGAATCATTCATGCCTACACTTAATTTATTGTAAATCGTAAACACATACTACATTGATAATGGTAATGAGTTTTTATCATTACCAATGGTTTTGATTTCGGTAAATTACCATCTGCCAAAATCAAAACCATCACGAGAGTTTTGTGCTTAAGACCAATTACCGTAATGTGTGCTTATCGTTGCTACATTGTACAATCACAAGGCGTCATTAGCTACACAGGCGCTCAGCTCTGTTCAACGTTTGACTCCCAATTACACGGCCAATATTGGCGTAATGAGTTAAGTGTTGTCGGTTTAATCAATCTGAGAGCCAACCATACTCCTTTGATTGGACGTACGTTTTGCCCTGGTCAAATAGGCTAAACAACCGCATCTGTACTCCAACAGCGACTCTACGTTTGATCTTCGTTCCTACAATTTGGCTACTGTCTCTAAAGTCAACTTCTCACTGCTTTGTTTACGAGTACTGAGTACGTGAGTATAATGTTTGCCGTTCTCAATTGTTTGTACCCACTTATTCGTAGATTTTGTGTATTTTACAGGCCTATTTGGTTCCGCGGTATCTACCTAATTCCGTGGAGGTCACCAGCCCCCTGACTCTTTACACTCGATTCGAATTTGACTTCGATTCGGTTTCATTTATTGACTTAAAACTCCACCAAAATCGAGATAAAAAGTGCGCTAATGTTGCATTAGATTTGAGAACTTGTCATTTGATAATTTTTAACGTGACATTAGTGCACTTATTAACTTTATTTCGGTGGAATTTTAAGTCAGTAAATGTTTTAAAATCAAATAAATCAGTAAATTTTAAAATTGAATCTAATTCAAATTCGAATCGAGTGTTCAGCCCCCTGGTTTCCGCGAAATAACTTTTGTCATTGAATCGTAACGTTGTATTTGAAAGTGTTTTTTGGATAAGTAATAAAGTGTTTGTTCCTATTTTAAATTTCAGGATATATTGCAGAGTTTTTAATTTATAATTAGTTGGAAATGTGTTTCAAGAATGCAAAAGGGCTTTGCTGAGAGTTCCGTTGCATTAAAACTTTATACAAAATCTTTATGCGTCAGGGATCAGGATATTCTTAGTAACTACTTACTACACTATAAATACATAATTATTATGAGTATTAATGACTGTACTGTAGCCGGCTGTATAACGACAGGCCGCGGGTTCGATTCCCGTATTGAGCCAAATGTTTGTGTGGCCCACAGATATTTGTTTCAAGTCTGAGTGTTGTGAGACCGAAAGTCTCTCATACTCTCTGACACTCACGATACACGTTATACCTAGTGTGGGGTCAGGACTACGTGTGTGACTGTTGGGTGTATTTAATTTAAATTTAATTTAATTTAATATATACAGAAATTTTCTTTATAATTCAAGGTATATATTCTGTATAATTAAATGTAACTCAATAGCGATCCATAAATATACTTTTTGAAGGAGTCCAGTTTTACAATAAAATACCAGATTTTATATTAAAATGTAAAAATCTAAAGAGTTTTACAAAACTCTTGGAGCAATATGTTGTAAAATTATAATATAATCTAACTTAGGTTAACGGAATACCAACACTACACTAACATTCTTTTATTATTGTTAATTTCTCGTAGTAAGAGAGCAATATTGTTCATTTTCGATAAAATAAAGAATCTATAAACCGAAATCGCTCGATACCACCACAACACGATTGTAGTTCTCGCTAGCTCTCGACTCAGCTAACGTCTCAAGTAGATTCCCACATTTGTGAATATAACCACTCGATTGCAGACAGTGCAGACGCGGCTTAAACTCACCTACTTAACAACAGTTGGTGCGCGTTACCCGCAACTATCTATTCTATTGTCGTAACGTATAAACAGTTAGAAAAGAATAGTATGGGCGGAAACGTAGGCGATAAACAAACGTAATGTAAACGTTATGAGATGGTGCACACGGCGGACGACGGTCACTGCTGAAGTGTTTACACTCAGCCTTATGAGTTATGCCCTCACTGCAGTTGAGGATAAAGATATTCCAATAATCGTGGTATAGCATAACAAATTTATCTTATGTGGAGGCCTTGTAAATGTAGCGCTGTTAGCAGTGGCGTGCAGTCCATAGACAAAGTGTCTATCTACCCTGACATATTTTATTCCATAAATAAAGAATAAAAATCGTGACTAAATACAGATTTTCAAAATAGCAACGCTTATCTTAATTTTATAATCGACACGATGATGATAATCGTAGTAATGGTGAAGAAAATAATTGTGCAAGTTTTTTGTCTGCCCTGCAGGGTTACCACGACCTCTTATAGCAGTATTATTATAATCGTTCTTCGTTTGTTTTCTATGGAAATCGGTACAAGTAAAATTATAATAATACTGCTATAAGAGGTGATGGTAACCCTCTGTACCTACGGAATGCCTATGCCCGTCACAAATATAATACTTTACATATTATCGATGCCTTTCAGGATATTCATAAAACTAAGTTATAATTTATATACTTCCTATGGCTATTATAATTATGCACGTTAAATGGGTAATTAATCCAGAGGGGTGACTTTTAACACTCGATTCGAATTTGAATTCAATTCGATTTCATTTAGTGACATTAAATTCCACCGAAATGGTGTTATAAAGTGCACTCATGTCACGTTAAAAATTACCAAATGACAAGTTCTCGAATCTAATGCAACATAACGGCGCACTTTTTAAATCGATTTCGGGGAAATTACAAGTCAATAAATGACACCGAATCGAAGTCAAATTTGAATCGAGTGTCAGGAGTAAGGGAGCAGGTCTGTGGTAAGGAACAGAGAAGTTCATATATGTAATATTTTTTTAGCAGAGACTAACAACTAGCAAAATTATATACGATTCACTGAAAATCAAGTTTCTGGTGAGACTAATTAGGTACTGATAAAGCTTTTGTAAGGGCTAATAAGGGGGTGTAAGGGGGTCCAACCACCAACTCTCGGAGTCCAAGCCAACCTCACCTGCACGTGGTGCACCCTGCTGGCTAACGGACGAGGCTCTGGCAACCGATCGATGGCGGGATAACCATCGCAGTATGAAGGCGTAGATAAATGTCACAGGCTGATGATGGGCAGCAGCATCATCAGCGCGAGAATCTACGCCCTGCGCTCGCCAACCCGCCTGCCAAGCGTGGCGAGTAACGGCAAAACCCCCCACATATATGATTTCACAAAGAAAGGCCAGGCCCCCAGTCCCCGGCAGCCCTGCTATTCCTGGCCCCGGTAGCGGCTACGGTAACGGCGGGGCAGGGGGTGCTAAGAATCCCCGGGTAAGATCCCGCTACCACCCCCGACGACGACTGGCCCTGGTAACACACAACATTCGCACTTTGAGGACAGACGAGAAGATTTTTGAGCTGGTAGAAGAAATGAGTAGGTTACGCTGGGATATCTTGGGGTTATCAGAAGTCCGAAGAAACGGGGAGGACACTGTAATCCTCAAGTCTGGTAACCTGCTCTACTACCGGGAGGGCGACCAACAGTCCCAAGGCGGTGTCGGATTTCTCGTCAACAAGTCCCTCATCAACAACATCGTATCCATTGAAAGTGTGTCGAGCAGGGTCGTATACCTTATACTCAGAATATCCAAGAGGTATTCGCTGAAGGTTATACAGGTATACGCGCCGACCTCGACACACCCAGATGAGGAAGTAGAGGAGATGTATGAAGACATTAGTCGGGCCATACACACCTCCGAAACCTACTTCAATGTTGTTATGGGGGACTTCAACGCAAAGCTGGGCAAGGGAAGCGATGAAGAGTTGAGGGTGGGGCAATTTGGATATGGGATACGGAACCTCCGAGGTCAAAGGCTGGCCGATTTCCTGGAGAAAGAGGGACTCTTTGCGATGAACTCTTTCTTCCAGAAGCCGCCTCATCGCAAATGGACCTGGATGACTCCGGATGGTTCGGCGAGAAATGAGATAGACTTCATCTTGACGACGAAAAGACGGATATTCAATGATGTCTCTGTGATCAACAGGGTGAAAACCGGAAGCGATCACCGAATGGTAAGAGGCACATTGAATATCAACGTCAAGTTGGAAAGAGATCGCTTGATGAAGTCTACGCTCCGCCCTACTCGCACCCATATCCAAAACCCCGAGAGCTTTCAACTCGAGTTGACAAACCGCTTCGATTGCCTAGCTGATTGCTCTACCGTGGACGAGATAAATGACCGGTTGGTAGAAGCTGTTCATACGGTGGGATCTAAATTTTTTAGACCTCGTCGTAGAGATAGACCTCAGAAACTCTCGATCAACACACTCGATCTCATGGCCGAACGCCGATCTATGGCGCTGCGGTCTTCCGTCGACGCTGAAGCATATAGGCAGCTCAATAGACGAATAGGGAAGTCCTTGCGACACGACGTCCGTGCTCACAATACAGTGAGCATAAAGGAGGCGATTGAGCGGAACAAAGGCTCCAAAGTGTTCGCCAAGGATCTGTCTATTGGGCAAAGCCAAATGACCAAGCTGAAGGGGGAAGACGGCAGCGTAGCTTCGACAAAGGCAGAGGTATTGAGGGAGATTGAGAGGTTCTACGGACAGCTTTACAGCTCGGTTGCCAAACCCGTCACTGGCTCGGCCCAAGACCCAAGAGCCGAGCTGGTCCGACACTACAGCGAAAATATCCCGGACATCAGCCTGTGCGAGATTAAGGTAGCCCTCGGACAGCTTAAAAACAACAAGGCGCCGGGCGAGGACGGAATCACTGCAGAGCTTCTGAAAGCGGGCGGAGCGCCGGTACTGAGAGTCCTTCAGAAGCTCTTTAATTCTGTCTTGCTCGAGGGCGCTACGCCTGAAGCATGGAACAGGAGTGTGGTGGTACTGTTCTTTAAGAAAGGTGACAATACCTTGTTGAAGAACTACAGGCCCATCTCACTCCTGAGCCATGTGTATAAGCTGTTTTCGAGGGTTATCACGAACCGTCTCGAGCACAGGCTAGATGACTTTCAGCCTCCCGAACAAGCCGGTTTCCGAAAAGGCTATAATACCATAGACCACATTCATACGCTGCGGCAAGTTATACAAAAAACCGAGGAATATAACTTGCCACTTTGCTTAGCGTTTGTGGACTATGAGAAAGCCTTCGACTCGATCGAGACCTGGGCTGTGCTGCAGTCTCTCCAGCGGTGCCATATCGACTATCGCTACATCGAAGTGTTGAGGTGCTTGTATAGCAACGCCACCATGTCGGTCCGAGTACAAGAAGAGAGCACGAGGGCTATTCCACTTCAGAGAGGTGTGAGACAGGGAGACGTTATCTCTCCGAAACTGTTCACTACCGCATTAGAAGATGCCTTCAAGCTCTTGGAATGGAAAAGATTCGGCATCAACATCAATGGCGAGTACATCACTCACCTTCGATTTGCCGACGATATCGTTGTCTTGGCAGAATCGCTGGAAGATCTAGGTACTATGCTCGAAGACCTCAACCGAGTTTCCCAACAAGTAGGCCTTAAAATGAACATGGACAAGACGAAAATCATGTCGAATGTCCATGTCGTTCCTACCCCAATTGGTATAGGGAACTCAACTCTCGAAGTTGTAGACGAATATGTCTATTTAGGACAAGCGGTCCAGCTAGGCAGGTCCAACTTTGAGAGAGAGGTCATTCGTCGAATCCAGCTCGGCTGGGCAGCATTTGGGAAACTACGCAAGGTCTTCTCGTCCAAAATACCTCAGTGCCTGAAGACAAAAGTCTTCGACCAGTGTGTGTTACCAGTGATGACTTATGGCACTGAAACGTGGCCTCTAACTATGGGCCGCATTAGAAAGCTCACAGTCACTCAGCGAGCTATGGAGAGGGCTATGCTCGGTGTTTCTCTACGTGATCAAATCAGGAATGAGGAGATCCGTAAAAGAACGAAAGTCACCGACATAGCCCAGAGGATTAGCAAGTTGAAATGGCAGTGGGCAGGGCACATAGCTCGTAGAACTGATAGCCGATGGGGCAGAAAAGTTCTCGAGTGGAGACCACGTACCGGCAAGCGTAGCGTAGGACGTCCACCTACAAGGTGGACCGACGACCTGATAAAGGTCGCGGGAAGTCGCTGGATGCAGGCCGCTTCCAACAGGTCGATCTGGAAATCTTTGGGGGAGGCCTATGTCCAGCAGTGGACGTCCTATGGCTGATGATGATGATGATGATGATGATGATGAAAGCTTTTACAGAGACTCATTTTTATTAAAAGTCTAGGGTTTTCGATTCGAATACTAATTCGTGACTGCCTCTGTGGCGTGGTAGTATTTCGGTACGACTACCATTCTGAGATCTCGGGTTCGATCCCCGGGTCGGGCAAAGTGATATTGGATAGTTCCATATCAGCCCGGAGTCTGGAATTTGTGCTCGATATATCGATAGGCTCGCCCCCTATCACATCTGGGACGGAACTAAGCTCGGCGAAATGTGGGTGTTCTAGTTCGCTAGTGCATCTCTGCCTACACCTTCGGGGATACAGCCGTGAGCTTAGTTGTCTGGGATAGGACTAGGCACTCGTAGCCTGAGATCTATAGAACGAACTTCGACTAAGTCTGAGTAAATGGAACGAACTCGGTGAGGATTTGGAATTTTAAATTGAACATCGACGTAGTCCGAGCCATTTTTTACAAGAAGTGCATATGTAAACAACGTCGGTACTTCTTCCTCGCAATCGATTAAAAGAAAACGCATTATAATTGTAACTGTAACTATTAATTTTCATTTTAAAGAAAACAAGATTAACGCTCCTGTTCCAAGATTAACGCGCTAAGAGTGTTCCTGTAATACTTGGGACAAGTTGGTACTGGAATTGGGTACGTAACAATTTTTTTTAAATAATTTTATGTGACATTTAGGTCATCTAAAACATATCACAGAAAGAAATATCGAAATATTCTCAAAAATAATAAAGTTATAAGGATTTGAAGTTTGATGTAACCTTCAAACTGCAGGAAAGAGAAGTATCAGTATAATCACGTCACAGCCATAACGGTGTGTGAGTTGGAAAGGGACAGGAAGATATCTCCACTACGCCCCCACACTTGCTCTTTGCAGATTTTAAAATATAAATTACTGCCTCATTTTTCAACAGATTTCGATGCAGTTTTTACAAAATGGTTTATTTTTATTTTACTTGCTATTACATGTAAAAATGTGTATAAAATCACACATAGTCAAGTACCCAATTATGTATGGCGGTTCGACACGTCTTTTGCCTAATAAAAAATATCGACAACATAATAACAAACAATGAAACTACACGGGTTGTAATCGAATACCAATTAATAAGCTTGCCTAGGGCTATGTTATAATTGAGCTACAGTCTACGGGTAAACAAATTAAGGCCTTATTATGTTTTATAACTAATACTATAATGGCCTGTATTTCCTGAAGGGTGGACAGAGAGGTGGATGTTAAGTCTGAACAACAACGATGGCTTTAATGTTTATTTCAGTCTATTAATCTCTAAACTACATATAAGAAAATGAAAATTTAAATAAATAATTAACACCTACCTTATACTATGGACCTTACTTATAAAAACAGTTTAGCTGAGCAAATGGCTAAGAATATTCTGTCACTTTTTTCCATGTGTCACATAGTTTGAAAATAAAAGGAACAGACTATTATTATTCTTTACGATTTGCTCAGTTAAACTGTTTTTATAAGCCCATTGTGACTAATAGTTAATTATGTTGTAATAACACCAATATATCAGATTGTTAGTGGGCAATAAAAGGAGGTAGTGGCAGCGACGAAAGAAATACGATTGGGGCCTGATTTATACGCAATAGGAATGCACCAACCCCCTTTTCAATAAGTTCGTAGATAAGAATCATTGCCTACTGCGACGTGACGGTGGTAGGGGCATGCAATTAAATCTTTTTAAAGTGGTGCTCGTTGGGCGAGAAAAAATCCATTAGAATGCTGTTAAAGTCTGACAGGCGACGACGCGTATGGATGCGATTTTGAGAATTTTAAGATTTTTAGGAGGATACTTAGATAGATCTCGATTTATCCCAAATCTCTATTTAAGTATAGGAATGGGTAGTAGGATAAATCGGGTTTAGGTCTAACTTTAGATTAGTAATGGTACTACAAGTCACCCTTAAGGGCTTGTTTCGATTGCATTTGCACATACGGCTTTGGTGATGTCCCACAAGCAGCCAGTCGTCAAAACAAAGAAGTATTTCTATAACATGCTTAAAAATATATGCGACCGACCTCACAATGGAGTAGGAACAAGGCAGAAGAATATTATATATATGTTATAGCAGGGACTGGCAAACGAGCAGATGGGTCACCTGATAGTAAGTGATCTCCATCGCCCATAGATACCCAAGACAAGAAAATCATGGGTGCGTTGCCAAGGAAGGAGGCCGTTAAAGGCCGTTAGAGGCCGTTGCCGTTGTTAAAAGGAGGTAAATAGGGATTGGAAAAGGGAGGGGGGAATTGGGCCACCGGAAATCTCACTTACCGAACGAAACACGACAGCGAATTGCCACTTAACGTCGGATTTCTGTGATACATTGGTATCAAATATGTCGAGCCGGCTTATTCGTGCTGTAGACGTTTTAAAGGCGCCGGCGTTTGAACAGCTATATTAGAACTCATTAGTTCCATTACAACGATTTTTTATCGTGCGCTGAAAAAGTGCTCGTGCGAATGAGGCCTTACATAAACTATATTAAAAATATTAACATTCGCTTTGCAGATAATGTTGAAAATATACTTATTAATTACCGTTTAATCGCATTCGAGTAAACACAACTCCATGATGTATCTCGTTAGGCGACTGTCGATAGCTGTAAAATAACGGTTAACAATAATATTTTTATTTAAAGTTATTGCACCCAAAGACTGCACCGAAATTTTATATCTTCTTAAAAGATATTCGATTAAATAAAAACGAAAGAAGGAATAAGGTTCATGAATTGAAGAGGCGCTGCTGTGCGGTGCGGTGCGTCGGGCCGGATTGTAGTCCTTACGGAGGGACCCCGGTTGGCTCAGTTTTCCAAACACTATTAAAGAGTAATATGAATTGTAAGAAATTAATACATTCACTGATCGTGATTTATTGTTAACGTTTAATAAATATGTTGTTTTTTCTTTTTATCAAAGCAGGGTACACTATTAGTTTTCGAGTTGTTGAAAACTAATAGTTAAGAGACGGTACCCTGCTTTGGTTGGTTTTAAAACACGAAAATTAACAATATTTATCATAATTTGGCGTTCAGTTTCAAATTATTTTATTTTATTTTTATTTTATTTTAAAAACTTTATACATACAAAGATATGTACAGGTGGACTTCATACCAGAGGCATTCTCTACCAGTCAACTTTTTGGTGATGCAGAGAATGGACAAGGCAGGTATATGAGAACAAGATAAATAAAGGAGGTGTAAAAAAAGTATATATAAAATAATAAATCTGTATAAATATAATAATATAACTACATACGAATATGATATATAATAGAAAAATATATATAAATCTACATTATTACATAAAATAAAATATAAACCAACATACACAAGCAAAGCGAACTTTGATAAAAAGAAAAAACAACATATTTATTAAACGTTAACAATAAATCACGATCAGTGAATGTATTAATTTCTTACAATTCATATTACTCTTAAATAGTGTTAGGAAAACTGAGCCAACCGGGGTCCCTCCGTAAGGCCTGCAATCCAGCCCGACGCACCTCACCGCACAGGAGCGCCTCTTCAATTCATGATCCTTATTCCTTCCTTCGTTTCGAGAAAAACAGGTGCAGGAGCCGCGCCTTTACGCGATATCTCCGCCAAATGTGGACCGATTTTCAACATTATTTTTGTGTTCGACAGAGCTAGATAGATTTGGTCACAATCGGAAAAGTTTTGAAGTCGGTTTCGGAAGTTTTAAACTTGTGATTATATGTATTTTTGTTTGTAATGAATAGTTTCATAAAATACTAAACCGATTTTGAAAATTCTTTGACGAAATGCGACATTACTACGTTATCAGCTAATAACTAAGGTAACTTTTTATCTCGGAAAGATGTACCTACGGTTTCCTATAGATATTCACGCGAATGAAGTCGCAAGCAACAGCTGACATTAAGCAGGCAGCCGATCGTAAAAACTAAGCTAAATTCTTTAGGCAACATGCTTGAAAAAATGTGTTGCGCCGACCCCACATTAAGGTAGGATAAGGGGAAGTAGAAAGAAAGAAAAGATTGGAATGTCTGTGCACGGCACTATAAATATATATGTACATATAAGAAATACCTCGAAATTCATTACACCGCACTTATTTATTGATTTATTTATTGGTCTGAATTCATTATAATAGTCTTCAAATTTGGATAATACCCGCGCCTCGTTGGCCTAGTATAATAGTTTCATAGTGCTTCAATTAATATGGTCTAGTGAACCCTCGTGCGATGCTAATTAGCGTAATGACCGCTCCACATATTACATGAACATCAGATGTCGATCATTGAAGGGGTAAATTCGGGGTATCAGCGGACGAGCAACCACTACCCCGTCACCTCATTACCGCCTGCAAGTTTTTGAGATACTGGTATATTTATTACGCTACTGTGATCAAGATTTCTGTGATAAAATTAATTCGTTTTGGTCATAAAATAAAAAAAAATAATAAAAAGTATGTATTTATCTCAAGTCACATTCTTTAGTCAGATTTTACTTTTCATAGTTGGTTAAAAAAATTAAACTTACTATTTTTACGGATTCTATCACGATTTGGTTTTTATCGTGATAGAATCCCTAAAAATAGCTTTATTTCAATGTATGAAAAAACAAATCGTGATAGAATCCGTAAAAATAGTTTCATTTCAATGTATAACATTCGCGTAAACTTAAGAAATCAGTATTACACTTACTTTTATTAAAATGTATGTAATTCATCTTTTTTGTATTTAAATAAGGTTGTTCTTACTGTCGCATTTAATTGGAGATAAAAAAAATAAATTATGTAAGTTGTTTTCATAAAAATAAATGGTGTAAAATATTATAATGAAATGTAATGTAAATTTCTCATTTTTTACAGCAAAATATGGAATGCTGCAATTTGTAGACGCTTTAAAATAATGAGTCATTACCAAGTAAAATTATCTTTATAGTTAAAAAGTATAAATATCATCATAAATGTAGTAGTAAACCGCCCATCAATAGTATTCAGTGTATTATTATATAATTCTACAAATTAGAGTTCAATACTAAATATACCCAATTACCACAATTACCCCATTCGCGGGTATAATATCATTATATTACGTAATTAAAATCATATTAAGTTATGATTAAGTAATAGACATGGGTGGGACCGAACGACTTGATTGTAACTTTAAGGAATTCGACAGTAACTGTAAAAATACTAGTCTTGATTGTAACTTGTTAGGAATTTGTAAGTAACTGTAAAAATACTAGTCTATTATAGTCTTAAGATTAACAACGTCAGCTAATACACATAGTTAATTATTTATTGGTATATAGAAAATAATAGAGGTACATAGAAAAAATGTACACCATTATAAAAACAATTATCTATTATATTGAAAGTACTTGAGTCGAAGTTTATTGCCGTCACAACGAAACAGGATACATTTTGTGACGAAAAATTACGGCTCACAGTTATTACAGCCAAGTAAAATTTCCAGCGCATGAGAAGAAAATCGGCTAAATCGCGTCATAGTTTTATTAACTGTTGAAAGTAAATACATTTATATTTAACCTTACAAATGGCTCACATGCGTAATATATTTTAATATTCTTTAATATTTAATACAAAAAACATCTCACAGCCTTTTTCGTGTATTTATAATTAATATTTCATCTGACATCACGAGCCGCGTTTCCGAGACGAACACTGAAAACTTTGCCAAGGTTAAAGTAATGTGAAAGTTTACGTACCTCGAAGCGGCGGCCTTCACTTCACTACGGTAGTTAAAAGCACGGAAAAGTGTGAGTGGCGACCGTTCGCGATCGGCGCCGTTGAGAACTGCCGGCGCTGCGACGTCGCTGGGCGGGCGCGCCGCCGACACGCCCCACCGCCTACACCCGTGAAAAATATCCCACAACCCGCCGAATTAGGATTACGCTATCTGGAAATTTCGATTTTCAGATTGAAACAAATTTCATACTGACATAACTTCGTTTACGGACGCCGTGCTACTTCATGATCCATGAGACGTTAGTCGACTGATACATCTACCTCTATACTCCATGCCTTTGACTCTACAGTAGAATTGTTGATAATAAATGGCGTTTTTGATCTTATAACTGCACACTTTTAATACTTTTACATTATATTGCAGCTCCATTTCCGTTTGCAGCAACTTCCGAAGTTGTACTGTGAACTTAGGTACTTGTATAGAATGCAACAATTGATGTATTTGTAGAGCATCCCCCTAAATAGTTTTGGTTACCTCATGGGTAGAGTTGTGTCACCCAATTGTCCCGATTGCCATAAAATTGAAGATGTCTATCACTTCCTTATGGAGTGTGTTCGGAACGAGGCAGAAAGAGATATGCTGTTTAACTTTCTAAACATTTATCACGACGACTTATCGTTTGATGTTGGTAGATGTAATTTTATATCTACTTACCTCACCTACATCAAAGGAACCAAGGTTGCTGTTCAAAATTGTAAAAAAAAGGTCTTAGAAAATAATAACTTTTGTTTATCAATGAGGGTGGCATAATCAGTTTGTGATTAAAAAAATAAAGAGAAAATAATATGTATTTGTGGAGACAATATTAAATTAATTATTTGGCGATTGATTCGTAAAGCATAGAGTATGAAAATAAATGGAATATCAGATTATGGCTATAGGCCTTAAAAGACCGATTTTTGATAATATTTTTGTATTGAAGAAGCTTAGACTAAGGAAGTAAAGAAAACAAAACCTTATTAAGTGAGGTTCTTTATAATTTAGGTCAGGATCTGATCCTTATCAGATCTGAGTATGGAGTAAACTTTTCATAAAACAACAGCATGAAATTGAGTTCGCAATTGAGTTACTGTATTGGAATTTATATGAAATAGTATTTTTATTGGCTTGTAAAGGCAAAATAGATAGTCCTCTTACAATCATGTTTACTGACGCTCATGGAAATCAGTAATGTATACAGCCAAGCCGCTGCCTACCTTATATAACTTTCGTTTGAAGGACATGTCAACTGTACTTGATACATAAAAACTAGGCACAAAATAATTAAAGTTTTACAAAAACTTTACTGCAGCAATAGCGGAGTGGTACGTACTGCCGAGACGAGTACCAAAGGTTCGAGACCAACCATAAAAAGAGAGAGAGAGAGAGAGAGAGACCTCTGACTTTTCTATGTCAAGCGTGTATTCATTGTGAATTAGCGATTGTTATAACTGAAGGAAAACATCGTGAAACCAGCACACCTCAGAATTTCCCTTTCAACGCAATGTACAACATGCAAAATGTACAAAAAGAATAGGGCCTTACTTATAAAAATACTTTAGCTGAGCAAATGGCTAAGAATAGGCTGTCAATTTTTTCCTTGTGTCAAATCGTTTGAAAATAAAAGAGACAGGACATTCTTTACCATTTGCTCAGTTAAACTGATTTTATAAGTAAGCCCCTATGCGTGTTGTACATTTTGCGTGTGTTTATCATTTTACTATCAATATATTATACCCTAGATGCACAGTTCTTTGCAAATATCCTCCTAAAAAGTGGTCTCAGAAATAAAACAAAGAAAACGATCACAAATTGTAATTAAATCAACACAAATATAACCCTAAGCACGTGTTATAAAGTAGGTTTTTAAACGAAATGAGCAAGCGTTCTTTAATTTGAATTTTGAAATTTAGAATTCTATCGACGTCCGACTGTAGGCAAAACGAGTGCTTAAGCACTTCTTTGCTGTCCCATTTTCCGAGCGACAACTATGCATTTAGGTAAATAATATATCGATGCATTTTACGTATTGCATATTTTGCCCTGAAGCGAGAATTTATCCTCAAGAATTTCGAGGGTATGTGAAGTCTATCATTCTGATCAACTTAGTAGACTAAGGCCTGACTTATCATTTGTACAAAAGGCCTGTGTCTAGTTACTGATTTCAATTATGAACACTCAGTCATTACAATACTTTCTTACTCTCTTTCAAATCGGGGTTCAATAATTATGGAATAAAGTAAATGTGACATCCGGGAAACAAACGGACATGATAAAATAATAAGGATTTCGATTTACCATTTAGCAACAGAACCTTAAAACCAGCATTAAACTTACATAAGTACCTGCTTAGAATTAACGCAAATCATCAACAAAACATGCTAATAAACGCAACAATTTATTACATCAGCCACTGCAAAGAAGTCGTAATAAAAATGAGAAATTATTTTTAATAACATTGCAGGGAGAATCAGTGCGGTTTGCGGTAGGGTGCCTGTCGGAGCACAATATTTCGCCCACTAATGCCGGGCCCTTATTACCCAGCATTCTTTACTAGCGCTTAATAATAGTTCCGAGACTTAGTTTACGACCTCCTACGAGTTTTATGTGAGAATAAGCTGACCCCATAGATTATTTTGGTGAACGCCACCTGTGATCATGCAATGTAATTCTAACCAGACTTGATATTGTTTATGTTTTTGTAGTTAGTGTCATTCAATTCCATCATAAAATCTGTAAGGATGTTAACTATTTTTAATATTTCACTTTTGGTTTGGGAAGGTAGACGAGTATATGAGACGGTCCACTTGAAAATAATTGATTATGTGTGTAATTGTTATTTAATAATAATATAATAATAATATTAGCCCTATAATATTACTGACCCACTGCTGCGACCTCCTCTACTAATGAGAGGGGTTAGGCTTTAGTCTACTACGCTGGCCTCATGCGGTAAACTTCACATACCATTGACTTCACGATGTTTTCTTTTACCGTTATAGCAAGCAAGTTGTTATTTATCGAAATAAATTCTTACGAATTTATATAAGTTGAGGTTATAAGGATACCATTTTGGCAATAATGCTGTCGCCTCCGTGGCGTCGTTTTTGCCCAGGACTAGATCTCCCAGAGAGGGGTTAAAGTCAGGGAGGCAGTCGATCGTACAAAACAATGCCAAATCCATTCTACAACATGCTTGAAAAAGTGTGCTGCGTCGATCCACAATGTGGTGGCATAAGAACCGGTGGAACGAAAAGACGTGCTTTCTTTTGTATCCATGTCAGTGACAAGTGGTAAAGCTACGAGCATATAAGGTAATGTCTGGAGATATTTCCTCGAGGGCGGCTGATCCGAGTCCCTGTGACAAGGCTTGGAATGCGATGCGATTATGAAACGCCATTTGTCAAGTTTTTATTGGGCACCCTAAAGCAGCATCTATTGTGTCCTCTTGCTGCTCTCCCCCACCTCTCCCCCTCTCTACCCCTCGCCGCGCCGGACCCTCGTCACGTCGACGTTAATTCATAATTTTTATAACTTGTTAACATTTTGCGGATTACTTGTGGCGCGGCGCGCGGTCGCTGCTCCCCGTCTATGGATGTTTAATTAAATTTTATCCGCCTTACTTGTGTTCTTTATTAGTAGGATTGTCAGATTTTCTTGGGAGTTACAGTTCAGTAGATTTCAAATTAACACACATAGGCAAACCTGTAGGGTCACTTGCAGCTCCGCGATAAATCTCAATCACAAATCTAGATTTAAAGATAGAATAAATCGAGTTTAGTTTTGACTCAAGATTATGAATGCAAGTCGCCCTTAGAGTTATGGCAAATTATTGACAGAATTAAATGTTTCTATTTAGATATGGAAGGAAGTATTCTAAGTTTTGTAATCTAAAAATAATTTATAATCTAAATTATACGCTGTGATGAAGCTAATATACTGATAATACAAACACTCCGAGCTCGATGCTGAAGGCAGTGTTAATGGACACGACACGTATAGTGAGAAGGTTCCTCACTATGGGACTCTAACCGTCGGAGGCTTGGATTCCTAGTTTTCTTAATATTTATGTTTAAATGTTTATTTCGTTATATTTTAAAATGTAAAACATGTTAATTGTAATAAAGCAGATAATCCAATACACAACTTTACAAACAAACAACGTTATTAGAAACTACATATATAGAACTTATCACGCGAATCGCTTTGTTTTAGGCGCACGTTTGCACGTTATTGTGATATTAATCATCGGTATTAAAGTGATGTTTGTTCATCCGCACCGGCATCAATTCATCTCGCACGGCTGGTCAAAGAGCTGCGGCGGAGGCACACAACTTTAATATCCTTTGAAATTGCTGCGTACATGGCAGACACGTTTGATTTCACCTAGAAAACCATAGAAAACCTTGGAAGCTCCGGCGGTTCTTCAATACTTATTAAAATACAAAGGTTAAAGTTTTAACACTTTAAATTAATAACTTATGAATGCTACATATAATGAAAGATATTGTCGGTATAGTGATATAATATGTAGGACGTCCACCTACAAGGTGGACCGACGACCTGATAAAGGTCGCAGGAAGTCGCTGGATGCAGGCCGCTTCCAACAGGTCGATCTGGAAAATTTTGGGGGAGGCCTATCCATCCAGCAGTGGACGTCCTGTGGCTGATGATGATGATGATGATAGTTATGTTGGCAAGTGTGAATGGCAGAGTTGGAAGGGGAAGACCTTATCGAACATTCTTTGACCAAGTCACAGATATACTCAAGAAAGCTCAAGTTAAAAGTATCTACTCTAAACCGACGTGCTTGCATGAAGAATGTAATTAGACTGAATGAGGCGAAACGAGTGTGTAAGGATCGTAGCAAGTGAAAATCTGTTGTCGCTGCCTGTCCTTATGTGAAAGAGGCGTAAGTCTATGACGGTAGTGTAAAAGTTAATTTAAACGTATTCGGGTGGTTAATTTAATTTCGCCATGTATCTGACCATTCCCAAGTCGAAATAAAACAAAAACATATAAAACGAAAGATTTAATGAAGCTTAAAACTATACACTATGTAGTTTAACAACTATTATACACTATGTATATGACTTAGGCTCAATTGCACCACTGTTATTAACCTAGAGTTAGTCCTAACCGCAAGTTAAGTTACATGTCATTCATACATTTTCTGTCAATTTAGCTTGCGGTTAGGACTAACTCTAGGTTAATAATAGTGGTGCAATTGAGCCTTAACTATTAAACATTAACCAACGAACGGCACAATTGCAGTCTCGCGTAGAACAAACAGAACCAGAATGGCACAGACAATTCCAAAAATCTTTCGAAGTAGTAAGGGAAATTCTAGCCGCTATGAAAATTGAAAATACCCGTGTGTATGAAAAGTAAAATTAGGAAACTATAAATAAGAATACATAATACAAATAGTGCATCACTGAGTTGAATAAATATTATCTTGGTTTAAAATGTAGCCTAGGATATTGACTATTGATTAAAATTAGTCTAAAATAAATATATTGGTAATTCAAGAATAACGGAACTCGGTGCGGTACCAATGAAGTTAATACATTTTGTCAAAATGAAATAAATCAATTCTAACGACAAAATGTGTATCCTTCCATCTACTAACATTAGTTACAATAGCTTTTAAGATATCCTATTTATGAAGACTGTACAATTATTTACATATGCCAGTAAAAATGGGAAAATAAATGCCTTCCCACTAATATTCTAATCTAATAATAATCTGTTAAGGTTATGGGCTGATTTTGCAATAATTTTATCCGTCATTTTTTATTTATTTACGTTTTCCTGGAAATCCTAACATTTAGAGTTCCCAACAAATGTATTCCTTTTTATATTTTATTTAAGGTACCAAAAATCATACAATACAGTTAATATTATGCGCTTAAGTAAATAAGAATACACTGTATAGCCCACATTCAATTAACTATACCTGTATAACATAGTTCGACGTTCACATAACTTTAAAATAAAAAATAAATAACACACAACAGTCACATCATCATCATCATCATCATCAGCCATAGGACGTCCACTGCTGAACATAGGCCTCCCTCAAAAGATTTCCAGAACAGTCACATACATACATGTGATTCTAACCCCCAAAAAAATTTGAATCTTATAGCCAGGGGGCTGACTCTTAAGACTCGATTCTAATTCAACTTCGATTCGACTTCATTAAGTGACTTAAAATTCCACCGAAATAATTTAAAACGTGCACTTTTTAACACGATTTCGGTGGAATTTTAAGTCACAAATGAAACCGAATCGAAGTCAGATTCAAATCGAGTTTCAGGAGTAAGGGGGCAGGAATTACAAGCACTTTCGGTCTCACGACACCTAGAACTGAAACAAAAGGCCATCAAACCATATTTTTTGTGTGCACTCTCGATATTAATAGATAATAGGAATTACATATTTTGCTAATTTTTTGAGGCACAATTTTTTTATTCAAAATGCAAAGCTCCTGGCATTGCCGATGTCCATTCACGATAAGCTCTTACTATCAAGGGAGCCGTCGACCAGACTGACCAATTAAAAAAGTCGGAGTGTCCTTTAGAAATTGGTTTTTGGTATGACATTTAATATTCTTTGTCGGAATTACTTTACTAGTACTAAGTAGCATAGTCGATTGCCGGATCTATAACTTTTCTGTAGTCGAAATCGAATCGAGTGTTAAAAGTCAGGGGGCTGGGGAGTATCTTGACGCTCGATTCGAATTTGAATTTGATTTGGTTTCATTTATTGACTTAAAATTTCGTAGAAATCAAGTTAAAAAGTGCGCTAATGTTGCATTCGTTTCGAGAACTTCGTCGTTTGGTAATTTTTAACGTGACTTTAGTGCACGTTTTAACTCTATTTCGGCGGAATTTTGAGTCACTAAATAAAATAGAATCGAATTCAAATTCGAATCGAGTGTTAAAAGTCAGCCCCCTTGTCTTAGTGCCTTGACGATAAGAGACTTGTGATCATTTATAGCAGCAATTAGCTAAAGTTAACTTTTAAAAACAATTTCATATGCATATTAAGTACGTAAGTGCGTAATAACCACGAGACCAACTTCTTAAAAACAAAGTATGGTAGCAAGGATTTATGCAAAATTCCCATAAACATGTATAATTATTTAATGATTCTTATAAGAATATTGCATTTTTTTAAAACCCGTCATCAATTTATTTAAAAACACAATTCATTATTAACACTGATGTAAAATTCATACATGAATGTAAAAAACAATTATCGTGTGCATTGTGCATTTTTTAAATCCGTCACCAACTTCACAGATGTAAAAACATTTTTTGTGAATTTTACTTGTTAAAACACCTTCTTAAAACATATTTTAAAATAAGACTAGTGCTAAAATGTACACAAAGATAAAACACAGTTATTCACGAGAGATCTTACGTTTCTTGTAGACGCGCGGCGCGTCGTCCTCGTCCTCGTTCAGGTATTTTAGTATGAGGTCGCTGATGCAGCTGAGGTATGCGCAGGGCGCGCGGGTGAGGGCCGCCAGCCGCGCCACCGGGTCCGGCCCGGCGAACTTGAGGTGGCGCGCACCCGCCAGCACTGCGCCTGCGCACACGTGCAGCGTGCGCAGCCTGCTCCGAGCTACACCGCGCACGCAACATACCGCTGTATAATGCATATACATAACCCCTTTTTAACCCCAGACCCAAAAAGAGGGGTGTTAAAAGTTTAAGAGTTAGAACGACGCGACGAGCAGGACTTATATTTTTGAGTGGTAGAGCCACGCTGTAAGACAGTAACGTCTACAGCACGAATGGGGCGGCTCGACCGGTTTGATACCACTATCTCACAGAAAACCGACGTAAGGTGGCGTGAGTTTGGTGTGAGTTTCCTCCTTTTAGGTTGGCAACGCACCCATGATTCTTTTTGTATCTTGGGTGTTTATGGGCGGTGGGGATGACTTACCATCAGGTGACCCATCTGCTCGTTGGCCAGTCTTTGTTATAAAAAAAATAGATTATTTTTTCTACTAGCCCTTATCCCGTCTTAATGTGGGGTCGGCGCAATACACTTTTTCAAGCATGTTGCAGAAAGGATTTAGATATTTTTTTACGACCGCCTGCCTGTCTGACGTCAACCCTCTGTGAGATCCAGTCCCGGGCAAATGAAATTAGAAAATTCGCTTTGCCCGACCTGGGAATCCAATCCACGACATTGCAGTCCACAGACTATATATGCTGTCACTAGACCAAGGAGACGACCGAGATAATACTCGATTCAAATATAGAAAGGAATGAGCTGTAGACAAATCAAGTTTAGATCTAACTCCAAATTACTGATAGAGAGCAGTTGCAAGTTACAAGCAGAGTTCAAAAGCCATATGGCAAAGAAGGAATCCTTGTAGTTTCCTTTCCATAGCATGCTCATATAGTATGGTGCGATGAAATCTTTAAGAAAGAAAGAAAGGAACTAAGGTGAGTTATGGGCGGGTGAAATATGTACATATTAGGTTGCGGTACTTGCGGCTGCGGACTGCCGTTTTGAGGTCTCGGGTTTAATCCCAGGGTCGGGTAATGTGATATTGGTTTTCTACTCAGTATCAGCCGAGTCTGGAATTTATGGCCGATATTGAGACAGGCTCGCCCCTTATCACACGTGGGACGGAAATAAGCTCGGCGAAATGTAGTTGTTCTAATGCTCTGGGCTCTAGAACCCCATACGTAAAATGTGGGTTTTGTTCTTGATTATTCCATGCTATGGGGTATCGTTAGATAGGTAAAAACTATCACGGCTAAGCAGGCTTTATAAGTTAACAAATAATCAGCGACCAAATACAAATTCTGTTAAACACAAGATGAATGAAGTTGTCATTTAAATTTAAAATAGGTAGTATTATAAATAAAATTGTTTACAGACGACGTGCTTAAAATAATGTTTAATAAAATCACATTTCAGCAACACCTAAACCTACTTCAGAACCATGTCCTGTGCGTGATTGGATTTCGAGCATGCACTTGACGGGTTTTGTTTCTTCCAATATAGGCAATAGGCTTACTGTAAAATGCCACGGGTCCCCGTCGATAGGCGGGCTGTCCACGCGCCAGCCGGTAGAAGGGCCCGGATCGTGATCGAAAGATGTGCACCCAACGCGCCTCCACACCGCAAAAAGATGAATTTGCGAGGAGCCCTAACAGTATAGTCACGCCACTATACACACTGTACGCCACGCCACAAACAGTGTACTTACTGACGGTCTCTATGTAGGAGGCTGTGACGATTAGATCAGTTTCGATCTTGTACCGGTTGTACTCGGCGATGTCGAGGATGATGGCGATGCCGCGTAACATCCGCGGCTCCATGCCGATGTCCGTCGCGAGTAGTTCCGCAGCCTCCACGCTCGACCACATTGGAAGGCGAAATCCTACACGAGTAACGATAAAAAAGAAAGAGATAAATAGACTTCATTTAGGCAATGTTTCAAGCAATAGTGAGTGGAAAAAAAAATAATAAAATATTTAGTACTAAGGGCGACTTGCACCACTATTACTAACCTACAGTTAGTCATAACCTCAAGTTGAACTAAAAAAATGTTTAAGCATGACACGAAATTGATTACATGTAATGAATTAAATAAAAATAACATAAGCCTCACGCCTGTATCCCCGAAGGGGTAGGCAGAGGTGCACTAGCACATTTCGCCGAGCTTATGTGATAGAGGGCGAGCCTATCGCCATATTGGACACAAATTACAGACTCCGGGCAGAAATGGAAAAATCCAATATCACCTTGCACGACCCGGGGATCGAACCCGAGACCTCAGGACCTCAGTGCCCGAGAAATGCCTAAAATGGCGACAAGCTCAGTATACGACAGGTAGAAAAATCTACCTGACACTGGTAGAGTCTCTCAGGTCTCGAGTCTCAAGTCTCGACCATAAGTCTCTGACATTTCTCGTTAGCGACTACGTAAATAATACGAATACGTATATTTGTATGACAAACACTCGAACGCCTCTATGGTTATGTGAGGAATGTTATGATGTTTCTCGTGTAAATTAATTTAAGTAGTCACAAGCGAGGAATGTCAAATACGAGTCTTGTGTCGTAGATATCTGGTACTGGTATTCTGTGGATATATCTATAGGTAACATAACATAACATAACATAAGCTCACGCCTGTATCCCTGAAGGGGTAGGCAGAGGCGCACTAGCGAACTAAAACACCCACATTTCGCCGAGCTTAGTTCCGTCCCAGATGTGATAGGGGGCGAGCCTATCGCCATATCGGGTACAAATTCCAGACTCCGGGCTAATATGAAAAAATCCAATATCATTTTACCCGACCCGGGGATCGAACCTGAGACCTCAGAACCGTAGTCGTACCGAAATACCACCACGCCACCGAGGCAGTCTATCTATAGGTAATCTTCGGCATCTATATAAACTTCATGCAAATACGTGAGCTGTGTATAGTGTTGTGGAGATTGCAAAACAAGTAAAATACGCAAAGACCCTTCGCTCACCCAACACTTTCAGTACGTCAAACTCTGAGGCGTTGATCTCTTCGACGGTGTAGCTAAGGTGCTTCGTCATGAGGACCTTTTGCACGGTGGTGGACCGCACCTGCTGCGACATCGAGTACATCTTGCCAGACAGCTGGATCGCGGACGCAATCAGCAGCGGTATACGAGCCACGATCGACTGTTTTAAATCCTCCCATTCTTCTAGTGCTAAACATAAAACATATGTTCTATGTGTACTTCACTTTACAAAACAATGTTGCCTATTTCCAAAACATAGTGATTGATCTAGTTTAATTTCTATCATTCAAAGAAACAATAACTCTGTACTAGTTTGCAAAATTAAAATTTTACTGCGGATTTTAGAAAGGAGAATGACAAGATTCCATACATGCGTGGACACACTTTTTTTCAATCTCTACTGCTTCGACTATAATAATCTGAGAGGTTAATAAGTTTTAATACCACCTCGAAAATAATTAACCGCGTAAAACTTACTGTATTTTTTATAATTACGGTCCAAAAGTAACCTTATAGTTTTATGTACGATTATGTTGATTTTGACATTTTTGAATGAATCGTAGTCTAATTTGACGACGTCTAATTTCACAGCCAAGTCACGAGTAAAGACGAGATCGGAGTCCGTAATCCGTAGTCGATGTGTGCAAATGGTTAGTCAACGGATAAGTGCTGATCACTACTAAATATATAATAAGTAATAACAATTAGAATAACTGTAACTTAAACTGTCTCGGTGGCTTGGTTGTATTTCGGTACGACTAGCGTCCTGAGGTCTTGGGTTCTATCCCCGGGTCGGGAAAAGTGGTATTGGATTTTCCATATCAGCCCGGAGTCTGGAATTTGTGCATGATATGGCGATAGGCTCGCCCCCTGTCACATTTGGGACGGAACTAAGCTCGGCGAAATGTTGGTGTACTAGTTGGCCAGTGCGCCTCTGCCTACCCCTTCGGGGATACAGGCGTGAGTTTATGTTATGTATGTAACTGTAACTTACTAATGTCCATGACCGACATGGAGTGAAAGCGTGTGGAGAGGTACCGCTCGACCAGTCGGCACACTTGTCCGGGAATACCCTTGACGTGTACACCCAGCATATGACATAAGTTCCAGACTAGTCGCCTAGATGTCGTTCCCAACAGTTTGATCGGCCACGACGAGTTGTTGGCTATTGCTGTAACCAAAGATACACTGACTATAGAGAGGCTTCAAGCAAGTTTTTTTTTTCTACCTGCCCTTATCCCACCTTAATGTGGGGTCGGCGCAACACACTTTTTCAAGCATATTGCAAAGAGGATTTGGCTTAGTTTTTACGACCGGCCGCCTGCCTGACGTCAACACCCTATGAGGGATGCAGTCCTCGGCAAATTAAATTAGAAAATTTACTTTGCCCGACCTGGGAATCGAACCCAGGACCTCCCGGTCCACAGCCCATACATGCTGCCACTAGACCAAGGAGGCGACTATCAAGCAAGTTTCCATACAAACAATTATCTCCAACGTCAGCAACGCCATCTACCAATTATTACAATGCGAGGGCGCTTATTACAATTTACAGCTTAGAATGTTCTTTGAATGTTCTAGAATCACTTAAGAAAATTTTGTCTTTTGGCGCGTATATATCAAATACGATTGAGTGACCTATTACCTCGAGGTAATTACTTTTGGATCATAAGATTCGTGCTGTAGTCCCATCTATGGCGACTACGGCTGTAATTTACAAATCCCCGCTTATATCCCATTCCGTCTCAAAGTATGATGACCTGCGATTATTTTCCTTTTTAAATCAATGTCCCTACCCAATGTTGAATACGCAATTTTACAAATTACTAGCTGTTGCTTGCGGCTTCGTTTGCATGAATATTCCACAGGAACCATACATGGGGGTAACTCCTGACGCTCGCTTCGAACTTGAATACGATTTGGTTTCATTTATTGACTTAGATCATTAATACCAAATGACAAGTTCTCGAATATTATGGAACATTAGCGCACTATAAAAGTCGATTTCGGTGGAATATTAAGTCAATAAATGAAACCAAATCGAAATCACAATCGAATCGAATGTCATGAGTAAGTGGCATGTTTTCAGGATAAAAACTAACCTTTTACTCACTGTTAGTGTAGCTTCCCATAGGTATAAGATTTTTAATTTAAATTCAAATAGTTTTTGAGACAATAGGCTCAAAAAATTGTAATTAATACATTACAATCCAAAATACAAACAAAACAATATTTTTATAACATTATATTACAGATTGAATAGACAAGTTCTTAGCTAAATATACTACTTGGGTTACTAACTATGTAGAAGTATCTGAATTAGACCAAAAGACAGCAAAACCCGTTTAATATGTAATAGATGTAAAAAACGGCGCGTTAATGAGCGGTTCACAACAGGGGCCCACTAACAAGCATCTTTAACACCAAAACAATGATTACACACGTAATATCTTCTGATTATTTGCATATATTCGCTATATTGTGATAATCAAGAATCAACAAATGTACCTCATAAATCGAATTACTGTACTGAGTTAGCCAAAATCAATATACAGCTGTTGATAAGTCATTATAATAGTACTTATCAATACTGTTAAATACATACGTACCTTCATCTTTACTGTCTTCCAAGAGCCTTTCCATCCAATCTGGCATTAAGTGACTGGATGATTCAATAACGGGATCCATTTCGTGCTCCGGGTTATGCTTACTTACACCGTCAAGAATGTAACTAACTCCGGCTAAGTATTAGTTAATAATTATAATGTCTAACTACATCGTATTTTATGTAATCTACCCACTAAAATAAAATATTAATTATTAAAAAATAGGTCATAGACTATGCCATGACTTGAAGTTTTTGGCAATGATAATGAAAAAAAAGTATAATTAAATAAAATAAATAAAAAGGTTTTATTAAAAGTAAATAAACTATTAAATAAATGCTGAATTGGTGCATGGTCTTTTTTTAATACATTTAAAAGATTCCATAGACCGATACATTCCATTTTCAAATGGGACAGACTTCTAAGAGTTAATATATAAAAAAGTTTGTTTATCTTTGATTTACCTATACCTTAAAGTAATGAATTCTTAAATACTCTAAGAATGAATAGCAATAGCACCTTACAACTTATAAATACGGAAATAATAAAATTCAATGAGCATCATCAAGTATCTTAATTCCGATTTAAGTTTTCTGTATCTACTATCTTTCATTCGTTTTAATTCCTACGTAGGCAATATCTGCGCCAATTGTGGACTGATTATTTTGTATTAAATAACATGCACTGGAAATCTTTGGGTTAGGCCTATGTTCAGCAGTAGACGTCCTATGGCTGATGATGATGATGATGATAAAATAATATCTAACGACTGTTCTATATAAACTTCGATAAGATCTGATTACGGAGTAATTTTCTCTCATCAAATCATTTTTAGTAGTAAACCATGTTTTTAAAAATTATTTTGGTGTAAAACCTATAGTAATATGCGTTGTTATAACAAATGGTGAGTAATACAGACGGTCGCATAGCCATTCAGCCGAGACATGTTAATGTACACACACGTACAGTACGTACGCTGTCTATGTACTGTGGGTATATTTGTAGAGGTCGTCGCCAGTCGCCTGTGTGCATTACCCTGTACCCTCACACGCAGTACTCTGGCATATTATAAAAGTAAAATGGTTGTGAGTGGAGGGCTGGGCGTGGCGTCAACTAGGCGGTGCATTTTTCTCGCAGACCCCGCCCAGTGGCAACAATCCCGCCCTCGCGCCATTGCTAGCGAAGTGTTGAGAAAACGTCGCATCTGCATAGCTTATCTACATTATATGAAATATCAAACCTTTATGGCTTTGAGTAAATGAGACATAGTAATGCTGCATTTCTCGTCCGACTTGATAGTCCGAGATAGATCCGAAAGTAAAGGGATCTAGGTCTTTCTTAAGAATCTGGATTTTTATACTTTTTGGGCCTTACATATAAAAACAGTTTAGTTAAGTTGGTAAAGAATAATCTGTCCTTTTTATTTTCAAACAACGTGACATAAGGAAAAAAGTGACAGGCCATTCTTAGCCATTTGCTCAGCTAAACTGTGTTTATAAGTAAGGCCCTTTATGTGTATCTTGCCTCATGAATAGCCTTTTTTTATTTATTTGTTTTTTTGTTATGTTATTATCGCCATAAAACTGGAACGTTACTCAACTTTAACGGCTTCTTACATTGTTTTTCGACATACAAATTACATAATTTTGACATATAAGGCCTTAAATGACATAACGCGACCTTAAGGCTGAGACCTATAGGCTATAGAGCGAACTCCGCCTGAGTCTGAGCCAAAGAAACGAACTCAGTGAGGATTTGGAATTTTTAAATTCAATTTCGACTTTACCCGACCCATTTTCCGGGCAAAGTGACTACACTGCATCTAATGGTAAGCCTAGTGTAGTCCAAAAAAATTTGCGACCACTGACAAACAACAGTCTTATAAGTGGTTGCCAGAATCATGCCGGCTTATTTATACTTATTCAGACTCCGAAACCGAAGAGAAAAGAAGCAAATCGAGGGGCTTGCGACAAGACAATCGGATGACCGATGCAGACACAGGGATACCCCCATGCCCGTCCCAACCAACCACCAAGTCATGCCGCAAGCCCCTCGAGAGAAATGTCATATTATTATTAGTATAAGTCATGAAAATAAGCAAGTGTGATGGTATTTATATATGGGAATATTATTGATTTTAAATGTAATTATGGTGCTTAACTATTACACAAATTCATCTTTCTTCTTGAAATCAAAGAATTCGCCCGAACACTGGAATGCTACACAAATTTAATGGCTTCCTACATTGTTTTCGCCATACAATTTTTACAGATAGAGAAGTCTTAAACATAAGGCGACCTTAAGTGTATGAGTATTCAGCGGTTTGAGTGAAAGTAACAAAAACTGCTTAAGTACTATTTAATATTTTTACACGCTTTATATAATTGATTGTTATAATTGATTGATTGAACAGTAAACCCAGTTCGAGACCAACCCCATAAAGGACCATACACCTCTGACTTTTCTATGTCAAGTGTGTTTTCATTGTAAAATACCGCTTGCTATAACGGTGAAGGAAAATATCGTGAGGAAACATGCATACCGAGAATTTCTTCACAAGAATTTCGAAGGTATGTGAAGTCTACCTACCCGCGTTAGGCCAGCGTGGTAGGCTAAGGCCTAACCCCTTTCATTAGTAGAGGAGGCCCATGTCCAGCAGTGGGACAGTAATATTACAGGGCTCATATTATTATATAAACCCAGTTATATTGAATGTACGTAATGTTTAATGTTTTTGTTTCTTAAAGAGTAGAGGACACAATAAAGGTTAAAAAAAGAGTAGATAGTAATTAGCATCAATATAATATACCATGAATGCACAGTTATTTGCAAATATCGTCCTAAAAGTAGTCTCTGTAGTCATAATAAATAAAACAAAGGAAAAGATCACAACTTCTAACTAAACTAACACATTGAAATAAAACTATTTTTACGGATTCTATCACGATTTGGTTTTAATTTCTATGCTCGACGTTTCGAAAGCTTTGCAGCCTTCGTGGTCACGGGACAGACTGACCACTGACACGTCTGACCCGTGACCACGAAGGCGGACGAAAATGAAAACCATATCGTGATAGAATCCGTAAAAATAGTTTTATTGCAATGAATAACATTCGCGTAAACCTAAGAGATCATTATGTAAACTAACACAATTATAATACACGTGTGTGCCCTATGCAAGTGTTATAAAGTAGCTTTCTAAATGATATAAGCAAGCGTTTTTTTATTTTGAAATTTAGAACTGTCAGCGTCCAATTGTAGGCGCTGTCTGGCGCTGTCCCATTTTCTGAGCGTCAACTGTGCATCTAGGCCATCGATATAATAGATATATTATTATATCGATGATCTAGGCGTATAATATATCGACGGTGATTAGTACTAAGTACTTATTATGTCTAGTGTCTTTACTATCTACTGGACGGTGCCACGGTAAAATTAAATCGAGCTATGGTTCGCTCACTAATTGATGTATAAAGTATCATACTCATTGCAATAACATGTAGTGACATGTACTAACACTATCTAGGCACACAGCTTTTTCCGGAATAAAAAGCAGCCTGTGTGTTAATCTGACGTATCTAATAAATATTATAAACGCGAAATTTTGTATGTATGCATGTTTGTTACTCTTTCACGCAAAAACTCGTAAATGGATTTTGATGAAGTTTTACAGATAAATAGATTATATATTAGAATGACACATGCTACTTATATCCCGGATATGTACAGTTCCGTGGATTATTTCTACGCGGACGAAGCTGCGGTATTAGTATAGATAATGCCTGATTGGAGACATGATGGTAATATATTAAGGCGAGGGTAGGAGTGTCAGTGGCAAGGGTCGACGCAAATCACCTGCCGCATCCATCACCCACAATCGAACATCGCTTGGCATCGGGTTTGTAGCCAGACAGCGCAATTACACTTACGAGTATACATACCTTAGATCGCCGTTACCTATTCTTGCTACTATAATATGAGTCGCATAGATACAAAGGCGGCACTCTGAAAATGAATTAATTGTGGCTATTCAATATATTTCCTTTTTTTAAATGCAGCTTTGAAAATTTCATTACAGTTATATTAAAATTACTTACTCAAGCGACATAACATTGGCATACTAACACTTGATTTTAACTGTATAAGATCATATTGCTAAAAAAACACATACAATCGAAATAAAATTATTGATTAATTTTCTAGAGGGGTTACCATAACCTCTTATAGCAGTATCATTATAATTTTACTTGTCAATATTCCCATACAAAACAAACGAAGAAAGATTATAATAATACTGCTATAAGATGTCGTGGTAACCCTGCAGATTGCCGGCTTTGTTTATAAACGACTCATATGACAAACTCACGCCCGTCTCTCATAAAGAGGAGACAGGGATACAATATTTCCATCCAATGATGTGTAATAAATAGCCAGTGAAACAGTCTCACTATATTGAGCAAATAACTCATTTAAAGATTAAAGTTAAACAAAAAAGTTGACCTGAAAAATGAAAAATGTAAGAAAGTCAAATTATACTCCTGGACATGGAAAGATATAGAAGAAAAATCCACTATCATTCTAAGGCCTCAACTGCATGATTTCATTGTAAAGGTAAGTCAACAAAATCTTCAGTCTTTAATATTACCTAATATAATATAATGATTAAATATTTCAATACCAAAGAAGAGATGAATGTCTTAACAACTTCAACACTTCATAAGGCTTTTATTGACAAACGAACCATAAAGCTCACGCCTGTATCCCCGAAGGGGTAGGTAGAAGTGCACTAGCGAACTAGAACACCCACATTTCGCCGAGCTTAGTTCCGTCCCAGATGTGATAGGGGGCGATAGGGGGGGATAGCCTATCGCCATATCGGGCACAAATTGCAGACTCCGGGCTGATATGGAAAAATCCAATATCACTTTGCCCGATCCGGGGATCGAACCTGAGACCTCAGGACGGTAGTCATACCGAAATACAACCACGCCACCGAGGCATTCAAACGAACCAACGTTCCTATAATACACAACACACAATAAAGCAACGAAATTACTAACAAAACAAAATCGTAAAAAGAACATCGGCATCTTTCCTTCACCTTCGCTATTGATATTTTGGCCCCTAACAGTATTAACCCATGTCGGGGATTTTTCCGTCAACAACTGATATGTAAATTCTTCCCTACTTAAAGGTTCGGAAAATGCTCATATTTATATTATCGTTGTTATTTATTTTCTCTGGCGAGCTGTAAAATATGGCCGTATGGAAATGCGGGGATTTGGCGCGTAGTATAGTTTGACAAGTTGACAGTTATAGGAACCCCGAGGCGGGTTAGATGAGAAGCAAGGTCCCCAGCGCGATGCGACGCACAGGAGGGTTATAAAACTGAGAATGCGTTTGATATGTCCTGTTAACACGTTTATTGCAATATTCCATTCTTTGTATTATTCTGTAAGCTTACCCCTTCACTTTTATGGATTACATTAAACGCAATATGGTATGATATGAATCAAATGGCCTTACGAATTTGGCTACAAGTTGTTGTTTACGACTTCCTTCAAGATCAGGAAAGATAACATAATATCGTTCGTTAGTATAGTAGGTTACTTCAGTCGTTGTACTTTTTTCTCAAGCTATGAGATAAGGGAACGTACCCATACTACGTGACCCGTTCTGGGGGGAGGGGGTCTTCAAAATACTACGCTTGATCACAGTTGTCTTAGGTTTTCGTCACGAAGTCAATATCTTCTAGAAAAATCTCGTGCTTTTTCGAGCTATATTCAAATATGGAGCGCAGCGTTTAGCACTTTTTAAACGCAGGTGACAGCACATAATAGTTTTTTACTTTTCTTCGATAAACAATTATTTAAAACCATATTTATAAATTATTATTTGAAAAATAGAGGGGGTCTTCGCATATATTACGGATGGTCACCGAGAGGGGATGGGGTATCAAAATTTAAAATAATGGGTACGTACGTAGTAGTATGGGTACGTTCCCTAATAACGACACTACAAACGCCCACAATACAGATCTATTTGGTATCCAACATTCTCAACATTCAAATAAAGTATTTCAACTAAGAAGTAAAAACTATTTGGATAACTTCGTCTGTATACGGTCTCCGAGACGCAAATCTTCAATGAATGCAATATCGTACGAAGAATGCTGTACAAGGCAAGCAGTTTTCTTTTGTGCATTGGAGTGTGTAATCACATGCAAAACGATCTACGCTAACCCGAATACTGAAAGATTTAAATAAAATCGGTGGCGTAGCTGCATTTCGGTATGACTAACCGTCCTGAAGTCTCGGGTTTGATCCCCGGGTCGGGCAAAGTGATATTGGAATTTCGACCGACTCCCAAAAAGGAGAACCCAACAGTCACACACATAGTCCTGACCCCACACTAAGATACTAATCTTGTGTCGTGGGTATCCGGAACTACGAAAGACTTTCGGTCTCACAACACCCAGACTCGAAACCAATATCTGTGGGCCACACAAACATTTGTCTCGGTGCGGGAATCGAACCCGTGGCCTCTCGTTTCACGGCCGGCTACTCGCCCACTGCGCCGCGGAGGCTGTGAGGGCGCATATTATATCATATGCGTTTGGTTATTGAACATATCTATGAATTTAATAATGGTATATAAAATTTTGAAATGAGATTCTCGAAATTGTAAAATATCGCAAAGGCGTGTATAAAAATTTCACTAACGATAAAGAACGCGCACCGCACGTTGTCCAACGCAATCTGATAACACTACCTTAGCATCCGCAATGACACATGCTAAAAAATACTTACACATAACATTCAACCCTATTTCCACATCCTAAGACATATTTTCAAAACAAGTAAGTAGATTTACACACGTATGAATTGCACATTTAGTGGCGAGGGTGCGAAAACTTGTTGTTATCTCGAACGAGGCCAATTTGAGCAAATGGTTACTAAGTCCTAACTCGCGTATCTTTTTTATGTCGTGTGGAGCTCGCGTTACTTTAAAATATCGACGTGCGACATATTGTACGAGATGCAATTTCGAAAGGATTTGCGTCGTCGCGTATCGGTTGATGCATGTGCCCAATTTCAAAAGTAGGATAAGCGTTCACATTATTTGTTTAATATTATCCGAACTTAAATAATTTGTAACCTGAATCCCGTACATACATAAGCCCACGCCTGTATCCCTGAAAGGGTAGGCAGAGGCGCCCTAGCGAACTAGAACACCCACGTTTCGCCGAGCTTAGTTCCGTCCCAGATATGCTAAGGGGCGAGCTTATCGCCATATCGGGCACAAATTCCAAACTCCGGGCTGATATTGAATAATCCAATATCACTTTGCCCGACCCGGGGATCGAACCCGAGATCTCAGGGACGCAATCCCACTACGCCACCGAGGCAGTCAGCACAGCACGTAGTATAATTGACGAATTAATATACACAATTAAACGGCTGCGATGCAAGCAACGCATAATACCTGTAATCAGTCCGTAATACGATCACATAATTTGTCTAATATATTGCTTATTAAGGCGTGTGTACATTATGCATTGCCGCGGCAAACTCGTCGCGGCTCACTGGCTGCTCTTTGACATGTAACCATGCGAGAAGTCATCCGTTTATCGTGGACGCGATCTAATGCTCGGACATTTTTGCCGTTTTTCCCCATGCTTTCGCCTCGACGATCATGATTCGAGTGGTATAATTGAATCACGCCACCCGATACGGTTCCGCGCTGAGATTGTTCCAAATTAATTCCGACAGACGTTAGATAAATACATCCGACATCGTCATACACACTTTTATTTTGACAATTAGGGATAAGCCAATCGTGTAGATTGTCGATTATAGTATCCGCCTTGTATTAATAGGCCGATTTTAGTTTGCTTTATGTCTGTTATCATTGACCATTAATCACTAGTGACTAAGCAGAGTAGAGAGAGACTTCACTCACAATATACAATATTAGAGGTACATGAAGTCTTAGGTTTAAATTTCTATAGCTGTCTTTCTTTATACCTGCCTTTAACCCATCTTAATGTGGGGTCGTCGCAACACACTTTTTCAAGCTGTTGTAGAATGGATTTGGCTTAGTTTTTACGAACGGCTGCCTGTCTGACGTTAACCCCTATGAAGAGTCCAGGCCCGGGCAAATTAAATTAGAAAATTTGTTGCCCGACCCGGAAATTGAATCCATGACTTCCCAATCCACAGCCCACACATGCTGCCAATAGACCAAGGAGGCGACCTTGATTTAAGTAAAAATCTATGACGTATGTTGTATACCTAAGTATTATATCTGCTGTAGTATAGTATAAGCTGTTCTTATCTTTAACACTGTTTTATTTCTTTTCCATTAAACTATATTTGCCGCAAGGAACGAAAATATAAATTAATTTATAACTAAGGACCTTTGTCGGAGCTATTCGCCTCCTTGGTCTAGTGGCAGCATCTATGGGCTGTGGACTGGGAGGTGCTGGGTTCGGTTCCCAGGACGGGCAAAGCAAATTTTCTCATTTAATTTGCCCGGGACTATATCCCTCAGGTTGGTTGACGTCAGGGAGGCGGCGGGTCGTAAAAACTAAGCCAAATCCCTTCTGCAACATACTTGAAAAAGTGCGTTGCGCCGACCCAACATTAAGGTGGGATAAGGGCAGGTAGAAAGAAAGACTAAGGAGTTACGTCGTTAAAGTTATGTCGTCAATCAAATAATCACAAGTTTAAGAACTTAACTGACCGACTTCCAATTTACCGATTCTGACGAAAGACGAAATATATGGGACCACCCTAGAAATAAGCTCTATCGAAAACGAAAAGAATTTTGAAAATCGGTCCACATTTGGCGGAGATATCGAGTAACATACATAAAAAAATTACAGACGAATTGAGGACCTCCTCCTTTTGTGGAAGTCTCAAATAATATAAAACTACGTTATAGAAGTACACATTCAGTTGATTATCTATCTACCTGTATATTGCACAGCCCACAGACGGCACTCGAGCTAGTCTGAGCACTTAAAAGATCAGTAAAAACATTAGAGGATATAAAAATTCTGCTCCGAGCCCCAGCTGTAATTACCTACAAGTGTCATCAAATAAAAACGACACAGTTCCAACGGGTAAAGGAAAAAGGCTTTGAGGTGCTCGTTTCACGCCAAGTGTAATGCAATTTAAAGTGAGAATCAAAGTGAAGCCGCTGCTATGTTGTGGGAGACGGACGCCCTTTCACCACCGACCGACGAACGGCACAATGATGGTCATACAATTTTTTTTTTGGTTTTATAAATTTTTCATAAACATCATTTTTACAGGATTAATCTCAATATAGTAACGTCAACACTCTATTTACAAAATTAATGTACTAAAATTTCATTTATAAATTGGTTTTCTTTTTTTACATAAACACAAAAGCTCATGCATGTATCCCCAAAAGCGTAGGCTGAGGTGCAGTAGCGAACTGCAACACCCACTTTTCGCCGAGCTTAGTTCCGTACCAGAAGTGATAGGGGGTGAGCCGATTGCCATATCGAGTACAAATTCCAGAGTTCGGCAGTGGCGTAGGGTATGTTTTTGAAAAGGGCAGCCGATTTTGGCAAAGGTAAGCCGGTAAGAATCGAGTTGTATGAACCTTTTGCCACTGGAGTCCGGGCTGATATGGTAAAATCCGATATCACTTTGCCCGACCCGGGTAACGACCCCGAGCCCTCAGGACGGTAGTCATACCGAAATACAATCACGCCATCAAAGCAGTCTTTTACTTTTTTTATTCGTTTAGGAATGAGTGAGCTCGAGTGGTAGAACCACGAGTTGGGCCACTGATCGTTGATGGTATTATATAATTCTTAAATATTTACCTCAAAACTTCGCCAAATAATTTCCGCAACATGCTTGATGTGCTCGATGCATTAAGGTGGGATAAGTAAAAAAAAGAAAGACCTCAAAATTTAAGAAAAACGTAATGTATGCATTCCAACTTCACAGTGTTTGAATTTAGAAAACGGTTTCACGTACATCTCACAAACCGTTAACCATGGACGTAAAAAAAGATGGACGGAGCGCTGGGAATATTGAAAGTGAAGCAGGGTTTTGGACTCATTCGATCAGTCACCGCCATTACATGTCGATAGATTGAATGGGTCGAAAACCCTGAAAAAAAAACATCTTTTTTTTACGTCCGCGCCGTTAACATAGTATTTCATCATCATCATTATCGTCATCAGCTATAGGACGTCCAGTACCGAGTACAGGCCTCCCCCAAAAGTAAATATATAAATCAATATAATGCCATTATTTTTTTTTATTCAGAAGACCTCATAAAAAGAACAATAACAGTGTGTAAACAGTGAATCATTTCAGTTGCAAAAATGACTCTTTTCAACTTTGTCCAGGAATATTAATGTATAGCATTAATTGAAACAACAGTTGACCGTCGGAAACAGTTTGCGGTCGACCATCGCAGTGCAGTGTGGGTGCAGCCGGTTTTTGCCGCGCCATATCACTGCGGACACCCGGCTCTGACCACCGCACATGTACACGCTTTAGTGATGCGACCTTATCTCTCAACATTTTGTATCAAAGTACTAATTCATTGCGTAATCGTTTTAATTTTCTTCCCGTCATTCCATCGGTGTTTTAGTTCGCTAGTTTTCGTCTCTCCGTCGCGTCGACGTGAGGTCCTTCGAGATCAGCTTTGAGGTATGTATGTATGAAAAGTTTATTTCAGCGACCTTTGATCTAGTTCTCCTGTAAAGTTTTTAAAGTGGCAGATAACTCTAACGTCGATATTATCCTTAAGTGACATAGGGTTTATCTTGGAAAAAGGTTTTATCACGAGAGCGGAGCCGCGGGCAACAGCTAGCTAATATAGAACGTATAATACATGGCGATAGTATGCATGCAGTTTGTTCCAATCAGGGAAACAACTTGTCTTCGCGCGCAACTTGCAGCTCAGTGTCAGCAGCGGATAGTCTGCAGCAAACTTTACGCCTTATGTGTTCGCAGCCTTATCCTCAGCGATTTCACCTCATCATCATGATCATCATCATCAGCCATAGGACGCCCACTGTTAGACATAGGCCTTCCTGAAAGATTTCCAGATCGACTTGTTTTATAGCGGCCTGCATCCAGCGACTTATTTATAACCAATTTAAAAAATTAAATCTTCTAACTAGCCGCTATGAATGTTATTTGTAGGGTAGGTGTCGCACTAGTTCGTGATATTTAGTGCGTGGTGGGGCGGGTGGTGACTGGTGATGGTGGCGACACGGCCGGCGTGTTTTGCGCGGCTGACACGTGACGACGTAATTAGTGCATGACCGCCGCCCGCCGGCACGTCCGCTCGCCTCTCGCCGTGTTTACACCACTCAACACAAAATACATTCCTATTTGATTTATGCTAAACGTTAAGCAAATTAGACAAGCTCGTGAATCAAGTTTTAAAACATTTTCAGTTTACAAAAAAGTCTTGTGGTGCATTACTATTAAGTATTTATAATTACCGCACCGCTTTTAATATAAATAACTATAATCGTGTTACAAAAATCTTCTCGTCAAAAATCATATATGCTAATACACTAAAAGCATATTTTAATGTAAAACTCTTTTATATAGTTGGACAGTCCAACCCGTGACCACGAAGACTGCAAAGCCTTCGAAACGTTGGGAATAAAAATTAAAACCAAATCGTGATAGAATCCGTAAAAATTGTTTTGTAAAACATTCGCGTAAACTTAAGAAATCTAGTAAGCACATTTTATGTAAGAATAAATTAACAGCAAAATACTACGAGCAGGTGTAGGAAACAATGACATCCCCATAGGGTTTCAAACGCACAATCAAGTCGCGGTAAATTATATAAAAAATACATTTCAAGCCTCAGTTGACAACGAGATGGTTTTTATATTAGTTTTCCCGAAGGCTCGCCTCCTCAGGCGTCTCGTCGCGGGGGACGTGTGAAAAAAACATCTCGCTGGGATTAAGCCGCGTTTATCGGCCTCCGAGGCGGACTTATTGCCGTAATACAATCTGTGTTATGTCGCGCACGGATTATCCGTATCAGGGTGTTATACGAAAACGAGTTGCCGTACACGTATGTGTAAATTAACACCGTTTTTTCGCACTTTATTGGATAAAGGTAGAGAATTTGTATATTTACAACAATCTATAAAAGAATCTTTTTATAAAACTTAACATAGAAGAGGGCGAAACTTTTTAAATGTAAAAGTACAAATCCTTGCGGATTGAAAACGCCGTTATCGAATGTAAGCAATTTGCACGCAGCTGGTGCTACGGCCTACGAGACTACGGGCTACGCTTCTTGGTAACGCGGTTACGACGTAGCTATTATTAGTCAATACAAACCTATGTCTACCTCTAGTATGAATTTACAGTTTGAAACGTACGTTTATTTTAGTTCGTTAGTTTCCGCTAGTGGCGCTTCTTTGTTAGTCAAATTAATATAAAAATGTAAAAACTCGTATTTCATAGTTGTAACTGTTTTTTGAAGTATTGAAAAATAAGATTATTTTATGATATATTCTAATAAGTTATAAGGCATCCATAGCTGGTGGACATAGACCTCCTCGACCTGTTGGAAGCGGCCTGCATGCAACGACTTCCTGTCCTGTGGCTGATCAGGATTCTAATAAGATTTTTTAAATAATAAATAATAGGAAGGCGCACATAGTCATGACCTCACAGTAAGATATGAGTCTCACATCACCATTGATGTCATCATAACATTCGGTGCGGGAACCGAACCCGCGGTCTCTCGCTTCACAGCCGGCGACTCGCCCGCCGCGCCAAGGAGGCTGTTTAAAAAATATCTTGCAAGCTTTAGTTTATGGAGTCTTATTTTTAAAAAAATTACGAGGTGATTAACTTAAAAAGTGTTTCACATCCTTTACTCTCAAACGATTTGACTTATATGTAAGAGGGATAAGCTCGTTTTAAATTAAGCACCGCCTAGTTATAAGAGGCAATAAATATCAATGTGTAAAAATAAACATGAAATTAGTATGAAAATCACCATGATCGAATTACTATAAATGTAAGGAATAAGTTTTTAAATGCGTAATATGTAAAGGTTAGCATCTGCGGTCGTTAGGGGGCGAACCTCGTAAATAAGTGAGATGTTGACGAGCGGGCCGCGAGAGGAATTGAAAATAGGGTAAGACGCTACGGAAACTTATTGCACTGGCTTTCCAACCGCGTGATAAGTGAAAAACACATTTTTATAACCGCATGATTTTGGTGACATTCCTAAGCTCACGTCTGTATTGCCGAAAGGGTAGAGAGACGCGCACTAGCTTTTTTTGAGTGGTAGAGCCACGCTGTAGGCGGTAATGATACAGTACGAATGGGTCGGCTTTCTGTTTAACAGAAAACCGACGCGACGTAAATAAGCAGCTCGCGGTTGCATTTCGTTCGGTGATTGAGATTTTCGGTGGCCCATTTTCCTTTCCTTTTCCCAATCCCTATTCACCTCCTTTTCGACTGGCAGCGTTGCCAACCAAAAAAAGAGACAATCAAGACACAAAATATATCATGGCTACGTTAATTGTCTCTAGGCGGTGGAGATTATTTACCATCAGTAGCATCGATATAATAATATACCTAGATGCACAGTTGACGCTCAGAAAGTGGGACAGCCAACGAGTGCTTAAAATGTAAGTAAGCACTTGTTGGCTGTCAGTCGGGCGCCGACCGTTCGTCTGTGAAGATGCCTAAATGCTCTGTGAAAGAGTGCAAAAATAACACTCTTACAAAGCGCAAAACACATGGGATTTCATATTTTAAGTAAGTATAATTCCCTTACTTGATTCTTAAAACCTTAATCATGTTAAATTAAGTATTAAACGTGTATAAATAATTAATTTAACGAATTCAGTTAGTAAAATATTTTGTCCCTTTTGAAATCATGATTTGGAACAATGAAATATATGGAGTCGTTTTTTTTTGGAAATATATTATATTTATTTTAAATTTATGATTTTTTTTATTAACTACAGATTTCCATGAAATGAAATAATAAGAGATAAATGGCGTAAAATTATTTCCGAAGAAAGGAGAGAAGAAAATTTTAAACCCAATTACTCAAGTGTGGTTTGTTCAGACCATTTTGCCGATTCCGGTGGATATTATACAGAAGAAGGGATTAGAAAAATTAAAAAGAATGCTGTACCAAAAATAAAGGTGATAAATTGTCATCAGCTACATTGTCCTTAACTAATGTTTACTATTTAATTTAACAATATGTATGCTGTTGGTGTACCTATAAATAAATAAATATTGCCACATTTATTGACTTTATTTTAGATTGTCGTAACTACAAGTTTAAATGAGGCAGGGTGCAGTACAAGTGTAATAGCTGAAAAATATTTGATACAGAATTCATCAATAGCAAGCATATACTAGGTACATACTGCCATGTAAAATGACTATTTAATAATTTGCGGCTAATTCTAGTAAATGTTTTAAATCAAAGTGTGCAGATCATAAAAATATGCCAACATGAACAAAGTTAAACATTCCGCTGTCAAATAATAATTTTAATGGTTCATTCTCGCGATTTTTCATTTTTTAATTTTTCATTTTTATCTTGGATTCTCGGATTGAGATCATTTATTGGAACCGGTCGTTAGGCATAATTACTACAACAGTAATTGTGGCGTCATCATTTATTGGAAACATATTCATTTCCAGGAACCAGCAATTGAACCAATAAATAATGAAGGATCACCAATACCATCAGAATTTTCATCAATCTTTAACACACCTAAGACGTTACTTTTGAAAGATAATTTGAAAGAACGCAACCAAAAATTTAAACTTAAATCTAATTTAGTGCGAAACTTAAAAAAGCAGAACAAAATATTAAGAAAACGAAATGATAGTCTAAAAGAAATTATTAAGAATCTAAAGAGCAAAGGACGATCTTAGTGTGGGGCCAGGACTATGTATGTGACTGTTGGGTGTTATTTATTTATTTATAAGAATCTAAAGAGCAAAGGACGATCTTAGTGTGGGGCCAGGACTATGTATGTGACTGTTGGGTGTTATTTATTTATTTATGAATCACGCTAAGGCAAAACAGTGCTTATTTCATATTCATAACTCATAAGCTTCGTTATCTTCTAAACATTTATACTCTATCTATCTCTTAATGTAAGTAAAATTATTATAGAGTTATCGCCATTCTCATCTACATTGTACGCCACGTGGTCAAAATTTCTCACAGATAAATACAAGAACTATTCGACTCCATTCAATCTTTGTCCAAGTGACTAGAATGTTTCTTTTAATAATGTCAAATTATTGTCAAATTCAAAAACGATTAGAAATTCAAAAATTTCGAATATAGGAACGTTTGAACATTCAATTTAAAAAGCTACTTTATGCCGCGTCTATAAGGTCATATTTGTGTTAATTTAATTAAATTTGTGATGTTTATTTGTTTTGTCTGTCGAGGACACTGTTTACAATGATATTTGTATGGAACTGTGCATCTAGGTATATTATTATATCGATGATCAGTAGATCTATCTGCTTGTTGTTGTAATCTAATTGGAAGAAACGTTTTAATTATGTAAAATACCTCTATATGTTAATCTATGTAGATTTTTGTAATAATACTTCAATATGATTTTTCTGCTTTGTAGTCTTATAATTGAGTACTTGACATTTTTTTAAAATAAATTTTATATGAAATTTACGTCGTCTAAAATATAGAACAGAAACAATATTGAAATAAAAAAGTTATAAGCATTTAAAGTTTGGTGTACCCTTCAAACTGCAGGAAAGAGAAGGATCAGTATGATCACGTCACGCCATAACGGCACATGCGTTGGAAAGGGATAGCAAGATATCTCCACTATGCCCCCACTCCAGAATTTAAAATACGAATTACTGCTTCATTTTTGACAGGTTTTCTTTTTTGTTTTATTAGCTATCTACTATATAAAAATAAGTCGGGTTTTCCCTCCTGACGCTGTAACTCCAGAACGCACGAACCGATTTCCACGGTTTTGCATTCGTTGGAAAGGTCTCCGGCTCCGTGAAGTTTATAGCAAAGAAAATTTCAACAGAAAAGCGGGAAAATCTTTTTTCACATACAGCGCCATCTCTGATACATAGCATGTACTACAAACCAATATTTTAAGTAGATGGCGCCGGTGCGTGATACATTGTTTGACAGCTACTCATTGTTCTCTGCTCAGTTAATTTCATGTGACAAACCGGTATTGTGTTCACTGTGAAATTGTGAAAAAAAAGTAAAAAAAAATAGTTATTCGTTTCCTAACATTTACCATCAAATCAATCACGTGTATTGTGCAAATTTTTATTCAATTTCAACAGCAGGCATTTGTCTTTAAGGTGGTAAGTTGAACTGTGTAAATCATGTGGATCGTGCATTTGAGATTCAATTCACCACTCTGTTCATAGTCTAAAATGCCTAGAGGACGACGTGCGAACATCGGCCGCAGAACGGTGACAGACGGGGTGACAGAAGGGGTGACAGACGGTGTGACCGACTGGGTGACCGGCGGGGTGACCGACTGGGTGACAGACGGGGTGACCGACTGGGTGACAGACGGGTGACAGACGGGGTGACGGATGTGGTGACAGACGGGGTGACAGACAGGGTGACGGATGTGGTGACAGACGGGGTGACCGACTGGGTGACAGACGGGTGACAGACGGGGTGATCGACTGGGTGACAGACGGGTGACAGGCGGGGTGACCGACTGGGTGGCAGACGGGTGACAGGCGGGGTGACCGACTGGGTGACAAACAGGGTGACAGACTGGGTGACAGACGAGTGACAGACGAGGTGACAGACGAGTGACAGACGGGTGACGGACGTGGTGACAGACGGGTGACAGGCGGGTGACAGACTGGGTGACAGACGGGGTGACCGACTGGATGACAGACGAGTGACAGACGAGGTGACAGACGGGGTGACAGACGGTGTGGCAGAGGGTGTGACTGACGGGGTAAGAGACGGGGTGACAGACGGGGTGACATGCGGTGTGACAGACGGGGTGACTGACGGGGTGAGAGACGGGGTGACTGACGGCCGTAGATCATCCCATTACCTCCTTTAGAATTATTGGATTATAGGTGCCTACGACTCACTCTTTCAACCCCCTCTCTTATACGCAGACGAAGTTGCGCGGGTCAGCTAGTTACTTATAAAAATGTGTATAAAAACAAACACAGTCAAGTACCCACTTAAGGCTGTAACATACTGTAATTTTAGCCCAAATGAGACACTCCTCCATTTTAAAATCTGTCAAAAAGCTATTTCAGAATGTTTAGCAAAGAAATATATAAAAGAACATCAGACATTTAAAGTTACGCAAAACCCGATCTTGATGAGATCTTTCCGTAATAAAGGAATATTGTCGCATCTCCCCAATTAAAATCGTTCAATGATTCAACTCGACAGGCTTAATTGAAAATGTTGGCTGACGCGGCTCGCGCGACGTCCGCTGTGAGGTGTTCCCACTGCTAATGTTATTATAAACACTATAGGTACCCTCGTAGGACTGCATCGGTGGCGTGGTTGTATTTCGGTACGACTACCGTGCTGAGGTCTCGGGTTCGATTCCCGGGTCGGGCAAAATGATATTGGATTTTTCAATATCAGCCCGGAGTCTGGAATTTGTGCCCGATTTGGCGATAGGCTCGCCCCCTATGACGAGCGGCTATAAGCTCGGCGAAATGTGGGTGTTCTAGTTCGCTAGTACGCCTCTGGCTACCCCTTCGGGGATACAGGAGTGAGCTTATGTTATTACCGTATAAATAGGCATTACCTTACTATCTTGTACCAGTGGCGGATAAGTCCATACAAAACGATTGCGTTCGGCTTAACTTTGCAGAATTGTTTACTAAAAAAATGGTATTAATTCAAAGATTAGAGAAACTAGAATCGGCTTCCCTTTTAGAAATTTCCATCCTTCGCCACTATTCGCTGCACTATAGATATGTACCCGCCAGTCGTGAACCGAAAGCCGGTTAATATCAGGATAACATCTGTAAAACGACCAGATTGACTTAATGGTGTTTGCAAAGTTTCACGCGGAGAAAATTTTAGTTTGCCGCGACTCTCACTAATGCCGAGGGCGGGCGGGGAGCGCGCGGGGGCGGCGAGGTGGTGGTGCGGGCGCGGGGCGATTAGCAGCAGCTGTCATAGCTCGCGAATACGTTATTTATTGGCAACGAGAAGGTATGAGACGGTATTAGCCGTTTTGGCTTTTTAGCAAAGTCATAATTTTTATAAGTTGCACAGTTGCAGGGGTCTCGACCGAACTGGAGCGTATCAGACTTCACCGATGCTTCAACGATTTTCAACTATCAAATTGTAAGCGATAACTAAATAATATTTAATTCTCACACACATAGAATCCACACTAACCCACGATTTTTATGCCGTGAATATTGGAAACCAGGAGAGGCTCCATATTTGTAGATTATACAAATATTTGTCTCGGTGCAAAAATTGAACTGCAGCCTCTTGATCACAGCCGACTACTCGCCCACTGCGCCATGGATGTTGTACTTATATGTACATATATGTGTTCTGAATTGTGAATCATTGCGTATCAGCCAAGTTCATCAAATAAAAGAGAGTCATATTTATTTATTCTATTACTAGCTGACCGCGCAACTTCGTCTGCGTATGAGAGAGTGGGTTGAAAGAGTGAGTCGTAGGCACCTATAGCACAATAATTCTAAAAAGGTAATGATATGTTTTGCTAAACTTCGAGAGATAGTACGTGACTTCGGTGCGGTTCCGTCAATCACCCCGCATGTCACCCAGCCTGTCACCCGTCTGTCACCCCGTCTGTAACCCGTCTATCACCCCGTCAGTCACCCCATCAGTCACCCTGTCTGTCACCCCGTCTGTCACCCCGTATGTTACACCGTCTGTGACCCAGTCTGTCACCACGTCTGTCTTCCCGTCTGTCACCCCGTCTGTAATCCGTCTGTCACATCGGCTGACACCCCATCACTCACCCTGTCTGTCACCCTGCCTGTCACCCTGTATGTCACCCTGCCTGTCACCCCGCCTGACACCCTTCTGTCACCCCATCAGTCACCCTGTCTGTCACCCTGCCTGTCACCCCGTCTGTCACCCTGTCTGTCACCCCGTCTGTCGCCCCGTCAGTCACCCCATCAGTCACCCTGCCTGTCACCACATCTGTCACCCCGTCTGTCACCCCGTCAGTCACCCCGTCTGTCACCCCGTATGTTACCCCGTCTGTGACCCCGTCTGTCACCGCGTCTGTCTTCCCGTCTGTCACCCCGTCTGTAATCCGTCTGTCACATCGGCTGACACCCCATCACTCACCCTGTCTGTCACCCTGTCTGTCACCCTGCCCGTCACCCCGCCTGACACCCCATCACTCACCCTGTCTGTCACCCTGCCTGTCACCCTGTCTGTCACCCTGCCCGTCACCCCGCCTGACACCCCATCAGTCACCCTGTCTATCACCCTGCCTGTCACCCCGTCTGTCACCCCGTCTGTCACCCCGTCTGTCACCCGTCTGTCACCCCGTCTGTCAACCCGTCTGTTACCAGTCTGTCACCCCGCCTGTCACCCGTCTGTCACCCCGTCGATCACCCCGCCTGTCACCCCATCTGTCACCCAGCCTGTCACCCATCTGTCACCCCGGCTGTCACCCGTCTGTCACCCCGCATGTCACCCGTCTGTCACCCCGTCTGTAACCCGTCTGTCACCCCGTCAGTCACCCCATCAGTCACCCCGTCAGGTATCCCTTAGTCACCCCATCATTCAACCCGTCGGTCAACACTAAAAGAATTTTTCAATTCGAACCAGTAGTTTCTGAGATACCAACTTCCCCGGCTTTAAACATTTTTCATTTCTGCTCCGCTCCTATTGGTCATAGCGTCAAAAAGAATTTTTCAAATCGAACCAGTAGATACTAACGACACTCAATTGTTTTGCCTTCCCGGAACCTCTCCATTAATACTTGAACTTTATGGTATGGTATTAAAGTTCAAATTGACTTTAAGTATTATTACGAATCGATTGTATGGGAGTACAGAAAAGTGTTGTTTTTAGACTTTTTCAGACAATTTTTCATTTTTTTCTCTCCGTAAGAACCATCCTCGTACTTCGAGGAATATTCTAAAAAAAGAATTAGCGAAATCGGTCCAGCCGTTCACGCGTGATGCGATGACAACGGAAAACGGGTTTCATTTTTATATATATAGATTTCTACTTGTCCTTATCCCACCTTAATGTGAGGTCGGCGCAACACACTTTTTTGCATGTTGCAGAAAGGATTTGGCTATTTTTTTACGATCGGCTGCCTACCTGACGTCAACCCCCTCTGAGGGATTCAGCGTTTATTTATTATTATTATCAAAATAAAGTTGCTTACAGTAGATAGTCACGGGCGCCTCGGCCTCCGGTGGTATATACGCTTATGTAACATATATACGTGCCGCCTCCGACGGCAAATTCCAAGTTGAATGTAGTGCAAAAGGTATTTGTATGTTTGTTAGGTGATCTGAATCTCCCTCGCCGTGATTTATGTTGGTCCGAGATGTGACACGTCACGCGTTGCAAGTGTTATCGCATTAGTCGTCACCCGCCGGAGTTCGGTCACCACTTCACGAGACCTAGAATTGTATATTCGAGTTATTTGTATGGTCTCTTATTCATCTTCTTGTAGTACCTCTCCAACTGAGGGTTAGCCGTCAGCTCAGCATATTTGTCCTTATCTTTTGCGAGGCGAAATTGTTCGCATTACCACCTTAGAATAATGAATGAGACCTGCGTGAGTTACCTGCAGGGTTACCACCACCACTTATAGCAGTATTATCATAATCGTGCTTCGTTTGTTCTGTATGAGAATCGGTACAAGTAAGATTATAATAATCCTGCTATAAGAGGTGGTGGTAGCCCCCCTGAGTGCCTCTACACAAACCTAGCCAACGTTTAAAGAGTTGTTTTGTATCAATCCCAACATTTTAACAAATCCTCCTTCCGAGACATGCATCTTCTAAAAATGTATTCAAATTAAAATCATACCGTACCGCATACCACCATACCGCACAGACGAAGCCATACCGTGTCTATGCAAACTACTACTAAGCGGTGGAGATTTTAACAAAATGAATTCAAATTGGCGTGTTTAAATGTAGGACTTAGTTTTTTATTTGACACATTAATAGCGCGGCGTGGCGTGGCGTGCACGCGCTCACCGCACCTGTCAGAATATTAGATCGTCGACATTAATCTGCAGGCCGCAGCGCAGCCGCCGGCGCGGAGCTCCCCGTCTCCCCTCCGCCGCCTCCGCAGCCTCCGCTCTCCACAAGCAAGCAATCAAAAAGCCCATTCTCCAGCAAAGTCGCGGTTTACCAACATTTTCATCTCTATGTCCGGCCGTTGACTGGTTTTGGAGCGTGTGAGGCTTGAAGCATGCATTGTTCACGCTGCAACGCTGCGGCGCGGCGCTTTGGGCAGAATGTGGACTAAACTTGTTACGGGTTACAATCATGTGGCCAATGCAAAGCTATTAGCCATGGGAACGTTTCGAACTGAGACTGTGAGTTGTGACTGTTTTCTGTTTTGATGTAAGACATCAAACGTATTTATATGCAACGAAAATCTGAAGTAATTCGAACTAAGGAAGGAAAATGTAACATTATCTCAAAGTCTTCTATGTATACTACTAGACAAGCTTTTTAGAAGTTAAATCGTGCCACATTACTGCGAGTGTTGACGTTTGACGGCTAAGGAGTAAAGCAGCGGCCCGAGCAGGAAAATTTCTGACAATCGTAAATGTATTCAAGTTCGCTGCGTACTGATGACGTTTGGTTAATATTTCATACTTTCATAGACACTCATCGAGCACATTACGGCGAGTGTTTGACGTTTGACGGCTAAGGAGTAGAGCAGATCTCTACAGCGAGTTAGAGTCAACTGACAGACACAATACGCCAATTCTATGAACCGAACAGCCTGTCTAGTAATAGAAGTCTTTGCCTTATCCTAACGTACGCGGTTTTGAGGGAATCTGTAATTTTATTGGAGGAAACCAATTATCACCGCATTTTTGTTATTTTTGTGTATTATATCACGTGGTAATAGGCTGTGGGCAGGTTATAAGGTGGGCACTAAAGTTGAAACTTTGTAGGAACGTATTCGGAGAATAGACAATTGTTACGTAACATAACCGTACGTTCGTGATCGCAGCGGGATTGATACATTATAATTGGGCTATTAGGAGATCCAATCGGATACCACTTAGGAGATTGCAGTGGCGAAGGGTGAAAATTTTCAAAAGGGAAGCTAATACTTTCTCATCTATATATCACCTAGATAGTACTCATTTAATAATATTAGCCCTGTAATATTACTGTCCCACTGCTGGGCACGGGCCTCCTCTACTAGTCAGAGGGGTTAGACCTTAGTCTCCCACGCTGGCCTAATGCTTGGTAGACTTCACATACCTTCGAAATTCTTGTGGAGAATTTCTCGGGTATGCAGGTTTTCTCACGATGTTTTCCTTCACCGTTGTAGCAAGCGATATTTCAGAATGAAAACACACTTAACATAGAAAAGTCAGAGGTGTGTGCTCTTTTTTTGGAGTTGGTCTCGAACCTCGGACATTCGTCTCAGCAGTCCGTACCATTCCCAACTGAGCTATCGCTGCTTTTTTTAGTACTCATTTATTAGCCTACAATCTGAGAAAGGAAAGCCGATAAGAATCGAATTGTATGGACCTTTCGCCACTGATAAATTGTGTCGTTTTCTACGAAATGCTGCAAAATGGTAGCTGTATATTAGTGTTGGTTCGACAGCTTATCGGAAGACTCCAGTCCCACCAGCATGGTTGACAGGAACCAAACTGCCAAGAGATGTTTACCTGACCGCAAAATTTATACTCGCAGGTCGCTGTTCTGTAGCTTCATCATGAGTATTTTTTGACATTTCACATTAGCGAATACGTAAAATATTATGTTTAGAGGCGTTTATCATACAAATATTTTACGTAGTCGCTAGCGTAAAATGTCAAGAAAATTGTTGAGTACTGGAATCGTTTTATTATTGTATGCATTTGTGAACGACACACGCACATACAAACACACACATACAGTAGGCAATTGCAATTCAAAGAAATACGTACTCTTCTTTAGAGACGTCAGGCCGCTAGATTGGCGGTTTCTGTGGCCACTACGAATACTTCATTATTAGATCAATTCGCTCAATTTCCATAATCACAAATATTACCACCAAACCAAAACATATAACATGTCTAGTCTAGATCAGATATTTCAAACAGTCTATGGCGGTATAACACACTTATATAACTTTTATTTTGATATCCATAACCCCATCGTGACGAAAGGCCAGGCTTATTATTGCGGCGGTTGAAAGCAAAGAATTTTGCAAACGGCCGTATAAAACGCGTTACATGCAATAAGGCCTCTTTGTTATTTTGTGGGGTCGAAACTTATTCATCCTGCAAATCCGCTCATGTATGAACCAAATCCCGCCCGGTCACCGCTGATTGCATTGTCATGTCTAGTGGACGATGAAAGTTATTAACTATTTAAACTTTATCTGTATAGAAATAAGTCATAGAATCGCTTACGTTTTCTGTGTAAGTCACCGGAATCCACGTTGTATCGGTTTGTAAAACAAGCGAGCCAACGTGATTGGAATGTTTTATTCGACCCTTGGAACATATGAGACCGATATGATGTATGTTTTTCCTTTTGATGTGGAATTTATAGCCTTGTATTATGGATGTGAATGTAATTAATATCGATGATTGGTATTATTGCACTCACAATGAAATCATTCTAGTGCCGCTAATCTATGTTCAGTACTCTTTATTTCTAAAGTTTTTTTTACATTTTTAAATATATGCTATTAAAATAAAATTATAAATACATTTAAAAATATAAAAATATTCCCCTCCGATGGCGAGGCTCGGGACACAAGCCACCGGCGGTTAAAACCCCAGAGTGAGGAACCTCCTCACAATTCGTGCCGTATCCAGTAATACTGGCTTCTGCATTTGGCTCTTGACTCAAACACCAACCGAGAGCCTCTTGAGGTGTTGGTCGAGGCTCAGTGGTATCAAACCATGGGCAGAAATGACTATCGGAACGATGACCGGAAAATCTATTATTATTCTCATTATTCTATTTCTCCTGCACATGTATTTGGGAAGTGTAGAAGACGCGGCTTCGAAGAATCTAACTGGTGTTTTAGTGTGCTTTGAGCTGTGCCCGAAGGCTGTGACGTATGTATTTATATCTAACATAACATAAGCTCACGCCTGTATCCCCGAAGGGGTAGGCAGAGGTGCACTAGCGAACTAGAACACCCACATTTCGCCGAGCTTAGTTCCGTCCCAGATGGGATAGGGGACGAGCATATCACCTATCGGGCACAAATTCCAAACTCCGAGCTGATATGGAAAAATCCAATATCACTTTGCCCGACCCGGGGATCGAACCCGAGACCTCAGGACGGTAATCATACCGAAATACAACTACGCCACCGAGGCAGTCAGTGTATTTATATCTGTGTGAAGCTAATGTAACAGCGCATGATGTGTAGTTGTGTGCTGTCTCGTCGCGAACTTGTGTAATAACATAACTGTTTGAGGAGTTCTCGTCACGCACTTTGTTTCTGCACAGATGTTTCGTCGTAGAGATATTGTTAAAAACTTGCCGTAAATTGCTGTATTTTTTTAAATATCTCTCTATCACTCTTTCTTTATTTATAAAATGTATTAATAAAAAGTTTCAGATTCCCTGTATCCTACACCTAGTTTATGACAGTTTTACCGATAATCAAGCACAAACCGTTTTACTTTTACGTTCCAATATTGGTTTTCACTTATAAAAATAAACTGTGCTTAAGCATAAAACGATTAGTTCCTTTTTCCTTTCGTCAAGTACTTTGAGAGAGAGAAAATTGATGTAAGAAAATGTGAGAGCCTGAATTTACTTTCTTTCACGCAGGAAGAAACTAATCAATATGATTTTTGCACAAGAATTTATAGCTCTGCGACAGACTTAGGCTGAGATCTATAGAGCGAATTTCCACTAAGTCTAAGTCAAAGAAACGAACTCAGTGAGGAATTGGAATTTTTAAATCGAACTTTGACTTAGTTCGAGTCATTTTTTACAAGAAAATCTTTGCTTAGTCTGTCTGTCAGTCTTTTTTTTTATTAAGCATGGCTCGGATTAAGTCGAAGTTCCATTTAAAATTTCCAAATCCTAACTGAGTTCGTTTCTTTGACTCAGACTGAGTCGAAGTTATATAGATCTCTAACTGTGACGTCACCAATGGGAGACTGAAAAGACGGGAATACAATAAATACCAATTGACACACAAATATACGCGTGTCGAGAATAAACCGTAGGGTTACGGAGTTTTAAGTGGCGTGACGTGTTAACCCCATTATCAGTGCAGGCTTAAACGACGGTAAGCCGGCCCGACAACGGCACAATTTATGACCTTAGCGACGCAATTTGCTGATTCTGATTACTCATTGACCATCGGCTCATGCGGGCTGCGTATACGGCTATTTAAAAGTGCCGACTTAACTATAACTTAACTATAACTCATTCGTACGATCTGTAGCAAATTCACTACAACTTCTGAGTTTTATTTCGTCTGATTATTTTAGTTTAAGTATCATTAATATAGCAAGTTAATGAAAAAGAAACAATATAACATAATAAAACTCAGTTTAGATCGAATATCATACGTTCTTTTTCTTAGCTATAATTGCCAAATCGGTAAAAAAATATTCTATTATTATATTGGGTTTAATATAACGATATGGCGACAAAATTAAGGAGTCGTTTCTTTTAACCTTCAGGATGTAATCCATAAATGTACATAGGCGATAAATTTGTCATAACATTATTCAATAGGTTTCTAGCTATAATTAAAAGAAATAACCAATATCACAAACATAATCCTGGAATATAATCTTAAATTTTAATCACAGGAAACATCGATTTTGACGGGAAATAATACCTCACGTAGCTTCGTAGTACGCTACAAACCTACGAGCGTAGCACCGTAGTGGAGCTACGGCACTACGTCCTGATCCGGCCGGCTAATCCGTTGAATCGCAAAAGCCGTGTATTTCACGCCTCTTTATTACATTAATTTAAATGTTTGCTCGGCGGATTGCCGCCGATTCTCTCCCTTGCAGCGTCCATAAATCCCGCTGTACCGATCATCGCTGTGGGCTGCTGGTACGTGTATTAAACATTTTGAGCTTTGTATTATAATGAGATTATTGATAATGAGATATTTCAATGTTAGAATGCAATATAATGCATTTAATTTTATATACATTGTGGTACGTATTATCTAATCATAGATGTATATAGTAGCATATGTAGCAGTGGCGAAGATAAATACAACGGGATATTTTTCGGCTTACGTTTGCCAACATTTCTAATAATAAATAGTTATTAATTCAAAGAAAAATTAGCATCGGCTTCCTTTTTCGAAAAATGTAACCCCTCGCCACTGATATGTAGATATTAAAAGTTAAAGTTAACAAAATGAGTGCACCTAACATAAAACAATACATCAAATTGATCTTCCCTCATCACGGGATTACAGGGCAGCGCGCACCTGCTTACAACGATGCAATTATTCATGCTAAGCCATCGGTGCACAAACAAAAATATTTACTGCACTCAACAGCTAAGATATTGCCATATAATCCGATAAACGGAGATCGTTCGGGTGAAAATTGTGTTATCGACGCTGTAAAGCGCTGACAACTCGCTTTACGAGGGCAGGCGCCGGGGCCGTCGCGGGGCCGCGCCGGGGACGTACAAACATAAAAATTCTCTATCGGGACTAATAGGAGCGAAACAAATAAAAGGATACGTAAATAGAAGCGTCAGATAAATTCCAACGGGGCTGGAGTGCGCGTAAATCCGCGCGATTTGTATCTGTGACAGGGGAGCGGGCCGCTTCACCCCCTACCCTCACCCCTCAGACACCCTCGCTGTCCCGCACCACACCCGCCGGCCCACATAGCCCCGCGTTTATTCTCGCAATTAATTTGACACGTAATAATTATTTTTCCAACACTAATATCTAATGCTATTATTTAAATAGCATTTAGCAATTTTTGCCATAAAATATTAGGTAGTTCTGACTGTTACACAGAGGGCATACATTTCTAAATACTTCGTTATTTTGAATCTTAAATGCAATCCCAAATAAGTTTTGGCTTATACTTAACGAAAAATAGAAATAAAAGATCTCTACTGCGATAAACAAAAAAATAGCACAAAACTGCGTTATTACACATTTATTTTTAATGACACACAACATAACATAAGCTCACGCCTGTATCCCCGAAGGGATAGGCAGAGGCGCACAAGCGAACTAGAACACCCACATTTCGCCGAGCTTAGTTCTGTCCCAGATGTGATAGGGGGCGAGCCTATCGCCATATCGGGCACAAATTCCAGACTCCGAGCTGATATGGAAAAATCCAATATCACTTTGCCCGACCCGGGGATCGAACCCGAGACCTCAGAACCGTAGTCATACCGAAATACCACCACGCCACCGAGGCAGTCAGGCAGTTTATTTTTAATGAATAAAATTAAATAATCACACCGCGCCATAACGGTTGAATGGTTTCGATACCATGTGACTGATATACGGTAATTATACTTAGTTTGTGTTGTCTGGACCTTAAGGCCGAGATCTATAGAGCGAACTTCGACTAAGTCTAAGTCAAAGTAACGAACTCGGTGAGGATTTTTACTTAGTAAGAGTCATTTTTTACAAGAAAATGTTTGCTTAATCTGCCTGTCAGTCTATTTTTCTTGTAAAAAATGACTCGAACTAAATGAAAGTTCGATTTAACAATCCCAAATCCTAACTGAGTTCGTTACTTTGACTTAGAATTAGTCGAAGTTCGCTCTATAAATCTCAGCCTAAAAGAAGCCACAACCCTTGGGTTTGTTTAGGCATTTCTTCTCAGGGATATCCACGAAATGCCGACGCCATTATTATTTTTTTTCAATATATACTCGTAATTGAAATGTGAAAGCTATATGAAATATCCTATTTGCAGAATATGATTTGAATTTGAATTAAGCTCTGTCTAGAAGATTCTAGAAGCTTCCATGATAAGCGAAACAAAGCAAGAGACGGAAACCGACGAAACTCCGGTATCAGTTCTCGCAATAAAAGCACCGTCACACCGCAGGTCACGTCTATGCAAATGATATTAAATTGAAACCGCTTAATAACAACTGTGCCACCGCGGCCCGTGTAAAGAGATGCAATTACACCAATCAAATTGAAATTTTAGAGCACTAATTACAGCCGGCGTGGTTTATGGCCGCTGCTTAATCCCAGAGGTGGTGTTTGCGTGACGAAACGCTCCCACACTAATCCTTTCATATTTGGAATATAATTACGTTATTTTTTATTTATAATATTTACTTAATATTTTATTTATTATATTTACTTAATATTTTATTTAATATTTTACTCAGTATCAGCCCGGAGTCTGGAATTTGTGTCCGATATGGCGATAGGCTCGCCCCCTATCACATCTGGGACGGAACTAAGCTCGGCGAAATGTGGGTGTTCTAGTTCGCTACTACGCCTCTGCCTACCCCTTCAGGGATACAGGCGTGAGCTTATTTATTTGAATGTGTTGTCTTATTTATCGAAATCAACATTATAAAGGTTTTTTTTTATTCTCATTTGTGATGAATAGGCTCAAAAAGTACAGAACCGATTTCGATTTTATATTTTAGTAATCACAAGTTTAAAAACTTAACGGAACGACTTCGAATCCGATTGTAACCAAATTTATATGGGATCACCCTTGAAATAAGCTCTATCCAACACAAAAGAATTTTGAAAATCGGTCCACATTTGGCGGAGATATCGCGTAACATACATAACAAAAATATAGACGAATTAAGGACCTCCTCCTGTTTGGAAGTCGGTCGAAAACTATGATTTGACGGTTATATACGAGCGTACGTGGAAAACCAAAGATATGGAAAATGTCTACCGGGATGAATTCGAAATCAATGGCTATCTCAAAAACATCAAAAATTGAATTTATCAATTGCTTTATTATCGCACGGAAAACTATTTTAATCTCAAACACATCAATATAATATACCCTAGATGCACAGTTCTTTGCAAATATCTTCCTAAAAAGTGGTCTCAGAAATAAAACAAAGAAAACGATCACAAGTTGTTATTAAATCAACACAAATATAACCCTAAGCACGTGTTATTAAGTAGGTTTTTAAACGAAATGAGCAAGCGTTCTTTAATTTGAATTTTGAAATTTAGACCTCTATCGACGTCCGACTGTAGGCAAAACGAGTGCTTAAGCACTTCTTTGCTGTCCCATTTTCCGAGCGTCAACTGTGCATCTAGGTAAATAATATATCGATGCTCAAACACATTACTTGGACCACTTGTCTGACTTGACGTGAACCCTAGACAAATGAGGCGATGCGGGAGTGAAATATGAAGCTATAATTAATGCTGTCAATGAGTGTTTAACATTCGGCAGAGCGTAAATCAACGTGTACCGTTCACGATGCCCCAATAGTGGCGAGGAGGCGCTAAGCCGGCCGGGCGCCCGCACCTGCGGCCGCAACGCTAAGCCCGCGACTTAACATCCCCCGCCCCTGCCGCCCCCCCGCCCCCCGCACCTCGTACACCCACCCGCACACACGGCGCACCCGCAACCCAAAACAATCATTCTCCGCTCTTAAAGAATAAACTTATTACAAATAATGTATAGAATATTATCTATTGGTACTTACTACTTATATTGTAATAACTATGTATCATCATCATCATCAACCTCCGTGGCGCAGCAGGCGAGTAGCCGACTGTGAAGCGAGAGGCCGCGGTTTGGATCCCCACACCGAGACAAATGTTTGTATGGCCTACAGATATTTGTTTCGGGTCTGGGTGTTGTGAGACCGAAAGTCTTTCGTAGTTCCTGATACCCACGACCCAAGACTCGATCTTAGTGTGGGGTCAGGATTATGTATGTGACCGTTGGGTGTTACTATTATTTATATTATTATTATCATCAGCCACAGGACGTCCACTGCTACTGCATTCCCCAAAGATTTCCAGATCGACCTGACCTGACGACGAGTATGTATCAAGGAGATATTAAATGTCTTTAAACAAAGTAAAAAGACAAAAACAATGTCGCAATTTAAAAGAAGCAACTTACCTCAAAGTTGCCCTTTACAATTTCGCAACTCATCAACAGAAAAAACATTATTACTTAAAAAGACAAAGGCGACGACCGCAAATCATCGCGGCGAAGCGTAAAGCTGGCAATTTAAAAGCCAAATAAGCGTCGTATCGCCGAGTTTTTTCTTAAAGGAGTCTCGTCGCAAACTACGTTAAAATGATTTAATTCTCCCCTGATAGCATTACGGCGGTGCTATTATTGAGATCGGTGCCCGAGCCGCCGGGCTAATAAACGCTTATCTACGCCCTCATTATCACACCCTTAACATCGCTTTAATGTCTTGCTCTTGAACAAAACATATTTAATCACATTTTTTCCCCGGAGACGGGAACTTTTTAAATTTCATAAATTCGCAGCGGCGGAAAAAGTTGGGGATGAGTGCAGCTTCGCTAGACTTAAGTGCTGTCACAGCTACTACACGGTACGCCAAGTGCTATCTGTTTATACTTTCAACTTCAATTTATAGTAAAAATATTTTAAACCATTTAAACCATTTATTTTCTACACACACATACATCGACAGGAACAAAGATACATTATAACATTATATATACTACAACATTATAGGTACACCTGCTGATGTGCGGTAGAGGGGGTTCCAGCTCAGTGTACGCTGCTGAGACACAGCACTGATTTTCAGATGAGCCCCCTCCGTGGTCCCATGATAGAACAACAAAAGACATTGTGGTGCAATAATAATACAGTACTTTTACATTACATATAAAATCAAATTATCCTATTACCCTTTCCTAAAACATAATATCATGGAATAAAAAATCGGAAATTGCTATTCTCCAACACAATTTCACGTTATACATGCTCTACATGCCAAAACTCGAAAGTACAATTGCTGACCTGTTTTGTTACGGAATCTTTTGAGCATTTAAGATAAAATATGATATGTTTATAGGCTTTTAATGAAATAACATTATTTACAAGAGGATAAAGGGAAGAGATAAACCAAAAAGATGAAACGATCGTGTTAAAGATAAGGGTTTAAGCTAATGTCAAAGGGTTATTTGACTCAACTGAAGACGGTGATTAAAAAAACTGGGGCGGTGACTCCTGACGCTCAATTCGAACTTGAATTCGGTTCGGTTTCATTTATAGACTTAAAATTCCACCGAAATCGAGTTATAAAGTGCATTAATGTCACGTTAAAAATTACCAAATGACAAGTTCTCGAATATTATGCAACATTAGCGCACTTTAAAAGTCGATTTTGGTGGAATTTTAAGTCAATAAATGAAACCAAATCGAATCACAATCGAATCGAGCGTCAGGAGTTACCCCCCAGTTTTTTAAACATCGTTTATGTTCAGCAGTGGACGTCCCATGGCTGATGATGATGATGATGTACGTAGTAGCGCAGCGTAGAACGTCCACCTACAAGGTGAACCGACGACCTGATAAAGGTCGCAGGAAGTCGCTGGATGCAGGCCGCTTCCAACAGGTCAATCTGGAAATCTTTGGGGGAGGCCTATGTCCAGCAGTGGACATCCTATGGCTGATGATGATGACGATGATGATGTACGTAGTTATTGCATGCAGTAGAGATGATACACGTAATCATATTTTTCGAGTTTAGTAAGAAATATTAAGTGCGCTGGATACCCCGCTGGTTGATGCTCGCCGAACGGCCACCGAGCTGATCTTTTAAGCCTCACTTTACGGTTTGTTCACGCCACTAAATTATAATATAACACGTCATAAATTTCGAAAACTATCCGCCCGCGACATCTTAGACTTATGGACCCCGCTTTAATAACACATTGGCTCACACATTTTCGTACTTACACTTGTCTCTTAATTTTGTAACATTTCAGTGGGTGATGAAATAATTTTGAACAAATTAATTACATTAGCTGACTCTGCCACGCGTTGCTAAAGCTTTCTTACAAAAAGATTATTACGCAGAATTAAAACACTAATACTTAAAACTATTCAATGCGGTCGAATTAATGTCCTTGTATTTGGACCGACGACCTGATAAAGGTTGCAGGAAGTCGCTGGATGCAGGCCGCTTCCAACAGGTCGATCTGAAAATCTTTGGGAGAGGCCTATGTTCAGCAGTGGACGTCCTATGGCTGATGATGATGATGATGATTTGCAATAAAAATAACAAAACAATTGGGATAAAACTGAGTTAGAACATAAACACATAAAAAAAAGAATCATTACAAACGATTGAATAGTTTCGGCGTTCACCCCGCGGTGAAACACCGTGAGACCGGATTAATCATATCGTCGATATTTTTCTGAAGCAGGTTCTTTTATAAATTAGTATAATCCAAAATGATGTATAAACGCAACTAGTATGCAGTCGACGATATAAATGGATCAGGTGCACACCCAATGCCCGTTGCACTTACTGCGGGATTTGTCGAGTATCCTTTTGAATGTGTCTCTCCCCCATATTTAAACACAAAATTAAGAGTCTACAAGCAAACAGTATCGTTGCGGGAGCAGAAAAAATAAAAAGGGTGTTTGAAAAGAATCTACCCGTTTCACGTAATATCCAAAGTAAAGCGAAAGAACAGAATTGAATATTAAATGAAATAATTTATGCCATATTTATCATTTTGCAAATGAACAGTCTCACCTTAATGAAAACGTTGAATTAAATTTTTTGCCACAAAACCTGTCTTTGTTTTGATAATTGAAATATTAAAAGGTGAAAATTTATTTTAATTTTATTTGCAATTCAGTAATTTATTTTGAAATGTGCATAACCACATCAATGCTGCAGAGGATTAGTTTTTACGATCAGTCTTACGTCAACCGTTAGAGGTCGCGAAAATTTTAGAAAAACCTAAGTATTACCCTAAGATTCAAACCCGTAACTCCCCGACACTACAAACAACAACTTCACCAAAGAGTCGACAATACAGAACTAAGAGAATCTCACGATGTAAAAATCGTATATTGTGACCGCGGCCTATTTAAGTAGCACGTTTACTAAACCACAATGATGCATAATGGTTTAGTGGACATCTTAAACCCTCGAAACAAACAGTGTTTGCAAGGCTGTGTGCACATTAGGGTCGAGGCCGGTCGTAAATCGTAAGATCACGCGGTGGCTATCTGACGTGGATCGTGCCGAGATATGTCAGCCGCGACTGTTTTGTTCAATTTTAAACGAGAAACACTTTGATTACACCCAACAGTCACAAAAGTAGTCATGGGGGCTGACTCTTGACACTCGATTCGAATTTGAATTCGATTCGATTTCATTTAGTGACTTAAAATACCACCGAATTTAACCGAAATAGAGTTCAAAAATTGCACTAATATCACGTAAAAAAATAACAAATGACAAGTTCTCAAATCGATTGCGTCATTAGCGCACTTTTGAATTCGATTTCTGGGGAATTTTAAGTCAATAAATGAAACCGAATGGAAGTCAAATTCGAATCGAGTGTCAGGAATAAAGGGGTTGGTCCCACAGTAAAATGTCATATGGGTATCAAAAACTACGAGAGAGTTTCGGTCTCATAACATCCAATCCCGAAACAAAAATTTTTAGATCACACAAATATTGTCACAGCGCGGGAATCAAACTTATGGCCTCTTGCTTCACAGATACTTAGAACCTGTCAGATAGCCTTTTGTCAATTTTATGAAAGGATGATGACGATAATCTAATATTTTTGATCGACATACACATACTTATTTAATTTGTTTCAGCTCTGGGTTTTATGACACCATGAGTTTTCTTAGTTCTTGATACTCACGAGCGATCGAGATAATGAACACACCATTACTTAGCATGTAATCAGAAAACTTAATTATTTTTGTTTATAATAATAATAATATTAGCCCTGTAATATTACTGTCCCACTGCCGGGCACGAGCCTCCTCTACTAATGAGAGGGGTTAGGCCTTAGTCTACCACGCTGGCCTACTGCGGGTTGGTAGACTTCACATATCTTCGAAATTCCTGTGAAGAAATTCTCGGGTATCCAGGTTTACTCACGATGTTTTCATCATCATCATCATCAATATCATAGGACGTCCATAGGACGTCTACTGCTGAACGTAGGCCTCCCCCAAAGATTTCCAGATCGACCTGTTGGAAGCGGCCTGCATCCAGCGACTTCCTTTTTACGATTTACTTCGACGATATTTTACTTCACCGTTATAGCAAGTGATATTTCACAATGAAAATACACTTAACATAGAAAAGTCAGAGGTGTATGCTCCGTTTTGGGGTTGGTCTCGAACCTCCGACACTTGTCTCGGTAGTCCGTACCATTCCCAACGGAGCTATCGCTGCTTGTTTTTTTGTTGTTGTGTAGTTACTCTGAAAGAAAACCACCCTTCAGATTACCTATTAAAACTGACAATTAACTAACTATTATAACCCGCGATTTAATTACTGTAAAGAATAGCAATGATTATTGTTCTAGGCCTTATGCCGACTTATTAAGTGACATAAAGAATAAATAAAACACCAGGCAGGTAAAAGTGGGCACGGGAGCGGGGGATCTTCGTTAAGGTTTAATTAAATCGTCCTCGGCGGCCTCTTGCGCTTTAATTCCACCGTTATTAACGCTGTTAAAAAGTGAGTACCCGTAACATAAGGTACCGTAGAGCTACCACTAAAATATTTTTTCTGTGAAATAATTAATGTCAGCCTGTCTCAAATTAAATATTTCGCGAAACATATAAAACTTAATTATCATAGTACGTAGCCGTGTGGTAGGTAGTGAGGACAAAGCATAATATAACTGTATAGATGTATAAGTACCGAACTGTAGATCATTTCGGTCCCAGTGAAAACTTGTAAGTAATGCATTGTACATTAGTTCATACATTTATATGCAACCGAAAATATTAGAATCTAATGTTTTAAAATATTTAAAAAGTGTTGCTACAATAATATGTGTATGTGTTTGAGCAGATTTTATTTGTATAATGTAATTAAACGTTAATTAATAAGTTAAAGACTGCCTCGGTGGCGTGGTGGTATTTCGGTACGACTACGGTGCCGAGGTCTCGGGTTCGATCCCCGGGTCGGGCAAAGTGATATTGGATTTTTCCATATCAGCCCGGAGTCTGGAATTTGTGCCCGATATGGCGATAGGCTCGCCCCCTATCACATCTGGGACTGATCTAAGCTCGGCGAAATGTGGGTGTTCTAGTTCGCTAGTGCGCCTCTGCCTACCCCTTCGGGGATACAGGCGTGAGCTTATGTATGTATGTAATAACTTGTGAGTCTGTAATGAATATTGTGGTTTGTGAATATTTATTTAAATATACTTAAAAAAAGATTTATAAACCTTATTATAAATCATCCTAATAAAATTTTCATTTATTATATAATTTGGTATTAAAAACAAACGCTTCGATTCCATAGATTTGTATGGTCTGAGGGGCGAGTGGCCGCGGGTTTCCGCTGAGTAACACCCGCGATAAGACGATCACCGCCATGGCCTCAAACCCTCCGCTACCCTCTGGCGGATCTCTACAAACTGTTTGTGTTTTAATATAACCTTAAGTGTTATTCTTGAAGGCCTCTTCGGCTAAGCCTGCTAATTTGTGTCACAACAGTAGAATAACGTTTATATCTCGCTCTTAATTCTTTTTAATTTTAATAATACCGACTTACGATGTATTTTATGTTTTCATCAAAAAGTTCTTTAATCATGTAATTCACGTTTTGAACCGAAGTTAGGAAAGAAAGAAAAAGAAAGAATATTAGTAATGTTGTCATACCGAAATACTCAAACTAAATTAGACAGCGTGCGTTCAGTAGATCGACCATGAGCGTTTTGACAGTTTACGCTATGTATAATCTATAATATAATTTAGTCTATGTATAATCTGGAAATCTTTGGAGGAGGCCTATGTTCAGTAGCGGACGTCCTATGGCTGGTGATGATGATGATGATGATGATAATTTGTATGACCAACGTCAGTTCTTCACGTAACCGCTAGAGGAGTTCGGGTTTTTGTCATACATTACATACTTTACGTAATCGCTAGCCTTAATTGACAAAAAAACTCATGGTCGAGCACGCCTGTGCGTATGTAATTAAAAAGCGTATGTTTATACCTCTTTATTTAGAATATACTTACATACTTGTCGATTGAATTCCAAAAAGGAGACGGACCTCAATTCGGGGTATTTTTTATGTACTTATGTTACGCGATATCTCCGCCGAATGTGGACCGATCTTCAAAATTCTTTTTGCGTTCGATAGATCTTCTTTAAAGGGTGGTCCCATATAAATTTGGTCACGATCGGATTTGAAGTCGGTCCGTTAAGTTTTTAAACTTGTGATTATAGTTTATTTCCAATCCTTTGCATTGCTTAGGTATCTTGACAGTGCCCCCTGAGATTACCAACAACGATGGGCGATGGTAACTATTTCTGGTTTGTCTGCTAATCCACTTTCGTATAGCAATAAAGTAGGAGGAATTTTCGACTCGAATAATTGACAATCATGATCTTCAGCCACAGAACGGCCACAGCTGGACATAGGCCTTCCCAAAGATTTCCAGATCGACCTGTTGGAAGCGGCTTGCATTCACCGACTTTCTGCGACCTTTAGCAGGTCGTCTGTTCGCCTAGCAGATGTCGTCCAAAGCTGCGCTTGCCGGTAGATACGTGGCCTCACTCGAGAACTTTTCTGCCCCATCGGCTATCGGTTCTACGAGCTATGTGCAATAATATGTAGGTATCCAGTATCCCTAATTTCCTTAGATATAATGGCGATAGATTCCCCCTCATCATCATTATCTGATGATAATGATGATGAACGTCCTGTGGCTGATGCCACAGGACGTTCACTGCTGGACATACGCCTCCTCCAAAGATTTTCAGATCGACCTATTGGAAGCCTGTTCTGTTCCCCCTCATCACATAAGCGGAAATAGTGAAATGACCAAAACAATGCACAAAATGCAATTAAGGGCAAATCATCAACAATTGCCACAAACATTGAGCAAACAGAGCGAGTGACGCAACACAAGGTCATGTTTACGACAGACAGAATGCAATTTGCGAGTTGCGGTCAACTAAAAGCTGGTTCACAATGTAATACCGACACGACATTTTAAGAGAACGATAAATGTCAAATGTGTCGTATGTAAAATAATCGTATGTACATGCTCTTTAAATATATATATATATATATATATATATATATACATACATTTACCCCCTTATTCATAATAACTTAGTAGAGCGTAATAAGACCGCAATAGTAGATACGTTTCATAAAAATCGTACTCATAATCGTTCAATAGCGTTAAAACGTTCTAACGTTCGATAGTGATAACATGGTCAATTCCGATCAGCTGTTTCTACCTCTAGTTTGATGTTCTTTCTTAATGACATTAATTTTGTTATAGTCTAGGACCCCATCTAAGATTGATATGTATTTTTTATTGATTGTTTCCAGCCAAGACTTACTATTTGTTTCAAAGCTTGTCAGAAATAAAAATAATGTTTTTTCTGTAACCAGCAACATTGTATTCGATAAACATATTTTAGTTCTCTTTTAGCTAAAGTAGGTTAGAGTAGGGTTATGCTTTCGATAAGACCAGAATATCATTATGAATAAGGGGGTGTGTTCACATAATGTTCGGACATACTTAATTATAAGTGGTAAAACTAAAGCGATTTTGCCTTCACCAGAAATGAGCCAGGTCGACCGGGTTGTATTACGAACAATGTGAGAAATTTCCAGACTCAAAACCCACCCCCCTTTCTAATCTCCATTCGTTCGTTGCTTTGCATTGGGGATGTGTACTGACTTCGACAACCACATACCATCATGCGGGCCGCCTCCTCGACTCGTTTTCTAGAGGTCTTAGAAAAAAAATGAAATGCCAATATGCATTCGACAGGTTTATCGTCCGATAAACCAACCCTAATGTGAACGGTCTTTAACTGGACAGTGCACACAGACAGGTAGCACGTGTGCAGGGCTGCAGCCGCCCGTCATTGTCGATACTCACCCTCTAATAATATTTGTCTGTATTATTATTATGGGCCTCCTTGGTGTAATGGCAGCAAATATGGCCTGTGGACCGGGAGGTCCTGGGGTCGATTCCCATGTCGAGCGATCCCACTTGTCGATTCCCAAGGCGAATTTTCTAATTTAATTTGCCCAGGACTTGATCCCCCAGAGGGGTCGACGTCAGGCAGGCAGCCGGTCGTAAAAACTAAGCCATATCTTTCAGCAACATGCTTGAAAAAGTGTGTTGCGCTGACCCCACATTCAGGTGGGATAAGGGCAAGGATAGAAAATGCAACTATAAACGAGTACATACCCGTTCACGGATAATATGCGTGAGCTAATGTGTTTTATTCAGAGACATCTTATCTAACGTTTTGTTAGATTTTTTTTTAAATTATAACGCATTACTAGGTACTTAATCTAGGCTGTTTGATTTATTTTCTATTAAGTGCGCTATAAGTGGTAAAACTGAACGCTGAACGCACTGTAGTAGCAGTACTATACCGGTGCGCGGTCTAGTGTCTGTGCTTACTTTCACAATTCACAGTCACATCGCTGAACTTACGTCTCACCGTTCTCTCGCTTATGCTTTGCCGACGCCCCGCTTGCCTGTTTAAGATTGATTTCAAACTGTTTAAAAGATCATACGAACTTACTGGAGGCGTTTACAGACGGTTCCAATGTCATTGCTGTAGATCCGCAAATAGTCCAGGGCCGAGGCGGTGGTGATCCGTTTCCGCGTTGAAAGCAGTGTATTTTAAGCCGCGTTTCCTGCTCTAAAACATTACACAAAACTACTACACAAAACATGGTTTCAACTTTCGCTACATATTTTTATCTATAATCCATTGTTTTATGAGCAGGAGATTGCGAAAATGTATTGCGTATGTGTTTTTGTATTTTGTTCCGAGAAAAACAGGAGCAAGAGACACGCGCACGAGAGCTTTTTCAAACGCGCTTTAAAAAAGCGTTTCAACATATCAGTTCGTAAGATTGCTTGAAAATCATTCTTGATTTGTTTCTATAATAAGTAGTAATGTGGATAATCTATTTTTTTCATAATCGATTATTCAATTATTTTTGTTAGTTAATTATTATATCAGCCTATCGCCGTCCATTGCTGAACGCCGGCCTCCCCAAGTGAGCGCCAAATATCCCGATCGATTAATAATATAATATTACTTTTTTTTTAAATAGTAGATTATATATTAATCGATAACCCACATCACTACTAATAAGATATATTCTACATACCGCCCCCAAAAAACACCATACTTTAAAAAGCACCGGCATTTAATTAATCATACTATAGTAGGATTGCTAATTAAACGGAGTAAACTGACATTTCGAATGTTGCCACTTTTTCATGAAATTTAAATAGTGCTGCGATAAAAAGATCAAGATTACTTAAACATTTCAATTTAGTGATCCATTTCATTCCTTCATTTTTTAAAGTCCAACTCAAAGTCGTAATTCCTGCCTAATTTGTGATTAGTACTGCATGTCTATTAACCCGTCAGAGGCGGCACATATATATGTTCCATAAGCGTATGGGCCACCGGAGGCCGAGCCGCCCGTGACTATTTAAATCATAGTCACAGTAAATTATTACATGCTAAGTTATGGCATGTCTACTAAAATTATAGTAATGGTTCAGTATAAACAAAACTTACAATAGCTATGAATGTGCGAAACGTCATTTTTCTCAAATAGTAAAAGTAATATTTGTAATTTTCATTGTTATCATTTTGTGTGCCTATATCTACCTCAAAGGCTGGCAACGCATCCATGATTCCCCTGGTATTGTGGATGTTTATGAGCGGCGGTGATCACTTAACATCAGGTGACCCACTTGCTCGTTTGCCCCCTCTTCTATAAAAAAAAATGTGATTATTAACGTAAAATTTAGTCGACAGAGACACAGACATTTAGCCGAAGGGTTAAGCTGAAATTTATAAAATACGCAATAAAATTCTAATTTTGCAAGCTAGTGCTGAGTTATTGTTTCTTTGAATGATAAAAATTGAACTAGATCAATCAATATGCTTTGGAAGTAAGTAACATTATTTTGAAATTTGACATTACGATCTGTCCGTTTACTCCGTTTAATTAGCAATCGGACTATAGAACTCATTTGTTACATTACAACGCTTTTTTAACGCGCGTTGAAAAAGCGTTCGTGCAAATGAGACCTAACAATACCCAATCAATGTTCATAATGCAGATTGCGCCATCTAACGAATCAATTCAAACATAGTACATTTCAACGGGTAAGTGACGTATAATATTCGGAACGTACAAAATTTTGATATTAGATGGCGTTGTTACAAATTTTGAACTGATAGATTAATTCATTATGGATAGATGTCACTAGTCGACCAAGAATGTTTTATGGAGTAAAAATATTTTTAAGTACATAAATTTAATTAAAAAACTAAACTCTTTTGTTTGTAAACTATGTCGGTAATATTAAAGATTGTTTCGGTTAAAACATCATTTGTACATAATATAATGAATTTCTTCAAAGAATTTCTATATTCACAGTCATACAGAAACAATCAATGCTAATAATACAGAAATAATTTATAATCTAACTATAAGGGCCTCGTTCACAACCGTCGAGTAAAGTGTCAAGTAGGCTAATCGTCAGTTAAAGTCACCCGTAACTGCACATGTGAATTTCACGACGTTCGAGTAGCATGCATCTTATGATTAAACTGGCCAGTTAGCTACTCGCCACGTCGTCTGCCAAGTAGCGCGTTTACTTGACGGTTAAAGTTTCAAGTAGGCAGTTAATTGTACATTTTATCTTAGTTAAATAAACTATAAAATCAAATTATAGTAGTCATACCTTAATAACGATGTTTAACGTTTTAAATGAACGTGTTAACTGTAAAATAGCCTTTCATTTAAAAAATCAAGTAGTTTCAACAAAAACAAACTGCAATTCGGGCGAAGTGAACACCGATGTCCGGACGGGGTCACGCAAAACTGGACCTTATGGACACATGATTTAGTACCTGTGTAACTATTTATATAGCAAAAAAGGGTCCGGTAGGTTTTTATGTCATGTGGTGCGGACTCGGGACGAGTCACGAGTGATTTTTTTGCCAAAATAAGATACTTTTGACGTAATATTGAACGAATGGGACGCAGGATTTGTGATATCATTCACTTAAACAGTAAGTTGCTACTCAGAGCTCTAATTTTGCTTGTGAAATTAACAGAAGTTACTCAGAACTCTTACTTGTCAATTAACGCTAGTCAGAAAGTAACTAATCAACACTTTGATCACTAATCATGAGTGGTAGAGCCACGCTGTAGACAGTAACGTCTACAGCACGAATGGGCCGGCTCGACCGGTTGGATACCACTGTCTCACAGGAAACCGACGTAAAGTGGCAGCTTGCTGTCGCGTTTCGTTCGGTGAGTGAGATTTCCGGTGGCCCATTCCCCCCCCCTCTTTCCCAATCCCTATTCCCTCCCCTTCCATGTCCTCTTTTTAGGTTGGCAACGCACCCATGATTCTTATTGTGTCTTGGGTTTCTATGGGCGGTGGAGATCACTTACCATCAGGTGACCCATCTGTTCGTTTGCCAGTCTCTGCTATAAAAAAAAAAAAAAAAAAAAAAAAAAAAAAAAACTTTACTTGGAGTTGGTGAACGAGGCCCTATGGGTCTCAAAAAAAACACTCGTGACTCGTCCCGCGTCCGCACCACATGGCACAAAAACCTACCGGACCCTTTTTTTGCTATATAAATAGTTACACAGGTACTAAATCGTGTGCCATAAGGTCGAGTTTTGCGTGACCCCGTCTGGACATCGGTGTTCGCTTCGCCCGAATTGCAGTTTGTTTTTGTTGAAACTACTTGATTTTTTAAATGAAAGGCTATTTTACAGTTAACACGTTCATTTAAAACGTTAAACATCGTTATTAAGGTATGACTACTATAATTTGATTTTATAGTTTATTTAACTACGATAAAATGTACAATTAACTGCCTACTTTAAACTTTAACCGTCAAGTAAACGCGCTACTTGGCAGACGACGTGGCGAGTAGCTTACTGGCCAGTTTAATCATAAGATGCATGCTACTCGAACGTCGTGAAATTCACACGTGCAGTTACGGGTGACTTTAACTGACGATTAGCCTACTTGACACTTTACTTGAGGGTGGTGAACGAGGCCCTAAGGCTAGAAAAGTTATAAGATATATTTTTTGTCATCCACGCCATCTGACGATTGCATTGATAACGTAAAGAAGCTTACGACATAATCACTGATCTTTAACTATTTACCACTAGGGGTCATTGGAGATAATAAAATGTCTGTACAGTTTTATCTATATTATATTTTGAAAACTTTAAATAAATTATTTACATCTATTATTGTAGTAGACGGTAGATCTATATTATGAAGCCAGTTTTTTTTTATCGTGGATTATTATCATATTTTATTATATTTATATTTAAAACAAAACAGTATCCGAACGTGATTATCGCATATCTGTGGAATGAGTCACAAATGTCAAACCATTCGAGATGATCTGTCATCATAAACTGTCAAAATTGCGTGTTTTTTACTTGGTTGATCACGGACCACGGTTCATGTAATAGATAACTACATAAAGTAGTCGTTTTTGAAGAGTTCAGTGTGTACAGCGGCATGTTCGTACATAATGCAACATACCGAAACTTATTTATCTATTATTACCGCCAACGGGATCAGCCGTAATGTCTGTGTGTACTGTAAATCAATTATCGCAAACATCGATCTGATATTTGCCTGTGACGTGATTCCGTGAAATGAGTTTATGGGCTAATTATTTTGATAATATAAAGCTACTGAATAACGCAGGACAATAATGGCAGGTTCCACTCTGCCCGAGAGAGTGGCGCAAATATATTACACGTACGGTTTATTCTGTTCGTCTTATCCTGTTGCGGCTATTACTGTCGCAATCTCTGTTGTGTTAGTATGTTGGTGAGTACACACCGTCCGTCAGAGTTGTTTATCTACGTATTTACTCGTTCCGCCGGTTCCCCCAACGGCATACAATTCTAAGAAAAGATTACAAAAGGTGTTTGTTCACAAAACGAGGAAATTTAACGAACAATTCCTAACCTGATGTACATTGTACCAAATTAGCATACTGTAATGCCAGTAGGTCGGTTGTATTTGTTGAGAAACCCTCAACTATTGTTTTGAATATGGTTGTGTATGTACTATACTGATACACATTTCAGTGTAGTGTTCTCAATATAATAGATTTTGATGAAATTACAAAATGTATATGGATGCCAAGTTTATGTTTGTTGTTTACTCATTGTTAGGAGTGATGTACACTCATAATACATATATTAAGCATCTACTGCTATAAGATAAAAGTGCTATATCAGTCTTTTAGCTTGTTTACACAGTAAATGTTTGTGTTATTTTGCAGTTATCCTTTACTGAATGTGCCACTTCCGGGGAACATACCCACGGTTATAACATTGCCACTAAATGTTGATAGACTGAAGCATGCAGAGGTCAAATGTACTGAGAGTACATGTGCAACTGGTAAGTGTTCCTTTTTATAGTCTTTACGATTTTAAAATCCTCCTAAGTACAGTACAGTATTTCGGTACGACTACCGTTCTGAGGTCTCGGGTTCAATCCCCAGGTCGGCCAAAATGATATTGGATTTTTCCATATCAGCCTGGAGTCTAGAATTTGTGCCTGATATGGCGATAGGCTTGCCCCCTATCATATCTGGGACAGAACTAAGCTCGGCGAAATGTGAGTGTTCTACTTTGCAAGTGCGCCTCTGCTTACCTCTTCAGGGATACAGGCGTGAGCTTGTTATGTTCTAAGTATAGTAACCAAACAAGATAACTCTATATTTCAATATGAACTATGTTTTTAATCTGCTGATTTTTTAAATGGAAAAATGGAGATATCTGAACTAGCAATTTTTTTTGAGTAATGGATTTATTAAACACTGTTGTTGGCAAAATCATCAACGTTTGATGGAGGCCATATTTTTTAAATAAAGAAGAAGATAAAGAATAAATGGAAAAATGCATAATAACATTAAGTAGTATCTTAGTAATAATTCAAATATCAGTTTGTTAATTCTAATAGTTCTGTTCAATTAGTTTTAAATGTATGGCAATGGGGTTATTGACAACACCATTTTAATGCAATTAATGGTGATTATTTAGCATCCCAGGCCATAGACTATAATTATAAACTACAATGAATGGAAACCAATTTTGTTCTAATTAGTCTAAAAAATCTGTAATATTATCTATGATCTGAGTAATAATGTAAGAAAAATGATACTCTAACTAATTCCTAGTAAACTTGTTTTTAATTAGAAAACAATTCCAGAGTCTTGCTTATTATCTGGTGAATTCGTTTTCAGAATGTGTTAGTGGAAGGGATAGTATTACAAAATACTGAATATTTTATAATATATCATAAATAATTTCATTTAATATCATATCAACGACATGATAAAGGTCGTAGGAAGTCGCTGGATGCAGGCCACTTCCAACAGGTTGATCTGGAAATATTTGGGGGAGGCCTATGTTCAGCAGTGGATGTCCTATGGCTGATGATGATAATGATTAAATATCATTAATTCATTTAAATAATCTATAAAGTCAGTATTGTCTTTATGGCGGGTCAATTAATCACTTCAAACTCTGTGCATCTCAAGTACTTTAGTCTATTGAAGACAATAACTGAATTGCCAGTTAGCAGGTTCAATTATTATTATAACCTTGGTTATAACTTCTAACATAATACTTGGAAAACTATCAGGTACATAAATCTTAATAGCACCAGCAGGGTTACCACGACCTCTTATAGCAGTATTATTATAATCATTCTTTGTTTGTTTTCTATGGGAATCAGTACAAGTAAAATTATAATAATACTGTTATAAGAGGTGGTGGTAACCCCCCGGATTTACTATAATCAACCAGTGGCCTCCACAGTCTTTCATCAGGATAGATAATAAATATTCAAAATTAATTATTTCGTCAACTCTTTATCACTCTTATCACCATCTCTATAATCAAACCCCCATTTTGATTGAAAATATAAGCCGGATACTGATATTTCGATTGTTCTTGGTCATGATTTTTATTAATGCCAACATATATGGCCTGTGGACCAGGAGGTCTTGGGTTCGTTTCTCAGGTTGGGAAGGGTGTTTTTCTAAAACGATTTTACGCTACTGAACCCCCCAGAGGAGGGCTGACGTCAGACAGGTAGCGGGTCGTAAAAAATGTGACAAATCCTTTCTGAAACATGCCTGAACGTAACACACCTTGTGTTACGATGACTCCACTTTATTTATTTATTTATTTCCTCTTGACACTTATTACATTATATTCTTTTGTAGTCTTCTTCTTCTTCTTTATTTAAAATATGGCCTCCATCAAAGTTTGATGATTTTGCCAATGACAGTGTTTAATAAATCCATTACTCAAAAAAATAGCTAGTCAGACATCTTGAAAAACAAAAAGCAACCTCTTCTTTTGTAGTCACCTACATACATAAAGTGGACCAAGGGTGCATAAATGTACTCAGTTTAGATACTATAAATAATACTGTTGTGATTAGTAGCGTGCAGTCCCCATAGAGAAATAGACACTGTTTACCCTGTAAATTTTGACATAACTTTTCACCTGTCCTTATCCCACGTGGGATATTTATAGTATCTAAACTGAGTACATTTATGCAACCCTTGGTCCACTTTATGTATGTAGGTGACTACAAAAGAATATAATGTAATAAGTGTCAAGAGGAAATATTCAATCCACAATATGGTGGTTGCACAAGCAATGACTGTCAATGGAGATTGATTCAAATCCCAGACAATCCCATCATCACATTGTGTTGTACGACATACAACTTCCTTATTCATAACTTTCAATCTATTCACACATTTTAACCTATTGTCACTGACTTAAAAATAGAGCTTATGAAGTTCTATATTGTTTTTATTATGTTATGTATGTTACGCGATATCTCAGATGAAGGTGGGCATATTTTCAAAATTGTGTTTCTGATTGAAAAAGCTTAGGTACCTCAAATGTGATTCATATAAATTTGGCCAAGATCTGATTAAGGGTTGTGGAGTAAACTCTTCAACTGACAACACAAATGTTGATTGGGTTCTATTTGAAATTACGGTCTACATGCAATAAATACCTGTTTTTAATACTGCGAAAACTAGAACATAAATAGACATTAACAAAAACTAAATGATCAAATAAAAAATCCAATAATATCAATATTTTTATATGTTCTTTGGAGTTGATACTCCTAATGCAGATCAAAATGAAATGGCATTACATATTATAATTTTGAATTCGGTTTTTAAGTTTTTGTTAAACATTATTTAGAATATTATTCCATATAAGAAGTGTAATGCGTAAATTCTTAGTTACACTTCAGTCATTTGCAAAAAACATGGCACATTTTGTGACAGCGTCCGTGGCGCAGCGGGTACAGTATCCGGCTGTGAAGCGAGAGGCCGAGAGTTCGATTCCCGCACCTAAACAAATGTTTGTGTAGGACACAGATATTTGTTTCGGGTCTGGGTGTTGTGAGACCGAAAGTTTCTTGTAGTTCTTGATATCCACAACACAAGACTTGTACTCTAGTTGGAGTCAGGACTAAGTGTGTGATTGGATATTATTATTATCATTACTTCCATAACATTTTATTAATTGGTTAATAAATATTATTCCATTTAATGGAATAATGGCATAATATTTATTAACCAATTATGTATATTCATTAGCAAAATAATTCATGTGTTAACAGTAAACATATGTCGAACATGTGCACAATTAATATACTTAGTAGGGCAAGTTTTACATTAACTGTCTCTTGACATTACCATATGCATGTCTGGTGAGCTTCCGTCGGTTATTATATTATTAGATTACTGTTCGCTATGAAGTATAGGCCTCCTCTAATTCCCTCCATTTGTTCCGGTCTAGTGAAAATCTTCTCCAACGTTTTGGCAAGAGGAGGTTTATGTCACAGGCCAGACCTGCCCGCCTAGCATGCGCGCCACGAGAACATTTTGTCTACGCTTTTTGTCCTGTTATAAACGTTTTTCTCTATTTGTCCACGGACATTAACATGCATCCTCGTTTATTTTCATACAATATTGTAGACAACATCTCGATAGACGATTATCGGGATATGTCGTGGCGCGCATGCTAGGCGGGCTGGAAGCTGATAGAGAAATTATAATGGAGTTGTCATTTAAAAATTTTAGTTAAGTAGTTAACAAAAATTCAAAACTTAAGGTTTTAAGATTCATGATATTATGTACAAAATGGTCAGAGAAAAGAAAAGCTATTTTTATTTTATTTTTTATTTATTTTCTCAAGTATAGACCTTTGGTCTTGAATAAATGTCTATTTGGTGTAAATGTGACTTATGACCATAATCTTGGCAATCAGGCAAACATTAATAATATACAGGTGTATGTAAGACGACTGACGAATATAGCTATCGACTAATGTATGTTGGCCCAAAATGGATATTTCAAACGATAAATTCCTGCACTACACAAAGCAATTCTCGTAAAACTATTAAGTGTATGGTTGTAACTTTTGACGCAAATAGGCCAAATAGCCTTTCCAATCATAACAAAGTACTATTAAATGTCTTTGAATCATAGTAACATTAGGAGCAATTAATTACTGAATCGGAAATAAACAATGTTTACAAATATATTTTAGACCACGTATATTTCATTAGGTTTTGAAGGGCTCTAGTAAAAATAACGTTGCTGGTGTTTCTTTTTAAAAAATGCGTGTTGAAGAACTAACCCTTCAAAATTCAAAACTTTACTTGAATGTTTCGAAACTTACAATACATTTTGTATTTCTGCATAGGATACTGTGTCAAATGTATTGGAAGTTAATAAAGGTTATGTTATGTATTGTTATGTTATTATCCAGCCGCTACGCCACCGTGCCATAAATCAAACCATCAATTTAATCCATCGCTATAATATACATATAACGGTGTATGTGTGTATGCTATAACGGTGAAGGAAAACATCGTGAGGAAACCTGCATACCCGAGAATTTCTTCACAGGAATTTCGAAGGTATGTGAAGTCTGCCAACCCGCATTAGGCCAGCGTGGTAGACTAAGGCCTAACCCCTCTCATTAGTAGAGGAGGCCCGTGCCCAGCAGTGGGACAGTAATATTACAGGGCTAATATTATCATTATTATTATAATATACATACATCGTCGGTCATTGAATCCATAAAATGTTATGCATCACCGTCAAATTTTACTCTACTGCTAGTTCGGAAAGCTGCCCCTGACTTTTGAAACTCGATTCGATTCTGATTTCGATTCGGCTTCATTTATTGACTTAAAATTCCACCGAAATCGAGTTAAAAAGTGCGCTAATGTCGCATTAGATTCGAGAACTTGTTATTGTTATACGGAGGACGGTTGTCGCCCCTTGGTCTAATTGGCAGGTCGGTTAAAGCGGTTTTTTCTACCACGATTTGCCCGGTACTGGATCACCCAGAGCGGGGTTGACATCAGGCAGGGATTAGATCGTATGACTAAGCCGCATCCTTGCTGTTAGACTGTAGGCTCGCAGGCTTGAAAAAATGTGTGTTGCGTCGATTCCATATTGAGGTGGGACAAGGGAAAAACGGTGTTATGCCGGGTACACACCCACCGAACGAACGTTCGCGAATCTACGCCTGTTGCGTCATACAAACGTTCGCTGTTGTGTGAATGCAACAGGCGTAGATTCGCGAACGTTCATTCGGTTGGTGTGCACTCGGCATTATACGGAGATTTATACTTGTATTTATAACTTATATTAATGCGTACAATAACATAAATACAAAGTATTAACTTTTTTGGATGAAACTTTCCATCTTGTGGTGTTATTAAAACTATCAAATTGGCATCGTATCTCTAAATAGAATGTTAACATCTTTTATTAATTATACGAAATCAAGTGAAAGTGTGCTAATGTAAATATATATTATCACTTAACATAAAATTAAGTGATAATATATATATTTTTATTTTTAAATTATCTCTTATAATATAAATACTAAATAATTTTGAGTTATTAGGAATCCGTAGTCAATAAAGAACCCTTATAGTTTCGCAGTGTCTGTACCTTTAGTATGAGTTTATTTTGACAGTTCTCGATTCTCGAAATCGCTGATAGTTGTTTTGTCCATAGATTTGTCTAGCAGCGCCAATTTGCGGTACCTACAACGAACTAAAAAATATATGGAGAATCTGTACTGTCGTAGGGAATCGAGAAAAACTCATACTAAGCGTACCTACTGGTCTGACTCAATTGACCACAGCTTATCTCAAATACTCTTTATAGATCTGTGATTTGGCATGGATTTGTTGTAGTACCTTTACGGTGAAACTAAATATATATGGCCTTACTTATAAAAATAGTTTAACTGAGCAAATGGTGTATAGCCCGTCCCTTTTAGTTTGAAACAATGTGACACAAGGAAAAAAGTGACAGGCTATTCTTATCCATTTGCTCAGCTAAACTGTTTTTATAAGTAAGGCCAATATTGTTTTCTTTTTATTTACAGATACATCACAATTAGATCTTATATTCAATGAAACGCAAAGTATTCCATATATTTGGGCTAAGGATAAGCCCCTTATTTATGTACAACAAATCATATTGAAGATTGGTAAGTGTAAACACAAGTTTTGGAAAAGTTTAATTACGATAACATGTCAAACTTTAGCCCCTTATAAAAATGATTACGCGATTCTTATTTTTAAGAATAGTTTGTCCCTTTTATTTTCAAACAATGTGACGCAAGGAAAAAGTGACAAACTAAATATTTCTATAGGTAAAGGGCTTAATGTATCCATTTTTAGGTGTGTCACCATGGAACAGCAATCTGAAGATGTGGGACGCCTTCAGAGCGCCGCTGCAAGAAGTATTTAGATTACTGGAGACAATACGGAACCACGAGGATGCCGAAACGTGAGTGTAAAGTAACATTTACAACGTTTGCATAAGCGAGTTGCGGATGCGATGTGCTCAATTTTAATCAGTGCCCATTTACGTGTAAACGGTAGTCGTTGTTGCGTCATACTGGTTTTTATGTACATAAAAATGTTGTGGCAGTCACAAACATACTTATGATTCAAAACTAATATACATATATTCTTTTATCGTGGGTACAAGGAATTGTAAGTGGATCACAAGTATTGGTGATATAATCCAATACCAAATTCTCGTCAACGGATGCGGGATATTTTTTACATCAGCCTCAAGGAATTTTAGATCGACCTGTTTGAAAACTGGTAATTTAATTGCATGTTCATTTGTTTCTACCTGCCCTTATTCCACCTTAGGGAACGTACCTATACTACGTGACCCATTTTTTACAATTTGTATACCCCCTCCCCCCTCGGTGACCACCCGTAGTATATGGCAAGTATATAATTAAATTGGGAGACGCCTATGTCCAGCAGTGGACGAGTGTAGGCTAATGACAAAAAGACAGGCTATCAAGTAAGTTTCCATACAAAAAAATGACTCAAACGTCAGTAACGCCATCTACCGCTTATTTGTAATTGAGGCGTTTATTACAATTTAGAGGTACACCCTTGAATGTTCTCTGAATGTTCAAGAATCACGTAAGACAATTTTATTGTCTAAACATTATTACGCTGGCACGACCTTGTATGTATGTTTCAAATACAATTGGGTATTGACTATGTTTGATTTTGTACACATTTTTATATGTACTAGCAAATAAAATAAAAAATAAACTCTTCTGTAAAATCCGCATTGAAATTGGTTGAAAAACGAGTCAGTAATTCATATTTTAAATTCTGCAATGAGCAAGAGTGGGGACGTAGTGGGGATATCTTGCTATCCCTTTCTAACGCACGTACCGTTATGGTCCTGATTTTACTGATACTTCTCTTTTCCACAGTTTGAAGGTTACACCAAATTTCAAATGCTTATAAGTTTTTTATCTTTGAGAATATTTCAATAATTCTTTCAGTGCTATATTTTAGATGGCGTTAATTTCATATAAAATTAATAAAAAAATATGAGTCTAGTACCCAATTGAGTGATTTATGACCAAGAGGTCACAACTTTCGTGATCTTGCCCCGTCTATGTCCTGTCAAATGTCTTTGGCTGATAATGATGATGATGAAAATTTCTTTGAACGTAACGTTCTTATAGACAAAACGTAAAATTAAAGTTTTCAAGTCGATGTGAACCAACTCGTACATAAAAAAGACCTAAGTCGTTATATTGTCACCTTTTGATGACCTTCGTCTGTAAGAAGTTGGAAATTATAGGTGTTTAAACTTGATCGATGGGTTAGATGTCAAGAATCATTGCAGTTGTGATCCACGTTACGATGTGTGTTTGTGTGTATGTGTGCGCGTGTGGGTGTGCGGGTGCGTGTGCGTGTGTGTGTGCGTGTGCGTTCTCGGTGCATTTCTCGTGTGCATCGAATATAGATTTTATTTACGTTATAATTGTGAGAGGCATGTCAGAATCGTAGCTTGTAGCACTCAATAGTCTCTACCTACCCCCTTGGAATGCAGGCGTGAGTGTGTATGTATGTGTGTCTAATATCAGTCACACACGCCATTATGATATTTAAAATTGAATAATATAAAAATATATTTTAAAATTATACACTCAACAATCACGCACGTAGAACTGACCCCACAATAGATTCAATCTGCATCGTGGGTATCAGAAATTGAGAGATACGTCTCACAACACCGACACCCGAAACAAATATCTGGGTCACACAAACATTTGTTTCAATGCGGGAATCGAACCCGCGGCCTCTATTCAAGAGCTTGTCTGCTCGCCCGCTGTTCCACAGAGGCTGTCGAATATAAAACGACTAACGATGTCTCATAAGTTAACATCAAGTCATTGTCCGTGCCATATACATAGACATGCATATTGTATACTACATGAGCATCGTCTTATTCAACACTCGAAAAACAACTGCGCAATTCAGACTTTTATGTATACTACTAGACTGGCTGTTCGGTACATACCTCTAGAATGTGCGCATTACGTCTCTGTTAATCGACCTCAACTCGCTATAGAAATCTGCTCTTTTCCTTAGCCGTGAAACGTCAAACACTCGCTAGTCATGTGCCACAATTTTACTTAGAAACAGCTTGTCTAGTAATTACATAGAAGTCTTTGGAAATATACGGGCGCCAGGTCAACCGGCGAAAAAATAATTAAAAAATAAAATTATCTTACATGATTCTTAATAATTCACAATATATTCTAGAGTGTAAATTGTAATAATCGTCCTCGCATTGTAATACGTAGTTGATGGACGTACTGAAGTTTGAGATCATTTTTTTGTATAGAAACTTGCTTGATAGCCCCTTAGTTAGTAATATTAATATTAAATCTCTTTGATAAAATACGACGGGGATTATATCAGACAGCTAATCGTTAAAACACGATATGCTTGAAAAATTGTGCATTGGCCTTACATTTAAGAGAGATGAGAGCAGGAAAGAAAATGACATACATACATCACATAGTTCTGTCTCGATACTAAGTATGTGTGTAAAAGTTTATAGTAAGAAACAAAGCAATACACTGGCCACTTCAGTTTTTTGTGAGAAATATGTATATATATATATGTGTGTGTATATAACCCAGTTGATCACGAAGTTTGCATATTCTTGAACTTTGCAAAATTATCTCCAAAGTGGCGCTATTGCTTAAAAAAGGTGCATCCGGCCCGTCTTAAATTAAGGTAAAATCCGCTCAGAATATTTTATTTTTAATTAACTTTGTCCTTATTTTTTATTTACCTTTATCCTTCATAAAATATATTATGCAAATGCTTACATTTGTTTTATAAGGATGTAGCAATTGAGAGATATACATTACAGTAATTATGACGTCATCTGCATTATGTATGCGTGCGAGGTAGATAGCAAAATGTTCTCAGTACCCAGTACCTTTTCATGTCTGTGAAATATTGATTAATAATAATAATAATAATAATAGTTTATTTCTCACCACAATTTCTTAAAATAAAAAGGTTACAAAACACATTACACTCGATCATTAGATATAAAATAATAACTTAACGCAATGTACGTATCTGTGGTGGTTGCAGGGGTTTTTTTAAATATTGTTGATTCTATCTCCTGAAGTAGGCTGAGCACCTGTATCTCTGGAGATAGTTTTCGACCATGAGCTTTGTGTCACATTTTACCCCAAAACTAATTTGTGTATCATTACCATGTACATATGTAATATATACTTATATAATATGAAGATTGAATTAATTAGAGAGCGCGCGCGTGTTTAAATGTATGTGTGAGTGAGTGTGTCTCTCTCTGTGTGTGTATGTGTGTGTGTGTTTGTGTGTGCGTGGGTGTGTGTGTGTGCGTGTGTGTGTGTGTGCGTGGGTGTGTGTGTGTGTGTGCGCGTGGGTGTGTGTGCGTGTGTGTGGGTATATGTGTGTTTGTATGCTATTAAATATTATATTAGAAGTTTTTCAGTTTCTTCGTAATCTAGTTGTAACAGGTATTTTTTGAGGCTGGTCTTTATTTCATGTTTTTTTGACTGTATAATATGGAGCTTTTTATTGATTTTGTTGTATAAAAATGTACTAATTATATAGTGTTGTCTTTTTGCAAATGTTGTATTGTATGTAGCGCATGGACATACAGGTTTGTTTCTACGTCTACCAGTGTTGGTAGGCGGAACAGATCGGTGCTTCCTTAGGATGGACTCGAGGACAAAGAGCTGACGAACGCTGAGTACTTGACAGTCCGAATAAAGTTGTTTTGTCGGATGTCTGAAGGGTTTTTTGGCCATGACCTTGAGGACAGCTCTTTAGGCTCTCTCCACAGCTAGAAACCTCGTTTTAGTGGCTCCACCCCATACTGGGATACAGTACTGGATGACGGACTGACACAGCGCAACATATATTTTTCTAAGAAGGTCCAGCGAAGCACAATTTCTTAGTGTTTTAAAAAGATAAATCATACTTCTTACCCTACCAATTAGTTTGTTCAGTTGTTGGTCCCATCGCAACCCTTCATCAATCTCCACTCCAAGATATCTAACTGAACTCATGGGTTTTAACGTTTCACAGTTACATTTGGTTCGATTAATACATGTATGTGCAGTTATGCCAAAATTGCCAGGTGGTTTTAAGTTTTTTTCTTATAGCGAAGGTAACAATATGAGTCTTATTTATATTTAACGTCAGAAGATTATAATTAAGCCAAGAAATAATTTGTCTCAGACAGTTTTCAGATTGTTCCTTAACAAAATCCCAGTTAGGTCCATGTACCAGAATGGCAGTGTCATCAGCGTACGAGTATATAGTTGAATTTGGCATAGTCATTTTACAAAGGTCATTTATGTAGATTTTAAATAAAGTTGGGCCCAAAACACTTCCTTGCGGGACTCCATAAGTGATTGATATAATATAAAGCCAATGTCGGCGTCATTTCATAGACAAAATAATTTTTTGTTATATTTAATAACAAAAATACATTGATTAATGTTTACTGTTTCAAAGGCTAATTGTACCTCATTTCACACAATTTTAAGTAAGTTTTCCTTAAAAATCTATAATTGGATTAAATAATAATTATTATTAAATTCAAGCTTCATAAAATAAATGGTTTCATTATTATGGTCTCAGTTATTGGTACTAATGCAGGTCATGCTTGAAGCTATTATATCTCGTGACGGATAATTAATGAATAATAAATTAATCTAGCACAGCTGTAGGTCGATTCTCTAAGGTTGCATATGTGAAAACAACGTTGCGACATCATTGCGGCATCGATGTTTTCATTTTTGTATTCAGCAAGATACAAAGCGCACACACTAGTGCTATGCATGATGACGGCGCTTATGCGAACTAGCTCTCTCGAGCGAGGCGTTTGACATAAATGTATGGAAAATGGTATTCTCTAAGAGCCAACAACGTTGAACGCTCCGTCGATCTCAACGATGTGCGCTGCGGGAGCGAAGCGTCGATCGCAACATTGTGGCCTTTCTTAGAGAATCGACCTGCTGTAACAAAGTAACGTATTGCATTCGCGACTTTATTTTTTCGGACGTCCTTACGACGGCTGATATCCGTCTGCTCCCACTACGCGTTTAATCGAGACAACGTTTGACATCTCAAGTGTTGCCACTCTTATTACAAATTATACACAATATTAAGATTTATACAAATAGTACACATGCTACTATTCTTGCCATCTCTTGTGAGACTTCATAATCTGTTTGTCCGCAGGAAGAGCACGTTACTGCAGCATTGCTACCAGATCGGCGGCATTAAGAGGAAGGACAGCAAGGCGAGTGTGGAGCGAGTGTTGCCTGAGTACAGCTGCCTGCTGCTGTCGCCAGCCAACCTGTGGCAGCAGAATCTGCAGACATTCTCCTTGGACGCTAATATCATCAACACTATTTATAACTATCAGGTACAAGATGATTTTACCTCCTTTAGAATTATTGTGTTATAGGTGCCTATGACTCACTCTTTCAACCCTCTCTCTCATACGCAGACGAAGTTGCGCGGGTCAGCTAGTTGTATTACATTGATGTACAATGTATTTATATTGATGTACAAGATGATTGTCGTCTCCTTGGTCTAGTGGCAGTACATATGGGCTGTGGACCGGGAGGTCGTAGGTTCGATTCCCAGGTCGGGCAAAGCGAACTTTCTAATTTAATGTGCTGTGACTGGATCCCTCAGACGGGGATGACGTCAGGTAAGCAGCCGGTCGTAAAAACTTAGCCAAATCCTTTCTGTAACATGCTTGAAAAAGTGTGTTGCGCCGACGCCATATTAAGATGGGATAAGGGCAGTTAGAAATAAAGGTACAAGATGATAAAAGTTCATACATGGCTGTCAATATAAACATAACTTGTCATTTGGTAATTTTTACTGTGACATTAGTGCTCTTTTTAACTCTATTTCGGTGGAATTTTAAGTCACTAAATGAAATCGAATCGAAGTGAAATTCGAATCGAGTGTCAAGAGTCAGCCCCTGAACTATAGCCGTAACCAAATCAGTTTAATCCCGTGTTTAGAAGAAGTTGTTTACAGTTATGATGCGAAGACGATGCTTCCCGACAGTAACATATGGGTGGCATTCGAAAACCTGTGCCCATTTTTGTGGCTACGAAAATAGTAGCTCAGCTTCATCAGCTCGCACCTAGAGAGTAACTTGGGATGTAAATTGCAGAAGGGGAAATCGTCCATAGCGGAGATGGCTTTCGGCATGCAGCTGCGAGACACTGGCATTAAACGGTACCCGCTGCGGGCGAGGCCGCGCGTCTTACAATACGCCGTCACTATATTCTACGAAAACCCTGAGGAAAGGTACTAGTCATAAACGAAAGAGAAAAAAAAACTTGTGATTCTAACTCCCTTTATCTTTATATTTTATTAACTATTTTGCCCGCACCTTCGCCCTCATATTAAAGTATAAAATTATACACCACCTTCCTCATGGATTACTCTATATATTGATGAAAACCGCATGAAAATCCGTTCAGTAGTTTTTGTGTTTATCGTGAACAGACAGACAGACGCGGCGGAGAACTTATTAAAGGCTAACAGTAGTTACACTATAGATATGCTGTAGTTATGTCGGTGGCGTAGTTGTATTGCGAGCGCGGTACGACTACTGTCCCTGAAGTCTCGGTTTCGTTACTCGGGTCGGGTAACGTGATATTCAGTTTTTCTATTAATTACCAGCCCAGAGTCTAGACTTTGTGCCTGATATGGTGATAGGCTCACCCCTTTTCACATCGGACGGATATAAGCTCGGCCAAAAGTAAATGTCCTAGTTCTCTAGTTTGCCTCTGCCTACATCTGATACAAGGGTTCTTATGTTATGTTCTTTATGTCGTAATATGAGGGTATCCTCAAACCTATGTTTTAAACTTCCAGATTTATACAGTCGCTCAAGAGGAAACTCAAAGACATGTATCTTTTATATCAAGAGAATGCCAACCCGCAAGTTGGTGAAGTGACGCTAATATACTACCCTGGGCAGTTCAACTACCGCGAGCTAGTTCCCTTGACGATCACGTTTATTGGAGTCTTCCTCTACGTGTACTTCTCAGTGCGGAAAATAGAATTCATTAAATCCAAACTGGGTTTAACCGCATGCGCCGTGCTTACTATCGCCGGCAGTCTCTCCATGTCTATGGGCATTTGCTTCTACTTCGGTTTCTCCCTCAGCCATCAAGGCAAAGAAATATTCCCCTACTTAGTCATAATAGTCGCATTAGAAAACGTTCTGGTCTTGACGAAGAGCGTCACGTCCACCGATTCTCGGCTGGACGTCAAAATACGTCTAGCGCAAGGGCTCAGTAAAGAAGGATGGTCCATCACAAAGAACTTGCTCACCGAAATCACTATCTTTACCGTGAGCTTCTTCACTTTCGTGCCTTTCATCCAAGAGTTTTCAATATTCATGATCGTGAGCCTCATATCTGACTACTTCATACAAATGGTATTCTTCGCAACTGCCCTCGGTATCGACGTTCAGCACATGGAGTATTTCCAAGACCAGAACAACAAGTTCCACTTGAAAGACTATTTTAACGCTAACAACGCGTTGAACTGGAGATTCAGCAAGAGCTATATGGAAGAGAACAGTTTTTCTCCGCAGAGGATGACCAAATCCAAGTCGCATCCGAGACTGAACGGGTTGGCGCACAACAGTCCGACGGACGTGGTCGCAAAACGGAACTCTAGTCCGGGCCACCAGGACCAAAGGGTTCCGAAACGTATACGTTTAGTGAACATGTGGGCCAGAACCAGATTCTTCCAACGCGCTTTCATGGTGTGGATGCTGGTATGGATATCGATGATAGTGTACAATTCCGGCGTGGTGGATTATTTCATCGGGACAGAGAGGAAGGACAATGCCGAGCCGAATAAAAACACGCATGAGATATCGAAACAGTCTAAACAGAATGTGTACGACATGTTCTACAATACAAGTGAGCGGTCGGTGGTGTTTCCTCCCCTGCTGGACATGGCGGAGAGTGACAAGACGATCGACACCAACGACACCATCATGTTGAAACATTCTGCTCACTCGCGCCCCTGGGCTCGGTAAGTGTACATTACTTTATTTACGCGAGCGCAACATTTGTTTAACATTTTCGATCGATTTCTAAAAAGAAGTTGTTCCTTAATACGTTTGTATTTTTTTATGTATGTTAAGCGATACTTCCGCCAAATGTGGACCGATTTTCAAAATTCTTTGTGTTCTATAGAGCTTATTTCAAGGTTGGTCCCATGTAAATTTGATCACGATCGGATAAGTTTTGAAGTCGATCCGTAAAGTTTTAAAATTGTGATTATTATTTTTAATAAGCTGCTCCGGGGCAGATTAGGTTTAAAAATTCAAATACATATTTGCAAAACTGTAGCGCGCCGTGCGTGGAAGTGCTGAAAGAAGATGGAAGTTAGTTTGGCGCCGTATAACGGTCGGTTTTAATAAACAATCTCAATTCGTATGTGCAGATATATTACAAAAAAAAAAATGGGTGCGTGTACTTATGTACGCCCGTGAGAAGTTATACTTCTTTGGCATCATTAAAAAATAGTTTTTAATTGCATGCAAATAATTAATTACAATAAAATAATAGAAGGATTGGAAAAGGATAATCAACAAATAAAAACATACGCAAAACAACCATTTTAGCTGTCACCTGCTCGTAGAACAATGGCCCATGGTATAAGATGCATGTTTTGTTCGTTTAGGCGCAGAATGTCCAATTCCCACATGGTCCAATTCTCAAAATGTCCAATTCGCACAATGTCCAATTCTCAAAATGTCCAATTCTCATAATGGCAAATTCGCGAAATGTCCAATTCCCAAAATGTCCAATTCGCGAAATGACCGTTTCGCAAAATGTCCAATTCCCAAAATGTCCAAATCTCAAAATGTCCAATTCGCGAAATGTCGAGTCCTCAAAATGTCCAAATCTCAAAATGTCCAAGTCGCACAATGTCCAATTCGCACAATGTCTAATTCGCGAAATGTCCAATTCTCAAAATGACCAAATCTCAAAAGGTCCAATTTTCAAAATGTCCAATTCCCAAAATGTCCAAATCTCAAAATGTCCAATTCTGAAAATGTCCAATTCTCAAAATGTCCAATTCGCGAAATGTCCGTTTCGCAAAATGTCCAATTTCCAAAATGTCCAAATCTCAAAATGTCCAATTCTCAAAATGTCCAATTCTCAAAATGTCCAATTCGCGAAATGTCCAATTCGCGAAATGTCCAATTCGCACAATGTCCAATTCGCACAATGTCTAATTCGCGAAATGTCCAATTCTCAAAATGACCAAATCCCAAAATGTCCAATTCGCGAAATGTCTAATTTGCACAATGTTCAATTCGCTAAATGTCCAAAACGCGAAATGTCCGTTTCGCGAAATGTCCAATTCTCAAAATGTCCAATTCCCAAAATGTCCAAATCTCAAAATGTCCAATTCGCGAAATATCCGATTCGCGAAATGTCCAATTTGCACAATGTTCAATTCGCTAAATGTCCAATGGTAGCTTTTTTTTCGAGACTTAATGAGCGGTTAAGCAGACAACTTCATACTGTTAATTTTGTGTCACAGATGCGCGCGCATCTGAAAATTTCACTCTCATCATTTTTTCATAACGCGCCTAAAGAAGTATAACTTCAATAGCCAATAAGAACACAGTTTGAACATGACTCCATCAAATGACTTGATTTGATTGGTTCATAATCGGGATCTATCTGCACTCTAAACAGAGATCCTTTATTGAAACCGGCCGTTAGTCTATTGGGATAAGGGCTGATTATTTTGCCATCGACAGTGTTTAATAAATTCATCACTCAAAAAAATAGCTAGTCAGACATCTTGAATAAAAATCCTATCAATATTTTGAGAAATGTAAAAAAAAACTCATGTTTGAGCTACAGGTCTGCTTTCATAAAGTTTTAAAATCGTACAGGTTGTCCCCATACCACTGGTTGTCGATCTTGTCGTACTACAACGAGTCGATAGCGGGGAGGTACGCGGTGGTGCTGCCGCCCACGCTGCTCAGCCACCGCGTCAGCCCCGAGCTGGCCGCCGGGGTCCGGAACCCCGACGAGAGGGACCCCCCACAACTCCGTTGGCAGGCCCTGGCTGCCGCCCTCGATCCCATCGATATCATATCAGGTATGACCTAACACTAATTGGTGTTGTTTGACAGTGTTCAGTCCAGAAATCAAATAACCGGCTTTTCCAAAATAACAGCTGAAATATTAATTTGTGCCCGATATGGCGATAGGCTCGCCCCTTATCATATCTGGGACGGAACTAAACGCGGCGAAATGTGGGTGTTTTAGGTCGCTAGTGCGCCTCTAATCACCCCTTCGGGGATACAGGCGTGAGCTTATGTATGTATATTGACTTTGACGTACATAGTATGATTGAGAGTGTAACCTGCATTTAACTGTCTTTCTGGCGCCGAAGACGAATAGCCGGCTGTGAAGCGAGACGCCCTGGGTTCGATTCGATCGATGCACCAATTTTTTTGTGTGATCCACAGTTTTTTCTTTCGGGTTTGGCTCTGGGTGTACCGAGAATCCCTCATAGCTCCTGATATTGATTTGCAATGGCATTTATTTTATTTATGCAACGATGTATAAATAAAATAAAAGTCGATATCGTCCGATAGATGTCGTGACTGTTAAAATGCATCGCGCGCAATACACTTCGGCGTTCGATCTAAAGTAATCAAACATCTGTTATTTCTGCTTTCTAATGTGGATGTTTGGCTCGTAATAATATAATATTAGCCCTGTAATATTACTGTCCCACTGCTGGGCACGGGCATCCTCTACTACTGAATTGCCTATGTTTTGAATTTATGCTTGCCTTGTCCTTAAAGAAAAGGCACGCTGGCTGAACGTATGGTAATTTGTATTTTTGTGATGGCATATCTTAGGTATGGTACATTGTAACAACACCTCGAACCTTCCTAATACACCTCTCTTCTACCATCACTTGGAGAAATATTTAGAGTTTATAATTTTTGGCTAGTACTATTTTTGCCACAGATTTCGAGGGTGTCGAAGGCAAGACGCCGCCGCAGTGGGGCAAGGGCTCCGAGCTGCCGATATACCCCACGACCCCGATGGAGATCCTGCTGCTTGCCATACTGTGCACTATTAGCGTTGTAGTCATCGCTTACATGATGGTCGTACTTTACAGGTAATCTGAATTAGATAAATATCAAATGTAACGCAAAATACTATAGTAGGATTTCTAATTAAACGGAGTAAACTGACATTTCAAATGTTGCCACTTTTTCATGAAATTTAAATAGTGCTGCGGTAAAAAGATCAAAATTATTTAAACATTTCAATTCAGTGAACCATTTCATTCTTTCATTTTCTAAATTCCAACTAAAAATCGTAATTCCTGCATAATATGTAATTAGTACTGTTTGTCTACTGAATTATAGTAATAGTAAATTACTGCATGCTAAGTTATGGCATATCTACTGGAATTATAGTAATGGTTCATTATAAACAAAACTTACAAAAACTATGAATGTGCCAAACGTAATTTTTCTCAAATAACAAAAATAACATTTGTAATTTTCATTGTTATAATTCCGCGTATCTGTTGTGATTATTTACGCAAAATTATTTACACAGACATTTAGTCGAAGGGTTAAGCTGAAATTTCTAATACGCAATAAAATTCAAAATTCAAAATTCATTACTGCGAGTGTTTGGACGGCTTTTTTGTTTTTATAGAAGAGACTGGCAAACGAACAGATGGGTCACCTGATGGTACGTGATCTCCACCGCCCATAGACACCCAAGACAATAAGAATCATGGGTGCGTTGCCAACCTAAAAAGATGACATGGAAGGGGAGGGAATAGGGATTGGGAAAGAGGGGGGGGGGGATGGGCCACCGGAAATCTCACTCACCGAACGAAACGCGACAGCAAGCTGCCACTTTACGTCGGTTTCCTGTGAGACAGTGGTATCCAACCGGTCGAGCCGGTCCATTCGTGCTGTAGACGTTACTGTCTACAGCGTGGCTCTACCACTCATATAATTGACTGAAACTTTGTGCGCAAATTCTATGTACCGATAAGCCAGTCTAGTAGTATACATAAAAGTATTTGATTATAAATGAACAAAAGTATAAAGATCGTTTTCTGTGACGGATATCACATATGTTTTCAATCTAAGATACAATAACGGCTTCCAAACCCTTCTTATAAAGCACGATGTAATTGTTAATTTGTCGACTGACTTCCAAAAAGGAGAAGGTCCTCAATTCTGTATTTTTTTATGAAACGCGACATCTCCGCCAAATGTGGACCTTATTCTTATTGTTTTCGATAGAGCTTATTTCACGGGATCCGATCGGATAAGTTTTAAAGTCGGTCAATTAAGCTTTTAAACTTGTGATTATTAAGTTGCGAAGTTATTTGTATTTACAGATGCATATGCTCGCGTCACTACGCGGAATGGCGCGCCTCCTGGACCGAGGACGAGGAGTACAGAAAGATCATTGCCAAACAACCCGCCATACAAGTAAGTAGGCTCTAGCTATAGTAGGATTGCGAATTAAACGGAGTAATCTGACATTTCAAATGTTGCCACTTTTTTATGAAATTTAAATAGTGCTGTGGTAAAAAGATCAAAATTATTTAAACATTTCAATTCAGTGAACCATTTCATTCTTTCATTTTCTAAAGTCCAACTTAAAGTCGTAATTCCTGCCTAATGTGTAATTACTACTGCATGTCTATTGAATTATAGTCATAGTAAATTACTGCATGCTAAGTTATGGCATGTCTACTGAAAATATAGTCATTGTTCATTATAAACAAAATTTACAAAAGTTATGAATGTGCTGAATGTAATTTTTCACAAATAATAAAAGGCATATATGTAATATTCATTGTTATCATTTCGCGTATCTGTTGTGATTAGTCGATGGGTTACGCTGAAATGTCTAAAAATACGCAATAAAATTTTAATTTTGCAAGTTAGTGCTGAGTTATTGTATCTTTGAATGATAAAAATTTAACTAGATCAATAACTATGTTTTGACAGTAAGCAACATTATTTTGGAAAGTGACATTTCGATCTGTCAGTTTACTCCGTTTAATTAACAATCGGATTATAGTTAAAAATCATCACACTCAACCGTCAATTAAGAGATTCAGCCTCCGTGGCGCAGTGGGCGAGTAACTGGCTGTGAAGCGAGAGGCCGCGAGTTCGTTTCCCGCATTGAGACAAATGTTTGTGTGGCCCACAGATAATTGTTTCAAGTCTGGGTGTTGTGAGACCCAAAGTCCCTCATAGTCTCTGACACCCACGATACAGGTTATATATACCTAGTGTGGGGTTAGGACTAGGTGTGTGACTGTTGGGTGTATTTATTTATTGTTATTAACCCCCAAATACTCAGATACTTATGGTCGCCTTATTTCATTTAAAGTCGCCTTATCTGTTAAAATTGTGTGGCGAAAAATAATATAAGAAGCCGTTGAGTAGCATTTCAGTTTTCGGGCGTTAGACATGTAAAGATTACATAGTTAGTCTTTTGTCTGTAGTGGCAGGAGGTAACAAAAGATCGGAAGTAGTGGCAAAAATTGTGGGGGTTTTTACTGAGCAGTTGGACATCAAATAGGTTATAAAAAAACTATATTAGTTTGTTATGAGACCTCCCCCCCCCCCCCCGGTCATCAGCCCATATGTGCTGCCACTAGACCAAGGATGCGATTCACGTGTAAGAGTGTAGAATGTAGGTACTTATCAGCCTTTCGGGACCCCCGTGAGGCAGTATTGAGCAAAATTTAGTCTGACTAACGATTGACGACTAACTACTAATACAACAATCATGATTGACGATTAATGATTGATTAGTTTAGTCGCGCCGTGGTGACTAATGATTGATTAGTTTCAGTTTCAATCATTAGTCAAGTAATCAGACTAATGATTGATCATAATAACCACAAACTGAAGTAAAATGTGTTTTATAGCGCGCTGTGCTCTTGTAAAATGTTGTATGGTGGTTAGTAGGGTGCAGAGATTTAATATAACTTTAACTATAGAGGGGCAATCAAGCAGGTTTCCATACAAAAAAAATTATCTCAATATTAAGTATGAATGCAGACAAAAACATAACATAACATAACATAACATAAGCTCACGCCTGTATCCCCGAAGGGGTAGGCAGAGGCGCACTAGCGAACTAGAACACCCACATTTCGCCGAGCTTAGTTCCGTCCCAGATGTGATAGGGGGCGAGCCTATCGCCATATCGGGCACAAATTCCAGACTCCGGGCTGATATGGAAAAATCCAATATCACTTTGCCCGACCCGGGGATCGAACCCGAGACCTCAGAACCGTAGTCGTACCGAAATACCACCACGCCACCGATGCAGTCAGTGCAGACAAAAATATTTTTTAAATGATTAATCGAATAGGTACGGACACCTAAATAGTTAAGTTCGTTCACAGAATTGTAATTATATTTGCATTTGTACATAATTATATATTTTTCATAACAAGCAATTAGTCATTAGTCATAAAAAATGACGATTGAATGACTAATGACTAATCTCTTTAGTCATGATTACAACTACATTTTTCAATCATGATTGAATTAGTCATGACTAACGTTAGACATGATTGAATCAATTGTAATTGATCAATCGATTGAAAAAAATAGTTGATTGACCCAACACTGCCGTGAGGTCAGGGGCCCTGTGTGCCCTCATGGTAAAGACGGTACTGACCTGCCCTGCCCTGCGTAGTACTGAGCATGTTCATGTCGCAGTTGGTGATGGAAGCGGTGCCGCTGGTGGTGGCCGGCCACAGCCAAGAGGTGGAGTGTCTCGTGACAGATGGCGAGAAGGTGGTCAGCTCCTGCCTTCAGGGCAACATCAAAGTGTGGGACTCTCAGAACGGCGACATCATCACCAACATAGACCGCAGCGCGTGAGTCTTGACTACTTTGTTCGATTTTCTCTCCCGCTCACGCCTGCAGCCCCGAAGGGATAGGCAGAGGTGCATTCGCGAACTAGAACATTTCGCCGAGCTTAGTTTCTCCCCAGTGTGATAGAGGGCGAGTCTATCGCCATATCGGGCACAAATTCCCGACTCCGGGCTGATATTAGATTGATAAACCCAATACCACTTTGCCCGACCCGAGGATCGAACCCGAGAGTTCAAAACCATGGTACCTTAATACTACTACGCCACCGTGATAGTCTATTTTTTTAAACTAACAGATACAATTACAATACGATTTTTTTTTATTGATTCTCTGTCATTTTATCTCATAAATGAATCAAATCAAAAGTATAGATCACATTCCCCATCCTATTCCATCTTATTATAGCTGTTTGTTTAAAAAGATTACAGAAAAACGCAAACTTTATTCACACACTGATGAAATCACAATTAAAAATTGTAATAAATGAAACATACGTACTAGAGCATATTTTAATCGATTTTCGATATCATATCGATCCAAGAACATGCAATTTTATCTAAGGATCGATTCAAAGACGTATAGTCAACAAGGACTCTTAGTTCAGAAAATTTTCAAAACCGTCATCGGTTTAGCAAGTTTTTCTTTTCTCCATACGTTTGACTAGCAGCGCCATTTGCGGAAACTTGCACCACTATTACTAACCTACAGTTAATCCTAACCTCAAGTTAAATAAAAAAAGAAATAAATGAATCACATGCAATTAATGTCAATTACAGATAATATATGAAGACATTTAATTAATATTTCTTTATCAATTTAACTTGAGGTTAGGACTAACTGTAGGTTGTAATTGTGATGCAAGTCGCCTTAAGACAAATTAAAATAAATATATTATGTGTATAACATGTTTGCCTCGGTGGCGTGGTTGTATTTCGGTACGACTACCGTCCTGAGGTCTCGGGTTCGATACCCGGGTCGGGCACAGTGATATTGGATTTTTCCATATCAGTCCGGAATTTGGAATTTATGCCCGATATGGCGTTAGGCTCGTCTCCTATCACATCTGGAACGGAACTAAGCTCGGCGAAATGTGGGTGTTCTAGTGCACTTCTGCCTGCACCTTCGGGGATACAGGTGTGAGCTTATGTTATGTTATTTTATAAAGAAAACAAAAACTATAATCGTTTCCAAGAATTGAGAACTGTCACAACAAACTATAGTATTATAACATAGACAAGTACTAAGTTTGCAGTCAAAAGTAATCTTTTCTTTTTGCAGGTTTTTCAAATTACAAAATGAACTTTACGATAAAGTTAACAATAAGAAAGCAGTTTATTCTCTTGAGGCGCCTGAGCCTGCAGGTATTTATATATTTTTCTTTTTCTTACTTAAGTTCAATTAATCATTCGAGACGAAAGATACCAAACACTGATTAAAAAGGTTTATATGTAAACCTCTTATAACATGTTTAGTTTTTAACTGTAATCATTATCAAAACATAATTATACATTGATTTTTATATGAATCTTTTCCTTCACAGAGGTCCCACTTTCTCCATCAAAACCTAGTGAAGTAAGTTCATTTTTTAAATATATATATTTTTTTCTGAGTTAGACTTCTATATCGAAAGACGTTTCTGATCTTTTGATGGAAAAAGCAGTCTCATTTCAGATTACATCTGGCAACTCTGTGTTTAACCACGATAATTGCTGTTTGTCACACCTGTAGTATTAAAACATAACATAAGCTCACGCCTGTATCCCCGAACAGGTAGGCAAAGGCGCACTAGCGAACTAGTACACCCACATTTCGCCGAGCTTAGTTCCGTCCCAGATGTGATAGCGGGAGAGCCTATCGCTATATCGGGTACAAATTCCAGACTCCGAGCTGGTATGGAAAAAAACAATAACACTTTGCCCGACCCGGGGATCGAACCCGAGACCTCAAGACGGTAGTCATACCGAAGTACAACTACGCCACCGAGGCAGTATTAAAGTAAATATGATAAATAAAATATGTAGTGAAGAGTAAAAATTTTCATAACGGGAGCGGATGCTCGTGTATAGACCATTGCATTAATTTCTTTCAATCTTTATTAAACTTGTACCTTTTTCTTACGGCCCGGGCTACCTCAAATATAGAGGTATATATATATATTTTACAGCAGAGACTGGCAAACGAGCAGATGGGTCACCTGATGGTAAGTGATCACCACCCATAGACACCCAAGACACAAAAAGAATCATGGGTACGTTGCCAATCTAAAAGGAGGAAATGGAAGGGGAGGGAGTGTATTGGGAAAGGAAGGGGGTAAATGGGCCACCGGAAATCTCACTCACCGTGACAGCAAGCTGCCACTTTCCGTCGGTTTTCTGTGACACAGTGACAGTGGTATCAACCTGTTCGAGCTGGCCCATTCGTGCTGTAGACGTTTCGGTCTACAGCGTAGCTCTACTACTCAAAACATTACTGGTATCCACTCCCTTTATATCGGTATATTAGGCGATGTGCATAAGCACTGGCTAACGACAGCGACGTCGTCGACCGCCGACGGGCTAGAGGCTAAGGGTACCTCGCACCCGCCCTCAATTGGATGAGGGCCTCATAGGATGAAACTGCCAATATATTATTAATATTTTTCCGGAAAAGTCAAGGGCCCTTACAAAGCTGATGTCGCCGACGTTCAATTTAGGTTTAGCGCCGCCACTGTGTGCATGATTGCGGATAAAAAAATATAGGCGTTTCTAAACTTTCATCCCCTATATCATCTCTGCAGAATTTTTTGAGGTTAATGGCTTCCTTTTTAGTTTTCTACCTGCCCTTATCCTATCTTAATGTGGGGTGGGCGCAACACACTTTTTCAAGCATGTTGCAGAAACGATTTGACTAAGTTTTTACGACCGGCTGCCAGCATGACGCCAAACCCCTCTAAGAGATTCAGTCCCGGGCGAATTAAATTAGAAAATTCGCTTTACCCGACCTGGGAATCGAACCCACGACCTCCCGGTCCACAGCCCGTATGTGCTGCCACTAGACCAAGGAAGCGACTGCATTACAAACAAAAATATAAAAACACATGTTTTCTCTTCATATTATAGTATAGATTTTTTTTTTTAACTCATATGTTTATAGTATAGATAAAATTATTAAAATTAACAGTTGTCCGATCTGTTTTCAGTCGATGCCGCGTCTGCGTAACCGGCTAACCACACATCTCAGCGGGCTGAGGTTTCGATCGACGAGCAAAGATAGCCCGCCGCATCTATCGCCTGCGGAAACTACTAAGTACGACTTCGCAAAAAATTACAGGTACTTTAGCTATTGTAGAGGCTTAACAGGACCTTATGGTCGTTCGAAGTGACGGATACCATAGATAACTGGGCCAGCTTTACTGGGTTAATAACGCTGTCTTATAGGGACTGCCTCGATGGCATGGTTGTGTTGCGTGCGCGGTACGAATACCCTCCCTGAGATCATGGGTTCGATCCGCAGGTCGGGGAAAGTGATATTTGGTTTTTCTAAACAGTATCAGCCCCAAAGTCTAGCATTTGAAATATCTAGCGGTGAAATGTGACTATTCTGGTCCTCTAGTTCGCCTCTGCCTACAGCTTCGGACTTGCAAGCGTGAGCCTATGTATGTATGTCTCATAGGAAACAGATGTGTAATGGCAGCTTGCTGATGCGATCGGTACGGTTTAGAAAATTTTGGATGTCCAAATAGGATGCCTTGGGTAGGCAGTGCCTTTAGTAGGCAGTGCCTTTAGTTTTTAGTATTACCAGTGTCCACAGTAACGCAACTATTTAGAAACAAGAGTGGTCTGCTCGCCTACTTTCATACACCAATTAAAAAACATAATTCCAATTGATTATTATCCATTACTACATAGTTGAAACTATTTAGTCGCTTGGTCTAGTGGCAGCTTATATATGCTATGGACCGTGAGGTCCTGGGTTCGGTTCCCAGGTCGCGAAAATCTAATTTTTTTGTTTAATTTGCGCGAGATTAGATCTCTCAGAGAGGGTTGACGTCAGGCAGACAACCGGTCATAAAAACAAAGCTAGATACTTTCCACAACATGCTTGAAAAAGTGTGTTGCGCCGACCCCACATTAAGGATAAGGGCAGGTAGAAAGAAAAATAGAAACTATTTTCAAATATAATAATTATGTTAATGTTTAATACTTACAGACTTTTGTACTGGAATGATCAGTGCGACACATCGTTAAACTCACAAGATAACGATGCAGCGGAACTGAACACTAGTGTTAAAGACAATGATTCCAATAAAGACATATTTGTGTTTTCCAATTCTAACTCAGAGTCGAACAGTGCGCGTAAAAACAAGTTGTGTAATGGTGAACATTCACGGAGTGATGATAGTGATATAAGTGCAGTGGACAGTGCCGACTGGCGAGGGAAGGCCATAAGAGAATCTCCTGTGTGGTGCATGGACTTCTGCAACGATCTTATAATGTTAGGGTGTGCGGACGGCAGGCTCGAGTTCTGGGAGGCGAGCTCCGGAAAACTCATGGTAAGTGAAAAGGGCGTATCTCAAATTCCATGTTTGTGATCAAAATGTAAATGACACTGCCCAACAAAATGACATTTTCTGTTGCCGGCGATTTTTAACTGTTTCTTACTATTTTAGTGATGCTATTTTCGAATCTATCTTCAGGTGTTATCAAATGGTCGTTTTTTTCTTAGTGTACCAAGAGTTACGAAGAGTTAATAAGTAATATACACTAGAGAGATATCAGGGTCACTGAGACAACAATAAATATAATGGCATATTACATTACTGTTGTATCATTTAGAGCAGTGCTTCTAATTCGACTTGTGCAAGAAAATCATTAAAGAAAGTCTTATTTAAATAAGTTTTTTCCTCCCTTAATATATGAATTACTTGAGTTTATATTGAAAAAAAAAAAACACTTGTAAATTAGGAATAAGTGAGGCAAATATATTGAAAAGTTTGTGAAAGTATGTTATTGCGCCGCAGCAGTGGGTCAGTAATATTACAGGGCTAATATTATTATTATGTTATTGCCTCGGTGGCGTGGTGGTATCTCGGTGCGACTACGGTTCTGTGGTCTCGGGTTCGATCCCCGGGTCGGGCAAAGTGATATTGGATTTTTCCATATCAGCCCGTAGTCTGGAAATTGTGCCCGATATGGCGATAGGCTCGCCCTCTATCACATCTGGGACGGAACTAAGCTCGGCGAATTGTGGGTGTACTAGTTCGCTAGTGCGCCTCTGCCCATCCCTCCGGGGATACAGGCGTGAGCTTATGTTAATGTATGTTATGTTATTGTTTTCGACCGAATTCCAAAAAGGAGAAGATACTCAATTGGTCTTTATTTTTTTATATATGTTACGCGATATCTCCGCCAAATGTGAGATTTTAAGATTATTTTTGTATAATATTAGATGGAGCTTAAGAGTGGTCCCATATGAATTTCGTCACGATCGGATTTGAAGTCGATCTGTAATTTTTTTTTTACTTGTGATTATTGTAACACTTATTTAAATAAGACTTTCTTTAATGATTTTTTTGCACGAGTCGAATCAGAAGTACTGCTTTAAATTATACAACAGTAATATGCAATCATATTTATTGTTGTCTCAGTAATCCTGATATCTCTCTACTATATATTACTTACTAATTTGGTCACGATCGGATAACTTTTGAAGTCGGTTCGTAAAGTTTTTAAACTTGTGACTATGCAGTGCGTGTGGTGGAGCGTGGAGGGTCGCGCGTGCGGCGACGCGGCCGGCGTGACGCACGTGCGCGCGCTCGCGGGCGGGCGACGCGTGTGTGCGGCCGCGCTCGGCGGGCACCTCACGTTGCTGCGGCTCGACGCGTACAACGCAACCTCTGGCGCGCACGTCGACTGGCGGTTCAGCACGGCGCACAGGCGAAGTATGTGCCTACACCACTACACTATAGTAGGATTGCTAATTAAACGGAGTAATCTGACATTTCAGATGTTGCCACTTTTTCATGAAATTTAAATAGTGCTGTGGTAAAAAGATCAAGATTATTTAAATAGTCACGGGCGGCTCGGCCTCCAGTGGCCCATACGCTTATGAAACATAACATAAAATAACCGCCTCCGACGGGTTAAATATTTCAATTCAATGAACCATTTCCTTCTTTCATTTTCTAAAGTCCAACTTAAAGTCGTAATTCCTGCCTAATGTGTGATTAGTACTGCATGTCTATTCAATTATAGTCATAGTAAATTACTGTATGCTAAGTTATGGCATGTTTACTGGAATTATAGTCATGGTTCATTATAAACAAAACTTACAAAAGCTTTGAATGTACGGAACGTAATATTTTTCAAAAAGGATTCCAAAGAGTCCAAGGGTTAAGCTGAAATTTCTAAAAATACGTAATAAATTCTAATTTTGCAAGCTAGTGCTGAGTGATTGTTTCTTTGAATGATAAAAATTGATCTAGATCAATCACTAGGTACGTTTTGAAAGTAAGCAACATTATTTTGGAAACTGATATTTCGATCTGTTAGTTTACTTCGTTTAATTAGCAATCCGACTATAGTCACCACTTACCTGATAGTAATAGGCGATTACTAATGGTAGCAACGTCACCGCCACTTGAAATAATTATTTCGTAGATAACGATGCTGATTATGTAATTAGTTAAGATTACTAAATTATTACTGTTAGTTTATAATTATTACATAATTGTTTGTTATCCTAAATAAATTAAAAATAAAAAATCACCGAGAGGCAATGCATCTGCGTCCAGTAAATACACTAGCCATTCTAGAGAAGCTATTATTATTCTTAAAACTATGGCACATTTTTTTTTCAAATATTTGCTTTAAATTTGGATATTTTATTTAAAAGTTTTTTTTCTCCTAGGGATAAGCGATGTTCCAATATTTTGTTGTGTAGTAGCAATGCAGCTATAATATAAACTGTGGTTATAAACGTTACTACAGCGCACAAACGCACGGGATCTGCGGGCTCGTTGCGTTTCGCTCACGGGTATGAAGAAGACATGGGTCGACACAGGATGAGCTTCTCATACGAAACGGAACACCCTGACACGGAAGGTAAACATTTTATCTAAATAAATAACTTTTTATATATTGTAAAGTCTCAACTAACGAACGGGAAATTCTTTTTGAATTCATTTGTGATAAACTTTTCAGCTGTAGTATCAACATCATCGAAAAATTTAGTGATATAATTGATGGTTTTCTTGCGGCATGACTTATTTTCCTCGAATATATGGTGCAAAAGGTACCTCAAGAGTTGTCTGTATATTGCAGAAGTGGTTTGTATCCAGCTGGCGAGGTGTCGGCCTCATCAGCAACCGATCACCGAGATGCACTCCGAAGGAGGTCGTATTCTCACGGGCGGACAGGACCACGTGTTAAAGGTAACATTTTTAACTGGCTTTTTAAAGGACTAACGGCTGCCTGCTTCTCCGCACCCGTAAGTTTATCTAATCTAGTATCGTTACATTAAAAAATATATATAGCAGAGCAAATTTTCTAATTTAATTTGCCCGGGACTAGGCCCGTCATAGGGGGTTGACGTCAGACGTAAGCCAAATCCTCTCCGCAACATGCTTGAAAAAGTATGTTGCGCTGACCTCACATTAAGGTGGGATAAGGGCAGGAAGAAAGATATAGCATTGTTATTCGTGGATAATGTAACTTTCTATAAATAAAATTATAATTAAATTTGGTCTAGTAGTTTTAGAGTAGTAAACTATTACAAACAAAAATCTGTCTATAGTATTAGTATAGGTAACAGATGTTATGTTTTCAATGTCATTGTAAGCAACAAATAGGAAACAAGTCGGCGGTGCATGCCCTTGGACTCGTCACTGCGTAGCTCTCCATACAATCTGTAAAACTATTGGTGCAATAAAAGTAGAAAATAATTACTCGTTTTATTTAATTTGAACCCATTTCTGGTGTCCGGCAGGTATTCTCAAGCGCAGAGTTGAGTCCGTTGTTCACTTTACATGGCCACTGTGGGCCCATCACAAGCTGTTTTATCGACCACGCCACGCCGACCATAGCGGGAAGCGGCTCTCAGGATGGGCTTCTTTGCGTTTGGGATTTACATACGGGTGAGTACGGTTTACATAAGTGTTAGTTTATTTTCTATTATTTTCCACATGCTCCTCGCAGTCTGAATACTAAAGACCAAAGGGCTCTACAGATATATCTCATATATACGGAGTTAAGGTATAATATAATAAGTATAATAAGGTCGCAGGAAGTCGCTGGATGCAGGCCGCTTCCAACAGGTCGATCTGGAAATCTTTGGGGGAGGCCTATGTTCAGCAGTGGACGTCCTATGGCTGATGATGATGATGATGATGATGATGACTAATATCTGACTAAATCATAGTTTACCTGTGTGCTTCATACAGATCCACTCAATCGTCAAATTGTGATTGATATCAATGCAAATACATCAACTTTAAACTTTTACATTTTCATTATTTTTATGTTGTTATTTACCATTTTGATAGAAAACATATTGAAAGCCTGCGTGTTCTCTGTCTTCCGATGTTTATACGTTGCTGAATGTTGTCTATCAACAGTGCTAAAGGGCAAAGTTGTGATAACTGTTTCGTTTCAGGCGCTTGTCTGTACAGCATGCAAGCGCACGATGGCGCTGTGACGTCACTGGCATACACAGCCTCGTACGTAGTGTCCGCGGGCGCAGACGAACGACTCTGTATCTGGGATCGATTCCAGGGGCACATGCTAAACTCCATACACATAGTAAGTACACTGTGCAAATGTTCTGTATGTACGGTAGATATAAAGGGAATCACTGGCTTTAGTAACATTATTTGAAATATATTTTCGATACTTGCCGCCTATTAAAGTTTACATGGTAACATGGCGATTTTTTTATATAAACAAGTAGTGTCCATATTGGTATTTCAGTATCAGGTCTCGTTCGCACAAGAGCTTAAGCGTTAAAAAAGCGTCTTATTATTTTCGGTCATATGAGTGCTTTTTTGTCTTGTTTCTAATAAATTATATAATTGATACCACCCAACGTCCGGATTTTATACAAACGCCGCGTTTTGAAAGCGCCGACGTTTGAATAACTATACTAAAACTCATTTGTTCCATTTAAAAATGATTTTTTAACGTACCTTGTAAAAGCTCTCGTGCGAATGAAGCCTAAGACCATTGCGACTGACACAGTGGCTTGTTCAAAGAAGGTAAATTTTGGTCGTCGAGAGACGTAATGTCTCTCAAAAAACAATATTTTTTGTACTGTACTGTACCATCAAGTCCAATGTAGTCATTTTGCAATAGCGGTATAAATATATATTAACTTATTTTCCAGGGACTTAACTACATGAGTCGCATGTTGCCGCTCACTCACACTATGTTAGTGATGGGCGATCGCAGTGGGCTCACCGCGTACGACCTCAGCAGCGGTGACGTCATACGACGCGTATTATTGGGTGAGTACCGAGTACGTCAATAGAAAACAAAACTATTTCAGAACCGGTATAGCCTACTTTGCCTACTATATGAATGAACTTATTAAGATTCATCAGCCATAGGACGTCCACTGCTGAAAATAGGCATCCCTACGATTTCCAGATCAACCTGTAGGAAGCGCCCTGCATCCAGCGATAACTGCGACCTTCCTTATTAAGAAAGATTACCTCATAGAAAATCGACGTGAAGTAGCAATTTACTCTTAACTGCGATTTAATTTCTTGACTATGTCCTCATCTGTGTGAAAAAGCATGCTGGACATAAATTAGATAGAAGCTTCGAGCTAATGAGGCCACTGAATCATAAATATTACAAAATGAATGTGAATAATATTATATACCAGCTTAACTCGCGGGCACTTGAACCGCGAATTTTGTGATAATTCGTCACCATAATGTACTTCGCCTTTTTTTCTGATACTGCTACATAAATTTGGTCACGATCGCTAAATTGGAAGTCGGTCAGTTAAATTTTTAAACTTGTGATTATTACTCTCATTTTTTTTTATTAGCAGAGACTGGCACACGAGCAGATGGGTCACCTGATGGTAAGTGATCTCCACCGCCCATAGACACCCAAGACACAAAAGGTATCATGGGTGCGTTGCCAACCTAAAAAGAAGAAATGGAAGAGGAGGGAAAAAGGGATTGGGAAAGGAAGGGGGGAAATGGGTGACCGGAAATCTCACTCACCGAAAGAAACGCGACAGCAAGCCACTTTACGTTGGTTTTCTGTGAGACAGTGGTATCAAACCGGTTGAGCCGGCCCATTCGTGCTGTAGACGTTACTGTCTACAGCGTGACTCTACCACTCATGTTCGTCTCAATCCCAACTCGTACTACTTGTAGGTGAAAGCGACGGATGCATATTCGTGCGACAGATTCTGCCGCTGAAGGACGCGATAGTGTGCGACTACGCGAACCAGCTGCGGATAGTGCGGTTCCCTCTCATATCTCGGCTGGCGGATATCAAGAGCGACTAAGCCTCTACCATGGCCGTTACAAACTCATCGCACCAGGTTCGAATCACATCTACCAATGTTGTATTTGAATTATATTGTATATTACCATAAACAATGTCACCCCACCATAGACAATGTAAACATTTTAACTTGTATCAAGCGTACCACATTTTCATACTCTACATGCCTTTCATCGGTAACTACAATAAACGCGGCCTACATTAGTGGTCTATGCCGTCTATTGGACACCATATATAGTCTGTGTACCGAATGTATTTTTACTATAAGATCCATCCAACAAATATCAATGTATTACATAATATATTTGCCTCTTAACAATGTATCCCGCCTATTTGTTGATAAATGATTGTACCATATTTTTTAATATCCATGTTACTGAGCGTACATTTATAGATTTGAATCGAGCCCAATTCGTACTGCAAACTATAGACTTCACAGTGTCTTACTAATGTAACAAGAGTTTAACGTAGCGCTTCAGTTAAGTAAATAACTTTCGGCTAGTGTGATTATCAATATAGTCGTATAACTACAAGGTAGTTACGTATATCGATAGACACCCTCGTCGTCGGCCGCGTGCCGTCTGGGAATCTGCTTTACTTATTGATAGAACAAAATATATTAAATGTACAGTTTTCTGTTAACGTGTCAAATTTGTAATTATTATTAAAAATATGCTTTGACAAATAAAATTGTGAGACTAATAATAAATGTTCATACGTTTTTTCTTTAATATTTTAATGAGCGATGATCTCAACAGGGACTTGGAGCAAGTTCGTAGATTGTTGTACTGCGTACTTAAACGAATACGCACCAAGCAATATGTCGAGGAGAATATATTAATTATTACATAAATTATTTTATCATACAACTTATCATATTTGTAGGGGCTGGCTTATCATCACAATTCGTATTAACCTAAATGCAATCACATGTACTACTGATATTGTACAGAAATACGTTTAAGTTTTTCCAACCCGTTTTGTAATTATTTAATTTTAATCCATAGTAATGTGTTAATATTCTCTTAGCTGGTAAAAGGTTTCAACTGTTATTAATATTTTAACTTATATTTTTTTATATCTATGACGTAGTAAACAACTGTCCTTTGCTAATTTTACAGTATAGTGTTTATGTAATGTTAGATGAACTGCCCATAATAGAGAACAGTGGAAAAAGATGGGAGAGTGCTTTACACAGTAATGGGGCACAATATAATAGGATAGAAAAGAAAAGAAGAAGAAAGTAATGTTAGATAATTTTAAATTTAAATTATTTTTTTTATTGATTTGACTATGTTTGATTATACACATACTTATATGCAATATTAAATAAACAAAAAAGACACCCTTCTGTAAAACTGCATCGAAATTGATTGAAAAATGAGACAGTAATTCATATTTTTAATTCTGGAGTTGGGGCATAGTGGAGATATCTTGCTATCCCTTTCCAATGCACGTACCCTTATGGCGTGACGTGATTATACTGATACATCTCTTTCTCTAAAAAAGAAAAAAAATACCCTAAACCGACGTGCATGCATGAAGAATGTAATGAGACTGAATGAGGCGAAAGAGGTGTGTAAGGATCGTAGCAAATGGAAATCCGTTGTCTCTGCCTACCCCTATGGGAAAAAGGCGTGAGTCTATGTATGTATGTATCTCTTTCTCTTTTAGTCGAGTACCCAATCATAAAGATCGTAAAACGCGGTCAACAGAAAGTCGGCGAATAGAAAAAGGATTTAACTGAGATTATAATACAAGTCACAGGTGGGATTGAGCAATAAAAAAAATAGATTTCGTGTCCAAAATAAATGATATTTTTTTTATATCAGTGCGTTTATTTGATGCCTAGCTGTTCCCCGCGACTTCTGTTAGCGTGGAAATTTATTAAGAAACTATCCCACGTAAATTTTTAGCCTATGTTACTCGCTAATAATAATAGCTTTCCACAGATAAAATAATTTTTAAAATCGACTCAGTAGTTTATGAGATCAACCGACTTTAAAATGATGATTCTTAATTCGTACTTAATTCGTAGGTACATATTTTTATCAGTTACCCGAAGTGGACCAATTTTCACGATTCCTTTTGTGTTCGATAGAGCTTACTCCAAAGATGGTCCTATATTTCGGTCAAGATATTGAGTTGAAGTTTTGAAGTCGGTTTTTAACGTTGGGTTATTTTAAATTGGCTATGAATGTTGCCGAGTGAGGCAAAAATCAAGATGCTTCAAATTAATAAAGCTGCAGAGCTCGAGATTGACGTAACAATTATTATTGTGGATTGAATTCCAAAATGTTTATGTGATATAACATACATACATACACACTCACGCCTGTATCCCATGGGGGTAGGCAGAGACTATTGAGCGCCACAAGCTACGATCCTGACACACCTCTTTTGCCTCTTCCACACTCATGCATCTTTTCATACATTTCCGCCGGTTGAGGGTACTCCTCACTTGCCCTTTTTGGAGAAGATCACTTATTTGATCCATGTATGTTCTCCTCGGGCGCCCTCTTCCGACCCTTTCATTTACTTTCGCGCGATAAATACCTTTCGTAAGTCGCCTTTCATCCATCCTCTCCACGTGCCCAAACCACCTCAACATTCCTTTATCAATTCTAGTCACCACATCATCCTTCAGCTTACAGCGATCCCTTATCATGCTATTCCTCACACGATCAGCAAGGGTGACTCCACACATACTCCGTAGGGAACGCATTTCCACCGCATTTATTCGGCTTTCATGCTTCTTCTGCCAAACCCAGCACTCACTTCCATACGTAAGTGTCGGTATCAGCACACCATTGTGGACAGCCATTCGCGCCATCTGCGACACCGCCTGACTACCCACAACTGTGCGCAAGGCACCGTTCACTTTATTACCTGCCGCTACTCTTCTTTCAATATCCCCATCACACTTTCCATCTCTAGTTATCATACTTCCCAAATATACAAACTCTTCCACTTGTTCTACTTTCTCACCTTCTATACTTATGTTACAATCAGTAACTTCTTCCTCTCTTTCTATCACCATAACTTTCGTCTTATTTACATTCACCTTCATTCCCTTGTCCTTAATTGAGGCATTCACTACATCTAACATGTCTTGCAGCTCCCACGCCGACGGCGCAAGTAACACTTGATCGTCAGCGTAAAGAAGACACTTGACATGTAGCTCATCCATTCTCAGTCCACATTCCATCTCTTTCAATCCTGCCAAACAACTATCCATGTAAAGGTTGAAGAGCCATGGAGACGCGACACATCCCTGTCTAACACCCCTAGAGATGTTAAACCAGTCTGAGTACGCTCCATTTACCCTGATACAAGCTTTGGAATTCTCATATAGAGATTTCAAAGCCTGCACCAGGCGGCCCTCCACCCCATACACTAGAGATAGTGTTGACCACAGTTCATCCCTCCACACACGATCATATGCCTTTTCTAGATCTATGAAGGCACAAAATACTTTTTTGGACTTAGCCAAGTATTTTTCAGTGATGCACCTTATAGAAAAGACCTGATCTGTGCACCCCATTCCTCTTCTAAATCCTGCTTGCACATCCCACATTTTTTCTTCCGTCACATTCATCACTCTATTAATCAAAATCTTTGCATACAATTTACCGACGACACTAAGAAGGCTTATACCTCGATAGTTACGGCATTCCTGCTGTGACCCTTTGCCTTTATAGAGTGGGACAATAACAGCCTTGCTCCAGTCCTCTGGCACTCGGCCTTCCCTCTAACATCTATTAAAAAGTAGCCACAGCAATTTAACCACTATATTCTTGCCGCTTCTCAGCATGTCAACGGTAACCCTGTCATACCCCGCAGCCTTACCCAACTTCATACCTTTCATCGCATTCACTATTTCATCTTCCGTAATGTCCATGCCTGCATCGTCCTGTGAGTGGGCTACAGTACTCCCTTCTCTAGTCGTACTCTCACTGCCGCACTCAAAAAGTTGTTCGAAGTAACACTTCCAACGATGCAGGGCTTCTCTTTCATTAGCTAGCACTCTACCTTCTTCATTCCTAATTACGCTTAGTTTAGAAGTTCCCGACGCTCCCCTCGCTAACCGTACCTGTTTCCAGAACAGTTTAATGTTAGATTGGAAGTCGTCAGAGAGCTTCTTATCTAGCATTTCTTTCTTACTTTCTTTCTTATGCTCAACCACTTTCTTAACTCTCTTTTTTGCTTCTACATACACACCAACTGCTTTCGAAATTTGTGAATTTGCGTTTCCCTTTACATTCATGCTTCTGTTCGCCTCGATGGCTAGTAAATCTAGCCAAGCCTTTTTCTTCACTTCCACAGCTTCTTTCACCTCATCATCCCACCAGTTATCCTCAATCAACCTTTTCTTTCTTTTCACTTCACCACATACCTTGGTAGCTGCTTCAACCATACCAGTCTTCACAGTTTCCCAAATACCATCTATTCCTGCCTCATACTTCTCCTCCCAAACGTGAGATGTCTTTTCTCGCAACTCTTTCAAATATTCTTCTTGCACATCTATATCTCTCAAATTTTCGACTTTGATGCGACCGAGGCTTGTTGTCGACTTTTGCTTTCTGTGTCTCCAGTATTTGAACAGACCCCTAATTCGGCATACCACTAAATAGTGATCCGTTCCTACACTGACGCCACGATAACTTCTGGTGTCGACAACTTGCGTTTTGAGCCTACGGTCTACAATTACAAAGTCGATCACACTTTTGCTTCCATTCCTCTCCCATGTATACTTATGGATATCCTTATGGTCAAACAAACTGTTTGTTACCACAAGGTCCCTCTCCATACATACATCTAACAAATGCATACCATTCTCATTCACTCTCTCATCTCCAAATGTATGTGATATAAGTAATAATATATATATGATATAAGTAATATGTGATATAAGTATGGGGATAATTATTATAACAATAATGTGCAATTCGTAAAATTGTACTTTTGTCTATATTTTTAACTAATGACTTAATCACGGCTGTTAAATGTTGCTTTTGTATTGATATTATAATTATGTAATTATACACAAGTGAAGTAGGTTCCCATTGTAAAATAACTGTTATTAATACAATCTGTTAATTTATGCTGAAACTGTTCACACAAATTACTTTATTATTGAACAGTATAAATTCGTAATATTTGTTGAGATTTTTACATTTTTGTTGACATTTTACAATTTAAATGTGGAACTAGTTTTAATCACGGTCTGTCTGTTACAAAGTTTCAACCGCGTTAGAACGAGAATATGACGTTCAAATATGAGTATATAATAATATGACCACGTAGACAAATCACTTTACTATTACTACGTAAGAACAATTCGTAATATTTTACTTTATTTTTGTGAACAATTTCATTTATGTTTTTTATTCGATCAACGTTATGACAATAATTTTAAGGATAGCTTAATACATCAGTGTTTTGAGCGCGATATTACTAAGGAATTCATAAAGTGACGAGTACTTTATTATGTACCTACTAATCTACTTACTACCTTCACGTCACATTTACATTTTAAGTATTATTTATAAAATCGACTGTATTGAAATATGTCAATAGCTGTATGTATACTATTTATATTTATGTTACTTTTTTATTTATATTAGAATAATTATAGAATAATGAGGTGCATTATATTTTAGTATTGTAAATATTCTTTGTAAAACGAAATATTTTAGAATGTTTCATGAACATAGTCATGTTCAGGAACATAATTTAAAAATAAAAGTAAAATCTGTTAATACTAAGGTTTGATTTTTTTTCTGTTATACAAGTTTTATTCGAGGCATAGTTCTGACGCTTTGACAGATTAATTTACAAATCATCCTTTAGATAAATGTCATGTGAAGTGAAACATTTTTAAAATTGACGAGCCTAACATGAACTGAAATGGACTCGTTATTGTATTCCGCGTTATTTGTAGCATTGTGTTTAATTCGCACATACATAATATTATATTCCGATTGCTAAGTAGAGGGAGTAGACTGACAGATCGAAATGTCACTTTACAAAATAATAATGCCAACTTCCAAAACAAAGTGATGGATCTAGTTCAATTTTGATCATTCAAAGAAACAATAACTTTGGACTAGCTGGCGCAATTCTAATTTTGTAGCGTATTTTAGAGATTTCAGCTTATTTTTAATGTCATATAAATAAATTGACTGTAAATAATCTTTTAGTATTAGTAGTATTAATAGTAATCACAAAACAGACGCGAAATAATAGCAATGAAAATTGCAATATTACTATTAGGATAAAAGGGTCAAAGATCAAAGTCAAAGGTCAAAGAATTTGAGAAAAATACGTTCTGCACACTAATAGCATAATTATAATTCAGCAGACGTGCAATACTAACCACAAATTAGGCAGGAATTACAATTTTGAGTTGTAATTTAGAATATGAAAGAATGAAACGATTTACTGAATCTTGATCTTTTTACCGGAGTATTATTTTGAGTTTGGTGAAAAAGTGGCAACATTCGAAATGTCATTTTACTCCATCTAATTACCATAGGATTGTAAATAATTATTTGTGCTGATTTGTTAACGTATAATGGAAGAAATAATGGTGGAAATGTCGGAAATATACATTATAGACACTTCCTGTCTTCTTTTATAATGCGAGGTACGAGTGAAAGGAGAATGCCCATATCGAGTATACTTTGACAGATATATGTAATAGTTTGTGTCTCGACAGTGATACCACTGGGAGAAAGAGAAAAAAAAATCATAATGTTTGGTGCGAGTCTTAGCTAAATCTGTAATGGGAAACAAGAATAATTAATAGATTTCTGCAATAATTAAATACACCATTTTCCATTGTTACTATGGTAACTTGTCAATAATCAACAGGTCCTTGAATATATCAAACGTTAAAAGCTAGTGCACACAGATGACTTGTTACCGTGACTCTTGAGCAGTCTCGAGAAATGCAAAGGAAAATGTTATAATGTCACCCAGTCGTCATCTCGTCATCGCCTCGTAACTTCACGCATACATTGACTCATGCCTGTATCCCCGAAGGGGTAGGCAGAGGCGAACTAAAGAATTAGAACACCCACATTTCGCCGAGCTCACTTACGTCCCATATGTGATTTGGAGCGAATCTATCGCCATTTCGGGCACAAATTCCAGACTCCGGACTGATTCATACTGAAAAATTCAATATCACTGCCCGACCCGGGGATCCAACCCGAGACGTCATGGCGATGTGCCTTTGTCATCATCGGGCGACTTTTGTCACAGTGATTGTTTCGTCTCTATAGGCTGAAAATGTATAGAGGTGCAAGTATGGAGTCACATTTCATACATTTGAAAAGAGTACAAAAAGTGACGAAAAATCACTCGTGCCCACATACCCTTATATTAAACAACCCCTTCTCGTAAGTTTGACAGATTACCTGAATAACAAACCAACGTCGCCCTAGCAACTGACCTTAGTGTATAGGTATCGATAAAGTATACATTAAAGAGTCTAGATATCACGTATTATGAATTAGAGATGTGTAGATTCACTACTTAGGTAAACGTTACTTAAGTATCGATCAACTAGCATTTGCTCGTAGCTTCGCTTGTATGATGAAGATTATCCCGGTAGCGTCTGCATACATTAAGATCGTCATCACGACTGGGGCGGAAAAATAAAACAGAGAAAAACACTGACATCGTAATCCTCACAGAAAATGTATTTAGCGTAGATTTAGCCTAGTTCGGAAGTACCTACCTATATATTCAAAGATTACTATGTCCACCCGTAGATTGAAAGTATTAAGATAGTAATTATGTATTAATTAATGTAATGTAAATTATGTGCTGCATCAGAAGAGGAACGTTATGAGTTCTTGGTCAGAATTTTCTTCCGGTAAAAATCCATTCCGAAATAGTGCTAGATTTAAATAATAGGTAAATGCAGCACTTTTAAGCTGCAAATCGTCATAGACATCATAGCTTGTGTTTCGACTTTTTCAATCCGCAAAATCATAATATGAATTGTCTGGGAATTGTTGCCACAGGCTCTTCCCTCAGAGCACCAAGTCACTCAAAGCAACTAAAATACGCTCGGCACGATGTGGGTGTTTTAGTTCACCTGTGTTTATCCCTTCTGGCACAAGCGTGAGCTTATATACGTATGTAAAATAAACGAATCGACGAATAATTTATGGGTTGTTTGTATCAATACAACTTGCATTGTGATAAAACATCCACAATGAAGAAATCCACAAATCCGAAGAAAATGCAAGGACTTTGCATGGTGAACGCAATGGTTCATTTTTATTTTGCGCTATAAATAAGCCACCCATATAATAAACACACTTAAACCTCACGTACATTAGGGCAGGCCGCTGTAGTCTCATATACTTATGTAAAGGCCAACAAAAGTTATCGATTAATTATTGACGATATTATGTAATTACATCCCTACTTTAGCGATCACGTTAGGTTAAATACTTCTTAATGCGAAGCTGTATACTTCAAGTCTTTCCAAAAAGAACAATAATAATGTTATCAAAAAGCATGAATGTCATAATATTGTTAACTGTCGTTCAATGGAAACGAAGATGGTGTTAGAAATTCCCAATATTTTTCCTATTTAGATAGGTTTAGGCCATAGTTTCTTAATAATTAAAATGTGGATACCTTAGTGGATACTAAAATATCATTGGTGCATACGTTTTGCAATAGAAAATCTAGGGTATTGCTTTGTAATTCAATTTAAGGTGTACGATGAACGTCAAAATGTATTTTATTTTATTTTTCAAATATTTCTTAAACTCTAATATCAATTGAACCCAAATTGCTACAGTAGTATTTATGAACATCTTAGAGTAGAATAGACATAATTTGATGTTGACACAACAATCCTGAGGTCAATACTTTTTCCCATATAGGATGGGCATTCTCCTTTGTATTATTATTGAATGGGCCCCCGTTTAAACCACATTTTATTGTGAACAGACGCATTAGTAGGACCAGATCCACAGGCTACGAAATGATCGAAATTCGAAGTAACCTCTAAAAGAGTTTTATAAATAGATATTGAATGGACATGCTATTATATTTCATGTACACGCTGCTGCGCTTTATTTTAGTACTTATGCGTATAACTGGTGTTCCTTACTATTACGTACTAAATAACGCTGCTTCTATACAAAAGGACAACAAATAAAAAAATATCAATATAGTTTTTATTAAAAAAATGCAACTTTACTTGACCATATTTTAATATTTAAAAAGGACTTCCATTGATTTCCCATTTTAAGGTACAAAAACAATATAAGGACTCTTTTGCACTCAGGCAGGTAGCCGGTCGTAAAAACTTAGCCAATTCCTTTCTGCAACATGAGAAAGTGTGTTGCCCCGACCTCACATTAAGATGGGATAAGGGCAGGTAAAAAGAAAACATATTGTATAACTATAGAAGCTTATCAATGTTAATAATGAAATTATATATCAAAGATCTTTATGAAATATATTATTTGATCTTAAATTGATACAATAAAGGCTGGTTTGGCTCTAGTGGCTTGTGTACAGACACGACAAATATGGTGTACAAAGACTCTTATGTATTTACTAGACAAGCTGTTGGCAATGCACACATGATTCTTTTTGTGTCTTGGGTGTCTATGGCGGTGGAGATCACTTACCATCAGGTGACCTGTCTCTGCTATAAATCATTAAAATCTTTATTAATTGGACTTTGGTTGAAAGAATAATTGTGTATGTGCATTTGTACATGAGCTATCCTGTTTTAAATGATGGCTTGAATAAAATTAAATATTGGTTGTTTGGGATGAATGATGCCTTTATTGTTTTATTTATATGACGTCCATTCCTGATCTATTCGGCGATAGTAATACTGTAAACTGTAAATATGTATTTAAATAAATGTTTGTTAAAAATCACAATCATAATGTTTTATTGAAGAATTTAATATCCTATATTTATAAGTCCATTTTACGTCAAACATTTTAAATAGGTAGCTTAAGATTTTCTTCTAACCCTCTGACGATGTCTAGAATATAGGACCAAAATATGTTCTGGCGCGAAAAAGGACAAAATACGAATATTTAAGACTAACGTTATGGAAAATGACTAATGAGATATTAATAACAGTAGTAAAATCAACGTTTAATTTTCATATACAGGGAACCATTTTTTATAGCTCGGAACTACGTAAGCTTTAATGCGCAGATCCAAACATTAGGTATCTGAGAGACGAGGCTGGACATATATTCCATCATGCCTTCACGTCCATCCTGTTTCTCAATATAGTGGAGCTGATTGTCATATTGTAATTGACGAGCACGGATGTCTTTTGTCATCCCTATATGAAGTTATGTCTTGTTTAAAAATCATCCAGTTATCACATTGTAACATGCCCGCACCTCCATACATTTCCTTAGCCCGAGATTTCTAGAGCGAACTTCGACTAAGTCTAAGTTAAAAAAGTGAACTCAGTGAAGATTTTGACTTAGTCAGTCATTTTTTACAAGAAAATCTTTGCTTAGTCCATCTGTTTTTATTGTAAAAAATGGCTCGGACTAAGTCGAAGTTCGATTCAAAAAATCAAAATCGTCACTGAGTTCGTTACTTTAACTTAGTCGAAGTTCGCTATATAGATCTCAACCTTATACGGACCAGTGACAAAACATTTACAATGTCAAAAGTCGCTTGTGCACGCCCATAATCATTACTGTCGACTTGAAACTCAACTGTATCTGCGCGAACATCCAATTGCAGCTAACTTCACAGCGGCCATAAAGATTGGTTCTTACTATATATAGGGATACAGAATGCTTAACCCCCTTCCTACGCCGGCCAGTAAGGCCTGTTGCGTTCCGGTTTGAGGTCAATTTGGCTAATTTAAAGTTTCTGGGACACCTACTAACGTCACAAAAATATTTATGTAATAATACATATATTTATATTTCCTGTAGTTTCCTATTATTAAGGCATAGATGACTATGCCATGAGCCAACAAGGCATGAGCCTTGTCGATACAAAATATGTTTGAGATAATCACTTATCACACTAATTTGCTTGGCCATATGCCCTAAAACATTAGCACTTGATCATCATTAAATTGCCCACAAAAGTTGTAGCGTCAAGACAAGTCTAAAAATGTGGCACGCTTGGTTATTTTAATTGCAGAGTTAAGCATCTGAGTATGCGTTATCTCTGTCCATGCTTATTATGCTCTCAGTCTCACCCATTATCACTGTGAATAAATAAGGAATAAAGACGTCGCGGCCGTGACAGCTTAAGTCCGTATACTGGCTAAAAATAAAAAAATGGCAATCAATAAATACTAGCATTTCATAAGCCATGGATTATATTTTACAGATAACATGTGTCACAACCTATCCCATGAGAAATTTGAATTTTATGATCGGTATTATTATGTTAGTAACAAGGGGCCTTACTTATAAACATAGTTTAGCTGAGCCAAATGGTAAAGATTAGTCTGTCCCTTTTATTTTCAAAAAATATGACACAAGGAAAAGTGAGATACAATTTTTTAGCATTTGCTCAGCTACACTGTTTTTATAAGTAAGGCCCATGCTGCTACTTAAAACAGTGACATGTTATAAATCGCAACAGTTGAGGCCGGGCGTAGGCTGCGCACAAGCGTTGCAGCACAAATTATGGTAAAACAATTATTACACATACTACTTATTAGAGGAGCGCACGCTGCGACCCCGGCGCAATAGCCCTATAGTATATTGCAGTGGTCGGCAACCTTTTTACAGACACAGCCAACACAGTGGCATAATTACGTAGCAACTGATAGCATAGCGGTAACATTAACCGACGGGCCGCACCCATAGATGATGCGAATTTAAACAGGCGAATATAATTGGGTATTTGACATTTTATTTTATTAATTTAAATTAACGTCGTCTAAAATATAGAACATAAAGAAATATTGAAATATTCTTAAAAATAAAAAAGTTATAAGCCTTTGAAGTTTGGTGTCACCTTCAAAGCGCGGGAAAGAAAAGTATCAGTATAATCACGCCAGGGTCATGACGGAACACACATAACATAACATAATATGTTATGTGTGTTCCGTCATGTGTGGAACGTGTGTTGAAAAGGAATAGCAACATATCCCCACTACGCCCCCACTCTTGCTCTTTGCAGATTTTAATATATGAATTCCTGCCTCATTTTTCAACCAATTTCGTTGCAGTTTTTACAGGAAGGTTTCTATTTTGTTTTATTAGCTATTACATATAAACATGTGTATAAAATCGAACATTGTCAAGTACCCAATTTGCTTACTTTATATGACATGACCAAACACATTCGCGCTTCTGCCTCCGCCGCAACCAGCGACTTGTGCATTTTATTTATGCATAGGTTAGAATGATGAATAATAAAGAGGTTGCACGGAAAGGCCGTGCGGTCCGCGGCTCACAGGTTGCCGACCGCTGGAGTCTAATCGTCATGCCTGCAGACTTTGTATAAGTGCTTTAAGTATGATGATTAGAGCTTATGTTTGTGGCGTTAATATAGTACTTAAACTGTAATTGGCATCCTATGACTATAGAGTATACTGACAACGTGGCACAACATAATACAGTATTTATTTTTAATTTATACAAACAGCTATATTATATAAAAAAATATTTAGATTCGCACGTAAATTTCGCATTTAATAATGATGTAATTTGAAAATTAAAACAGAAAAGGACTAAATGGACAGGCTGGAATAACAAATACTTATACACGACCTTACTTATACCACATATGAATAATTATTGATAATAATACATACTAACTCCTTGTTGATTAAAAAAAATTATATACATTATAACTATGTTTTATTAAAATCTAATAAATTAACAAGAATAATTTACGTATTGCGATGTATAATTATATGGAATATTATACGTGTGGATGGGCAATTAAAAACTTTATTTTATATTTAATCTAGATATCGACGAATAAAATGGTTATTGTAATTTTACAAATACTATTTATATAGATAGTTCAATCGATTTGTGCACGTCTTGGTATGTGTGTGTGATGTTTTTTGTATACAGTGACTACGCCTGTCAAGGTTACTATATCTATTTATATAAGGGAAAAGCGTACAGCGCCCCTAGAATGGTCGAAAGTTCACGTGGGATTCCCATTATCTTATGTCACAAACGGCACGGAGGAGTGTTTTTTGTTTTTACAAAACGTTATAGGGGGCAGAGTGACTAAAAATACATTAACTGGGTATGACATAAACCTAAAATTAAATTACCACTGTGCAATTTTATCATTTTTAAATACTCGTAATTCATACAATTTCCAATTTTTGGTACGAGAACACTAAATAAACTATAATTTTAAATATTTACATTGATGTAAACGAAAATATTTGACATAGATTCAAACATATTAATTTAGTTTGATCTCACATAGTTTCAACGATAACGAACAAAGAGAAGTATGTAATAATTGGTAAGGTAATAAATAAACATAACAAATTTTAATTATGTTAAAATATATATTAAAATATATTAATATATATTAAACATAATTATGTTAAAGAACCTTGTTTGTAGCAATTTGTACCTATATTTGATTGTAACCTGTTTTGTGTTTTTTTTAAATAAATAAATAAATAAATAATTACTTTTGTCTCTGTGTCTCGTCTATTTCGCTGTAAAATGGACCATGTTGTGCAGAAATGATCCAACCCACAAAAAACAAAAAGAAATGTTAACACCAATATGGTCTAACTGGTATAGATTATGTTGGCATCAATACATTTTTTCCTTTTTTTGTGGGTTGATTCATTTGTGCACAACACGGTCCAAATATAAGATAAAAAACTAAAACTATGCCATAGTTATATAGTGACATTCTATAAAAGGGGAAAGGAGTCCCTCAACCTAACGAGTCACTGTTACAAATTAAACTTACATAATATTTACAAGCTCACACTCACATAGCAACATCTGTACAAATAAGTCTACACACTAATACAGTAACAAAATATAGATCATACGGCTATTACTTTAATCCTACAATGGTTGTATTGATGTACACAGTATACATAAGATAATTATTTCCAACATATTTCAATTTTATTATTCACAATGTTTGCTTTCAACTTGTATTCTTAAAGGACTTACGATAAACTCGCTTATGCAAATCGCTATTGATAGATCCTATTATTCCATCTAATCTGAAATTGTGTGTGAAATAACCAACCACTCAATTTTGTTTGCAGCAAGATTCGAAATTATTTGACAGAGCTGAGATTAGACGGTTTCTAATGCTCGTTGTCTTCGAATACGATCTCAAAGATTTAGTAAGAGGGACTAGGAAGGAAACCAAACATACGCAATGACTGGCACGCACGCAAGCATTACATATTGTGCACTACTACTAAAACAGTCTGATTATCACTTTATCTAGCTTACAAACTAATTAGGAATAACACTTATGCAGCCTAAATAGCAGGTTGGTACCGTCCATTGTTGACCCTAGACTTTTATATACATACAGATCATTTATGGGCGTGTTCGAGCAGACACCACATCCTTAAGAATGTTTTGAACAGGATGTTTTTTCCACGTAAACTATGCTTACATCGACCCGCGAAGAGGCAGCTGAAAAAAAATGTTATTTGAAAATATTTGTTTAAATAGATCATATTATGTAAACCATAAAATATATCAATAATAAATTGTTTTACCTGTATATCGCACAGCGCAGAGCATCACAGTGCGTCATGATTTCGCAATGTTTACTGATAGCGATAGCATAGTAGGTAGAGGGGTTAACCACCACCTCTTATAGCAATATTATTACAATCTTGCTTGTTCCGATTCCCGTACAAAAAAAACGTAGTAAGATTATAATAATAGTGCTCTAAGAAGTGGTGGTAACCCACTAGGTAGTAGGAAAGTGTATAAAAAAAGAAAATATAAACCATACCAAGGATAAATGAACTGAACACAAAATATATTCTATTGAATTATTTAGTGGTGATTGGTGATGTTCAGGACATATCCGCTATTGCATGCCGATTTAATTAATTTAAATAAGCAGTCCTTACGCCTAGACTGCATAATAATGAACTCATATTCCTCTGTAATGTAGTCGACACTGCAATGGATTATGGAGTGTATGAGTATTTCACGGAGCCGTCCTAAATAGTTAAACCAAATTGTTATAACTTAAACAGTCTGTATTTAAGAGTCTGTATGACGCAAACTTAGAAGGAAGATCATAACATGGCGTCAGACCTAATGAAAAAGTCTCCATCATCTCTGCATAGATTGCTATTTTCATTACCTTACCTTTTACAATAGGTAAAAAAATATAAGAGTTAATTCGAAAAATCTTTATTAAAATAACTATATTAGGAACATACACTTCAGTATAAAATTATATTTGACTTTCGACACATTATAGTCGGATTGCTAATTAAACGGAGTAAACTGACATTTTGAATGTTGCCACTTTTTATTTAATTTAAATAGTGCTGCGGTAAAAAGATAAAGATTATTTAAACATTTCAATTCAGTGAACCATTTTATTCTTTCATTTTCTAAAGTCCAACTTAAAGTAGTAATATCTGACTAATGTGTAATTAGTACTGCATGTCTACTGAATTATAATCATAGTAAATTACTGCATGCTAAGTTACTGCACATCTGGAATTATTGTCATGGTTCATTATAGACAAAACTTACAAAAGCTATGAATATGCGCAACGTATTATTCCTCAAATAATAAAAGTAATATCTGTAATTTTCTTTGTTATTATTTCGCGTATCTGTTGTGGTTATTTACGCAAAATTATTTACACAAACATTTAGTCGAAAGGTTGAGCTGAAATTTCTAAAATACGTAATAAACTTCTAATTTCGCAAGCGAGTGCCGAGTATTCTTTCTATGAATGATAAAAAATTAACTAGATATCACTATGTTTTGGAAGTAAGCAACATTCTTTTGTAAACTGACATTTCGATCTGTCACTTTACTCCGCTTAATTAGCAATCGTACTATAACAATGTAATTCCAACTATTGTATAAAGCTGTCAATAGGACTGCAATTCTTTATATAAGAGAGCAAGAGCCCGTGGCCGCCAGACCTTCGTTAATTTATAAAAGCTGAAAGTTTCTCAGCAACTTCCCTAACACAGGTAAAATAACAGGCAGATAACAGGTAATTGTTTTTCATATTTTTTTCTGGGTAGTATTAGAAAAAATCTAACACATTGCCAGACAGTATGGTGTCAACCCTCCGCCAGACACCCTCAATGAAAAATAATTCTACCTACGTTATAGTATAAAAGTGAATGTCTTTACTGTATTTATAAAAATAGGTTTCCTTAGTTGCCACTTTACACTTAGATGATTTCCAGGGTCTAATGACGAAGCTAGAAGGTAACCACGGTATATCTGTGATAACACAACATGACCCCACCGCGTACGGGCTCAATTGATTCGCCTTGAAGAGCACTTTACACCTAGTTATTATCCAGGGAGTCTAAAGGAGTATCATACGGAACACAAGAAATTCCATCAAGAGAAGTTCTCTTCAGGCTAGGGAGCCTGTACACCTTGACTCCACTCTCGCATTCCCGCGACAGACTCCGTAAATTGATCAACCCTATTGAAGAGAGAATCAAACGATTGAGACTTACAGGGCAGCCTCCAGAATTAATCGAGCCTAAACTGGGTAGGGTTATGTTGTCTTATCCTGTGATATCATGTGTCATATCTGTATATGCCGTGGCTACCTTCTAGCTTCAAAATCAGTCCCTGAATATCATCTAGATGTAATGTGGAAACTGAGGAAACCTATTTTAATAATTACTTTTTTAGTTATATGTATATCGAATCAGGTACGGTTTAACCATTGTTCTTTTATAGTAGGCCACAGTTCTTACCTGTGTTAGTGGCAGGCGCTAAAAACAGTTCAATTTTATAAAATGACAAAGGTTTGGCAGCCACGGACTCTTAGACCATAATAATATCTATATGACTATTAAGCATTATAAAAATTGTATAAGTTTTCAATATTACTGCATTTAATACAATCTATCAGGTACTACCAAAATTATATTCTACAAGGTACATAGGTGGTCTTAAAAATTAGTTAGGATATAAATGCCGAATTAATAATTATTCATAAAAGAATAATAATTCACTTATTCATCAGTGCATTGTCGTAACATGAGTAGGTTATAATAATAATTAAAAATAAAATAGGGGCCAATTCTTTTAAACCAACTAATAATTTTATAGTTATTATGAATGTAAGTATCTTGGTTTTCTTACAATAAAAATAGTTGAAATCGGGCCCCAGGATTGTTTAGTTTGACAATTTAACACCGCGAACAATACAAAAAAAAATAATGCCTGTGCCAAACAGATAGCGAAGCAGCGGTGTGACGAGACGAATTGTAACAAATTATGGTTAAACACACATCACTTATCATTTCAGTGTAATATGACCAAATCCATGTAGTGTAGTTTTAAACTGGGACAGTAAGGGGAAATCGGAAGCTATAGAAGACACAGAGAAACCGGCTTAGAAAACATTTACTCTTATTTGTTAAAAATCATTTTGGCATATTAAGTTTTTTGGTCATGTATGATATATAAAATAAATTGTATTGTTCAGATCAACCTAGTTTCGTGCCGTGAATCGTGATGATTCCATTGTGTTGGAAGAATTTGAAAGTTGGTTGAATTTATAAAATGTTCTTCATGTAATTTGTTAGTAAGGTGGTATGTATTTTTAATATTGTTGTTACAAAAAATATATAATATAACCTTAATCTTGCGGAATGTAGGTATGGGTACATTTCAGACAAAAGATAAATATATTATAAAGGTTTTTATGTATAAAATTATGTACTGACTGTACTACTCCTTATTTTTCAAAGTAACGTCAGAGTTCTTGCTCGTTCTTTTTTGGTGAACCAGCCTTCAAAACTGGCACCAGAGTAAAATGTTTGACGGAATTTGAACAATGTATGACATTTTATGGATTCAATAAATGTTTTGATTTCCCTATATTGTCCCGGTAAAAAAAAAAAACTGTACATAACATAATAAAAATTACTCTACCGCCGTCACTTCACTGTCCATTTAACTCAGACATAATCAAGGAGACATTCGCATAGCATCACACAAGTACATCGCTGATTTACAAAAAATAACCTTAATATTACTATTCATAAAATGACAAATTAATCATCAAATCGTCAGTCTTAAGCGCAAACACACACCAAAGCCGCCGACCGGCGAGATAACCAGGTGACCTAGTTGAAGAGGATCATGTCGGCAACAAGCGGCCGTACGTGTTACTCGCCGACATGTTGGCGTCTTGCGTACGGAAGCGCTCAGCTCAGTTGCCCGGCGACACTCAAGCTGTAGTGACGTACTGGGATTTATTTTTTGCGACATGGAGTGGCACGACGAAAAAACTCTTTAATCAATCTTTATCATACAAATGAATTATTGAGGAATCCTAAACATAGTGATCATAAAAGTTGACCTGAACGTTTTAATGCATTGAATGGAATAAAATCGCAACAGCTTCGTTCCCTGCGGAGAGAACCAACTATAATAATTCACAAGCTGTTGTCAATAGATCACTATTATTGTCCATGTTTAATGATTATCCTAGAGATTCAACACACAAGTTATATGACACGACTTCCGAGACGCGGCAATCACTAAGTGCTACAAAAGTTCGTCATGTCGAGCCGCTGACATGTCGCCGACAAAGTTTCCGATTTGCAATGACTGAAGCCAACTAGCCAAAAAGTTGCCGACATAGACAGGCGGGTCGGCGACTTTAATGTGTATTGCGCTTTAAAAATACCCCTAACCTATAAATTGTAAAATGTATAAAAAGCACCTAGTTAGCACCCTTCGAGTATATTGCTCGGCGTTAATTCCTTACTTTACTAACATAATGGTTACTTATAACTAATCAGTCGAAAGTCAGGCCCACATTATGCATCATTCCTCCAATTCAATCGTTGTATATGTATACACAAAGCCATATCGTAAGAGTATTATTACTCAATTAGCTTTTGCCCCCAGATACCTTATGGTACGTCCAGACTTGTAGAATTTCACCAAAGAAAACTTTTTTTATATAGCGGAGACTGGCAAACGGACAGATGGGTCACCTGATGGTAGAGTGATCTCCACCACCGCTCATAGACACCCAAGACACAATAAGAATCATGGGTGCGTTGCCAAACTAAAAGGAGGAAATGGATGGGGACGGGGAAGATATCGGGAAGTTGTGGGCCACCGAAAATCTCACTCACTGATCGAAACGCGACCAAAAGCTGCCACATTACGTCGGTTTTCTGTGAGACAGTGGTATCAAACCGGTCGAGCCGACCCATTCGTGCTGTAGACGTAACTGTCTACAGCGTAGCTCTACCACTCAAACACGTAATTTGCTACGCGACCATTTCGGCTATGATACGATCCACCCAAAACTCCCGAAGAAACTGAAAAACATCGAGCTACCGGCGAATGTTAAGATGAGTCCAGATTTGTAACATTGCTACGACCCGAGCTCAGACAGAACAGCCCAAGCAAACTACGCTCAATTTAGGCGGGACGCGTAGCTGCGCTCACAGAACCGAGCACGATGAATTAAATAAAAATGTTGGCTGTCATGCACTGCGATTAAATGCAAACTAAAACTTAAACGGGTACAAAAACGCACTATGGTGATGTTTTACCGTATGTAGTTTTATTTAAATATCTACACCAATTTTGTATCAGTATTATATAAATGAATCGGCTCGTACCACGTACATGAATGCGTAATATAACAGAGATCACCGTCCACGCTTGTAGCTTGCTACGAAGTGCAACATTCGCCATTAGCTCGATGTTTGGCAGTTTCTTTTGGGTGGGCCAAAGACACGCGTAGTAGACACGCGTCGTTGCTACAGCTACAGAGCTTTGTTCTGTTTATTGTTACTACGAGTCTGCATGTACCATTAAGCATTCTAAAACAACAATCCCTATGAGGTGAAATGGGGTTAACAGTCCAAAAGATAGATTTCAATGTGATTGTTTTTTCAAATCAAACTCACTATATGAAGCAAACATTTTGCAGGTAGTTAACGTTAGCTAAAAATGTAGTTTGCAATGTAAAAATTCTTGAATGGATTATTTCAAGAGGGAACGCTTTTTTCCCTGATTTCCTGAATTTATGAAACGGAACGGTTATATCATAAATGGGCATGGTGTGTGATTTTTTTTTTATCAAAGAGAACCATTTCACGAATGGGGACGCCGTCCCCTCGCGTTCCCATTCATTTCGAGCACAGGACATAAATAATGGAGTTAAGGATGTATAAGTGCTATTGTAAAAAGTGTAAAATCAAATGTTATTTTTAACATAAGTGCAGTATTCGGTAAATGAATGATACATATGTGGATCCGACTTCAAAATTATTACTACTGAAACAAAACTCATAACGTTCGCATTGGCATTACTATACTCGCTTGGATTGATGCTAAATGTAAATCCTTAACATTACTTTGTAAATTACCTTGAAAATCATTATAAATAAGGCAGGTACGGCGTGACACTTAATCAGTCTTTTAGTTTCACTAAGATCTATCTCATAATAAGTCGCAAAAAAATTATTTAAAAAATATATATCTGGTAATAAGCAGAAGGGCTGCTGTATATTATCTTAAAATATGTTTATGACTCGCTCTTTCCTTAAAATATTATTGAGGTATTTAATACTGCATTGTAGACTAGAAAAATAGGTAATTAAACTTTGCGGCGTAAAATCAATGGAAATAGTTTTTTTACTCATTATATATGTCAATTGTTACTTATAACATTAAAACTTTACCAAATACCAGTACATATCAGCGCACGCAAGATTATATCACAATGTGGATCGCAAGTCAATATATTATGTTCTCATCAACATAATATTAAAAAAATCTATTCATCATATTCGTCAAATGAGATTTGTTGGGAATAACATACCTCGCAGTAATCGCTATTGATATGGCGGATAATACGGTGGCTGGGGAGGAAATTGTCCCAACATATATTGGTTAAAATTCTGTATATTGGGGGTGTTCTGTATACTCGGTGTCGTGACCGGGATGTTGGGTCTTGCTGCCGTCTGTGGCACTCCCATGCGTATAGACGGGTTAAATGTTTGGTTGGTGTTTGGCAGAGCTGAAAAAAAAAAGATATTACTAAAGTATTCTTAGAGAGTTACTAACTGTTGGTAATTTTAGAGCTGTTACTACTTACTGGTTGAAGTGGAGGGGTATGGTTGCGCGTAAAACGGGCGAAGTGCGGGTGGCGGCACAGCAGGCTGGTAAGGCATGTACGAGCCCGGGGCTGCCCAGGCAGAGGAGCTCGGAGCCGCTAACCGAGGCACCACCACCTCGTGATGGGGACGCTCCACTCTCTGCCCGTTCAGCAGCGTATGCAACCCGTTCATGGCGTTGTTGGCTATAGAGGACGTGCTCGGCCGTGGCTCTATACTCAAGTGGTCATCCACTCGAGAATCGGACATCGAATTCCTGTCTGATCCGGACGTATTAGTGGCTGAAAGTCAAAGTCACGGCTAAGTCCAATATCGATCAATTTCGAATATCTAATAACGTTCGAGAGAATAATTTTGCTATTTTGATAAATGAGAAATACTACATACACTAAACGTCAAAACGCCAAAATTTGTGCTCAGTTAAAACTTGCCTGGCTTAGTAACTTTAATTGAATACAAAATTTTTACGTTGTATACGCAATGAACTAAAAACATGTATAGCAAAGTATTTACTTACTATTACGAATTAATTCTAAAATAGTTTGTAGGAGATCCGGTGAAGTGTTCATACTACTAGATCTGGGCCGGCTCGGACCACTCAGAGATAGTAAGAAGGAATCTTCTGTACTAACAGACGAATGGGCGGCCTGCAGATATAAAAGAATCCATAATAAGATTAAGGCAGTATAAAAGTTAATTAATACGATTTTTTATGTATTTTATTCGGAATTCTCTCATCGTCAGACAAACAACTTACTACTCATGTCAAAAATAGAAAAAACTTTAAACTTTTATACTGCCTAATGTTATACTGGCTTAGTGGTAACATCGAATATAATAACAAAGTTATAATGTTAGTTTCTAATTTATATATCATTTTGATTTAAGTCGAAATTATTAACATGTTAAACTGTGAAACATAAAATAGATCCAATTAAATTATTTGTGAGGTAAATTTTGTAACATAAAGACTATTAAATTTAATCCGAGATACTTTAGTATGCACTTACCAAACCAAATGAGTGACCCAGTTGAGACAAAATGTCCTGTGCTGGTGTGGATGTAGCCGTCCGCTAAAATGTGACAATAATTTATAAGTTTTACAAACATTCCATCAATAACAATGGTTAGTAATACGCGGCGCGCGATACACATCATTGCGGCCTATGGATTAATTTTTTTTAACTTAATGTAGAATCATTACACAAAAGAGAAGTGTGTAATTATAGAGAATATGCACATGATAACAGAACTTTTATTTTTAAGACACTGTGATTTTATGAGGTTATAATTCATAAACAATACTTCATAATACGTTGTCGCATATATACAAATAAAAGATTGTCATTACCTCCACATACTCGTCCAAAATTTGGTACAATTCCGGATTTACGATAGACCTTAGCAGTAATCGCCCGTTTTCGTAATCCTCCATCTTTTTTTCAAATAAAATCGTTTTGTACTCTTTCTCACACTGAAGTTTCTGTATTTCCTGGCGGAACAGCTCTAACCTACAAAAAAAAGTCATATGCATCAACCATCAAAAACGAGAACATGCTCAAGAAGAGTATCGTGCGTTTGGCGGTAACGCTTAGTTTTCGGATCTTTTTAATATTTTATGCATGAGAACAGTGTTCACGCCTCAATTTGTCCTGCTTTCTCTAATAGCCAGTTTTGTAATAGCGTGTTTGTATCGTTTATCTTACTTTTTTGAATACATTGATTGCATTTTAAAAATTTACAGTAAACTGTATGACCACTCTCTCATAGAACAAATCCGAGATCTAAGCATTCGCCTCCCGCACGAATAACGCCCAATAAAAATATCATGTAGGTATTTAAAAAAACGACGCAAAATTATTACTTATTCCGAATACAACTTTTTATATTACGAGTTTTAGTACATGGGAAATATAAAATTAAGCATTTTTGACAGTTTTTCTTTCGCTTCTATATTATTTTACGGGTTCCGCAGCGCAAATTAAACTATTACTTTTTTAAAACCGGCATTTCAGATGAAAAATACTCGCGATGTCCCAACCGAGAGCGCCCGATTATGCGCAAAGCGAATGTATTGTTAATGTTTGTACAAACTAATCGAATACATGTTGCTTTATATAAAAAAGAATAGATTAGAAACGAAATACTTAGTGTTGCCTCATGTGATATAATATTTGCTTATTATTATTATAAAGGGTGAATATAATAATGGACTGTAGGTGATTTCAACGTGATCGTCATGTTGGTTAAGCTATAGCGCATTACTTATGCAAACATTTTAGGTGAGCAAATGGTTAAGAATAGTCTGTCACTTTTTCCTTGTGTTACATTGTTTGAAATTAAAAGGGATAGACTATTCTTAACCATTTGCTCAGCGGCCGGAGCAGGAAAATTTCTGACAACCGTAAATGTATTCGAACTCGATGCGCGTCTATGAAATTTGTATGAAATATTAACCAAACGTCATCAGTGCGCAGCGAACTCGAATACATTTACATTAATTTTTCGTGCTCGGGCTACAGCTAAAATGTTTTATAAGGCCCATAGTATTGACTTCTAAGGAGTGTATTTTGGCCACGAAACCGGAAGGACTTGCGTACGTTGTACTCAATATGGGCTCGCATCATTGGACGGCTGTGTACAATCATTACATTTTTTTACAATAAAAAAAGAATCTTCCAGAGAAAATGATGCCAGCAGGCATAACAAAACAAAGGCAAATTTTTCAAAACCCTGAAATGGTGTGTAGTACGCAGCTTATAGAGTGAGCAGAGTGAGAAAGGGACGGATGGAAGACAAAAACAACCCATAGTCCCTTTTTGACTTAGTTTGCCCTTTATTTTTGAAATCTATATCCGAATAAAAATTGAAAAAATTGAATAAGGAGCGGTAAGCGGTACTGAGCACGCGGTGCATAGAGCGGTGTACTCGTAGAGTGCAGTAGAGTTTTTGTCGGAATGTTCGTTAATCAGCGCGAGGTGGCGGCTCTACAGTGCACACTCGTGCTCAAGTGCGCTCCTCCAACTTTTTAACTACCTACATGAAGGACACTCCACGAAGGAAAGATAGAACGAAAGAAAGAAAGAAATAAACTTTATAACTCTCCTGTTATAAACGGCGCTTTTAATGGTTTGCGTCGATTTTAATTATTTTATAAGTTTCTGATAATGAAGTCTCAAATGTATAATGATGGGCAACCACAATAATTGAAATCACTATGAAATCTAATTCTGCTGATGTGCCAAATACTGTTAGTAAGATTGAAATAAAACTATTCTTACGGATTCTATCACGATTAGGTTTTAATTATTATTATTATTATTAGACTGCAAAACCTTCAAAACGTCGGGAATAATAATTAAAACCTAATCGTTATAGAATCCGTAAGAATAGTTTTATTTCAATGTATAATATTCGCATAAACTTAAGAAATCAGTACTGTTAGTAAGCATTATATCTCGAAAAAAGACAATAAATATACAATTGGGTACTTGACAAATTATTTGTAATTAATTTTATATGAAATTTACGTCACCCAAAATATAGCACAGAAAGAAATATTGAAATAGGTATTCTTAAAAATTATAAGTCTTTGAAGTTTAGTGTAACCTTCAATCTGCAGGAAAGAGAGGTATCAGTATAATCACGTTACGGCCATAACGATGCGTGAGTTGGAAAGGGATAGCAAGATATCTTCACTATGCCCCCACTCCTGCTCATTGCAGAATTTAAAATATGAATTACTGCTTCATTTTTCAACCAATTTCGATGTAGTTTTACAGAAGGGTTTCTTTTTTATTTTATTTGCTATTACATATGACAATGTGCATGAAAATCAAACATTGTCAAGTACTAAATTAAAATGGCCAGGAGGCCATGAAAAATTCCTACCTACTTTACAAGAGGTGAATTCTATTTTTTTTTCAAGATTTTATTCTACCGTTTTGTCAGCGTGGTTGATATGCCATGCCAAATGACACTTTCTAGAACTAACAGTACCGATTTCAAAACACACTAATGGCGTTTGATTATGTTTATACTTTCTCACTCATCCTGTTAATAAATTGTTTAAGATGTCAATAATTGGGTAGTTGCCTTACTTCTTTAGGTAATTTTATCAAAAACTAACTGACCCGCGCAACTTCGTCTGCGTAAGAGAGAGAGGCTTAGAAAGACTGAGTCGTAGGCCCTATAACAATTTCTAAAGGAGGTAATTGGACGATCTACGTTAAGAGTATAATATAGGCTACTAAACTAAACTTCGAGGGAAAGTACGTGACTTCGGTCAGTCCGTCAGTTATCCCGTCCGTCGGCCTGTCAGTCACCGCGTCCGTTACCCAGTCGGTCACCCCCGTCAGTCACCAAGTCAGTCATCCCGTTGGTCACCCCGACAATCAGCCCATCCGTCACCCCGTCAGTCGCCCCGTCGGTCACCCCGTCAGTCACCCCGTCAGTCACCCCGTCAGTCACCCCGTCAGTCACCCCGTCAGTCACCCCTCAGTCACCCCGTCAGTCACTCCGTTAGTCATTCTGTCAGTCACCCCCTCTATCATCTTTCATTTATCATCATTATATTACTATTATAATATTTTAGAGGTCTTTTCCAAGTTATGGCTTCTCTGAAGTTACTCACGAAAGGCGTAGACGACATATTTTCAGACTTTTAACTAGTGGCACAAGTGACAAACCATAGAGGGCAGATGATCTTTGGACAAAAGAAGATAGAGGACGAGGCATAACTCTGAAAAAATGCAACATTCCTAATGTACGACTGCAACTGTGGCGACTTTGCGAAAGGAAGGTCCCATTACAGTTACAATAGCAGTTACATTTAGGCATTTTTTTCATATTCCAATATTAGTAGTGTTGTAAATAAAACACCGTATTTATAATAAAATCAATAAGTAAAATGCTTATGACACGTCAACAACTTACACGTAAACAGATCGCGAAACGAAAATGGCGGAACCCACTTCAAAGTAAACACGTATTTTTCGTAGTTATGCCAGTTCCTCTTATTTTGTCGTAGTCATTGGGATGAACTAATTTATTTCAAAGCAACTTTAAGGACTGGCCAAAACATTGTATAGATGGCTTTATTTATTGTACCTATCAAAATTCATACTAATTTTATTAATCACAGCTGCAATCACGGAGTATTTCTACAGAAAGTCTTTCTTATCAACCCCTTTTACTTTAAGATAAATTGGCATAGTTTTGCAGTGCCATTATTACATTAATTTATTAAGACACACCAACCGCAAGGATGCTATAAACTTTCAACACAACCACACTGTTACAGTTACTTTAACAGTACATTGCAAGCATTGTACTAAATTACTGTCATATGATTGTCACAAGTTATTAGTCTGCCGCGCCGTGACGATGGCAAAATGAAAATAGCAGTTAATCCGCAATCAAAGATGTTCAACGATCGCGCTGCTTATTAAATATTTGTTCGATAGTTTATATGATAAAGTGAGGCAACACTACAGGTGGTCATCGCGCTGCTTTATCCCGCGGGTAACATTTAAAACTAAATTGCGACTACGGTACTAATTTTGTTTGTCATTTTAATCTATGATAAACTTTATGCACACATCTTAATTATTATTGTTCCGATATTTTAAAACAATCATAAAAACCCAAAATCAAATAACAAAAATTTTACAAAATAATAATTTAAAAAGTCGAAATCGCTCAGCCTTGTAATTGAATTTGAAAAAAATAGAACTAGCATTTTTATACTAAACATGATGTCATGGTCCAAAATTCAAATAATTTCATGTCCTCTCATGACTGCTCAAATTCGCTAAAAACTTAACGTAAAAGAAGGCTCAAAACGCGCTTTGCTAAAGAAGTAATGTCATGCATATAGGTAGAGAGCAATATTTATATACCCAACCTGAGCTTCTGCTGCACGCAACTTTCGCAGAGATCTATACCTTTGGAGGTGTCCGCTTTCCTCGCTTTGCTTGGTCCAGCTGAGAACAATATTGATGATCGCCAAGCAAATCACATTTGACTGTCTAATTATCATGTACACATATTAATAATAAACGCTGACGATTTCCGTGCGACATGCTGACATAACATATATTTCCAATCAAACCTTGCATTGTCTAATGTTAAACAGTTGGCTGATAATATTAAATGCCAACAATATATAATTTTGTGTATAGATTAATATACACAGCACATGAAAAAAGTAATTTAAAAGTCTTAAAAATAACAGCACGGAAATTGTAGCACAATCATATTGATAAACTGTATATATATGTTTTAAGTGTATGGTGGACATTGCTAAAAATAAACTTACATAAACAGAATACCATTAGATCAAAATTACTCAAAATATAAGTGATGTCACAAAAAATGGTCATAGATTATTTAATCCTTCCATTAATTATTTTGCTAAGAATTAAATTTCATAAATCTAGCATGTTGGTAAAGGAACTATACATCCAGTCTTTCCCTCAATGCAGAAGAATATGATTCCAGTAAGGCCATAAGGTCCCTCCATCTAAAGCTATCCTTGATGAAACTAAACTAACCTTAAACAATAACTTTATACTGTACTCATATTTTTTAAGCATAAAAACTGTCTACATTAAATCCCTATAGTATATGAAAAGTTATATATTGTAAACACTTTTGTGTTTCGCTATGCGTAATTCCTTTTAGTAAAATTATTGGAGAAAGCTTCTATTTTACTTTAAGGTAGTTGATTTTGGGTCGCTTAGCTTTGAAATTAGTATATATTTGTAGTGAATTAGAGGGGAGATATTAAGTTGGTTTAAAAAAAAATTTTACCTTCACATGGATCTGCAGTTCGTTTCTGTGCTCCATTCGTCTGTGGGGGTAGAGGCGGGGGCTTGCTAGCATCAAAGCTAAAAACAAAACAAAAATATTACAACTTTTCACACAAATAAACTATTTCAACTCAATTTCATCATACAAAAATCAACATATTGCACAATTGAAATAAAACTATTCTTACGGATTCTATCACGATTATGTTTTAAATATTATTCCCGACATTTCTTTTTTTCTGACCCGTGACAACGAAGACTGCAAAGCCTTCGAAACGTCGGGAATAATAATTAAAACATAATCGTGATAGAATCCGTAAGAATAGTTTTATTTCAATGTACAATATTCGCGTAAACTTAAGAAATCAGTATATTGCACAATTTGAAATTACATACAAAAAACGATTGTATAATTTGAAATTATATACAAAAGTCTTCATATCGTAAAATTTAAATTGACAAGAATAGTTTTTGTTGCAGTAATTATTATAGATTCATCATCAGCGAGGATGTCCATCACTGAACATAGACCTCCCTCGAAAGATTTTCCCACCATCCTATTATACCTCTACCTATAGTTAAAGAGAGTTCTAAGAAATATCAGTTTTTGTTATAATTATGTTATAATATACACATTAATATTAAAAATGCAGAAGTAACTATGTGTTTTGTTAAATTTTCACAGCTAAACCATTGAAACAATCATTTTGTGAATGAGAAACCTTTAAAGGTTTTGGAATGTTATTGGGGATGATAGTTATTCAGAAGCAGAACTAAACTTTAGACACAATTATGTACACAAATATAAACAAAGAGATGTTAAACAAAGTTACCACTTGGATGGAATTGGGAGCAAAAAGTAGCAGGTAATAAAATTAAAAATGTTATCTTACTCTGGTGGGAGAGGTAATGGCGGCTGGCTTAGTGTGGTCATCACGATTGGTGCACTTGGAAGTGTACCTGCACAGGAATATACATATTCATATTATAGAAATAATTGCTTTGAGCTTTGGAATTACTTTTACTTTTTTTAATGTTGTAGATTGTAAAAAGAATATACTTTAGTTTTAAATATAACTTTTTAAAATTTGTAGATTGTAGAAAGCATATACTATAGTTTTAAATGTTTAACTATTTAGGTCATGTATGATAATTGCCAAATGAATGTACGACTTACTGGTATATTTGGGGGATGTTGTTTTTAAAGGTGTGGTGATTTCTGTGGGAGGTGGTGGTGGTGGCGGCGGCGCGAGGAGCGTCGGCAGAGGCGGCAGCGGCGGGCGGACCATCGCGGGCTGCACAGCGGCGGCCGGCGGCGCCACCGGCACGGGTGGCGGCGGCGGCGGCTGTTGCAGGAACTCTCCCATATATAACATATTCTGGGCCACTCCCTCGCCGATCGGATTTATGGGATTCGCCATGGCCGCGTATCGCTCCGCCAAAACTCTCGGTATTTGTTTTGCGTTTAAGAACAAATTTTCCTCGTCTCTTGTTACGTGTAGGTAAGTGCAGCCGGGTCTCATGCACCCAGGTCTGTTTTGATAGTCGTGGCAAAATTTTAACGTTTCCTTCATGGATTCGAAGTCGCGCACGTGTGGGTGTTTGCACTGCGCACCTTTATTACAAATACCCCATATATAATCGCGGCAAACTTCAGGCGTGGACACGTTTCTAATTCGTGGGTCTGTTGGTGGCGTCGTTTTTTGTGATGGCTGGCGGCCATTTTGTTCGTTAGAGTTACGCATTGAACTGCAAAGATAACAATATTTATAGGGAAAATAAATCCACTCCTGTTAGTCAGATGACATACTCTTTAAAATTACGGTCTAAATGTCAAGATACAGTAGTACGGTCTGTCTCAAAACTTGCACAAAAGCCAAAACAATTCATGGCAAATACTTTTTATTTACGTTAATATTCGTAGCAAGCTAGTTTATTATGTCTATGTGAATTAGGCACCAGCTTCCAAAGTAATTTTAACATAATACTTACAATCAGTAAACCACCTCGCCGCTCACCACTACCAAATGCACATTGCACCACAACAAAATAATAGTATCGCTGCAAAGAAATCCAACCAACTGATGAACCAAATTACCAAACTACAGGTGGGGCCCTATTGTCTTTTACAACCTATCGAGTATAAAATTTGATAGAATTAGCAGAAAATAATGCTATCTTTTCTTTACTAATGGCTATCAACACAGGTAAAAAAGGATCAATATACAAGTTTTTATTCCTATAGACCCGCATCCGTCAATAGGCCACGCCCCCGGTCCAAAGTAATAATAATACGGCAACAGGAATGGCGATCTAGTAACGGGCGTGATTAATCGCATATATTATCAATATCGATAAAATGTTTATTCCGTTATTTCACGGTATATTTTTTACATTACATACATATTATCACTCCTGTATACCATAAGAGAAGGCAGATACTATAATTTTCTAGTTAGTATGATTAGAAAAGCTCTAGTGCGCTTAGATAACGATTTTTATAGCAGAGATTAGCAATCGATATTTTGAGTTGTTCTCATGATTGATGTTGTCATCGAGTTAATGTTTATAAGTGGACATTTTGTGAGTGATGATTATATCATTAAAACTAATCGTGCCAATAATACTTAAAATTTTAACGATATAATGAAAGGAATGTTGTTAATCTAAAAAAAAGTAATAAATAATAAACGTATAAAAATATTCACTTTTGAACATTTATGTACTGCTTTGTCAAAAATAAATACAATATTGTTTATCGACAAATCGTCGACTATATTACTTAACGCACTAAACTTTCCGCCATCTTTAGCTGCCAGGCTGGTACCAAGGTCATGGAGATGGAACCGATCTCCTCTCTCTCTCTCTCTCTCTCTCTCTCTCTCTCTCTCTCTCTCTTAAATCTAAGGCTCTTTGGGTAAAATTCTTTGCTCTTTGGTAAAGTTTAATTGAGAATCATGAGAATTTGAGAGTTCACGATCACGAAGTATAAATCGAATCTTTGTTTTAGAACTGTATATTGAAAATTGCGATTTATTAATTCGTAACGTTCCATCTATCTATATGATATAGTTTGCAAAGGCTAATAATTTACAACAGACAGAACAACATTTATCAACTATATTGAGGAGTAGATAAAAAGACTAAACATGACCGAGTGAGTATTCAATCACAAATATTCGTGCTTTATTGTAAAAAAGAGATTCTTTGGACCGTTGCTACTGCCTGGTGGATAGATGGTCTTGATTTCCATACTTGCAAAGAAATAACTTACAATGTTCAGCTACTTTTTCTGACATAATATAAGTTTAATAAATAGGTTATGCCGACGACCTTAACAGTAATTCGATTCAATATTTAGAAAAAGTACCCAAAGAAATGTCTTATTAATTAAAGACTGGTTGCTATAACTTTTGCACAGAGAATGTCATTGCTATGTTAAAGGAAAGGAACAAATTCAAATCAAGGTTATTTGAAGGTGAAGTAACTATGTATGCATATAATGGTAATTGTTGCTGGTAATACTGTTACTTAATTATACTTTAAGCTACTTCTCAACTTCATAATGTAGAAAGAATAATTTTAATAATGTTTTACATTCTTCAGTGTCTCAAAGTATGTACGTTAACAGTTTTTTTAGTAATTGCAACAAAATCATTTGTAGATAAAGCTAAACTTATTTTACGCTTACTTCCATGTTATTTGAAGATGTTTAATTTGATTTCAGAACTAATAACATGTCTACCTATATTTTGTGACCCATTGTTTATATTATTTTTTCTAACCTGCACTTAGCCCACAATGTGTGGTCAGGTCAACACACTGTTTTATGTTGAAGATAGGATTCGGCTTAGTTTTTACAACAGGCTGCATGTCTGATGTCAACCCTCTCTGGAGTTTCCAGTCCTGGGCAAGTCAAATTAGAAAAATCATATTGGTCAATCGCATAATCAAACCCAGGACCTCATGGTCCACAGTCTGAATATGCTGCTACTAGACCAAGGAGGTGGCCAACCATTGTTTATAATAATTATAACCTTTAATTATTGATGGTTTGTTCAATCACACCTTAATGTTTGTCTCGTAATGTATATATTATACTAATGCAGTGGTCGAAATTCAACCATAATTCATTTAATTTCTAAGATTGAACTTTATTAGGGTTCTCTTGTCAAAGATAAAAAAAAGGTTTATGCACTTCTTCACATAAACTTTAAGTGTTCAAATTTAACTTCAAATTTGTACAACTTTTTAAGAGAATTCCAGGAATGTATGCATATTCCTGGAATTCTCTTAAAAAGGTGTACAAACACTTCGCGTCACATGTTTGATGTATAGGTTTACTATAATTTTATACTGTTTTTCACATTTTTAGTGGAAAAGCTGATATTGCTCTCATTGGTTTGGCCGTAATGGGCCAAAACCTTATCCTCAATATGAATGACAAGGAGTTTGTTGTCTGCGCCTTCAATAGAACTGTTTCTAAGGTCAGTTCACATACATTCATTGTTTGGTATTGTATATTCATAGTTACCTTTGGGATTCAAGCTTCATTGTTGGTATTGTATATTCATAGTTACTTTTAGGATTCAAGCTTCATTGTTGGTATTGTATATTCATAATTACCATTAAATAGTCACGGGCGGCTCGGCCTCCGGTGGCCCATACGCTTATGTAACATATATATGTGCTGCCTCTGACGTGTTAAGATTCAATCTTCATTGTTGGTATTGTATATTCATAGTTAGGTACCACTAGGATGGTCTCAGATGTGTGCATACACCAAAATAATTTGGGTCATTTTCTTGTATTCACTATTCTCTCATTACATGTCTCATAGATACTTTGCCAGACATATAAAAATTGGTATTGTATGTCATAAGTTTATAAAAACTTTATAAGTGGTTCAAGGATGTCTTCCATCACTTAATATTAATAATTGTTCTTTACGTAATATCAGAAAAAACTTGCGGCGCCTTTTTAAGACTGTGTCATGGTCTATTAAAAAAATGATGAAGTCATCATTTAAAGTTTCATTTATTTCTCTTTAGACAAGTACAGTAAGTTTAAAAATGATTTGTTCATTAGGTACAAGAATTTCTACAAAATGAGGCTAAAGGGACTAAAGTGATTGGGGCTACGTCTTTAGAAGATATGGTGGAAAAACTCAAGAAACCCAGAAAGGTCATGTTGTTGGTTAAAGGTAAATATGTAATTATATAATTTAACAGCACAAAATACAGTTTTTTTCATGTTTTCCTTCATTTTTATATAAAATAAATAACACCCAACAGTCATATACATAGCACTGACCCCACAGTAAGATACTGAAGCTGTCATGAGTATCAGGAACTACGAGAGACTTTCGGTCTCGCAACACCCAGATCCAAAACAAATACCTGCTGAGGTCTCTCATTCACAACCGCCTATTCGGCTGCTCCGCCATGAACGCCGTCATTAGAGCAATCTCTAATATCAATAATGAATATACACATGAAAAAATATAAACCTTAATATGATATAGAATTTCATTAATTTTCGTATATTTGCAGCTGGTTTCGCGGTAGACGAGTTTGTGAAGAAGCTAGTACCACTCCTCGAGAAGGGAGACATAATCATTGACGGTGGAAACTCTCAGTACATGGACACACAGAGATGGTGCAAAGAATTAGCACCAACTGGAATTTATTATGTTGGCATGGGTGTAAGTCTGACAATATATTTTTTTGATATTTAATTCAAGGGGATCCTACACAGTGCTCTAAAAATTGAGTTTTTCTCAAGAGAGAATGTATTTAACCTACGTTCTGTTGTTTTAACCGGGAAAAAAAGGGAATGTAGTTTCCACGTATTCACAGTGGTGCAACAAGGGTAGCAGGGCTGGCAAAACGGGCTCCTGGCCTTAGAGGGCCTCCAGCCCGAGGTGCCGCTTATGATGTTAGCTTATGTTATGTTTTTAACTACTTCAGGTGATTTATTAAAAGGTAGGCCAGCCAGCCAAAGGTAGGGTAGCCATCATAAAACTAAGTAAAATAATTTTCTGTAGCTTGACGCTTCCAATGCTTACCATGTAGAAGACTGCGTAATTATTTTTTTTTTTGTTGTTGTAGGTGAGTGGCGGCGAAGACGGTGCCCGATATGGCCCATCCCTAATGCCAGGTGGTCACGAAGGCGCATGGCCACATATTAAGCCCATATTCCAGGTCAGTATATCACACACATCAGCCACAGGACTTCCACTGCTGCACATAGGCCTCCCCCAAGGGATTAAGAGTGAAATAGTTCCAATAAGGAAGGTGATCACCTGTCTGTGTGACTGCAGACATCCCCACCATAAATAATAATAGGCCTCCCCCAAAGATTAATATGGATTTTTAAAATAATACTGACCTAGTCCAACCCATGACCACGAAGACTGCAAAGCCTTCGAAACATCGGGAATAAAAATTAAAATCAAATTGTGATAGAATCCGTAAAAAATAGTTTTATTTCAATGTATAACATTCGCGTAAAGTGAGTTTAGAAATCAGTATGGATTATTAACATGGTGATACAACACACTTCTGGATTCCACATAAAACTCAGTTGTTGTCAACTATGACATGACATTGTGCATCTTAGGACCCCTAATCCAGCGTGGTAATCGAGAGGGCAGTAAGTCGCGAAATTACTATTATCGCGAAATTATATTATTATTATAAATGACTTTTATTTCAATTTCTTAAAAAAATTGTCACCTTTCTATTGCTAAAATGCAACATGAAGATCCGTTCTATAATTTTTCTATAAACACGAATAATTGAAATCGCGATATTGAATTTTAATCGCCGTTTTCTCGAAATCGTGTTTTCGGACATACTGCTAACTCTAATGCCACGGCTGTACAGGTATAAGACTACCCTAGTGTCATATGTTTTTATGGAGTCCTTTCTGAAAATGAATTTAGAGCTTACATTTCACAGGCGATCAGTGCCAAGGCGAACAACGAGCCGTGCTGTGATTGGGTGGGGGATGATGGTGCTGGTCACTTCGTTAAAATGGTACACAACGGTATTGAGTATGGTGATATGCAACTTATATGCGAAGCTTACCATCTGATGAAAGATGTTCTTGGTAAGTATTACTGAATTTTTTATGTATATAACATAAGCTCACGCCTGTATCCCCGACGGGGTAGGCAGAGGTGCAATAGCGAACTAGAACACCCACATTTCGCCGAGTTTAGTTCTGTCTCAGATGTGATAGGGGGCGAGCCTATCGCCATATTGGGCACAAATTTCAAACTCCGAGCTGATATGGAAAAATCCAATATCACTTTGCCCGACCCGGGGATCGGACCGAGACCTCAGGACGGTAGTCGTACCGAAATACAACCACGCACCGAGGCAGAGGAGTGATTTGTCATATCTGAGAAACAAAGGCAGCAATCAGAAAAATTAATGATTTTTTTATTTTGAGTGCATATTTTTTAGCAGTATGATCTTATAGAGTTAAATTTTGTGTTAGTATGCCAATTTAATATCGCTTGAGTAAGTAATTTGAATATAACTGTATTTAAATATCCTAGGATGCATTAAAAAAAGGAAATATATTGAATGAATTGCATACAAAGTGCAGATTGCCGACTATGAATCTAAACGATTCATCTGTTAGGGTTTCTGGAAGTAACAGGGTATGATTATGTTTCCTCTGAAACAAAGTACTAAGAAGGTTGTTTCAACAGTATGATGATTAATGATGATTAATGATCTGCTTAATGATCTCGGGTACATAGCGTTTCTGTCCAGCCTCTATAATTTTACTGTTGATATAATTTTGGCTCTATATACATGCATATAAAACAGTTCTAGGATCTAGAGAAACACCCAAATTCCTCCAAGAGCCAAGTAAATTACAGTGTAAATTGAATTGTTGTAGATATGCAACAAGACAACATGGCCCAAGTGTTTGACGACTGGAACAAGGGCGATTTGGATTCGTTCCTTATTGAAATTACCAGAGATATTTTGGATTTCAAGGATTCGGATGGTATGTATTTGGTATATATGTGTGTACTTTTACGTGGTACATACATGTACATTATTTATAGTAGGGACGACTGTAGCAGCACAGATGCGTAATCAGCTTTTCTCTCCAGAACCATTTCACCCTTACATGTACTTAAACTCTCGCTTGTGTAATAAGTTTATAGGATCCACCAAGAAATACGCGTACACCAGATTTAGCACTTCGTTTATTAATTTTCACACTGTTAATAATTAAAATAAAATAATAATAATATTAGCCCTGTAATATTACTGTCCCATCACGGGCCTCCTCTACTAATGAGAGGGGTTAGGCCTTGGTCTACCACGCTGGCCTAATGCGGGTTGATAGACTTCACATACCTTCAAATTTCTTGTGGAGAAATCCTCGGGTATGCAGGTTTCCTCACGATGTTTTCCTTCACCATCATAGCAAGCAATATTTCACAATGAAAACACACAACATAGAAAAGTCAGAGGTGTCCTTTTTGGGGTTGGTCTCGAACCTTCGACACTTGTCTCAGCAGTCCATACCATTCCCGACTGAGCTATCGCTGCCACTAATATATGTTAATAATTACACAAATAATATTCCTCTTCCTGACTAGTTATCTCGCTGTCCACACCAACTGCCATGCTCGTTGCTGCGTCGCTTCACCGACCCCTATTTTTCAATTCCCACCTTAGCCATCGCTCTCTCCAGTGTTGCCAGTATTAAAGTATTATTGTTTATACAACGTTCAGAAAATGGATGTCGATAAAATGTTGATTATTTTCACATAGCTGAGATTTTACCAAGTTATTTAAAAAAAGTTTAGATAACCTTACACTTGTATCCCTAAAAGGGTAGGCAGAAGTGCACTAGTGAATACTGATATTTCGCTGAGCTCATTTCCGTTCTAGATGTGATAGGGGCCTATCGCCATATCGGGTAGACAAATAAACCAGACAAATTACATACTGTGCTAACACTAAGTAGAAAAACCAAATTAAATTTCACTTCACCCGATCGTGGGATCGAATCTGAGACTTCAAGAACCATCTTAGTGACTATGACGACCAAGTCATACAGGCAATTTTGATTGTATTTATATTGTTTAGGACAATTCCTCCTGCCGAAAATCAAGGACACAGCTGGGCAGAAAGGCACCGGGAAATGGACAGGCATCAGTGCCTTAGAATATGGAGTCCCAGTTACACTAATTGGAGAAGCAGTATTTTCACGATGCTTGTCGGCACTCAAAGGTGATATAATTAATTTTCTCTTATTTCTCACTAATATTTATATAACGTAATTATTATTTGTGAGAAGCGATTATTATAAAAATATACATAAAGAATTATAATAAATACACCCAAATTCAAATTAAAAATTCAAATTCAAATCATTTATTCTGCAAATAGGATATTTTATACCACTTTCACATGTCAATTACGAGTATATATTGATTTTAAGATATTGATAAAGTAATAATGGCGTCGGCATTTCGTGGCTATCCCTGAGAAGAAATGCCGAAACAAACTCAAGGGTTATGGCCTCTTTTAAAGTCCAGACAATACATGATATATAAAATTACAATTCAAAATGTCAACTTATTTCTAAATACAATAATATATTAATATGCCAATAGCCACACAGTCGTGACCCCACACTACGTTTAACCAGTATCATGGGTATCAGGACCTACGAGGGACTTCCGGTACCACAACACCCAGACCCGAAACAAATTATCTGTTGATTGCACAAATATTTGTCTTCGTGTGGGAATCGAACCCACGATCTCTCGTTACATAGCCAACTATGCTAGCTGCGCCATTATGGCTGTCAATTGTCTGTTCCAAGTCATAAACCTAAAAAAAAGTGCTTTCACTGGATTTTAAATAGCAGAGCACTGCCGTCGGCCAGTTATCTATCTATATTCAAAGGGTCCTAAAGGACCATAAAAGGAGGGAACAGCATGGGAGGGAAAAGTGATTGGAAAAGGGAAGAGGGGAAATGGGCCACCGGAAATCTCACTCACCGAACGAAACGCGACAGCAAGCTGCCACTTTACGTCGGTTTTTTGTTAGACAGTGGTATCCAACCAGTCGAGCCGGCCCATCTGTGCTGTAGACGTTACTGTTTACAGCGTGACTACTACTCACAAAATCATCAATTTGCCTGTATTTTCTTAATGTATGTAATGGGATACCTCGATAATAATATATTTGAATGGAAAATTATCCACCGTACTCTCCATCCAGATCCATTTTACATTCTTCTTTTTTATTTAAAAAATATGGCGCCCATCAAAGGTTGATGATTTTGACAACGACAGTGTTTAATAAATCCATTACTCAAAAAAATAGCTAGTCAGACATCTTTAAACAGATTTTACATCCTGTGAAACGACACGCTGTTGAAATAGTTCCAATGTGCCATGTGGATAGCCACATGGCGCCATATGTTAAATTATGGATTTCCTTTCATTTTGCAGATGAACGTGTGAAAGCTAGTTCCGTGCTGCCAGGATCCACATACAAGTACACAGGCAGTACTAAAGAGTTCTTGGATCACTTGTACAAGGCCCTGTATGCCAGCAAGCTGATATCATATGCACAAGGCTTTATGCTGCTCCGTGAAGCTGCCAAGGTGACACTTTTATAACATAACATAACATAAGCTCACGCCTGTATCCCCGAAGGGGTAGGCAAAGGTGCAGTAGCCAACTAGAACACCCACATATTGCCGAGTTTAGTTCCGTCCCAGATGTGATAGGGGCGAGCCTAAATTTCTGAGTGATTCGCAAAGAACGGCAGACCTTTCTATACTAAAGGTTTTTTTTTTATATGATTAGGCTCAAAAATTATAGAATTTCAAAATTCTTTGACCTATGGAAAGCTACATTATAAGCAAGTAACATAGACTTCTTACTATTTTTTATTATTCTAGGATAGTGGACACGAAATAATGGTTGTGTTTGTGTCAATAATTTGGACTGTTGTGCAGAAATTATCCAACCCACAAAAATACCAAAAAACATTTTGGTTTAGAACATGTTGGCATCAATAACATTATTTTTTGTGGGTTGGTTTATTCCTGCACAACACGGTCCATTTAATGCTGTCACTTTACGTTAGTTTTATTCATGACCTCCGTTTGACTGAACAGTAATAAAAAATTAAACTCACTTTATTTTTCCCAATGTTAAACTCATTATTCTTTAAAACGATGTGAAGGCAATCTACTATGACAGATGATCATAACGTTGATGAAATAACATTTATATCTATAAAATTTAGCTATTGCTCGTAACTCCAAATTTTTTTTGTGGGATGAAAAGTAGCCTATGTATTAATCGGCTGTCAGCTACTTCCATAACAAACATCAAATTGGTCCAACCGTCTGAGGCTAAGATCTATGGAGCGAACTTCGACTAAGTGTAAGTCAGTCACGAACTCATTGGGAATTTTTACTAAGTCTGAGTCACTTTTTGCAAGAAAATCTTTGCTTAGTCGGTCTGTCAGTCTGTTCTTCTTGTAAAAAATGACCCGGACTAAGTCAAAGTTCGATTTAACAATTACAAATCCCCCCTGAATTGGTGACTTTGACTTAGACTTAGTCGAAGTTCGCTCTATAGGTCTCAGCCTGAGCGTGTAGAAATAACAAACATAAAACCACACAAACTTTCGCCTTTATTAGTAAGATTACTGAAGGATGACTGTTATCTACCTCTGTACTACTATATAAAGAGTAAAGATTTGTTTTTTTGTATTTTTGTTTATAACGAATATGCTCAAAAACGACTGAACTGATTTTGAAAATGTTTTCACCTATGGAAAGCTACGTTATCAAGTAATAACATAGGCTATATTTTTTTTTTGGAAATTACCTAATTTTTTTTAATTTTTGACACAATCTTGCCTATTTGAGAACCTCGACCTTCCTCGATCGTTTTCAGATAAACCGCCGAACCGATTTTGATGAAATTTGGTATGAGGGTACCTTTATCAAGAAGGACGGATAGATGGTACTTTATTTTTTTAAATAAACCCCCAAAGGGATGAAATAGGGGATGAAAGTTTGTATGGGAATTTGAAACTGCTTTATGGATTTTGATGAAATTGGGTATTTGGATACTTTTGACCCTAAGGACACAAGTGGGGTGACTGACGGGGTGACAGACGGGGTTACGGACGGGGTCACTGACAGGGTGACCGACAAGGTGACTGATGCGGTGACTGATGCGGAGACCGACGGAGTGACCAACGGGGTGACGGACGGGGTGACCGACGGGACCGGTGAATTAGGATTGTGTTATAGGTGCCTACGATTTCCTCCCTCTCGTACGCAGACGAAGTTGCGCGGATCAGCTAGTAAATAATATAATTGTTATAGGCTAACAATTGGAACTTGAACTATGGCAGCGTGGCCCTGATGTGGCGCGGTGGATGTATCATCAGGAGCGCCTTCCTCGGTAACATCAAGGTAATATTTAATAAGTTTTTTTTTCATTTATGATAACAAACAAATGGGTACTTGACTATGTTAGAATTTACACACAATTTTATATGTAACAGCACATAAAACAAAAAAGAAACCCTTCTGTGAAAACTGCATAGAAATTGGTTGAAAAATGAGGAGGAAACTCGCACGCACCATTATGGCAGTGACGTGATTTTACTGATACTTCTCTTTCCCGCTGTTTGAAAGTTACGCCAAACTACAAAGGCTTGTAACTTTTTTATTTTTGGGAGTATTTCAATATTTCTTTCTGTGTTACGTTTTAGATGTATTAAATTTCGTATAAAATCAATAAAAAAAATTGTCAAGTACCCAATTATGTAATAACTATAAATTAACAGTAATCATTTAGTAATCTTAGGGCGACTTGCAAAGATATTACTAATTTAGAGTTTAACCTAAACTCGATTTGTCCTACAGCTAACAACTACACTTAAATCAAGATTTGGGATAAATAAAGATTTATTGTGGAGCTGCAAATGGCCCTTAACTAATAACATAACCAGCACCGTTATTCACAAAATAATATACAATATTCATGATGCGTTACAGTGCGAGTTTAATATTGTACGGTAGAAACAAACAGAATGGAGGGAATTACGGAACACATTATGCCTCCTCTCTTTTTAAAACTGAGTAGAGACAAACGTTTGTGTAACCTAGAGATATTTGTTTCGGGTCTGGGTGCTGTGAGACTAAAAGTCTCTTTTAATTCCTGATACCCACGATAAAGGTTATACCTAGTGTAGGGTCAGGGTGATATATGTGATTGTTGGGTGTATTATTATTATTAATTTCCAGACTGGTTTAATACTGAATATAAAATCCCAATATCACCCATATCACCCAATATCCCACCAGACGAGGTTGTCGTAACTACGTCACTAAGGAATTACATTTAACTTTATTTATCTATAATTATATACTATACCATTAAAACCATTTATTTTCTACACACACATACAACAACAGGAACAAAAATACATTATAACATACTACAATATTATAGGTACACCTGCTGATGTGCGGTAGAGGGGGTTCCAGCTCAGTGTACGCTGCTGAGACACAGCACTGATTTTCAGATGAGGCCCCTCCGTGGTCCCATCGTAGAACAACAAAAGACCTTGTGGTGCAATAATTATACAGCACTTTTACATTACTATATAAAATCAAATTATCCCATTATCCTTTCCTAAGACATAATATAATAATAATAATATTAGCCTTGTAATATTACTGTCCCACTGCTGGGCACGGGCCTTCTTTACTAATGAAAGGGGTTAGGCCTTAGTCTACCACGCAGGCCGAATGCGGGTTGGTAACCTTCACATACCCTCGAAATTCCTGTAAAGAAACTCTCGGGTATGCAGGTTTCCTCACGATGTTTTTCCTTCACCGTTATAGCAAGCGATATTTCACAATGAAAATACACTTAACATAGAAAAGTCAGAGGTTTATGGTCCATTTTCGGGTTGGTTTCGAACTTCCGATACTTGTCTCGGCAGTCCGTACCATTCCCAACTGAGCTACCGCTGCTTCTAAGACATAATATCATACAAATATACATTACAATATACATTTATTAGGAGGCGTACACGAAGGACCCTCAGCTGTCGAACCTGCTGCTGGACCCGTTCTTCAGTTCCCGCATCAGCGGTGCGCAGGCGTCGCTGCGTCACGTGGTTGCGCAGGCGGCGCTGGTGGGCGTGCCCGCGCCCGCTCTCTCCGCAGCCCTCTCGTTCTACGACGGATACAGATCCGCTGTGTTGCCGGCCAATCTACTGCAGGTAACGTAGCATGGACTCGATAGAAACCTTTTTCGACCGACTTCCAAAAAGGAGGAGGTTCTCAATTCGTCAGTATTTTATTTTTATTTATTTTATGTATGTTACGCGATATCTCCGCCAAATGTGCACCGATTTTCAAAATTATTTTTGTGTTCGAAGAAGCTTATTTCAAGGGTGGTCCCATATACATTTGGTCACGATCGGATATGAAGTTTTTAAACTTGTGAATATTTCTATCGATTTCAAATGGAGGTAATCAATTCCTCTGTATTTTATATTATCCGATATCTCTGGATATCGAGTACCTTTTGTGACCTTCTTTTTTATTTTGGCGGGTATGTTTTCGCTTAGAATTATTTCATGACATTGTCTAAAGTTGTATTTGTTGTTTTAAAGTGATGTAGTTTATGCCCTAATCTTCAGTGAAGATGGTCGGTATAATGTGGAAACGTTTTTACCGATTATTTTTTATGAGTATTTCTTAGTGTGTTACCTTGGCTTTGTTCGGTACAATTTTTAAGTAAATTCCCCTCTAGGAAAACCAAATCCAGTCAATCATGTTAAAAAAAAACCTTTAAATGGTTCACAGCCTATGTATTCTACCACTGGAACAAGGAGTCGACGGTGCCAGCAGTTAATAAATAATTATGATATTCATGCAGCCATAGCTCAGTTGGGAATGGTACGGACTGCCGAGACGAGTGTCGGAGGTTCTAGACCAACCCCAAAAAAGAGCACACATCTCTAACTTTTCTATGTTAAGTGTGTTTTCATTGTGAATTATCGCTTGCTATAACGGTGAAGGAAAACATCGTGAGGATACCGGCATACCAAAGAATTCTCCACAAGAATTTCGATGTTATATGAAGTCTACCAATCCGTATTAGGCCAGCGTGGTAGACTAAGGTCTAATCCCTTTCATTAGTAGAGGAGGCCCGTTCCCAGCAGTGGGACAGTAATATTACAGGGCTGATATTATTATATGATATTCACCAATGGCTTCCGTAAAGCTACAAATAGTTAATTGGTTAGACAAGCTACATGTTCGATTCCTGGTTTTTTTGTCATAGCTGGTCACTCGGTCACTGCCCGGTTCTGACTGCCAAATATTTTGCAGGCCCAGAGGGACTACTTCGGCGCTCATACTTACGAGTTGTTGGACAAACCTGGAGAATTCGTCCACACGAACTGGACAGGTCATGGAGGCAACGTCTCGGCTTCCACTTACAACAAGTAATTCAGCTCAGTAGCCCGAGCACGAAAAACTAATGTAAATGTATTCGAGTTCACTGCGCACTGATGACGTTTGGTTAATATTTCATACAAATTTCATAGACGCGCATCGAGTTCGAATACATTTACGGTTGTCATAAATTTTCCTGCTCAGGCCGCAGTACTGCCCTTACTATTGTTATTTACATTGTAAACACCTGTTTCACCATGTAAATACTAGTTAAACGTGACTAGTTAAAAATTCTTTTGTTTGTCAAATATATTATAATGTTACCAAAAAAGGATTGCCATATTTGTCACATACTTTGTTAGGCGTTTTTCACACAGCGCTACAGTTTCGGATATCGTGCTTGTGAGGTTTTTTGTTGCTGCAACTGGCGACTGTAAACGAAAATCGTTGAAAAGTTGACGGTTGCTACAACTAAAGTTGCTTGTTGGCTATGGTATGCGTTTCATATAGACAAAGAGACATTGTCTACCCTGACAATTTTCTAAAATTACATAATGAAAGAAAAAAATGTCAAAAACAGTTTTTTAAACAGCGCTGGGTGTATTATTTTAAATCGACGTGAGAATGATAATGATGGTTAACGTAACGCAAGAATAAATTGAATAAAATAATTATTCAAGTTTTTTGTCTACCTTAATCTAAATGCCTATGCACGTCACTGCTTGTTGGTAAATATCTTTAATCAACATTATTATAATATTTTGTGGGTACTAAAAGGCACGTGCACGAAATTTCTGAAGCTGAACAACATCAATATAATATACCCTAGATGCACGGTTCTTTGTAAATATAGCCCTAAAAAGTGGTCTCAGGAATAAAACAAAGAAAAAGATCACAATTTCTAATTAAATCAAACACAAATATAACCTTATGCACGTGTTATAAAGTAGCTTTTTAAACGAAATGATCAAGCGTCCTTAAATTCGAATTTTCAAATTTAGAATTTTATCGGCGTCCAACTGTAGGGAAAAGGAGTGCTTAAGCACTTCTTTGCTGTTCCATTTTCCGAGCGTCAACTGTGCATCTAGGTAAATAAAATAACGATGCTAAACAATAATGTAATTCGTTTTGTACAAATTATTTTATTTCTCAATACGTAGTAACATTTTAATATGGTGAAAGAGGTGTTTATTATTCTAAACTGGCATTCACTATAGAGTTAAGAGGAATTTTATTTATTTACACATCATGTTTAAAATTAAGAGGATTCTTGTAAGCGCCTTTATAATGAGGCAGACATTCCTAAATGTTGGACCAATGGGGAACTGCTAGTGATTTTGCACTTTCAGCTGCACTAAGTTTACTGTGAAGCTTTTTTAAATTATTTGCTTATTATAGTCTTTATGGGTGATTGTAAAGGAAAATGGTTATAAAAATAAGTTATATCTGTCATTACGTACATAGACCTCGCGGAAATTCCAGTGAGTTTAACATTATGGGCCTTACTTAAAAAAGCCTTTTTTGCTGAGCAAATGGTTACGAATAACCTGTCACTTTTTTCCTTGCGTTACATTGTTAAAATGAAAGGGACAACCTATGGTATAAAGATAAGCAGCGCTTAAATATTTTTATAAGTAAGGGGCTATAAGGTCTACAATAATTTTAAATATTTCTTAATATTTTCTGCATTCCCCGTTTTAAATGCATTTTGCGATGTGATAATGTAAATTAATAAACAAAATTGTTTACACGCCTTACTTTGGAAGTGTTACACGTTGTAAGTTGGTGTTGTGAAAATGTTATGTATTGTAATAAACATTTTTTGGATATTTACAAATATATTTTCGTATTTTATTATGTTGTTTTATTGTAAATTGTTTTAAGGCGGGAATTTTGTTACTTTCAAGCAACTATTATACGAACCAATCTGGAACCAATGAGGTATCTGATTAGCACCCATAAGTACAGACCTCAAAGAAATCGAAGACAAGAGGCTTAGCACCTTAGATTATACGTCTAAGGTTAACACCCATGGTTAACTACGTAGAGGAGCACAAAGTTAACCCGGGTTTTGGTAAACCGAATGAACCTCTGATTAATCAAAGATAACCCTACGACCAGGGGGAGGGGCTCCCACAACCTCTTAAAGCAGTATTATTTTAATTTTACCGATTCCTATATAAAACGAGGTACGATTATAATAATACTGCTATAAGAGGTGGTGGTAACCCTGCAGGTTAAAATGTGAACACCATGGGCTTTACTTGTAAAAAACATTTTAGATGAGGAAATGGTTAAGAATAGTCTATCACTTTGTTGTGTCACATTGAAAATACAAGGGATAGACTATTCTTAACCATTTCCTCATCTAAAATGTTTTTTACAAGTAAGACCCTTAGGTTTATCCATAGACTCACCAAAGATAATCTCACGACCAGGTTAAAATGTTGACACCATAGGTTTATCTTTATATCTCGAATTCTCGACTGATAAATCTATGGGTTTATCAGTCGACTAACGTGAGTATAAATCTATGGTGGGCACGAACTTAAAAAAAACGACAAAGGGGAGCACACCAAAGACAAAATAGTAAGGATACAACCTTATCACAAACTGTGTACTCTTTGCAAGAATAATCCAACATGACAAGTGTCACTTGTGGGCGTTTTGTCACGGAGTACTTTGTGCTATTTATTGTGTCCAAAAAATGTAAATTATTTGTTATTCGTGTCAGTATTGGCAAACATTTTGTTATTGTATTCATTTACACCTGTGTGCATGTACGTCACCAAGCGTATTCATGGAAATTACACAAGTTGGAGGTTTAAACATAATCTAATGGAAAATCATGGTTTATGGTTTAGTCCTAGCAGTAATGGTGTTAGCGTTGTGGGCGCCGTGCCTCAAGCAAGGACTTTGGGCGAAGCCAGGCCCGGTTTATGCAAAGGATCGCAAGAATCGCGTATTTCGCATCACTCCTACTGGAAACTGCTGTGATAATATGTGCAGATAATGAAGCTTGATGGACTCTCATATACTGTGTGATGCACCTTAGATTTATATCATTTCTGTGTATAGTTTACCCATATAATGTGATACACAAATAAATAAGATTTAATGTTTGTAGGAATGTCTTTACTCATATTATCATACAACAACATAAGCTTACGCCTGTATCCCCGAAGGGGTAGGCAGAGGCACACTAGAAAACTAGAAAACCACATTTCGCCGAGCTTAGTTCCATCCCAGATGTGGTAGGGGCCGAACCTACCGCCACATCAAGCACATATTCCAGACTCCGGACTGATATTGAAGGAATCCAATACTTTGCCCGACCCGGGGATCGAACTCGAAACCTCAGTACGGTAGTCTTACCGCAATACAACTACGCCACCAAGGCAGTCGTCTAAATATGTACCAGGTTGTATAATGATCTATTATTTCATTGTGTTAATTATCAAAATATAGTATGGAATGACCCATTTGTTAAATAAAATGACAGTTCATATTTAACTGATTTATTGAAATATAGAAGCAATACAATATTGATTACATTTGTGATTATTTAAAAATGTCTATTTGAAAAAGTTATATTTCTTAATGCTATAAAGTGAAAACAGTAACATAAATCGTAGACAGAATCGGATGTAAAAAACTTAGGTATAGTATTTCAGCTTAATAAAACAAACGAATATTATAGAAACCTTATATGTGGGTTAATACTAATTAAATGTATGAGTTTTGTCACGAAACAACACGAATCATATCCTTAAAAATATTTGTTCAATCACAAATTGATATTATCCTATAAGATCAATTTGTGATTGAATTTTGAAGTGAATAGGGAGATGCAGCGGCAAATAAGGCCAAAGACTTCTATGTATACTACTAGACTGGCTGTTCGGTACATAGAATGTGCGCACTAAGTCTCTGTTAATCGCCCTCAACTCACTATAGAAATCTGCTCGTTTCCTTTGCCGTGATTGCCGTTAAACGTCAAACACTCATATGCCACAATTTTACTTCCAAACAGCTTGTCTAGTAAATACATAGAAGTCTTTGACTAAGGCCCATATTACTGAAATATATTAATTAGCATCGTCATAAGTTTAAAGCTGATTTTCGGCCCACTACAAAAAAAGGAGGAGGTTCACAATTCGTCGTTATTTTTTATGTATGTTACAGGATATCTCTGCCAATTGTGGAACTATTTCCAATTTTTTTTTGTGTTCAATAGAGCTTATTCCAAGATCCCACATAAAATTTGGTCACGATCGGATAAATGAAGTTGGTCAGTTAAATTTTTAAACTTGTGATTATTACATATCATGTAAAACTAGCTTAATGACTGCATATTATTCTGTAATATAGGCCTAAAGGTAATAGTGGCGAAAGGTGAATTCCTAAAAGAGAAGCTGATGCTTGTCTCTACATATTTATTAGTAGAAAATTCCGTGCAGGTAAGCCGGAAGGAATCGTTTTGTATGGACCCTTCGCCACTGAAAGGTAAGTATAATATGTCTTCGAAGTTAAAATTGTTACACAGATGGAACTATCACAAATATATTATGATACTGAAGCAGTATACTGAATGCAGACAACATTATTTGTGAGATAAATTACAAATAGTTTATTTCTTGAACTCCTAAGCACATTTTTACGGATGAATAGCTTAACCGCGTCCGCATGTCCCCAAACACCCCGTATGATTAGTCAATCGTGGTTCTATTAAACGATCATCTGCCAATAAGCATCGTGATGAGGATCACGATTAATATTGAGCAATATGACGTTAAGGATCGCGAGAGGCAACAGGTAGAACTCAAGCCGCAGATCACGTCGGATCGGGCTCAGTATTGGCCTATTGCCAAGCTATTCATTCTAAATAATGAAGCTATTCGTTCTAATTAAAGTCAGCGTCAAACGAACAACAAAATACTTGGACATTTAGCCCCTTACTTATAAAAATACTTGAGCACTGCTTATCTTTATACCGTAGGTTGTCCCTTTCATTTTTAAACAATGTAACGCAAGGAAAAAAGTGACAAGTTATTCGTAACCATTTGCTCAGCTAAAAATGCTGTTTTAAGTCAGGCCCTTAAGGACTTACTTATAAAAACAGTTTAGTTCAGCAAATGGCGAAGAATAGTCTTGTCACTTTTCCTTGTGTCACATTATTTGAAAATAAAAGGGACAGGCTATTATTTACCATTTGCTCAGTTAAACTATTTTTATAAGTAAGGCCCTTATTGCACAACCCGAACTTTTGGTTAACAAAGCACTGAGTGACATTACGATGCGCTCGGCACCTTGAGGCATGATTATGGACCAAACGTACGTATAACGCTCTTAGGTCATTAACAAAATTATATGGAAAATTATTCCTTATACCGCTCTCTTTAAATCATTCATAACTGCGATGAGGTGCAGTTTAAAGCGTACGAGAAGATCATGCCCATAAATACAAACAGAAAGTATATTACAGAATCTTGTGCACAGAATGCTAAATGTTTAAGCAATTTGCTGCTCAGTAGTCAGCTGGAAGATTGAAAGTTTAATTGGTCATACACCCAAATAATGAAACGCTACTTAATTCAAATTAAATTAAGAGAGCCTTTCATTCCTAAGACTTGATCACATTATTATAACCCTACGCGACATATTTGCGAGTTGTTAAAAATAACCTAAACAAATCGAGGGAAACAAATGTATGGAAATGCTAGAAGTTCTTATACTGTACGACATTTAAACATCAATATTCAGATTAATTACCTATTGTGATGGTTAGTTAAAACCCAAAGTAGTATAGTGTATTCAAGATCGTTCCTCCAGAAATGTAAACACATACCTACCTACATATTTAGCCACTTACGTTTGATGTAATTACATGTTTTTTTTGGAATGTGACTGCCTCGGTGGCGTGGTTGTATTTCGGTACGACTGCCGTCATGAGGTTTCGGGTTCGATCCCCGGGTCGGGCAAAGTGAAATTGGATTTTTCCATATCAGCCCGGAGTCTGGAATTTGTGCCCGATATGGCGATAGGCTCGCCCCCTATCACATCTGGGACGGAACTAAGCTAGGCGAAATGTGGGTGTACTAGTTGGCTAGTGCACATCTGCCTACGCCTTCGGGGATACAGGCGTGACCTTATGTTATGTTATTAACAGGTTCCGAAAATAATCACGCCTAACTGACTGCCTTGGTGGCGTGGTTGTATTGCGTGCGCAGTACAACTACAGTACTACAGTCTTGGGCTCTATCCCTGGGTCGGGCAGTGATATCGAGTATATGCCATTTGTGCACGTAGGGCGATAGGCTAGCTCATTTTTCTTCCCTATCACATCTGTGATCTGAGACGGAAAATGAGCTTGGCGTATTAATGTGGGTGTTCTAGGTCGCTAGTTTGCCTCTGCCTACCCTTCGGGAATATAGGCGTGAACCTTTGTATGTATTGTTTCTGGAATAAGGATCGTGAATACACTTTAGGTACTGGCGGACGAAGAAAATCCATTTACAACAATAATACTACCTGTCTATAATATCGACCTATCCAAAGAATAAAGTTACATGTGATAATGAATCGAAATTGCTTTCTTATTTTTCTGAGCTTATTTATTGACCTGTATATTTAACTAGTGAATATTTTTTTAAGCTATGTCATAATTTAACTTGTTATTATGTCATAAATTTAAAAAAATACTAGTATTTGTTAAATATATAGGTTAATTTAAGCTCAGAAAAATATAAAAGCAATTTCGATTAACTATCATATGTAACTTTATTCTTTGGATAGGTCGATATATTATATACACGAACGTAGAAAAAAGAGGACAGAGTGCGAGAAACATTGAAACTGAAGCAGGGTTTTCTGCCGATCCGATCTTAATTAGATTGTAAATGTATAATAGCATTTAACAGCTGATTCAATGGGTAAGAAACGATGTTTTCGTCACCAAATTCTAGTTTCCATTATTTAAAAACTATGAACTAAACAAAATTTATACTTGACAGTACAAGGGCTAGCATAATGGCATAATTTTTTAAGTGTAGTTATTATTGGTACCCCCTTTTTGCAATAACGACAAGAAACCAATAAATATTGGAGATGCTACATCGGCATAGTATTCACTATCGAAGACCTTTTGGTTTAGAAGCTGCTATTGTCGACTATCTATACATTTTATATGTACCAATAATAACCTACAAGGTGGACACGACCTGTTATGGCGGGTACACACCGGCCGAACGAAGGCGAAAGAATTTATGCCTGTTTCATTCACACAACAGTGTAAGTTTGTTTGTGTGAACGCAACAGGCGACGATTCGCGAACATTCGGCCGGTTCGTCCGGTGTGTACCCGCCACTAAAGGTAACAGGAATGCAGGCCGCTTCCAACAAGTCGCTTTGGAAATCTTTGGGGACGCCTATGTCAAGCAGTGGACGTCCTGTGGCTGCCGATGATGATGATGAACAAAAGTATATTCAAAGGACGTCTCAGTGCTTTTGTTTTGTTTTTCTTGATTTTAAATAAATCGTTATAATTCATGTGTATTTATGTCCTGGTGGAAATGGTCAAATAAAGTTATTTATAAAAAGTATAATTGCACGGTCGTTCAAGGGAAACTTTACTTCAGGCTTATTCATTAAAATGGGTTATTTGTTGTCCTCGTGTATATAATATAAGATCGATATGATCACTAAGGCCGCGGAAACGAATTCAGCCGGAGCGGAGAGGCAGCGGCGGTGGCGCGGCGAGCGGTGCGTTTTAATGCATAGATTTAAATGGAACTGGGCTCGAAGGCAGCGGCGCGGAGAGCGGCGCGACGACCCGTCTAGCTGTACGTTGCCGTGTTGCTCCCAGCTCCGCCGCTGAGTTCGTGTCCGCAGACTTAGAGGTACCGCCAGTACCCTAACTACCTACATTAATATAGTAGGGAGAGAGAGAGTGTAGTGTATATACGTTATCTACATATTACTATTATTACAGAAATAGCTAATTCACTTGAAATTTCTTTATAATATGCTAAATAGATATTTGGCTATAGATAATATATTGTTTCTTTATATGTGAAATATTAGAATGGTTAATATATAAGATATTTGCACTACATAACCTAGGTCAATAATAATTAATTTGGCCTGTTAGAACAGGATTATGGGTGTACCCACAATGGGGCAAGCGCACCACGCACGCAAAAAAAATAAATGTTAATGGGATTTAACAAGAATCCTTTTTTTTTATAGCAGAGATTGGCAAACGAGCAGATGGGTCACCTGATGGTAAGTGATCTCCACCACCCATAGACACCCAAGACAAAAAGAATCATGGGTGCGTTGCCAACCTAAAAGGAGGGAATGGAAGGGGAGGGAAGGGGATTGGGAAAGGGAGTGGGGAAATGGGCCACTGGAAATCTCACTTACCGAACGAAACGCGACAGCAAGCTGCCACTTTACGTCGGTTTTCTGTAAGACAGTGGTATCTAACCGGTCGAGCCGGCCCATTCGTGCTATAGACGTGGCTATACAGCGTGGCTCTACCACTTTATAAATCCTTGCAAGTGAGATGAGATGAGTGTTAGAGCCACGCTGTAGACAGTAAAGTCTAGAGCACGAATGGGCCAGCTCGGCCGGTTTGATACCCAGTGTCTCACAGAAATCCACTGGGCAGCTTGCTGTCGCTTTTCGTTCGGTGAGTGAGATTTCCGGTGGCCCATTTCCACCCCTCCATCCCCTTCCATTCCCTCCTTTTAGGTTGGACCCATGATTTTTTTTGCGTCTTGGGTGTCTACAGGCGGTGGAGATCACTTACCATCAGGTGACATCTGCTTGTTTACCAGTCTCTGCTATAAAAAGAAGTTACTATAGAAAAGAAGATTAGTAAATCATATTTTTTGAGTTTCGTCAGCATTGTGGGCACGCCCATGTACAGGACTTTATTAGTGACTCAGTATTTAAAATATTGATGAATATATGCTGCTACGGAAAGATATTAAATATATATAGTTTTATGATATACAAGAGTAATATTGATTCCTCTATAGTCTATACATAGCTATACCGCCAAAGTTTTGGCATTCATCAAGGCACGCGTCTGAGGCGGTACCTTGATGAACCAAAATATTTCATCAGAACCATTTTGTTCAACAACCCTCTTTGATACGTATTATCTATCATTGATATCCTCATAGCAATCTTTACTCGTATAGTTCATTGAAAATTAAACGGCGGTGTTCTTTAAAATAACGATTTTTCCTATCTTTTTACGTATCTACTCAGACTGATAGAGATGAAACACCGCATAATTTTTTTCACCTTGTCGTTAGTACCTAGTTATCAAATTAATTGGTACACTGTATGTTTTAACCCCTGTCGGAAACAAGATGATTGATAAGGAATTGCAGATCTGGCTGTCTCTAAATCGCGGCTACCAAATGAAACTGATTTTTTATTTCATCATCATCATCATTATCATCACGATCATCATCAGCCATGGGATTTAAGTTTTCCAGATCGACCTGATTTTTCGTTTAGATGTGGTTTATTTTGTTTGAAGGAAATCCATCAGTTATTTGGGTACGTACTTATTAAACGTATATTTCTTTAACGTTTAGTTTCGTCAGAGCGCTTCTTCATCAAGGAGGTTTGTCTTAAATGCTCTAAGTTCTCTATATATCGTGATATAATCATATCAGTGTCAAATCCTAATAGCGGCATGGAGACAGAGCTCTCACGCTGCGTTGCACCATTTTAGAGGCGTCCTTAGAATAATCAGCGTCCCGACCCGAGCAGCATATTTTTGACAATCGAATTCTTATTCAGCTCGCTGCGCACTGATGACGTTTGGTTAATATTTTATACAACTGTCATAGATAAGAATCGAACTCGATACGAATTCGATTGTCAAATATATTCCTGTTGGGGCCACTGTTCCAAGTTCCAACATCACTACCGATAGATGTGGCGCGCTGATGACTGACGTAGCACGATACAGACGCGCGCAATATTGCCAAAATTGCTTATACTATTACGTAAAAAACTGATGTACAACGCCTATTTACAAACACTATCTTGGCAACAAAGAGAGCGTCTGGCTGATGAGAAATAGCATGATAACGTTTGTAACACACCAGCTCTCATCTGCAATAGCACGCCACCGCGGTGGGCTCAATACCGAAGCAGCGTTGTTTTGTGACACGTCATGTCGGGTACACACCAACCGAATGAAGGCGATAGAACGTTCGCGAAGGGCCATCGTCGATGGAGACCCAACGTTCCCGAACATTTGCGAATCTACGCTGTTGCTATCACACAACAGCGATGGTTTTTTTATGTGTGTACCCGATATCAGCAACTCAGGGAGGGCACTTTATATACCTCTAGTATAGTAGATACATCCTTAGACGTGTGTAAAATAGTACAACGCGTTCGTATGCCAAGCCGCTTTAGTCACGTCCGAGTTTGTCGTCATAAGTATATCTTATTCAATATCATTGGATGTGTCATATTCAAAACCGAATTCTGTACAATTCTTCTACGATTTAACTACATTATTTACAAAACAAAATTGTATAGACGTTAAAATAGATATGTCAATAGATGTTATATGGGAATTAATAAATAAATTTACCTAAAGTCCGAAAAAATAACCACTAAGTACCTACTGATTAAAACCCAATTTTCAAGGTAATCAAAATAACAACCTTAGCCTACAAAACAGTATAGACTATAAAATCCTACCGAACTAATATGATTTGAAGATTTAATAAACTCATACGAAGGCAAATTTCTATGTACACTGGTTCATATATAAAGAATGTACAATATATACAACTTATATAATATATTCTAATCCTAACTACTACAATGCCTACCTATATACCTATCTGTACAACTTCACACCTGTAAAAAAATATAATTTTATTTTCCTCGACATTGTCTTATCGTTTCGTTTCCAACGTGCATACCTAACCTATTAATTTAAAAAAGCTACTTAAACTTCCCAATTTACTACTAATAAGATACATCTATTTAATTATCTACTTATGTACATCAATATGATATCTATGATATGTACATTATAACTATTTGGGGTTTTTAGGCACAAAACTTACATTAATTAAACTTTTAGTTCGTTGATTTAGGAACACCACCGATAGAGGCAGCGAGCGCTCATCCATCTGGTATTTCATTTGGGGGGACGGCGCCATCAGCGTCGTCAGGCAGTCCGGTCCACTTGAACTGGCTCCTTCGAGCTTGACGACGAGCTGCTCTCCTGCTCAATGTCTTTATTTGCATCTTGTTCCTGACTTAATTGTTTTACTTCTCCATTGTCATTTTCTTTGCAATTTTCTTTACAGTCTTTACTTTCAATATGGTCTTTTTCTTCTGACCTATCCTTGCTTTTATCCGTTCTTTTGCCTTTGCCCTTACCCTTGTTTAATTTGATGTCTTCCTTTCTATCATCGCATTTCAGATTCTTATCATGTCTGTCAACTTTGTCGATATCTTCCGTTTGTGTCTCCTGACTTTTCCGGTTCTCGTCTTGTTTCTCTTGTACCTTGTCCTTGCTTTCATCCTCCGTTTGCCTTATAATTTCAATTTCTATTTCTTTTGGCTTTTCCTTTTCCTTAGACTTACTCTTATCTTTTGCCCTGTTGGAACATATTGATATTATTAAAGCCACACATAAATCTTTTTTAGTGAGTGAGTTGATATTAATTGAGAGTACCCATTTTCTGTAGATCATAGTTGTAGATAATTTGTTTGAGATGGTTAAAAAAGTATAGTGACGATATATAAGGATTTTAGTATAAGATATTACCAAATCATGGTAGCTGTTTTTGATATTTAGTATGTATTAATTGTTACTATACATAAATTATTTTACGACGAAATAAACATATCTGAGGAATAATAAGACGAATTTGTAATAGGTACAATCTTTACCTTTTAATTTCCAAATACGTGTTGGCTATAATGGAATATGAATAAACAACGAAACAAGAGTACATATTTAGTTACTTTTTGAATTTCATGCATTCTGAGTTACAAAAAAAAAATAGGAATGTGATAAAAATAAAATGTGTGACTGGGACGATCAACAACCATCTATATTATTCACGTTTATATTTTAAAAGGAACTGCAAAATAATATACAGCTTATAAAGTAAAAAAAAATATAACTAATAACATTGATTGAATCATTATTCACATTTGCACATACTTCTAGAGGTATATTAGATCTTGCTATGTAGTCCCATGTGGAAATACGTCGATATTTTTGAAGGGATTCTCATTTCGTTTTGATTTAGGTTCTAGTTCAACTGATATAAATCCAATATTATCAAAATTTTAATTCCACATTTGACTATCATTTCTAATTTTCTTCTATAAGCCATTTACAAAGCCCGCCTATTGCTGAACTAATAAATGTCGTGGTTCAGATTTGCCAAAGCTGGAGTCACACCTACTACAGAAACTTAAATATTCTTGCCTTGAAAAAAACCACCGCTTTAATTGTCCCTCAAATTTCGACGGCCAGCCACCGGTGTTGAAGAACAAACTGATGAAACGATATTAAGCTAAGCAAAATTCATTCGACATTGTAGTTTTAAATCAAGCTATATTCATATTTTTATATGTCTATTTACCTTTATGGTAAAATAAATGCGAGATTACATATTCCCTAAATGAAGCACCCCAAGTATCTAGCGAATAAAAACAATAAAGTTAAATGCATTGTAGCCTATGAAAAGCTGATAAGATTGTTTCAAATTAATTTATTGGCGGTTTTAAATTTATTTTTATCAGATACAGGCAAACGAACGGAGGTGTCTCGTAATGGTAAGTGATCTTCACCGCCATGTGTCAAACCATATGGATGCGTTATCAACCATAAAGAAAGGAAAGTAGGGTTTTGGGCCACCGGAAATCTCACCCACCGAACGAAACTGTTAATGGACGGAATGAGCTATCACTTTCTGTCGGTTTTCTGTGAGATAGTGGCATCAAACTGATCGGCCTGCATTATTAGCGGCTTATATCGTGATTGAACAGCGACAGCAAAACAACTTTTGTGATAAAATTGTAAGCTATCATTGATGCCGTGTTGCTTTCGCAATCGATGCATGAGGCATGTGTTTGGACGATAAATAAAAATGATATAAGTATGCTATCAATTATAATGTTAGTCAATTAATTTGAAACAGTGCTTAGCTCAGCTTAACTCGGTCAGTGCAGCATTTATTTGAATAAACGAGTTATTAAATATTGCACAATCAAACTGGGTATTTTGTTATTATAGGTACATTAATTCAAAGGCCTCCCAATGTTTCGAATTTAGAAAATGGTAAAGTTCTTACCTGGCTGCACCGAGAAGCGATTTCTTCTCAGCTTTGCTGAACTGAGGATCTGCTTGGGGATCCTTTGTCTGCAATATTTGATAGAACATTATATCTTAATTTGTCACGTTTCTACCAGTTAGGAAAACAGTATCTACCTACATTTAAGAATGTACGTACTGTTTTCCTAACACGCGACGCTATGGTTTGGTCTTCTTTGAAAACAGCACCTATATAGAATTTCCTGAAAATCTTACCTTGGTTGGTGTGGTGCTGGGCCCAGGGTCAGGTTGTTGCTGTGATTGGCTATGCACGTGGCCCATTTTGTATAGTGGTGGGTACTTGAACGAGTGCGAGAATGCAAGCCCTCGTTTCAGTGATGCTCTGCAATTCAAAACGATTGATGTAGAATTCATGATGTAGTATTAATATCAAAAATCATGTGTCTATAAGAGTGGCTTGAATGAATAATACAAAGTAGTATATGTCACCGTGTTGGGCTGGGTGGCGGGTAGCTGGAGCCGCGATGGTCTGGGCTCAGGTACTGCTGCTGTGCTGCAAGCCGGTTTCTCTGCAGCAGCTCTTGGTGCGACTGGTACAACTTCTCAGACGCAGATTGTGGGAGTGGTCTGTGAAATAAACAATCCCAATTTGGATTGTTTTTGACGCTTCTTTCTAACTACCTCTTCTGCCTGGCATTCATCATCAGCCATAGGACGTCCACTGCTGAACATAAGCCTCCCCCCAAAGATTTCTAGATCGACCTGTTGGAAGCGGCTTGCATCCAGCGACATGCCTGGCATTATCCCTGACTAATTCCAGGGCCCAACTTCCTCCTTAAAAGTTTCCTATTGTACCACTATTGAATGAACTTCGCTGTCTTTATACAGGCGGAGAAGTTTATGGGTTTCTTGGCCAAAAATATACTATGCATACTTCTAACGTGTCATATCAGAGATGTAAAAAGGGTCTACATAATTATCATCATTACCTGTGCGAGGTTCTGGAGGTGCGCGATGAGTCGACGGAGAGGTCCGGCAGGCTGTGCATGAAGGTCATCATCCCACTGTGAGGCTCGACCCGCAGCGTGTGCCCCGTGGAGACACTGCGTGCTGGGAACCCTCGGTGCGGAGACGAATGCTCCAACACCACCAGGGGCTGTGCCAACCATTGTATCTTGTGGCGCGTACACACCGGGCTGAACGAAGGCGAAGGACACATGCCTGTTTCATTCCCACAACAGCGAAAGTTTGTTTGTGTGAACGCAACAGGTATATATTCTTTTGCCTTCGTTCGGCCGGTGTGTACCCGTCATTACAGTTTTGGCTTCGCAGGATCTGAGTATGCGAGGCTATGCTCTATTAAGTTGGTACTAATATGCAACGGAGATATATAAAATGTACACCAATCAGATACGACATCTATACATTTTTGTACGCTCATCTTGAATGTAAACTTACATAGAAAGGCTCATTTCTGTATCCCCTGGGCTAGGCAGAGGTGAAATAGCAAACTAGAACAGCCACATTTCGACGTTCATTTCTATCCCAGATGTAATAGGGAACGAACCTATCGCCATATCGGGCAATTCTAGGGCTGATAATGAGTACAAAAACTCACTACTACCCGACCTGTAGCGCGAGCACGAAAAACTAATGTAAATGTAAATGTATTCGAGTTCGCTGCGCACTGATGACGTTTGGTTAATATTTCATACAAATTTCATAGACGCGCATCGAGTTCGAATACATTTACGATTGTCAGAAATTTTCCTGCTCAGGCCGCTGGAGATAGAACCCGAGACCTTAGAAGTAGATGTCCACGTACACAGTACAACTACGCCAACGAGATAGTCATAAACAGAACACTTAAAGACATTAAACACATAAAATACTTTTTCATACGGACATAAAGTGAACGTGATGCGATTACGTTATATTTTCATAAATGGTCAATGGTCAATAGGAGCCAAAGCTAGTATACCTACATTGTTTTTATAGTAAAGACTGGTAAACGAGCAGATTGGTCATCCGATGGTAAGTGACCTCCACCGCCCATAGACACAAAAAGAATGATGTCTGCGTTGCCAACTTAAAAGGAAGGAAATAGAGAAAGGGAGGGAATGCTACCGGAAATCTCACTCACCGAAAGAAACGCGACAGCGCGCTGCCACTTTACGTCGGTACTCTGTGAGACAGTGGTATCAAACCGGTCTAACCGGCCCATTCGTGCTATATACGTAAATGTCTACAGCGTGGCTCCACGATTTAAAAATATATATATACGCTATAATATTCGTCATTGTGAATGTTACTTATATAAATAACATGGCATGTTTACAAACTAATGTAGTGTCTACTGTTGCCAAACAGTTATTGTACCTCTATATTTAGGTAACTACGTACATAGTCACAGCCGACAGCCTCCGTGGCGAAGCGGGCGAGTAGCCGGCTGTGAAGCGAGAGGCCGCGGGTTCGATCCCCGCACCGAGACAAATGTTTGTATGGCCTACAGATATTTGTTTCGGGTCTGGGTGTTGTGAGACCGAAGGTCTCTCGTAGTTCCTGATACCCACGACACAAGATTCGAACTTAGTGTGGGGTTAGGACTATGTATGTGACTGTTGGGTGTTATTTATTTATTTAAGTCACAAAAAGCTTACGTAAAGTTCTGAGTTTGAATTAGTTACGAAGAAGAATTAGTAACTCGGTTACAGTTAGTTACTCTACCATATTTAAAATTTTGTTTTTATTTAATGTAATCTACTGTCACATATGTACGTATAACCTACACGTGAGAGATCAAATGCTATCGTGACCGAATATATATGGGACCATCCTCGAAATAAGCTCTATCGAATTCAAAAAGGATTTTATAAATAGGTCCACATTTCCATACCGCGTAACATACATAAAAAATAATCACAAGTTTAAAAACTCCGTCAGACCGACTTCAAATCCGATCGTGACTAAATTTATATGGGACCACCCTTGATAAGCCTTAATAAGCTCTATGGAACAAAAAATAATTTTAAAAATCGGTCCACATTTGGCGAAGATATCGCATAACATAAATAAAAAAATACAGTCGAATTGAGGACCTTCTTCTTATTTGAAGTTTTATCACACCGTAATACTTTCAATTTATAAGAAATACTAAATACTCGGATAAAATGATCTTAAAGATTAGGTACTCACCGGTTGTGGGGTCTGTGATCGTTGTAAAGCTGGTGCGCGTTTTGCGGCTCGTTGCGGTGTTGGCGAGCGTTGTGGGGTTGGCGATAGCTGAGTCGTTGGTGAGACGTTAGTTTCGGGGGCGCACGAAGATTCTCCAGTCGTTTGCGATTCCGTTTCAGTCTCGCTAACAATGTTCACGGTGATGGTGGTGACTCCTAACGGTCAAAACTCCTAGTAAAGCCCTGACAACTTAACATTAACGCAACGAATTAAATACAAATATGGCACTAACTTTCTGTCTAATAGGAAATCTAGGACAATTATTGAAAATGTTAACCTTACTTATAATAACAGTTTAGCTTATGCCTAAGAATAGTCTGTCACTGAAATAAAACTATTTTTACGGATTCTATTACGATTTGGTTTTTAATTTTTATTCCCGACGTTTCGAAGGCTTTGCAGTCTTCGTGGTCACGGGTCGGACTTCGATCGGACCAAATCGTGATAGAATCCGTAAAAATAGTTTTATTTCAATGTATAACATTCGCGTAAACTTAAGAAATCAGTATAGTCTGTCACTTTATTCCTTGAGTAACATTGGTTGAAAATAGAAGCGGCAGACTATTCTTTACCATTTGCTCAGTTAGACTGCTTTTATAAAGTAAGGTTGGTAATGATTTAAATATAACACATTTTTATTCAATCACGATTTGTTTTTAGTACCGACAACTTATGTAAACTTAAGAAAACATAATAGGTACAAACATACCATCGTCTACTGGTTTGATCGGGAGTACATGTGTGGTCGTGGTGACCTCGGAGGTCTGGCTCAACGACTTCATACTTCTGAGGATCGCGAGCGGGTCATCGTGTGACGTCACGCTGTGGGACAGACAAATGTTATACAAATAACCACCACTATTTGCCTGATTCTGGTATATCGAGAGCTACCTTGCTTGTACGTTTACCTAAAATAATATACCCAACAGTCTCATACATAGTCCCTAACCTTTCATTGAGATTAGCCTTACGTCGGGGGTGTGAAAGTAGTATTTTTGTGACATATTTTGTCTCAGACTGCCTCGGTGGCGTGGTGGTATTTCGGTATGACTACGGTTCTGAGGTCTCGGGTTCGATCCCCGGGTCGGGAAAAGTGATATTGGATTTTCCATATCAGCTCGGAGTCTGGAATTTGTGCCCGATAGGCTCGCCCCCTATCACATCTGGGACGGAACTAAGCTCGGCGAAATGTGGGTGTTCTATTTCGCTAGTGCGCTTCTGCCTACCCCTTCGGGGATACAGGCGTGAGCTTATGTTATTTTGTTCAGTGCGGGAGTCGACCTACGGTTTTAGGTTTATGGCTGGAATCTTTCTTTCTTTCTACCTGCCCTTATCCCACCTAAATGTGGGGTCGGCGCAACACACTTTCCAAAGATGTTGCAGAAAGGTTTTTGCGTAGTTTTAGCGACCGGCCGCCTGTCTGATATCAACTGCCTCTGAGGGATCCAGTCCACGACATATTAAATTACAAAAAACGCTTTGCCCGACCTGGGAATCGAACCTAGAAACCTGGGTTCGGTTCACAGCTGGAATATGAAAGAAAATCAAATATTATTACCTAAGCGATTGCTGGAAGCTGGATAGCCGCGAGTTCCTCGAGCTGTCTCCGGTGGAAGTGCGTTGCAATTGCCGCATGCTCTCTAGGGTGGGCGGTCGGGTGCCCATCGGCGCCGAGCCTTCAGCCGCTGCTGACAATGACCATGGTCAACCATGACGCGTATCATTTATATGAACTACTTTAGCATACAACCGTCGTAAATTAGAAGAGTTTTTAGAATGTTTGTTCCAATCGTCGCCTCAATATTGGATATTAAAATTAATTTAAAACTTTTACCGCCTAATATTCATACACTTAAGGTCGCTTTGTGTCGTTTAAGGCCGCCTTATCTGTCATAATTGTATGGCGAAAATCAATATAAGAAGCCGTTAAAGTTGAGTAGCGTTTGACCATTCGGGCGTTAATTAATTAAACTGGAATGTACTTTTTAAATATAGGAAAAATATTGCTTAGCAAGTTTTCAAAAAGTGCAATAATATCTTGAAATAATGTTAAGATGACCGTTACACATCTTTGTGTGTGTGTGGAAGACTGCGGCTCAGACGTGGCATTGTCGATGTCCATAGTTTCGGTAACCACTTACCATCAGTTAATCTGTCTCGGACAGACAAATAAAACAAGTGAAAAAGTACCGTCGCAAGAGTCGGTGATCATGGATGCGGTGCAGTCGAACTCTGAGGAGGTGCCCATGCTCCGGTGCAACATGGTGGCCACTCGCTCGCGCACTTCACGCTCCAGCGACGACTGGTCTTCGGAGCTTTGTTTCTGCTCACAACACAAAAATACGCACATATTTTTAAGAATGAAATATGAGACTGTCGTTTATATTTTTTTAAGAACACATAATTTAACAGGTAGATTTTATCATATTTTATAATTTGAATGAAAAAGGTAGAAAATCCCAGTATAATATAATACGTAGTTTGTAATTCCATGTTAAGTACAAGTTTAGTACTTTAAACATTCCTTATACATAATTACAATTGTGGATTAGCAATGCACCGATTATTTACCTATTATTCTAGTAAAGTACCATCACGTGAATTAATTAAAACTAAACTTACAGTTAAGAATGCATATTCAGATGACGAGTCCCACTCCGAGAAGTCACGGGATGGATGTTTGGCATAAAACATACCGAGGTCATATGTGAGTTTAGCCTCTCGGACTTTCGCCTCCCATGTCTGCAAATAGACAAATAAATATGCATAATAATCACATATAATACTGTCAATACATTAAACCTGTGACGAGGCCATCAAGAACTATGAGGGATTAATGGTATCACAATGCTTATTCTAAATCCAAATATCTGTGAATCAGATATTTGTTTATGGGTCGGAATCAAACACAAAGCTTTTTCTCGCTCCTTTGCACCTTTCTCTTTATAACCGCCTTAACCAACGCCAATGCGGAGTCAGCGCAAAACACCTTTTAAGTATGATGCAAAACTGATTCGGCTGAGTTATTTATGACTGCCTGTCCACTCATCCCCTCTCTGGAGGATATCTTTGCTGCACTTCTGCAAGTCTTAATGTTATTTACCTTAAGCGTTGTGGGGACTCCGTTTCCATCTTTTCCCGGGTCCGTAAGAGCGAATGCGTTGTACGCGGTGCCTACATCGTCTACCGCCACGAATAAAAGCGCGACCAGGTCCTTGTTGCTGCGCGCATGGTTCTTTGGGAACGGTACCAGCTTGTTTACCATGAATTTTGGCCTACAATACAATGTTACATACGGGTGTGTTTCGACCACTAAAACGCCCAGTGCGTTGCGTTCTGCGTGGTGGACCAAGACCTATCCCCACATTAGTGGAGAAGGCCTGTGACCAGCAGTGGGGTAGTTATATTACATGGCTTGTAATAATATTTCTAGACCCACTGTATTTATTTATATAAAGGTAGATTCACAGTATCGTGATGAATAATTTGGTATGATGGTGCGTCAGCTTCAACCACAGATATTGTATCTAAGGCTTTGACGTAACAAGACGATACAACCCGATACTGTGGTAGTATCAATACACCATTAATACATAGATATTCGCACAGCATCAAATTATTTTATCATCGTATATTTCATAATATAGTAAGAGTATTAACACAATCGCTTTTTGTAACTAATACTCGCAATGCAAATGTGTATTAAAAATGATACCTACCGAACCATTTTGTACTGATAGGGCCCTTTGGAAACTTTCTTGCAGATGAGGAGCATATCGGTGAGGAGAAAGGCCCGGACATCTTGCTGCAAGAAAAAATACCGATTGCAGAAGAGGATCGCACGTCTTTCCTTGGCAAGATAATTCAATTCGCATCCAACATATTGCATATTAATATGCTATCGCGCGAGCTATGTAATTCGCAAAGAAATTCGCATTATTCGCTTCGTGGCGCAGCGGGCGAGTGGTCGGCTATGAAACGGAAGGCCGCGGGCTCGATTCCTCCACCAAGACTAATATTTGTGTGATCCACAGATATTTGTTTCGAGTCTGGGTGTCACGGGACCGTAAGTCCCTCGTAGTTCCTGATACCCATATAATATGCTTTGTATAGAAATCCCTTAGAGGAGGTATAAAGAGAGCTATATCGGATGCATCCGTAAGCGAAACGGGACAAATAAGACTGTACGCAAAAAAATGTATGTTATTTAACCCTTGCCTCCTTTCCGGAGTCCTTGAAGCGCAGGTCTCCTTGGAAGATAAGAGTCCTGGCGTGGTCAGGCAGGCAGTTCACCATCGGTGCCTTTAGGTTCAAATTCGAGCAGGATCGGAAGCATTTGTCCAACTCCTCATCCTTGAAGTCCTGTAATTTAGTTACACTACACTGCAAAGTACTATCGATAGTACTTTGCAGTGTAGTGTAACGTTTGTACACACTGCTCAATGCATTTTAAACAAACAGCACTGAACACTCTCCCGTACTTTTTATGCAAACGGCACTCTGCAATGTGTACAAACGAGGCTTAAATTGACATAAATTATTGCTTCACCCATATAACTCAAGTTATAAAATAAAATCAGTTCTAGTTATTGTCGCAAAAAGGCTATTATTTCTTACAAAATTAAACATGTTAAACTATATTGTGCAAATATCAGATTTTGGGAAACGATTCTAGTAATTTGGTACAGAATGGATACAAACTTAATTACAGCACTACGTTAGCAATCGCGGTAGGTTTAGCCATGATATTGTTAGATAGATTTTCGCCTTGTTCATAAAAACAGAGTAACGACTAACTATTATAACAATGCCACGGCATTCCCAAATCATGAAAAGTTTTGAGGGAAAATAATAAACCGAAATGAAGTTCTTATACTTAATAACAGCCTCAGTTACTATAGTTAGGTGTGGTCATACTTGTGCTCTTTCACTTTTCACGAATTCCTTTGTCGCATACCTGTAGCGTTTTATCGCAGGCAATAGCGCAAGTCTCTAAATGAGGTTAAGAGCGATGAGTGTCTATAACATGCTACCCTCCATTTTAAAATATGATGCTGCAGCAAAAACAACATTGTAATAATAACCGTATTTGCTGCAGCATAGGTTTAAAAGCCAATGGGAGGCGTGTTTTAGAACCGCGATTAAAGTTGGAAATTTTCATTTAACAAGACCCAAGGCGCATACCGCACAAATACAAGTAAGTGTCAAAGAAAGACGTAAGTTAAGGGACGGTTTCCATCAACCGATATGCGTCACGTTTAGAATGTGTTAAAAGAAACTGAACTGTGGGCTTAGCTAAGTGGACTATGCGCTAGTCGTAAAGAATAGTAAATCTATGGGAATGACATAAGAGTACGATTAATAGCGTACTCTTATGTCATTTCCATACATTTATTCTATTCGATCACTCTATTCGACTAGCGCATAAGCCACTTGGCTAAGCCCGCTGTATACAATACTCATCCAATGTCCATATTTGCGCGCGCCGTCGATCGCGTTAGGTGGTTCCAAACTGTATAAGAAGCATATGAATTTAAACTTTGAATGACTGTACAAACAATTTAATTTTCATTAACACATTTCAAAATACGTTGAGATGCGCATTGGTTAGTGAAAATAGTCCCTTATGGTGGGTTCATACTAAAAGTGTTGTATTGGGACGTGATGCATGACAACGTCACGTCACGTCTTTTGGAATGCCACATTTTTTTGTATAGAGATTTGCATTTTTGAGCCCTGAAGATAATGTACGCACGTCTCGCATACAAAAAAAGCTTTTCGATAGACATTCTGATGAGATGATGACCAACATCGACAAAAAGAATAAAGGCTTAGCATAACTACTAAAAACGAAGCATGCCTAATTTATAGAGATAAACTAAAATGGCGACTTTGCGAAAGAAACATCCTATTAATATTGCAGTTAGGCAATTCCTTCACATTTCGAAATTAGTATTTTTATAAAATTAAAACACCATATTTATAATAAAATCAATAATTATTTAAACGTTATTTAAGTCCTATGACAGGGTAACAATTTAAATGTAAATAGATTGCGAAACTAAGATGGTGGAACCGGCTTCGAAAAAAACAGGTTATTTTCGTAGTAATGCTAAGTCCTTTTTCGTCTTTTGTCGTTGTGTTACAACACTATACTCTAGTATGTGTCCGCCTATTATGAAAGTGCACATGTGGTGACAACGTCTACTGCTAATTTTTTTGGTATGTTCTGACTTGTCAAATTAACTGTTATTTCGTTTTAAGAAAGCAGCTAGCGTGACAAAATGCAAAACAATTTTTAAAGGTTTGTTTTTTAAATATAACAATATTTCTATAGTAATATAATGCTATGTTATTAACCTACTTAAATTTTAAATTCTATTTGTTATAAAAGTAAAAAAACATCGACAATAAATAAACACCTATCTATGTCTATATTTACAGATCTTACAATAAAAAACTAAATTTGAAAGCTTGGTACCATTTCTCGGTTTTCCTATTGTATTTACAACACTACGTTAGTCCAATATTGATTGTAATTATTTACAAGATCTAAACTGCTAATTTTATAATATAAAAAAAATCTTGTGTTTTCTAGACACAGCGATGTTGTCCCACCTCAATTAAATCTAAACATTGAACACCTATTAAAACTAACATGAGAAACCCCGCTGTGCCAATCACTTACATAGATTCATAACTCATTAATTCGGCTCACAATTAGGATGACTTATGATTCCATTGGTGTTTAGATAACACAAGTTCAATTAAAAAACAGGACTTGAGTGAGATCAAAATAATATAAGAATTCGGGAATGGGTAAAGGAGGTGGAGGTCCGCGATTTCCGAGTCTCACTGACCGTACGCTGCTGCTACGTTGCCATCACGATGGTCGTCTGTGAGACCAGTACTAACTCGAGCCACCTGTGCTATAGACAACACTATCTACAGCGAGGCTCCACCACTTCAAACGCAATAAATCGCGTCCCAAATACTTGCAGTCAGCACTGTATACCTCAACTTGACTAAGTAACAGGCTGCGACGTTCTTTGGTCACACGATGGAAGTCAACCAAAACCTTTTGTAAGATGACTACGTGCACACATAACTCCAAATAATTTCTATGCGGATGATAACCATCTCTTATGCATTCCAAACGCTGGTCACAAGCATGGAGCCTTGTCTTGGTGCTAGTCATCGGCGTACAACTATGGCTATTGGTCAAATACTGATTAATGTGTCGAACTCAATGTGGCATCAAGGTATCCATTAAAATAGGAAAAAGGAGAAAATAATTATGGTAGTTGGAGTAATAGTAAAAATAAATAAATTATAAAAAATGCACGAAAAAGAAACAAAAATATTGTTGATATACTATTTACAACATAATATAATCTCTCTCTATAGATCCCTGTAGGCGTTTAATAAAGATCAAATAATATAAATTCTACGTATCTGAATTAAAATAATGTATATGAATAACAATTAAGGTTCAACTGATTCCAAGAATTTTAAAAATAAAATTAGTTCGAATAAACTCCCGATGATACGTTAAGCGTCAGACGCACGTGTAAAGTTCCAGACTGTCATCGCCCTACTGTGTGCCAGTGTCGTCACTCGTCCTAGCGTCGAATGGTCACCACAGTGAACGCGGTGCGCTCTACGATAGCGCATACACGCGGGTTTGATGCTGAAAAGTGACGCGTGCGTCTAGAGGCGAGCACCTGCTTATGTTTTTCTCAAAACACTAAACAAAAATATCTACACAAAACAATGCTTCTGTTAGACACACGTTGTCTGCTGCTCAAGCAACATTGTATGACAAAATGTGTAGCGAAACCATGTTTGTGTATGTATATCGTTTTGTGTAATGTTTCGAGAAAACACGAGTCACCTTAACGCGCGGCGTAACTATTGGAAATCTATTATTAGCTATTGAGAATTGTTTCATGTTCGCAACTACTTGAAAAAAATATTATAATCTTTAATATACTATTATATCATATAGCCACATAATTATATACATATTATACATATGTACATATATACACAATATACATATTCACGTCAGTGCGTCAGCCAGATTGAGAAAAACTCATGCACTGACAGTGTTAATTAAATATGTAACTATAACAAATTTAACAAACAATCATCGCTTTACTATTAATCTTGGTGCGAACGCTGTATAGTTAAAAGATACTTCATATTGTACTTGTCATCTAATCAAGACAAGAAATATCAAACTATGCAACGTCAGTAACCAAGTTTATTAGCGATGCGGTAATTTAACTTAGATTTATTAAGGCCGGTTGGAACTACTTTCAGAGCTAACGCATAAACTATATGGTTTGGAAGACTTAAATCGTATAGCTATGAGGGAGCCTTAAAATGGCAGCATACCCTAATCACAGATTAATACTTTAAATGCCGAATTAAACTTAATATCGGCTTTTTATCTTAATGCCGGCAAACGAGCAAAAGGGTGATCTGGTGATAACTGATTCCCACCGCCCAAACACCCCAATTAGCAGTATAATTAAGAGTGCGTTGCCGACCTTTAAGCAATATGACCTTTATGACAGCCTCCGTGGCGCAGCGGCCGAATAGCCGGCTGTGAAGCGAGAGGCCGCGGGTTCGATTCCCGCATTGAGACAAATGTTTGTGTGGCCCACAGATATTTGTTTCAAGTCTGGGTGTTGTGAGACCGTGCATCTCTCATAGTCTCTGACACCCACGATACAGGTTATACCTAGTGTGGGGTCAGGACTAGGTGTGTGACTGTTGGGTGTATTTATTTATTTAATATAGCGCATGGGGGACTTTTGACAACGTGACTTTTTGTCATTCTCGTTATCTAGGGAAATGAATGGTTGTGCACGCACGTTATTACATAGTGACTTTCAGTACATTTCCATACATACAAGGGTGATAAAAGTCACGGTGAAGTCACAGAAGTCACCCGCACGATAATTGTAACGCGCGGTCTATGTACGAACAAAAGAAATTATTTCGAACAAAAAACAATCATGGATGTGGCGACGAAAAACATCCACGAGCTCAGAAGATATTTCAAATATGAAAGAAAACATTGTATACATATGGAATATTTTTAGATATTTATTATGGGATAATAAAGAAGCTTATAAAGACTTCTTATTAGAACTTAAAATAATTGTTTTCTTGAAAATGATAGACAACCGCGCCTTACAGAAATAAAATTAGGATTGAGATATTACAGTTCATAATCTCACTTGTTATTTCACGTTGGTTTTCAGTGAGACAGTGGTGTTACCACGGTTGAGCTGATGAATGGTGCAGATAGGACATAGTACTGCTCTATAAAAATGGTTGGATAGCGTTTTGTAACTAGGGTTAAATAGGCTAGCAAGTAGCACTACGCTGTATCTACCGCCGCCGATCACCCGTCGACCATAATACGTATTTCATGGGATAATCTAGCCACGGTCACACAACAGATAGTCAGTCGCATCCAGTCGAAGATTTGAAAAGTGTCAGATCGTCGGCGTCTGATACACAGCAGCATGAACTTATGTAAACTAGGTGTAGTTTAGGATTATTTTCTGTGCGTGCGATGAAATTAGGAAACTTATTATCTATGGTAATAGAGAAAACGATAAATAAGTATAGTAAGCAACCAAAATGAGCAGATTGGTAATATTATTTGCAATAAATAATTGTCTCTATAATACTGTTTACAGAATAATCTCTCAACTAAACGAAACTTATTTGACGCGTTAGTGTAGCACGCACAGATAGTCCTGCCAGGGTACGGGTGTTTAAGTCTGGATACCTGCCATTTATAAGGCGACCCTTAAATTCCGTGTGCGTATCTTAATTTGTGCGTAAGTAGTGGTTAACTACTTACGATCTCGTAGGTGTCGATGGTGTTTGACAGGTGGTCGATAGTATCCAACTCCTCGCGTTGTCGAATCGAACGGTTCACGTCGACCACGTAGTTCTTCGCGAACGTCGCCTGCATAAGGAATTTGAAGTTTCAGAAACAAAACACAGATTGTGTAAAATGGAACACAAGTCATGGACAACAATAATAGGTACTGCTATATGACGTACGACTGCCTCGGTGGCGTGGTGGTATTTCGGTACGACTAAGGTTCTGAGGCCTCGGGTTCGATCCCCGGGTCGGGCAAAGTGATATTGGATTTTTCCATATCAGCCCGGAGTCTGGAATTTGTGCCCGGTATGGCGATAGACTCGCCCCCTATAACATCAGGGACGGAACTAAGCTCGGCGAAATGTGGGTGTTCTAGTTCGCTAGTGCGCCTCTGCCTACCCCTTCGGAGATACAGGCGTGAGCTTATGTTATGTTATGCTTTATGACGTGGTGGTAACCCCCCTGTTGGAAGAACAACATGTTAACATCAATACTCTTGTTAAGACTATCGTTGAGCTTACGTTGCATTTGTAAATGTTAATACTGGTACTTTGACATGACAATGTTAGATCAAATATATAGACGAATTTAAATTGTCCTTGGTCAAATATATTTAGTAAAATCTTTTAATTATATAATAATTTAGAAAACATGTCGCCTCCTTGGTCTAGTAGCAGCATATATGGGCTGTGGACCGGGAGGTCCTGGGTTCGATTCCCAGGTCGGGCAAAGCAAATTTCCCAATTTAATTTCCCCTGGACTGGATCCCTCATAGGGGGTTGACGTCAGGCAGGCTGCCGGTCGTAAAAACTATGCCAAATCCTCTCTGTAACATGCTTGAAAAAGTGTGTTGCGCCGACCCCACATTAAGGTGGGAGACAAGGGCAGGTAGAAAGATAATTTAGAAAACATGGAAATATGGATATTATGGATGGAGTTTTTAAACATGGTCCATAAATTTAGTAAATTATAGAACACCCACATTTCGCCGAGCTTAGTTCCGTCCCAGATGTAATAAGGGGCGAGCCTATCGCCATATCGCGCACAAATTCCAGACTCCGGGCTGATATGGAAAAATCCAATATCACTTTGCCCGACCCGGGGATCGAACCCGAGACCTCAGACGTAGTCGTACCGAAATACCACCACGCCACGGAGGCAGTCAGTAAATTAATCTATATATATAAAAATGAAACCCGTTTTCCGTTGTCATCGCATCACGCGTGAACGGCTGGACCGATTTCGCTAATTCTTTTTTTAGAATATTCCTCGAAGTACGAGGATGGTTCTTACGGAGAGAAAAAAATGAAAAATTGTCTGAAAAAGTCTAAAAACAACACTTTTCTGTACTCCCACACAATCGATTCGTAATAATACTTAAAAGTCAATTTGAACTTTAATACCATACGATAAAGTTCAAATTTTAGTGGAGAGGTTCCGGAAAGGCAAAACAATTGAGTGTCGTAGTATCTACTGGTTCGATTTGAAAAATTCTTTTTGACGCTATGACCAATAGGAGCGGAGCAGAAATGAAAAATGTTTAAAGCCGGGGAAGTTGGTATCTCAGAAACTACTGGTTCGAATTGAAAAATTCTTTTAGTGTTGACCGAGGGGTGGAATGATGGGGTGACTAAGGGATACCTGACGGGGTGACTGATGGGGTGACTGACGGGGTGACAGACGGGTTACAGACGGGGTGACAGACGGGTGACATGCGGGGTGACAGACGGGTGACAGCCGGGGTGACAGGCGGGGTGACCGACGGGGTGACAGACGGGTGACAGGCGGGGTGACAGACTGGTAACAGACGGGTTGACAGACGGGGTGACAGACGGGTGACAGACGGGGTGACAGACGGGGTGACAGATGGGTGACAGGCGGGGTGACAGACGGGGCGACAGACGGGGTGACAGACAGGGTGACAGACGGGGTGACAGGCAGGGTGACAGACAGGGTGACTGATGGGGTGACAGAAGGGTGTCAGGCGGGGTGACAGGCAGGGTGACAGACAGGGTGACAGACAGGGTGATAGGCAGGGTGACAGACAGGGTGAGTGATGGGGTGTCAGCCGATGTGACAGACGGATTACAGACGGGGTGACAGACGGGAAGACAGACGCGGTGACAGACGGGGTCACAGACGGGGTAACATACGGGGTGACAGACGGGGTGACAGACAGGGTGACTGATGGGGTGACTGACGGGGTGATAGACGGGTTACAGACGGGGTGACAAACGGGGTGACAGACAGGGTGACAGACGGGGTGACAGATGTGGTGACAGGCAGGGTGACTGATGGGGTGACTGACGGGGTGACAGACGGGTTACAGACGGGGTGACAGACGGGTGACAGACGGGTGACAGAGGGGTGACAGACGGGTGACAGATGGGTGACAGACGGGTTGACAGACGGGGTGATTGACGGAACCGCACCGAAGTCACGTACTATCTCTCGAAGTTTAGCAAAACATATCATTACCTTTTTAGAATTATTGTGCTATAGGTGCCTACGACTCACTCTTTCAACCCTCTCTCTCATACGCAGACGAAGTTGCGCGGGTCAGCTAGTATAAATATAAATTTAGTAGGCAGTTAAAATTGAGAACTTACCATCACCATGAGTAACGTTTGTTGCGTCTCCGTCTCTGTGTGTGTTATAATTCTATCCAGTAGGAGAGAATATTTGGTCAGCCGTTGCATCGGTTTCGACAAGAAGTCCGATAGAAGTAATCTGATTCGAAAAAAATGACACTTTAATCGATCGACTACAAAAGGAGGTAACCAATTCTTCTCTATGTTTATTGTGTTCGATTAATATTTGGTCACGATTGGACACATTTTGATGGTCCTTTATGTTTTTAAACTCGTGATTATTTTAGATTTAGAAGTGGTTTTCGTAACAAGATATAGTTAAATTTATTTAAAGTTTCGTTTGTTTTCTGTACTAATAAAATGTTATTTTTATATTTCATTAACTATTGCTTCTTACAAGTACACCTGAAATATTGTAACCAGCCTTAGGACGTCCACTGCTGAACATAGGCCTCCCCCAAAGATTTCCAGATCAACCTGTTGGAAGCGGCCTGCATCCAGCGACTTCAATATTCGAGATATTCAATATTACTTACTAATTGTAACGAAATCAGTATACATTCCCCAAGTTGGAAAGCTCATGATAAAATTAGTTTAAAAACACACCTCGGAAGACTTACAGCACTATTATCTGGAGTTAATTCTAAACTCGATTTAAATAACAAATAGTAGCTTTTGCTCGTATTATATTGTGTTCTGTTACATAGGGCGACATGCACTTATAATAAATAATGATTTATCTTAAATCTCGATTTAAATATAGGAATGAGCTGTTATTTAAATCGAGTTTAGATAGCCCGCGTTTAACTACGTTTCTGGCGATAAAAGCTATACACCTAAACCTTCTTATACTTTTCCATCTATTGGTGAAAACTGGGAAAACCTGTTCGATAATTTAAGAATTTATTGAGTTTATACAGAAATGTCTTCGTCTTCTAATAATAAATAATGGCTTCCACGCATTTGTGATGATTTAGCCAGTGTTAAGGTAAATAGAGCAATTATAAAGTTTTCGCAATGACCATGAGACCCAGATATGCATAATCTCAAGGTTCTGCTGGGATTTTGGCGGCAATTCCTTCCATTGCGATGCCCCTCAGATGTCCTTTATACAGCGAATCGATCGGACAAAGCCAGCCAATGTACCAAGCAAAACTCATTAAAGATCACCGGTTAAAACATTTCCACATTATACTGTCCATCTTCGTTGAAGTTTGGTGCATAAAACCACATCACTTAAAACAATAAACACAACTCAAGACTAGGAGAAGATGAATATGGTTTTTTAATAACACTCTGTCAGACTTTCCGTTAAAATACCCCGAAAAGTCTGTAAGCATGTTTCTAAATGAAGGTACCATTAGATAAATAACAGTAGACCATTAGTAGATACATTGTTTCGTTTTATAGAAATTGGAACCTTACCGATTGCACGACTTGTTGTTATGACACCACGACAGATACTCCGCGAAGTCCACGTTATTAGACAAAGACTTAAGGTATTCCATAGCTTTGTTCTGGTTGCTGACGTATTTCTCGTAGGGTGTGAATATTTCGCGGAAGAGGCAAAACCCTTCCGACATCAAATCCGTGTTAAATCTACAAATACGGTACCGGATAAGTCCTTTTGACACGTAACACTATTTAAAACCAATTTCCAGAGGGACAGAGAGCTTTTAATTCGTCTACGTGTTTGTTTTCATTTATCTTTCTCCAAACCAGATCAAGGAAGCAAGAATGTTATACGGACCGATTTTGATTGTTTATGATTGTTTTTTTATTTTATGACGAGGGTCTGGTTATGGAGGCGTTAGTAATAAATCAAACACATTGCGATTCTGTGTTTGAAGTCGGCTTTCTTCGAAGTCAAATTTTGTTATCCCGGTTCCTGAATAAAATGGTGATCAAATCAACATACTATAAGTGACAAAGCATTGGGTTTAAAATTGACACGTTAAATCAATAAGTATATAATAATTGAAATAAAACTGTTCTTACGGATTCTATCACGATTGGGTTGAATAATATATATAATAATATATATCGCTTGGAAATAGTAATTAAAACCTAATCGTGATAGAATCCGTAAGAATAGTTTATTTCAATGTATAATATTCGCGTAAACTTAAGAAATCAGTAAGTATATAATAAATATAGGCATTGATCAACCTTCAGGAAACCGGGCTCTAGTGTAAGTAATAATTATTAAAGCATTGTATACTCACGGTGCTCGTTTTTCAACGGCGTCTACCAACATAGGAACAATTGCCTGTTCCCAAAAATATAGATTCGCGTTTAGAACATCCGGTATATTGTTAAATAGTTTCTCAGTATCTAGATCTAATAGTTTACCACTATTTTGAAGTGCGTGTGCAGCGGCCATAAATATCTGTATAAATAAAACAATAATAGTTAATTAGAAGCACTGATAGCTCAGTTGGGAGAGTTAGGATTACTATGCCAAGATGGTCGCTGGTTCAAAACTGGATTCAATACACTTTTTATTACAATAAGGATTGGTTCAAGGAAAACTAGCAAATCTGTAAATTCTCCATAATAATTCTAATTGTGTGTGAGTCACACCCGAATTTGTCGTGCGTGTTGGACTAAGGCCTAACCACCTTATTATCAAATGCTAGTGCCCAACAGTGGGACAGTTGTATTCAAGGCTGTATTAATGGTGATACAATAAAGCGCTTTGCATCACTTGCATGCAATTTTAAACCATATGACGAGGCGAGCAATGCTCGTAGTCGTATGAGTGTGTGAATTATTTGAATTACAGAGCATTGAATGACACTGCATTATGCTCATTAGTAGATATGTGACTTATTGCTTAAAACGGATAACAAATTTAAACGATGTGCTTATTTAAATAACCGACTTATTTCATTGCTTAATTGCTTATTCACTTCGTTTAAAAATTAACTAATCGAATGTTTCATATTAAAGCGTTTGTTCAAATGTTCTTTGCTATAATTTTGTTCGTTTAAACTTATAACTAAATGAATGGTTCGTTGAATTAACGCTGTGTTTCTGCAAATGTTGGCTGTTAACTTTTCATTTAAATACACAACTAAATGAATGTGTCGTTGTAATTGTGCGAATGTTTGTCCTATTAAATTCGTTTATAGATTTATATCCTCACAGATGATTTTAATATATTTGTACCATCATTTTATTGATGTTTGTCATAAATGAGTTTTAATTTCGTATAAGCATACAACGTAAATTGGTTTTCATATTTATTGTGCTTATTTGCTTATCTTTAAACGTTGCATTTACGTTTAAACGTTGGTGATTGGTATAAGGCCTGAGCAAAAGCTCAAATATAAGTTTTCTTAAAAATTCTCGCTAACGACTACCTAAAATAGTTTGTATGAAAAACGTCAATTTCCCATGCAATCACATTCGGGTGTTTTTCATATAAATATTTATTTTTTACGGAACTGCTTTTTTATGCTTTTTTATAGCTCGATGCACGTCTATGAAACTTGTATGAATTATTAACCAAATGTTACCAGTGTGCAGCGAGCTCGATACGAATTCTATTGTCAAAAATATTTCTGCTTGGACCGCTGATACTAAGACGGACGCATGACAGTGTACTAAGGCTCAATTGCACCACTATTATTAACCTAGAGTTAGTCCTAACCGCAAGTTAAGTTACATGTCATTCATACATTTTCTGTCAATTTAGCTTGCGGTTAGGACTAACTCTAGGTTAATAATAGTGGTGCAATTGAGCCTAAATGTGATGAAATATTGCAATTTACTTAAGTCAATTGTATATTGTGAACGATTAAAACGTTGTAAACGTAGTCAAATTGAAATTTAGATTTCGGATTAACATAAAATATGAATGATATCCACGAATGTTAACAGACAGGTACTTCTCTAAATTGTCTTTTAACGAAAATGTATGTGTATGGGTATGGGTGTAAATGAAATGGTGTAATGTGTAGTGTAAATGTATGGGTGTTATGTTTTTTTTTATGATACGAGACTGGAAAATTAGTAGGTGGTTCAATGGTTAATGCTGACCACCGGTTATAGAAGTCCATGAAACCAAAAGTGCCATAGGTTGCCGATATTTAAGATTACCAAATACATTATGTTTTAAGAAACTTAGGCTATTTCTTTATTAGGGTTTAAGGTATTCCACACGCATGAACTCATGGGTTGCAGCTATATATCAACTCTAATTACATAATATTATATATTCAGTCATGTCCAAACTTCTTCCAATATCTTTCTTCGCATTTTGTCTCCTGTGATTCATTAAGCGTATCTTTCGAATCTTCTCGAACAACTCATAACGCCCGGCACTGCGGACTTCATTATCGGAACGTCCTAATACTCTTGAATTTAAATGCGACAATCGTCGATAATATTGTGAACAGTTCAAATTCCAGGTTGTATTTTTTTATCCAATTTCATGCGAATTCTGTTTCATTCTGTCCAACGAACTGTGTAATGTGATCTGCAGGATTACTGTGACATGTTTCTCTTTGTCAGCTTATGTTATACAAAATACATTGTGGAATGAAAATAAAAGAAAAAATATTCTAAGGCCAGTTTTGATATAGTGCCAGTGATCCATACATGTGTGCATCGCGGATCAGGGTCGGCCAGTATGTATCCGGGTCTTTCATTGTCCTGAGAAGGTAGACGGCCCACCTAATGATAAGTGGATACTGTCCCCTACATCGACATTGGCAATGCCGGGGCCACAGCGAAGCCGCTGCCTACCATGTAAATAGTTTTCGACCGACTTCCAAAAAGGAGAAGGTCCTCAATTCGTCTGTATTTTTTATGTATGTTACACGATATCTCCGCCAAATGTGGATCGATTTTCAAAATCATTTTTGTGTTCGATAGAGCTTATTTCAAGGGTGGTCCCATGTAAATTAGGTCACGATCCGATTTGAAGTCGGACCGTCAAGTTTTTAAACTTGTGATTACTTAAGACTCGTTTGAAGGACATGTTATAATGCAGCGGGGACAGTGAGGGGATTGTGCTATGATTAGATGGATGGTAGGGACGGATATGGGGATACAATATTGTGTGTTTGTGCCTACATGGGTCATTCGCCTGCCCTGACGCAGACCCTTAATTTGCTTTCCGATTTGATTTCCGATAAAGGTTCAGAGTGTAAAGAAGCATTTATACAGACTGGCATGATTCTGATAACCACCGATAAACTCATTGGTTGTCGATGATCTCTTTCTTGGGCTACACTACGTTTATCATTTGTGGTGTAGTTACTTTGTCGTGTTAGGATATAAAACGCACATAGGAAATCTCAACGGACAACATCTTCCATACAACGCAGAAGTATCGTTTTCTGACCTTGAATTCGCCGAATTTCTGTCACCATATTTCATTTACTCACTTTTATGGCAACTCATGGTAATTTTTAATCATATGCCTATAAACAGTGTATTGTATTATGTATTCTATTTAGTTACTTTTTCTATTTATTTTATTTAAGGGACTTTCCTAACCTAAATAAACAACAGCCAATGGAGTGACACAATATAACATGATGTTAAATATTTAGAAGTCTTGTAAAGCAGTCCATTCATGCGACATATTTAAGTACTTGTAAATAACTCAAGATTAATTTTAAGTAGTCTAATAGAGTAATTAACATGATGACTTGGTTCAGCATAAGACGCCGCATGATGTTAAAAGTTCAAGATAGATTTAAGACTAGATTAGCCTATTAGCTGACGTAAGAGATTTCTTAGAGCCTTTAGGCCGTAACCAGTATCTATAAAAAGATCTATACTCGACGAGTAACGATACAATCTGGTAAATATTTTTTAATCGCACGAAGTATAATTATTCATTTAATGTAATTTTTAATCAACTTACTTGCATGTTGACGATTTGAAACAGCTATCCGGTGACGTACAGAGCAACAATAATAGTGTTTAAAAATAGTATGAAAGTGTACTTACCTCAACAATGGATACTAAGTGTCGAATGTAGTCCACTTCTGTAGATACCAGCTCCCTGATGGCAGCCTGGCAAAGTTCCTCGGCCTTACTGAGGCCAGCTCCTAAACAAAACAAAACCTTCAGTAACTAGGTATATAGTGTATATCGTATACGTTTCACTATTCATAACATAAGCTCACGCCTGTATCTGCGAAGGAGTAGGCGGAGGCGAATTAGAACATCCACATTTCGCCGAGCTTAGTTCCATCCTAGATCGCCATATCGGGCACAAATTCCAGACTTCGGGATTCAGACTTCAGACAGAATTCCAATATTGAATTGAAAAACCCAACATCATACTGCTTTCTTAAGTTTACGCGAATGCTATTCATTGAAACTGTGAACTGTGACCAGTTCAACCCGTGACCACGAAGACTGCAAAGCCTTCGAAATGTCGGGAATAAAAATTAAAACCAAATCGTGATAGAATCCGTAAAAATAGTTTTATTTTAACATAATATCACTTTTTCTGACCCGGGGTTCGAACCCGAGATCTCAGGACGGTAGTCGTACCGAAATATAACTACGCCACAGAGGCAGTCACTATTCATCTATCTATATTATTAATACATAGACAGCCTCCTTGGCGCAGCGGGCGAGTAGCCGGCTGTGAAGCGAGAGGCCGCGGGTTCGATTCCCGCACCGAGACAAATGTTTGTATGGCCTACAGATATTTGTTTCGGGTCTGGGTGTTGTGAGACCGAAAGTCTCTCGTAGTTCCTGATACCCACGACACAAGATTCGATCTTAGTGTGGGGTCAGGACTATTTATGTGACTGTTGGGTGTTATTTATTTATTATAGTACCTACTGTTTCTTTCTACCTGCCCTTATCCCACCTTAATGTGGGGTCGGCGCAACACAATTTTCCAAGCATGTTGCAAAGAGGATTTGGCTTAGTTTTTACGACCGGCCGCCAGCCTGACGTCACCCCCCTATGAGGGATCCAGTCCCGGGTAATTTAAATTAGAAAATTTACTTTGCCCGACCTGGGAATCGAACCCTGGACCTCCCGGTCTACAGCCCATACTTGCTGCCACTAGACCAAGGAGGCGGAATTATAGTATGGAGGAATTATAGTACCTACTATTAATCTGTTTTTTAAATATCACTGTGATATGAAAAATAAGTTCAGAAACAACAATTGCTTTGTCGGGTGTAGAAATTTATGCCCCTTACTAATAAAAATATTTGAGCGCTGCTTAACTTTATACCATAGGTTGTCCCTTTCATTTTTAAACAATGTAACGCAAGGAAAAAAGTGACAGGTTATTCTTAACCATTTGCTCAGCTAAAAATGCTGTTTTATGTAAGGCCCTGTATGTCTAAGGGCGACTTGCAGCGCTATTACTAACCTAGAGTTAAACCTAAACTTCATTTATCCGACAGCTCACTTCTATCTTTAAATCAAGATTTGGGATATAGATTTATCGCGGAGCTGCAAGTGGCCTTAAGGACTTTGATGATTGTAATTTACGTTTATCAGAACCCATTAATAACGTAAAAGGTTCAAAAATTATTACCTAATATGATGATGACTGCCTCGGTGGCGTGGTGGTATTTCGGTACGACTACGGTTCTGAGGTCTCGGGTTCGATCCCCGGGTCGGGCAAAGTGATATTGGATTTTTCCGTATCAGCCCGGAGTCAGGAATTTGTGCCCGATATGGCGATAGCCTCGCCCCCTATCACATCTGGGACGGAACTAAGCTCGGCGAAATGTGGGTGTTCTATTTCGCTAGTACGCCTCTGCCTACCTCTTCGGGGATACAGGCGTGAGCTTATGTTATATTCAAAACAGTGGTGATGAAGTTTGAAAGTAGATATCACTTAATCAAAGATACATTTTGGCGGCATAATTAAATACTCGAAACAAAGGCGATAAGGTCGATTAATGGTGCAATATTAGTCACTGTTGGGTCCCAAATGTGATGATTAACGAGTGGAGGTTCGTAGGCGATGGACAGATTGCGCGGGAAACATCTGCCACGCGGCCCACGCCACGCCGCGGAGAGCGACCCTACTTTTAGCCGCGGACACGAACTCAGCGGGAGCGGCGCGTTTCAATGCATAAATTGAAATGGAACTGGCCTCGAAGTCAGCGTAAATAACGTATAAACACTTATTGATTTTATTATAAATACGGTGTTTTATTTACAATAATACTGTCTTCGGAATCTGAAGAAGATTCCTAACTGCTATAATAATATGATCTTTCTTTCGCAAAGCCGACATTTTGATCTTGTGCTATATACTATGCTTCATTTATTTTTTCGTATTGTTATTTTCGATATTTTCGTATGTATTTTTTCGTAGTTATGCTTCGTCCTTTTATTTTTCTTTAGTGATTGGTTTGCGCTTATGCCGTATACAGGTGTATACGTGTGTGTATGTGTTTGGAGGTCCAAATCCCGCGTTTTACGTACTTTTTAAAAAGGCCTCCTCTCAAGTCCGACTCTGCGGTCGTGTAATGAAAGGTTTCGTTATGAAAGTGCACGGAAGAAAGGCTACGGAGGCTTGAATAGGAACCCCTATTCTTTATTTCGAGGGTCATAATAGGAGTCCGATCATCTCATTATCATAACTTTATTTGATTGTGACTTGCGATTTGCAGTCGGTGAATACTTTACAAAATAATCGCAAGTTTAAAAACTTAACTAACTGCAGGGTTACCATAATACTGCTATAAGAGGTGGTGGTAACCCCCCTGTAGGTTAGTAATAGCGGTACAAGTCGCCCTAATATCATTAGTTAGTTATAGACAACTATAACTTGTGGTGAGCGTGCCTTTATAATTATATCCAGCCAAATAAAAGAGCCTCCGTGGCGCAGTAGCCGGCTGTGAAGCGAGAAGCCGCGGGTTCGATTCCCGCATTGAGTTGGTGTGGCCTACAGATATTAGTGTCAAGTCTGGGTGTTGTGAGACCTAAAGTCTCTCATAGTCCCTGACCTCCATGATACAGGTCAAGGTGTGTGACTGTTGGATGTATTTATTTATTTAGTCTATAAACTTAGGTGTTGGATTACATTGACTGAAATTTTTAAGTCCGAAAGACTAATTTATATGCGGCATTTCATAAATTAAATTACACCTGATTATTAAAGCAATAAGTATCTTAAGTTTTTTTATTAATTCTTTTAATTTCTTCGGTTTTTCTAATAAGCATTATGAGTATGATGTAGATTTATTTTTTGGTCAAAACTAAAAAGGCAGGGACATAAAGACCTGTGTTAACTTTAATCTTAACCGCCTTTGTAAATATTTAAACAGGCAGCCTTTCGTAAAAACTAAGCTAAATCCTTTCTGTAATATGCTTGAATAAGTCGGTTGCGTCGACCCCACAATATGGTGGGATATGGCAGAAATATATAGGAAATAAAAGTTTAGTAATTGCTCTGGCGTTACCCGTAGGCCTTTATTTATTTAATAGGATTATACAAATAATTATTTCTATCTTTAAAAATCCAAAGCAAATACTTATTTTCGATATCTTTGAATATAATGGCACGTGCTGTCACTGAATTTTGAATCTTACTGCACACAATTTTAGGTTTAAGGATTGATCCCGCGTTCTTTCAGACGAGCTACAATTGGGACGTGGTTGAACTCATGTTATTAATAATATTCGTGAACTACACAAGTTAAGTGATCCTATACAAGTAGGTCAGGGTTTGGAAGTCAATTGTGATCGGGATATCTCACTGTACACTTATCGTTTTTAGGGTTCCGAAGCCCAATGACAAAAAAGGAACCCTTATAGTTTCGCCATGTCCATCCCTCTGTCTGTTTGTCTGACCGCAGTTTATCTCTGAGACTATTACTATGCCTCGATGGCGTGGTGGTATTTCGGTACGACTACGGTTCTGAGGTCTCGGGTTCGATCCCCGGGTCGGGCAAAGTGATATTGGATTTTTCCATATCAGCCCGGAGTCTGGAATTTGTGCCCGATATGGCGATAGGCTCGCCCCCTATCACATCTGGGACGGAACTAAGCTCGGCGAAATGTGGGTGTTCTAGTTCGTTAGTGCGCCTCTGCCTACCCCTTCGGGGACACAGGCGTGAGCTTATGTTATGTTAATAACACCCAACAGTCACACACATAGTCTCGACCCTACACTAAGATAAGAGTATTGTGTTGTGGGTATCAACAACTACTGGTCTAAGAGACCGTGGTGCATCGACCTCATCGAACCCATTTCGATAGGCAAGCTATTCTAGGTGTGTTTGTAATTAAATGATATTTGAAAAAAAATATGTCTCATCTGGTTATTAGAAGAGTGAAGGTCGATGTACCACGGTCTCCCATACCATACGAGAGACTACCGATCTCACAACACCCAAACTCAAAACAAACATCTGTGGGTAATACACACATTTGTCACGGTGCGGGAATCGAATCCGTGGCTTCTCGCTTCACAGCTGGCTACCCGCCCGATGCGCCACGGAACTAAAGTAATAGGTACTTTGTGGAACAGATACTTACTTTTCTTGTCGTAGTACTCCACAAGGTTCGCAGGTCTCTCCGCCCAGTAGAGATAGGCCAAGGCCTTGTCCACGATGGGTGCGACGCAGAGTCCTCGCAGTGGTGGCACTCCATTCCGAGTGTAGTCCGCCAGGAGCTGGACTAGTTCATAATCCGCCTATAATGTTAACATCAATTTAAATTTATGTTATCGAATGGAATCTAAGCTGAAAATTTTAAAATTTGTGCTATACTCTTATTAACTGGTATCACCTATTTATTGCTTTTCGAATTAAGAACTATTTAATAGCTAGTTAAATTTTACCAGTACAATAATTTTGACGTTTTAACAGTAATGTTTTAAACGTCTGATAAAGCATCAAATTATTCTTCAAATAAATCGAGAATAATGGAACAATAGGCTCTTGGTCTATCTAATAAATTTAGCTGCAGCGAAAATTAATTTTGATATAAGCACTATAAAATAAATGATCAAAATAAAGCGCACACACCTTTATACTTAAACTAAGTTTACAGAGAAGGAAGACTCAGGCTGAGATCTATAGAGCGAACTTCGACTAAGTCTTAGTCAAAGTAGCGAACTCAGTGGGAATTTGGAATTGTTAAATCGAACTTTAACTTAGTCTGAATATGTTTTTACAAGAAAAACAGGCTGACAGACAGACTAAGCAAAGATTTTCTTTTTTTTTATAGCAGAGATTGGCAAACGAGCAGATGGGTCACCTGATGGTAAGTGATCTCCACCGCCCATAGACAACCAAGACACAAAAATAATCATGGGTGCGTTACCAACCTAAAAGGAGGGAATCGAAGGGGAGGGAAAAGGGATTGGAAAAGGGAATGGGGAAATGGGCCACCGGAAATCTCACTCACCGAACGAAACGCGGCAGCAAGCTGGCACTTTACGTCGGTTTTCTGAGAGACAGTGGTATCAAACCGGTCGAGCCGGCCCATTCGTGCTGTAGACATTTGTCTACAGCGTGGCTCTACCACTCAAAAATAGTATAATATATTGTATATTTAAGTTGGGTGGGGTATTTCCAACACTTGTAAAAAATGACTCGAACTATGTCGAAGTTCGCTCTATAGATCTCAGCATCAGTGCTATGGGTGTATTCCTTTATAGCAGAGACTAACAAGCAAGCAGGAAGGTCACTTGATCGTAAGCAGCAGTGGCGAAAGATTCATACAACTCGATTCCTACCGGCTTACCTTTGCCAAATAATTGGCTTAACAACTATGCATTAATCAGAAGAAAATGCAGCATCGGCTTCCGTTTTCAAAAATATCACCCATCGCCACTGGTAAGCAGTGGCGGACAAGAGTTAAATTTCATGTGGGCAAATTTTATTTCACGAGGCCACCTGGTAGTAATGGTTTTGTTTTTTTGGTTACATTCGTCAAGGCGCGAGGCCCTACGGAACATGAGGCCGTCGGCGATGGCCTACGTCACCCACGCCTTACGCTGCCTCTTATGGTAAGTGATCTCCAACGCCCATAGACATATGATATATTCGAATATATTTTTTAAGGATTATATCGCGATTATTTTTATTTTATTTTTCGCGTAAAAATTCGTCAGTCTTGATACCAAAAGAATCATGGGCGCGTTGCCATCCTTAAACGACTCCCTCATTTAAGGGGTGGGGAAGGGGGAGGAAATTTTGATACCGGAAATCTCAATCGAAATAGGAAATGTAATAGCCAGCAGCCATTTTACATCGGTGTTGTGCGTGCTGTAGACGTTATTGTCTACAGCGTGGCTATACCACTCAAGCCATTTAATTAGGTCGCCGCGCCTATCTTTGGTAACAGACGTGGTAAGAGCGCATGCTATAGCTCTCAATATTATGATTAACGCCACTTATCTGCGACATAACTGTTTGTTATATATGTATACTTCACAGTTCTATTTTAATTTAAATGTAACGTAATTTTATATTTGAAAAAGCTAAAAACTAATAAGAAAATAATAATAAATAAATACACCCAACAGTCACATACATAGTCCTAACCCCACACTAAGATGGAGTCTTGTGTCGTGGGTATCAGGAACTACGAGAGACATTCAGTCTCACAACGCCCAGACCTCGAAACAAATATATGTGGGCCACACAGACATTTGTCTCAGTACGGGAATCGAACCCGCGACCTCACGTTTCACAGCCAACTAACCCTCGCCCGCTGCGCCACCGAGGATGTCAAGAAAACGTCTTCTAATGATTTAATACGTTAAAAAACTTATTAATTATTGTTAATTATTAAAACTAGGTGAAGTGGCAGTGTTTGAGTAGGAAGGCAAACCCTGCCATTAGCTGGGATAATGTCAGGCAGAAAGAAATAATGAATTTATTAATTCCAAGTCATGCAATTATTTTCCAAAAATATAAGTCAATACAATGATGAATGTGTACTGAGGTATTAGCGACATAGCATAATATTATCGCAGATATTTTAATTATTGTGTTATTTTAGTGAAATGCTCGAGGGTTGATACGCAAAAATTATGGTTAAAGGAGGAATCCGTAGCAATGTTTGATTGAGACTTACTTCGTAAAGAAACAGTAAAATTATTTTGCCATTCCTCAAAATAAAACGTAATTAACTAAAGTTTGAGATCATATTTCTACATCAAAGATATTATAATACAACTCCATACTTCAATATGGAAAAATACTTAATAACTTGAACAGGAAGTTATTTCTAAAATGCCATGATATATTGGTTGAGGCATAACAAGCGCTTTGGTAAAGTTATTTAATATTGAGATTCTAAAGTCGCTTACTCCGAAGCATACGGCTTCAATCAAAGAGTACATTTATCTATAATAACTCTAATATTTTAACTAGAACTGATTATATGTCGGTAAAATCAGCAAGAGACGTATTTTACAAATTAAGATAGAATTTAAAAAATCAAGACTCATAAAGAGAGTTATTTAAATACATAAGCCTATCTACATCGGAATTATGCCGTTCGCCTATCGGAACTACAATATCCACACTTCGCCGAATTTATTTCCGTCCCAGATCTTATAGGGGGCGAGCCTATTGCTATATCGGGCACAAACTTCGGACTCTGGGCTGATACTGAGTAGAAAACCCAACATTACGTTACCCGGGGATCGAACCCGAAACCTCAGACGGCTAGGCGTACCGCGCACGCAATACAACTAACTCCAATAACGCAGTCTATAAAGAGATTTATATGTTCTTTTAAATGAGCTTATTACAACATACATAGGTTCATTTAAAAGAACAAGTAAATCTCTAGCACTAGGATTATAATAATAATAATGCTAGTCCCGATTTAATGTTTGTATCACTTATTAGAGTTGATAAACATCAGTGGCGAAAGGTCCATACAACTCTATTCTTACCGGCTTACCTTTGCCAAATTATTGCCTTAACAAATAGGCACTAATCAGAAGAAAATGCAGCGTCGGCTTCTCCTTTCAAAAATATCACCCTTCGCCACTGATAAACATACTTTATATTTTGTAACAGTTGCTCTTTCGTAAAGATCTTTGAATAGAGATACGCCTTTAGTTTGGTTTCAAAGAGTTCAAAAATATCGTTAATCACAACAATATGGAATTCAATCGTTTTGTAATTATGAGAAAGAGTAATCACAAGTTTAAAAACGGACCGAATTCAACATTTATGCGATCGTGACCAAATTTATATGGGCCCACTCTTGAAATAAGCTCTATCAAACACAAAAAGAATCTTGAAAATCGTTTATCGAGTAACATACATAAAAAAACACACAGACGAATTGAGGACCTTTTTTGAAGTCGGTGGAAAAAAAAAATTAACTGTAAGGGAACTATAGTCTAAAGAAATTAGAACAATACGCGAAGAAAAAGTCGTATCGTAACTTTTTTTATTTCCTTCAATGAGAACCTCAGTGTTTTCGATTCGATGATTTATTAGAAAATTGTTGGTGCTAAACTACTTTTGTCGCGACTCGTAAATGCGTTTGACGCCACACCACATCGATATAATATATATCGATGCCACACCAGCATAACAATTAATGACATTTTTATTTGCCTTATCATTGAATTAGTATATGTTATTGAATGAATGATAAAACCTTTATTTTTCAAGAAGAAGACTAATAATATTTTTAATCGACTTCCAGAAAGAAGAAGGTCCTCAATTCACCTGTATTTTTTTTAATGTATGCTACGCGATATCTCCGCCAAATGTGGACCGATTTTCAAAATTATTTTTGTATTCGATAGAGCTTATTTCAAGGGTGGTCCCATATAAATTTGGTCACGATCAGATTTGTAGTCGGTCTGTTAAGTTTTACACTTCAATTTTAAATATTTTTTTGTGTTTTAGTACAGTATTAGATTTATACTTATATTGTATATATACTTTATATTATACTATCAAACGATGTCATGAATCCATGACTGCAAGTAGCTACAGCGTAGCAAGTTGCTACGGTCGTAGTATTGAGGCGTAGCAAAGCAAAACGCAAAGCTCGTACGTAGCAAGCAACTTCCAAGAACTTGTGTAAATAATAATTATGCACTTCAACTACCGCGCGGACCTAGGTTTCATCTAAAAATAAATAATACAAAATGTTGGGTTTTCATTTTGAATAATGTGTTGATCAATTATTTTGTTATTTTTTTTATAGCATGGCGTAGCAAACGAGCAGATGGGCCACTTGATGGTAAGCGATCACCAATGCCACGATACCAGAGGAATCGTCGATGCGTTGCCGGCCTTTGGGAAATCTATATGATCTTTTTTTGAAGGTCTCGATGTCGTATCGGTCAGGAAATACTGCCGGGGGAAGCTGATTCCAGATGGATGTTGTACGAGGAAGAAAGTTCTTCGTAAACCTCACTGTCGAGGAGCGCCATTCGTCCAGATAGTAGGGATGGAATGCTAACTTATGATTTTGATTTTGTTTTCATCAACTGTCGGAGGTTATTGAGTTGGTGTGAAGGAGATAACCCAAGTCCGTTACCATCGGACTCAGTTGACCTTAATGTCGAATGCCCTTTTTGTTTGGCATTTACTCATAGAGCCTGAAACGCAGCCATACCCATAATTAAGGGCCGAATCACATTAAGACCGATCAAACACCAGGTTATTATGAAAACCTCATTCTGTTTACCTACTCAAATATTTACATAATTTACATACAAAAGACAGCTTGGCAGCCTTGGTGGCGCAGCGGGTGAATAGCCGGCTGTGAAGCGAGAGGCCACGGGTTCGATTCCCGCATTTTGACAAATATTTGTGTGGCAAATATAAATTTGTTTCAAATCTGGAGGTTGTGAGACTGAAAGTCAAATAGTCTCTGACACCCACCATACAGGTTATATCTAGTGTGGGGTCAGGACTAGGTGTGTGACTGTTGGGTGTATTTACTATTATTATTTATTCATAAAGATAACCAAATCTCGTAGGATTCTGTTCCTTATTAGCATAGTGTGGCCCTTAAAGACTGTAGTATGCTGTTCGTAAAAATATCGTTTATCTTATAGCATAGTTGTTTTGTTGGTGTGATGCTTTATATAGAAACATGATGGACGAGCAGTCGGCTGTAAAATACAAGGTCGGGTCACAGAACTCCACACCGAAATTATATCACCCTTGATTCTGCCTTTACTGATAGTTGAAATATTTTATACATATCATTGGATAATTTAGTTGACTCTTAATCATTCAATTCATTAATAATTTTGTACTTGTCTAACTGAATAAATTATCACTAATTTAATTTTGGAATAACACTTTATGCTAAAACAAATACAACACTATTAATTGAAATAAAACTATTCTTATGGATTCTATCACGATTATGTTTAATTAAAACATAAGTTAAATCCGTAAGAATAGTTTTATTTCAATGTATAATATTCGCGTAAACTTAAGAAATCAGTACAAAACTATTAAATTGCGCATTGGGTGCATTTGTATAATAGTTGTAAAAGTGCCCAGTAGCCCGAGCACGAAAAACGAATGTAAATGTAAATGTATTCGAGTTCGCTGCGCACTGATGACGTTTGGTTAATATTTCATACAAATTTCATAGACGCGCATCGAGTTCGAATACATTTACGGTTGTCAGAAATTTTCCTGCTCAGGCCGCGGTTGTGCGAACTTACACATTGTGTCACACAACTATCCCTTACTACTAGTTTTTCTCGATTCCCGAAATCAACGATAGTTTACAGTTTCTCCATACATTTTTTTGTTTTATATTTTTATTCATAAAAAGATGTACAGGCGGACTTAATGCCAGAGGCATTCTCTACCAGTCAATCTTTTGATGATGCAGATAATGGATAAGTCAGGTGTATATGAGAAAAAGATAAATAAAGGTGTAACAAATACAAATTTAAAATAATAAATCTCTATCTGTAATAGAAAAATATTTATAAATACACATTATTACATAAATAAAATATACAAACCAACAAACACAAGCAAAGCGAACTTTCAACATTAGTGAAAATAAAAGAAAAGTTAATTCGTTGTAGTTTCCGCAAAGTGGCGCTGCTAGTCAAATGTATGGACAAAACGCAAATGATCGTCGATTTCGAGAACCGAAAACTGTCAAAATAAACTCGTATTAGGGGCGCTGAAAACTTGAAGACTGCAGCGCGGGATTGTTACGCGGTGCGAATAGGTGTACGTCCAACTTTACACAGACCATTGTATGCACGACATTTACTACAACATCGCAGAAAAAAAATTACATAGAAATATAATTAGTAATAATAAGATATAATACTAATAATAATATATGCCCTCTAATATTATTGTCCCACTGCTGGGCACGAACCTCTTCTACTAATCAGAGGACTAATAAGATACTATATGAAAATCATAATCAATATACGAATATGAATTGTACTTACCTACTATCTTACCGAGTACTAAAATATGTATTTGTGATTAAATCGATACCATTGCGTGCAAAACTTCACATTGAAGTAAACATAAACATATTGTGCATTTCGTCTTCTGAATAACTTAATACTATAAAATGTTACTAGTTCAATAATATATTCAGATAAAAACATATGCGTAGTGCCATGCAGTATGCCACAAAAACCAAAGATGCATACAAATATACATCTTTTAGAATCAGTATCGGGTCTAGGTTTTTTCAATGCGGGAGCAAGATGCTAATTTTAGATTGCCTCAGTGGCGTAGTTGTATTTCGGTATGACTACGGTCCTGAGGTCTTGGGTTCGATCCCCGGGTCGGGCAAAGTGATATTGGATTTTTCCATATCAGCCCGGAGTCTGGAATTTGTGCACGATATGGCGATAGGCTCGCCCCCTATCACATCTGGGACGGAACTAAGCTCGGCGAAATGTGGGTGTTCTAGTTCGCTAGTGCACCTCTGCCTACCCCTTCGAGGATATAGGCGTGAGCTTATGAGCTTATGAGCAAGATGCTAATTTTCCCGATTTTACCGCCCGCAAATTAGGGCGCACTTCAAGATTTTGCCGCCTCCCAAATCCTGCAGCCGGGGGAATGTGCACCCTGTCGCCCCCACACCTAGACCCGGCACTGTCTAAAAATATTTTCTAGAAATATTTTCTTATGACAGCAAAAATAAGTAAAATATAATAATAACTCTTATGTTTGAATATCGATTCTCATATGTGTTAAAAAGATTATCGAGGCTTTTGTAACATATTATAGACAAAACTATAGATCGACAAGGAAACTAAACTACTAACGGCCGGTTCCAATAAACAATCTCAGTTCGAATGTGCAGATAGATTACTAAAATTTGCCAATAAGTACACAAATTAAACAAGACTCCGTCAAATTACTTGATTTGATTGGTTCATAATCGCGATGTATCTGCACTCTAAATTTAGATTGTTTATTGAAACCGGCCTTAAATGATTCTAGGGAGTGATAAATATATGTAAGTTCTGGACTAAAACTTACTGAGTGTCGGTCGCGGTCGCGCCGCTCTCGCCAATCCTGACGACTTTCGATATGGCCAGAGCGCGCGGGCCGGCCATGACGGTCCGACTTGCCAGAGCCCGAAGGACCCACGGGAAACATGGTGACCTAACCTCCTCGTACGAACTTACAATAAATAATTAAGGGACAAAGAAAATTTCTTTCCGAGTTTTATAAAACATAATGATTTGCAACTCCTATAGGCACAGACCTGTGTGAAGGAAATGTACAAATAATCACCTTAAAAAAAGGAAAATTATTATGATGCAACACAATATTTACTTCAATGGTTAAATCATTTTTATATGAAAATATTTTTTGTGTTAAAACATGACCTTATGAATTATTTATCGCAGAAATTGTTTTCGAGGTAGCCGTTCCTTTTATAAAAATACTAGCTGACCCGCGCAACTTCGTCTGCGTAGGAGAGAGAGGGTTGAAAGAATGAGTAGTAGGCACCTATAATCCAGTAATTCTAAAGGAGGTAATGGGATGATCTACTTCGGTCCGGTTTCGTGAGTCACGCAGTCAGTACCCCCGTCAGTCACCCTGTCGGTTACCCCGTCAGTTACCCCGTCCATCACTCCGTCGGTCACCCCGTCGGTCACCACGACAGTCACCCTGTCGGTCAACCCGTTGGTCACCCGGTCTGTCACCCATCTGTCACCCGTCTATCACTCGTCTGTCATCCATCTGTCACCCCGTTTGTCACCTAGTCAGTACCCCCGGCAGTCACCCCGTCCATCACCCTGTCGGTTACCCCGTCAGTCACCCAGTCCATCACCCCGTCTGTCACCCAGTCGGTCACCCCATCTGTCACCCCGTATGTCATCGGTCTGTCACCCGTCGGTCAGCCGTCTGTGACCCCGTCTGTCACCCGTCTGTCACCCATCTGTCACCCCGTCTGTCACCCGTCTGTCACCCCGTCTGTCATCCGTCTGTCACTCCGTCCGTCACCCCATCAGTCACCCCGTCAGTCACCTCGTCAGTCACCTCGTCAGTCACCCCGTCCGCCACCCCATCAATTAGCCTGTCAGTCACCCCGTCATTCCTCACGTCAGTCGCCCCATCAGTCACCCCGTCAGTAACCCCATCAATCACCCCGTCAGTCACCCCTTAGGTCTTAGCGTGATGTTATATAACCTATAGCCGTCCTCGATAAATGGGCTATCCAACATAAAAAGAATTTTTCAATTGACAAATACTGACATTAATATTTATACGATACTAACGACACTCAATTGTTTTGCCTTCCCGGAACCTCTCCACTAATACTTGAACTTTATGGTATGGTATTAAAGTTCAAATTGACTTTTAAGTATTATTACGAATCGATTGTATGGGAGTACAGAAAAGTGTTGTTTTTAGACTTTTTCAGACAATTTTTCATTTTTTTCTCTCCGTAAGAACCATCCTCGTACTTCGAGGAATATTCTAAAAAAAGAATTAGCGAAATCGGTCCAGCCGTTCACGCGTGATGGCGTGACAACGGGAAACGGGTTTCATTTTTATATATATAGATTGGTATAAACCTAGATGCACAGTTGACGGTCGGAAAATGGGACAGCAAAGAAGTGCTTAAGCACTCGTTTTGCGTACAGTCGAACGTCGATAGAATTCTAAATTTCAAAATTCAAATTAAAGAACGCTTGCTCATTTCGTTTAAAACCCTACTTTATAACACGTGCTTAGGGTTATATTTGTGTTGATTTAATTACAACTTGTGATCGTTTTCTTTGTTTTATTTCTGAGACCACTTTTTAGGAGGATATTTGCAAAGAACTGTACATCTAGGGTATAATATATTGATGGTATAAACGTTAAAATACTATTAGTATACCTTTATAAAGTCTTATTTAGGTAAATACAGTATAACACTCGATAATATAACACAATACATTTGTTTTCAGTTATATTAAAACAGTTTGCATTACATAAATTCACATAAGAATCATATGACGGGGTCTCGTACTCTCGTGAAGCTTTATTACCGTATGATATTCATACGAGCAACTCTCCTCGCCTAAATGAGGCTTAAGTATAATGTAAACCTGGAGGCGATTCTTGACACGCGATTCGAATTATAAATCGACTCGATTTCATTTAGTGACTTAAAATTCAACCGAAATAGAGTTAATAAGTGCACTAATGTCACGTTAAACATTATCAAACGATAAGTTCTCGAATCTAATGCAACATTAGCGTAATTTTTAACTCGATTTCTGTGGAATTTTAAGTCAATAACATAAGCTCACGCCTGTAACCCCGAAGGGGTAGGCAGAGGCGCACTACCGAACTAGAACACTCTCATTTCGCCGAGCTTAGTTCCGTCCTAGATGTGATAGGGGGCGAGCCTATCGCCATATCGGGCACAAATTCCAGACTCCGGGCTGATATGGAAAAATCCAATATCACTTTGCCCGACCCGGGGATCGAACCCAAGACCTCAGAACCGTAGTCATACCGAAATACCACCACGCCACGGAGGCAGTCTTAAGTCTTAAGTCAATAAATGAATCCGAATCGAGGTCAAATTCGAATCGAGTGGGAAGAGTCACCCCCTAGTACATCGTTTCAAAACAGGCATAAATCGCGATAGCAGTGTTTAAGGGATATCGCGGTACACGATTACAATGTACGATATGATATGATTATGAGTTTGATATGAGCAGAGTTCCGGAGAATTCCGGTTTGTTTAAAAAGTAAGTTAACTACAAATTACAAGGCTAGAAAAAAGGGCAACTGCCAAATCATAAAAAGCTACCCAGCAAAGACACAGCAATAATTATTATTCTGCCGTTGTTATTTTGTACGGTTATTGATGTGCAGGGGGTTACCACCACCTCTTAAAGCAATATTACTATAATCTTACTTGTACCGATTCCCGTACAAAAAAAACGAGGTAATACTATAATAATACTGCTATCAGAGGTAGTGGTAACCCCCCAGGTGTGTGAAACATGTAGGTGGTATAGAAATTTCGCAACTTTGGGGCATTTTTCATTCATAAAAATAGTATAAAATAAAATATTATTTTCGTTTTCACCTTAAAGACAATTTTGTCGAACAACAGGCACTATTTCACTATTTTGTTTTATTTTCTGTTGTGGACCTCTATCCTCTTTTATGTTATGTGTTTTTCTTATGGCGGGACGAGTTAGACTGCTATTGGAAGGACTGACAACAGAAAGCTATGGACAGAGAGGTATGGAAGAACGGTAGGGAGGCCTTTGCCCTGCAGTAGGACAGCCACGGCTAGTGTATGTATGTATGTATATGTACCTCTGTAAAAGCTTGTATAAATTACATCGAAACACACGTCAAAGTGTACCTTAAGTTCGATTCTTATTTGCAACTATAATAGTTTGGAGAGTTTTTATATTTTGACGGATAATGTATAGAACACCTGCCGACATTTCAAAGTTATCTCTTAGATAAATTACTCGGCTATTAAAAAATCAAGTGTTTTCGGGTTAAATCGATTTATATTTTAGTCATCAGACGTTGAATATTGAATATACCTCTATACAGCGAGAAGGGGGTGGGTGGGGCGCCTTTCCCCCCACTCCCCACGAATTACCCTATGCTGAACCCGATGTTGTCGTAGGTCAAAAAGGCGAGACAAAAGAGCGGTAAAGTTTAACGTAATAAGTTATTTACACAGGTCATGATAGCTGGAAACGGTCGCTGTATCAGTAGCGAAAAGTCCATACAACTTGATTCCGGCTTACGTTTTCCGAATTTTCTAATAATAAATAGGCCTTAAGGAAAAGAAAATCTAATAGCGGCTTCCCTTTGGAAAATTCTCACTCTTCGCCACTGCGCTGTTTATAGCTTGAGGAAATCCGGTTAGACCGGTTTTAAAGAGGAACTGATGTGTAAATGAGTAAATGAAAATAATACTGATCATTTATGTGGGCGTAGGTTGGCGTGCTAGAAGCCTTGCGATAGGTCTGGTAGGAAAATATTTAGACGATGGCTTTCAGTTTCAAGATCTTTATGTAACACGTTTCTACCGGCCCTTATCCCACCTTAATGTGGGGTTGGCGCAACACACTTTTTCAAGCATGTTGCAGAAAGGATTTGCCTAAGTTTAGGACCGGCTGCCTGCCTGACGTTAACACCCTCTAAGGGATCCAGTCGCGGGCAAATTAAATTAGAAAATTCGCTTTGCCCGACCTGGGAATTGAACCCACGACCTCCCGGTCCACAGCCCATATATGCTGCCACTAGACCAAGGAAGCGACTAACTAACTTCATGTAACACCTTCTGAATACTAAATACATGTTCGATGTAAATGCATTATTAAAAATAATAAAAAAATAAAAAAAAATACACCCAACAGTCACACACCAAGTCCTGACCTCACACTAGGTATAACCAGTATCATGAGTTTCAGTGACTATGAGAGACTTTCGGTCTCACAACATCCAGACTTGAAACAAATATCTGTGGGCCACACAAATATTTGTCTCAATGCGGGAATCGAACCCGCGGCTCGCTTCACAACTGGCTACTCGTGCACTGCGCCACGGAGGCTGCCTGAATTATAGATGGGTCGACTCATTTGTGCACGTATGTGTGTGTATATTATGTGATTTATGTGACAGTTAGGATCAATCTTCGTTATATGCTTAATAGACTTAAGCCGGCTTGCACCATCATTACTAACCTACAGTTAGTCGTAACCTCAAGTTAAACTGAAAAAGAAATATATGAAGGAGATGTAATTAATTAAATGTCATCATATATTATCTGTAATTACATGTAGTACATTACATGTAATGAACTACATGTTCTTCATATATTTCTTTTTCAATTTAACTTGAGGTTAGGACTAACTGTAGGTTAGTAATAGTGGAGCAAGTCGGCCTTAAGATAGAAATTAATTGTCATGCACAGCGGTTAAACGTAAACTAGTAACGGAAACCGCGTACGAAAATACACTTGGCGTTTTGACGGAACTACATATGTAGTTTTATTTCTAAGTTTTATTTAAATACTAGCTGACCCGCGCAACTTCGTCTGCATATGAGAGAGAGGGTTGAAAGAGTGAGTCGTAGGCACCTATAGCACAATAATTCTAAAAGAGGTAATGGGATGATCTATTTCGGCCGTCAGTCACCCCGTCTCTCACACCGTCAGTCACACCGTCTGTCAAACCGTCTGTCACTCCGTCTGTCACCCCGCCTGTCACCCCGTCTGACACCTCGTCTGTCACCCAGTTGGTCACCCGTCTGTCACCCCGTCTGTCACCCGTCTGTCACCCGTCTGTCACCCAGTCAGTCACCCCGTTAGTCATCCAGTCAGTCACCCCGTCTGTCTGCCCCGCCTGTCACTCCGTCTATTACCTCGTCTGGCACCCAGTCGGTCAACCCGTCGGTCACCCCGTCTGTCACCCAGTCTGTCATCAGTCTGTCACCAGTCTGTCACCCCGTCTGTCACACCGTCTGTCACCACGTACATCACCCAGTCTGTCACCCGTCTGTCACCCCTTTTGTCACCCCGTTTGTCACCCTTCTGTCACCCCGTCTGTGACCTCGTCTGTCACCGGTCTGTCACCCGTCTGTCACCCCGTCTATCACGACTTCGGTCACCCGTCTGTCACCCGTCTGTCACCCCGCCTGTCACCCCGCCTGTCACCCCGTCTGTCACCCCGTCTATCACCTCGTCTGTCACCCAGTCGGTCACCCAGTCGGTCACCCCGTCTGTCACTAGTCTGTCACCCCGTCTGTCACCCTTCTGTCACCCGTCTGTCATCCCGTCTGTCACCCAGTCGGTCACCCCATCTGTCACCCCGGCTGTCACCCAGTCGGTCACCCCATCTGTCACCCCGTCATTCACCTCGTCAGTCACCCCGTCCGCCACCCCATCAGTCACCCCGTCATTCCTCACGTCGGTCACCCCGTCAGTCATCCCATCAGTCACCCCATCAATCACGCCGTCAGTCACCCCTTAGTCACAGTACCATTCATCCCCTCGGTCAACACTAAAATATTTTTTCAAATCGAACCAGTCGTTTCTGAGATATAAAATTAGCATTATTCATTTTTGCTCCGCTCCTTTTGGTCATAGCGTGATGTTATATATCCTATAGCCATCCTCGATAATTGGGCTATCCAACACAAAAAGAATTTTTCAATTCGAACCAGTAGTTTTTGTCTGAGATATAAATTTTCCCGATTTGGCAACATTTTTCATTTCTGCTCCGCTCCTATTGATCAAAGCGCGATGTTATATAGCCTATAGCCATCCTCGATAAATAGGCTATCCAACACAAAAAAAATTTCAATTCAAACCAGTAGTTTCTGAAATATAGTCTTTTCAACATTTTTCATTTCTGCTCCGCTCCTATTGGTCATAGCGTGATGTTATATAGCCTATAGCCACCCTCGATAATTGGGCTATCCAACACAAAAATAATTTTTCAAATCGAACCAGTAGTTCCTGAGATTAGCGCGTTCAATCAAACAAACAAACTCTTCAGCTTTATAATATTAGTATAGATGACTACGAATTTCGACGTGTATTATATCAAAGAAAACTTTTTAAAGCGCTTTCCAAATATAACGAGTTTCTTTTTGGTGGTTAGCGAACAAGACGTGCATAATAATTAATCCAAAAATCTGTACGAAAATTATCTCTATATGGGGATAAGCTTCAGTTTCATCATCATTTCTTGATCTTTAGTATCTTATCTGATCTTTAGATAAAGTGGCATCCGAAATTACACCGTTATCAATTTCTATATAAATAGGTAAAGACAAAATAGTTCACTAACTTTCACAGAAGGAGTTTCTCAATTCGCGGTATTTCCGGCAAATGTGGACCGATGATAATTTTTTTGCGTTCGACATAATTCATTTATGGGTGATCCCCATCGAGTAATCAGTCAATAACCAATTTGTCAAGATCTGATAAGATTTTGAAGTCGGTTTTAAAGTTTCTAATCATTTAATTGCCCATATCTATTTGTCCAGCGACTTCCTGCGACCTTTATCAGGCAGTCAGTCCATTTTGTAGGTGGACGTCCTACGCTGCGCTTGCCGGTACGTGGTCTCCACTCGATAACTTTTCTACCACATCGGCTATCAGTTCTACGAGCTATGCAGGCCGCTTCCAACAGGTCGATCTGGAAATCTGTGGGGGAGGCCTATGCAGCAGTGGACGTCCTATGGCTGATGATGATGATGATGGTCTATTTGTCACCAATTTTCTTTATTGGTAGCTAATAGCTATTGGCAAGGCTTAGAAAAAATAATAAGGTCGACTTTGATCAAGCAAATACTATTATTACTAATTCGATAGATTAGTCGATATAAGAGACCGGCGTAGGGTTGATTATAGTCGTCAACGGTAGCGGAGTCGGCGTCGTGTTTGTTTGACCATTATTTTATTCCAAACTTAATGCGTTAGTGGCCCTGACCTGATCACGCTGACTCCATTTTTTCCACCTAACGATCTATTCAGTCGATTTTTGTTTATATGTGTCATTTTGATGAAGTGTGTAACTAAGTCGCCTCCTTGGTCTGATCGCACATGTGGGCTGTGAACCGGGAGGTCTTGGGTTCGATTCCTAAGTCAGGCAAAGTGATTTTTCTAATTTGATTTGCACGGGACTGGATCTCCAGAGGAGGGTTGACGTCAGGCAGCCAGCCGGTCGTATAAACTAAGCCAAATCATTTCTGCAACATGCTTGAAATGCGTGTTGCGCCGACCCCACCTTAAAGTGGGATAAGGACAGGTAGAAATAAAGTGTAATGATATTAAAATTCAGTCGTACCTCAGCTGAGTACGTCGGTATATGATTTGCGGCATAATTTATGATTGCCGGGTTGTCAGGTATAATTTGTCATGGCTATGTTTTAAACCACTATTATAAATCGGTAGTAATATAGTTTTCATACAAGATGTATGTAAGAAATATATTTTTTAAATTCATGCCTAAGTGTATTGTACATTGTACTATTGTATTAGAGAATACTCTAATACAATACGGTTTAAGTACAAATCTAAAACATGTACGCCGAAATAAATGTAGTCCACATTTACACAAAGCCACATATTTTCTGCAATATGTTTGAAAGTGTGCTATACTGATCCCACATTAAAGTGGGATAGGAGGAGATGAAATTATATTTATTAATTTATATATTTGTCCATCGATATATTATTTACCTAGATGCACAGTTGAAGGTCGGAAAATGGGACAGCAAAGAAGTGCTTAAGCACTTCTTTTGCCTGCAGTCGGACGCCGATAGAATTCTAAATTTCAAAATGTAAATTTAAGAACGCTTGATCATTTCGTTTAAAAAGCTACTTTATGACACATGTATAGGGTTATATTTGTGTTGATTTAATTAGAATTTACGATATTTTTCTTTGTTTTATTCCTAAGACCACTTTTTAGGAGGATATTTGCAAAGAACTGTGCATCTAGGGTATATTATATTGATGTATTTGTCGCATAGAAAAGTTTCTAAAGCTACAAAACGGTGCCTGCGCTTACATTAACAGTTAGCCCATTCTCACACGCCCCGGTGCCGGATATCCCGTGGCAAATGTATGCCATAGCGTTTCCTCAACAGACGGCTCGGAAAGTCTAGTACAGTAGCTGTATATTAGTACTCAGAATCGGGCGCAGACTTCCCGCCAGTCTGAACGTATGGAACTGGGTTACAGCGCCAATGTTCATTTCCTAGTACCAATGACTTAGCTAGATTAGAAAATGGGTCAGATTATTAAAGATAATAGTATAATAAAAATATCAGCCCTGTAATATTACTGTCCCACTGCTGGGCACGGGCCTCCTCTACTAATGGTAGGGGTTAGGGCTTAGTTTACTATGCAGCCCTAATGCGGGTTGGTAGACTTTACATACCTTAGAAATTCTTGTGGAGAAATTCTAGGGTATGCAGAATTCCTCACGATGTTTTCCTTCACCGTTATAGCAAGCGATAATTCACAATGAAAGCACACTCAACATAGACAAGTCAGAGGTGTGTGCTCTTTTTTTTTGGGGTTGGTCGAACCTCCGACACTTATCTCGGCAGTCCATATCACATCCAACTGAGCTATCGCTGCTATTTATGGTACGATTGTATATGATGGAAGGTGAATTAAAGTTTAACAAAAACTTAAAACAGACTCCACCATTTTCACACATTTAAGACGATATTTTCGAAACTACTGAACCGATTTTAATGTAACTTCACTATTTCCTAAGTTGGATGATATTATCTAGTCCAAAAAAATCTATCGCAATCCGGTTCATAGTTTCTATGATATATATGATACATATATACGTGGACAGTTCAGAAGCTCATATAGACTAACATATGCGAATATCGTGCAATTTTAACAATATTACATACATACAGGTCGTATTGATAACCACCTTTTTTAGTCAGTTAATCAACAAGAATTAAACAAGAAATGCATAGAATTTCGTGGAAAATCTACAGTAACGTTAGTTTTTAATAAATTTTTCTATATCCCCTTATTTCACCTTAACACTGTTTCAAGCATGTTGCATAAAGGATTTGGCTTAGTTTTTACGACTGAATACCTGCCTGATGTCAAACCTCTTCCGGGAGATTCAGTCCCGGGCAAATCGTGCTAGGGAAACACCCCGCCCGACCAGGGAATCGAACCCAAGACATTTGTAATTTTAACTTCTCGAAAACGTTAGTATACGTTCGCCTATCTATGGAACTCTTCACTGTGCAGTGTGCGTTATCATCTAAACGTGTTTTTTTATCACATTACTATCAACATCGGATATTTACTTGAAATCGTTAATGTGTTATAGCTATACGTAGATTGGGTAAGTGACCTGTGTAACACACCCTTAAATACCTTTATCGGAGCTTTTATTCCAGATGTATAGAGTCGTCAATGCCTTGGCATTAAAATAGAAATTAGGCCATGGACTGGCGCCTATAGCACTTCGTGCCTCGATGAAAGGGTTGTATACCAGAGCGCAGGGAAAATTATTGCTCCATAAGGTATAAGATTACAGGAGTATGTAGACATAACGGCGATAGAGCTTTTAGTAAGAATAGTGATTGATAAGTTGATGGTATTTATTTATATGAAAATCTTTTAATTGGGTAATTCACTATTTTTTAAAAGTATACAGGGCTATTTATTAGTTTGTCCTAAACATGTAAAAAAAATCGTAATTTATTTTCATATATTTAGTTCAAAAAATCAATAATTAATATGTATAATTTAGTTTGCCGCCAAAACGCTACCTGTTAACTGTAGCTCTGAGTGACGTCATTGTTTCTTACCATAGATACAAAATGGCTTTTAAAAAAGATATTGAGGAAATAACATTTATGATTTCAAAGTAAAAAAAGGGTCAGATATTTCGTAGATCAGATATAGATCGTCGATCACATCCGCGTTGAAATGAAGTTCAGATTTAAATAAAAATACAAAAATAAATTACCAAATAACCTGGCAGTATGACTTTGGATCTTAGGTCTTACGTCCTTGTGGAGCAAATAAACAAGAAAAATGAGTAATCTGACATCATGCATCGTGGTTGGTGTATACAGTCACGTGACTCACAGATAAAAAAATAAATATTTAAATTATTAAATAAAATTATTCTTGGAGTACTTTTAATAAATTCCTATTGCATACTGATTTCTTAAGTTTACGTGAATATTATACATTGAAATAAAACTATTCTTACGGATTCTATCACGATTAGGTTTAAATAATTAGGTTTTAATTTTAGTTTGACTAATAATTAAAACCTAATCGTGATAGAATCCGTAAGAATAGTTTTATTTCAATCCTATTGCATACGTTATTAAGATGATAAATCTATGTTCCTACATCAATTCATTGATATTCATTGATATATATTGGTTACTGTAGTCAAGTACCCAATTGCCAAGAAAGTTCGATTCCAATTTGAAATTGGAAACTGCTAGGCTATATTGTAGGATCTCACTTGCAAACTTATTTCTGATTCTCCAGTGAAAACACTATTTGCAATTCTGTAATTAAATGAAATCATACTAGCGCTGCAGTGAATCTTAGTGAAGCAAAATGTAGCTCAACCATGAGTTTGTTGCATGTATTTAAGTGAGCGAGGACGTAAAATATTTGTATGGAAAACATCAGTCCCCCGCGTAACCGCTAGAGGCGTTCGGGTCAAACAAATATTTTACGGAGTTGCTAGCGAGTATTATAAAAAACTCATGGTTGGCCTACTGTTCTTAGCCGAGATCTTTCTTATTTCATGCCATAGACATTCAACATATAGACGGGGCAGAGCGCAAAACTTGTGATGCAAAAGTTGTGACATCGTGGTGATAAGTCACTTAGTCGTATTTGAAACATACGCGCGCAAGATCGTGCCAGCGTAATAATGTATAGACAATAAAATTGTCTTAAGTGACTCTCGAACATTCACAGAACATTCTAGGGTGTAAATTGTAATAAGCACCCTCGCGTTGTAATAAGTGGTCAATGGCGTTACTGACGTTTGAGATCAATTTTGTATGGAAACTGGTTGATATCCCCTCTATAGTGGTAGTTAATAATATTAAATATCTTTATTTCATGTTATTCGAATTCGGTAAATAATATTTCGACAATCACTTTAATAGTCATCTCGATTTTAAATATCGAACTGACTTTTGAAAAGAGAATGAAAACGGAATGAAATTCGAATTCAGGTTTAGTGTTGTACAAAATAGCACCCTTGTTAGGATTCCGAAGCCAAATGGCAAATAAGGAACCCTTATAGTTTCGCCATGTCCGTCTGTCTGTCTGTCTGTCTATCTGATCACTGTTTATCTCAGAGACTATACGTACTAGAGGGCTGTAATTTGGGACGAGTATACATATTTATGAAACTAAGAAAATTGTGGAATAAAATCTTGAAAAAAAAAATTTTGAGGGTGCCTCCCCTACATGTAGAGTGGTGATTTTTTTTCTCCACTATCCTATAGGGATATTGTTGGATAGGTCTTTCAAAAACAAGGCGGATTTGAAAAAACATTTTTCGATTAGAGGCTCTGTTTGCGAAATATTAGGCTTTAAAGAGAAAAAAATTGGTCGAGTAGGGCCCCCCTCTATTTCCGAAACGGCTAGTTTTTGATACGTGAAAAAATTCACAGTAGTAGCATATATCATGCATTTCAAAGGAAAACTATAGCGGTTAAGCAGGCTTTACAAGTTAATGAGTAATAGACCACCAAAGTAGAAAGAAAAAATCGTACAAGTTATTTTCAATATCACTTATATGAAGTTGTTAGTGATGTAAAACAGATAGTAAATATAAGTTTATGGACCATACACTTAAAATTATGTCTAATAAAATTATATTTAAGTAACAGTTAGGTACCCTTACTTCGGAACCCTGTACTGTGCGTGATGCAGCAGAGTATGCAGCATGAACTTGCCCGGTTTTTTTAAATATTGATGCGAAACCCCAGAGTATAGAGGTAGATAGTCCAATGGCATCTAATTCACACAATGTATAAAGATACTCCCTACCCTGACAATTACCCCAACAATAACCACAACCGAAAACAGATTTTCAAACTTGTCACACTTAACATGATACGATGATAATGGTGAGAGAAATTATGACGATAAAGATGAAGATGCAAATAGTAATGTAAGAAATTAAACTATTTTTACGGATTCTCTCACGATTTGGTTTTAATTTTTATGCCCGACGTTTCCAAACTAAAACCAAATCGTGATAGAATCCGTAAAAATAGTTTAATTTCAATGAATAACATTCACGTAAACCTAAGAAATCATTAGTAATGTAAGAATTGAAAAGTGAATATTGCATGTTTGTCTATCCTAACCTGAGCTGTGAACGTCATTGACAGCCCGAGTGTTGAATTCGGAATATGGTGTTTGGTCACAGTTTTTTTTTATAGCACATACTGTCAAACAAGCTGATGGTATGTGATCTCCACCGCCCATAGACGACCAAGACTCAAAAATAATCATGGGTGCGTTGCCAATCTAATCCGAAGGAAATAGGGATTGGGAAAGCGCGGGGGAATTTGGGCCATTGGAAATCTCGCTCACCGAACGAAACGCGACAGTAAGTTGCCACTTAACGTCGGTTTTCTATAAAACAGTAGTATCAAACCTAGTGCTGTAGATGTAACTATCCACAGCGTGGCTTTTAAATTAAACAGTTACTACAGTTAAATACTGCTAAATTGCAGGGACTACGGGAACGTAGTTTATTCCTGATTCAAATTACACGGGAACAAAGACTCTGGAAGCTTCCGTATTTTATTGACATTGCGATATTGTTTGAGTTACTCGGTTTTGTTTTACAACGTTCCTGTTAAGCCTTTTTGCACGCGTCATCAGTTTAAGTAATCTAAATTAATTTTGTTTTTAAACTGTTGTCTTAAAAAATGATTGTGTACTATTTAATCACAAGTAATACATATTTGATCGAACAGGTCGGTCTGGAAATCTTTGGGGGTGGCCTATGTTCAGCAGTAGATGTCCTATGGCTGATGATGATGATGTATATTTGGTTTTGTCGACCGACTTCCAAAAAGGAGGAGGTCCTCAATTCGGGTATATTTTTTATGTATGTTATTTGATATCTCCGCCAAATGTGGACCGATTTTCAAAATTCTTTTTCTATTCGATAAAGCTTATTTCAAGGGTGGTGTCATATAAATTTAGTCACGATCGGATTTGAAGTCGGTCCCTAAAGTTTTTAAACTTGTGATTATTTTGCGTAGTGACGTGTCGATATGATTTTTAATAAGACCTATGAAGTGTAATGAGACCTCTGTCAATAAGGTATTTTTTGTCTTTGGAATATGGTGGTCATAATTTTGGAGGTAGTTAGTTGAAATGCATCCCTCTTTCCCCTTTCTAGGGTATGATAAATTACATGTTTGTTAAGGAAATCTAAATCAATTATACATAAAACTCAATTTGGAATAGAGGAAGACATGATATGACACGAAAGACATGTAGTAGCGAAGGGTTCCTAGACCACGATTCCGACCGGCTTATGCCAAATTGTCCGCGTGATAAACAGGTATAATAAAAATATAAAAATATACATTTAAAAATATCAAGCATCAGCTTCGGGTTTTATCCTTCGCCACTTCATCTGTTGACAATATGACCGAATGTATGATAATGACTTAAAAATGGTATTAATTTAAGAATGGGAAAAGAGATTGGAAAAGCATCTCAAGAAGAATCAAGAAATTTTATCCATAGAACGAAATGCAACAGCGATGTTACGCTTTTGTATACTGATAACTAACAAGGAGCACCGATTAATTATAATTAGAGCCAGCAGGTCGATTCTCTAGGTTCCATTTGTGGAAACAACGTTGTGGCATCGTTGCGGCAATGATGTTTTCATTTTTGTATTCAGCGAGGTACAATGCGCACGCACTAGCGCTATGCGTGATGACGGCGCTTATGCAAACTAGCTTTCTCGAGCGGGGCGTTTGACATAAATGTATGAAAAATGGTATTCATTAAGACCCAACAACGTTGAACGCTCCGTCGATCTCAACGATGTGCGCTGCGGGAGCTCGTCGTCGATCGCAACGTTGTGGCGTTTCTTAGAGAATCCACCTGCAGTGAGTTAGTACCTGATGTATAATACACAGAATTTGTTTAGAAATAAAATACTTAACACTTAACTTACTTAACTTGCAAACTGTTATTATAATTGACGTTTAGTCATATTTCTAACTACTAAGGTATTGAAAAGGTGAAGGAGTTGCCGCTTGATAGTGTGTATCTGACCTAAATATGTCCGTTACGCCGAAACTTTTGCTGCCTAATCTGCAAACAACTAGCGTTGGGCCATAAAATATTTCAACCTTCTTAACACACGATTAGGAATGGGTAGTGTTCCGACGTTCGAATTACAAATTCATTATTCATCCATTAACCGATTTGTGTGATCAATGTTTTAATTAATTAAATTATCAAACGTCGGTTTATTTACTTGATTATTTTTAGGGGAACCCTCATAGTTTCGCCATGTCTGTCCATCTGTATGTCTGATCTTGGTTTATGTTAGCGATTATTAGTAGTAGAGATATGTAGTTTTGCATGGGTATATATATAAACTACGCTGAGAAAATAGTAAACAAAAATCTTGTAACAATATTTTTCAGGGTGCCTCCCCTACGTGTAAAGTGGGGTTGATATTTTTTTTGCCTATCTCATGTAGTGAGTTATCGTATGTTAGGTTCTTCAAAACTAATGTAGGTTTGTGAAAAAGAAATCGATTTGAAGCTCCCTTTACGAAATATTAAAATGAATGAGTAACAGACGACTAAAGTAAAAACGGAAAATTTCATACAAATTCTATTGAAAACCGCTTAGATGAAGTAGTTAGTTATGTAAAACAGGTAGTAAATAAGAGTATAATACACTTAAAATTATATATAAACATAAGCTCTCGCCTGTATCCCTGAAGGGGTAGGCAGAGGCGCACTAGCGAACTAGTCCACGCACATTTCGTCGAGCTAAGTTCCGTCCCTGATGTGATAGAGTGAAGTGAGCCTATCGCCATATCGGGCACAAATTCCAGACTCCAGGCTGATATGGAAAAATCCAATATCACTGTGCCCGACCCGAGGATCGAACCCGAGACCTCAGGACGGTAGTCGTACCAGAAAACAACCACGTCACCGAGGCACGCGACTATTAAAATTAAATTTAAAAAATAAATTAAATTACGTCCAATAATTATTATTACTCTGTGATATTTGGGGTAAATGCGTACCGAACGAGTGTAAACGTAGCTTCGAGCAATAAAACGACCAAAATCTTATGAATGCGGTGCAGTTAATCAAAGATTTAATCTAAAATAATAGATGACACCGGGACCCTGCCATTATTGCGGTTTACGGATCGATTTATTAACCAAAAACGAACACCTGTAAAAGGTTATACAGCGGCCTGAGCAGGAAAATTTCTGACAACCGTAAATGTATTCGAACTCGATGCGCGTCTATGAAATTTGTATGAAATATTAACCAAACGTCATCAGTGCGCAGCGAACTCGAATACATTTACATTAGTTTTTCGTACTCGGGCTACTGAACTAGTGGTAGATCTCTCATACGAGAGTCGATTCAGGTAGATACTGGGTAATTCTCTCGAAGAGTTTGTGGGATGTAGGCTGAGATCTATAGAACGAAGTAAGTCAAAGTCAAAGAAACGAACTTAATGAGGATTTGTAATTTTTGAATCGAATTTGACTTAGTCAGAGTCATTTTTTACAAGTCTGTTTTTTTGTAAAAAATGGGCGTCGTAGACCGAGAGGTCGTAGGTTCGATTCCCAGGTCGGGCAAAGCGAATTTTCTAATATAATTTTCCCGGGACAGGAGCCTTCAGGTTGACGTCAGGCGGGCAGCCGGTCGTAAAAACTAAGCCAAATGCTTTCTGCGACATGCTTGAAAAAGGGTGTTGCGTCAGCCCCACATAAGATAAGATAAGGGCAAGTGGAAAGAAAAAGACTGGATGACCTTACTTATGCTATATTTATTCCCTTTTTTACACAAATTTATGACAATTTCTTTGGGTAGGGTCTGGTGGAGTGAAAAAGATTTTTTTTTGTGATGCCTCTAAACATACTGACCGACTGCATCCCTATACATTTATCAATATAATTCTGGGCCAATTCGGACGGAACGTCGTAGATGGAGGAGAAGAAAGAATAAAGAAATTGAAGAACTGGTGACCGAACTGAAAATCATTGGCGAGACAAAAGCTCACAGACTCGGTCGGTTCGGCCATCTTGAAATAATGAGTGACGATCGAGCAGTATGTGGGACGGTCGAGTGACCGTCGTCCCGTCGGCCGTCCTAGATACCGCTGGAAGGATGAGGTCGAGAGAGATCTGCACGAGCTCCAAGTTGAAGACTGGCGGGAGCTAGCGCAGAATATGTCAGAAAAATTCAATATCACTTTGCCCGACCCGGGGATCGAACCCGAGACCTCAAAACCGTCTGGATTTTGTGAGCGATATGGCGATAGGCTCGCCCCCTATCACATCTGGAACGGAACTTAGCTCGGCGAAATGTGGGTGCTCTTGTTCGTTAGTGCGCCTACCCCTTCGTTGATACAGACGTGAGCTTATGTATGTTATGTATACCAGGGGTAGCCAACTTGATTTGGTCTAAGATCTACTATTTACTGACGGAGCCCTGCGCAAAGTACCAATTTCACGCTGGAACAGGATTGAAAATGATACAAGACGTTCTACGTAATTTTTAAATATAAATATATTATTATTAGGCATATCATAGCTATTATTGTTAATCTTTGGGGGAGGCCTATGTCCAGCAGTAGACGTCCTGTGGCTGATGATGATAATGATATTATAGTTCTGTTTTTTACCTTACCACGATCGACTGGACAAATAGCCGCGATCGACTGATTGGCCACCCCTGAAATATACCAATATATCTTAGATTTTCAACGTAATAAATTCAAGACCGTCCGATACCCACGACTCAATTAAATTGCCGAGTTCAAATTGATTTTATCTATTTCCCAATACAACGCCCTTGACCCTATTGCTATTTCCCAGTAAGTATTTTGACTATATTCGGACGCGTTTTTTCGGCGGCTAAAAAATATGTGTCGTCTACATCAATATAATATACCCTAGATGCACAGTTCTTTGCAAATTTCCTTTTAAAAATGGTCTCAGAAACAAATAAATGAAAAAGATCACAAGTTCTAATTCAATCAACACAAATATAACCCTATGCACGTGGTATAAAGTAGCTTTTTAATTGACATGAGCAAGCATTCTTAAATTTGAATTTTGAAATTTAGAATTCTATCGGCCTCCGACTGTATGCAAAACGAGTACTTAAGCACTGCTTTGCTGTCCCATTTTCCGAGCGTCAACTGTGCATCTAGGTAAATAATATATCGATGGTTGTCTAGTACAGAATTCTTTGACAGTTGCCAAGACTATACAGCTTTCGTTTCTACATCTTCTCATCTTTCTCATCTCATCTATAACTGTTTTAGTTCCTTGTGATTTCCGTAAGGAGTGTTGGTGACAAAACGAAAAAATATGAGTTTTGAAGTTTTCAGAACTTGTATAGAGGTAGATACAAAATCATATTTTGGTAATTTTTGCGTATTGCACATTATGCATTTTATACATTTTACATATTGTTGTAGTCATTTTGCCTTTTTTATTGTTTTTTCTCTGTAGTGATTTTTTTTATTCTTAAATTTTTAGGGTTCCACAGCCAAATGGCAAAAATGGAACCCTTATAATTTCGTTATGTTTGTCCGTTTGTCTGTCTATTCACGGCTTAGCTCAGAGACTATCAATACTAAAAAGCTGTAATTCGTCGTGGGAATACATAATATCAATCACGTCAACAAAACGGCAAAAGAAAATCTTAGAAAATATTTTTTTGTAGGGTACCTCCCATACACGTAAAGAGGGATATGATTTTTTTTCTCGATTTCCCAATAGTGTGGGGTATCGTTGGATAGCTCGTTAAAACATTGTGGGATTACTAAAACCATTTTTCGATTCATTTATTCGTTTAAGAAATATTAAGCTTTAAAGTGCATTTTTTTGTTAGAGTCAAGTGTCCGCACCCCCTACCACCTAAATGGTCAGTTAAAAAAATATGAAAAAATAATCATGGTAGTTACAGGGAATATTACAGAGCTAATATTATTATTATTATTATTTAATCATGGTAGTTGCACATATAACGAATTTAAAAGGAAAATTATAACGGCTAACCAACCTTTACAAATTAACGAGTAATGGTCGACTAAAGTAAATTTCGTGTAAAATCTATTGAATACTATCATTAATTCAATTTAAATCATATTTAATCATTCAATCAATAATCATTTTTCAATAAAGTGCATTTTTTTGTTAGAGTCAAGTGTCCGCACCCCCTACCACCTAAATAGTCAGTTCAAAAAATATAAAAATTAATCATGGTAGTTGCACATATAACGAATTTAAAAGGAAAATTATAACGGCCAACCATCCTTTACAAATTAACGAGTAATGGTCGACTAAAGTAAATTTCGTGCAAAATCAATGTACTTATAAGTAAGACCATTAAAATCATATTTCAGTAACATTTAAGTCGGCTTTGGAACCCTGTACTGTGCATGATCAGATATGCAGCATGCACTTGACCGATTTTTAATCAGTAAAATGCATAATAATATTAATATTTTTATATTAACGTTTCGTATTAAAATTGACCGTCAAAATAATGAATTGCGCTGCAGGGTTACCACCACCTCTTATAGCAGTATTATTATAATCGTTCTTCGTTTGTTTTGTATGGGAATCGGTACAAGTAAGATTATAATAATCCTGCTATAAGAGGTGGTGGTAACCTCTCTGAAACATATTTAATTCTAATAAACCATTGTAAAATTAACGTTTATTATATAATCTTTAGCAATATACCTATATGAAAAAATACAAACTTCAGTAGAAGAAATACCCAAATTAATATTTTGATATGAATAACATTCCGTACACAGATAATTTGCAACAGTAAACACGCGATTTTTAATAGGCGATAATGACTGGTGCTAGTCTTTAGCTACAGTAAACATCCTAATTTATTTCAACGCAACTTTTAACCTTCAAAGTTCGCGAAGAATATAATTACGTTAATTATTACAAAAAGTAGTTAATCGTGAATGCGTGCCGCGAAGTATTTGATTTAGGACCAAAGTTGCAAACAGTTGTTGCTGGTAAATATAAAAAGGATGAAGATTTTCGAGTATATCTGACACTATAAATAAAATTTAAAAAAGTGATTTAATCGTCTTCTAAACTTGGTCCGAGACCCCGTGTCGACTTCCTGACGAATTTTCGGACATTATGGCAAAATTGTCAAATTTTCATCATGGAATAACATCAGTAGTAAAATTAAGAGAAATAATATCGCAAAGTGTAATATAAATTAAAACATAATGAAACGTATACAAAATTGGAACAGGGAATAGAAAAAGTATTTTGGAGAAGTTTATATGAAGAAAAAATATGATTTAGTAAATATAGAAACATTGTAAGGGTTAAGGAATATAAAAAAAATATTTGGTTATAAAGAGGCGAAATAAAGTGAAATGTGAAACACTTACCAAAGTGACCGTCGTCGTAACACTCGCGCCCGAATATTCAAGTCTATACTCACCACCAACTTAAGGTAAAAAAATAAGAAACAATAATTACAAAAGTTAGTACCATAAAAGAAAACAAAAAAAGAAATAAAATAAAAATATTTGAAACACTTTGAATTATTTTGTAACCGTTAGATAAAAATAAAAACAATGAACAACATTTGAATTTCAAATATCGAAAGCTATATGACGCGCGGTAAGTGAGCACTGGAGATCAGGAGAGCACGGGCTCAGACCGAGAGGACTCCAGAACTGGCGCCTCTAGCTCTTTCCTCGCCTTTTTATTGCCGACGTGTAGTGCGCGCCACACCTGCGCAATATGCCCATCCCTACCCCCTTTAAATTGCACCCATCCCACTTTATTAGTTCGGCGGGAATCTGTTCCTATAGGTCCGTTGATATAGTTATTGTATAATGAATTTTATGCATTTCCGACAAGGGTCAAAATAGGAAAAATAAAGCACTCAATCCGGAAATCTTGTATCATATGGGTGGTCTATTTGATAAAAGGTGCCAAATTAACAACAACATTAAAATAATAATTGCCGTAATAACTACGTCACTTAAAAAATATCCGACAGAAAATAGAGGTAAGATAGAGCGGTTGTAATAAAAGATTGGGGGCTCTGTCAGATGGCGTGCGTGCATCACGCGATAACTACATAAACAAAGTTCGATTTGACGTCACAACAATAAAGACTGTTCAGTCAGTAACTACAAGTTGTGTACACGAATGTTCTAGAAACAGTACACTATTAGGGCCATATCATGCGGTAAAATTATCATCATATCTAGACTAAGGATACAGATATGTATGAGCTAGCTTATACACAGTCAAATAAATATCAAATTCTTAAATCAAACGAACCTGAGCACTTAGCCTCAGCCGGTATTTATTTAGAACATATCTCTAACATACGAGTATATTAGGCCTCTTCTAACAGGTCGATCTGGTAATCTTTGGGGGAGGTCTATGTTCAGCAGTGGACGTCCTATGGCTGCTGATGATGATGATAATATATCTTTCTTTTAACCTGTCCTTATCTCACACTGTAGACACAACACACTTTTTCAAGGATGTTGCAGAAGACAAATGTTTGTGCTACTCACAGAAGTCTGTTTCGAGTCTGGTTGTTGTGAGACCGAGAGTCTCTCGTGGTTTCTGATACAGGTTATACCTAGCTGAGAGTCCCTCGTGGTTTCTGATACCCACGATACAGGTTATAACTAGGGTTAGGTATATCCTGTATCATTAGGGTTAGGTTAGGGCTATGTGTGTGTAAAAATATTTTTATTCAAGCAACAAAACGTGGTGTTAGCAATACAACTGACGCAATGCAACTCCTTTTATAATTATAGGAGACAAATTACGACACCATCAACGCTTCTAGGTTAATTAATTAAAATTTTCTTAATTTTAAAAGTTTATTATACTTCTAAGGAATCGTTTTCCATATTGTGATCACACTGAACTGGAAAGCGGACTGGCGAAGATTAGATGAAAAGGCATAGCTTTGATGAGTGAAGAAAGGAGACGGTCGACTGACGATTGACCAAGACCGTAATGCATTGAAAAAGATTCGTTGTGATATATTTTTTTAAATAATTCCTTTTTTTTGACTGCCTCGGTGGAGTGGTTGTAATTCGGTACGACTAACGTCCTGAGGTCTCAGGTTCGATTCCCGGGTCGGGCAAAGTGATATTGGATTTTTCCATATCAGCCCGAAGTCTGAAATGTTTGCCCGATATGGTGATAGGCTCGCCCCCCCTCACACGGAAACTAAGCTCGGCGAAATGTAGGTGTTCTAGTTCGCTAGTGCGCCTCTGCGTACGCCTTCGGGATACAGGCGTGAACTTATGTTTTTATTAGGACGGTGAAATTCCACTGGACTTGAAATCAAGAGTGAGACAGTCTACAAAACAATATAATGTCAAAAATTTGACGCGCCTGATATCACTGTTCACCATCATGTTGTCAAACTTGTCAGTGACACACTTTATGTGGCAGGTAGAGACTATAATTTATTTCTACCTGCCCTTATCCCACCTTAATGTGGGATAAGCGCAACACACTTATTCAAGCATGTTGCAGACATGATTTGGCTGAGTTTTTACGACCGGCTGCCTGCCTGACTTAGACCCCTCTGGGGTATCCAGTCGCGGGCAAATTAAATTAGAAAATTAGCTTTGCCCGACCTGGGTATTAAACCCACGACCTCCCGGTTCACAGCCCATATATGCTGCCACTATACCACGGAGGCAGAGGTAGAGACTATAATAAATGAATAAATAACACACAAAACTCATAGTCCTGAGTCCTGTCCCACAGCAAGATTTGAGTTTTGTGTCGTGGGTATCAGACACGACGAGAGACTTTCAATATTTGTCACGGTGTGGGGATCGAACCCTCTTCCCGCTTCGCAGCCGGTTACTCGCCCAAGGCTTACCAACTAGGGATTTTAATTTCGCACGATTCTGTCACCACTTTCGCTTTATTTTTTTTATTAACCTTTTTATTTATATCCGTCATTTTAGGATAGGTATTTACTTCTCGTTTATTTAACACATAAAACTTAGTAATACAAAAACAATATGGCAAAGGATTAGTTTAAAATATATGTATTTAAAACTGATCTTTTAAAATAATTAATTACTGGTGGTAGGATATCCGTATCCGACCGGACGGCGACCACCGTACACATGGTGCTAAAACCTGCCATAGTGGCCCGCACTCCACATGTGGTTCGCGTTATAGGATCAGCCAGTGTACTTCCGGTTCTCTAGAGAGGCTTGCGGCATGACTTGATGGCTGGTTGAGACGGGTATGGGGGTATACCAGTATCTGCATCGGTCATCCGCCTGTCTTGTCGCAAGCCCCTCGATTTGCTTCTTCCCTCTTCGGATTCCGAGTATGAAGAAGCATAAATAGGCCGGCATGATTCTGACGACCACTGATAAACACAGTGTTTGTCAGTGGTCGCTATTTTTTTTGGACTGCACTGCGCTTACCATCACGTGCAGTGTAGCCACTTTGCCGTGCCCGGATAAAAAAAAACACAGGTATTACTATTCTGTGTAGGTATATCTCCTGAATACTGACCAACTCAAACTCTTAAAATCATGTTATGTCATTTGTGGCCGTTTTATATGTCAAAATTGTATGACGCAAAACAATGTAAGTAGCCGTTAAAGTTGAGTACTGTTTCTGTATTCAAGGGCCAATTACAGCTTCGTGATTAACCTCTATTTATCCCAAATCATGAATTAAAGATATATCCCCTTACTTATAAAAATATTTGAGCGCTGCTTATCTTTATACCAAAAGTTGTCCCTTTCATTTTTAAACAATGTAACGCAAGGAAAAAAGTGACAGTTTATTCGTAACCACTTGTTCAGCTAAAAATGCTGTTTTAAATAAGGCCCATAGAAGTGAGCTGTAGGCTAAATCAAGATAAGGTGTAATTCTAGATTAGTAATGCCGTTGCAAGTCGCCCTTAGAAAAATTAAAATAATTAATACACATCTGTCTTCGATTCAGATATTCAGAATGTCTCTATTATTAAATTTGGCCAGAGGGGACTGTGAATGCGAATTTATTGAAAGATTCAATCAAAAGTTTATTGAAATGTGTCATCGCCTTTGAAAGATTCGAGGTGGACCAGATGTGATCAGTAGGTAAGAAGGGTCACATGACCCCAGTTTACTTTGTGGGGTTCATACAATGACAACAGTCCATCCAAGTCTTTTGATATGTCCATTTAAGATTGTTGGCCTTTTTATAAATCATCACAAGTTTAAAACTTAACTGACCGACTTCCAATTTACGGATCGTGACTAAATTTATTGGAACTACCCTTGAAATTAGCTCTATCGAACACAAAAAGAATTTTGAAAATCGGACCACATTTGGCGGAGATATCGAGTAACATACATAAAAAGAACTCCTTTTTGGGAAGTCGGCCGAAAAAGGATTAATAATATTTCGAAAAATTCAATTGACTGCCTCGGTGGCGTGGTGGTATTTCGGTACGACTACGGTTCTGAGGTCTCGGGTTCGATCCCCGGGTCGGGCAAAGTGATATTGGATTTTTCCATATCAGCCCGGAGTCTGGAATTTGTGCCCGATATGGCGATAGGCTCGCCCCCTATCACATCTGGGACGGAACTAAGCTCGGCGAAATGTGGGTGTTCTAGTTCGCTAGTGCGCCTCTGCCTACCCCTTCGGGGATACAGGCGTGAGCTTATGTTATGTAAAAATTCAATGTTTTATCTATAAGCAGCGATAGTTCAGTCGGTATGGTCTGCAGAGGCGAATGTCGAAGGTTTGAAAGTAACCTAGTAGCGCCTCTGACTTATAATATCGCTCATTTACAACGACAGTGTGATACAGCCAATGGGCGATATGATACATTTTTAGTTATGGGTTCTGCATATGTAGGCGAATTTCAACCCCTAGGCGAACACTATTATATTAAATAGATGTTTCTTTTTATAGCAGAGACTGGCGAACGAGCAGATGGCTCACCTGATGGTAAGTGTTCTCCACCGCCCATAGACACCCAAGACACAAAACGAATCAAGAATGCGTTGGCAACCTAAAAGGAGGGAATGAAAGGGGAGGGAAAAGGGATTGGGAAAGGTAGGAGTGAAATGGGCTCCGAAATCTCACTCACCGAACGAAACGCGACAGCAATCGGCCACTTTACGTCGGTTTATTGAAGGCTTTTTAGTAAACAACCGTGAGGTCCTAGACTTTTTTTTATTTGGCTTTTTGATGCGAAATATTATTTTAAGTCGCGTAGTACCTAAAGGTCCCAATGTGACGGTGGACCATATTCAGTCGCCACCATTACGTGTTGATAGATCGAATGAGCCGAAATGGAGCGCTAGGAACATTGAAAGTGAAGCAGGCTCACTTTCAATGTTCCTAGCGCTCCATCCATCTTTTTTTACGTCCGTGACCACAATGTGGTCCACCGACACATTGGAACCTTTAGGTACTACGCAACTTAAAATAATATTTCGCATCAAAAACACAACATACATGTTGTGTCAAAAAAGTCAAATTAAAAAATCTAGGAGCTCCCGGTTGTTTGACGAAAAGCCTTCGATAGTTAATAAACTATGAACACGAGGAGAGATGTGCATAAATAACTATCGGGAGAGGGCGCTGCGTGCTTTGCTTTGAGCATGCAGATGAGATGTGTATCGTACACATCCAATCAATTCGCATCCGATCTTGTTTTATTTCGCAGTATTAAAGCATACACTCAAGCATGTTATCCCTGAAAGGGCAGCCAGAGGCGTAATTTTTCACTTCAATCCAAATAATATTTATAGGTATAAAGCGAGTCTATAATAACATCAATCATTCTATATTTCGAGAATTGAATCTCAGACCTCGGAGCTGACGACGCATCCCGTGCTTAATACAACATTACTGAGGCAGTTCTTGAGTACTAGCGGGACGAGTATCGGAGGTTTCAGATTAACCCCATAAAATAGCATGTTCCTTTGACATTTTTATGTTAAGTGTGTATTCATTATGAATTATCGCATGCTATAACAGTGAAAGAAAACATCGTGAGGAAACCAACGTACATATGACAGCCTTCGTGGCGCAATGGACGAGTGTGAAAAGACGGCTGTGAAACGTGAGATCGCAGGTTCGATTCCTGCACCGAGACAAATGTCTGTGTGGTCCACAGATATTTGTTTCGGGTCTGGGTGTTGTGACACCGAAAGTCTCTCGTAGTTCCTGATACCCACGACACAAGACTCGATCTTAGTGTGGGGTCAGGACTATGTGTGTAACTGTTGAGTGTATTTAGAGGTGATTTCATTTAATTAATTAATTTAATACCTGAGAATTTCTCCACAAGTATTTCGAGGGCATGTGCAGTGTACTAAACCGCATTATGCCAGCGTGGTAGACCAAGGCCTAAACCATCTCATTGGCAGAGGAAGCTCGTGCCAACAATGAGCCAGTAATATTACAGGGCTAATAGGCTTTTCTTTTAGGACTTGCCTTTAGGGAGTGGTACGGACTGCCAGGAAAAGTGACGGCGGTTCGAGACCAACCCCAAAATGGAGTACACACTTCTGACTTTTCTATGTTAAGTGTATTTTCTTTGTGAAGTATCGCTTGCTATAACGGTGAAGGAAAACATCGTGAGGAAACCTGCATATTAGTAGAGGAGACGCGTGCCCAGCAGTGGGACACTAATATTACAGGACTAACAAAGACAAAGACTTACTTCAGAATTTTCCGGTATGAGAGCTTTTCTTCTGAGACTGGAGTCGTGGTACCGCGATGGTGGTAATGGATCCTCTCCGGACACAGCCCGTTGGTACGAAAGTCTACGCCCCTTACAATCAGTTTTGGGACCGTAGAGATTATTTTCCGGTATAGTAGAGAAGTCTTGGTACGAATGGCATCCTTGCATCTCCCGGTTTTTCTCGCCCTGGCTGAGACGTCTGAAATAATTTGTTATTCCCTCGCTGGCTACCCACGTGAGTCTGGAAATTAGAACAATTTCGCTATTGAATGTCACTAAATTAGCTGTATTAGGTATATTTTCGTCGTAGGGAATGCTAATTGCATCGGGATTTCAGATGAACATAGTTTTATATTTTTTGTACACAAACATTTTGGTAAATAGACAAAACTATGAAAATTATGTTCTAATTATATTAATAGTTATTTTAGTCTGACATTCAATCGTCAGTCATCACTTTTTTGGTCACATACAAAGATATTCAACATTACATAGACGGGACAACAGCACGAAACTTGTGATCCAAAAGTTGTGACCTAATGGTCATAAGTCACTACCGTATTGAAACATACACGTCAGTGTAATATTTAGACATACAATAAAATTGTCTTACGTGATTCTTGAACATTAATAGAACATTCTAGGGTGTAAATTATAATAAGCGCATTGTGATAATGGTGGCTTTACTGGCGTTTGAGTTTTTTTTTGTACGGAAACTTGCTGAATTCCGGGTCGGCTATAGCGGTGTTTCTACAAAATTCACACTGGCAGGACAGGATGGACTGTGGTTGGCGTCAGAGGGCAGTCAGTCGTAAAAACTAAGCCGAATGAATCCGGCAAAAAGGTTAAAAAGTGTTAAAACAAAACTATTATATACGGATTCTATAACATCGAGTATACCTTTATAACATTCACGTAAACTTTACGTTACTTTACCACCACCTCTAATAGCAGTATTATTATAATCGTTCTTCGTTTGTTTTGTATGGGAATCGGTACAAGTAAGATTATAATAATACTGCTTTAAGAGGTGGTGGTACAATAATGGTAACACAGCTCAAGAAATACGTGAAGCTGGGTCATTATCCGCATATTGGAAATGGGATTAAATGAAGGATCACCGCTTTTCTCCGAGATCGAACGCGCTAAGCTCAATAACGATAATACAATAGTGATTAAAAGAATTTAAAACGATAGTTTCTATAAGTGTTCTCTTCTACGAAGAAGGGAACGCTTAATTGCATTTTTAATCCACGGATTTATATGAGACTATTGGAATTATATTGTATAACTAGCTGTTGCTCGTGACTCTGTTCGCGTGGAAATTTATTTTCCGGGATATTTTTTTGTAAAATAAAAGCAGCCTAAATTACTCCTTATAATATCAGCCGTCATTGAAAGCCATTTCAGAGCTAGCCGACACATCATAAATGATGATGTTCCTAATCGTACTATATATAATACAAAATCTACTTATACTAATACTTTTATAATACAAAATCTACCAACGTTTAATGTATATCTTTCACCAGTAAGTGTAGAAATACCTACATACGTATAATAATAGATGCCATAAATTGTATAAAAATAATCATATAATGACTAAGCTTATTGTTTGTGATATATATAGATATAAGGATTTTTGTTAGTATGGGTTTTTGCATCCATGCATTTTGCATGCCATTTCACCTTTTAATCATTCTTTTGGTAATTACACCTCCAGTGGTATTGAGTATGCGTGAATCCATATAAATATGATTATCAATTGTATTGACAATTTGTAAATCAAATTATTAAAAAAGGAAAATAGACAAAAGAAAAAAAAAGAAATGGTGACAATTGATGATGAAAAAAATAAGCCCGGGGTTTCTTTCTGCCTTTCTTCTTCGGGTCGTCATCCGTAGGTAGCTAGAGAAAGGCTGGTAGGTTAGCTAGGATAGGGCCTCACGCACCAATCCCAATTGCTTCCAGTATTTCCAGTCAATCCCCTGCCACCATTCCTGCCATATGCCATTCCCATACACTCTATTCCTATTTCCCCTTATCACCCTATCTCAGCCATCCCATCGTTATTATGTCCATACTTGCCTGCCTGTTGTCAAATTCAAATATATAATGTAAATTATATTAATCCTAATTTAAAAATTTACTTGTGTTGACTTGTCATAAGTGCTTTTTTACATGCCTACGTGATCAATAAAGATTTTTATTTTTAATAAACCGTTTACCTATAATACAAAGTCTACCAACGTTTAACATACATCTTTTACCAGTAAATACCCACATACGTATAATAATAAACCGTTTACCTATAATATAGCAGCGATAGCTCAGTTGGGAATGGTACGGACTGCCGAGACAAGTGTCGGAGGTTCGAGACCAACCCCAACATGGAGCATACACCTCTGACTTTTCTATGTTAAGTGTATTTTCATTGTGAAATATCGGTTGCTATAACGGTGAAGGAAAACATCGTGAGGAAACCTGCATACCCGAAAATTTCTTCACAGGAATTTCGAAGGTATGTGAAGTCTACCAACCCGCATTAGGCCAGCGTGGTAGACTAAGGCCTAACCCCTCTCATTAGTAGAGGAGGCCCGTGCCCAGCAGTGGGACAGTAATATTACAGGGCTAATATTATTATTTATAATATATAATCTACCAAAGCTTAACATACATATTTCACCCGTAAGTGAAGAAGTACCTACATACCGCTACATATAATAATAAACCGTGAGCTTTCATTCACAAATGGCCGTGACGCCGCGCCGCGAGGGACGAGCGCGACCCCATATTTGATTTAGGAAAGGGTCTCCAATGCCAAGGTCGTGTCGAGATTCGGGACTCCAGCCCAATGAACGCACTTGCCCTACTTTATTACAGTTTGAAAATCACAGTCTGGCATCGCGTTTGACATCAATAGTCGAGATCTTTCTATATGCCCTGCGGGTTTAGACAAGTGGCTTATGCGCTAATTGAATAGACTTTCGGTCTCACAACATTCAGACTTGAAATAAATATCTGTGGGCCACACAAACATTTGTATGCGGGAATCGAACCCGCGGCCTCTCGCTTCACAGCTGGCTACTTGTCCACTGCGCCACGGAGGCTCTCAAATATAATATACATATATAATATAATCAACTAACGACTATTAAATAATTGAACTGCCTCGGTGTCGTAGTAGCGTCCAGGATGTGATTGGGGGCGAGCCTATTACTGTATCGGGCACAAATTCCAGACTCCGAGCTCACACTGAATAGAAAAACCCAATATCAATGCCAGACCCGAGGATCGAACCCGTGACCTGGACGGCATTATTTTACACCTCGCTTCTTACTGTAATGTTCAGATAATTTGATTTGCTCTATAATATAACCAGTGGCGAAGGGTGAAATTTTCCAAAAGGTAAGCCGATGCTGGTTTCTCTTTATTTTAATATCTATTTATTAATAGAAATTTTCAGTAAAGGTAAGCCAGAAGGAATCGTGTTGTATGGACCCATCGCCATTGGTAATAACTAATCTAATTGTGCATAATCATCATAATACTGTTTATTTAAAATCTTGCATTTCAACGGTGAGGAAAAGCGTCTTTTCGAGGCAGTCAAAAAGTCTAAAAAAGAAAATTATACCTACTCATTCGGTTAAAATGAGTGCCGACGTTTGTAGAGGTATAATAAACACTTTTGTATACGTAGGCATTTCTCTACTCATCATTATCATTATCCACAGACCATCTCATCCCACTGCTGGGTATAGGCCTCTCTTATTTGATGCCATTTACATACCTCTGTGCAGCTCGTATCCAAAATACCCGCAATTTCTATCCTATTATAAATTATCAATTAAATATGTCACGTCCCTGTGTACGAAATAACAAAAATCAAGTTAAGTATATAAGTACCAGACTGCCTCGGTGGCGTGGTGGTATTTCGCTACGACTACGGTTCTGAGGTCTCGGGTTCGATCCCCGGGTCGGGCAAAGTGATATTGGATTTTTCCATATCAGCCCGGAGTCTCAAATTTGTGCCCCATATGGCGATAGGCTCGCCCCCTATCACATCTGGGACGGAACTAAGCTCGGTGAAATGTGGGTGTTCTAGTTCGCTAGTACGCCTCTGCCTACCCCTTCGGGGATACAGGCGTGAGCTTATGTTATGTTATGTTATATAAGTACCGTGACGGACGTAAAAAAAGATAGACGGAGCGCTAGGAACATTGAAAGTGAAGCAGGGTTTTCGGCCCATTTGATCTATCGACACGTGATGACTATTTACAAATATTTAACTCTATTTACAAATATTTAACTGATATTGAATAGCCAAGTGCAATTATAATAATTATTATTATTAGCCACTATGATATAAATTCTTGGGCATAACAGTGTCTAGAATTCTGTTTAACTACTTTTGAATTATTTTTTTGGTTATTAACTCTTAACTGATGTTGCTTATATATTAGTGTTACATGTATGTGGTGTTTACCTTTAAGTAATTGTTGCATTCGTGATGTTAATAAGTTTGTATTATTTGTAAGTAAATATGTAAACAGTTGTTGGTAAACCATTAAATAAAAAAACAAAAAAATGACGTGTGTGTACGTAGGGCACTTATGTAAAGAAGCGTTTGTGTGCGTGACTTCTTTGTGGCGTCTGTGTAACAAACGTGACAACTGAAAAACATCTTTAGCATCCAGAAGATATCCAGTTGATTAAATAATGATAAAAGGAACTTTTGTAAACTTCACTAAAGTTTTTTTTATAACATGAGGGACACGACCTTCGTAGTTCGCACTCCATACTTGTTGGGCAGGCAAATTTTATTATTAAAATCAAGACTGAACCGTGCGCTCTTGTCTCGAGGGCTCTTGTTGAACACCACTCAACCCTAAAAGATAAGGGATACATCCTTTTTAGCGTAAGCAATTATCTCGCCACATTTTATGTAAAGTTAGTACTAAAGTTTTTACTCAGGTTCCGGTTCCCGGGAAATCCTGGAAAACTGCAAGTGTCTCATCACCAAAATAAAATATTTTAATTAATCTCAGCCTATCGCCGTCCACTGCTGAAAGTAGGCCTTTCCAAGTGAGCGCCAACCATCCCGGTCTTGCGCAGCCCGCATCCATCCGCTGCCCGCCACCATTCTCAAGTTGTCGGTCCATCGTGCAGCAGGATGTCACACATTACGTCTGCCTAAACGCGGTCTCCACTCCAGCACTTGTCTGCTCCACCGACGATCTGTCCGTCTGCAGACATGAGCGGCCAATTTTCACTTCAACGTGCTAATTCTGCGAGCAATATCAATGACTTTGGTTCTCTGGCAGATGACTTCATTTCAAATTCTGTCCACCAGAGAAATGCCAAGCATTGCTCGCTCCATAGCACGCTGAGCGATTTTGAATTTGCGGACCAGTCCGCTGGTAAGGGTTCAGGTTTCGGCTCCGTAGGTCATTATGGGTAAGACGCACTGGTTGAAAACCTTAGTTTCAAACACTGAGGGATTGACGACTAGAAAATATTACATAGCTTTCCTAATGTCACCCAGCACAACCGAATCCTCCTATCCGCCTCTTTCTCGAAGTTATACTTGCCGAGTTGTTAAAATATGTAAATATATTATTATTTTACGTGTTAATCTCACGGTTGAGCTATAACCGTCTGTCTAACATTAACTCTTTCTAGGGAATACGACAGAATTCATGTTTGCGGCATAAATATACGGTAGATGACTGTTTTATTTTTGTAATTTTATCAACATTTTACTATAAGAAATATTGAAATATTCTTAATTAATAAAAAAGTTAATAAGCCTTTTAAGTCTGAAGGGCATCGATATACCGACGTCACGGTCATAACATTACGAGCATTGGAAAGAGATATCAAGATGTCCCACTCTTGCTCATTACAAAATTTTAAATATACTGCCTCGTCTTTCAACTAATTTCGATGCAGTTTCTACAGAAGGGTTTCTTTATTGAATTATTATATGAAACATTGTATAAAATCAAAAGCGTAGATAAGTACCCAACTGCACCTCCACCAATTTCCTTGTATAAGGTATCAAGGAGATTAGAGGAATATGATCTACATTTGTTACTATGTCTTCAAACTTCTAGAGATTCAAGTAGCCAAACTTTGGCGTATGTTCAAGAGGTACAAAGGATTAAAACTTGCGCACTGTTGAAGTTGCAACAGCTTCGGGTTTTGAATTAACACTAACCTTGTATTATTCGAGGTAATTATTCAATGGAACCGTAAAAACCATAGATATGGATCTGTGGTATGAACCGTGAATATAAATAAAAAATAAGATTATCCCTGTAATATTACTGTCAAACTGCTGGGCACGGGCCTCCTCTACTAGAGGGGTTGGGCCTTAGTCTACCACGCTGGCCTAATGCGGATTCAAAGACTTCACATACCTTCGAAATTGTTGTGGAAAAATTCTTGGTTATGCAGGTTTGCTCGCGATGTTTTCCTTCACCGTTATAGCAAGCGATAATTCACAATGAAAGTACACTAACATACGAAAGTCAGAGGTGTATGCTCCATGTAAAAATATAAAATTAGTAAAATTCATTTTCATTGCCTCGACTTTCGACTGCCTCGGTGGCGTGGTGGTATTTCGGTACGACTACGGTTCTGAGGTCTCGGGTTCGATCCCCGGGTCGGGCAAAGTGATATTGGATTTTTCCATATCAGCCCGGAGTCTGGAATTTGCGCCCGATATGGCGATAGGCTCGCCCCCTATCACATCTGGGACGGACCTAAGCTCGGCGAAATGTGGGTGTTCTAGTTCGTTAGTGCGCCTTTGCCTACCCCTTCGGGGATACAGGCGTAAGCTTATGTGTCATTTTCAGTATTCCATTTCCAAAATAGACCCGACTTGACATAAAAATTAAAACTAAAATTAAAGTACATTTTTAGTTGATATCCTAATAACATGTTTGGTGATAGTGGGTGATGGCCTCGATGTGTAGTGGGGAAGTACCTATAAAGCGAAAGGCCGCGGGTTATATTCCCGCACCGAGACAAATGTTTGTGTGTCTCAAAAATATTTACTTTGAGTATGGATATTCGCGTTTCCTGAACCCACGACAGATATAAATAAATAACACCCAACAATCACACATATAGTCTTGACCCCACATTATGATCGAGTCTTGTGTCATGGGTATCAGGCACTACTAGAGACTTTCGGTCTCACAACACCCAGACCCGAAACAAATATCTGTGGGCCACACAAATATTTGTCCCGGTTCGGGGATCAAAGCCGCGGCCTCTCGTTTCACAGCCTGCTGCTCGCCCTGCTGCGCCACAGAAGCTGTCTATCTATGCTGTCACGAAAGACGACTTTAATCTATTTGTACCGTCAGAACTATAACTGTTATTGTTTGTTGTTACTATAATACAGTTTTACGGCCATTATACAGAGTCTGTGTGCATATTTTTTCTTCAAGAGAAAACACCTCCTAATACGTTAGCGGACTCTACTAAATCCCGTTTTATAGAGGTAGTTAGGAGAAATAGGGAGACTAAGTAATAATCCTTTAAAAAGTTTACCTCATCCAACCCAGCCAAGACTTTATTTTATTATTTCTTACCATCTGGTGACCCAAAGGACCGTTTACCGCTTTTTTGTTTCTCAACCTACATTGTGTCCCTATCTTCCGTTAGCTCTCTCCAATTGGGTTGGAATCCATCCAGGGGGTTACCACCACCTCTTATAGCAGTATTATTATAATTTTACTTGTACCGATTCCCATACAAAACAAACAAAGAACGAGTATAATAATACTGCAATAAGAGGTGGTGGTAACCCTGCAGATCGTCTCTCCACCTCTTTTTAGGCCGTCCGCGTTTTCTATGGCCCTTCCGGATCCGGATGCATTTGAATCACATGCCCTGCCCATTCCATTTAGACGTTGCGGCCTTTCGTCCTACGTCAACGATTCCAGTTTTGGAGCGAGTTTACTGCTTGTTTTGATAAAAACCTTACCTGTTAGATCTGGAAGCCTTCCGTCGTCCTTTCCCTTGTGCTGAATCAAGACCCGAACTCATGGATATAGCACGGTTCAGCATAGCTTCATGTATCAGGGCCTCGTTTAGACCTGCAAGTAAAATATTATAAATACAACTTTCGGATCCTTATTCTCTAGGTCCAAAGTTCAAAACAGGCTGGGTGCCTGTCTGACGTCAACACCAATGGGGTTATAGGAGATTCAGTCTTAAGCAAATCATGTTGCAAAAACTCCACTTAAGAATCGAACCCTAGAAGGCGACGTAATGTGACTATGAAACGTTTTCTTCTTTTCTTTTCATTTTCTTTTCTTTTTCTTTGTTTATTGTACTTCCTCGGCAATAAAAAGATTTCTGTCTATCTTTGCATGCCTAATATAAATAGCCATCTCAACTTATTGGTATACGTCCGTGGACAACGACCCGTTAGCAAATTTGAAAGAGCCCTTGTGGGCCTCCTCAAGTAATAGAGTAGTAAAGTACCCCGGACACGATATTCTACCGTAATCAGGGTCACAAACTACTACAATTTTTTTAACCGTATATACTATTTGATTATCAATTTACATATAAATGCGAAAAATACTTAAATACATACGTACGCAGCCGGTCGTAAAAACAAAACCAAAATCCTATCTGCAACATGTACCAACCTCACAGGTAGGATCAGAAGGACAGGGAGAAAGAAAGACTGTTACACTTACTGTTTACACTGTTCGAGGACACGTCTGCTAAAGGCTGGCTAGCGACGAGGGCTGGACTGCTGCTGATGCTGTCGTTTTCGAACTGGGCATCCTGAGCGAGCCGCTCGCTCTGACTAACCGACAGACTCGAGGCGCTGTGCCCAGCCGTCAGTGAGGACCGTAGGCTTGTAGTGCTCCCCTGCACTTCTCCCTGAGGAAGAAAGTTTATGATATTGTATTTACTAACTGCCCTGAAAAGAGGGTAATGTTTTTGGGTGTATGTATGTCTATCTATCTTGTTGACGCGGCGACCCAAAATGAATCCAGCCCGCCTAGCATTCACGCCACGAGAACATTTCGTCTACGTTTTTTATCCTGTTATAACCGGTTTTCTCTATTTGTCTACGGACACTAACATGCGTTCTCGTTATTTTCATACAATATTGTATATAACGTGTAGACAACATCTCGACATCTATTATCGAAATATCTCGTGGCGCGTATGTTCGGCGGGCTGGCCTCCGACACTAAGAGGCAACGCTTATCCTAACCCTGTGAAATCTCTTGCCATGGGGTCGTTGAGAACTCACGCAAGTTCTTTTCTACTTGATCTTTCTCGCGGTATCTAGGACGATGTCTGCGTCCATTCTGTCGTCCCAGGTATGCTCTTTTTACCACACGATCCTCTCCCATTCTCTCTACATGGCCGAATCAGCGAATGCTTTTGTTTCCCCGATGATATTTGGCTCGGCTACGAGATCTTCTATCTTTGTATGTTTGTATGTATTTATTCTTATTACTTAAACACATTTTAACATATGGGGTGTCGTTTGATTCGTCTCAGTTGTGGTAGTGACATAAGTTATAGTATTTAATAATTGCATATGAATTGTTTTCCTTGGAAACACTGCGGGTATCAATTAAGCTAGACAATACATAAGATTAAAAATTAAATTACAGCTTTCTAGTACTATAGTCGGATTGGTAATTAAACAGAGTAAACTGACAGATCGAAATGTCACTTTCCAAAATAATGTTGCTTACTTTCAAAACATAGGGATTGATCCAGTTCAATTTTTATCACTCAAAGAAACGAATAACTCAGCACTAGCTTGCAAATTTCGAATTTTATTGCGTATTTCTAGAAATATCAGCTTAACCCTTCGACTAAAATTTAGTAACATTTAATGTTTGTGTAAATAATTTTACGTAAATAATCACAACAGATACGCGAAATTATAACAATGAAAATTACAAATATTATTTTTGTTTTTTGAAAAAAATTACGTTCGGCACATTCATAGTTTTTGTAAGTTTTGTTTATAATGAACCATGACTATAATTCCAGTAGATATGCCATAACTTGGAATGCAGTAATTTACTATTACTATAATTCAGTAGACATGCAGTTCTAATTATATATTATGCAGGAATTACGATTTTTAGTTGGAATTTAGAAAATGAAAGAATAAAATGGTTCACTGAATTGAAATGTTTGAATAATCTTGATCTTTTTACCGCAGCACTATTTAAATTTCATGAAAAAGTGGCAACATTCGCAATGTCAGTTTACTCCGTTTAATTACCAATCCTACTATAATAGTATCAGACAGACAGACAGATGGACAAACGGGTGGGCATGGCGAAACTATAAGTGTTCCTTTTTGCCATTTGGTATCGTAACCCTTATTATTTATTTATTCACACAATACAAACTTATGAGCTAACAAAATGTCCCACAAAGTATAAGTCTTACTGCCGCACTCAGAGACGTTTAATCGCTCATTAAATCGTCCCTTAGTATAGATTTCAAAATGTTACCACTCAGAGACAGCTAATGATTCATTAGCGTCCCTAGATGACAATGTACAGAAACACCTTTACATAACTCCTTAATGATTGATTAGCAATTTTACGTCAAACATTTGACATTTTATTTTTAATACAGAAAATTAAAGAGATTTAACACTACAATCATAGAGAGGTTCTATACAAAAAGTTTGATCTCAAACTTCATTAACGCTGTCTCTCGTAGAATAGCACAAATTCCGTAAGCAAATTCCAGACTACGGGCTGATCTGAAAAATCCAATATCAATTTGCCCGACCCGGGGATCGAACCCGAGACCTCAGGACGGTAGTTGTACCGAAATACAACCACGCCACAGTCACAGTCAGTCATTAATCTAAGTTTATGTCAAATCCCTATTTATGTACCTATACAATGTACTATTTTTATCCAAAGTAAACTTTTATTTACATTTATTTACAGTAGATAGGGATACCAATTTTATTATGCCATAGAAAAATTTGTAATTTTTATTTTTATTTATTTAAATGAAATGATGCGTTTCGTTATGCCCTTTTTAAAAAATAAGCACACAAACATTTCTCTCGGTGCGGGAATCGAACCCGCCGCGCTGTCCCTCACTTCACAGCCGGCTACTACTACTCGCACACTGCGCCACGAAGGCTGTCGGATCAAATGTCAAAGATCCTACGCATTGACGTCTGTCCTACGGATACATAAAGTTGACATTAACTAACGAACCATTAAATTTGGACTCTGGGATGCAACGGTAATTAACGAATTTAATGTTAATTAGTTAATGACTAATTAGGCCTAATTTAATGAACCTTGTTGTGTGCAGCAGTTATTACTATTGTAATCTTATTCACATTTTCTTTCTACCTGCCCTTATCCCATGTTAATGTGTTGTCGACTCGACACATTTTTTGTTTTCACAAGCATGTTGCAGGAAAAATTTGGCTTAGTTTTTTACGACCTTCCTGACGGCAACTCCTATCTGGGGGATCCAGTCCCGGGAAAATAATTTTAGCGTAACGTCAGAGTTTCTTGCCCGTTCTTCTCTGGCGAACCAGCTTTCGGAACTGGCGGTAGAGTAAACATTTTAGACGGAATCTAAACAATGTGTGACATTTTATGGATTCAATAAACGATTTGATTTGATTTGATTTAGCAAAACACCACCACACTCGACCTCGGTATCGAACCCAGGACCTCCCAGTTCACAGTCGATATTTTATGCACCATAAATAATTTAAAATTAAAATCATAAGAGCCATCGCAAAAATAACGTAAGCAATTTTTTTTTGTTAATGCGGGGTAACCTTATAATTACGGGGACGACATTACGGTTATATCGGAGCCGCCGGTCTTATAACATCTGGGCCTTAGAAAACATCCTGGCGACACTGGGTGGAGTCCCACTACAACACTATATACACGTTACACCGGCAATACCGACTTAAAACCCCGCGGTGGCCCTCTTCAGTGCTTTAGGGACAGCTCCGGGTTTCCTTAGGCGAAAAGCGCCCAGGATTCGTCTGAAACCACCCCTGCGTGGTGCTGTCTTGTGGACTGTCTGCCGGCCGGCCTTCCATATTGGGCAGCTGTCGTCCGAAAGCTTCTGCTGCCCGAGACAATTTCGTCCCTAAACTCTTAAATTGGCAAAGAAATCCCTGTTCAAAATTGAACCATCATCGCATCGCTGTATGCGTCTAATAACATGACCGGTAGCCGCTGCCGCCAGAATTGCGATGTCTTGAATGGTCCCGGCACACGTTGTTTGCTAACAATGATGATGCTGGTGCGTGCGATTTAAAATATTGTAATCATCATCATCATCAGCCGCAGGACTTCCACTGTTCGACATAGGCCATATTGTAATACGTAATGTGAATTTAACTCACCGGTATTTTCTGTAATAAAAATATTATTTGGGTAGAACACCCAGTTCGCTAGTGCGCCTTTGCCTAACCCTTCGGGGATACAGGCGTGAGCCTATATCATATTTTATAAAAATGTTACCTCAAACACAAAACGTAAATGTCCAAATCAATCATTAAATAGATAAGTAAGGGTCGTGCCGTATTTAAGTTTAATTGTCATTAAGGGCTATTAATGAATCATTATCTGACTCTGAGAGGTAACTTTTTTAAATCTACACTAAGGAACTATTTAATTGGCCATTACATGACTCGGAGTGCGGCAGCCCATGTATTCGGTATTTAAAAAAATAATGTCAATTAGTTAAATACTAATTAGGACTAATGTAAGGAACGTCTCTGAGTGCGGCGGTTAGTTACATAATGATACTATTATTAAGGCAAGTTATATATGATATATTTTTAAGTTTTGATTTTAACACACTCTTTTTTTTTCGTGTCTTATGTCCTCAGGTAAGGTGTTGACACACCTTAGTTACACAAAGATAAAGAGTATTATGTTGTGAATAGCAAGGAATATGTCCTAAGAGATATTTTGTAACATAGCATACAAATCCGAAACAAGTATTGGTGGATAACAAAATATATTTTGATGATGATATTTCCGAACTTTGCCACCCGTACAAAGATGATGTCCTGTCACCTATGCAACTATCAATGCTACTTTAATATTATGCGAAAGTTTGAATTTATGGATGTTTGTTTGTTACGCCATCACGCCGGTACTGCTGAACGGATCTGGATGAAATTTGGCACGGAGATAAATTATAGACTGGAATAGCACATAGACTTTTCATCCTAGAAAAATGTACGGTTCGTTGGAATAGATTTGTTAATAAACCACACGAACGAAGTCACGGGCAACATTACTCCACATATTTTTCTTTTATCATTGCTCCTGTCTTGTGACATTCAATATCGCATTTTGACATGTAGGATATTGCGGTGCATTCACTACACTCTACACTGCATGTATTCGCCAGAAGAAGACTACTTTCGCAAGACTATAATGGACTGTGCTAACTTATACAAAAAATGTGTGAGGATCATAGCTTGTGGCGCTCAATAGTCTCTGCCTATCCCCATGGGATATAATGATAATATTAATATGTTTTTCTTTTCTGGAATCTCTGAAAATGCATTGACTACGTGTTTTCATTTATAAATTATCTTAGATTATATTTAACATACATAACATAAGCTCACGCCTGTATCCCCGAAAGGGTAGGCAGAGGCGTACTAGCGAACTAGAACACCCACATTTCGCCGAGCTTAGTTCCGTCCCAGATGTGATAGGGGGCGAGCCTATCGCCATATCGGGCACAAATTATATTTATAGTCATTAAAATGTGTTGCTCTACATTGTATTATAATATAAACTAATTTTAATAGAGACCAATATACTATGTATGTATGCACGCCCTTTCGAATCACACCCATATTATGTTCCACAATTTTTCGTAGCACAACATTTTTGTTGAAACTTTTATACGATTTCAAGTCACTAGGATCCTTCTTACCAGAGGAATATTCCCGACTCGTCTCTGTCTCGAAAATACTTTACTTTTAAATAGTGTAATCTCAAATTGAGACCAAGAATTTACCACGAATACAATTAAGGTAGGATAAGGGCAAGTAGAAAGAAAGTCGCGTTCAAATTTTCAATCGACAAAACGTCCGTTATTAACTTAATACTATATTTATGGTGAGAATAATGGTTATATTCATCGATTTAATATATCCTACATGCACAGTTCTTTACAAATATCGTCATGAAAAGTGGTCTCAGCAATGAAACAAAGAAAATTATCACAATTTCTTATTAAATCAATGCAATTATAATCCTATGCAAGTGTTCTAAAATAGCTTTTTATACGAAATGAGCAAGCATTTTTAAATTTGAATTTTGAAATTTAGAATTATATTGGCGTCCGACTGTATGCAAAAGGAGTCCTTAAGCACTCCTTAGCTGTCCCATTTTCCGAACGTCAACTGTGCATCTAGGTGTATAGAGGTAATATATGATTATATTTGAAAAAATAAAATGTATTTTAGAACTGTGTATCTTATTTTAAATGCATGTACGCGTCTCTGATCGTAGGTTGGGAGCTTTAGTATATTTTAAAGTTCTTTGTGGTTGGGAGCTTTTCAATTTCCCTCTAGTGAATTTTCCTCTCAATGGATGGCGCCACGAGCGAATTAGTTCGCGATATCGTTGCGTTACCATGTTGCAACGACATGACCCAACGTTCGATATGTATTTATGGACCAAATTGTAACTATTGTGATTAATTATAGTAACAATTATTATTATAGTCGCATTAACGCTAGCCTAAAGCTCAATTTTTGGCAGTACTCTGAGCACTATTGTGTTACATGAGTACTATACATTAGAAAAATTGGTTTTGTTCACAGAAAACAAGTGATTATGAATACTGAATTTAGCTTTATTGTTCATGTCCGAACACTAAGGCCGAGATCTACAGAGGGAACTTCGACTAAGTCTAAGTCAAAGTAACGAACTCAGTGCTGATTTTGACTTAGTCGGAGTCATTTTTTACAAGAAAATTTTTTTTTTTAGTCTGTCTGTCAGTCTATTTTTTTTTCAATTCCAAATCCTCACTGAGTTCGTTACTTTGAATTAGACTTAGTCGAAGTTCGCTCTACAGATCTCAGCCTTAGATCGTGAATTCGTGAGTCGTGTTATGTACTTATGTCATAAATCACTTGGAGCCATATTATGGTAAAAATCATATAAATATCATCATACAAATCAAACGATTGAGAAACGGACTACAAATGCTTTATATTCAGGCTTGCTATGTAAAATAGGTAGATATATTTATATTCATTGTATCGTTTTGATGATTATTTGAAATTAAAATCTTGGAAATTCTTAAATAGATATTGCTATACGGTGTATATATTTATCAACATGGATCAATATGCCTTACTTATAGGGGTTAACTGAGCAAATGGTAAAGAATAGTCTGCCTCTTCTTCTTGTCCATTTAAAAATAATGGCTTCCAAGCATATAGGTGATTTAGCCAATGTCAAGGTAAAGAGAGCAATTATGTTTTCACCATGACCATGAGACCCAGATGTGGATGATCTCAAGGCCCTGTTGGGATTATGGCGGTATTTCCTTCCAGTCCAGTGCCCTTCAGATGACCTTCACTCGACGAATTGACCGAACAAAGCCAGCCAACGCACCAAGCAAAACTCATCAAAGATCACCGGTTAAAAAATTTCCACATTATACTGTCCATCTTCATTGAAGTTTGATGCATTAAACCACAACACTTAAAACCAACAAACACAGCTCTAGAGAATAATATGAATTAATTTTAACAAGCGATGCCCACCCTGTCAGTCGTCAAAATCCAGTCTGTCCCTTTTATTTTCAAACAATGTAACACAAGGAAAAAAGTGACAGACTATTCTTAGCCATTTGCTCAGCTAAATTGTTTTTATAAGTAAGGCCCAATAATTTTAATTTAATTCACAAGTCACAGCAGACAGTCCTAGTCGAAATAGTTCGATTGATGGCACCACGGTAGAAATACATTGCGCTATCAAATTATTGCGTTTTTACAGGGCTATTAACAGCCTTCCTGGCGCAGTGGGCGAGTATTATCCTGTAAAGCGAGAGGTCGCGGATTCGATTCCTGCACCGAGATGTTTGTATTCGCCCAGGAGAGCAATATGGGGCTTTCAAAAGGGGGGATTTATGCGGGATCAAAAGTTGCAGAAAGGAGTTTTATCACCAGTTGCAATGGTTAAAACGCAGCAATAGCCTAGCAAAATCAAGGTTACGTGTTTTATGAAAATTGCAGCTCAATCCTTTGATATCTAACTAACATAAACACTAAGTATGTACGAACTTCTATATTTGTTACTCTTTCACTCAAAAACTATTAGTTAAATCAGATTTTTTGAAACTTTACAATTATATTATATATCAAAATATCACATAGGCTACTTATTAACGAAAAAGGTACGATTCAAGTGAGATATTTTAAAGCGGATGAAGCCGGAGGCAACTGTTAGCAATATATAAATTGCCTTGGCTAAATGTTTAACTTTAAACATTATTAATTTGAGTAAAGCTTTTTTGCATCTTTTAGCTTTTGTTCATAATTCCTTAACTATTATTAATTCAGTAGATATACATATAGGACCTTACTTATAAAACAGTTTAGCTGAGCAAATGGCTAATAATAGTCTGTCACATTTTTCCTTCTGTAACATTGTTTGAAAATAAATGGGACAGACTATTCTTTACCATTTTCTCAGTTGCTTGAGTTTGTTTCGGCATTTCTTCTCCATCCCTGAGAAGAAATGCCGATGCTATTAGAGGTATTATTTTTTCAATATATACTTGTAATAGACATGTGATATAAAATATCGTATTTGTAGAATACATTATTTGAAGTTAAATTCTAATGTGTTGATAGCGTTTATTCTAAGGGTAGTATGGTATTTTATTTCTTTTGATGAATTACTAGGAAAAGTATAAAATTTGGTAGCAAAATGCACCTATTTCCAGTTTTAAAGTATTTTTCTTTAATTTTTAGTAACGTTATTTTCATATCGAACCCTAACCATATCAAATATGTAGAGTGTAATCACATTCTCAAGGCTATTCAATATTAATACTCGTACTTACATGCTTATCCAGTATTTCTTCACTGATGTCCCCATTGTAAGAGGATTTTCCGTTCAAAGATTGAAGCGATACAGACATTGACCCCCGCCGGCTTATACCCTGAGACTTCGACTGAAATGATTGCCTTTTGAATATCTCCGTGGTGTTCTTTAAGAAACTGTCCATTTTCTTTCGGAAAAATGATGATTTCCGTTCCAAGGGCGATTTTCCTACTGAATGAAGGTCCACATTAGATTGCGACAAACCTTGGCTTCTTAACAACATTGTTTGGTCGAGGGATAGTTTTCTATGACGCTGCTGTAGATGTGATTTTGGTGATGGACTTTGTGGTATATCTGTTGTGAGAGGAGAGTCTTCTGACTCCACATTTAAACAATCAGCAAGGCTGTTCGATTTGTGTATTTGATGTAAGGATGGATCATAAACTGTCGTTGAGATTTCGTCGAGGTTGTTAGCATCTCCAAGATTATTCGATTTATCATTAATATTGATAATATCGTCAGTTGAAACGTCATTAACTAAGCCATAACTATTTTGCACTAATACTGAGTTTAAAGCACTTGGTGTTTCCAATGAATCCTGGCTGACGTTGCTCGTGGTTTCGTCGTTAAAATCATCGTTGTCATTAAAATCTTTGTTTTGCATCACTTTGCTTCCTCGAGGCGCCTTTAATCTCATACTACTGTTCATTTTAACAGTTCTTAGAATTTCTCTTATTTTAAGATTCTCTTTAAAACTCTTAACATCAGAAATAAACATCGAAGACTTATCTTTATCAGCATTCTTGGCGGATTTTTCTTTTTTTGATTTGTGTTTTAATTTATCCATTGTTAATTCGTCACTACGGATAAGCACTTCAATAATATTACACAAATCACCACAATATCACTAAGCCCCTCTATTTAGTGTATATTAGTAATAATTTATCAGTTACAGATCACGTTACACTTATATATGTAAGTATAGTGTTAATCGTAGAGCAGAAGAGTAGTGATAACTACGTGGCGACAAACACTCATTAAACGGTATACCAATATACTGATACACATTAGAATACAGGATCACCGCGTGTACTTAACGTTATAATATAACACTTATTAGTAACACGTTCCGTGGTCACAGTCACAGTGTGCTATGACACAACAATAAGGACGACGTCAAATTAAAGTAAACATGTTGCTAAATCGAGTGTTGCGGTTGATTGTTTTATAAGTATAGCTCCTTTTAGCACCGATACCACTTACGCCTTTATCTAGACGTTTGAGATAATCTTCGATAACGTATCGCGTATCTTTATAACTTTTTTATTTTATCTTCGTGTTCCATGTGTATTGAATATATATAAATCGATGGGCGTGAGTGTCGCCATCTAGCGGCTCCATGGTGTTATTACCACTTTAATTTTCCATTATATTGTTGCATAGTTATCAGCGTGCGACGCCGACAAATATTTATTGTTTAAACATTTACGGAGTGCGGCTCGTTGGCTTGATAAAAATGTTACGTATTTATTTCAATAAATGAAAATCTATTTTATATTACACCGGTTGATAATGATCTACGATAATTTTACAATTGTTACCATATTAAGACATAGTGAAGGTGAATATTCCTGATTATAACATAACATATGCAGAGGTGCATTAGCGAACCAGAACCCCGAGGAAACCCCGATAAAATGTGGGCACATTACATTAATACTTGGACAACTTTTGGATCATAAGTTTCGTGCTGTTGTGCCGTCTATGTATTGTTGAATTCTTTGAATACAACTAACTGTTTACGTCTTCCAGTTATTTTTAGTAAAAATATTAATATAAATAATTTTAATAAAACGGGGACGTAGGTACCTATACTAAGTGACCCGTTCTGGGGGGAGAAGGGTTTTCAAAGTACCACGCTTGGTCACGGGGGGGTCTTGGCATATACTACGGGTGGTCACCAAAGGGGAGGGGTATAAAAAATATAAAAATGGGTCACGCAGTATGGGTACGTTCCCTAATAATACTTACGTCACGGGTCAGACTGAGGTGACAACGAAGACTGCAAAGCCTTCAAAACGTCGGGAATAATAAAAAATAAAACCTAATCGTGATAGAATTCCTAAAAATAGTTTTATTTCAATGTATAATATTCGCGTAAACTTAAGAAATCAGTAATAATACTTGAGGCAATAAATGCTCTTACGTGATTCTTCGACATTCACAGATCATTTTAGGTTGTAAATTGTAATAAGCGCCCTCACATTGTAATAAGTGGTAAATAGCGTTACTGTCAGTTACGTTTGAGATCATTTTATTGTATGGAAACTTGCTTGATAGCCCCTCTAATTAGTAATATTAAATCTCTTGGGTTTTCTGTGACACAGTGGATTAAGCTGGTCGAGCCGGTGCATTGATTCTATTAACAAATATCTACAGGGTGTCGCTAAACACACACTCAAAATTTTTCTTTTGTTATCAAGTATATCTATTTTTTTTATCAACCGACGTCATAAGAAGGAGGTAACCAATTCGTCTGTATTTTTTATGTATGTTACGCGACATTGCCCAATGTGGATCGATTTGTGATTCTTTTTGTTTTCGATAAAGCTCCTTCCAAGGGTGGTCCTATATAAATTAAATCTATCACGTTCGGATTTTAGAAGTCGGTACCTACGTTAAGTTTTGAAAACGTCTCAACTTTGCATTTGGAAACTGGAAACACAGCGTTAACGGAATAACAATAAATGATCACTGCTTCGTAGCCAACTTTCATAGCTTTCTTGATTTGCTACTTTCCTCACTCCACTTTTCCAACAAATAAAACAAACAAAACATGAGAATAATGTTTTCATATTTTCTTCAATACTTATTAAGTCGGCATAACACATAACAAGGTCACCTTAGGGTGACTTGGAGCGCTGTTACTAATCTAGAGTTACACCTCATCTTGATTTATCCTACAGCTTAGTCCTATTTTTAAATCAATATTGGGATAAATAGAGATTTATCGCGGAGATACAAGTGGGCCCTAAACAATAATATTGTTAAGAATAGTTCGAATGAATCACAAAAATATTTTCTTCACTTTCATAATTTTCTTTGTAGACAAATCACTTAGCGGACCGTACTTCAATAGTTCTATTAATAAAAGTTGTTTTCGTTTTTTGTAAATACCATAATACCATTGTTAAGATAACAATTCGTATTATGAGACCTCAATTTAGTGGCACGTGTAAAAGATTATAGTTTAAGCAACAGTAGAAGAAAAACTCATGTTTATTGTACCTTTATTTACCTTCGTATAATATCAATCAACAGGATGGAACTAGATGCAGGACGCTTCCAACAGGTCGATCTGGAAATCTTTGGGAAGGCCAAAAGTCCAGTAGTGGGTGTCCTGTAGCTGATGATGATGATGATGATGAATTTGAACTAACAGGGATACTTCTAAAAATGTACTTTAAGCAGTACTTAATTTACCGTGTCGTCTCCAGCTACGACGTACCCTAATAGACACTTAATGTTAAACGTTTTAGCCTAAATATGTTGCAAGGGATACTACATTAATAAATATGATCTTGTAACTCAACAAATTCAGCAGGGTATTTTTTGACACTCGATTCGATTGCGTCTACGATTCGGTTTCATTTATTTACTTAAAATTCCACGGTCCTGGATATTAGAAATGACGATATATATTAATATTTGAGGTAGCCTCAGAAACCATGAGGGTTCAGTTCCTAAGTATGGCGATGGATTCCGTTACATATCATGGGCGGATAATAAGCTTAACGAAAAGTAAAAGTATTTCTAATAAATAATAAAAAAAATAGTTTTTTTTATAGCAAAAACACTGGCAAACGAGCAGATAACCTGATGGTAAGTGGTCTCCACCGCCCACAGATACCCAAGATACAAAAAGAATCATGAGTGCGTTGCCAACCTAAAGGAAATGGGGATTGGGAAAGGGAAGGAGGGAACTGGGCCACCGGAAAGGTTTAGCATTTGTGCGTGCTCGTGCTGCAATTGCTTTGGCGTCACTATTTCTTAGGGGAATAGTCCATCTAGCCCCATGGAGCGGACATCATACAATCTTGTACTACATATCAGCTCGGTGCGGAGCTGTGGCGGCGCATTATGCTGTCATATACGATGCATTGTCACTCAAGACTGCATGTCTGTGCTCAAGATGTACTTTTATACAGAATTTACATTACGAAACTAGTTGCATTCAAGAGCACCTCAAAGTGTAGGAAACAAGACAACTATAATGTTACTCCTTATTCGGTCTTGTTACCAGACTTTCTGTTGTATATTTTCATACAAATAGTTTCGTTATATAAGTTCAGCTCAGAGGCGAATATAAACTAAGACTGAAATTTTACTACATACATACATACATAAGCTCACGCCTGTATCCCCGAAGAGGTAGGCAGAGGCGCACTAGCGAACTAGAACACCCACATTTCGCCGAGCTTAGTTCTGTCCCAGATGTGATAGGGGGCGAGCCTATCGCCATATCGGGCACAAATTCCAGACTGCTGATATGGAAAAATCCAATATCACTTTGCCCGACCCGGGGATCGTACCCGATCGTAATCGTATCGGGGATCGTATCAGAACCGTAGTCGTACCGAAATGAAATTTTACTATTACTGTTCATATTAGCGTGGGTTGAATCAGTGGCGAAGAGTGAACATTTCTAATAGGAAACCGATGATAATTTCTCTTTGAATTAATCTATTTATTATCAGATATTTTGGTGAAGGTAAGCCGAAGGGAAGCGTGTTGTATGCACACTTCGCCACTGGTAGAAATGATACACTAACTGAAGTTATAGTAAAGAATTTTTATTATATCACAGCCACTTCTGCCACTTCTCCATAAAATAATAAATACAATGATGTATTCGTATATTTTACACTAGTCACCCGCCCAGGCTTCGCACGGGTGCAATGCTAATATACATTTTTTCGATCTACCTCGTAGGGTTCAGCCAGCGTTTGCAATGTAAGCGCAAAAAATTTGTTTATTTACGACATCATTAGAAACCTCTAAAATTATCAGTGTTTCTCTACTATATTATGTACATATATTAACTTTCCTCTTGAATCACTCTATCTATTAAAAAACCGCATCAAAATCCGTTGCGTACTTTTAAAGATATAAACATATGTACGTAGGGACAGAGAGACAGCGGGAAGCGCCTTTGTTTTATACTAGAGGTATGTAGTGAAGTCAATCTTAACAGCGTTAGTACAAACAAACATAAATTTAAGTCAGTACCTAACCCTCAAGTGGTGGTTAGTACCCTTAGTTTAGAGTATCTCCATACATTTTGTAGTTCGTTGTAGTTTCCGCAAAGTGGCGCTGCTAGTCAAATGTATGACTAAAACGCAAACTATCGTCGATTTCGAGAATCGAGAACTGTACTCGTACTAGGGGTACAGATGAGGAAATGAGACCAGGGGGGTGACTCATGAAGCTCGATTCGAACTTGAATTGGATTCGGTTTCATTTATTGACTTAAAATTCCACGTAAATCGGGTTAAAAAGTACCAAATTATAAAAGTCAGTTTCGGTGGAATTTTAAATCAATAAATGAAACCAAATCGAAATCAAATCGAATCGATTGTCAAGAGTAAGGGGGTTCTACTGGCTACACTGTACAATTTAATTTTAAAATTATAATCAAATGTGGCTCACTTGGATTCATAATAAGTTTCAAGTAAATAAGAACTTGGTCTATATAACATGTTAAGTGTTAATAGATGTTTCGCCTTATTGGTTTAGTTGCAGTACACATGGGCTCTGGAAAAGGAGGTCCTAGGTTCGCTACGCAGGTCGGGCGGGGTGTTTTTTTACACGATTTTCCCGGGGCTGGATCCCCTAGAGAGGGTTGACGTTAGGCAGTCCGGTCGTAAAATTAAGCCAAATCTTTCTTCGACATGCTTGAAAGTGTGTCGCTAACCCCACCTTGAGGTGGAATAAGGGTAGGTAGGAAAAACAAAGCGATTTTGCTAAATATGCTAATTTATTTATTAAATACGGTTTCCAAGATTTATTTTTAAAACACATAACATAACATAAGCTCACGCCTGTAGGCAGAGGTGCACTAGCGAACTAGAACACACATATTTCGCCGAGCTTAGTTTTGTCCCAGATGTGATAGGGGGCGAGCCTATCGCTATATCGGGCACAAATTCCAGACTCCGGGCTGATATGGAAAAATCCAATATCACTTTGCCCGACGGCCGACCCGGGGATCGAACCCGAGACCTCAGGACCGTAGTCATACCGAAATACAACTACGCCACCGAGGCAGTCGTAAATTAAATATAAAGGTAAATTTTTAAAACATTTTATGTGTAAACAATAAAAATCCCACACTTTATATGAATGCAATCTATATATGTGCCATGTTCAAAGGACTGCCATGAAATTGAAATAACTGAAATACGTGCAGGATTATTGTCTTCATATGAGGAAAGCTAAATAAAGGGAGCGTTGGTGCACGCTTCGAACTAGAACGTTGTGATAGGTACTTAGGTATCTATAATATCTATTGATATCGATCGGATGACCAATTTAGATGCCTAGAGAGTATATATTATTAAACATTCAAGAGCAGTATTTTGATTTAAAGAACGGAAACAGAAGCAAAAGTGCGAAGTGGAAAAACGAGAGACTGCGTAAATGCGAATTCTATGTATTTCTTCAAACGAAGGCGTAGTGATTCGAATTTCGAAGATTAGTAAGGGGGCAAATATGTTTAACATTTTGAAGATGGCCGGTTTCCTATCCGCTTGGATCGGTTATTTTTTGGGCGCATCAGGCGGCACATCAAACTCGCTGACTTGCGCCTCCACTAGCTGCTTGCTTCTGAGCTTTATTATCGCATGACTCGGCACGTTGGGATCTTCCATCTCGAATTCGATCAGACCTGTGAACAATACAATTACTTTTTGTAAAAATAACTCCTTAAATATTGAGAGCTGGTGGATAATTCTTTCAGTATTACACTCAAAATAGAGAAATAATAATTAAAGTTTAACAAAAACTGAAAACCGTCTTCAAAAATGACTTCATTTAATCTGCTTTGGCCTCAACACCGACTCCAAAGAGAGTAAGAAATTGTTGTTAATTTTTACTTTTAAATGTTCATTTTTAAAGTCGGTTTTCAGTTTTTGTTAAAATTAATTATTTTTGTATAAGAAATGATATATACTGATTTCTTAAGTTAACGCGAATATTATACATTGAAATAAAACTATTCTTACGGATTCTATCACGATTATGTTTTAATTATTATTCCCGACGTTTCGAAGGCTTTGTAGTCTTCGTTGTCACGGGTCAGAAATCCGTAAGAATAGAAATTATATAATGATTTCTTAGGTTTACGTGAATGTTATTCATTGAAATTAAACTATTTTTACGGATTCGTGGTCACGGGTCAGACTGTCTGACCCGTGACCACGAAGGCTGCAAAGCTTTCGAAACGTCGGGCATAAAAATTAAAAATTAAAACCAAATCGTGATAGAATCCGTAAAAATAGTTTAATTTCAATAAGAAATGATATACATTTCTGGTCAAAGTTTGGCACTTAGTAATAATGTTCTTCGACACAACTAAATTATCAGTTTTGAGAAGACAACCTCCTATGAGAAGAGCAGGTATATATATTCTACTCGAGTGAAGCCGCGGGCAGACAGCGAGTAATGTAATAATGTGACGGAGTTCGAACGACGTCACGCGACGATCGACCTGCTTAACGTGATTATATGCACACGATAACATATTTAACATAGTAATTCCTTTACTGCGATGGTAGGTAATTATGTATAAGTTGAAGGGTAAAATGATGGCAACGCAACCATCTCAACACGCACAATAACCATTTCATCCTCAGCCACAGGACTTACCTCTGAACATTGGTATCCCTATTTCCTGACCAACCTGTTGGAAGCGGCCTGTATGCAGCGACTACCTAGGACGGGTTACCACCACGTCTCATGGCAGTATTATTATAATCTTAGGGAACGAACCCATATTACATTACCTGTTTTCTTCTTCAAAATAACACGTTTGGTTACAGGGGCAGGAGAGGGTCTTAGGTTATCGTCATGTAGTCAATATCCTTTATGGAAATCTCGTGCTTTTTCGAGCTATATTCAAAATATCGCCCGCAGCGTTTAACACTTTTTGAAATCACAGATAGCAACACATTGACTTTTCTTCGACAAAAAATTATTTAAAACCATATTTCATCATCATCAGCCATAGGACGTCCACTGCTGAACATAGGCCTCCCCCAAAGATTTCCAGATCGACCTGTTGGAAGCGGCCTGCATCCAGCGACTTCCTGCGACCTTTATCAGGTTTACCTTTATTTACCTTAACCATATTTATTAGTTACTAAATGAAAACTAGAGGGGTAGTGGGGGGTGTTGGCATAGACTACGGGTGGTCACCGCTGGGGGAGGGGTAAAAAAAATGGGTCACGTAATATGGGTACACTCCCTTACTTGTACCGATTCTCGTACAAAAAAAAAACAAAGGAAAATAAGACGAGGTGGTAAACCCCAGGTCATCTGTACACCCTGCATCTCCCAGCTTCTTGTATTAAAATTTATACATTGGTGAGCTTTTCATTAATTGACAACATGAAACGTGATAGCCTCCGTGGCGCAGCGGGCAAGTAACCGGCTGTGAAACGTGAGTGTCGATTCCCGCACCGAGACAAATGTCTGTGTTGCCCACAGATATTTGTTTCGTGCCTGGGTGTTGTGACACCGAGGTCTCTCGTAGTTCCTGATACCCACGCTACAAGACTCGATCTTAGTGTGGCGTCAGGATTATGTGTGTGACTGTTGGGTGTATTTATTATTTATTATTATTATTAATAATTCATACACTTATTATACGGTTAAGTAAAATATTCTATTAACATGCTTACATTGTCGCCCCTTTGAGAAAGCATGGAGAATGGACAGGAGAGTCAATATTTCTGGAACATCACTGCAATCTTATAATAGAATAGCTATGGCCCGCAACTGCGTTCGAGAATTCTTTTCCGGGATAAAAAGTAGCCTATGTTACTCCTTATAACATCAGCTATCTGTCAGTGAAAGTATCGTCAAAATACATAGGACGAGCCGTTTCAGAGATTAGCCAAAACAGACAAAAATTAATGAAAAGTTGTCACTTCGAAATTACAAACAGACACTCCAATTTTATTTATTTGTATATTTAGAAAAATCTTTGGGGGAGGCCTATATTCAGCAGTGGACGTCCTATGGCTGATGATGATGATGATGTTTAGATAAGTTGAACCGTGTTATGCAGAAATGAACCAACCCACAAAAAACAGTTATTCATACCAACATGTTCTAAACCATTAATATTTATAATTATTTTGGTATTTTTGTGGGTTGGATCATTTCTGATTAACATGGTCCAGTTGTACAAAAATAAATCAGTAACACAAATTTTATTTTAACGAGCAATAACGTCATTAAGATTAACATAATTTGTATGTTACAATAATATTTGTCGTCCTGCTAATAACTTGATAGGCATGTTTGTAGCGCAATGCGTTAGTAAACAGACAAATATTAGAAGTTGAAACTCCACAGAGTTGCTACGCCGTTCACAAATAGATATATGTAATATATGTGATAATTTCGAAGGTATGTGACGTCTACGAACTCGCAATAGGTCAGCGTGGCTTGAGAGATAACTCACTAAGGCAGATATCTATAGAGCGAACTTCGACTAAGTCTAAATCAAAGTAACGAACTCAATGAGGATTTTGACTTAGTTCGAGTCATTTTTTACAAGAAAATCTTTGCTTAGTCTGTCTGTCAGTCAGTTTTTCTTGTAAGAAATTACTCGGACTAAGTCAAAGTTGGATTTAACAATCCCAAATCCTCACTGAGTTCGTGACTTTGACTTAGACTTAGTCAAAGTTCGATCTATAGATTTCAGCCTATGGCGCCTTTAATCATGGAGAAATAATATTAACATAATACCTACAAACTCACTCCTAATATTAAGGGTAAGGTTAGGGGTAGAGGCTAACCAAAGAAATAAAACATCTAAGTACATTGAAACAAAACTAGTTTTTATGGATTTTATAGCAATTTTATTTACCAATAACTATTTTTTTAATTTTTTAATATGAAGGTAGATATTGTAGTAACATTTCGGAAAACTGACACCTTAGTCTGACCCGTGGCCACGAAGGCTGTAAAGTTGTCGAAACGTCGGGACCAAAAATAAAATAAATCCAAAACAAATCGCGATAAAATCTGTAAAAACTAGTTTTATTTCAATGAATGACGGTTCTGAGGTCCCGGGTTCGATCCCCGGGTCGGGCAAAGTGATATTGGATTTTTCCATATCAGCTCGGAGTCTGGAATTTGTGCCCGATATGGCGATAGGCTCGCCCCCTATCACATCTGGGACGGAACTAAGCTCGGCGAAATGTGGGTGTTCTAGTTCGCTAGTGTGCCTCTGCCTACCCCTTCGGGGATACAGGCGTGAGCTTATGTTATGTTATGTTATGTTTATAATTCACGAGATAAAGGGGAGGCCTTTGCCCAGCAGTGGGATGATATGGGCTAATAAGAAGAAGAAACATAATTCACAATAATTAAAATGCATTAAGTTTCAGAGTTATATAATATTTATATTCATTGGCCGAACCCGAAAGCCGCACGGCGCACGGAACCGACTTACCCCATCGAGTTGGGCTTTATTAATTGTAGAGGTTTTCGAATACAAAAGATATTTTTGGAGAACAAACGATCCCTTGAAATTTCCAGGGTCGTTATTAATGTTCCAAATCACAATTCTTTTAGGATATTCAAATAAATGGAAGACGCGCGCTCTGAGATACCTCAAGGATATTACAGAATGATGCTTAAGGACAAATTGATATCGCCCTTACTTATAAACTTGTTTAATCGGTGTTATTACTCGTAGGTTATAAGTAATAATGGTAGGTTAACCCGTTTACCTATTGAAATAAAACTATTTTTACGGATTCTATCACGATTACGTTTTTAATTATTATTCCCGACGTAATAGAACATCTGTGTAAATAATCGCAATAGATACGCGACATGATAACAATAAAAAATATTAAATTTTACTTTATTATTTTTTTAGACGTGATAGAATCCGTAAAAATAGTTTTATTTCAATGTATAACATTCGCGTAAACTTAAGAAATCCGTTTACCTATATTGAGTTTTTCTATTCAGTATCAGCTCAGACTCCTACGACATCTAGGACGGAAATAAGATATAGTAGGATTACTAGAACAGAGTAAACTGACATTTCGAATGTTGCAACTTTTTCATGAAATATAAATAGTGCTGCGGTAAGAAGATCAAGATTATTGAAACATTTCAATTCAGTGGACCATTTCATTCCTTAATTTTCTAAAATCTAACTCAAAGTCGTAATTTCTGCCTAATATGTGATGCATGCATGTCTACTGAATTATAGTCATAGTAAATTACTGCATGCTAAATTATGGCATGTCCACTGGAATTATACTCATAGTACATTATAAAGAAAACTTACAAAAGCTATAAATGCGCCGAACGTAATTTTTCTCAAATAATAAAAGTAATATTTAAATGTTTTTATTGTTATCATGTCGCGTATCTATTGCGATTATTTTCGCAAAAATATTTACACAGATATTTAGTCGAAGGGTTAAGCTGAATTTTCTAAAAAATACGCCATAAAATTCTAATTTTGCAAGCTAGTGCCTAGTTATCGTTCCTTTGAATGATAAAAATGAACTAGAGCAATCACTATGTTTTGAAAGTAAGCAACATTATTTTGGAAAGTGACATTTCAATCTGTCATTTTATTCCGTACTTAGCAATCGGACTATAGTCGAAATGTGAGTGTTCTAATAGGTGCATTAATTCATCTCTGCCTCTGCATAAAATAAGCATGTACCTACGCGCGAGCTCATTAGTATCCCAAGTAATGAGAGCAGTGGTACGACTAATTAGTAATGATAATATCGATAACTATCGACGTTTATCGACATTATAAGAGAGGGCCGAGAACTTATGTCACTAGTGGGGTGATAATTTATATAAACGATGTCGCTCTTCTGTAGCGGCCTATTAATCACTCGTTGTGAAACTTTATTAATTTAATCATACTCCCTTATGTATTATAATATAAAAGCCTTTTTTAAGGTTCCGTAGTCATATATCAAAGAAGGACCCCTAATATAATTTCATCATGTCAATTATTTCGTCAAATTATCGGCGCTATAACTATACTTTTACAAGCACTATCAATCTATCAAAATATAATTCACTACAGAAAATAATGTAAGGGGTCTCTCTATACAAATAGTTTTAAGCGATGGTACGTTTTTTAAACACATAGATGTAATATGTATTTATGAATAAAAACTAATAATAATCATCATCAATGCACATGATGTCCACTGCTGGAGATAGGCCTCCCTCAAACATTTCCAGATTGACCTGTTGGAAGCGGCCTACATCCAGCGACTTCAGAGCCGTAAGTCATTATCATGGTCGAAGATTTTTGTCTTAAGGCACAGAGATATTTTGGACGAGAAGATCTAGCGTAGTTTCCCGAATGCTGCCGAGCCGAACCGGATTCGACGAATGACCTCTCTCTAAAAGTTGAGCCTGCCTAGCTGGACCGTTGATCCTAAATAGACATATTCGTCTACATAATAATATAATAATATGGCTTTAAAAATAATCGATTATGAAAAATATTATAACCGGAACCCTTTACTGAGCGTGGTCAGATATTCACTTGGATTTTTTTTGTTCTTTTACGTGTTTTAACAAATTTAAAATTATTTGCTCTACTAATACCACCACTCGTTAAATATCTATTCCTGTATAGTCTGCGATTTAGATATTTTAAAACCACCGCTGAATATTTGAAATCATCTCTCGTCTGGTTCTGTCCATAGAAGGTCGAGGTCTGTATATTTTGGGTAGGAAAGAGAAATTTATTTACGGATGTAGCCTTGTTAGAAACGAAGTCGAGAGTCGAGACGGACTGACCTTTCGAACTCTCAACCTTTCACACTATTGATATTGAAACAAGCCACCGATATTCATTATGTACGACGAGTGAATGATGAAAATACCCTCTGAGGATTTTTTATAGCCGCGTCTAGTAAACGGACAGGTAGGGCACTTTTTGGGTAAGCTGAGAAAAATGTTTTAGTCGCTTCTTTGGTCTAGTGGCAGCACATATGGGTTGTGGACCGGGAGGTCGTATGTTTAATTCCCAGGTCGGGCAAAGCTAATTTTCTAATTTAATTTTCCCGGGACTGGATCCCTCAAAAGGGGTTGATGTCAGGCAGGCAGCCAGTTGTAAGCACTTAGCCAAATCCTTACTGCAACATGCTTGAAAAAGTGTGTTGCGCTGACTCCACATTAAGGTGGGTTAAGGGCAGGTAGAAAGAAAGAAAGAGAAAAGTGTTTTACCGGTGCTACCATGCCTGGGGGGAGTTATGATGGAGTCATCAGTCTTACGGCCCAGCGCCATTAGAACGGTAATTAGTAAATTAACAATGCGTAGACGGGAGAACAGGACGAAACTTGTGATCCAAAAGTGACCTCGTGCTCCTAACTCAGTCGTGTTTGAAACATACGCGCGCAAGGTCGTGCCAGCGTAATATTTTGACAATAATTGCCTTATGTGATTCTTGAATATTCACAGAACATTCTAGGGTGTAAATTGTAATAAGCACCCTCGTATATGTACTAAGTGGTATATGGCGATACTCACTTGAGATATTTTGTTGTATGGAAACTTGCTTGATGTCCTCTCTATAGTAATATTTAATCTCTTTGTTAGTAAGTGATCTCTTTACATACTTATTGATGGTAGAGCCACGCTATTGACAGTAAAGTGTACGTACAGCACGAATGGGCCGGCTCGACCAGTTTGATACCACTGTCTCACCAAAAAATTACCTGAAGTGGAAGCTCGTTGCTGCTTTCGGTGAGAGACTAGTGGCCCCATTACCCCTCTCTTTCCCGATTCTTATTCCTGCTCTTGAAGGGTGGCAACGCACCATGATGCTTTTAGTATGGTTGGTGTGTAAAGATAAATAAATATAAATAATAAATAATACACCCAACAGTCATACACCTAGTCCTGACCCCATACTAGGTATAACCTGTATCGTGGGTGTCAGAGACTATGAGAGACGCGCGGTATCACAACACCCAGACTTGAAACAAATATCTATGGGCCACACAAACATTTGTCTCAATGCGGGAATCGAACCCGCGGCCTCTCGCTTCACAGTCGGATACTCGCCCGCTGCGCCACGGAGGCTGTCTGTATATACATATGTACATACCTCTATAATAAACTTTACTCAACTGTTACTTTCCCGATGCTCTGAGCACTGAGCGCTATTTTTACTTCACTATTACACATTTTCTTTACTCCAATAACTGTTTTAATTAAAAATGAATACTTTTACAAATAGACAAGAGTAAATAGTGCTGTGACACAAACCGTGGACATTCCAATCATGCTAAAAACGCATCACACATAAGCCCACGCCTGTATTCCCGAACGGGTAGGCAGAGGAGCTCTAGCGCATAAGAATGTGGCTTTCATAGCGATGTTGTGATGTTATGGTGGTTTTTTTTTACTATTGTAATTGGTCTGGGTAGTCATGCTCGCTTAAAAGTCTGTGCTTGTGGCGGCGTCGTGTGCCGGGTCGGTCACTTCCCTGCAACATGGTTGAGGAGGCCAATGGCTGGCACATGCGTCATACCCGTGAACGGGTGCTACTTGTGTGGACTGGTCTGCTCTGACTTTATTACATTCATTAATTTTATCCATCCGTTTAGTTTGGCGATTATTCGCCGTGCCTGTGGGAGTCGCTCAGCAATCGAAATTGTACGTTTTATTGTTTTTATTTTACATGGAGGTTACCTTGTTGTAGATTGGCTGCTCTAATTTAATGTAAATTATTGAAATTTTTTGTTATCTTATTTTGGTTGTGTATTAATATCTGACTGTAAACTGGTTATTATTCTCAAAAATAGCAACGTCAGAGTTTCTTGCCCGTTCTTCTCTGACGAACCAGCTTTCCGAATTGGCGGTAGAGTAAACATTTTAGACGGAATCTAAACAATGTGTGACATTTTATGGATTCAATAAACGATTTGATTTGATTTGAACACCTACATTTCTCTTAGTTCAATCCCAGATGTGATATCGCCGTATCTGGCACAAATTCCAGACTCCGGGCTGATATTGAAAAAATCCAATATCACTTTGCCCGACTCGGGGATCAAATCCGAGAGCCCAGGATGGTAGTCGTACCGAAATACAACTACGACACCGAGGCAGTCATCGTGGAGAACATTATTATATTTACATTTATACAAAGATGATACGTCATACGTCTTTCATACTGCTTTCCCATTAACTCACATATTGAGGACAAATTGATTATAAAGCCCTGTTCAGTTTATTACAAAGGAAGAATATAAAGGACCATTAACTCGACGCATGTTCCTGAGACAATCCACTAAACTATGAAGCCAGTTATTTCTTAGCCCATTCATAATCTATTGATCTGTCTCTATTTATGGGAATGCCAAAGATTGATTAAGTCGATGATATAGATGATGTTATGAATGCAATTCAAATTTAGAACAAATTAAATAGGCAACTTTTACGTCATTGACAAACACTTTCATTCATAGCTGCGCATTCGATTGCATCAATTGTCTTTTATGAGCCTTATAAAACATTTTAGCTGAGCAAACGGCTAAGAATAGTCTGTTACTTTTTTCCTTATGTCACATTGTTTGAAAATAAAAGGGACAGCCTATTCTTAACCTTTTGCTTAGCTATAATGTTTTTATAAATACATTCTTCCTAGAATGATGTGTAAAACCATTTGCCCTGCAATACCAGTTTGGTTGTATATTCGTCGAATCCACCGACAGTTGAAATAATAATTACATACATACATACATAAGCTCACGTCTGTATCCCCGAAGGGGTAGGCAGAGGCGCACTAGCGAACTAGAACACCCACATTTCGCCCAGCTTAGTTCAGTCCCAGATGTGATAGGGGGCGAGCCTATCGCCACATCGGGCACAAATTCCAGACTCCGGGCTGATATGGAAAAATTCAATATCACTTTGCCCGACCCGGGGATCGAACCCGAGACCTCAGAACCTACGACGAAACGACTACGCACCGAAATACCACCACGCCACCGAGGCAGTCAATAATAATTAGACGTTTTGAATTAATTTGCTATTCTATCACCGGAATGGTACTCAACTTTAAAGGATTCGTACATTTATTTTCGCATACTATTTTGATAGATAAAGCGGCCTTAAACGACATAAGGCGACGTAAGTGTATGAACATTCGGCGATATGATTTATTTACATTACTATGCCAACTTCGGCATCCCATTTCAAGAAGCTTTCAAGATCCCCTTCATCACTGTGGCTAGTATAACGCACATATTTTCATCTAAACGGGGCCTTGTTATGTTTCCAAGGTCAAAGGAATTTTAAATGTGAACCGGGATTGAATGAAAATTAAAAACTTAACGGACCGACCTCAGATCCGATCGTAACCTAATTTATATAGGACCACCCTTGAAATAAGCTCAATCGATCAGAAAAATAATATTGAAATCGGTCCATATTTGGCCGAGATATCGCGTAACATACATAAAACAAAATACAGACGAATTGAGGACCTCCTCCTTTTTGGAAATCGAATATGCGCATAAAGTTCCACGTGTGTAAGTATGCTCAACGCGTTCATTATTAACAACTTGAATGTACCAATGCGACACAGGAAATACATTTGGATGAACATGCAGTATGTACTGTAGTATATAGACATGTATATAAGTCGATGTGCAACATTCACCGCGCCTCCAACAATCTCCATTAATTTCCTTGAATCAACCCGCGGTATTGGCAATTCAGACTCTACTTTGAATTACGTTTGATTAACGTGCATCTCTCGTTTTTTATTAATTTTAATATGCACATACGAGTATTACTCAGTTACATGGAATATTATGCAAACTAATGTTATAAATGCGAAATTAACTGTTTGTCTGTTCACTGCCTCGATGGCGTGGTTGTATTTCGGAATGACTACCGTCCTAAAGTCTCGAGTTTCATCCCCGGGTCGGGCAAAGTGATATTGCATTTTTCCATATCAGCCGGGAGTCTGGAATTTGTGCCCGATATGGCGATAGGCTCGCCCCGTATCACATCTGGGACGAAACTAAGCTCAGCGAAATGTGGGTGTTCTAGTTAGCTAGTGCGCTTTTGCCTACCCCTTCGGGGATACAGGCGTGAGCTTATGTTATGTTATGTCTGTTTATTAATATACCAATTGTCAATTTGTAATACAATTTGGTAAGAAGAAATCTAGCACCTAAGGGAATGGCTACACTTACACCCGAACAATCAAACGCTACTCAACTTTAAAGGCTTCTTACATTGATTTTCGCCATACAATTTTGAGAGATAAGGCGGCCGTAAACGACATAAGGCGACCTTAAGTGTATGAACATTCGGCAGTTAGTCTCAAAACACCAGATTATAGTGGATGAAAGTTGTTTAACCGCCTACCAAAATATTCGCAATTCCGCCAATGTGTTAGAGTTTATAAAAAGGTAGTAATTACGGAAAAAGCTTTCACGCTCCGAGAACCGCGTCGCAACTATCTACTACTAGAATATTAGGTATATTTAAATTCTAGACTATAATAAAGAGGTTTATAAGTTGACATAAATGATAAAAACACCCAACAGTCACAAACATAGTCCTAACGCCACGGTAGGTTTAACCTGTATTGTGGGTATCAGAAACTACGAGAGACTTTCGATCTCACAACAACCGGACTCGAAACAAATATCTGTGACTCATTCAGACATATCTCGGTGCGGGGATCGAACCCGCGGCTCGCTTTACAGACGGTTACTGGTTCGTAGCGTCACGGAGTCTGTCGAAGGAACATTCACGAATATTCGTTAGAACTACTGACCCGAAAAAAATCTCTTATCAAAAGCCAAATCATCTTTGAGTGACATTGCTCACTTATTTCCCTATTAGATTCATTTATTGTTTATCTAAAATGCATTATTTTGTATTTTGATGCAGGTAATAATAATAATAACATTAGCCCTGTAATATTACTGTCCCACTGCTGGGCACGGGCCTCTTGTACTAATGAGAGGGGTTAGGCCTAAGTCTACCACCCTGGCCTAATGCGGGTTGGTAGAGTTCACATACCTTCGAATTTCTTGTGGGGAATTTCTCAGGTATGCAGGTTTCCTAATGATGTTTTCCTTCACCGTTATAGCAAGCGATATTTCACAATGAAAAAACACTTAACATAGAAAAGTCAGAGGTGTATGCACCATTTTGGGGTTGGTCTCGAACCTCCGATACTCGTCTTTGCAGTTCATACCACACCCAACTGAGCTATCGCTGCTTGTTGTAGGTACTTGGAGCTAATGATTTGTGGAAACTGCTGGCTCATGTGTTACAATTTGTGATTTAAGTTACATTAAGATATTTGTATGTTTCCCAGCAAAACGAATTAAAAAAAATTGGTACTTTTAATCCCGGGGCAAGTGAGAAATTTCTACTGAACCTTGTCACGTATTAGCTTCGTCGCGACGAAGATGAAGACCACCTAAACATAATCTCAAGTCGAATAAAATGATTGTAATACGTACCTCCTTCGGCAACAACTTCATCCTTGTAGTTCTCCCGCATTGTTCTCGCGAGGATGTTGTGGTAGAACTGGCGGGCGTTCGACCTTACTTCAGGAGTCACCTCCATCTTGGACACCGCCTGGATGAGGACCGTCAACTTCTGCTTCGCGGTCAATATCAGCTTGTCAACTATTGAATGAGAATAAAGGAAGTGTAAGAATTTTGACGGGAAGTCTGACAGGGTGGGCGTCGCTTGTTAAAATTATTTCATATTATTTTCTAGAGCTGTGTTTGTTGTTTTAATGCATCAAACTTCAGTGAAGATGGACAGTATAATGTGGGAAATTTTAACCGGTGGTCTTTGATTAGTTTAGCTTGGTGCGTTGGCGGGCTTTGTCCGGTCGATTCGTCGAGTGAAGGTATTCTGAGGGGCATCGCCCTGGAAGGAATTACCGCCATAATCCCAGCAGGACCATGAGATCTTCCACATCTGGGTCTCATGGTCATTGTGAAAACATAATTGCTCCATATTATGCGTGGAAGTAACTTTTTTTTTAAAGAAGAAGAAGGTAGTGTTAAAATTGAAAAAGGCGACGTCAAAAATAGTATACATCGAAATTAAAAAACATAAAATCGATGACGATAAAGAAAAAAACAATATCTCAAAACCTTGAATATGAATAAGGTATTGCTGGTGAAGGCAAACCAGGTGTAATACCATAACCAGGTGTATTTAAATTGTGGACAGGGAGGTTCTGGGTTCGATTCCCAGGTCGGGCAAAGCGAATTTTCTAATTTAATTTGCCCGGGGTTGGATCCCTCAGAGGGGCTTGCCGTCAGGCAAGCAACCGGTCGTAAAAATTAAGCCAAATTCTTACTTCAATGTGCTTGAAAAAGTGTGTTGCGCTGGCCCCACATTAAGGTGGGATAAGGGCAGATGGAAGAAAAAGACAATTTTGAAAGTTCGTGCAGTTTTACCAAGTGTAATAAAGCCACGTGTCCTACACTAAAACATTACACAAACTACCTACACAAAACATGGTATATCTACAAATGTTTGTCTATGGTCCATTGTTACATGAGCAGGAGACAATGAAAAGTCTTGTATTGTTTTGTTTCGAAAAAACACGTGCAGGAGACACGGCTTTAGTTACCTTGTAACAGTATTTAAGTAGCTCGACCATGAGTTTTTTGTAAATTTTCGTTAGCGACTACGTAAATTAATTTGTATGAAAACTTCAGTTCCCCGCGTAACCGCTAGGTGTGTTATAGTGTTTTCCATATAAATATTTTACAGAGTCGCTATCGAGAAATGTGAAAAACGCCATGGTTGGCCTAAAGATAGATTTAAAAGTTTTTGTCATCGTACTTTAACGCTCGTATTGTCGAGTCTTGTCGTCGACTGTTTATTGGGAAACAACGCACATGGCGCGACTGGGCGCGTGGCTCTCACGATGCACATTGCATTGTGATTCGGGTCACGTTTCCAGGGTTCCGTAGCAATGCAAGGGGTTCTATACAATCTTCATACTGTGATACGCCATAATATTCATATTTTAACAGGCCTTGCTTGCATCAATATTATAGGCCTAGATGCACAGTTGACGCTCAGAAAATGAGAGTGCACGACTAAGAAGAAGAAGAAAAACATATTTCAGTAACAGTTAGTAACGGTCGCCTTTTTGGTCTAGTGGTAGCATGTATGGGATCGGAGGTCTTGGGTTCGATTCCTAGGTCGGGCAAAACAAAAGTCCTAATTTAATTTGATTTGGACTGATTCCCATATAGAGGGTTGACATTAGGTAGGTGGCCTGTCGTAAAAAGTAAGCCGAATCCTCTCTGCAACATCTTTGAAAAAGTGTATTGCACCAATCCCACATTAAGATGGGATAAGGGCAGGTAGAAAGAAAAAAACAGTTACCCTTACTTCGGAACCCTGTACTGTGCATAATCAGATATGTAGCATGCACTTGCCCGGTTTTTCTTTGTTTCATTTATTATGACAACCGAGACCACTTTTTATGACGATATTTGCAAAAAACTGTGCATCTAGGGTATATTAAATCGATGCTAGCTTGAATGAAAACAATTTTGGACAAAACTAAAGTTAGGGCCTATCACAGCATGACGACATTATACTCCTGCCATTCTCGTCTGAAAAATGCCACAATAATTTTATTTAAAGATTAAGCCGCGATAAAGGACAATTCATTTCATTTTTCGGAGAAAGTACCAACTTAGATACGACACAGTGTAAAAGATTAATCTGACAAAGAGATCATTATTTTCATTATTTGTAATATTTTGCCACCACTGGACAGGACTTGTGCTCAGCAGTGGGACTGTAATATTACGGAGCCATTAATATATAAACACAGCTACGGAACCCTGTACTGAGTATGGCCTGTCGTGATCTCGGTTAGGCTTTTGAACCCTGCACTATCGATCACTTCATCATAGGGCGGTTTCAATAAACGATCGCAGTTTATAGTGCAGATAGATCGCAATTATGAACCAATCAAATCAAGTCATTTGACGGAATCATGTTCAAACTGTGTTCTTATTGGCTAATTTTTGTAATCTGTCTGCACATTTAAACTGAGATTGTTTATTGAAAGCGGCCGTAAGTCGGCAATCACAATTTTTTTTTTTTATTTATTACCAAATATTTTACACACATTGTACTATATATATATACACATCACTTAACACATTTCTATTTGAAAAAAACCATATCAGCGTATACCTATTATAAATAATGAGCGCTAAATGACTTGACGATTTGACGAATGACCCGTGCTTCTGTAAGTTACTACATAACTTATAGCACCCAGTAGTAGTAGAATAAGCGATTAGACTAACACGTAGGTAGTGGAGTTCGAATTTCAGAAATCGCATACATAAACTCACGCGGCATGCCTTCAGGGCAAGACATAGTTGTCCTATAGTCCAATTGATAATTAGGAGTAGTATAATGAGCGTAGTATATAGCGGAGTAAAATGACATTTCGAATTTTGACACTTTTTAAATAGTGTTGCAGTTAAAAGACCAAGATTATTTAAACATTTCAATTAGGTGAATCATTTAATTCTTTCATTTTGTAAAGTCCAACTCAAAGTCGCAATTCCTGCCTGTGTAGGTTTGCTAATTAAACGGAGTAAACTGACATTTCGAATGTTGCTACTCTTTCATCAATTTTAAATAGTGCTGCGGTAAAAAGACCAAGAGTATTTAAACATTTCAAGTCGGTGAACCATTTAATTCTTTTATTTTGTAAAGTTCATCTCAAAGTCGTAATATCTGCCTAATGTGTGTTTAGTTCTGCATGTCTACTGAATTATAGTCATAGTAAGTTACTGCATGCTAAGTGATTGCACGTCTACCGGAATTATACTCATGGGTCATTATAAACAAAACTAACAAAAGCTATGAATGTGCGGAACGTAATTTTTCTCAAAAAATAAAAGTAATATTTGTAATTTTCATTCTTATCGTTTATAAAATTTGCATTTATAAAATTTGTATGAAATATTAACCAAATGCCATCTGCACGCAGCGAGCTCGAATACATTTACGATTGTCAGAAATTTTCCTGCTCGGGTCGCTGGAGGTAAAAGAGTTCTCACTCACATTATAGATATAAGCACTGTTATGGTCTCCCATTTTATAATGATCAATGTATCATAGTATCTAGGGTATATTTATCGAATAATAAATTAATACACCCACAGTCACACACCTAGTCCTGACCCCCACACCAGGTATAACCTGTATCGTGGGTGTCAGATACTATGAGAGACTGTCGGTCTCACAACACCCAGACTTGAAACAAATATATGTGAGCCACATAAACATTTTGTCTTAATGCGGGAATCGAACCCGCGGCATCTCGCTTCACAGCCGGCCATTCGCCTGCTGCGCCACGGAGGCTGTCTAACGGATGTAATGAATGTCCTCTTAAAGTAAAGAATTGAATTCTGTACTCACAATCGGGTTCCACTTCAGGCACCGGCTGAACCATGTCCTCAAGCGCGTACTGTACCGCAGGTGGAACGTCAGTGAACGGCCGAGACACGTTGGGCGCACCTGTGCACACATAACGTATAAATAACGTTCGTTATCACACTGATTTCACTGTAATAATTCAAATATTTTTGTAACATCACTCCACTGAACAGCCTCCGTGGCACGGAGTAGCCGGCTGTGAAGCGTAAGGCCGCGTGTTCAATCCCCGCACCGAGACAAATGTTTGTGTGGCCCAATGATATCTGTTTCGGGACTAGGTGTTGTGAGACCGACAGTCTCTCGTAGTTCCTGATACCCATGACACCAGACTCGATCTTAGTGTGGGGTAAGGACTATACGAGTGAATGTTGGGTGTTATTTAATTTAATTTAACATAGGAAGCGGCCTGCATCATTCAGCAGGATGTCCTGTGGCTGATCATGACGATGATGATGATGCTGATGATACTAAAACATTTGTTTTTATAACAGAGGCTGGGAAACGTCACGGCTTGTATTGGCGCCGACTGGGCTAAGTGGCGACGGGTCACGGGCGTCACTTGCGATCATAAGATGCCGATGAGATTTAAAGGTCTCATATACAATATTGTATTTTGTCCTAAGTGAACAATAAGCATTAATAAATAAATAATAATAGCAGCGATAGCTCCGTTGGGAATGGTACGGACTGCCGAGACAAGTGTCGGAGGTTCGAGACCAACCCCAAAATGGAGCATACACCTCTGACTTTTCTATGATAAGTGTATTTTCATTGTTAAATATCGCTTGCTATAACGGTGAAGGAAAACATCGTGAGGAAACCTGCATACCTGAGAATTTCTTTTCAAGAATTTCGAAGGTATGTGAAGTCTAGCAACCCGCATTAGGCCAGCGTGGTAGACTAAGGCCTAACCCCTCTCATTAGTAGAGAAGGCCCGTGCCCAGCAGTGGGACAGTAATATTACAGGGCTAATATGTATATGTATGTATGTAAATAAATAATACAAGAGTGTAGGTAACTGCCGACACTGCGCAATGTGCCAGGACATCGCGGGCGCTGCGCCGCACCGTGCCTATCTTAACAGTTCACCCCGTCGTCGGAGTCCTCAAACGTAGTAATGTAGGCTGTTGGTGCCACGTATACTAGGTGAAAGTCTTGGATGTTGAATTAAATAACTATACTCGGATGGTGACATTATATTTGCTTCTTAAAAAAATGCTCAAGACTGAGCGAAAAGAAAGCATTTGAGTAGGCAGACTCTGGCATAAGGCCGGGAACACGCCAAGCAGGAAGAAAGTGTAGATATATATACAACACAAAAATTTACAAAGTTGTGAACAAATACTGATTTCTTAAGTTTACGCGAATATTATACATTGAAATAAAACTATTCTTACGGATTCTATCACGATTATGTTTTAATTTTTGTTTTTTTTTTATAATCGTGATAGAATCCGTAAGAATAGTTTTATTTCATTGTGAACAAATGTTCAAAGTCTGTAGTAAATATCAAAACAACTAAGATGATAACTCTTTCCATCATGATAATCATCAGCCTGTAGTCCTGTCATCATGTCGCCTCCTTGATCTAGTGCCAGTGTAAATGGGCTGTGAACCGGGATGTCCTGTGTCCGATTTCCAGGTCAGGCGGTGTCTTTTTTCTGGTGGGTGGTGGCAAAGCGATTTTTCTAATTTGATTTTCTTGGGACTGGATCCCCCAGATAGGGGTTGACGTCAGGCCGGCAGTCTGTCGTATAAACTAAGCCAAATCCTTCAGAAACACGCTTTGAAAAAGTGTATTCGCTGACCACACATTAAGGTGGGATAAGGGCAGGTAAAAAGAACCATCAGCCTCGTCCCACTGGACTTTGACCTCCCATAATGCGTACTTAACGATCTTTAGCTCTTTGAACTCAATACAATTTTGGCTCACCCCTTTCTACCTACTACCTCGCCACTCCACCCAGCACGAGGGCATAAAACTTTAAACGTGATCTAAGCTAACCTTTAATAGCATGCAACTGAGTCAATACAAAACGAACAAGTCAACGGCCGAAAGCCAGTCAGATCAATATTGAACAGGTAACGGTTGCACATCAAACGGAAATAGCTAACGGCAAACAAGTTACACTCAATTTACAAAGACAGTCGTGTGACCTGTCCAGGTTCACATGTGTTTGTTTTTTTTTATTGTACTTTACACGCACGGACGTAAATAAAAGTAGGACACCATGTGGCCTATACCTCTAGTTAAACGGACCGGACGCCACAGAGAAGCCACACAAACGCGCCTGCACAAAAGTTCTCTACGCACATATTAACACTCATAACACGCACAGTCGCCGCCAATACGTGTCGTTCGATCGAATGGAAAACTTTGCTTCATGTTTAATGTTCTTAGCGCTCCGTCCATATTTTTTTTACGTCTGTGGTTACACGTTACACAAAATCGTTGTCAAACGAACGTTTTAAATCGATTTTTGTCCGACAGAGCTTACTTCAAGGTAAGAGCAAAGAAATTTCAACCTACAGCGTAATTAAAAATTGGTTACCTATACCGTGTTGATGAGTTGTTTGAAGTTTATTGGTTGAAAGCTTTTTGCATAATTACGTCACAATTTTATTGCAATTTGATTTTTTGTAAGTGTTGCAAGTCGGTTATTTATTTATACCTACTTAATTTGCCCTGACGTCAGCCCCCCTCTGGAGGATGCAGTCCCGCAAAAATAAATTGGAAATCTCGCTTCGCTGATCTGAGAATCGAACCCAGGACCTCCCGGTGCACAGCCCACATATGCTACCACTAGATCAAGTAGGCGTTAACTTAATATATGCATAGAAATAAATTTTATGCTTGAGGATCGTTTTACTTATTTATTTATATGTAAGTCTATCAAATACAAACTTAACCTTTGGGTATTAATTAGTTGTTGTCAAATTATTTCTCAAAGACAACAGAACAATCTGCTTCGGGCTTCTGAATTTTACCTCAGGCACGTGGAAGTTTGAATTAGAGGTATATTGCATGTGAACTTTAGCGTTGAGCCGCCCGACTCCCAATGCGGAGCATTCAACAAACCGGCACAACGGGGAGGCAAACTTCCCGCGCGTTCCATACGGCTGTGTCAATAAATAAGTCGATGCGATGCTGCATCACTTGTGCCAAGTTGTAACCGAGTTGGTAGCAAAAGGCATTAGTTCAAACATTTCTAACTAATGTGGGAAGGTCTTAATTAATTCTGAACTCACATATCTCGTTTGCAGACTATTGAAATGGAATGTCGCAATCAACTTGTAGGGGAACCCCGTATTTGCTACTACATTGCTGCTTGCTAAGAGTGATCTATTTTTTGAAATAAAACTATTTTTACGGATTTTATCACGATTTGGTTTTAATTTTATTCCCGACGTTTCGAAGGCTTTGCAGTCTTCGGGGTCAGTCCAACCCGTGACATGAATAGCATTCGTGTAAACTTAAGAAATCAGCGATCTATTTTTTTAGATTTTATTTAAATTAAAATATGCAGCTATTGAAAAATTAGGCCTATATCGATTAGGACGGCTTGCACCACTATTACTAACAGTTAGTGCTAACCTCAAGTTAAATTGAAAAAAAAACATATGAATTAATATATATTTTTAATTAATTGATTACATGTAATTAATTACTTAGGTTAGTAATTAGTGGTGTAAGTCGCCCCTTCGCGTTAACACTAAGCTTTCTTGGTGCTGTAGTCAAGTGATTTTTTATGATGGCCCAGGTTTGATTCCGCCGACTGCACCAATACAAATGCCTATGATCCATGAATATTTGTCGAGATATTGGGATCAACGCCCGAGACCGAAAGTTTACAGTCGTTTTTTATACCTATAACCTAAAGACTCGAATCTTAGTGTAGGGTCAGAATTTCTGAACGCCTGTATTCACGAAGATGGGCAATTTCGGTGTCTTGTTACGTTATAATTCAAATCTGCACACTCGAACTATAAGATCGTATATTAAAACCGCTTAATAATTTATATCGTTTATGAACGGAACCATCATAGCAAAGAGATTTCAAATAACTAACTATAGAGGGGCGATTAAGTAAGATTCCGTAAAAAAATATTCTCAAGCGGCAGTAACGCCATTTACCATATTAGAATGCGAGGGCGCTTATTAACATTTACAACCTATATTGCTCTTTGAATGTTTAAAAATTTATTGAAATAAAACTATTCTTACGGATTCTATCACGATTGGGTTTTAATTACTATTCCAATTTAATTATTATTTTATTTCAATGTATAATATTCGCGTAAACTTAATAAATCAGTAGGTAAATTTTATTGTCTAAATATTATTACGCTGACACGACCTAAATACGACTAAGTGACTTATGACCATGATGTCACAACTTTTGGATCACAAATTTCGCGCTGTTGTCCCGTCTACACACTGAAAGTCTGCGCCATACTCACCGACACTAGAGAGCAACTCGTTGATCTGTTGTAACGAGGTCTTCATCTCTATTATAAGCTTCCCCTTCTCGTCGAGCGCCTTGTCGAGATTGTTCTCCTCACGCCGCTCTGCTTCCTGCTGCGCATTCAGCTGACGTTTCGTTTGCACATATCTAAACATTAAACACCAAATTATTCCTTTATACTTTCTGCCTGGCATCACCTCAGGATAATGTTTAACAAAATATCTCCGTTTGTTCTGCGTAGATTCATCACCGCCTTATTCTTGTCCGCCTTCCTACTTAAAGTTTCGCTCGTCTTTAGCATCCTCTACAGAGAGACCATTGGTTCTCGTATCTTCCTCCAAAACGTCCAGTCAGTGCTTTTTGGGATGACCTGGTCGAAAGACTTGCGACTGACGCACTGCTGTGGTTTCTTCAAAACGTGAGTATATCATCATCATCATCATCATCAGCCACAGGAAAGAAAATGATAAAGGTCGCAGGAAGTCGCTGGATGCACGCCGCTTAGGTCGGTCTGGAAATCTTTGGAGGAAGCCTATTTCCAGCAGTGGGGTCAAATCGTAGGTCAGTAAAACTATTCTTGTAATTCGCCGGTCGTAAACACTGTCATATCTACTTTATCAGGATTTTCGGAAAAGTGGTGAAATAATTATTTCAAATGAACATTGATAGAAATTTGTATGAACTGGTGGAAAGCAGTTAATACATAAAAAAATACAGTTATTTTTTTTTACTTTTGACAAACGTAAATTATAGAAAAGATAACTTAGTTGTGTTTTATCAACATACTCTGCTATACATTTTTAATCTTCACTGCAAGCGGTAGGATAAAATCTTATAAAGTCCAATGACGCGGTAATATTCCTAAGATGAAGTAAAAGGCTTCTTTGAAAGACCCAGCGACGACAAAATTTAATCATAGAGCGATTTCTCTGATATTAAATCTAGTTGAGGTACGCTTTTACCGCGAATGAAGTTCTACTATGATAACCAATAAAACTATACGTTCAAAGGACTGAGCGCACTGGCGACTTTTGTCAGCGTGATTTTTTTATAATGGATAAAGTAAAAGACATACATAAGTTCACGCCTGTATCCCCGAAAGGGCAGGTAGGGCGAACTAGAGACCTAGAACACCCGTATTTCACAGATATTGATCCGTCACAGATGTCATAGGCGGCGAGCCTATAGAATAGCCATATCGGGCATAAAGTGCAGACTCCGACTAATACTTAAAAATCCAATATCACTTTGCACGACCCGGGCATCGAACCCGAGATCTCAGAACGATAGACGTACCGCACGCGGAATGCCACTACGTCACCTAACCAGTAAAAAATTAAAAAAATGTAAAGTAAATGTTTAATGATTGTAAGATGTTATTTAACCACAAAATAAGTGCTACTCAAATAATAGCTTCCACGCATATGCGATGATTTAGCCAATGTCAAGGTAAATATGTAGAGCAATCATGTTTTCACAATGACTATGTGACCCAGATGTGGATGATCTCAAGGATGATGATGATGACAATTACCGCCATAACCTTCCAGTGTAGTGCCCCTCAGATGTCCTAACTTATCTTAATTTTAAACATGAGCATAGCCATCGGTCTATGTTTGATAGCAAAACATCGCTGTATCAATATTTCTAAGTCAAAACCAGAACCATTTTTGTTTGCATCTCGAGGGCACTCTTAACTACGTCGATGTGAATAAGTTATTCAATCGGAATACTAGTGAATTGGGGAGCAGAGTGATATACATACCTACATAAAACGTGTACTAGATGTACGGCCTGTGAGTTATCAATCAATTGCACGTACCTTGAATACATACTGCTCTCGACATTTGAAACTGACTATCTACAATTTTATTGGATATTCAAGTATGGGCTTTTCATTTGATCATGAGAGGAGGCAGTTATTTATTTGGAAGAGAATATCTATAGCAAGTAGGTAGTATAACTAAAGGGTGTGTTCGCTTATTTATTTGTCAACGCTACTCAACTTTAACAGCTTCTCACATTGTTTTTCGCTATACAATTTTGACAGATAAACGCCCGAATGGTCAAACGCTGCTCAACTTTAATGGCTTCTTATTTTGATTTTCGCCATACAATTTTGACAGATAAGGCGGCCTAAACGACATAAGGCGACCTTAAATGTATGAACATTCGGCGGAAAGCGGCCTTAAACGACATAAGGCGACCTTAAGTGTGAGAACATTCGGCGGTAAGGAAGATTTCACTGTCAATATTGATTTGATATAGCATCCGAGCGATGTACACGAGGACATATTGGGTCACTTCGTTACACAATTTGCAGCCGAACGTATGTTAGTCAAAGCAATAATTTTATTACAAGATGAATGGACGCCAAAACTAGGACAGAAATTGGCATTTTGACTTTACATGTCAGGGTGATGACCGCAGTGTAGTGAAATATAAATTGTATTCAAACCAATAACACATTATATTGAGTACCTACTATGGCTTTACACTACATATAATATAGCGTTTACAAAGAGACGAGGTATGTCCCTCGTAGTTCCCGATATCTACGATACAGGTTAAACCTAGTGTGGGGTGATATGTGTGACTGTTCGGTATATTTTTTAAACCAGAGATCGCCCAGTTGTTCAAATTCGACCATAATTAATTTAATTTTGTACTTTATTAGGGTTCTTCTGAAACAAAAGAGTGAGTAAGGTATGTATGTGTGTGTATGTCATGTGTCATTAAATCAGTAATCAATCAGTGTGTGTAATGCTTAGACTAAATAGTGTAATGTTTATTTTAATTAATTTAATTTAATATATATCTAATGCATTTTATGTAAACAAAAATAGCGTTATGCACTTCTTCTGTATATAAACTTTAATAAAATGACTGCCTCCGTGGCGTGGTAGTATTTCGGTACGACTACGGTTCTGAAGTCTCGGGTTCGATCCCCGGGTCGGGTAAAGTGATATTGGATTTTTCCATATCAGACCGGACTCTGGAATTTATGCCCGATATGGCGATAGGCTCGCCCCCTATCACATCTGGGACGGAAATGTGCTCGGCGAAATGTGGGTGTACTAGTTGGCTAGTGCACCTCTGCCTACCCCTGCGGGGATACAGGCGTGAGCTTATGTAATGTATGTATGTATAAACTTTAATAGTGGCCAATTTCATCTTCATCCGTTCGTGCAGTGCTCTTAAAAAGGTGTACAAAGTTCTCGCTTCACGTATTAATATATAGACGAAATCAATAAAATTAGTTGACGAGACTAACTAAAATTCAAATTCACTAATTATAATATAAGAAAACTACTCAGTCACGACTCAATCACGAACAGATAGGTATCGCATGATAATCACAAGTTTAAAAACTTAACTGACCAACTTCCAATTTACCAATCGTGATCAAATATATATGGGACCAGCCTTGAAATAAGTTCTATCGAACACAAAAAGAATTTTGAAAATCGGTCCACATTTGGCAGAGATATCGAGTAACATACATAAAAAAAATACTGACGAATTGAGGACCTCCTCCTTTTGTGGAAGTCGGTCGAAAATAAAACACATACATATGTAATTACTTTCATCGCCACATGCGCAATTTATCGATTACGTTAGAAAAGAATGTTATTAAAACGCCTAAAACTAATAATCTCGTACTGATTTCTTAAGTTTACGTGAATATTATACATTGAAATAAAACTATTCTTACGGATTCTATCACGATTAGGTTTTAATTATTATTCCCGACGTTTCGAAGGCTTTGCAGTCTTCGTTGTCACGGGTCAGACTGGAATAATAATTAAAACCTAATCGTGATAGAATCCGTAAGAATAGTTTTATTTCAATAATAATCTCGTGTAATATCAGGTAGACTAAGAATCAGATCTATAGAGCGAACTTCAACAAAGTCGTCAAAGAAATGAACTCAGTGAATATTTGAAATTTTTAAATCGAACTTTGACTTAGTCCGAGACATTTTTTACAAGAAAAACAGACTGAACAACAGACTAAGCACAGATTTTACTAAGCAAAGACCTGACAACTTCGCTAATGGACGGCGTCGTAAGCTTTTATTAAATTTTTTTTTTAATTAATAAATAAATTAATATACTGTATTAAAATAATTATGAAACTCCAGAAATGTGCTGCTTTACATAATGATTTCTTGCATTGTGTAGGGAAACCCGGGGCCGTCCCTGAAGCGCCGAAGAGGGCCACCGCGACGTTTTAGTCGGTATTGCCGGTGAAGGATGTACATAGTGTTAGGGATTGGATGTTTCCTCTCCCGAGCATTATGGCGCTGGGCCGTAAGTCCGGCGACTCCGACATAACCGTTACGTCTCCCCCCAGACGTGGCGGCAGCGGTAAAAACTTTACCCAGCGATAACAAAAAATAAGTTTACGCGTCTATTAATTCGTCCTTAGCTAGTTAATTTGTCCTTTGTCTATTTATCTCCCTATGCTAAAAGTGAACGGGAAATTCTGAATCAATTCCATACAATCATATTAGCAGCTTTTAATGTCCATTAAACGCATACCAACAAGGGAGACCTGAGCGGAGATGACCAATTACTCCTCTCAATTCCAGTACGCCGTTGCTTTCGACACAAAAGTCAGACTGGAATCCCGTAGTGTTTTAGTCCATTGAGCGACTTTGCCCTCATTCGCACGAGAGCTTAATCACGAATCAACACGCGTTAAAATAGCGTTGTGAGGGTAACAAATGAGTTCTAGTATAGTTATTCAAACGCCAGCGCTTTTAAAACGGAGCGTTTTTTTATGGTATATAAAATATACCTTATTAGAAACAAGACAAGAATGATTTTCAAGCACTTATATGATTAGCCATGTCGAGACGCTTTGTTAAAGGACGTTGAAAAGCTATCATCCGAATGAGACCTTAGTCTTAGCCAGGTTCTTAAGCTGTCCGTAAATAATTTTCCTGTGTTAAAATAACCTTTAATCTACTGAACCTTAATTTATATGATATGCGTAGTGCGAGAGGATGACGCAATGCATTATAGCAACTGGGATGTGTTTTAGTAACTTGATCAGGTTTTATTTATATTTTTGAACAGCTAATGGATCTATTATGAAATATGTACTTCATGTCAGAGAAAAGGTGAATATTAAGGGACAAAAGAAACTTAACGGACCGACTTAAAAATGTATCCGATCGTGACCAAATTTATATGCGACCATCCTCGAAATAAAGCTCTATCGAACATAAAAAAAATCTTGAAAACAGCTCCGCATTTGGTGGAGATATCGTGTAACATACATAAAAAAACATACAGGTGAATTGAGGAGCTTCTCCTTTTTTAAATGGATGAATAAAATGTTTGCAATCCGTCTATCAAATACTCGTAGACGCTATATTCGTGTTATCCAGAGTAGATATTTAGGTGCAGGAGAGCTATAGTACAAAATGAAACGGAACAACGAAGTGCGAAACCATAGACTTTGGTTGTATAGCGGTACAATAACCTTGAAATAAAACTATTCTTACGGATTCTATCACGATTAGGTTTTAATTATTATTCCACAATAACCATCACAATAGTAACATTTTGACTATAAATTACAGTAACAAAGTATCGTACGTAAACGTGCATATAATAATTAATTATGTTATTTCTTTCTTTCTTTTAACCTGCCCCTATCCCATCTTAATAAGGGGTTGGCGCAACACACACCATTTTAAACAAGTTGGAGAAATGATTCGGCTTTGTTTTTAAGAACGGCTGCCTGCCTGACATCTACCTCTTTAAGAGGATCCAGTCTCGGGCAAATTCAATTAGAAAATTCGCTTTGCTTGACCTGGGAATCTAACCCAGCACATCCCGGTTCATAGCCCATAAACGATGCCACTAGACCAAAGAGAGGACTAAACTATGTATGTTATGTTATGTTATGTTAGAGAATATTATTAAAACCACAGACAAGATAAGACAATTCGAAAAAAAAACCGTTGTCCTACACTTTCTAAACTCTATGCACTTACGGAACGTACGGCCTCTAGTTTCATTGCCTACTCAACCATTGCGCTATACCACTCAACTATCACAGTAAACAAGAGCAAAATAATTTAATATAAGCAGGTAGCGTACGTGAAACTGCGCCGCAGAGACTTCCAGACAGGTAAATTTAATTGTTCATGCACGATACAAGTTTATACTAAAAGCTTTCTGATTCGGTCGCATACTATGCATACAGGATGTTTCATAAAGTTGGCACCAATAATAACTACTTAAAGAAGGGATGGCTAGCAATCTAGCGGTAAAATTTAAAATTTTGTAAGGCTCATAGTTTTTGAAAATGGGAACTCGAATTTGTGACGAAAATACACCGGTCTTTTGGGTGAGTGCTGAAGGCGATCGAACCCGCAACCCACTAACGGGTTACGACTCAGGACGATCACTGGGGGGATGTTGAGACATCAACGATTAACGGCCGGTTTCAATAAACAATCTCAGTTCGAATGTGCAGATAGATTACATATGACTCCGTCAAATGACGTGAACTGATTGGTTTATAATCGTGATCTATCTGCACTCTATACTGAGATCGTTTATTGAAACCGGCCGTAAGGAGAGTTGGACGTTTCGGCGACGACTCTTCGGCGCGCGGGCTGTAATTGTTAACAGCGTCGGGGCGGCTGAATCATTCTTTATATAACGCTGAAGAAATAATTTCACTTTGGATAAAAAATTAAATAAACATAATGGTTTTCAGATCGACCTGTTGGAAACGGCCTGCATCTAGCGACTTCCTGCAACCACTGGTAAGCCACGCTGTAGACAGTAACGTCTATAGCACGAATAGGCCGGCTCGACCGGTTAGATACCACTGTCTCACAGAAAACCGACGTAAAGTGGCAGCTTGCTGTCGCGTTTCGTTCGCTGAGGGAGATTTCCGGTGGCCCATTTCCCCACTCCCTTTCCCAATCCCCTTCCCTCCCCTTCCATTCCCTCCTTTTAGGTTGTCAACGCACCCATGATTCTTTTTGTGTCTTGGGTGTCTATGGGTGGTGGAGATCACTTACCATCAGGTGACCCATGTGCTCGTTTGCCAATCTCTGCTATAAAAAAAAACCTTTATCAGGTCGTCGGTCCACCTTGTAGGTGGACGTCCTACGCTGCGCTTGCCGGTACGTGGTCGATCTGGAAATCTTTGCGGGAGGCCTATGTTCAGCAGTGGACGTCCTGTGGCTGATGATGATGATGATAATGATGAAGGGTACACAGGTACCGCTATAGCTAAAGAATCATGGGTTCAATATGAACCTTAAAAATCAGGAACAGGGAATGGGGTGGTTTATAGGAATTGGGTACTTTGCAATTTTTTTTAAATTAATTTTATATGAAATTTAGGTCATCTAAAATATAGAACAGAAAGAAATATTGAAGTATTCTCAAAAATAAAAAGTTATAAACCTTTGAACTTTGGTGTAACCTAAAAACTGCGGGAAAGAGAAGCATCTGTATAATCACGTCACCGTCATAACGGCACGTGCGTTGGAAAGGGACAAACCGAATATACTTTACTATCATAAAGTATATCCGCTATGGTCCCATTCCATATTTAAAAATATGAATTACTGCCTCATTTTTCAACCAATTTCGATGCAGTTTTTACAGGTTCTTTTTTGATTTATTTGCTATTTCATATAAATATATGTATAAAATCAAACATAGTCAAGTACCCAATTCACGATCATTGTTAACAAGTGTATATTACTCCTTCTATCACTACCTCGATGTGGTAGTGGTACTGCTTACGCGGTACGACTACACCTCAGGTTCGATCCCCGGGTCATACAAAGTGATATTAAGCTTTACTCCACAGTATGAGCCCGGAGTCCAGAATTAGTTAAAAATAAATAAATAAATACACCCAATAGTCACATACATGGCCCTGATCCCACACTAGGCATAGCCTGTGTAGTGGGTATCAGAAACTACGAGAAACTTTCGTTATCACAACACCCAGACCCGAAACAAATATATGTGGGTCACACAAATATTTGTCTCGGTACGGGAATCAAACCCGCCGCCTTTGGATTCATAACTAGCTACTCGCCCGTTGCGCCACAGAGGCTATTATAGTGCCTAATAAAATCTAGGCAATAGGATCGCCCCCTATCACATCTGGGATGGAAACATGCTCGTCGAAATGTGGGTGTTCTAGTTCACTAGTTCGCATCTGCCTAGCCCTTCGGGGATACAGGCCTGAGCCTATGTATGTATCATAATATATTATCAAGATGGAGACGAAGGCTTCTCTAAATATAAGCATGGCCGCTTTCCCCCTCCCACCATACCACCCGTAGCTCTCTCCGTGTTCGATGCTGCACTATGACCTTCAGTTCTTAAATGCACTCGGCGGAATAGCGCGAAAATGAAGTTACATTCACAGCGATAGCTTTGTGAGACGGAAAATATCAAATGTAAGTGTTAAATGTTATTACTGGGCTTTAAAGCACTGTTATGGCGGGTACACACGGCCCGAACGAAGGCGAACGAATCTATGCCTGTTTCATTCACACAACAGCGAAAGTTTATTTGTGTGATTGCAACAGGGATAGATTCTTTCGCCTTCATGCGGCCGGTGTGTACCCGCCATTACAAGCGTTAGGCGAGGATTTAAAGACGCCAAGTGCTTTATTTCACATACTATGTTGGGCTGGTTTTATATTTACGTAGTAGCGTATAAAATCTACCAGAGAAAGGAATACTGATTATTTTTTAAGTAAAAATTATTAAGTTTTCAATGTTGTGGAAGGAGAATAATTGTGGAATAGAAATAGTGATTTGTGACGTCACCGGCCATACCAGCCATAACGGGAAAAGGATAGCAAGCTATACCCACCACGGGACCACCCATGCTCGTAAAAAAATCAAAATATGAATTATTGCTTCATTTTCAAACAAATTGGTGTATTATAACATATATTTGGACACCTCTCGGGTGGACATTTAAAAAAATAATCACTCAATGACGCAATATCTGAAACTCATTGTTTATTTGTGATTTGAACAATTCCAATGCTTCAACAACGACCATTTGTCAGGACTTCACTATCTAAGATCACTAATACGAAATTTACGGGCTATTGGCTAGTAACTAATAACCAGCCAACATAATAACCGCTATTGCTAATGACTGTTCACTGCTAAATGCAGAACACTGAATGCCGAATGCTGAATGTGGGATGTCGAATGTCGAAAGTCGAAAGCGCTCCGACTTTTTTTTTTTTTTGGCCCTACAGCTGCTTGCCTGACCGAGTCGGCAAATTCAGCCACACCGGTCTGTAACCGCTCCGACTGTAATGTCGAGCCATTATATAGCGCCCGTCTCCCCACCATTTTTACCAACTAGTTCATCTACCCACGTAGATAAATAATTTTACTGTTGGTACAGACATTATTTTCTGCGGTACCCTCAACAATATTAACAAAAAGGTCAATATCTCCAATATATATTTTTTAAAATAAGTACATAATGGAAATAAGAATTCAAAAGATAATAAACTATTTAACAATACGAACTCAGGCTACCGTACAAAGTAAACGAAACTGAGGTACAACCAATTTAAAGTTGTTAACGATTCAAACTACTAGCGTCTGGCACACAATGTAACGTGCACACACTGTGACTTTAGTCTATGGTTGGGAACTCCCTGCCAGTGCAAACGAGGAAGCTACCGTTTTGTTACAAAATTGAAAGCCGAAATCACATACAAGCCGCAGTTGCAGTGGCAATATTAGACAAACGTCTCTGTACCTTTTGTTCATTGCTTCGTCGTATTAAACTTTGTAATAAGCCAGGCTTATATTTAGTGCCTCGGTGGCGTGGTAGTATTTCCGTACAACTACTATGCTGAGGTCTCGGGTTCGATCCCCGGGTCGGGCAAAGTAATATTGGATTTTTCCATATCAGCCAGGAGTCTGGAATTTGTGCCCGATATGGCGATAGGCTCGCCCCCTATCACATCTGGGACGGAAATGTGCTCGGAGAAATGTGGGTGTACTAGTTGGCTAGTCTGCCTACTCCTTCGGGGATACAGGCGTGAGCTATGTTATGTTATATTTAGTTCTAAGTAGCTGTTGCCTGCGAGTTCGTTCGCCAGGTCATTTTTAACAGATTTATTGTACGGGAACTGATTTGTTTCCAGGATACAAACCCTAAGTGCTATAATCCATCTCAGTGACAAATTTCATCCAGATCCGTTTAGTCGTTCTGGCGTCATGGAAGATTTAGTGACAAACGTCCATCCAAACTTTTGCATTTATAATATTATAGAAGGGGAGACCGTGGTACACTGACCTTCACTCATCTGATAACCAGATGAGAGATATTTTTAATCAAATATAATTTATTTTCAAATACGCATATAATAGCTTGCTTATCGAAATGTGTTCATTGTTATTATTTACCAAAATTAATTTTATTTTTTTGTTTCATAAATACAAATGTGCGCCTCTATAAAAGCGCCCTACGCTCACACTAACATTCAGTTGCCACCTTTATGTGTCGACAGATCGGATGGGCAGAAAACCATGCTTCACTTTCAATATTCCTAGCGCTACGTTATCTTTTTCAGCCGACTTCAAAAAAGGAAGATGTCCTCAATACATCGGTATGTTTTTTTATGTATGTTACTCGATATCTCCGTCAAATGTGGACCGATTTTCAAAATACTTTTTGTGTTCGATAGAGCTTGTTTCACGAATGGTCCCGTATAAATTTGGTCACGATCGGACTTGAAGTCGGTCTGTTAAGTTTTTAAAGTTGTGATTATTTTACTTCAGTGTGTGTTAAACAGTTACTCCGTCAACATTCCTTTCACAAACCGTTCAACATGTTTAGTTCCTGGCTTCCTGCAGTAGTGACAAACGTTGACAGATCATTTCCTACAGGAAAACTCCGCGGCACACGAGGGGAATTAATTTCAACTCAATAATTGTATGAAATGGGATGTAATAATAATTGAGAGAAATATGTATATTGTATAGATGTTGTGTTATGTTATTGATGTAACACATAACATAAGCTCACGCCTGTATCCCCGAAGGGGTAGGCAGAGGCGCACTAGGGAACTAGAACACACATTTCGCCGAGCTTAGTTCCGTCCCAGATGTAATAGGGGGCGAGCCTATCGCCATATCGGGCACAAATTCCAGACTCCGGGCTGATATGGCAAAATCCAATATCACTTTTCCCGACCCGGGGATCGAACCCGAGACCCCAGAACCGTAGTCGTACCGAAATAACACCACGCCACCGAGGCAGTCTCAGTATTGCAAATACATATATAGCACATGTGTAGCGACGCGATAACTGTCTACAGATGTAACAATCTATTATGTCACTAACTTTATTTCTTTCTTTCTTTCTTCCTGCCCTTATCCAATTAATGTGGGGTCGGCGCAACACACTTTTTCAAGCATGTTGCAGAAAGGATTTGGCTGAGTTTCTACGACCGGCTGCCTGTCTGATGTCAACCCCCTATGAGAGATCCAGGCCCGGACAAATTAAATTAGAAATTAGCTTTGCCCGACCTTGGAATTGAACCCACGACCTCCCGTCACTAATCTGCGACGTTAGCAACATTATGCTAAAATCATCGATAACTATACAATAAACTAGCAATGCAGGCGATTACTTTTACGCATCACTCTAGGGAGATGTACTTATAAAATATAATGCAACCAAACGCATTGCCATTAGCGCCCATGTCAGTGAATGAAAGAATTTGTCATTGACATAAAACTGCCTTATTCTAAAAACTTCATTAAATACATCCCGCACCTCCCTTGGGTCGCACGGCACATCTCAGGTGTTACGAAGCGACTGTTTTGCGTCTAATAATATCAAATTGTACGCTAAAGTCATCAATACAATATTCCATGCACAGCGGGTTTAGCCAAGGGGTTTATGCGCTAGTGGAATAGAATAAATCACAGAATCAATAATGTTTATTACAAAAACATTTCTCTCCTTCTGACAGTCGGGCCAAAACACGCTCATGTTGAAATTCAACATTGCAGTCAAAATTACAAGTCACTCGATCGACTACTTCTAGTTTTGCCAACACAAACATACGGAAACTGAATTTAAATATACTAATATTATGAATACGAAAGTAACTCTGTCTGTCTGAAACTCACGAATATACTCAGTTAAACTTTCAGGGCTACCTGCAGCTTCGTGCTAAATCTCTATTAGTTCCAAATCTTTATTTAAAAATACGAGTGAGTTGTAGGCTAATACCAGTTTAGGTTTAACTCTACATTGGTAAGAGCGCTGCAAGGCACCTTTAGTCTCAACAACATAAGCACACGCCTGTATCCCCGAAGGGGTAGGCAGAGGCGCACTAGCGAACTAGAACACCCACATTTCGCTCAACAAATCTGAATTAAAGTTTTGATAGTTCAGAAACAAAATTTTATCTGCAATTGGGTACTTGACTAGTTTTTTTTATTAATTTTGTATGAAAGTTACGTCGTCTAAAATATAAAACAGAAAGAAATATTGAAATATTCTCAAAAATAAAAAAGTTATAGGCCTTTGAAGTTTGGTGTAACCGTCAAACTACGGGAATGAGAAATATCAGTATAATCACGTCACGCCATAACGGTACGTGCGTTGGAAAGGGATATTAAGATATGTCCAATATTGACACTGCAGAATTTAAAATATTAATTACTGCCTAATTTTTCAACCAATTTCGATGCAGTTTTTACAGAAGGGTTTCGTTTTTGTTTTATTTGCTATTACATATAAATATGTGTATAAATAGACATATTCGTCTACAACTTCTAGAGTTGAGTTCCCTATACCAATTGGGGTAGGAACGACATGGACATTCGACATGATTTTCATCTTGTCCATGTTCATTTTAAGGTTTACCAGTTAAGAAACTCTGTTGAGGTCTTCGAGCATAGTACCTAGATCTTCCAGCGATTCTGCCAAGACAACGATATCGTCGGCAAATCGAAGGTGAGTGATGTACTCGCCATGATAAAGGTCCCAGGAAGTCGCTGGATGCAGGCCGCTTCCAACAGGTCGATCTGGAAATCTTTGGGGGAGGCCTATGTTCAGCAGTGGACGTCCTATGGCTGATGATGATGATGATGATGATGATGTGTATAAAATCAAACATAGTCAAGCACCCAATTATGCAATTTATCGAATGCAGAAAAACCTTTCACACAGGCTGAATCGCGTGCAAAACCTAGTATAACATAAATTGAATTCATAGTGAAAATCTAAGTTAAGCTGTATAAAGTCGTGTCAGGGCAGTCGTTTACAGCGACCAACCCGCAGGGAAGCACCGGACATTTAGTTCACCACATGTTTCAATATTTTTCGCACTAAGCTCTTTGAAGCTTAAGCTCCCGCCTTGAGATCTCTTTAGTTCGTTTTATATGGTTCAAGAAAGCAGCAATGGAAAACTTAAAACCCGATTTAGAAAATGGATGGAAAAATTAAATTATTGGCCTGCGATTGCCAGTGTATTAGGGATTTTCACAAAAAAAACAGACAAGTATCAACGTCCATCTTTTCGAACCACTTCCAAAAAGGAGAAGGTCCTCAATTCGTCTGTATTTTTTTATGTATATTAGGCGATATTTCCGCCAAATGTGGCCCGATTTTCAAAATTATTTTTGTATTCGATAGAGCTTATGTCAAGGGTGGTCCCGTATAAATTCGGTCACGATAGGATTTGAAGTCGGTCTGTTAAGATTTTAAAGTGGTGATTTTTTAAAACCGACTCAACATGCATCATGAATCATGAACGATTGGGCGCGGTGGCGATTTATTATGTCTTAATGGATGAATTAATTCTTAAGTAATAACGTTTCTTTTTAAAGTAGAGCAAACAAAACAAAAAACCAGCATATGCTGAGTTTGGGTCGTTTTTGTGACGTGCGCATGAAAACATTATATAAGCTAATTTTAGTACGGCTTTAATGTATTTTCATGCACCTTTGGCCCTAACTCCCGCCGCCTACGACCTGCCCTGCTACGCTACGTAGCACTCCTGGTGCTACGTCACGTAGCGCCAATGCGACGACTTGTTTCGGCGCTTATGTATATTATAATAGTTGTTAATATGTTGCGGGCAGAGGTTTATTCATCATTCATAACGACGATCGTTAATTATGATACATGGATGGCCCCTATCAACTATCGAATACGAATTCGAATGAAGCACCCAATCAACAACTCGATGGCGAATTTCCTAATACACTGAAAATAGTCAAAGTAACTCCAATTTATAAATCTGGACTAAAAACTGACCTTGGAAATTACAGATCTATTTCAGTTTTACCCGGTCTATCCAAGATTCTTGAAAAAATTTTACACAAGCGTCTAGAAGATTATTTGAGTTGTAATAATTTATGTTTGAATGTCAGTACGGATTTCGCTCTCAAAATAGTACTCTTGCAGCCGCTATTGATCTTGTAACTAAGATTAAATCCAACATAGATAACAAAAATATTGTCCTTGGTGTCTTTATTGACTTGAAAAAGGCCTTCGATACGCTTAGTCACACACTGTTAATTAAGAAACTTGAAAGAATTGGGGTAACAGGCTTAGCGCTTAAAATGTTACAATCTTACCTAACGAACAGATCACAAGTGGTCAAAATAGATGGTTTTCAAAGTGACATGCTACCAATTACATGTGGTGTTCCGCAACGATCTGTTTTAGGACCATTACTCTTCCTAATTTATATAAATAACATGCATGAGCTAGGTCCAGCATAACCTCCTTACAATCAATATAGGTAAAACTAGCTACGTCATTTTTAAAGCTAAAAAAAAAAATTCCACCATACCAAACGTTAGTAATGAATAACGTAGTGCTGCAAGAAAAATGTTGTGAAAAATATCTAGGTCTACGAATAGACAGCTACCTAACGTGGAATTCACAGATTGAATATATCAGAAGTAAACTCTCTTCACTTATTGGCTCACTGCGTCGTATAGCTTGTTGTATACCTCGGCATTTACGCCATACCATATATAATTCGCTGGTAAAACCACACTTATTCTATATGATTGAAATCTGGGGTAGTGCAGTCAAGACTAGACTATCAGAACTACAAACAACACAAAACAAAACTATTAAAACACTTTTTCACTACGATTATTTAACACCTACATCTAAAATATACAAACAAACTAATATTATGAACATTAAACAACTATATGTTTACCACACTTGCATACTTAATAGAAAAATAATTAACAGATCACTCCATACTAACTTATCATTTCTACGATTGAATCAAATAACTAAACGTTCTACGCGTCGGGCCAGTTTTCTCGTTCTACCCAAGATAAGAACTAATTATGGCAAAAAAATTATTACTTTTGAAGGTGCACAGCTATATAACAAAATTCCGTTACTCATAAAGAATACTGATTCTTTTAAAGTATTTAAATTAAAACTTTCTGAATATGTTTTTCAAAATTATAAGACATATGTAGTGTCAAATAAAATAACAATAATGTGCACAATTACATAAGTGTTGAAACTGTAGTGAAGAACTAACCTCATATTTATAAAATGTTAAATTATTGTTCTCATGTAAGTGACTATTGTGTCTTTTGAGAATAAATTTCTTTGAACCGAAATAAATTACGAAATATATTTTTTACATGTTTAGGATAAACTAATAAATAGCCCTGAAAACTTAAAAAAAAATAGCCAATCAAGTACCCAATTATATATTTATATTATCACGAATAATAAAACCTAGTAGGCAGCATATATGTATGGGCTGTGGACTCAGAGGTCCCGGGTTGGATTCCCACGTTCCCTCGTTCGGCAAAGCGAATTTTATAATTTAATTTCCTAGGACTGGATCCCCCAGATGGGGTTGATGTCAGGCAGGCAGCCGGTCGTAAAAACTAAGCCAAATCCTTTCTGCAATATGCTTGAAAAAGTGTGTTGCGCCGACTCCACATTAAGGTGGGATAAGGGCAGATAGAAAGAAAGATAGAAAATTATATTATAGTTTATACCTAAATTGAGTGTTGTCAACGGAGCTCTGAACTATTCCATACAATAATGCACCATTAGTTAGTTAATAGACAATAACATTGAATTGATTCCATCGATGACGCGGTCGCGGTACCTTGAGCACAAGCACGACGGCGCTTCGGTATAACTGATTTAGGGCCTCGTTCACCACCCTCGAGTAAAGTGTCAAGTAGGCTAATCGTCAGTTAAAGTCACCCGTAACTGCACGTGTGAATTTCACGACGTTCGAGTAGCATGCATCTTATGATTAAACTGGCCAGTAAGCTACTTGCCACGTCGTCTGCCAAGTAGCGCGTTTACTTGACGGTTAAAGTTTAAAGTAGGCAGTTAATTGTACATTTTATCGTAGTTAAATAAACTATAAAATCAAATTATAGTAGTCATACCTTAATAACGATGTTTAACATTTTAAATGAACGTGTTAACTGTAAAATAGCCTTTCATTTAAAAAATCAAGTAGTTTCATCAAAAACAAACTGCAATTCGGGCGAAGCAAACACCGATGTCCGGAAGGGGTCACGCAAAACTCGACCTTATGGACACAGGATTTACTACCTGTGTAACTATTTATATAGCAAAAAAGGGTCCGGTAGGTTTTTGTGTCATGTGGTGCGGACACGCGACGAGTCACGACTGTTTTTTTGTCGTAATAAGATACTTTTGACGTAATATTGAACGAATGGGACGCAGGATTTGTGATATCATTCACTTAACCAGTAAGTTGCTACTCAGAGCTCTAATTTTGCTTGTGAAATTAACAGAAGTTACTCGGAACTCTTACTTGTCAATTAACGCTAGTCAGAAAGTAACTAATCAACACTTTACTTGGAGTTGGTGAACGAGGCCCTTATTGTAATTTGCATGTGAAACCTCGTTGATTAGCGGCACATGCCACATGCCGCATACACAATTGGATACTTGACTAATTTAAAAAAAAAAATTTATATGTTTCATCATCATCATCATCATCAGCCACAGGACGTCCACTGCTGGACATAGGCCTCCCCCAAAGATTTCTAGATCGACCTGTAGGAAGCGGCCTGCATCCAGCGACTTCCTGCGACCTTTATCAGGTCGTCGGTCCACCTTGTAGGTGGACGTCCTACGTTCTATATGTTTACGTCATCTAAAATATAGAACAGAAAGAAATATTGAAATATTCTCAAAAATAAAAAAAGTTATTAAAGCCTTTGAAGTTTCGAGTAACCTTCAAACTGCGGAAAAGAGAAGTATCCGTAAAATCACGTCAGGTCCATAACGGTACGTGCGTTAGAAAGGGATAGCAAGATATCCCCTCTACGTCCCCACTCTTGCTCATTGCAGAATTTAAAATATGAATTACTGACTCATTTTTCAACCAATTTCGATTCAGATTTAACAGAAGAGTTTCTTTTTTGTTTTATTTGCTAGTACATATAAAAATGTATACAAAATTAAACATATTCAAGTACCCAATTCTCGCCGCAAAGGCAGAGGCAGAGCAAACAAACAGCCAATTCAGTTTAGTTCCGCAGATCGGTTGCTATTTGCTAGTTTGTAACAGATTCTCTTTTCCACGTTCTACGTTTGAGTGAAATCTTGTTTATTTTAAAGTTTACCCTGTACGAATCGTAATATCCTACTAATATTATAACCGTGAAAGTTTGTGAGTATGTGTGTGTATGTTTGTTATTCTTTCAAGGAAAAAAATACTGAATGGATTTTAATGAAACTTTACTGTTATATAGATTACTAGCTGACCGGCGCAACTTCGTCTGCGTATGAGAGAGAGGGTTGAAAGAGTGAGTCGTAGGCACCTATAGCACAATCATTCTAAAAGAGGTAATGGGATGATCTACTTCGGCCGTCAGTCAACCCGTCTCTCACACCGTCAGTCACACCATCTGTCACCCCGTCTGTCACCCCGTCTGTCACCCCGCCTGTCACCTCGTCTGTCACCCAGTCGGTCACCCCGTCTGTCACCCCGTCTGTCACCACGTCCGTCACCCCGTCCGTCACCCCTTCTGCCCCGAAATGATTAAATTACTAAAATGGCTATTAAAAAATAAGGGTTGATCGTAGAAGGGTGAAAATTGAGGATTGTATGTATTTTGTATGTTGTATCATAAAAAAATAGAAATTAAAAATTTTGTTTATAAAATAAAAAAAAAAATTTAGGGGTGGACTACCCCTAACATTTAAGGGGATGAAAAATAGATGTTGGCCGATTCTCATAGATACCGGATAAGCACAAAAAATTTCATCAAAATCGGTCGAGCCGTTTCGGAGGAGTTCAAGTTCGAACACCGTGACACGAGAATTTTATATATTAGAAGAAGATACATCGGAATAACATACAGGCTACTTTTTATCCCGGGTAACAAATTTTATCCTGGAAAATAAATTGCCACACAAACGGAGTCGCAGACAACAGCTAGTCTAAGAGTAAATGTTTTCACTGTAAGTAACTTGCATTTAAGATACAAGCTCGACCTAAATTAGATGCTTGTGTCAATAAAGTTACATGTAATGTAATTGCAGTGAACTCTTTTAATAAAGTAGTAACAAATTATGTAAATGTGTTCAGTTAAAATGGATTTGATTTTAAAGTGGTTTATATAAATTGTATATCTTCGCCAAATATGGATATTTAAAATTATTTTTGTTGTTGATGGAGCTAATTTTAAGGGCGGTCCTATATAATTTTGGTGACGATTGGATACATTTTGAAGATTATTATATAATTATTCCAATTTATACTTAAAATAAGCTGTAGGTTTTAGGAAATCACATTGAGAACTTATTTTGGGCTGCGCCGTCGTGCTTCTACTATTTTTGCCACTCTATGCGATCCGTGCATGCTAAACATAACGTTGCTGCTGATTAAGCTACCTACTATAAACCATCGAATTGCAAAATCATATTTTTATTAATTATAAAACACTAAAACTACAAAAAATAATATTTATTTGCACCAACTCAATGAATCTACATTTTATAGTTGTAAGTGACTCCTTTTAAGTATTAAATACCTGTGTTAGGTGCCACTGCTCTTCCATAGCCAGTGTTATCTATAGATTCAGTTAGGTAGGATGTAGACACAATATTTTTACAAGAATATGCTTATATATAACAGTTCAAAGATTCATAGAGATGAGAATCAAGGCAATTGGGTACTTGACTATGTTTGATTTTATACACTTTCTTAAAAGCAAATAAAACAAAAAAGATACCTTTCTGTAAAAACTGCATCGAACTAAGTTGAAAAATGAGGCAGTAAATCATATTTTAAATTCTGGAGTGGAGATATCTTACTATCCTTTTTTTTATAGCAGAGATTGGCAAACGAGCAGATGGGTCACCTGATGGTAAGTGATCTCCACCACCCATAGACACCCAAGACAAAAAGAAACATGGGTGCGTTGCCAACCTAAAAGGAGGGAATGGAAAGGGAGGGAAGGGGTTTGGGAAACGGAGTGGGGAAATGGGCCACCGGAAATCTCACTCACCGAACGAAACGCGACAGCAAGCTGCCACTTTACGTCGGTTTTCTGTGAGACAGTGGTATCTAACCGGTCGAGCCGGCCCATTCGTGCTAAAGACGTAACTGTCTACAGCGTGGCTCTACCACCTGGAATTTTCCAACGCACGTACCGTTATGGCGTGACGTGCTTGTACTGATAGTTCTCTTTCCCACAGTTTAACGGTTCGGCGACGCCGGCGACTGCCGACGGCCTCGCGCCTAAATGGGCCTCGCACCCGCCCTCGATTCGAAGGGAGCCTCATCGGATAAAACTTCCAATAAATTGTCATAAAAGTAAAGTTGATGTCGCTGATGTTTATTTTTTTTTTTAGCAGAGACTGGCATACAAGCAGATGGGTCACCTGATGGTGAATGATCTTCACCGCCCATAGACACCCAAAAAGAATCATGGGTGCGTTGTCGACCTAAAAGGAGGGACTGGAAGGGGAGGGAAAAGGGATTAGGAAATGGAGGGGGAAAATGGGTCACCGGTAAAATTTTAGTCTACAGCCGCCACTGCCGACCATAATCAAGAGGACAACACCACAATCCATATCAGCTTTTCATCAATCGAGAGCATGATTCATATTGAGAAAATATTTCATAATGTATTATACAGGGTGATGTAAAAAGGTGGAATCCATAAGAACTATTATTAAACGGAGGTGGGTAGCAATTAATAAGTTTAAAATTTAGTAAAGCTCACAGTTTTTTAATAATGGTAACTTGAATTTGTGATTAAAATTTGATTTTGGACCGTTGATCAGTTGCTGTATATTATAAACCTCCTTAATGCAGGAATTAATAATATTTAGCTTATTCTCCTACCTACTTATAATACTTAATACCGTCAATTTACAGGTTTTATTTTGATTTTAAAATCCTTAATAATTGGAAAAAAAGTGCCTCATTTTTATTTTTAACTTTACCATTACACTCGCAATCGTTTACCCTTTATCTGGAATTGTAATTGATACCAACTTTATGAAACAACCGGTATATGTATGAGGAAGTTTTACGTCACAGTGCAGGTACGGGAGGAAGAGGGGAGTAGGGTGGGAGGGGGTTGAACCAGATGGACACGCCTACCTCCCTTTACCATCACCTCCCTACAAACTGACCCACACCTCGCCTCCGACAAGACCTTTAGATAATTTCTGTATGACCTAAAGAACAGTAGCGCGAGCACGAAAAACTAATGTAAATGTAAATGTATCCGAGTTCGCTGCGCACTGATGACGTTTGGTTAATATTTCATACAAATTTCATAGACGCGCATCGAGTTTGAATACATTTACATTTACATTAGTTTTTCGTGCTCAGGCTACTGAAAGGAGCTTAATATTTTCAATGAGGTTTTAAATTATTTTGTATGAGAGTCTAGACCAAAATTTCAAAACAAAATTGGTCAAAGACACATTATATCCTTACTTCATACAAGATGCAAGATAATATAAGTTGATAGCCTTCGTGGCGGACTAGGTAAGAAGCTGACTGTGAAGCGAGAAGCCGCGGGTTCGATTACCGCAGCAAGTCAAATATTTGTAGGACTTTCGGGTCTGGGTGTTGTGAGATCGAAAGTCTCTCGATTAGTTGCACATCGTGGTTGACAAGTAACCACTCAGCAATGGAGGTTACGGTTCATTAGTTATTTGAGATAACTAAATTCTTAGTTAAACCTGTAATATAGGCAGTGCTCGAGATAGATGTTCCCTTCGCGAAATGACCGTTCCTTTTCATGAAATAACAGTTATTTTTCATAAAAGTAACGTTTCTTAAATTCAGGAAAATAGAGGAAAAGTGTTTCTTTTCATGAAACATATCTTTTTGAGCACTAAATACAGGCTAACGTCAGACCAACTGTCCCATCAGCAGTTTTCTACTAAAAATAAACCGGCCGAGTGCATGCTGCATATCTGATCACGCACAGGACAGGGTTCCGAAGTAGGGTTAAATATTATTAAAATATAGTTTAATAAGGCATAATTATTGTAAGCGTATAGTCGATAAACATAATTATTCACTAATCTTTTTAAGGTCACAGGAAGTCGCTGGATGCAGGCCGCTTCCAACAGGTCGATCTGGAAATCTTTGTGTTAGGCCTATGTTCAGCAGTGGACGTCCTATCAGTCCTATGGCTGATGATGATGATGAATCCTTTTTACATAAGTAACAACTTCATGTGCGTTGTATTGGTCAATAGATTTTCGTAGATTGAAAAATGGTCTTAGTAAACTCTCAATGTTTTTGAACGACCTATCCAACAATACCTCACAGTTCACACCAATGTATAATCAAGAAAAAAAAATCACCCCTACTTTACGTATAGAGGACATCCAAAAAAAAAATTTTTAATATTTTATTTTACTGTTTTGTCGGTGTAATTTATATATATACACATGCCAAATTACAGCTTTCTAGTATTAATAGCCTTTGCGTTAATCCCTAGTCAGACAGACAGACACGAAAGACAAACGGACATGATGAAACTATAAGGGTTCCATTTTTGCCATTTGGTTTCGGAACCCTAAAAAGAAAATTTACACGAAATGTTACAAAGCATCTTATTCTACGCTTAAATTGAATTGAGACCGTAGTTACATCAGTACTCTAAGGCTGAGATCTATAGAGCGAACTTCGACTAAGTCTAAGTCAAAGTAACGAACTCAGTGAGGTTTTTGACTTAGTCCAAGTCATTTTTTACAAGAAAATCTTTGCTTAGTCTGTCTGGCAGCCTGTTTTTCTTGTAAAAAAAGTACTCGGACTAAGTCAAAGTTTAATTTAACAATCCCAAATCCTCACTGAGTTCGTTACTTTGACTTAGACTTAGTCGAAGTTCGCTCTATAGATCTCAGCCTAAAGCTACATATCTTGTCAAACACGTACAAATCGCTTGGTGCAACAGTTAGCAAGCTATACGTGGCGGTCACACGTGTCGCCACGCCGTGGCCTGTGGAAGCTTCACGTTTCGACTCCAATGCAACTAAGCCGAGCATTACTAGGGCTACCACACCTCGAAATTTCAGAAGACCAAAAACGCCAGACATATTTGAAGTACTGACTTGGAGTAAATAAAACCGAAAATAAAATTTGATAAACATCTCTACCATACCAAGTTCCATTACCGTAAATGTACAAACGTTTGTATTAGAATCAGTGTGTTGTCTGTATGTGACAAGAATTTTGAATAAAACATACCGTGAAGCATTGAACATTGTGATAGCAATCAATATAATAAATCTAAAACTCAGACAAATTCTTTCTTTTTGCCGGCCCTATAACAATGTTCGGCGCAACATATTTTTTTCGAACATTCATTTTTACAATGGGTTGCCTGTCAACCCTCCTCCGGGAATCCAGTCCGTGAAAATTGTGTTATAAAACATGGAACCAACGTGGGAATCGAACCTAGAACCTCCCGGTCCACAGCCCATATACGATGCCACTAGATCAAGGAGGCGAAACAATGATAAATAATGAGTAATGACAAACAAATAATATGCAACATTAAATATCCATAATGGTCGCCTACTTGGCCTAGTGGCAGCATGGACCGAGACCGCAAGGTCCTGGGTTCGATTCCCAGGTTGGGCAAAGCGAATTTTCTAATTTAATTTTCGACGAACTGGAACCTTCAGAGGGGGTTACGTCAAGCAGGCAGCCGATTGTAAAAACGATACCAAATCCTTTCTGATGCGGGCTTGAAAAATTGTGTTACGCCGACCTAGATTAAAGATTAAGATAACTCTCCATAATATAGGTCTTACTTATAAAAACATTTAAGCAGAGCAAATGGTTAAGAATAGTCTGTATTTTTTTGCTTGTATTACATTATGTGAAAATAAACGGGACAGACTATGCTTAACCACTTGCTCAGCTAAAATGTTTATAAGTAACGCCCCATGTGACTAAAGAAATCCCTGTGAGAGAGTTGTCAGCCCTGAGCGTCGCCCGTCACGGTCCAGTGAAACTGAACCCGTCGATGCATGTCCATTGTCTCCAATCTCCACACGGCACACATCCAGTATCAAGGATTATCGCTACAACGCAACGTAGTGTCACATCGAGTGTCCTAACTCCTACCACTTCTCACTCCAATGGGCTAATATTAATTGACTTAGACCTCGGCCTGTTTACGCGTGTGCTCTAGATTTTCTATTGACGCAGGTAATAGACGTAAATACGTATGAAACTTAATATTGCCCAGAAATACCTATTTGTTTTAGGTCTGGAAGAATGGATTTCGTGTCATCGAATCTTTTTTCCTTATTATGTGACTACATCGCGTCCCGTTAATGAAACTCATATAGGCAAGGATTTTAATCCTTGTCCATATAATTGTTTATAAAATTATTATCATAAATAATTATTTATGAATCTGTCTAAACTTACATTTCATTAATATTCAAATGTGGGTGTTCTAGTTCGCTAGTGCACATATGCCTTATATTATGTTAATGTTAATATGACACTTTCGTTATGAAATGTGAAAAACGGAGATTTTCGAGAAGTGATAAAGTCAAAAGTAATTCGTTCTTGGCATTTTAAACCCTGACACGCATAACACAAGACTCACTACTTATTTTGGGGTTATGTATGTATATGACATAATTTATTTATGCGTTTATTAGAAAAGTCTAGCACGAGCCATTAGTTACAAAAAAATATAATAAAACACATTTCATTTTAATTAATTCTGACGGAAAATATTTTATTTATTTTTTATTCTTTCTACCTGCTCTTATCCCACCTTCATGTGGGGTCAGCACAACACACTTTTTCAAGCATATTGCAGAAAGAATTTGGCGTAGTTGTTACGACTGGCTACTTGCCTGGCTGTTTAGTCTGGCGCGGTTTTGTGTTCCATAAGTACATACCTACAAGCGATGATGCAGATGCATTTGCCGTACGGATTTTCAATGCACTGCTATTTTAAGCCGAATGTATGCATCATTCATCATCGCTCACTGTCTCAATCAAACACGATATTCGCATTTGCAATCACATTTCCATTTTCCTATATTGGTAATTTGCAACGATAGTCAATAGTTTTCAATTAAAATAGAAAGAGAGAAAAGAAAGAAAGAAACTTTAAATAAATTTATTTTAAATATTTTTCGTTAAAACGTATCGGGATTTAAACAACTTTGGATAAAAAATTAAGAACATGCTTCAAATGTAAAAATCATAACAAGAATAATTTCAAAAGCGTGTGGTATTACCGATATTTGATATTCATCACAAACTCTTTATGACTTGGATAATTCGTCTAATTTATTACTTAAAACGATTTGAATGCTCCAGAATGAATCAGGCAGGCGTCAAATCTGAATCGTTTATACATACATACATACATAAGCTCACGCCTGTATCCCCGAAGGGGTAGGCAGGGCGCACTAGCGAACTAGAACACCCACTCCGGGCTGATAGGAATAAATCCAATATCACTTTGCCCGACCTGGGGATCAAACCCGAGACCTCAGAACCGTAGTCGTACCGAAATACCACCACGCCACCGAGGCAGTCGTTTATACAATATGCTTAAAAATTGTGTCTTGCGCCAACCCAATTAAGGAAAATATGAGCAAGTGGAAATATAAGTTATAAATACACACAAATACATTTATGATGCACTCGGCGACGGCCCGTGCACAACTTGTTCAAACAAAATTACTACAGCAACGAGTAGCGACGCTTCTATAGTAGGATTGCTAATTAAACGGAGTAATCTGACATTTCAGATGTTGCCACTTTTTTATGAAATTTAAATAGTGCTGTGGTAAAAAGATTAAGATTATTTAAACATTTCAATTCAGTTAACCATTTCATTCTTTCATTTTCTAAAGTCCAACTTAAAGTCGTAATTCCTGCCTAATGTGTTATTAGTACTGCATATCTATTGAATTATAGTCATAGTACATTACTGCATGCTAAGTTATGGCATGTCTACTGGAATTATAGTCATTGTTCATTATAAATAAAACTTTCAAAAGCTATGAATGTCCTGAGTGTAATTTTTCTCAAATAATAAAAGTAATATTTGTAATTTTCATTGTTATCATTTCCCTGATCTGTTGTGATTATTTACGTAAACTTATTGACACGGTCTTTTAATCGATGGGTTAAGCTGAAATTTCTAAGAATACGCAATAAAATTCTAATTTTGCAAACTAGTACCGAGTTATTGTATCTTTGAATGACAAAAATTAAACTAGATCAATCACTATGTTTTGAAAGTAAGGAACATTATTTTGGAAAGTGACATTTCGATCTGTCAGTTTACTCCGTTTAATTAGCAATCGGACTATAGCCCGCCTAGCATGCGCGCCACGAGATATTTCGATAATCGACAGTCGAGATGTTGTCTACGTGTTGTCTACAATATTGTAAGAAAATAAACGAGGACACACGTTAGTGTCCGTAGACAAATAGAGAAAACCGGTTATAACAGGACAAAAAGCGTAGACAAAATGTTTCCGTGGCGCGCATGCTAGGCGGACTGGACGCGACCCATATGAACCTACTTTGCAACAAATTCACGAAGTTCCGGTATTAATTACATATTGACATCGGGCGGTGGTGGTGGGCTAGTAGATGGAATGTAAGGAGGGGGGAGGACGGACAGTTCCATGCAACTGTTTCGCGTCTCTATTAAAAAGATTTACGCGTCACATACATGCTGGACAACATTGAAAAACTACGAGACTAACTTCAAATGGAGTTTCCGGTTACCGGTAGGGTTGCATGTTTTCGAACTGACTTCAAAAAGAGGATGTTTTAAATTTGACGACATTTTTATGTATGTCACCCGTTATCTTCGGCAAATATGGACCGATTGTTAAGATTATTTTTGTTTCATAGAGCTTATTCTAAGGGTGATTCTATTTACATTTGGTTAAGATCTGATGATTTTTTAAGTGGGCTCATTTAGCGATTATTAGACCCATTTTATAAGTGTTACAAAATCACAATCAATACAAGAAAAAAACAAAATATGAAATTAATTAAAGTCGCAAAAATCGCGACAAAATCTGTAAAAACAATTTTATTTTAATCTGTAACATTCACGTAAGCTTAAAGAATCCTATAACAGTATGATATCGCTTTAATTTTCGTTGTAAATTGAGTTCGTTCTATCTTTGATTAAATATTCGAATGGTATGGAATGGTACGGACTGCCAATGAGTATCGGAGGTTCAAAACCAACCCCAAAAAAGGAGCATACACCTCAAACTTCTCTCTCTTCATGTTAAGTGTATTTTTTGTTGCGAATTATCGCTTGCTTTAACGGTGAAAGAAAAAATTGTGAGAATACCTGCATACCTGAGAAAATTCTTCACAAGTATTTCGAAGGTAGGTACGTGAAGTCTACCAATCCGCATTAGGCCAGCGTGGTAGATTAAGGCCTAACCCCTCTCAATGGTAGAGAAGACCCGTGCCCAGCACTAAGACAGTAATATTACAGGGCTAATATTATATTTTTTATTAAATCCACGTGCCAACCCTAGCCACACTGACTGCATTGAAAGTTTTCGAACACATCTAAAACGACCAGTAATGGGACGGAATGGGCTTTTACCGGGCTTTTAATCAAGTATAGTGGAATATGCGACATGTCATACTAAGACAAAGTTTGTATTTATGGTTTAGTTCCAGTAGGTAGGTAGTTGTAGGTACGAGAAATTGATTTAACTTTCGGGCTAGGGGTGTATGGCGGAAGTTCAAGTTTTTTATATTCGAATTTTAAATTTGAATGAAGTCAAGCAGACGGCTTAACTAATGGGTTAGTTACTGATGTTCAAGAACATTGTTCACGGCCAATCTAAGCAGATTGGAAGAAGCAGAAGCCTATCGTCAGAAGCCTATCGTGAGTGAAAGGAATTTGGATAGGATGGCTGGAGGTATACGGACCTATAGAGATCTCACTCACAGTACCAACTCAACAGGAAGCTGCTTTTTTTTAATTTGGAATACTCAAACCCGTATTACTCATATGATCAGGAGATCAGGGATTTCAACTCAAGAGCACATGGCTGTCAGCCTCAGCTTACACAATTAGGCGGTATCTTCATATGATTTAATCGATAATAGTGGAGGAGACCGTGGTAGATCAACTTTCACCCAACTGATAACCAGATGAGACACATATTTTATCAAATATAATTTATTTACAACCACGCCTATAGTAGCTTGAATATGTGCGAAAGAGAAAGTAGAGCTTCCGAGGTTCGTATAATAGAACAGGACATACTATGGCAACATCATTTGACATTTCCATTGAGTGTAACCCAGCGCGCATGCTCTGTTGTATGGGACTGACAGACACAGCGTTTATTTATTATCGAAAAGCATTTTGAAGCCATTGATAATAAACTTAATTTCAATTATAATTATTATATTATTACAGAATACTAATACATACAGCTATGAAATAAATATACAAAATGATTATGGGTTCGATATCCGGGTCGGGCACAGCGAATTTTCTAATTTAATTTACCTGGAATGGATCACCGGACAGCGAGTCGTAAAAACTAAGCTAAACGCCTTTCTGCCACATGCTTAATGCTGCGCAGTGTGTTGCGCCCACCCCACATTAAGGTGGGATCAGGGCAATTACAAATAAAGAAAGAAAGATAAAAAATATGTCTCATCTGGTTATCAGCTGGGTGAAAATGATCTACCACCGGCTCTTAGACCATAAGTCCTCATATTACTAGGGAAGGCACGTGTGCACGATACATCTCTAGTGTAATTATTGGCGGAAATTAATTTCGTAATCAATGCCAAACGCAGAGTAATTGCTTCTAAATGAACCTATAGACGGGGCAAATTGATGCACAAATTGTGTTTCGCCTACAGGCTACTTGTAATTGCAATCTCCGAGACACAGCAACGCTGGAAAGGTCCAATTAATTCAGGTCATATCGACAAAGATACGCTGTCTAACTTCACAATTCGATAATTACATAATTAAAACATATTACTGCCTCGGTGGCGTGGTTGTATTTCGGCATGACTACCGCCCTGAGGTCTCGGGTTCGAATCCCGGGTCGGGCAAAGTGATATTGGATTTTTCCGTATCATCTCGGAGTCTGGAATTTGTGCCCGATATGGCAATAGGCTCGCCTCCTATCACATCTGGGACGGAATTAAGCTCGGCGAAATGTGGGTGTTCTATTTCGTTAGTGCACCTCTGCCTACCCCTTCGGGGATACAGACGTGAGCTTATATTAAGCTATGTATGTTAAAACATATATACACAGACTCAGGCCCTTATCCCCGAAGGGGTAGCCAGAGGCGAATTAGAGACCTAGAACTGGGTGTTCACTGCACAAGTTTCGTAATCTTATTGTGAGGTCACTATGTGTCTGATTGTAGTTATTAAAAAAAAACTCACTGCGCAGTCTTCTCTTGACCGACGTTCTTCAGCGTATCCAACATCATTATTGCGTGCTTCCGATCTTCAATTAAGGCGTCTCGTTTGGAACTGTTCAAGGTGAGCTGCATCATCAGACGCTCCGTCTGATACCTCTGTTCCTTCAGTCTGTTTAAAATAAGCAACAGTTAGGTCATAATAATATAATAATATTAGCTCTGTAATATTACTGTCCCACTTCTGGGCACGGGCCTCCTCTACTAATGAGAGGGGTTAGGCCTTAGTCTACCACGCTGGCCTAATGCGTGTTGGTAGATTTCACATACCTTCGAAATTCCTGTGAAGAAATTCTCAGGTATGCAGGTTTCCTCACGATATTTTCCTTCACCGTTATAGCAAGCAATATTTCACAATGAAAATACACTTAACATAGAAAAGTCAGAGGTGTATGCTCCATTTTGGGGTTGGTCTCGAACCTCCGACACTTGTCTGGGCAGTTCGTACCATTCTTAACTGAGCTATCGCTGCTTATAGTTAGGTCATACTAAATATATTAAATAAATAACAACCAACAGTCACTCACAATACATAGTACTGACCCGACACTTAGGCTGATATCTATAGAGCGAACTTCGACTAAGTCTGAGTCAAAGAAACGAACTCGGGAGTGAGGATTCAGACTGTTCAAATCGAACTTAGACTTATTTCGAGCCATTACACATAAGCTCACGCCTGTATCCAAGAAAGGGGTAGGCAGAAGCGTACTAGCGAACTAGAACACCCACTTTTCGCCGAGCTTAGTTCCGTCCCAGATGTGATAGGGGGCGAGCCTATCGCCATATCGGGCACAAATTCCAGACTCCGGGCTGATATGGAAAAAATCAATATCACTTTGCCCGACCCGGGGATCGAACCCGAGACCTCAGAAACGTAGTCGTACCGAAATACCACCACGCCACCGAGGCGTACAATAAAAACAGACTGACGGACAAACTAAGCATTTCTAAAATTTTTGTCAATGGTTCATTGTTACATGAGCAAGAGACAATGAAAAACCTTGTTTTGTGTAGGTGTTTTGTTTTAAAAAAATTAACAACAACAGGAGACGCAGCTTTAAACATTCTTGTCTATGACCTATTGTTCTGTGAGGAGACAATGACAAACGTTTTGTGTAGATGTTTTTATTTTGTTTCGAGAAAACACGAGCAGGAGACGTGTCTTAAGAGTCTCTCCGGACTGAGTGTTATGGAAACTAAAGCTCTCGTAGTTCCCGATATACACGTTCCAATATTTGTTTCTTAAGGTAAAGTTTACACATGTAAAAGCAACGCCAAAGTTCCTTCTCTGGCGCAAATGCATTCCGAACTGAAAACTTTGATGTAAACTAAATAATGTGATGGATTTTATATGTCCAACAAATATTTTGAAATAGAATTTTGTTCGTTGTTAATTCATCATTCACATAACATAAGCTCACGCCTGTATCCCCGAAGGGGTAGGCAGAGGCGCACTAGTCAACTAGAACACCTACATTTCGCCGAGCTTAGTTTCGTCCCAGCTATGATAGGGAGCGAGCCTATCGCCATATCGGGCACAAATTCCAGACTGTGGGCTGATATGGAAAAATCCAATATCACTTTGCCCGACCCGGGGATCGAAACGAGACCTCAGAACCGTAGTCGTACCGAAATACCACCACGCCACGGAGGCATTTGTTAATTCAACTTACAAATAATCTATATATTAATGGCACGGACGTAAAAAAAAGATGGACGGAGCGCTAGGAACATTGAAAGTGAAGCAGGGATTTCGTTTTTATAGACATGTAACGGCGGCGTCTGATCGAATGAACCGTAAAGCATGCTTCACTTCAATGTTGAATCACGTCCGTGATGAATAAGATAGGTGAAGCGAAACCTATGTATACATTTTTAAGAGAATTGCGCGAACAGATGAACGTGAAAGTACACACAGTTAAAGTTTATACGAAGAAGAAGTGCATAAAGCTGCTAATATAAAATGCATTAAAAAGACATTAAAATAAAAATAAACATTACACTTACTACTGCTTGAATGACACATACATAACTTACTCACTGTTTTGTTTATAGTTCAAATCAAATCAAATCAAAATATTTATTGAATCCATAAAATGTTTAAACATTATTTAGATTCCGTCAAATTTTAACCATGTTCCTGTTCGGAAGGCTGTTTCGTCAGAGAAGAAATGGGCAAGAAACTCTTGTTAAAATCTATGGTCAAAATTAAATAAATTATGGTCGATTTTCGACAACTAAGCTAAGCTAACTAAGCTCGGCGAAATGTGGGTGTTCTAGTTCGCTAGTGCGCCTCTGCCATACAGGCGTGAGCTTATGTTATGTTATGTTTAGACAACTGGGCGACCACTAGTATAAACAAATGCCTTAGTGCGTAATTGTATTGCGTGAGGGGTAATAGCGAACGACTACCGTCCCTGAGGTCTCGGGTTGGATCCCTGGGTCGAGTAAAATGATATTAGTCCTCTTTACTCAGTATAATTTGATTATAGAGTTAGTAATTTATAACACAGTACAAATTAATTGCCACATTTCGTACGATTCTCCACTATAAGTAGACATGTCAAGTTATATAAAGATTTATTTTGCTCCAACCTTAGGGCGAGTTGCGCCACTATTACTAACCTACAGTTAGTCCTAACCTTAAGTTAAATTGAAAAAATAAATATGAATGACATGTAATTCATTATTCACTAACGGCCGGTCTCAATAAACCAATCAAATCAAGTCATTTGACGGAGTCATGTTGAAACTGTGTTCTTATTGGCTAATTTTGTAATCCATCTGCACATTCGAACTGAGATTGTTTATTGGAACCGGGCGTTAGTGTAGGTGGTGCAAATCACCCTTAATAATGTAACACTTCGCATAACATTGCGATTTACATGTCGCAATTTCAATTTTAAAATTCCCATGCTTAATAACTGATTAAAAAAATGAAGTTCAGTTTTTACTTTTTAACTTCACCTTTATGCTTTAACGGCCGGTCTCAATAACTTACTAACATTTAACTGGAGGTTGCTATCCCAGCTCAATAGCAAAAGTTACGCTAACTGTTACTGTCGTCTCAATAACAAAAATGACGGATTTCAAAGATAGGTAACTTTCGTAACATTAGTAACGGCATCCCTCCATGGCGTTTTATTTTTACTTTGAATGATATTAATGTTAGGTTTAAAAAAATGATAATGAGTACTTTTATGCTTTATTGCTGTAATTAATTTTCGATATTTTTACCATACTTCTGAAACGCTCTGTTGATATTTTGTATGAAATGACATATCTACGGTAAGCAATCGACCCTCTGGAGCCTCTTGACAGACAGTTAAACGTCATGGTTAAGATAAACTTATCTATCTTGTTTATTGAAACACAAGTAACCAACAAACGTAAGCATTTTAACTGTTAGTCATCTGTCAGTACGTTATTGAGACCGGCCGATCGTTCTCCTTGTATGTGGAATTGTTATTGGTACAAACCTTTAATTCATTGAGCAGAAAGTTTGATTTTGACTTGTTTTTTACCAGTATTGGTTCGGCTAGAAGACAGCTCAACCTTGACTTCTTTCAACAGTATTCACATTAATAATTACCAACTACTATATTATATTCATGTCAGTTTCTCCACCTATCTCCGTTTTTCTATTTTCCAAATTACATGTAGTAAAAAAAAAAAAAGTGTAACAACTCAACTTAATATTTGTTCGCGTGTTCCTTGTATGTTTGCGCTATTATTTTACTAACCCATTAACTATTCATGGAGATCTGTAATTGGCTTATACTATAAAATACTTTAATACTTATGTTGTAATATAGCTGTAGATCTACATTAAATAAAATAAATAAATAAATATATGAAACACCCGGTATAAAAGGAGAAACTGAATTACTGACTGAAATATCAGCATACAGTCGAAACTATTGGAACTAAGAACGTAAAATTATATACACAGCTTCCTTTTATGACGTAAGCATGAACTAAGAAAAGATTTTTGGAAATTCATTCCCTAAGCGGTTCAAAATGGAAATACGACGGGACAGATTGTCACGCGGGCGTAACCGTGGGCAATAGCTAGTTTGAAATAAAGTAGAACGCAAGCAACAAGTCTAGGCGCTAAAACTAATTTAAATAAATTAAGTTGTGCATCTAACGAGTTACGATCCTTAATTTAGATGCAGCTCCGACGGAAATTAGACTGCGGCTACATCAAACAAACTCTTTGCACAGAAAAAATATGCAGATGTAGTAATAATTATGCTCCTGCAGGTACGGGACAGTTTCGAACGGGGGAAAAATCGACGCTGTTTATTTTCACCGGCGCTCAAAGAGATTTAATATTACCGACTATAGAGGGGATACCAAACAAGTTCTATAAAAAAATGGTTCGCAAAAACAAAAGTAGCCACGCTACTTGTATGTAACTTCAGACCAAGGATTTATCTTATTTATTTATTACTATTAGGCTCAATTGCACTATTATTAACCTAGAGTTAGTCCTAACCGCAAGCTAAATTGACAGAAAATGTATGAATGACATGTAACTTAACTTGCGGTTAGGACTAACTCAAGGTTAATAATAGTGGTGCAATTGAGCCTTAGGAAAGTTTACGGACTAGTTAGAAAATAAGAGTTACACATAGAACATAACATATTGCCTACTCCAACTTCATACATATTATAGTTTCTGTATGTAAAGGTACATAAGAATTTAAATTTTAAAGATATTATTTTATTTTGAGGTACTGCGGGTTTAGACAAATGGCTTATTCGCTACTCGAATAGAACAGCCGAATAGAATAAATGTATGGTAATGACATAAGAGTACGCCGCATATAGCGTACTCATAAGTTGTCTAAACTTATGTAACGTTAACATAGGGGACGAGGCGATACCCCGCAATTGAAGTTGCAACTGGTATTGTCCCTCAAAAGCTATTTATTGCAGGGTTTCACTATCACATATTTGATTTTTTTATACGAACTAAAATCCTAAAAGTCCGACGTAAAGTAGCAGTACGCTGTTGCGTTTCATTTAGTGAGTGAAACTTCCGGTAGCAAAAATATCTCCTTCCCTTTCCCAATCTCTTCTTTCTTCTCTCCTTTCTTCTTTTTGTGTCTTGGATGTCTATGAGCGGTGGAAATCATTTACCATCAGGTAACCCATCAGCTCGTTATCTCTGCTATAAAAGAACCACTAATAAACTACTAAAATATACTAAATTAAACTGACCTCAAGAGAATTTGATCGAAAGACGAGACGAGCGTGGCTTTCTGTAATCGTTTGCAGATACCCATCACTTCCTCGAGCTCCCAATGCACCGAGTGCTTGCTAACAGCGTCTTCATCTTCGTAAAGATCGTCGAGGTTGGTCGCCTCCTGTATGTAATCATCATTCATCATTTCAGCCCACATTCATCCACTGCTGGGTATAGGCCTTCCCCATTGTTCGCCAGTTATCGCGGTCTTGGGCCATCCGTATCCACAACTTCCCGGCCACGACAATTACATCAGCGGACCACTGGGCTATTGGTCTGTACGTACTGTCTTATGGCCACCACAAGTGCCCTGCCCACCACTTCAGCTGGGTATCTCGCTTGCCTACATCGAAAACTTTAATCCGTCGATGTATTTCAACATTGGTTCTTTCTGTCTTTCTACCTGCCCTGTCGGCGCAACATACATTTTTGGATTTGGTTTAGCATATACGACCGGCGAGCCTGCCTAACGTCAACCCCCTCTGAAGGATCCAGTCCCGGGCAAATTAAATTAGAAAATTAGCTTTGCTCGACCTGGGAATCGAACCCAGGACCTCCCTGTCCACAGCCCATACATGCTGCCACAAGACCAAAGAGGCGACAATGGTTATTATATCTAAAAGCGATATTCCGCGGATGACACGTTTCATTGCGCGTTAAGCAAGCAACAACAACGTCATTTATACCTATTTATGTTCTAATTCGGTATTCCAAGGACACAGAAACCAGTATAATTACGGCATTATGAGACTTAACTAATGCTTCAAGGTGTCGAGCGCAGTCCAGTGTCACTCAATGTTTTGTTATTTGCTACTACTGTTGGTAAACTTTCTTTGTTTTTAGGTTGTATTGCTTACCATCAGATGATCTACTAGTTCTTTCTCGGCATTCCATTGCCATAAAAAAATTACATCCAAACTGTTTTTTATCTATTCCAGCCCCCTGACTTTTGACACTCGATTAGATTTTGACTACGATTCGATTTTACTGATTTAAAATTCCACCAAATTCGAGATAAAAAGTGTACTAATGTCGCATTAAAAATTACTAAATGAAAAGTTCTGGAATCTAATGCGACATTATCGCACTGAAATTACTCAATTATCTTTATAATTGTAAAATAAAGATAAAGAAAGGGGGATTTCACCAACCTCTTTCCGAATAAGATCAGGGAAAGAGTCCGTCAAATAAGCCACTTCGCGACGCGCCAACTTGAGCGTTCTCTCCCTTTCTTTCATGTTAACTTTTATCTCTTTCTCCAGCTTGCTGAACTCGAACTTCCTGTCGTCAAGGTATTCCATCGCCAACTGACCCATCTCTGTTGCGCCCATCAGGCACTTGCCTTGGGCACGGCAATCCAATTTTAAAGCCTCTAACACCACTGTGAAGTATGAAGAGTCCTGGAAGACGACAGAACGGTTATTATAGAGGTAAATGTAGAGTACCTGATACTCTAATCACCCCCGGAAGGGATGATGTCAGTCAGGAAACCGGTTGTAAAAACTAAAAACAGAACATTTTCGGAAACGTGCTGAAAAAAGTGTGTTGCGCCAAAAATCTTGTATTACAATTATTTGCACGTGAGGTGCTTGTATACACAAATTATGAATCACATTCAATAATTCATATACATAGGTATGTATCTACTAAAATTACCAAGAAATTTCAAATAACAAAAATTAAAATGCACAAGATTGATTTTCAATATTTTGGATGTGAAGTGAATGTATAATATGTAATATTTACATTCTAGGCGGGGAACCAACTATTATTTTGTTTTTTTATCGTAACTAATAATAAACGCTTTCTTTATGAAATATTTTCTACGTAAAACTATAATGTCGGAACTACGTATGTGTACCTCTATAATAACGTAAACATCAAACCTTTTTTAAAATGTCTAGAATTTTTTTGTACATCACTTTGATTGCGAGCGCAGCGTTTTTCTTGATATTAGCTTTCTGAACGTAGTTCGCGACAGCTTGCTCCTTTTTTTCGGCGGGCAATTTGCCTCCCACCTCGTACAGCAGCCGATCGCGCAGTTCCGCCGACTCCAGCTATAAAAGTGCGGATTTTATTCTGTTGCAAACCTCAACTTCAAACAAACACTTCAATAAAAATAGTTTAATCTTGTACATTTTAAGAAACTAGGGCGATACTGAAGCATTAATGGATTTTAAACCAAGATTTTCGTATGTAACAACTATGTAAAAAGAGTCATCCCTGCGTCTTTCTGTAATACAGGCTAAGGTGCACGACTAGTTATATTGGTTTTAATTGCGTCGATGGCAAAAGAATTGCTTTTACGGCGACTTGCAGCACTTAGATTAATCTCAATTTATCCCAAATCTTAATTTAAATATAGGAATGAGCAATAGGATAAATCGAATTAAGGCTTAACTCTAGCTTAGTAATAGAACTGCAAGTCGCCCTTAGAAATATAAGTTTAATCAGGTTGCAGCGACTTTGTAATACTTCAGTGTGGCTATAAGCTCGCCTCCTATCAGTAGCCCGAGCACGAAAAACGTTGGTAGACTTCACATACCTTCGATATTCTTGTGGAGAAATTCTCGGATAGGTTTCCTCACGATGTTATCCTTTTTAGCAAGCGATAATTCAAAAATCAAAACACACAACATAGAAAAGTCAGAGGTAATGCTCCTTTTCGGCGTTGGCCTCCGACACTCGTCTCGACAGTCCGTATCATTCCCAACTGAGCTATCGCTGCTTCTGACGGACGGAAATAAGTTTGGCGAAATTTGGGTGTACAAGTTCTTTACTTCGGCTCTGCCTACCCCTTCGGAGATACATGCATGAGTACTATGTACATATGTATATTCAGTATCTCAAGGGTGTAATTATTATACCTCTATATTCGATGATGTATGCTTTTTGATGTTTATATTTTAAGTATTGTCGTGCTGTTTAAGCCTTATACAGCCTGCTGTTTGATATGAGTACGATAGCTTGGAATACCTTGGACGTGTATTTACATCATAATTTTCAGTTACTTAGTATCAACACAACATCAATTTAAATATATTAATAACATCACGCCTGAAATTGAGTTAACCGGTTTTATCGAGTTGATCACGGGAGCTGTTTTTAACTACCGAAAAGTAAAAGTAGGGGTTTAATAATGAATAGATTTATTAGGCTTTTTATACTTTTAAACTTTATTATTTTTTTGTATTTAGTAATGTCTAATGACCATGTGTTAGCGGTAATCAGTAAAGCCATTTTACCTACTTTGGCAAAAAAGCAGTGTTTGTTACACGTACTTGCGTCAAGCGAAATTTTTCCATTTTCTTCTTCTTGGTATACCTTATTCTGTCGAGCTGTTTCCGTTTATTGAAGTTCTCTTGATGTATACTCTCAAGTACTTTCTAGAATAAACATAACTTCATTAATTAACATAACATAACATAAGCTCACGCCTGTATCCCCGAGGGGGTAGGCAGAGGCGCACTAGCGAACTAGAACACCCACATTTCGCCGAGCTTAGTTCCGTCCCAGATGTGATAGGGGGCGAGCCTATCGCCATATCGGGCACAAATTCCAGACTCCGGGCTGATATGGAAAAATCCAATATCACTTTGCCCGACCCGGGGATCGAACCCGAGACCTCAGAACCGTAGTCGTACCGAAATACCACCACGCCACCGAGGCAGTCTTCGAGAACTTCATTAATTATCTTTAAATAAGTAGCCACAGCCTATGCGCCGCGGCGAGCGACAAGTTGGTTGTGAAGTGAGAGGCCGCGGGTTCGATTTCCACACCGAGATATATTTGTGCGGCCTACAAATATTTGTTTCGGGTCTGGATGTTGTGAGACCGAAAGTCTCTCTTTCTCCTATCACAATTGGGACGGAGCTTGGCGATGTATGGATGTTCTAGTTCGCTAATTCACTACTACCTACCCTCTCAGGGATAGGTACTTATAGGTGGCAGTTGTGAGTTTATGTATTATACTAACGCCGGCTTGGCTATTCATGTACGTCAACTGCAGCCTCCTGTGTTCCTGGAACGCATTCCTGAGGAACTGCTTGTCGCCATACACCGCCACTCCCAGCTGGTCGCGCTTGGTGGTTATGTCCTTTCGGAGCTGGCGTATGTCGCGCGAGTAGCGCTTCTTTTGTTTAGTCAAATCACCCTCATGGATGATGCGGTCGCGTTCTGAAAATGATCACATATTACGGTCAAAGTGGACGAGAAAGTACATTTTGTTCTTTTTTGATTTTCGGCGGACTTCAAAAAAGAAGGTCATCGATTCATCTTTGTTTTTTTATGTATGTTACTCGATATCTCATATTTTCAAGATTATTTTTGTGTTCAATAGCTTATTCCAAGGGTGGTCCCATATAAATTTAGTCAAGATCGGATAAATTTTGTTGTGGGTCCGTTAAGTTTTTATCCGAAAACGACAGTGACTGTATTACACCTAGTAATAGTTATTTTAACACTAAGTAACTTTTTAAATAATTGAGTTGAATTTATGCCTGATATGGCGATAGGCTCGCCCCCTATCACGTCTGGGACAGAACTAAGCTCGGCGAAATGTGGGTGTTCTAGTTAGCTAGTGCGTCTCTGCCTACTCCTTCCGAGGATACATGCGTGAGCTTATGTATGTGTAACTTTTTCGACCGACTTCCAAAAAGGAGAAGGTCCTCAATTCGTCTGTATTTTTTTAATGTATGATAAGCGATATCTCCGCCAAATGTGAACAGATTTTAAATTCTTTTTGTATTCGTTAGAGCTTATTTCAAGGGTGGTCCCATATATCCATAATTTGGACACGATCGGATTTGAAGTCGGTCCGTTATGTTTTTAAACTTGTGATTATTAATAATTATTATTAAGGTTACTCTCAGAAGACTACAAAAAGCACCTTATTTTTTTACTTGAAATCCTCATAGATCCCCAATCCCCATGATTAAGACGGGTATGCCGGATTTTACCGACTAAAATTCCGTAGTTGTCGCCATCTACGTTATGGAAAGGACCACCGTAGATAGTCACGGGCGGCTCGGCCTCCGGTGGCCCATACGCTTATGGAACATATATATGTGCCGCCTCTGACGGGTTAAGAAACGCGCCAAAACCCAACACGAAAAAACATTTACCCTATATGTTTGATAAAAAATGAAGTAACCACTAGCAATAGCAGTTTAAGATCTTGGGTAATGTTGGGATAAACCTAGGTTGAACCCTGTCATAACATCACCCCGTAACGCGGTTAAAATATCGTTTCGGGAAACGCTAGTTGACATTTTATTAGGTGTAAAATACGAGATGAGACGAAATGGAATGAAATCGTCAACACTCAATTTCGAGTGCAACAAGATTTGAAATGAAGTTGCGGAACGTTTTATTTAATTTAAGATTCATCTTACCGATCCCAGCAGTCAGCACACTATTTATCCTGTAGTTAAATCTTGGAGTAGTTAAACTACATAAAAAAAAATGTCAACTCTGGCTCAGCGTAGTGATATTGCTGGCGCATTACGTCTACCGTCCTGATGTCTCGGGTTCGATCCCCGATCCCCCGATGTTCGATTCAGTATCAGTCCAGAGTCCGGAGTTTGTTCACGATATGGCGATAGGCTTGCCCCTTGCCACATCTAGGACGGAAATGAGTTCGGCGAAGTGTGGGTATTATAGTTTTTTAGTTCGCCTCTACCCTTTTGATGTACTAAACGAGTTAGTTAGAAGTAAAATTGTGGCAAATAACGGCGAGTGTTTAATGGCTACGCAAAGGAGAAGAGTTGTATAATAGTGAGTTGCGGTCAATTAATCGAAACTTAGTGTACAAACAGCCTCCGTGGCGCAGTGGGCGAGTAGCCGGCTGTGAAGCGGGAGATCGCGGGTTCGACAGATATTTGTTTCAAGTCTGGGTGTTGTGAGACCGAAAGTTTCTCATAGTCTCTCGACACACACGATACAGGTTATACCTAGTGTGGGTTCAGGACTACGTGTGAGACTGTTGGATGTATTTATTTATTTATAAAGGTTCGGTACATACAAAGATATTAAACAGTATATACTGTTTAATATCTTTGTATGTATGTACCTATGATCGGTACCTATGTACCCAGAGAGATTCAGTATATACTGAATCTCTCTGGGTACATAGGTACCGATCAGACTGTCTAGTAGTATACATAGAAGCATAAACGTAAAAAAAGATGGACGGAGCGCTAGGAACATTGTAAGCAGGGTTTTCAGTCCATTCGATCTACCGACACGTAATGGTGTGTGTGCGTAGGGCACTTTTGTACGGGCGCGTTTATGTGCATGGCTTCTCTGTGGCTTCCGTATAACTATAGGCGAGATGGTGTCCTTATTTTTCTTTACTTCCGTGCATAGAAGTCTTTGGCTATATCCTTAAAGCTATACAGAGACATTAAACAGTATAGTAGCTTTGGAGGGCAAGTGAGGAGTACCCTCAACCGGCGGAAATGTATGAAAAGATGCATAAGTGTGGAAGAGGCAAAAGAGGTGTGTCAGAATCGTAGCTTGTGGCGCTCAATAGTCTCTGCCTACCCCCATGGGATACAGGCGTGAGTGTATGTATATAGTTTTGGAGCTATACCGTATAACTTTATGAGCCCTCGATATTGGTTGATCTTGTCCTTTATCACCCAATTCTCGTCCTGCATTCCATGAATACGCACTTTTGCCGCGGTCAACATATTGACGATTATTCAGCCTTTATATAATATATTAAATACAATTTGTAATATAATACTAATTGTTTATATTTTCAATCGTAAATAAGCTACAAAAATCAAAAATGACATTCAATTTTTTTTTCTTTTTATGTCAACCTCTGTGGAAACTTTAAAGGAGTGTTTAGTAACTCTTGTATTCATGTTCTATATTTAGGTGTGGATGTGGCAACAACTGGCAACAAGGAAGGCCAATAAGGGTGCCGGTGTAAATTAGAAACGCATGCTCGTTTAGGGTTTCTTTCGTTTTCGTTTCGTTTCTTACTCCCTAGACACGTGACCTAAGCACGTGACAATAGTATTCTTGTAACTTCATAATGTCCATCTGCATATCCTGTGGGGTTTCCCCATATATTTATATATATTTCTTTAGTCATTGAGTTTCCCGCACGTCTTAACAGTATTATTATAATCTTACTTTGCTTTTTTGTACGGGAAACAGAAAAGTAAGATTATAACAATACTTCTTTAAGACGTGGTGGTAACCGCCGATCTCACAGCTATTACAATGACCAAAGAATTAAAATATTTATTTCGTCACTGCAGCCATTTACTCGTACTTATCGTTATTATTAAATAGTTCAAAAGTGGCATAACTATTCTACTCTGGAAAAATGTATTCAGAGACGCCACTCAATAAGTTAAATTAATACTTAGTTTTTGCGCTACTGTCGAAATTATCACTGTGGCTATAGTTATTCTCTTTGGATGGATTATATGTATAATCCTTAGATTATTCTCGTATCATCCATATCATCCATCCATGTATTATATCATCTCATCATAATGTAGTTATCACCATCATCATCGTCAGCCACAGGATGTCCTCTACTGAACATAGGTATCCCCCAAAGATGATTATTTCCAGACCTACTTGTTGGAAGTGATAGGTTTGAAAATCTGCCGTCCTACCACTAAAATGCCGTTAAGTGAATAAACTTAATGAAGTCGCCAAAAATATGGAAAATAGGGCCCCCAAGATTTAATTAACTTATGGTTATCTATAGCTCGTAGAACTGATAGCCGATGGGGCAGAAAAGTTTTCGAGTGGAGACCACGTACCAGCAAGCGCAGCATAGGACATCCACCTACAAGGTGGAAGCAGGCCACTTCCAACAGCTCGATCTGTAATGCAGTCTGATCTTCGGGGGAGGCCTATGTACAGGAGTGGACGTCCTATGGCTGATGATGATGATGGTTATTTTAAATCGTAAATAAGTAATTAGGTCTATGAAATATAAAAGCCACAGTGTAATAAAACTCTAAAGACAATATTTTCCATGTTGGAGACGATACAAAATTAGGTTTATTGACTTAACGGAATTTTAGTGTTAGGGCGGCAGAAATATAATTATGTATAGTTTACATACTGATTTCTTAAGTTTACGCGAATATTATACATTGAAATAAAACTATTTTTACGGATTCTATCACGATTAGGTTTTAATTATTATTCCCGACGTTTCGAAGGCTTTGCAGTCTTCAGTCTGACCCGTGACAACGAAGACTGCAAAGCCTTCGAAACGTCGGGAATAATAATTAAAACCTAATCGTGATAGAATCCGTAAAAATAGTTTTATTTTTATGAATAGTTTGCTAAAAGTAAAATCCTTTTGCCTTTGCCGTAGTCGGGTGAAAAAGAAATACACAAAGTCGCAAAAACCGTGGTGCTCCTACTAACAAACTGTATCTTACAGTTATGTTTCCACCGGGTACTGAAGAGCAATCTTTGCTTTAAAACCATTTCGTTTCAAAAGTAATTCAACTTCTTTGACGCCGCGCCGTTCGTCCGCATTTTCTAATTTCAACTCTGTAAAAATTTCTTTACAGTATTTTATTAAGTTCTTACAAAACAGTCAAAGGCATACTTCAGGTAGTTACATGAAATATTTCGCGAAAAAATCTATTTCGGTCTCTTTAAAATCACGTTTTTAGTCAGTTCGCGAATTTTTATAGTAGCCATACTGTGAATACAGCTTTTTATAATGATCTCTGGGAATGGATTTACCGTTAATTTAATTTCAATAATACTTTGGGGCGGATAAAACTATGTATATCTAACGTTTACCGACGAAATAAAAAGTATTCGACCCAAAAAAGGCAAACCAAAGAACTTTTTTTAGTAAACCAATCGATGTAGCTGTGTAGATTTGAGGAACATTTAAAACATAAGTTCACGCCTGTATTCTCGAAGGGGCAGGTCGAAGCGCACTAACGAACAAGAACACCCACATTTTAAAATAAAAATCTGGGACGGAACTAATCCCAAATTTTTATTTAAACATCTCAGGAACAAAACAGTATGTTATTCAGGGCGACTGGCAGCGCTATTACTAATGTAGGCTTACACCTTATCTTGATTTATCGTACAGCTCACTCCTATCTTTAAATCAAGATTTGGGGTAAATAGTGATTTATTGCGGAGCTGCAAGGAGCTCTCAATAATTAAGCACCAAACTAAAAATAAAAAACCAAAATATGTAAAAACAAATAGCATAGCATTAAATAATTACTTTTGTAAAGTTATGATAAAATTAATGATAATACAGCAAATACTAAACACGTTGCACGACAGACGCAAAATGAAGCGTCTGTCGCATTAAAGTAAGAACAACAGAGAAGAAGGGATGATAAAATTGATAGTTATATTGCTCTTCTACTACTTTTTCTTCTTGTTCTTTGAATGTGTGACGTCAGGATCGCCAGCGACAGAGCACAGAGCCCTATGTGTTCGGTCCCCACACTGTGTACCCTCTGGACAGTTGGTGCACGTACTGCCTGCATCGTAAATAGGGAACCCATCTATATTCCCCGCCGGACCATAATTACAAAAGGTATATGCAATTATTTTGGGCTCAGCTCTCGACTTTTTCATGTCAAAATCCAAAACCCCTCTATGTAGAGGCGACTCTTTATTTTTAATCTTTCTTGTTGTGGCGAAATCTTCGAAACGTGGATATGTCGCTGTAGTCATGTATTTCGTTCTGCGCAATATATTTTCAGCTTTAGTGGTTCTCGTTACGTTTACTGGCTCATTTTCAGAGTCTTCTGGCGTTCTTTTTTTGCGAAAAACGGCACAGGATCTCTTTTTGGCGGTACATAAAGCTTGTGAACAACCCACACGCCAGGTGGACGCCCAAGCTGCAATGGAGTACCAGTGCGCGTTGCATCCGCCCGGAGCGCTGCAGTTGGAGAGACGGAACGACCACACATGTTCTGGAGGCAAGGCTCTAGACCCTGAGAACCACGCTCCAACCGCGTCGGCTAGTAATTGCGCCTCTGTCACACGAGACACCACAGGACGGACATCCATGTTCTGCAGCACATTAAATCTCACCGTATTCCTGCACTCGTCGTGTCGTTTTTGACATTGGCGTGCCCAAACTTCGGCCATTTCTTCCAGTTCATAATCCCAGTACATCTTCCGCATGTTAGTGGCGGGAGGCTGGCCCGCTTCTAAGCCCATTGCTATGTTATCTCTATGGCGGTTATGTAGTAACAGAATCTGGTAACGCATCCAAGTAGTCATTCCTGAGGCGTACAACCTCGGACTCTGCTTGTTGGCAATGACGCACATCGTGTGTTGATTTTTCATTGGACAGTCTGGATGTGAGCAATAATCTATCTTATTACTTACATTCTTGTTGTCACATAACACGCATTTTAAGATAAAATAGTACAAAATTAAGTAAATAATACACATCCCGGAATCCAAGATGTGTCCTCGAAAAGTTGTTAATTTGTTTTGATTTTTAATGTCATTTGTCGCCTTGACTCATGGCCTAAACCAACCTTCAGTCCAAAAGTCAGCAAAAGAGTATTTGTTCTTTGCTTAGTTCTTTGACTGGAAATAGGTGGTTCCAAGACTAAGTTCCAATACAACGTGGCTGTTAGAAAGCCAAGAAGACAACAAGCCAAAAATCATCATCATCAGCCATAGGACGTCCACTGCTAATTGCTGAACATAGACCTCCCCCAAAGATTTCCAGATCGACCTGTTGGAAGCGGCCTGCATTTAGCGACTTCCTGCGACTTTTATCAGGTAATTATAATGAATTTATGATTATCGTGAAACTTTTTATTGTAGAGAAGCGTTCATAAAAATAACATATTCTGATCCAGAGTAAAGCTATATTACTACGCTAGAGCCTCATGAGGTCTGAACTTAGACGTCTATGGGTCTAACATGAGGTCATGAACTCATGACGGTCTATGACAACGGTGACAACCAGTGATAACTTGCTAAGCAGACTGTCAAAAAGAGATGTACGAAATGCCAAAACCTATTCCATGATATGATATATATGATCACTGTTGTACATTTCTGTACAATATTTTTATATTATACATTCGTATGTTTACAACTTAGCTTCTCAACAATAAACATAATCGAGCAAAATGACAGTGAGCATAGTGCACATGGGTCTTCGTGGTATGACTTTCATAATGATGGTGCTATCAACGTTTTACACCTCTGAGTACCCGGATTTAACCACCACAGACCATTTCATCATGTGTGGCGTTTATGGAAGCTATACAATTATAACATTTGGTCTGCTTGTCGAAGCTGGGTTACTGTTTGAATCAGATAAATTGATAGAGACATCGCTCCTCGGTATTGGATTGATTTTTAACTTGGTATGTGCGGTGCTATCGTTTATGGAATACGTCGCTATGGATACATTTAAGAGTCATTCCGTGATCAAAGGTGTTGTTTCTATACTCTGTTCGATAATATATTTAGTGGACATGATTATGGTAATATTAACTGAGTAAAAGTTTATATCAAAATATTTATTTTTTGAATACAGGTGTTTCAAAATGTTGGTACTACTACACAAAACTAAAGGTGAACAACACGAGGTGACCACTGAAAACCAGCGTTGTACTGTGATTAAAGCAACATCACAACATTATGCTGAGTGGTCACCTACCTGTCACAGTCACGGCTAGCTATTACTATGCTTTAAATATTAACACCTTTATCATGTGTCCTAGTGTCTGTGACAAATAGTGTTTTTCTTTCTTTCTTTACACTTAAACATATGCTCATTGCGATGATGATGCGAATATTATATGAGAACTGCAGTAAACGTGACAACTTTCAGGCCTTTCCGTAAATAGTTACTAAAACTAGTGTGGGTATCTACGACCAATACGTAGTCTGAATTCGACCATAATCATTATATTAAAGAATAAAACATAAATTAATGAAACTAAGTAATTATATTACCTATGTATATATTTTTCCATGTTTTTCCTGCTACTCTTTTATTCCGCGCATTCGTGAGGCTGCGTGTTCGGTTCCCGCCAGTTTACATGCTCTTTGGTGCCCGCACCGAAACAAATGTTTTTTGTTCCACAAATAATTGTTTTGGGTCTGGATGTTGTTCGACCATAAGTCTTGTATCTCGTCGTACTTGATATCCACAATACAAGTTACACGCAAAAATAATGTCTATGCATCAATATATTATACCCTAGATGCACAGTTCTTTACAAATATCCTCCTAAAAGTGGTCTCAGCAATAAAACAAAGAAAAAGATCACAAGTTCTAATTAAATAAACACAAATATACCTAACCCTATGCACGTGTTATAAAGTAGCTTTTTAATCGAAATGATCAAGCATTCTTCAATTTGAATTTTGAAATTTAGAATTCTATCGGCGTACGACTGTAGGGAAAACGAGTGCTTAAGGACTCCTTTGCTGTCCCATTTTCCGAGCGTCAACTCTGCATCTAGTAAATAATGTAGGTATTGATGTGTTTATGTGTTAACTTAGTTCGAGTCAAGAGTATGATGACGTGTAGATAAGACAGTAATAGTACGATAATAAATATTATTTTTAGATACCTACTTATATTATAAAATATCTTAGGTATTACCTATATTAATAACGGTTTTCAATTGGTATTTTATCATATTATCAAAAGCCACAGGAAGTGCACTGTTGGACATAAATATGCCTCCAAAGAATGTGTATTTTTTTACCTACTGCTATTATATTGAATTTATTGTTATCAATACTCGTAATAAAAATATTACAAATTTAAAAATTATAGACAACTAAATGTACTTTGTCCGATTGGCTCATTTAGGGATTTTATAACAAGTTTTATGATAATAATGTAATCTATTCAATCTTATTATTTATAATTTATAATCTGTGATCGTCGTTTAGAGAGGTTATAAGTATCGATACAATATGCATCGATTTTTAATCGATTATGTATCATTTATATCGGTATAATAAATTTAGTAATCGCTGGACTCCTAGCACCCAGTGTCATACATCAAAAATTCTATACACACGCCAACATCTATATCTTTATAAGAAATGTACTCAATAGAAAAACCTAATATAATTTTGCCCGATCAGAGGATCGAACCCTAGACCTCAGGACAGTAGTCGTACCAAGCACGTAATACAACTACGCAAAATTATTATAAAACATTTTATTTTAAAAAAAATATCCATCATCATATTTATTTAACAAGAGACTAGCTGACCCGCGCAACTTCGTCTGCGTAGGAGAGAGAGGTTTGAAAGAATGAGTTGAAGGCACCTATAATCCAATAATTCTAAAGGAGGTAATGCGATGATCTACTTTGGTCCGTTTTCTTCAGTCACCCCGTCAGTCACCCAGTCAGTACCCTCGTCAGTTACCCCGTCAGTCACCCCGTCCATCACCCCGTCGGTCACCCCGACAGTCACCCTGTTGGTCAACCCGTCGGTCACACCATCTATCTGCTCGATTGTCACCCCGTCTGTCACCCAGTCTGTCACCCCGTCTGTCACCCGTGTGTCACCCGTCTGTCACCCTGTATGTCACCCGTCTGTCACCCATCTGTCACCCAGTCTGACACCTGTCTGTCACCCGTCTGTCACCCAGTCGGTCACCCCATCTGTCTGCTTGATTGTCACCCCGTCTGTGAAATCTCTAATATCTGGAAAATCTGTTTTCACGCACCGCCGCCATCTAATTAAAATATTGGTTTGTAGTACATGCTATGTATCAGAGATGGCGCTGTATGGGAAAAAAGATTTTCCCGCTTTTCTGTTGAAATTTTTCCTGAATTTTCTTTGTTATAAACCTCACGGAGTCCGAGATCTTTCCAACGAATTTAAAACCGTGGAAATCGGTTCGTGCGTTCTGGAGTTATAGCGTCAGGAAGGAAAACCCGACTTATTTTTATATAGTAGATAGAATATTTTTTATTTAAACCGCCTTTTTTATTTTAAATTAACTTTTACCAAAGTTTTTTAACACTCTTCATAATCGGTGCTGTTTCTTGAATAAATCCACACATCTAAACAAATATAAGTTTAAACTTGGTTACGAATAAAAAATAAGTAACCGAGCACATTTTTCAGGTTACGTATCACGTAACCTCTAAAAGAAAAATTGAACTCTTTTATAATCACTTTATTATCCGTCTCGGAATCCTTAAAAAACTTAAAACCTTAATGACTTTTTCCACCTTTCCCTGGGGTCGGCGCAACATACTTGCTTAGCATGTTCCAGAAAGATACAACTTAGTTTCTATGAACGTCTGCGTTGCTTAAACAATGTCATTCAACTCTGAGGGATCTAGTCACGGGCAATATTTTTTTTAAATATGCGTTATCCCATGAGAGATTCAAACCTACGACCTATTGGTCCATGGCCCATATACGTTGCAGCTAGTAAAGCAGTAAAAAAAACCAGTAAAATCAAATCATCTCTATTCGAAGATTGGCCTAAAGAATTATGATTGTTTGTTATCGCCCTTGAAAATGTTTTAGAATAAAACATTGGGATATGTAATTAAATCTGTTGACTTTGAAAGAAATTGGATAGACTTAAAATCGATATATTAAGTACAATATTGTTAAATCGATTATCGACTCTTCATGTATCCACACTAATACGAGAATGACAAATTTTAAATGTCAAACAAAATTAAAATCAAAATAAAGGATTGCTGCCACTGTACCTTCAATAGATGCGTGATAATTTATTAAAAACAAAATGAGTTTACACAAAGCAAGGTAAATATGAATAAGTGGAATTATCGGGTAGTTGTATATTGGCCAGTAAATTATATAAGTGATAGTTGTTGGTAGGGAAACACACATCGCCTCATAATTTAAAAAAACACTTCGAAGATACTTGACCTTTCGGAATACAGTAGACATATCGCTATTTATCAATCGCCAATACTTTATTAGTGACATTTTATAACTGTAATAATACTACATTTGCATAAACGCATTCGTTAGATACCTATTACTAGTGATCGGAGTCTACATGTGTTTGACAATGTTCACATTAAAGAAACTATTGAAACTCATCTTTGATTATAGGATTAAAGCTTTTGAAGATATATTAGAGCAGGACATCATTGATATTGGACAATTGCGGAAATTGGCATTTAATGGTAAGTAGCTTAATTTCCTTGGTTTTACAGATTCATGTAGGTAAACTCGATACAGTAGGTCGTTTACGAGCAATACCTATGACAGTTGCTGTTGAGATTCTGTGAGAGTAAAGCCGGGTCTCCTGCACAAAACATGCATTTTTTATCTATGGTCCATTGTTCTACGAGCAGGTGACAGCTAAAATCATTGTTTTGCGTATGTGTTTTTAGCGTTTTGTTTCGAAAAAGCCAGTGCAGGAGACCAGGCTTAACACATGAATAGATTACTAATGTGCTAATTATAACATACATACATACATAAGCTCATGCCTGTATCCCCGAAGAGGTAGGCAGAGGTATCTAGCGAACTAGAACACCCACATTTCACCGAGCTTAGTTTCGTCCCAGATGTGATAGGGGGCGAGCCTATCGCCATATCGGGCACAAATTTCAGACTCCGGGCTGATATGGAAAAATCCAATATCATTTTGCCCAACCCGGGGATGGAACCCAAGACCTCAGAACCGTAGTGGTACTGAAATACCACCACGCCACTGAGGCAGTCTTAACTCATAACAACTAAATTTTATTGATTAATTTCAGGAGTATATGTAGGTATATCTGTTCAATATCTAAATAAAGTTGTCCATAACGAAATTAATGCATTGCAATATGTCTATTAACATTTTTAGTAACTCTCATAATCAATAAGTCTCACCTGTAAGCGATTTTTTAAGATGTCTGACTAGCTATTTTTTTGAGTAATGGATTTATTAAACACTGTCGTTGGCAAAATCATCAACCTTTGATGGAGGCCATATTTTTAAATAAAGACGAAGAATAAGTCTCACCTGCACACCTGTAGCCCTTAAAGTGTAATGTGTAAACACTAACCGAATTAATGTTTGCAAATCTACGCCTATTGCTTTCATACAAACAAACGTTCACTGTTTTGTGAATGCAACAGGCATAGATTCACGATTGTTTGTTCAGTTGGTGTGTTACTGGCATTAGAAGTCCTTACTATTTGCTGAGCTTATAATAATGGTATTCTACTATCCTATGATGTGGAGCTGTTTATTTATTCGTAAATTAATTAATACTTTGGAGTGGGTGTGGAGAAGCAACCCTGTGTCTGCATTGTTCATCTGCATGTCTTGTCGCAAGCCCCTCGGTTTGCTCCCTCCCTCCCTCGCTCACCTCCTGAACTCCTTGGCATTTTCTGGTGCTGACATAAACCTGTTGGTTATCGTTGGTCACTGTTTATTATGGAATGCACTGTGCTTACCATCAAATGTAGTATAGTCATTTTACTGTGCTCAGATATTTTTATTGTAATTCATATTTCACCAGTTCATAAAGCTTTATCCTCACCCATAATGTAACAGTGTCAGCCTATTGCTAAAACAAGCACTAATACCAATCACTGATCATCTTTTTTTCTAATATTATACCCAAGGATATAATCACAAGATAACCCACATTCTCAGCCAAATCCACTGCCTCTACTCCCCGTCGTTCCTAACTATTCATCACACATGGAGGTGGGATCTGTCTTCTACCCTCTTTACCTCTTTTTTATCCAAATAGAGAGTAATATTTTTTTATTATCCATTATTCGGGAAAATAAAGAATCTATAAACAAAAATAGGAGAAACAAATTGGGAGACCTGTGACAAGACAGGTGTATGCCTGATGCAGATATCAGTTACAAACAGTCCATACAGCACAATTCCTTCTGGCTTCATTATCAGCCATAGGACGTCCACTGCTGAACATAGGGCTCCCCCAAAGATTTCGAGATTGACCTGTCGGAAGCGACCTGCTGGAAGCGACCTGCCTTCTGGCTTACCTTTGTCAAAATGTTTGCTAATAAATATGTATTAATTCAAAGAGAAACTAAGGTAGTTTCTTCGCTCAGCTTCGCTATTAAAAAAATTCAAACTTCGCCACTGAGATATGTCGCAAGCCACTCCAGATGACTGGGTATCCATTGGCTGATCCTGGGACGCAATCGTCATTGTGATTACTGTGGCAGGTTATAACACCATGTGTATGTTTGTTGCTATCTGGATGTATGTATCTTACCACCAGCATACTCCTCCACTTTGCCCTACCCTAAATAATAATAAATATTATATAATTGCCCTACCCATGACGTCTCATTGCTGCACTTTTGAACAGTGTTGGTCTCCGTCTTGTCTTTTGCCAAAACAGTGGCTTTATTACAAAGAGGAAAATATTTTGCAGAGTTTAGGCATACCAAACTGATTGTTATTATTTTCAGGGATTCCGGACGATAAAGGGCAGAGGTCGATTGTCTGGAAGATCTTGCTTCACTACTTACCGCAAGAGAAGCAGGCTCGCGAGGCGACGCTCATCAAGAAGAGACAACTCTATAAACAATTTATTAGTGAGTACTATTCCCATATTTAATATAATATTATATTAAATTTAATATATCTTATTCTTAAAGTGTTTAAGTAGGAAGGTGTACCCTGGCAGAAGGCCGAGATAACACCAGGCAGAAAGAAAGAAAGAAAGATATCTTCTTCTTTCTTTAAAAAGTGGCTTCTGGGTAATTCTGCCAACAACAAAGTTTGCAGTAACTTATAAGGCGAGAATCAATGATCAATATGGTTTGCAGGGTTTTTGAAAATACCATTTTTGGTTTAATTTTTTTATTATCCGGGCAAGGCAAATTGACCACACTGCACCTGATGGTAAGCATAGTGCAGTCCAAAAAAACTGGTGGCCATTGACAAACAATGGATTATCGGTGGTCGCCAGAAGCATGCTGGCCTATTTATGCTTCTTCATACTCGGAATCCGAAGAGGGAAGAAAAATAATATAAACAATCTTTGTAAATATCTAATTATAATATAGATGGTGGCTCTTTGAAGGCCACTGCAGGTTAAATGCCTGTATCTGTAAGTATGTTTCTGTCAATAGATGAAATCATAGTGTCTCCTGGTGGACCTACTGACCATCCTCTCAGCATCAGTCCAGGCAGCTCATGGAGTACATATTTCAAAGACAATGAGGTTCTGTTACAAATCGATAAAGATGTCCGCAGGTTGTGCCCAGATATCTCGTTCTTCCAATCAGCAACAGAGTTTCCGTGTGCAGAGGTACTTTATGAAGCTATAAATTGTCTTTTATTTATAACCCTGATTTAGTTACACATAGGCATATATCTAAATAGACGTTGCACTTAAATCTGTACGAGTTGTCACTTGTGTTCTTATTATAATGCAAAAAGAGTAATTTAGTGACGAGAAACCTAAGAGGAGTCTTTCAAGGCACAAAATAATATTTTTGAATGTCATCAAAATCATATTGCGCTGGCGCTGTTGCGCTTCGTGCTTCGTCTTGTCAAGTAAATACACTTGCAATGTCTATACAGATCTATGTCTATATTACATAATTGTTATTTAAATAATACCTAATTAGCTAATTCAAAGCATTTAATCAACTTACGTGTGGATTTAAATAATAGTTTTATTATGCAAAACAATATGTTAACCTTATAAAAGTTTTTTATTGTCGCGTCTTTGGTCGAGTGGCAGACAATATGGACTGGGTGGTCCTGGATTCGGAAAAGTTAGTTAAAGTGATTTTACTAGCATTATGTGCTTAGAACTGGATCGTCGAGGATGATTTGACAGGAAAACAACTGGTAGTAAAAAATAAATCTGTGTATTTCGCCAAGTCCACAATTGGGTACTTGACTATGTTTGATGTTATACACATAATTGGACCGTGTTGTGCAGAGATGATCCAACCCACATTTTTTATTGATGCCAACATGAATCTAAAGTCTAAGCCATTATAGACCATATTGATGTAAAAAAGAAATGTGGCTTGGATCATTTCTGCACAACACGGTCCAATTATATGTAATAGCAAATAAAACAAACAAGAAACCCTTCTGTAAAAACTGCATCGAAATTGGTTGTAAAATGAGGCAGTAATTCATATTTTAAATTCTGGAATGGGGGCATATTGGAGATATCTTACTATCCCTTTCCAACGCGCGTACCTTTATGGCGTGACGTGATTATACTGATACTTCTCTTCCCCGCAGTTTGACGGTGACACCAAACTTCTTAGGCTTAAACTTTTTGTTTTTGGAAATATTTCAATATATCTTTCTATTATTGCCTCGGTGGCGTGGTGGAATTTCGGTATGACTACGATTCTGAGGTCTCGGGTTCGATCCCCGGGTCGGGCAAAGTGATATTGGATTTTTCCATATCAGCCCGGAGTCTGGAATTTGTGCCCGATATGGCGATAGGCTCGCCCCCTATCACATCTGGGACGGAACTAAGCTCGGCGAAATGTGGGTGTTCTAGTTCGCTAGTGCGCCTCTGCCTACCCCTTCCGGGATACAGGCGTGAGCTTATGTTACGTTCTTTCTATTATATTTTAGACGACGTAAATTTCGTATAAAATGAATACAAAAATTTCAGTCAAGCACCCAATTGAATAGGAGTAAGGCAAGTGGAAGAAGCAGTATAAGTGTTTTTAGACCCATATTATTTCAGATTGTAAACAGCAATGGTGTGAAACGTTTGCACAAAAGAGTGGAGCAGTCTGTTCTGAAATACTCGACATTGGAGAGGCGAGGACTAGGCGTAGCGAAGGTACTAAGAAACTTATTATTATTTATGGTGAGGATATCTGCAGTTCCACAGATGGGTGATCGGCTCAGTTAATATAACTATTTTACCCTAGCCCTTCTACCAACGAACTTATTAAAACTTCTAATTTTTATTTTAACAGAGTTTTTAAACACCGATTTACACATTGTCTGTCACTGGTCACTGGTATTTTTGGACTGTTTTGCACTTATCATCAGGGAGTTAGTCAATTTGACATGCCAAAAAAATTATTACTATATTGTATTGAGTTAATCTTTCTCGATCTACAGTTCACAAAGGCCACTTGTGCTAACTTAGGAACATTGTTAATAATACTGTAACTGGTTGTACGAGTGACATTTCAAGAACATTCAAAACTGGAACTTAATCCCAAAATATTACCTTTCAAAACATGACCTTAATATCTTATCAATTTGTCCATTAAAGTACCAAAATGGACTAAGGACCTTGCAGCTTGGCGATAAATGTCCATTTATGCCAAATCTTGATTTAAAGATAAGAGTGAGCTATAGCATAAATCGAGTTTAGATTTAACTCTACATTAGTAATAGCGCTGCAACTGCCCTAAGTAACAATTGTTGAGAAAAAAAAGTAATGGCATGAACAATTTTTATTAGGATTTAGTAAGAATTCAAGTTGGTCAGGCGTACAAGACCTGACATAGACCCACAATTCGCCGAGCTCATTTCCATCCCAAAATGTGATGTTCATCCTATCGCCATGAAGATCACAAATTCCAGACTCTGATGCTGGGCAGGCTGATACTGAAAAACTCAATACCACTTCGTCTGACCTGAGGATCGGACCCGAGAACTCAAGAGGGTAGTCGTACATCAAACAAGATTACAATAACAATATAATTGTTCCAGTTAAGCAACGAAATCCGTCGTTCAGAGAGCATAACGAGCGGTGACTATGTGCCATTGAACGAGGGCAGTGAAGCCCACTGGGAGGTGGTGGAACGGATGCTGTTCCTCTACGCGAAGCTCAACCCGGGCCAAGGGTACGTTCAGGGCATGAACGAGATCATAGGCCCCATATACCACACATTCGCCATAGACACCAACAAAGAGTATAGAGGTAAGATTAAATCATAGACATCGTAGAACAATCAGTTAAACTCAATGACGTTGTATTATTTGTCGCCTCCTTAAACTGCTGGCAGCATATGCGCTGTGAACTGGGACGTCTAGGGTTCTATTCTCAGGTCGGGTGGGGTGTTTTTCTAACACTATTTCCACAGGGCTGGATTCCTTAGTTGGGGGTTGAGGCAGGCAGCCAGTCGTAAAAACTAAGCCAAATCCTTTCTGCGACATGCTTGAAAAAGTGTGTTGTGTCGAACCCTCGTAAATGTGGGGCTAACCAAAAAAATATATATGTGTATGTACTTATATATTTATATGTACATATGTGTGTAGGTATGTAGTTATATAATACGTAAATGTGTGTATTTATATAGAGGTAATATATCTAGGTATATTTTTATTAGTACAGCTATAATGCAAACTAGGTACGTCCCCAATCAGTATTTCCTCTTTGTAACCAATCCATTCCAAGGTAGCCTGGAAGAGATAAGGCCGCCATTTGTTACACTAACGCCCGAATAGTCAAACGCTACTCAACTTTAACGGCTTCTTACATTGATTTTCGCCATACAATTTTGACAGATAAGGCGGCCTTAAGTGTATGAACATTCGGCGGTTAGTGTTGTTATATTGTTTTATTTTCAATGTACTTTGTAATATGTGTGTGGTGTACTATAAAAGGTTATAATCCAATCTAATAACCCTGTGGAGATGATATAGATGGATGTGATGTCACTAGACAAGAAGGCGTCATCAATATTTTTAGACTATCGTCCGAATGGTCAAACGCTGCTCAACTTTAACGGCTTCCTATATTGATTTTCGCCATACAATTTTGACAGATAACGCGGCCTTAAACGACATAAGGCGACCTTAAATGTATGAACATTCGGGGGTATAGCTAATAATGACTGCCTCGGTGGCGTGGTGGTATTTCGGTACGACTACGGTTCTGAGGTCTCGGGTTCGATCCCGGGTCGGGCAAAGTGATATTGGATTTTTCCATATCAGCCCGGAGTCTGGAATTTGTGCCCGATATGGCGATAGGCTCGCCCCCTATCACATCTGGGACGGAACTAAGCTCGGCGAAACGTGGGTGTACTAGTTCGCTAGTGCGCCTCTGCCTACCCCTTCGGGGATATAGGCGTGAGCCTATGTTATGTTATAGCTAATAAAACTATATTGAAGTACACTCGATTTAGAAAAATATAAATAGATTGCTTTTGTATTTGATTAGCATTTTATAACATTTGTGGTCCACAGTCAATATTAATATAGCAGTTTATAAAAAAGTTTTTGATGCTGATGAAAAAAATAATAATTCAGGTAATATAAGCCATCTGATTAGTGAGGCGTATACAGGCGTGAGCTTATGTATGTTTGACCGCGCATAGTGAAAGGTTCCGTCGTTAATATTAATTTTCGCGATTTCACGATAGTTTTAAAGATATGCAATCTGTAATTTAATCCCATTATTTCTAAACTGCATAACATGTTAGCTAATGCAGAACAATTTACGTATTATATTTGCTTTTTTCACTCCCTAGTTTAAAAGTTCAAGGGGTACATTAATGACATTTTTAAAGACTGCCTCGGTGGCGTGGTGGTATTTCGGTACGACTACGGTTCTGAAGTCTCGGGTTCAATCCCCGGGTCGGGCAAAGTGATATTGGATTTTTCCATATCAGCCCGGAGTCTGGAATTTGTGCCCGATATGGCGATAGGCTCGCCCCCTATCACATCTGGGACGGAACTAAGCTCGGCGAAATGTGGGTGTTCTAGTTCGCTAGTCCGCCTCTGCCTACCCCTTCGGGGATACAGGCGTGAGCTTATGTTATGTTATGTTATGTTATGTTATGTTATGTTAAAGACTCATTTAGTGATAAAATAACGCGTCTATGTAGTCAGTGTTAAATCCCAATAGTCTTTAAGAAAAGAGGCTGAGACACACAGCCTAATTTATAAGAATTTCGTTTTTGCCATTTGGCTACAGAGTTCTAAAAACCAATGTCTAGCAAGGTTCTACCACTCAAAATGTATTAAATAACATAAAATAAGTTAGTCAAATACCCAATTGTATATTTTCATGTATATCATTGCTATTTTAGAGATTAAGATGCGTCATGGGTGTGAATTGCAGAAATACTTATTGTTTAATCCGTGGTAAAAGCGTGAACATGACCTCACCAGTCAAGCAGTTTAAATTCTACACAACTACATAGGTGATAGACATACTATAATTCCGCACCAGCTATTACATGAAGATTAGATTATCCAGCAGACTTAGCCTGTCCAGACTAACCAGACTTAAAACAATTAGGAACATAGGTAATAACCTATGTTCCTAATTGTTTTAAGTCTGGTTACTGGTGACCAAATAAATCGTCATGGTCGTAAATGCGTCAATTTGGACAAAAATACGAAAAACTTTTAATTAGTCCCTACATTATCAAGTCATTATACTTATATAATATCTTGTTTTTATTATAAAAGTAAAATAAATAAATAAAAATGTTTATTGGTCACGTAGGCACATCAAATGCACTTATGACAGGTCACAACAATGTCTAGATACATTTATATAATAATAATCAAGTTACAACACTATCAATTTAGAAAACAAGTAGGCAGGTATGGACACAAAGAAGGATGGGGCTTAGATAAATGGTTGTGATTTGTAGGAAAGGAAACGAACGGGATATGGCAGGAATGCTAGCAGGGAATTGACGGGAAAATAAAATAGGAAGCTTGTAGGATTTGACTGGAGATGTGAATAAGGAAAATCACGCCGTGGACTATAAGGCCCTATCCTATCTAACCTACCAGCCTTTCTCTAGCTACCTACGGATGACGACCCGAAGAAGAAAGACGGAAAGAAACTCCGGGCTTTTTTTTCATCATCAATTGACTTTCCTTTTTTTTCTCAATTTTACAAGATACAACTCATTTAATTTTTACATTTTATATTTTATACAGATTTATGCATTCTCAAAATACCACTAATAGTATAAGGTACTGTAAGTATGATAGAAATAATGCAGCATTGTAGGATGCATAAATCCATACTTACAAAATATCCTTATATCTATGTCAAAACAATGTTCTTAATTATTAAATTTTATAGAGTTGATGGCATACACTTTTCAAATTGGTTGATCGGTTGACTTGTAAAAAAAAATATAAAAAATAAAGTAAAATAAAATACATATTAATAAATAAATATTATGTCAATTTATTATAAACATTAAAGTGCTTAAAGAAAAATGTCTGTAGTTTAACCCCCAGTTTCTTCATGCACAGCTAAAGTAATAATAAGTTACATTAAAAACAATATATTTTATTTCACCTTGTATACTTTGTCAAATGACCATTCAAAGGATAAAGAAATTAAAGCAACAACTATAGTTGAAGTGTCTTTTGACATTACTTTAACTTTATTTCTTGTTTAGACTTTCGATGAAGAAATTGAGGGTAAGTTTATTTTACCAAATGTCACTGTTATATGATGTGATCGTAGATATCGAGATATTCTTACTTTCCGTTGACACATTGTATGATTTTTAGACTGCACGTGAATCTGTGATTGATAACTTTGTTTCAAACAGAACACGCCGAAGCGGACTGCTTCTTTTGCTTCACGAACCTGATGGCGGAGATACGTGACTTCTTCATTCGCACGTTGGACGAGACAGAGAGCGGCATCAACTACATGATGAGCAGGCTTGGCGAGTGTGTCAAAAGACACGACCCCGCGATATGGAGCCTGTTGGAGAAGCAGGAACTGCGCCCGCAGTACTACAGCTTTAGGTACCCATGTGCTTATTGTGTTTCATTTTAGATTTAAGGGATATACGCTGGAATGGTCAAACGCTACTCAACTTTAATGGCTTCTTACATCGATTTTCGCCATACAATTTTGACAGATAAGGCGATCTTAAACGACATAAGGCGACCTTAAGTGTATGAACAATCAGCGGTTAGTCATTTGCTAGATAAATAAGACAGAACAACATGATGACAAGCAGGCTAGGAGTGTCAAAAGACACGATGAAAAAGAAACCGAAGTGAACCACTAAGAATGATAGATAACGTAGACGTTGAACCTATCGACTGTCCAATACTACAGTTTTTCTTATCATCACTGTCTCATAAAAACATATATGGCTGATATCGACCTATCCAAAGAATAAAGTTACATATGAAAATTAATCGAAATTGCTTTCTTATTTTTCTTAGCTTATATTTACCTATATATTTAACTAGTAAATATTTAAGCTATGTCTATATATGTATAATTTAACTTGTTATTATGTCATAACTTAATAAAAAATACTAATTAAATATATAGGTAAATATAAGCTTAGAAAAATAAGAAAGCAATTTCGATTAATTTTCATATGTAACTTTATTCTTTGGATAGGTCGATATGGTTCCACCATGGTTGGAACCCATGTCGAATAAAATATACCATGTTACAGATGGCTGACATTGTTGCTCTCTCAAGAATTCTCGTTACCAGACGTCGAAAGGATTTGGGACTCTTTGTTCGCGGACCCGCATCGTTTCGACTTCCTCATACACATATGCTGTGCCATGATATTGTAAGTATTTTTCTATAAACTACTCATGTATAAACATGTACAGTATAATTGCAGCATTGCATTATAACATAGTTTTTATACTGAAGTTGACTTTTAGTCAATATATTTAATTCCTTCTATCTGCCCTTATCCCACCTTAATCCCACTTTGTCAAGCATGTTGAAGAGAGGATCTGGCTAAGTTTTTACGACCAGCCGCCTGCCTGACGTCAACCCCCTATGAGGGATCCCGGGCAAAATAAATTAGAAAATTTGCTTTGCCCAACCTGGGAATCGAACCTCCCGGTCCACAGCTAATACATACTGTCACTAGACCAAGGAGGCGCCCAATAAATATGATTAATTGGACCGTGTTGTGCAGAAATGATCCAAGCCACATTTCTTTTTTACATCAATATGGTCTATAATGGCTTAGACTTTAGACCATGTTGGCATCAATAAAAAATGTGGGTTGGATCATTTCTGCACAATACACAACACGGTCCAATTGCTCAATATAAAATAAAATAGGAAAGTCTGCGTTAATGGCCAAATTATTGAAACAGGTTAGTAAGAGACAGTTTGATGAGCGGCGACTTCGCCTCCAACGTCAAACTTCTCCAGAACTTCCCTCCGATGGATGTGTCAGTGATACTCAATAAGGCGGCGCAGTTGTCGCACAGATAAACACAACGTTATACGAATTTATATACATTTATAAAACACCTTGTATGTGTCGTTATTTGGAATATTGCATTTATAAAATATACCTTTTAGTTTGGAATGTTCAATATTTTTCTAAACGTGTATTGTTATCGAATTGATCGAATACTTCATTGTTTCGTACACCGTGGTAATGAAAAAACGCAAAATCCATTAATATTTATTTCATGTTTTTATAACACCATGTATGACATACGTGGCCCGATATCGCGCAATATATAAATCAAGTACTCATGTCATAATAATACCGGCATGATGAAACAGCGTGTTATCGGCGCATGCGCATGTGGGTCTTTGCTAAAGAGTTTGAGTATTTTCAAAAACATAAGCTCACGCCTGTATCCCCGAAGGGGTAGGCAGAGGCGTACTAGCGAACTAGAACACCCACATTTCGCCGAGCTTAGTTTCGTCCCAGATTTGATAGGGAGCGAGCCTATCGCCATAACGGGCACAAATTCCAGACTCCGGGCTGATATGGAAAAATCCAATATCACTTTGCCCGACCCGGGGATCGAACCTGAGACCTCAGAACCGTAGTCGTACCGAAATACCACGCCACGGAGGCAGTCAAAGTATTTTCAAAAAGTCACTTACATATCCGATTTGTGTCAGAGGACACATTTTGATATGTGTCAGATGTTTTGTGTGATTTCATTAGCACGTTGTGTATCCCATTTCCCACATTTACACTTACCCTAAGACATAACATTAATCTTTTTATACCACTCTCCCGAATTACTTAAATCAATTATTATACATGTACTAAAATTACATTATTTATAAGATTATAAAACTATAATATTAGGAAACTACTAGTTTTCGAGATTTCCTACCAATGCTAACATCTCTATCCAACTGTCCTACTGCTGTCCTCTCTTTATGGACGGATTAGGCGCTGTGCATACGAGGCAACTTTAGTTGACGCCAGTTGCAGACAATGACCTGTTTACGAGTGCCGAAACTGTTTATAAACTTTCGTATTTCGTACTTATTGTAATGGTTATGGCGGGTACATACCGGACCGAACGAAGGTGAACGAATCATGCCTGTTTCATTCACACAACAGCGAAAGTTTGTTTGTGTGAACGCAACAGGTATAGATTCTTTCGGCTTCGTTCGGCCGGTGTGTACCCGCCATTACGGGGACGGATGTATTCCCTCAGCACGTTACTGTTGCCGCTTCGAGAAATTGGCAACATGAGTCTACAATGTTGCAAGTTAGTTATGGCTAACATAAATTATTCCAATGGTGTCGGCAATCAAAACTGGAGTCTACTACAGAACTCAAATCGATTGGCTACGACTACGCTGTGGAATTCTTTGAAATTATAATAAAAATAAATATTATACAGATCGTTGCAAGTTGCCGGAAATTTATCAAAGTTTCTTCATCTGCACAGCGCCTTATACGAGTATAAACATAATTATGCATTCATATTATTCAATGATAAAATCTATTCTATGTTTACTACCTAATTCTAATACATTATTCATTAAAATGTTATTTTGAATCTCCGATACAAATAAGGCAGGTTTTCTGCGTATTATGTTTCTAAGAAAGAAAAATAATCAGCTGAATTCATATGATATATTAATATTCATTGTATTATGTTTATAACTGTAAATCTTCAATTAGACTTCGATATATTAATATAAAATCAGAGGTCTGGACTTTTTACTATGTAAAAAAATCATATTACTGACGTACTTATTTATAGTTGCTTTTCTGATCTTTGTGTATCTCTGTGACATATAGATAAAATTAAGCTATATCTTTTGATGTTATTTCTCAATGAAACCTTGATTTTAAACATCTTTAATATTCCACTTCTGGGCATGGCCCTCCATTATTGAATGGCAAGTCCTAAATCTACCGTACAGGCCTACACAATTCGGTACTTGACTATTTTTTTTAATTAATTTTATATGTTTACATCGTCTAAAATATAGAACAGAAAGAAATATTGGAATATTCTCAAAAATAAAAAGTTATAAGCCATTGATGTTTGGTGTAACCTTCAAACTGCGGGAAAGAGAAATATCAGTATAATCACGTCACGCCATAACGGTACGTGCGTTGGAAAGGGATAGCAACATATCTCCACTATGTATATTTAAAAGTCGAAGGCTAATTTCAAGAAATGTTACGTCATTAAATTAAAGCTGGTCTTGATAAATTACCGGTTGTTGCCATTAAGGTAATAAGAGAGAATCGGCAACGAAGTAACGAGGTCGGACCAATGATAAAAGAAAAAATAAGAGGACCCGGCATAACTACGGAAAATACATGTTTACTATGAAACCGGTTCCGCCATTGTAGTTTCGTGATCTATTTACATGTAAGTTGTCACCGTGTCATAAGAATAAAATAACGTATAAATACTTATTGATTTTATTGTTAATACGGTGTTTTATTTAGAATAATACTAATTTTGGAATATGGAGAAGATGTCTTCGCAAAGTCGCCATTTTGGTTTCGTTCCATACATTAAGAAAGCTTCATTTTTTCGAAGTTATGCCCTGTCCTCTACCTTCTTTTGTCTATGGGTCGGACTCGGAGTTCTTACGCACCCAAATTGGGAATGCAATCCGCTACTCGAATGCTTCCTTTTACTGTACTTAAGTGTTGAGAAATAACTACACATTCGGCAGATTATTTTAAAAACAATATACGTACATAAACTTTAATTATATTACTGTATACAATAAGATGTGTTCTAGATTTTAAAATAAGGTGAGAGAGTTACGTGTTTCTATCCAATAAAGAGCTAATAAAATGTTGGCAATGTAAAGCTTTAAACACATTATTGTACATCTATGACTATACTTACACCTTATGCTTATGTAACTTCATCATCATCATCAGCCATAGGACGTCCACTGCTGAACATAGGCCTCCCCCAAAGATTTCCAGATCGACCTGTTGGAAGCGGCCTGCATCCAGCGACTTCCTGCGACCTTTATCAGGTCGTCGGTCCACCTTGTAGGTGGACGTCCTACGCTGCGCTTGCCGGTACTCAAATCAGGAATGAGAAGATCCGTAGAAGAACGAAAGTCACCGACATAGCCCAGATTAGCAAGTTGAAATGGCAGTAGGCAGGGCACATAGCTCGTAGAACTGATAGCCGATGGGGTAGAAAAGTTCTCGAGTGGAGACCACGTACCGGCAAGCTATATAACTTACCATGTATGAATATACTCTCACTGTAACTAACAAAATATGTATATTAATTTATATATACGTTATACTGCATGATTTTCCAAACCAGAATTTGGGTGATGCATGTTTTATGTAATGATACTGCAATCGCTGTTTTGCAATCGATTGCAGTATCATTTTTTCATTTTGCTTAGCAAAAAAAACAGTCATATTTCATTATTGAAATAAGACTGTTTTTTGTGCTAAGCAAAATGATAAATTGTATATAAATAATATATCTGTTTCTATTCTTTTTATTTATTCTATTTTTCATTTATTTTATTAGGTGGTGTATGTAACTGCATGCATGATATTTAATATCTATTTATATCTATATTTTTTAGATGCGTTTACATAAAATATATCATTTATTGAAGCAATACTTATGTAATTATTCATATCACTAAATTATCAAAGATTATTAATTTGTTTTATTTGGAAACCAATTGCATGATTGAGTGGATGTGAATCATTTATAATTTATTATTTTTTACAACTAAACCTTAAACGTTATAGCTTTATAATTAAGTATGGTGATTGATAAATTAATTGAAATATTTTAAAATGTGTCAATATTGTATATTGATTCGATTTCCTTTCGGCATATTGATATTAACTTCACCCAACGAGTAGAGTAAGTCGAGTAACTACGTCGAAATAATGTTACCTTTTATAATTTAGGAATATATTGTAAAATATATTTCGATTTTTTATTTTCTTAATTTAATTGTATGCATTTCTTAATAAAATATTTTCTAAATTACTGACTGGTTTCATTAAGAAAGAAGCTGTTTTTATATACTAGGATTGCTAATTAAACGGAGTAAACTGACATTTCGGATGTTGCCACTTTTTCATGAAATTTAAATAGTGCTGCGGTAAAAAGATCAAGATTATTTAAACATTTCAATTCAGTGAACCATTTTATTCCTTTATTTTCTAAAGTCCAACTCAAAGTCGTAGTTCCAGCCCAATGTGTGATTAATACAATGTGCATGGCTACTGAATTATAGTCGTAGGAAATTGCTGCATGATAATTTGTGGCATGTCTACTAGAATTATAGTCTTGGTTCATTATAAACAAAACCTACAATAGCTATGAATGTGCGGAACGTATTTTTTCTCAAATAATTGTAATTTTCATTGTTATCATTTCACGTATCTGTTGTGATTATTTACTCAAAATGATTTACAGACATTTAGTTGAAGGGTTAAGCTGAAATTTCTAAAACTACGCAATAAAATTCTAATTTTGCAAACTAGTGCCGAGTTATTACCTATTTCTTTGAATGATCAAAATTGAACTAGATCAATCACTATCTTTGGAAGTAAGCAACATTGTTTTGAAAAGTGACATTTCAATCTGTCAGTTTACACCGTTTAATTAGCAATCGGACTATAGATATATCAGGCCTTACTTTTAAGGTTAATTTAATGGTGCGCTTGGAAGGAAACGCAATTGTGAGATGGTATAGTTTTATTTACCTAAAACTTAATTAATTAACAAAAGTGACTTGCCTTGACCCGGCTTACGAACGGAAGGGGGGGAGCATAAACAATTTTATTTCATAGACTAATTTAAAAATATAAGTGTTGCCAAATATTTAAAACACCCCCTCAACATTATATTTTTAACTTTTCATAACAGTATGTACGCTTTAAAAACAAATTATTAACAAAAAAAAATATTTTGTTCTTACAACAAACTTATATAATTAAGTGTGAACATAAATATGTATACTTCTATTTAACATTATTACAAGCTTTTAATTTTAAATCTTTGTTTATATTTAATAAACCCTTTTATTTATTTTTCATATTTATGTTAACACACACTTACAATATTTTCTTATATATTACTCAATAACAAAAAAATATTATGTAAACATTGTATATTTATTAACATTTCTTATATTTTATTTATGTACTGCATGAACTCAACATCTGATTTCTGAATTTTAAGAATAAAAATTTACCTAGAGATTTTGTAAATACATCTGCAACATTATTATTTGAGTTTACATATTTTACATCAACAATACCTTGACATACCTTTTCTATTATATAATGATACTTTATATCAATGTGTTTTAATCTTTTGTTACTATAATTATTTTTAGTGATATTTATTACACTTTGATTGTCCTCTAATATTTCTAACTTTATATTTTTATAACCAAAATCTATTAATAAACTTTTTAAATACAGACCTTCTGTTATTGCACAACTGAGAGCAACATACTCAGCTTCACAAGATGACAAAGATACACTGGGTTGTTTCTTAGTTGCCCATGAAATAGGACAATTGAACACATAAAATATATAACCAGACGTAGACCTCCGGTCTTTTACATCACCGGCCCAATCTGCGTCACTGTAACCACATAATTTTTCATTATTATTATCACATTTATATATTAATGACAAGTTAAGTGACCCTTTGATATATCTTAATATTCTCTTAAGACATTTAAATAAAGCCATACTAGCACAATGTACAAATCTACTTAAAAAACTCACTGCTACAGATATGTCAGGTCTAGTACAAGTTGCATAGAGTAAGCTACCTATTAAACTTCTACACTGTTTTTCAATCTCTATATTGTCTGATTCATCTTTAAGTAATATCTCATATTTAAAATTTTGCTCTAATGGCGTAGATACAGTTTTACATTGTAACATGTTATACTTTTTTAATATATTATTCAAATATTTTTGCTGATTTATTACTGTTATACCGTTTTTTATATCTTGTTGAATATTAATTCCCAAGTAATTTGTAGCTATACCTAAGTCCTTCATTTCAAAATTTTTACACAATGAAGTTTTAAAATTATACAATTGAGTTTTATTACTCCCAAAATACAACAAGTCATCTACAAATATTAACACATAAATGGAATTACCATCAGTGTTCCTGAAATACAAACATGGATCATTTTTAGATTTAATAAAATTTTCTTTAAGCATAAAGTCATTGAATTTACTGTTCCAATACCTCGGAGACTTCTTTAAACCATATATTGATTTCTTTAATTTGCAAATATTATTGTTAGGCAATCTCATAAACACAGTTTCATTTATGTCACTATAAAGAAAAGCTCCAGTCACATCCATCTGATATACAGGTTGATGTTTCTGGGTTGCTACAGCTAACATTGTTCGAACAGATGTCAACTTCGCTACAGGTGAATAAGTTAAATTATCACAATTATTTTGTTCGAACCCTCGGGCTACTAAACGAGCTTTATAAACAGTCTTACCTTCTATCTCCTTGGTTTTGAATACCCACTTACTATTTATTATGTTCTGACATGCAGGTACCTCTGTAACTTCTTCCCATGTATTATTTATTTCTAGTGTTTTTAGTTCTTTAATAATAGCTTCTTCCCATAAATTTTTGTCTGGTCTTTGCATGGCTTCCTCATAAGTAACTGGTTCACTATTGCTGAAACTAAGAAAAGTATTATCTGCGTTGTCTTCAGAAACATAATCCTTCAACCACATGGGTGGTTGCCGCTGCCTTTTTGGTCTTTCATTTTCTATAATATTTTCCTCTATAATTTCTTCATCTTCTATTATTGTTTCCTCGTGAAACGAGTTAATTGATCCTTGTTCATTACCACTTTCATATACATCATCTTCGCTAATACTTTCAACTATATTTTCACATGTCTCAGATTCTTGAATTGTTTCTTCTAGATTTATAGACTGCATAGGTATAACATTATCCTTCAAGTATTCATTATCTTGACCAGTTTTCTTTAAGAACACAATATCTCTTTTAATTTCTACTTGATTTCTTCCTGGCAAATAAACTCGATAACCTTTTGTGTTTTCTCCATAACCAATTACATATCCAATTTCTGACTTACTGTCAAATTTTAAACGTTTCTGGTCAGGTATATGTACTGCCACTTTATGTCCAAATCTTTGTAAATTATTTATGTCATATTCCTTGTTCCACCATAGTTCAAACGGTGTCTTGTTCTTTATACGACTCGGTCCACTTCTATTTAACACAAAGACTGCTGTGTTAATTGCTTCAGCCCATAGATTTTTATGAAGACCACTTTCGAGTAACATTGTCCTCGCTGACTCAATAATTGTTCTCATTTCTCGCTCCACACAACCATTTTGTTGAGGTGTGTAAGCAATACTCTTTTGATGCTGAATACCAAAAGATTTAAATAATTCTTGCATTTCGTTGCAGCAAAATTCCTTTGCATTATCACTTCTGATAAATTTGATTTTATACCCTGGATTAAGCTCTGTTTGTTTCAAAAAATCTTTGATATATCCAGTAGATTCACTTTTGTGTTTCAGAAAATATACTTTTCTATATTTAGTATGGTCGTCCTTCAATAAAAGAAAATATTTAGCACCACCAAGTGAGGCTGTCTCGACTGGACCACCAATGTCCATATGTATAATTTCACCAGGCGCTTCTGCCCTGTTTAAACTGGTAATAAAAGGAAATTTGTGTTGTTTACCTTGCAGACATGGTACACACGTCTCGTCTTCACCACATTCATAATTGATGTTACATTTTGACAATATATTTTTCACTTGCTCTATATTTTGGTGTCCAAGTCTTGTATGCCACTCTTTAAGTTGTGAAGTTATTTTACCAACCATAGCAACCTCTGATTTTTGATTGAAATTCATCACATACATGTTTCCCTGCCGTTTTGCTACAGCATGTATACTACCATTCTTCATAAATAAACACTCCATAGATGAAGATACTAATTTGTAACCTTTGTCTAATGCAACACTCATTGAAAATAAGTTTACTTTCAAGTCAGGTACATATAATACTCCTTTTATCCATGTGTCAATCCATTTTGATTTATCATATGCTTCCAAGTGTACTTCTCCACTTCCATAAGCTTTTATTACAGTGCCATCACCAATAACAACATACTTGGGTACTGAAAGTTCTTTGTAATTTAATAAACAGGTTTTGTCTTTACACATATGCTCGGATGCACCGCTGTCAAGATACCAATAATTATTATTCAATGTGTTAGGGGTTATGTTACACACCGACATGACAAATGCGTTTTGTTTTTCCTTATCCTTTTGTTTAAACCAACACTGACTATCGACATGGCCTGATTTTTTGCAATGTTTACAAAATTTCTTGAACTTACAATCCTGTTTAAAATGACCTATTTTTCCACATTTAAAACATTTTCTTGATATTTTATTATTATTACTTTGTGTTTTCAGTGCTATTTGAGATTTATTTTCTTCACTTTCATTTAAATTATACCTTTGTTCTTCAATAAGTAATCTTGCAGTTAATTCCGCTAATGTACGTTTTTCAATTGGTACGGAATCCCAAGCTGAAATGAAATACCGATACTTCGGCCCTAGTGAACTTAATATTTTCGTAATAATCATGCCATCTGCTATAACTCCTTTTGCATGGCGTATTTGCAGTGCTATATCTTCTATTCTTGCTATAAATGTGGCAATACTTTCTTTTTCCGTATATTTAATTTCGAAGAAATTTTGTTGTAACATGTGCAAAGATACTTCTGATTTTTGTTCATATATCACACATAATTTATCCCATATTTGTTTCGATGTATCACAATTTTGTACCTGTAATATTGCTTCAGGGGATAGCCTTGTTACTATGATGCCCTGCGCTTTGGCGTCTAACCTTTTCCATTCCGCCATTTTCTTGTCATCACTGTCCGGTATCACATTGTTTCCAATTACTACATCAAAAGCATTGATAGCTTTTAGTAAAACTTTCACTTGAAACTTCCATGTGTGCCAATTATTTTTAGCTGGACTTAAGAGAATACTTGTACTTTGTTGCGATATGTGCAACCAATCGCCCTCCATCTTGCAAACGTGCACTTTTAATCACTGCTTTACCACAGTTTCCCAAGCTCATAAATATGCGTCTCCCAGCTCTGGGCCCATAACCTTTTAAGGTTAATTTAATGGTGCGCTTGGAAGGAAACGCAATTGTGAGATGGTATAGTTTTATTTACCTAAAACTTAATTAATTAACAAAAGTGACTTGCCTTGACCCGGCTTACGAACGGAAGGGGGGGAGCATAAACAATTTTATTTCATAGACTAATTTAAAAATATAAGTGTTGCCAAATATTTAAAACTTACTTATAAAAAAATCAGTTTTACTGAGCAAATGTTAATACATAGTCTGTCCTTTTTATTTTCAAACAATGTGACAAGAAAAATAGTGACAGATTATTCTTTACGATTTACTCAGCTAAAATGTTTTTATGCAGGGCCCATAGTGTTGAAATCCTATAGATCATATTCAAAAGATAAACCTTTGAGTTATGAACACACATAGTTATCAATTAGGCAACCGCGAACCGCGTTAGTTAACCTTTTTATAAGAAAATAGGGTTCCACATAATCACAAGTTTAAAAACTTAACGGACCGACTTCAAACCCGATCGTGACCAAATTATATGGGACCACCCCTGAAACAAGCTCTATCGAACACAAAAAGAATTTTGAAAATCGGTCCACATTTGGCGGTGATATCGCGTAACATACATTAAAAAACAAGAATTGAGGACCTTCTCCTTTTTGAAGTCGGTTGAAAAACAAAATTTAAATGGTTAAAGTGACGCAGACAAAGTTGCGCGGGTCAGCTAGTCTTTACAATAAAATTAAATGGAATAATAGTTCACACGGGTGACTTTTTCGTCACTTGGCAGGGCTAAGCTGTCACTGTAGAGATTCTCGTACGCTAAAACTGCGGGGTTAGACAAGTGGCTTATGAGTACGCCGCATATAAAGTAAATCTTATGTCATCCATACATTTATTCTATTCGACTAGCGCATAAGCCACTTGTCTAAACCCACTGGATGACTTACGAAGGTAGTTTGCAACCAAAATGGAAAATTATATAAATTGTCCTATTTGCAGAATAATTTGAATTGGTCGCTCTGGTATTGTGGTTGTCTGGCGTATTTCGGTACGACTACGGTTCTGAGGTCTCGGGTTCGATCCCCGGGTCGGGCAAAGTGATATTGGATTTTTTCATATCAGCCCGGAGTCTGGAATTTGTGCCCGATATGACGATAGGCTCGCCCCCTACCACATCTGGGACGGAACTAAGCTCGGCGAAATGTGGGTGTTCTAGTTCTCTAGTGCGCCTCTGCCTACCCCTTCAGGGATACAGGCGTGAGCTTATGTTATGGTAAAAGAAACCAAAAGTCGCCTTTAAAGATTTAATATAAATAATTACAATGTAATTGATTTGTACATATTCATTGATTGACAATAATATAATAGAAAGTAAAGATTTTTATACAAATATGTCATTTTACTTTTGTATTACACAAAATCTTAGGTAATACAATAAAATATTGGAAATAAGAACATATTTCACATTTAGATGTGGTAGTAACACACATTAGACAAATAACATTTTACTATTTTTTTTATCAATGAAGCACGGTGTACAATATGGATAATTAAATATGAATCCTTAATGCCAGTATTTTACATATAAATAAAAGACTTTATTAAGGAACATACTTTTTCCATTGAAGTACTAACAAGTGATGATGCAGGTCATATTTTAACACATACATATGGTTTTATATTTTACATTATATGCATGCAACATATGAGAGTCGCAAACTTAAACATAATACTTTAGTATAACATCTGGTACATATATTGAAAATATTATTCTCATTGAAAATATAAGTTAAACAAGAAATATTTTTTTTACTCTGAATAAAACCCAATATTTTGGACTCTCATATGGTATATAATAGGAATTATTAAATATATTTGTGCCCAAATAAACGCACTATTTGTCATAAAAATAAAAAATAACATGACAATAACAAGCTAGTTATCGTTAAGACAAGTAAAATGAGATTAAGGCCGGAATGGAACCTAACTGTTGACGTATAGTGAGAGTAACATATTTGTCTTATAGGAAATGTGTGATGAGATATAACTATGGACACTCTAGTTCTACATATGCGGGAGTGTCTATGCGGGTCGGTGATGTGGCGAGACAGACCTTCGACAGCGTTAACTTCGACACCACTCATTCCATTGCAAGTAAACCGTACAAATAATGTTCCGCGAAGCCATGGAGGTGTAACGGAGGCGGATCTGCGGCGTCACGCGTCAGACGTCGGACGTCAAGCGTCGCGCGTCAGACGAAAAACGTTCGCGTTGCAAACTGTTCGTTACTTGGCACTGCAGCGCCATCTAATACGACACCTAAACAAAATCAAAAATAATTTATCTGTTTAATAACAAAGTTAATAACGTAGATACCCTAACTATGTCCTCACTAATTAAACCTAGCTACCTTAAGAACGCTATTCCGTTTAGAAGGGAGCCGTGAGTCCTCTCCCGCCGATTTTATACACAATCAAGTCCTTCAACTCATCCAGCATCGTCGCAATGTCCTTACCTTATTACAAATATAATATCGCCTTCTGGATTTCAAGGAAAATCGCCCATTTAAATTTTCATATAATTTTATTAAACTATTTTATCATAGCAGCATGTGAATTTTCGTCACGTTCTAATGATATACTGTATCAACCGCCGGCGGACACTATAAACTCAAATCAATATTCTATTTCTTTCTACCTGCCCACCTTAATGTGGGGTCCGCGCAACACACTTTTTAAGCATGTTGCAGAAAGGATTTGGCTAAGGTTTTGACGACCGGCTGCCTGCCTGACGTTAGCTTCTGAGGCACGCTCCCGGTCCACAGCTTGCAACATGCTTGAAAGTATGTTGCACCGACCTCATATTTGGGGTAAGGGCAGGTATAAAGACAAATGAAGAGCGATTTACAAGCTTATTTTTGTTCACGATAGAGCTTTCTATAAGGGTCGAGATGGGACGATTTTTGAAGTCAGTTTTTTTTTTAAATTATAATGTATATAGCTTTTCTTTACTGAGCGTAAAAATGTACAAATAGCAAACTCGAATAACGACTTTTCGAATAAGAGTAGTATAGTGTTCCGCCGACGTACACACACGTTATCAACCAGTCACAATACGGCACCATCGTGGCAAATAAATACAGTCTTATACATCTCAGGCGTATCGCGACTACTGGACAGTGGCCTGCCCGCCTAGCATGCGCGCCACGAGAACATATAGTCTACGCTTTTTGTCGTACTATAACCGGTTTTCTCTATTTGTCTACGGACACTAACATGCGTCCTCGTTTGTTTTCATACAAAATTGTCGCCAACACGTAGACAACATCTCAACAGTCGATCATCGGGATATCTCGTGACACGCATGCTAAGCGGGCTGTACCCTAAGTACGAGTTTTTCTCGATTCTCGAAATCGACAAAATTTACATTTCTCCATACATTTTTTAGTTCGTTATAGTTTCCGGAAAGCGGCGCTGCTAGTCAAATGTGTGGACAAAACGAAAACTATCGTCGATTTCGAGAATCGAGAACTGTCAAAATAAACTCTTAATACGGGTAGTGAGCAGTAGCTCGAAGAGATTTTTTGGACATTTCTCGCTAACGACTCCAATATTTATATGAAAAACAATGACATGGGGAAGTAAGCGTTTTCATCCAAATTATTAATAATCGCTAGCATGAAATGTCAAAAATCTCATGGTCGAGCCACTGGAATATTTCTACCAGCCGAATCCGTATCGCATCAGATTCGATTCGAATTCGATTGTCAAAATTATTCCCGCTCGAGCCGCTGATAGTAACTAACGCCCGGTTCCAACATACAATCTCAGTTTGAATGTGCAGATAGATTACAAAAATTAGCCAATAAGAACACAGTTTTTAACATGACTCCGTCAAATGACTGGATTTGATTGGTTCATAATCGCGATCTATCAGCACTCTAAACTGAGATCGTTTATTGAGACCTGACGTAAATACAACGTGTAACACTAGGTGTCGACTGTACTGAATGCAAGCGTGTCCTTTAACTCTAATAGTAACAACAGTTACGGACTAATAAACCTACCATTTCGGGTTATTTTAGCCATGAGGATACCTTACATGTTATACATAAGCTCACGCCTGTATTCTGAAGAGGTAGGCAGAGGCGCACTAGCGAACTCGTACACATTTCGTGGATATGATAGGGGGCGTCCTAGATGTGATAAGGGGCGGGCTTATCGCCATATCGGGCACAAATTCCAGACTCCGGGCTGATATGGGAATATCTAACATTACTTTGCCCGACCCGGGGATCGAACCTGAGACCTCGGACGGTAGTTTTACCGAAATACAACCACGCAACCGAGGCAGTACAACATGTTATATTGGTGTTAATACAATTTTGTTATTAAAATCAATATGCTTTTTAGTTTTGTCAAGGCAAATTGCTTTTCTTATTGACTATAGCTACCCGCGAAGGCAAAGTAACCCGAAATAGAGTACAAGACGCCACATAAGACACTCAACATTGTATTATAGTCTGTTTTATATACTTAAATCTTACTTATTTCTAGCTCTGCACTATTAACTCTTGTTTTCGACTTACGTCACTCTTCCACTACCCTTCCATATTTTACCAGGCGAATACTCATACATCTTATGTCCTTTATAGCCGCCATATCTGTCAAAATGGTATGGCGAAAATCAATTATAAGAAGCCGTTAAATTAGCGTTTAACCATCCGGGCGTAAGTTCTTTTACCATAAAACTAGTCTACGTGGCGTCTTTAGGTTTATTGGTCTGCACATTTACTTAACCGTATTTAGTTGGTGCGGCTAGTGTTGAATGCTACGGGATTTATAGACACGGTATATTTTTATTTTAGCTGTAGTGTTATGACAGCGAGACGTCTCAATAACCTATAGAAAGAATTGGGTGCTGGAATTATTTTATTAACTTTATATGAAATTTACGCCATCTAAAATAAAGCACTGAGAGAATTATTGAAATATTCTCAAAAATAAAGAAGTTATAAGTTTGAAATTTGGTGTAACCTTCAAACTGAGGAAAAGAGAAGTATCAGTATAATCACGTCACGCCATAACGGTACGTGCGTTGGAAAAGGATAGCAAGATATCTTTAATACGCCCCCACTCCAGGATTTATAATGCAAATTACCTCATTTTTCAACCAATTTCGATGCAGTTCTTACAGAGGAGTTTATTTTTGTTTTATTTAGTACATATAAAAATGTGTATAAAATCAAACATAGTCAAATACCTAATTCAGGATATTTTAATTCGTGAACAGTATCTTAATCATGAGGTTTTTTGCACGTTTTCCAATTTTCTAACAAAATGTCATAAGTACTAAATAAATTCGAATATATAATCGAAAATAATAATATAAGTAATACCGCAAGCAATATTCTGAGTTATGACATATCAAGACATCTCGCTGCACCATTAAAATTACTATCTAACGCCATATTTAATTCCAAACGGAATACTCGCCTAAACTAATTTAGCATTCAAAAATAGCCTGAATGAAATTTGACAAAATATACTTTCAGTTGATCTACCTAACACAGTCACGGTCACCATTCGATAAAAATTTAGCCACTCTGTATGGTTTATAATACTTTCTTTTTAATAAATAAAGATATAAAAATATACGTTCAGAGCAGGCGCATGTGACCATTTTTATATATTTTTTTGTTGATTATTTGACCCCCAAACCATCAGAGACTGTCTAATAGCAATGTGTTTTACATTAATCTGTCTAAAGTTTCTTCCACTAATCTCTTGATATTACCATCCTCCCCCCTCTTCTGTTGGTAAAAAAATAGATATGCCGTTGTAAACGACATTACTTGCGACTAACTTCAGGCCGGCCAAGTTATTATATATTTTGGTTTATTGTAACACTATGAGTTTTTAACATATATTTAAGTATATTTTATTAAATTTATTTGTTTGAAGTAAAGGATAAACATGCAGTAAACGGATCACATGCATCTGCTCTTAAATTATGTATTTTATTATTATTCAACACAGATTCAACTTTAAAATAACAGTTTTAAATTACAATTTATATAAAGTTAAGACATAATAATATACATCTGTCAATCTGTCAAATGATATATTGAGCACAGCTGTAGTTCGTGGTGATTGGTACGTGAATGTTATACATTTCAAGTGAGCTATTCTTTTTTGTCAAGCTCCGGTTATTTCCCTGAGATTCTCTCGTCGAATCGATCTCTTTTTTCGTTCCTACATATTCTCACAGATATTGAAAGTTCTTTAAATAGCCTGTAACAAAACATAACATCCAAAACATTTTTTTCTCAGACTAGCTTAACGTAATAAATACTTTTGTGTTTGTACCCTAATAAAGAACAAAACTTAGCACATAAAATTATTATCAAAAACCACCTTACGGTAATAACAGACAAACGAAACTGCCATAGTAGTTACCTATGCAATACTGCGAAATGGGCTTCGAATATCATTTGTAAAGATTACACGAAAATACACGCCTAAACACACTCGTGATGCTTTGTAAATAGTACAATGAACACATAGGCATTCCTGATTAGAAATATTTTTTTTCCATCTCCATATAGGTCGATTTACGAATGTAAAACAAGTTGAAAAAAAAAATGAAAAAGATTTAGCACCGAGTAAACACCGTGGGGCGAGCGCGGCGTCGGTTCGCGGGTAAGCAGAGCGTGTTACCGGTGTGAAGCGCAGAAGAAACGGGCGTGCACCACCAGGGCGCGGTTACTGTATGGCGCAGCACTTGCACTTGGGCTTCTTGCGCAGCGTCACGTGCTCGGGCTGCAGCGGCTGCGGCGGGGGCGAGCGCTGCACCTCCACGGCGCCGGTGCGCGGCTCCCCCCCGACCGCGCCCCCCACTCCCGCCGCGCCGTTCTTCGTGCCGTTCATCGCCTTCGGACTGCTCTGCTGCACGGGACTCGCCACTTTCGTCTCTGGCGAAGCCGGAGCACTAGCCTGTGAGACACAAAACAAACATTTTAACATTTATGCCCGAATGGTCTAACGCTGCTCAACTTAACGGCTTCTTATATTGATTTTCGCCATACAATTTTGACAGATAAGACGGCATTAAACGACATAAGGCGTCCTTAAGTGTATGAACATTCGGCGGTTAAACTAGTTTTTTCGATCAAAAAGGAGAAGGTCCTCAATTCGTCTGTATTTTTTTATGTATGTTAGTTATGTTACACGATATCTCCGCCAAATGTGGACGGATTTTCAAAATTCTTTTCGGATTCGATAGAGCTTATTTCATGGGTGGTCCATATACATTTGGTCACGGATTTGAAGTCGACCTATTAAGTTTTTAAACTGGTGATTATATAACTGGTAACGAGCTGATGAGTCGCTCGATCGTAAGTGATATCTATAGACATTAGACACCCATAAAAATGAATGAAGGATGCGTTCAGCGTTGGAATAGGGATTAAACAGGCAGTACCACTTTTATTATAAGAGCTAGGACCCGTGGCTAGGGTTTGAACATAGATTCTATTACAACATCAATTATTTTTACTATATAAGGCAGAGGTTGCCAAGCGTATTATTGTCACGCCTCCCTCCTACCTCAATATAGGACCACGCCCCCCTCGATATATACAAAGCTCAAACCTATTAGCTTGACTAGTGACCTTTTTTAGCGAATTCAGTTCATATATTCATATTTTGAAAGTATATCTCATCCAGACGCTCGCGCCCCCCTTGGCACCCTTGTGCCTCTCTATTTGGGAACCCATGATCTAAACCCCCCAAAATTGTTATGTGCCTAGGGGCCCACGCATGTCATGGCGGCCCTGGGAAGGGGGATAGTGAATTGAACCACGGGCAATCAACGACTGAAACGCATCAGCGAGCTGCCACTTTACGTCTGTTTTGTAAGAAAATAGTATCAACGTAATTGAGCCAGCACCTTCATGCTGTAGACATTACTGCCACAGCGAGTCACTACCACTCAAAAAAACAACGAATGACTAACTGCATACTTATTAATCCATAACGCTAAATACCTACATCACAAAACAAAACCCAACATAAATAAATCACTCCCATCATGTCTTTGAATAATGCAAATTGTACTAAAATAACATTACTCTATGTCATGCAATGCTGTATACATATTTTATGTTGTATTTAAATTAAAAATATTCGTAAATAGTAACGACATTTGAATTTCTACATTGACTATTCCCGTCTTCTGAACTTAAATTCACAAAAATGATTTCGCCACATGCAAGGTACACTTTATTATAACCAAAGACATTACACAGTGATGAATATCTCTGATTATAATATTCCAAAATATATTTTATGTCCATATAAAACATATTTTGCATATCCACAATACGACCTTAAGAAGTCAGATAAAAAATCGTGATATCAATGCTCAACGTAAACTACATCCAAAATTATCTCATTTCATTTTTAAATGTCGTTTTAGATGTAACATTTTGAGATAAGACGGTTTGCAGAGACGATACCATATGTATATGATAACATGATAAAATCAAAAACAGTTCAATGCAATTTAACATAAATACTTTCATGGTGCTAATTTCAATTTGTTCACCAGTGAACACAAATAATCTTTGAAATCGGTTTACGTTTGGCGGAGATATCGCGTACTATACGTACATAAAAATACAGACGAATTGAGGACCTTCTCCTTTTCTGAAATCGGACGAATAATTGGACCGTGTTGTGCAGAAATGAGCCAACACACAAACTATTTTTTTACATCATTCATCATCATCACCAGCCACAGGACGTCCACTGCTGAACATAGGCCTCCCCCAAAGATTTCCAGATCGATCTGTTGGAAGCGGCCTGCATCCAGCGACTTCCTACGACCTCATCTTTACATCATTACGGTCTATTAATGGTTTAGAACATGTTGGCATAAAAAATAACTTTTTTGTGGGTTGGCTCATTTCTGCACAACACGGTCCAATTATGCAAGTTTTTGGGTCTAAATGCCAGTGCACGTCGTGCCTGGGCTCATGAGGATGATGTTGCGACGACCCCGCAATGATGTGCGATAAAGCCAGATGTAAAACAAAACACGTTTGGCCACGTTAAAAGGATGGATGAAAGTAATGATGAAATAAATATATGTAGCGTAAGTGAATGGTAACATCGGCCGAGGACATCGTACCTTTATGGACCAAATTGGCGATCTTTTAAAAAAGGGCCAAATAAGGAGTTCTCGTAACCGACGAGCGTGTATAAAAAGACTGATAACTGTGGAAGAAGCGACAGAGGTGTGTTTGAACCGAAGCAATTGGCGCTCCTTATTCTCTGCCTACCCCAACGGGAGACAGGCGTGAGTTTATGTATGTAAAACAAACCAGTTTGGACTCACGTGAACATCATTCGCTTGCACCTTCTCTTCGTTTTGGTGGCAGTCTGGCAGCTGCGGCGCGGCAGTGGGCGTCGGCGTGATGGGCTTGCCGCCCTTGATCAGCGACACGATCTCATCAGCCTCGCGGCTCAGGTCGCCGTCCGGCCGGAACGGGTTGTCCCACCCGCTCTCCGTGCTGGCAAACAAATTAACCCAATAAAATAACATAAGCTCACGCCTGTATCCCCGAAGGGGTAGGCAGAGGTGCTCTAGCGAACTAGAACACCCACATTTAAAAATACGAGTCTCATGTCGTGGGTATTTTACCTGATAGCAATGACATGCACAGACATTCTGATCAGGATAGACAAAAACTTATAAAATATTTTTTCACCGTCAAGTCAATCAAGGCACTGCTTGCTACTTTAACAATTTGAAATAGTTTTTTTTTGTTACGATTTATGTAAACAGCAAATTGTTAGGGTAGACACTGTCTCTTTGTCTAAATGGAATGCACGCCACTGGTATCAGGAACCTAGAGACTTTCAGTCTCACAATACCCAAACCCGAAACAAATATCTGTGAGCCACACAAAGATTTGTCTCGGTGCGGGAATCGAACACGCAGCCTCTCTCTTCACAGCCGGCTACTCGCCCGCGCCTCGGAGGCTGCCAATGCACTTTTCACCAACGTTATTTACACACCCACCATTGCAACTCAAACAATGGCATTTATCAACACTGAGCAATGAGCGAGTCTCTGGAATGCAAAACTGTCTCCATCCCAGACCGAAATTTATCAATACGAGGCATTGATAGGTTAGAAGTGGCGTAACTATACTGTTGAGGACCCGTGGCAAATTCAAGTTCACGGACTTTTCGACTAGGGACCCCTTATGCTCTTGATCAGGGGCCTCTTTATAGTATGTAGCGCTAGGGCACCCTGTGGTCTAGGGCCCGAGGCATTTTGCCACCCGAAAGCCATCCTAATTACGCCACTGGTCATTGCAGCTGTTTCAACTGGGAATCGAACCCAAGACCTCAGAACTGTAATCATACCGCAATGCAATGACATCACCGATACAGGCTAATTTAACTTTCAATTTGTTAAAGGGATATAACATTCAAATTGGGGACTGGTTTTGAATATTGACAAAACACTTTGGAATACCAAATTCAATAATTTGACCGCGCCATGGTGTATATTTTGACACTGATCAGCTTTCGAGAAACGGTCGTGAATTGCATAGCTTGTACAGGTGATGGATGATGATTGATCAGGTGATGATTGTTGCAGGTGTACCTATGATGTTGAAGTATATATATTATAATGTATCTTTGTTCCTGTCGATGTATGTGTGTGTAGAAAATAAATGGTTTAAATGGATCAATAAAAGACGATTCATTTCGACTTCTTTTAAAGACGGAAGTAATTATAAAAGGTATATTATATATGTATATTACCAGTAACTACTTTAGTGGTTTCAGTTCTATCTTCGTCCAAATAAAAATGCATAAAAGCTTGAACGGTAAGATCACTTTCTAAACGGAATAACATTACAAATTATTTTCGAAGTATTTTTAATTTAGGCACTCATTAAAGTAATTGTCTATTAATGATTTCATAGACATACTGAAATGATGTAATGCTGCTTGCATTGTAGTTTGCCAAGCAACTCCGCGTCACGTGTTATGGCATTTGTAATTACGACTCGAATTTTAGGGTTTCGTACCTCAAAAGGAAAAAAAGTAACTGATAATTTACATTTTGAGAACAACCCCTGGAGCATATACCTTTGACTTGTCATGTTAAGTGTGTTTTAGGGTTCCGTACCTGAAAAGGAAAAAACGGAACCCTTATATGATCACTTTGTTGTCTGTCTGTAAAGACACTTTTTCTCAGGAACGCGTGGAAGTATCAAGCTGAAATTCATATGAAATACTCAGGTCTACTCTCCTTGAAGCTGTGAAAAAATCAAACTTCTAATCCAACGCAATCAAAAGATACAGCCGCTTATGCCGCAAATTTTCGAGAATCGCAAGGGAATCAAAAACTACAGGGTACTTTCCGTGAACTCAGAATTTTTTAATTTGGTACGCAGCAACATCTTATAGCACAGATAAAGGAAAAATTGCGAAATTCATTACATACCTACAGGTTTGTACGGAACCCTCGGTGCGCGCGTCCGATACGCACTTGGTTTTATTATAATTGTTTAATATTCGGATGGAAACGAAACGTTGCCAAATGACCAAGCCCTTACAAACTTGTTGTTTTGTACGCGTTTTGGCATGCTTATGATTTTTTATGCTATAAATATTTTGGTATAAACTCAGTAGTATTCTTTATCTGCTAAATGGTCTTTTCTGACGTTCTCGTTAACCCGTCGGAGGCGTCACATAAATATGTTACATAAGCGCATGGGCCACCGGAGGCCGAGCCGCCCGTGACTATTGCGACACATTGTTTCAGAAACGCTCTACTCTGTTAACAACTTATTAAACAGCTGAACAACTAATGACACCGTACATTAATGATGTTCATCGAATGGCCACTCACACATTTACAGATTTAATATTACTAACTAGAGGGGCTATCAAGCAAGTTCCCATACAAAAACGTCTCAAACGTCAGTAACGCCATCTACCGCTTATTATGCGAGGGCGCTCATTACAATTTACATCATAGAATAGCTCTGTGAATGTTCAATAATCACGTAAGACAATTGGGTATTGACTATGTTTGATTTTGTACACATTTTTATATGTACTAGCAAATAAAACAAAAAAGAAACTCTTCTGTAAAATCTGCATCGAAATTGGTTGAAAAATGAGTCCGTAATTCACATTTTAAAATCTATAATGAGCAAGAGTGGGGATGTAGTGGGGATATCTTGCTATCCCTTTCTAATGCACGTAATGTTATGGCCCTGACGTGATTTTACTGATACTTTTCTTTTCCGCAGTTCGAAGGTTACACCATATTTCAAATTCTTATAACTTTTTTATTTTTGAGAATATTTCAAAAAATCTTTCAGTTCTATATTTTAGATGACGTAAATTTCATATAAAATTAATAACAAAAAATTGGCAACTACCCAATTTTATTGTCTAAACATTATTACGTTGGCACGACCTTGTGCGCGTATGTTTAAAATAGGATTGAGTGACTTATGACCACGAGGTCACAACTTTTGGATCACAAGTTTCGCGCTGTTGTCCCTCTGTGTACTTTTGAACGTCTTTGGTCGCGAACATCAAAAGCCTGTCTTTAAGCTCCAAGAACTCATAAATTGGCTGCAAATTAACTTAAAAGTACAAACACGTTTATATCTTTTCGAGACGAAATTAATGTATAAAGACTTCGTAATGATTGTATAATACTTAACAGAGCGTGTAAACTGGCAATTTTTTAATGAAAACCGTGTCATATATTTAATCTTTTCCACATTGTACACAACGGTAGTATTTATTCAGTAAAAATAACAAATACTGCGGTTATGCAGGAAAATAGTAATAAAAACAGATTATCCTTGATGAGATGCCAATAAGGTTTTCGCATGAGCGCATCACGGTTGAATCATCATTCAAACTAACCGAATCCGATCAAATTAAATTACCCCGCTTAATAGAGCACCAATTGTGAATTCAGGTTGCCGGCTCCATTAGGTGAGGCCTAGGTAACTAACTATGAGTCACTCATGTTCACGAATTTACCATCACAATTATGAGTACATTATTCAATATTGTGGACAATAATTTCCGCTACTGCCTCGGTGGCGTGGTTGAATTTCGGTAAGACTACCGTCCTGATGTTCAGAGTTTCTTGCCCGTTCTCTGGCGAACCAACCTTCCGAACTGGCGGTATAAGTAAATTTTTTACGGAATCTAAACAATGTGGACATTTTATGGTTTTAATAAATGATTTGATTTGAGGTCTAGGATTCGATCCCTGGGTCTGGCAAAGTCGTATTGTATTTTTCCACATCTGTCCGGAGTCCGGAATCTGTGCCGATATTTCGATAGGCTCGCCCCTTATCACATCTGGGACGGAAGTAAGCTCGGCGAAATATTGGTGTGCTTGATCATGATGTCATTTTAGCGTTTATTTTTCGACCCACTTCAAAAAAAGGAGAAGGTGCTGAATCCGTCTATTTTTTATGTATGTTACCCGATATCTCCGCCAAATGTGGACCGATTTTTTCAAAATTCTTTGTGTTCCATAAAGCTTATTCCAAGGACTATGCCATACATTTAGTCACGACTCACGATCGGATAAATATTGAAGTCGGTCCAAGTTTTTAAACTTGTGATTATTATTTATCAACATTGTAGGTACTTCTTACTGCTTCTTTTAAGGTCAACTGGGTATACATTATGTTTTTCAATTATTTTCCTCTACCGTCAGCTCGAGACGCGATTTTATCTAAGGAATTAGTAAAAGAAACATTCGTTGGACGTTCACAGTTGGCGTTCACAAAACTTGATTGTATCAGGGGGGTTACCACCATCTCTTATAGCAGTATTATTATAATCTTACTACGTTTTTTTTGTACGAGAATCGGAACAAGCAAGATTGTAATAATATTGCTATAAGAGGTGGTGGTAACCCCCAGTACCGAACAAGGTGCCAATAATGTGCGAACGTAGAAAAATTAACGTATGGCATTACGTAAGTATGCGAGCATGTGTGATGTGTTTCTAAATAAAATAGCCGCGTTGATACATGTGCGGGGTGACATCATTGTTTTGTGTACACAACACATCCATACAACACATAACATATACACACGTGTTGTTTTGTTGGTCGTGCTACACATGCCCCCTTACTCTCGATGCTCGATTCGATTGTGATTTCGATTTGGTTTCATTTCATCATCATCATCAGCCATAGGATGTCAACTGCTGGACATAGGCCTCCCCCAAAGATTTCCAAATCGACCTGTTGAAAGCGGCCTGCATCCAGCGACAAATTATTATCCGATGACAAAACAAAGACAAAAATAAATCATGACATACAAAAGTGAGTGAGATAAACAAATCGCTTTATAAATTATTTCATTCGTCAGTTATTGTAAATATAAATTATTATAACAGAAGTGTTTTTGCTTTTAAGACTAAGTCCCAGTTTCTTCATCTAAAGCTAAAGTAAAAGCATTATTACCTAAAAACAGTCCACAGGTTAGAAGCAGAAGTACGAAAAGCATCAGCTATAATTGTGAAGTGACAAAAACCATGGGATTTACTTTATAGACACCTCACTTTGACTTTGGCTATCAATGAAGAAACTTCTGGTTAAGTTTAAAATCGGTAGATTGCTAAACAATTTGTAATAAAAATTAGACTCGTATATTACGCGGATCTAAGGCAATTGGGTACCTGACTATTTTTTAAAAACTAATATTATATGAAATTTACGTCATTTAAAACATAGCACAGAAAGAAATATTGAAATATTCTCGAAAATCAAATTTATAAGCCTTTGAAGTTTGGTGTTACCTTCAAACTGCGGGAAAGAGTGGTATCAGTATAATCACGTCACGGCCATAAGGTGCGTGCGTTGGAAAGGGATAGTACGATATCCCCACTACACCCCCACTCTTGCTCATTGCAGAATTTAAAATATGAATTACTGCCTCATTTTCAACCAATTTCGATGCAGTTTTTACAGAAGGTTTTCTTTTTTGTTTTATTTGCTATTTCATATAAAAATATGTATAAAATCAAACATAGTGAACACCCAATTGTGAACTTACTAGAGATATAAATAATGTACCTACTAATATACCTTGGAAAAACAATATCTATTCATAAGCGTTACTTATTCGCGTCGACGGCGCATAAAACTTATCTATAAATAAGTAGCATTCAATAGAAATACCCGAGTACCGTTACAATAGAACCTCTACCATTGTTACATTTGATTGCTAGTTATAATTGTTTTGCTGGTGTTCAAATTTGGCAGCATCGTATACCTACGTGAGATGATTTCTAATCATTAGAGGGCACCATATTTACAGTGGCTACGTGTTAATCGCATACCGGAAACGGAAGTATAGTTTACTGTACGCACAAAATATTTCACAATGTTATGCCGGCACTACACGATCGTCCAACAACCGAACCTGAATCCATTTCCCAACTCGACAGCAAAAAATATTCCAACATGCTTAGACGAACTTAACTCAGTAGCTAGACCATAAGTTTTTGGTAATTTTATGCTATCGATGGCGACAAATGTAAAAAAAATCACTGTTGGCCTACTGTTGAACTGAGACCTCAGTGCAAGTTCTAGATTAATCTACAGATTGACTAGCTAGTAATGGTTTTGACTTTTATCACTTCTCAAAAACCATTATGTAGTTTATAGTTAGTTATATTACTTCATTGTAGTTTATTTCCGCTAGTCAAATGTAGACCTACTAGAAAAAGAAACTGTTATCGTTCGAAATATGGCCCCTTACTTATAAAAATATATAAGCGCTGCTTATCTTTATACCATAGGTTGTCCCTTTCATTTTTAAACAATGTAACGCAAGGAAAAAAGTGACAGTTTATTCGTAACCATTTGCTCAGCTAAAAATGTTGTTTTAAGTAAGGCCCATTACAACTAACTCGGGCCCTGTGGATAAGTGTGTAAGCCCCGTGAATTGTCCATGCCAGACGGAAAAACAAACATTTTTTTTATTATGTTTTTATGGGCATGTTTGTTGCCCTTGCGGTAGTCCTTGACAATGAGTATTTACGACGGATTTGTATATTTATTCATTAGGAACACTCAACACATTTACCATAAAGCTCATAACAATGTTTTGGATGTATACAAACAAGCAGAAAAGGAGTCTGGAATTTGTGCCCGATATGGCGATAGGCTCGCCCCCTATCACATCTGGGACGGAACTAAGCTCGGCGAAATGTGGGTGTTCTAGTTCGCTAGTCCGCCTCTGCCTACCCCTTCGGGGATACAGGCGTGAGCTTATGTTATGTCCTTAGATCTTTACACTTTCCATCAAAAGGTACTTTCTTATGATACACACCGAAGTTACAGAATGTGGAGGTTGCTCCACTTTGCTAATGTTATATGAAACAAGAGATAACATGGAAATGGATGCTCAATATGAAATTCATGTAATGTTACCAAGGTACAATTGCACCATCCGTCAATTAAGGTTATTCTAAGAAGCAATGCTTCATAAATTATTATACTGTACTGCGGTATTTATCATTACCAAATAAACGGGACAACAACACAAAACATGTGATCCGAAAGTTATGACCTCCTGGTCATAAGTCGCTCAGTTTATTTGAAATATACGCGCGCCAGGTCGCCCAGCGTAATAATATTGAGAGAAAAAACTTGTCTTACGTGGTTATTAACCATTCACAGAACATTCTAGGGTGCAAATTGTAATAATCGCCTTCCCATTGTAATAAATGGTTGATGGCGTACTGAAGTTTGAGATCATTTTTTTGTATGGAAACTTGCTTAGTAATATTAAATCTCTTTGATCATTACTAATATTCATAATGAATACTGGAAATATCAAAACAATCATAAACAATGTGAACCATTGTTATTTTTTGAGGATCGTTGCAATAAGTTTATAGTCTTGGCATATACCTCTACTACGGGTGGTCACCGAGGGGTGGAGGGGGTATAAAAATGATAAAAAATGGGTTACGTAGTATGGATACGTTCCCCGTAGTGTTATCGTTACAAAATGTTAAAGCAAGCTCACCTGATCTGTCTGTTATACACAGCGTGGTCGGCCATATCACCGTTAGCGGCGGCCGAGAGCAGTGCCGCGTATATTACGTGTGAGTCTTCGGTCGCAGGCGGCGGGGACAGACACTGCGGCCGCGCCCCTTGGTAGAACGACACGCGAACCTTAGAACGCTCCGATCTGGAAACAGGACGCATTTACAATCATGTGGCATTCGCTTTAAAACAACACAAAAAATGCATTAACACTGTAAAATTGTACCAGCAAAATGAATGGAACGTGAGGAAAGAATCAACAATGATTTCATTTGACCAGGCTCCTATTAGTAACGCTCTGCTATTTCCTAATACTCTGCACGTTTAGAGATTGGCAAACGAACAGATGGGTCACCTGATGGTGAGTGATCTCCACCGCCCATAGACACCCAAGACACAACAAGAATCATAGGTGCGTTGCCAACCTAAAAAGAGGAAATTGAAGGGGAGGGTAAATGGATTGGGAAAGGGGGGGGGGATGGGCCACCGGAAATCTCACTCACCGAACGAAACGCGACAGCAAGCTGCCACTTTACGTCGTTTTCCTGAGAGACAGTGGTATCCAACCGGTCGAGCCGGCCCATTCGTGCTGTAGACGTTACTGTCTACAGCGTGGCTCTACCACTCAACATCTCACATCACTCATCTTTGGTGGAAATGCAGCGCAAAGTAACTGCCTGACCTGCCTGAATTAGTGACGAGCGGGGTATAACCATTATTTTCGAGACTGAAGTTGGTTGCAGACAAACAGCTAAACTAACTTATTTTTGCTTAGTTCGCGTAGTTGAGGTGTTATTTTTCATGCTTTGTGCACAAAAGTATGAAAGGTAGTGGTGATATAGTCGTCTGCAGACCACGAATGAGTTTATAAGCTGAACATAGATCATGTATTTCTTTAATCTATACGAGATAAGCATAGCTCTTGGTTAGCAGTCTTAAAAGAATCATAGAATAATACTGGTGAGGTGTCTTCAGCCCGGCCAAGGTTTCACGCCGATTGTGTCACTGCATCCTCACGAACCTATCCGTCACATACTAGCCGCCATAGATGTTATACGAGAGATGCAAACTGACAAAATTAATCCGCCTATTACATTATTTCCGATTCATACTTTAAGGTCGTCTTATCTGTCAAAATTGTATGACGAAAATCAATGTAAGAAGCCGTTAAAGTTGAGTAGCGTTTGACCATTCGGCCGTATGTGCCACTGACACAATCATGGAGCAACTGGCTCTCTCGCTATATCAATATCACAAAAGGCGTAACACAATTCGGACACATTCCGTTATCCCAGTTTCGCATTGCTCCACTTCATTTGTCGATATAAAATGAGAGTATGATCGGAATAAAAATTGCATCCACACATTTAAGAATGCAATTTGCCTCAACGATGACACCGGTGCGTGCAAGGAAAATAATGCGCAAATGATCGTTACACAGTAGCGGAATGTGTCAGCGTACAAGGAGAATAAATAGACATCGCGTGTTTAAATTAAACGCGCAGCTATGTGAGCTTTTTACACTTGTAACACTTTGGTTATACACCAATCAGAGTTAATTATGAAAACAAATGTGTGAAATTGTCGCCTCAGTGGTTTGTTGGGAGCATGGACTTAATGATGACCGATTTTCGACCACCTAGAAAAAAGGAGGAAGTCCTCAATAGTCATGTCTCGGGCACGGATGGTTTAGGATATGTGCACGTTCATGATGTTTTTCTTTTTTTTTGTGTGCTCTTTCTTTTTTTTTTTACTTTATAACTAACAAATTTGTTACCTATTATTATTACATATTTTGTTTGTTTTTTTTTTTTTTTTGTGTTCTCCCACTTATTGTTGCCTGAGACATTGGCTGAATAAAGTTTATTTCTTTCTTTCTTTCTTTCTCAATTCGTCTGTATTTTTGATATGTACCTATGTTCCGCGATATCTCCGCCAAATGTGGACCGATGTTCAAGATTCTTTTTGTGTTCCATAGAGCTTATTTCAAGAGTGCTCCCATGGCCAAGATGTAATTAATTTTGAAGTTTTTTTAAACATATTTTTTTTATCTGATGTAACTACATTCGTTGCTAAAAATGTGGTGGATAGACTGAGATAACATAGTGAACGGTCATGTCGAATTCGACAACAAATTTTGGAAGCATGACGAGCCGTGAACGACGAACAATTGGCAAAAAATATCAGCGCCAAAAACTACCTAACCTGCTATTCAGTTTGTTCACAAATTGTAGACGTTATAAATAATATTTCAACAATTCTGTACCTCGGAGTGTACTGTACCTGTACCTGTGTTCTGTACCTCAATAGTAAAATTTTTTTTTTCAGAATCCTGTTTTTACACCAATAGATGCGCGAACACCAGATCTTTATAATGGTATCTTTGTAATACAACAATGTAAATACGTAAATAAATAATTTCTATAACTTTTAATTAAATTGATCAGTACTGGCTTCATACATTTGCGGCGCACATTTTCACCTCTCCTGTAAAATTTGTTTTGGCGGTTGATATTGTATGCCTCTGAGGTACAGAATTATACTAATACTTGCTAATACCTACTTGAAATAATCACAAGTTTAAAACTTAACGGACCGACTTCAAATCCGATCGTGACCAAATTTATATGGGACCGCCCTTGAAAGAAGCTCTATCGAACACAAAAAGTATTTTGAAGATCGGTCCACATTCGGCGGAGATATCGCGTAACATACATAAAAAAAACAGACGAATTGAGGACCTTCTCCTTTTTGGAAGTCAGTCGAAAAAGGAGAAGGTCCCAATTCGTCTGTTTTCTTTTATGTATGCAGTATGTTATATATCTCCGCCAAATGTGGACCGATTTTCAAAATGCTTTTTGTGTTCGATAGAGCTTATTTCAAGGGTAGTCCCATATAAATGGTCACGATCGGATAATTTTTGAAGTCGGTCGATAAAGTTTTTAAACTTGTAACAATCGATGTGAATATTATTATCAAAATAAATACTGCTATGGCTCCAAATATGAGATGGATAAAAATAAAACAATGGACGAATACCGATGCATCCATTACAAATTTACAATATTAACACCCGTAGTAAGCAACAAATACATAACAATATTGGGCCTTACTTATAACAGCATTTTTAGCTGAGCAAATGGTTAAGAATAACCTGTCACTTTTTTCCTTGCGTTACATTGTTTAAAAATGAAAGGGACAACCTATTGGTTAAAGATAAGCAGCGCTTAAATATGTACTAAGAAATGTGTACCTAACTGATAACAATGGAACAGAATTTATCGGCGACTTATCGAGCGAGCGCGGAACGGGGTAGGCAACTAAAAATCACTGCCATTTTGTGATAAAATAAATAATTAATCGCAGTTAATAAACCAATATTTTAATAAAAATAGGTAATTTAAATCATAAGTAATTGTCAGTACAATAATTAATATAATTTTTAATATTTTCCTATTTATTTTTCCTTTTTTTATATAAATAGTGAATTGCAGTTGATAATCCAATATTTTAATAAAAATAGGTACCTAATTTAAATCACAAGTAATTATCTGTACAATAATTAATACAATGTTTAATATATTTTCCTTGCATTGTGATAATATTAGATCAATTTGTAATTAAATAATTATCCTTTATGTACTAGGTATATTACGTGTGATATTATTTTTTTTTAATTCATTATCAACCGGGATTCTGGAATTTGTGCCCATATGGCGATAGGCTCGCCCCCTACCAAATCTAGGACGGAAAGCGGCGAAATTTAGGTATTCTAATTCGATATTCCGCCTCTGTCTACCCCTTCGGAGATACAGGTGTGAGCTTATGTATGATGAATTTAATGTTATAAATAAGAAGCTATTTATTTTTGTAAAATGGATTATCCTTATGTTGATTTCCACCAATTCTCAACACCAGAAGGATCGAGGTTCATAAGCCACATTTATAAAAAAGAAAACAATAGTTGACAGCCTCCGTGGCGCAGTAGGCGAGTGGCCGGCTGTGAAGCGAGGCCTGTGGTTCGATTCCCGCATCGGGTCTGGGTCTGGGTGTTGCGAGACCGAAAATGCTCTCATAATTTCTTATACCCACGATACAGGTTTATACCAAGTGTAGCGTCAGAACTATGTATGCGACTGTTGGGTGTAATTTATTACTGATTAACGAGGTTTATGGTGGTATATAGTTTTGACACTTATTTAAATAAACAATACGGAATTAAACCTGACGAATGGAAGAAACAAAAGTATAACGCCATCCTACTCTATTCATTCCTAAAAATTATAAAAGCGAAGATTTGGATTTTTAGTTTGTAACCACGTCTCAACGGCTTATAGGTAACCTAAAATTACACCATAATATTAGCCCTGTAATATGAATGTCCTACTGCTGGGTACGGGCCTCATATACTAATGAGAGGGGTTAGGCCTTAGTCTATCACGCTGGCCTAATGCGGGTTGGTAGATTTTATAGACTTTACATACTTTCGAAATTTTTGTGGAGAAATTCTCGGATATGGACTGCCTCGGTGGCGTGGTTGTATTTCGGTACGACTACTGTCCTGAGGTCCCGGGTTCGATCCCCAGGTCGGGAAAAGTGATATTGGATTTTTGCATATCAGCCCGGAGTCTGGAATTTGTGCCCGATATGGCGATAGGCTCGCCCCCTATCACATCTGGGAGGGAACTAAGCTCGGCGAAATGTGGGTGTACTAGTTGGCTAGTGCGCCTCTGCCTACCCCTTCGGGGATACAGGCGTGAGCTTATGTTATGTTATGTGTTATTCTCGGATATGCAGGTTTCCTTACGATGTTTTCCTTCACCGTTATAGCAACTTACACTATAGAGGTATATAAATTTAATTATAAAATGGCCATGGCAGTAGGCAGTCGGAGACGCAAGCGAAAGATACACGAATAAAATTGACCTCTTTAATATAAGTAAAGGTCATCATTTTATTGTGTAATAAAATTCGTAACGAAGTGGTGTAGTGACGTCATTGTGTCATCTCGTAAGGTCACGATGAATTACCGTAGCTTCAGCTGGTTGGTGAATTCATTATCTTGAACATTTTGTGCACTCTGACAGAACGGCTGGCGTTCAAATCTGATTAGGTACCTACCGTAATGCTTCGATAAACATTAATTAGGTAATTAAAGATTTATTTTAGTGGTGTAATTAGTGACACTATAGTGTAAATTCTGGACTGTTTCTTCCATAAAATATACACTTTATCGAAGACTGGAATCCCCAAAGTCGACGTGAGGCAGGCGGCCGATCGTGAAAACTGAAGCCTTTCTGCAACATGCTTCAAAAAGCGTGGTGACCTAAACATAGAGCGACATGAGGCCATGTAGAAGAATAGTGTCAATTCCAATTGTAGTCCATGATTAACACTGGTAACTAGAGTTTGAGGTGGTAGAGCCACGCTGTAGACAGTAGATAGATAGATAGTAACTCTTTATTGTAAACACACAGAGAAAAAAAAAACAGGTAACGTCTATAGCACGAATGGGCCGGCTCGACCGGTTAGATACCACTGTCTCATAGAAAACCGACGTAAAGTGGCAGCTTGCTGTCGCGTTTCGTTCGGTGAGTGAGATTTCCGGTGGCCCAATTCCCCACTCCCTTTCCCAATCCCCTTCCCTCCCCTTCCATTCCCTCCATTTAGGTTTGCAACGCACCCATAATTCTTTTTGTGTCTTGGGTGTATATGGGCAGTGGAGATCACTTACCATCAGGTGACCCATCTGCACGTTTGCCAATCTCTGCTATAAAAAAAAAGTTAATAAGATAACGCTGAGGATATTATTATATTCCACTTTAAACTCTATACTAAAGAATTATTTTGTACCGTTATGGCGGTGACGTGATCTTACTGATACTTCTCTTTCCCGCAGTTTGAAGGGACACCAAACTTCAAAAGTTCGAAGGCTTATACCTTTTTTACTTTTGAGAATATTCTAATATTTATTTCTGTGCTATATTTCAGACGACATAAATTTCATATAAAATTAAGTAAAAAAATAGTCTAGTACCCAAATGTAATATTATGGAATCCAAACAAACTTTTGGAGAAAGACTTAGCCTATTATATAAACTTTATATACACATTAATAAAACCAGATGACATTGTGTAAAATTGTGCAACATTCGCCATGCAATACAAGCATTCGCAAAAGCTCGCCAGCTCCAAGCGATACGCAATAATAGATAACCAACTTTCGACCTTAAGACAACTGCATAAATCACAAAAAAATACAACAATTTGTGCCATTGAATGTACCAGATGTCATCATAATTTACATTAACACTGAAGGTGATTCAAAGACGTGTTCTCTTTTATTAGTTGATGACTATATTTAACGCCCACGCCTTATTTAGCTACAATCTTAAATGTCTTAACAGGATTTTTTCGCTACCTCTCAGATGGGACAGAACTAAGTCCGGCGAAATGTGGGTGTAATAGTTGGCTAGTGCGCCTCTGCCTATCACTTCGGGGATACAGGCGTGAGCTTATGTTATGTGATTTATTTTCAAATGAGCTATGGATGTGCTTATAGCTTGTGCCGTGGCTGTCTACCCCCATAGAAAACAGGGGGGTTTCCACCACCTCCAATAGCAATATTATTAATATTAACAATAAAAGGTGATGGTAACCCCTGTATGTGTCTTGTTATTACACATATATGTACAGGCTATGGTATGTAAATATGATACATATTTCCATTCTTTAAGTTTAGCAACATACAGGGTCGTGAACAGACATTGTAGTCAGGATAGACAAAAACTTATCTTCTTGAACTCTTACTGTTATCGTCTTCCCCATGTCGAATTAAAATATAAGCCAGGTTGTGTTGAAAACTGGTTTTAGATTATAATTTTTTTGGTTATGATTTATGTAAATAGCAAATGGTCACAGTAAACAGTGTATCTTTGTCTATATGGACTGAACGCCACTGAACATACCCATGATTTTCTGATATCGTTGGTGAGCATGTGCATCTTTTACCATCAGTGACCTACTTGCTTGTATGCCAGCCTATCCCCCGACGAAATGCTACTCAACTTATTAACAGTTACTTCCATTGTCTTGTGACTTGTGCCATGCAATTTTGACAGATAAGGCGTCCTCAAATGACATAACACAACCTCAAGTGTTTAAGTTGCATCTCCTTATTGAGGGTATGCCTATGAGAAATCAAAGCACTTAAAACATCCAAAAGCCACAATGTGTTGTGAAAACAATCATTCACTTTCAAAGTTATTTAAAAGATTGATGCTAATAAACAAATCTGTACAATAACAACTCACTGACATACTTTTAAGATCAGCGATGATGGCAAATTCAAGAAATTAGGGCACCACCCACATAATACTTAAAGTAACAGAACTGAAAACCTGACATCACTCAATCATTTATGTATGATTCAACATCTCGGTAAAAATAGAGAAATATCATGAGCCTAATGTGAATACAAGGTCAGCACTATGGATCTCTGCTTATGTCTCGCTTCATGATTGTCTCACTCAATATGGAGTTATAATAATTAATATAAGTTTTTATCTGTGTAGCCTCCTTGGTCTAGTGACTACGTATGTATGTGGGCTGTAAACAGGGAGGTTCTGGGTTCCATACCCAGGTCAGGCAGGGTGGATTTTACGTCAGACAGATAAAAATTAAAAATATATCCTCCACAAAGATTGATGATTTTGCCAACATATAACATTGTGTTTAATAAATCCATTTCCAAAAACTAACTATAAAAAATAAAGCCAAAAATCTTTCCCGCAACTCTATATTGAGGTGGGATAAGGGTAGCTACGCAAAAATAATATTATAAGTGGGGAAATGAGGGTCACTTGCACATTTTTATAATCTTTTTTTTATGGAAAACAAGCAGGTTACAAACACCATAACAGTATGTGCATTGAAAATGGATAGCAAGGTATCTCCAATATGCCCCTACTCCAGAATTTAAAATATGAATTACTGCCTCATTTTTTAACCAATTGGTTTTTTGGTTTCATTTTTGTTTTATTCACTTTGTTTTGTCATAAATATGTGTATAAAATCAAATATTATCAAGTACCCAATTAATAGATGGCCAATTTAAAATACAATATCAATTCATATTGACTACCTAGGTACTAGTGACAAATGGCCAAATGTACGCAGTATGTCCCACATACCACACCCAAAGTGTTTAATTTGGATAAACTATACTTTTTGTGTATTAATCCGCAAGCACTCTTGCATCTATGAACGGATTTATTTGGGCACTGTTCAACCAACTCCATAAGAAGGAGGATTTGTCTGTATATTTTGTTATCTAAGTAAAGCCTCGACCTACACAAAACATGGTATTTCTACAAATTGTTGTCTATGGTCTATTGTTCTATGAAAGAAATAAAGAAATGCTTTACTAATGAGCACTATGAGCAGGTGACAGCAAAATTCATTGTTTTATGTATGAGTTTTGTGTTTTGTTTCGAGAAAAACATATGCAGGAGACACACCTTTAAATGTGCACCAATTTTCAAGATTCTTTTTGTGTTCGATAGAGCTTATTCAAAGGGTTTATACTTTGGTGACAATCACAATTGAAGTTGGCCCATTCAGTTTTTAAACTTGTGATTATTTGGGTGGTTCTCATCATCTGCCAAAGGACGTCCACTGCTGTACATGGGCCTCGCCCAAAGATTTCCAGACTGACCTGTTGGAACCCACCTATTTAATTGGGTAGTTGTTGTTTAAACAAATCAAAATAATTTTAGCATGATCATAAATGTATTTGAAGACTATTGACAATTTTATAAACCACTAGCCAGTTTATAATAGACAGCAGTGAGTATAGATAATGTTATCATTTAAACTTATTTACTGTGTATATATTGCCTTAATGGCATAATAATCAGCCATGCCACCAGACAAAGACTATGCAGGGCAGGTTATTAATGATACTTAAGTATCGAACATTTACCTAATTGCATCTATGTAGCTAACTACCTAGCTGACATGGCTGTCACTTAATTAACTTATATAAAATATATTTCACAGCTATGTAGGTCAAGCATTGCACATACATGGGTGCTATATTGAATTATGAAATGCCTTAATAAAGTTAAGATACCTAGTTGCCTTTCCGTATCACACTTATTTCAGATATAGTTGCATAATGTGCATGTCATTTTTGTATGTGGTCATGTAGTACGTTCGAAATTCGTTTATTGTAAAATGTGGACTGTCAGATGTAGTAACAAGTTGTCAGAGGCTATCAATAGTGGTTGTTCAATGACAAAGATGACATAGGTGGGGCCGCAGCGGGCCGTATGCGCTTGCAGGTCGGCTGCAAGGCGGCTCCCTAACCGCGGAAGCCGGGACACCATCACTGATAATACCATTATAAATAAACCTTTTAAAACTAATGCCAATACATGTTTAGTGCGTGTATGTGGTGAGTAATGACCTTGTGCTCCCGGCTGCGGGATGGAATCGAAAGTCGTTTCATGTTTATAAATCAGTGCTCGTGACGTCATTGTGACCAAATTATCCGCACAAAACCACAATTCCGAAAGGACAACAAGATACGCGTGTGCAGGCGATCATTCGCCACACTGATATTGATCGTAATCAAGATAAAAAAATCATTTACGACGTAACTTTCACAAAATATACGAAGGGAGTCCGACGAACAATCGACAAGTGAACACCCAGTTCGCAGCACAAAGTATGACGTGATTATTGTAATTTGTAAATAACATACCTCTTCAAAGCACATTCACTAAAGAAAGCACTAGTCACTGTGTCTCTGATAACGGAATTCCACTTTTATTTATGTACTTACTTTGAAGCAAATGAATAAAAACATCGGCGCAGTCAGCGCTGTGTAGGGTTTGGTTTATTCGACGCTTCACAGTTCACAAACAGTGCTTCCCACTACATCGATCTCGCGGAAGTCGCTCGCACTTCGCAGTCCGTGGCGAATGGAATGGAACGAAACGAGTGGAGCACGCAGCGGTAGCTATTCGTTCTCGCGCAGTGACGTCATCACAAATAGCGTTGTGGGCGCTATATTTAAACACGTAATAACGTTATAACTCCACTGATAACGTTGTTTTATTTTAAATAGTCGTTTGTATGAATGAGACATAAGAATGAACTATCAACCACAGAATAAAATATGTTCGTAAACTGTTAATTTTGGAAACAGTACAGTAGCACAGTGAATTTTATTATATAAAAACGAAAATAAATGAATAAAACATAGCTTATTAATTATAATAATATTCTATTATAACTTAAAAAAAAATTAACCATATACCTACGCTATTCGATAAGAGATGGCGCTAGTTCATATTAGAACTAGAACGTAATCTACGGGTCATGTTAAAATAGATTCAATCTTGCGGCAGTAGTCCTTGACCCCTGTAGTCCCTGAAGTCCTGCCTTCAAATCCAGTCGAACAATCACTTATAAGATTTCATATTTTCAGAAGGAAATTATTAATTTAATTATTTTAAACTTGTGGCTTTAAAATTGTTGATTTTATTATACTGTTAGGTACTTAATAAAAATTTAACTTAATCGAAATAAGTACTATAACAGCAATATTATTGTGTACTTATTGTATTATTTATTTCAAACGTATTTTTACAATTAAAAAAAAATCCAGTATATGATGGCGAGCCCCTCTGATGGGAAGCTTTGGAACTCAAGTCACCAGCGGTTATATTGATGTTATTATATTACGATTAAACGGAATATTATGAATTTTCGACCATCCAAGATCAAGCCTGACCAACCACTCAATAACAATCTGTGTGCGTGCATAACAATTCTATTTTTAAATCGTTCATAATCATCATGATGCGCATAAAAATCGCACTACTTTTGACCGAGTGTGCCGTTATCTATTTCTCACGTCCTAGCTCCAATAACAAAGGGCAATATAGTTCAGTGTTCTGCGATGCATACTTCATAAGCGGATGATACGGGCTACGGCTAGCTCAGCGCAGCGTGCACATAAAGCCGTGAAATTGAATTACTTACCGACCCTTGTGCACGTCGAAGTGCAATCAAGTCGCCTGTAGCGGCTGTATGTCACATTTAATCGATTTTAACGAACCTCTATTGTGAGGCCAATATGTATCGCACCTTTATGTTTAATCACTTGCATTGTTGTCGTGTAACTGTACACCGTGAGATCCTAGATTCGGTTTGAGCTCAGAGAAACTTGATGAAATATTATAATTATATAAATCAGACTTCATCTTCTTCTACCTGTCCTTATTACCACAGGGATGTGGGGTCGTCGCAACTCGCAACATACTTTTTTACGACACTTTAAATATTCAACTTAAATTTTTCAAGCCTGTCTGTTGTCACCCCCCTCTGGGAGAGTACTAGTATTAAACCACACAAATTATGATGCTCCGTTTATAAGAGCGTTGATATGCTCTACATCTGGCCTATCGTTAGACCATGTTCCCTGGATCACTCTGCGTAGTGTGCTACATAAACTTAGGGCGCCCTTTAAAATCGTCATGTCAATATTATAGCTCTGGACCTAGGCATTGTGACACCGAAAGACTCGTAGATCGTGATACTCACGGCCTTGTACCATAATAGTGTGGGGTCAGGACTAGGGACTACTATCCCTCTATATATGTGTATTTCTGTGACTGTTTGGTGTCTAAAAGTGATTTTGTAGCCTTTTTGGTCTACTCGCTTCTTTGGTATAGATTCCTCTTTGGTCTAGACGTCTCTTTAGTTTAGTCGCCTCCTTGGACTGGCGAGAGGTTTTGGCGGGAATTCTGACGGTGCGGGTGGTCGCTTGTTTTAATGATTTCATATACTAGCCTAAAGTTGTGCTTGTGGTTTAAATGTGATGTGAATCTAAACAATAAACATCAACGAAGACGGATAGTATGTGGAAGCTTTGGAATAAGTGGTTTTGGACCCTTTTTGTCGGGTGGATGGTTCGACCATGTTCGACTCCTCTGCTGCGAGAAAATCGTCTGAAAAGCATCAAACTGGAAGGAATTGACGCCAAAGCTCCAGTAGGGCCTTGAAATCGAACACATCCGACTTCATTGCACTTGTGAATAAATAGATATAAGGAAATAAATACATAAAAAGCACTTAAGACAAAGCTGTATAGGCTAGATCCCTTTGCCTTCCCGAAAGGGAAAATAAAAAAAAATAAAAAAAATTGGACTGGCGATTTTAGTCTAGGACTAGAAGCAACATACGTGAATTCCTGGTCGGGCAAAGCAGTTTTTCTAATACTATTTGCATAGGAATTTATCCCCCAGATTCTTTCTGCAACATGCTTGAAAATATAGGATGTGCTTAAACCCCATATCGAAGTGAGATAAGGTACAAGTGGGGTAAATTATAAGCGATTTAATTTTCAACTACGTCTAACTACTCGACAAGAGTTACCAAAATCGGTGCCAGATAAACAAACAAGACGGTAAAGTTAACCAAAAAAAACACATTCACCGCAACTTTAGATCCCCGATAATGACAATGTCGTAATAAAGAGATCGTTCATACGCATATAGTCTGTTACGTAAAGAAAATAAATGGGGGAGATGGTGATGCTATTTATTGATTGCGGAACAACGAGTGCATCTGACATTTCGCAATCGGAATATGCTACCGCTTTACACACGGGTTGGGGTAAATATCATGCTTCGGGGGAAGAACAAACACCCTCGTAAATACCCAATGTGTACATTGGTTTATTCGGACTTTGCTGCAATGCTCAAGCCCGAAACAAAACGTATAACCAGAGCTCGAATGGACTTTACTTAATACTTACTTCGTAAAATAATATTTTTTTCTGCCGTTTAGACGGTAGGAATCGTATTATATGGACCTTCCGACACTGTAAAGCTGGCTGCACATTCCCCAGCGTAAAAGTCCGTGCAAGCCGCGAATCACGATTGCGAATGGTTTCGTGCAAATAAAAGAGGCGCGAAGAAACGGTGGAGAATACCGGTATTGTTTTATCGCGAGTCGCCACACAGGGTTTGTAGCAAATAAACAAAAAGCATTTTTGAAATATTTTTTTTTACGGATTCTATCACGATTTCTTTTAATTTATTTAAATGTATAACATTCGCGTAAACTTAAGAAATCAGTGTATAAAAAGCATAATGCTCATGATATTTTTTCAATTATTTTAAATAAATATTTCAGACGAAACAACTGGGAGCTAATTTTACTTGCATATTAACAAGCATAACCCACGGGTTATGGTACGGTCAATCACAATTTAGCAGAGCTCAACATGATTCACAAATAAGCAACAGCATCAACTGCGACATCCATATTCCATCTGAATCAGACGCAAAATGAAACGATTAACCGAGCGAATGTAGTGGGTTATAACATAACACGTTATAATTTATATTTTTCGCATAGTGTTCGTGCGTGAATCGCGTTCGGTGCCGCGCTTCACCGGTGTGTAGAGCTGGCTTAACATTCCCCTTCAGTGGCACAAAGTTGTTACCAAAGCTAATTCATTTGGGAAGGAACACAAGAAGGCCCTGCGTGTAGTGCTTCGTGTGCCCCAGTACAGTGGCTTTGCCGATAAAGCAGGGGTATTCGTTCTTGAGGGGGACTTGATGCCATTAAATACTACAAACTTGGCCCCGAACACCCATTGCCAATGTTAATTAGCGCATGCTCAGTAACACTTTACTTTTCGCAATCGAATTTATAAATAAATGTAGCTTCCCCAGTAATACAAGGAAAAACGTGATCCAAAAACTAAATTAACTTTTTGTAGCTTTTCTGATTTGCAGGTTTTTTAGAGTTCCTTAATTAAACAGTCCGACTCCAAACTGAATGTTATTGTGGCCGTGTTGCTTGTCCATATGTCATGGTCGTCCAAACGGAATGAGATAACGAAGTGTGCCAAGTGAGGGTAGATTCGTCCCTTTTGTTAGTGAAGTGGGTCTATGTAGAGCTACAGAACAGGGCACACATTTTTAGCATATTTACGTCAACAAGTCACGATTTGTTTTTTTTACGGTACCTAAGTATCGACTTTGACAAAGATAGAAGCTGTAATTATGTATATTAATACATCATCCTACATACTCTGTAATTTCAAACTCAATTGTTTGTTAGTAACACAAACGATTTTTTAAATTAAAAATACAGAATTTTCTGACTGATACAAATTGTAACTTGATTTGCGCCTCTTTATGTGGCACCATCGATATATTATTTACCTAGACGCACAGTTGACGCTCGGAAAATGGGACAGCAAAGAAGTGCTTAAGCACTCGTTTTTCCTACAATCGGACGTTGATAGAATTCTAAATTTCAAAATTCAAATTAAAGATCGCTTGCTCATTTCGTTTAAAAACCTACTTTATACCACGTGCTTAGGGTTATATTTGTGTTGATTTAATTACAATTTGTGATCGTTTTCTTTGTTTTATTTCTGAGACCCTTTTTTAGGAGGATACTTGCAAAGAACTGTGTATCTAGGTTATAATATATTGATGTGTGGCACCCATTAAATTACTAGTGTTGTCGGCTTTATGTTTAAACTAATTTAGGTAGGTGTGAGGTTTTAGGAGCCTTGCGAACTATATGGCATTTACCTATTTAAAATTGATATCGAATGGATCGATGTTTTGAGACTTGTGAGAGCGAAAGTCTGTCGTAGCTTCTGATACCCTCGACACAAGACTCGTATCGTATCACTGTGGGCTTCAAGTGACAGTTGTGTGTTATTTATTCATTTGTAGGCATATAGCTATCGATATATTATATGCCTAGATGCACAGTTGATGCTCAGAAAATGGGACAGCAAAGGACTTAAGTACTCCTTTTTCCTACAGTTGGACGCCGAAAGAATTCAAAATTTCAAAATTAAGAACGCTTGCTCATTTCATTTTAAAAGCTACTTTATAACATGTGCATAGGGTTATATTTGTGTTAATTTATATTAGAATTTATGATCTCTTTCTTTTTTAATTTATGATGACAACCGCGACCATTTTTTATGACGATATTTGCAAAGAACTTTGCATCTAGGGTATATGAAATCGATGCATAAAGCGTAAAAAATATCAATTCTATTCCAATTGGGCAGTCGAGAACTCGAGATGCAAAGTGACGTGAATAATTCATTACTCAGTACTCACACAAATGTATTGAAATGAAATCGCTCAAGTGCACTTAAATGAAAATGAATAATAACATACTCAAATGAATATAACGTACTCGTCTTCGACGGGCGTGTATGGGAACGCGGTCTCCTGCACCCGCGGAGGGGGGCTGTTCTCGGGCTCCTCTTGTAGGGGGCTCTCGTAGATCAGGGTCTCTACCATGGACCCCTTTGAACTTCCAAATGACACCCTGTTGAACAAAACGTGCATTAGTACATTTCATACATACATCATACATTAAATAAGCTCACATCTGTATCCTTGAAGGGGTAGACAGAGGTGAACTAGCGAACTAGAACACCCACATTTCGCTGGGCTTAGTTCCGTCCCAGATGAGATACCGCCATATCGGGCACAAATTTCAGACTCCGGGCTTATATAGAAAAATTCAATATCACTTTGCCCGACCCGGGGATCGAACCCCAGACCTCAGGACGGTAGTCGTACCGACAACCACGCCACCGAGGCAGTCGTATAACGTGCGTTAATATTGAGACATATGAATAAGAAATAAAACAAAGTTGTGATTAAGTTAGGTAGGTGGCTTATGTTCAGCACTGGATGTCCTGTGGCTGATGATGATGATGTATTAATTGTAACAACAATATTATGATCAAATAAAAGTAATTCGGTAATACACCTTTATTTTGTATCTGAGGAAGCGTCATTCAATTTATTTCGCATCGGCTTTAAGTATGAACAGATATGGGAGAAAGCACACAGGTAGACTATGACTTATCTTAACACAAGGTGGATTTATTCCTGTAGTATATAGTACTTTATATTTTTGCCTTTAAAGAACAAATTGTGAGATCGGTGCAAATCATATTTTCGACCAACTTCCAAAAAGGTTACTCGATGTCTCCGCCAAATCTGGACCGATTTTCAAAATTATATTTGTGTTCGATAGAGGTTATTCCAAGGGCATATACATTTTTCACGATCGTATAAGTTTTGAAGTTGGTCTGCTAAGTTTTTAAACATGTGATTATTTACTGCAGATAGAATTTTGCTTTAGTTTTTACCACCGGTCCGCCTGACGTCAACCCCGACTACGGATTCAGTTAGGAGAAAAATACTCATTGCCGAATTTGAACCTGGAACTCTAGTCAACAGTCCATATACGGTGTCACTACACCAAGGAGTAGAGTTAACAGATGTGAAAATTTTCATTTGAATTAAATCTTAACACTAAAGTTTTCGATAACAGAAAGCTATATTATGCAAGGCGAGGGTGTCTTAGCAGGCGTAAAGTAATTATTTATCCGAGAGGCGCCGGTACTGGCAGAGGATCTTGTCTTTGCTCAAAACTGCATTAAACTTTCCAGACCTGCCGGAATCTTTGTTAATTGGATGAACGTCATCCGATCTCTAACTTATCCGGTGTTTATTCCTTGGCGCCTCTTTTTATATCATAGTTCTTTAATAAAAAAGTTATTTAAGTTTATAACTTGTCTACGAATCTAAGCTAATAAAATAAACAAGAGTTTTCCTTTTTGGATTTTTGGTTCATACGGATAAACTCGGACCGATACTAAGAAAATTACCTACAAGAAGATACAGTATTAGTGGGTACATTTTATTTTCAATAAATTACTGATCATATGATAAGAGATTTTGACGGGAATTCTGACAGGGTACTAAGGTGGGCATAGCTGTAATTGCCTGGAGTTGTGTTTGTTGTTTTATAGTAATGTGGTTTTATGCACCAAACTTCAGCTAAGATCAATAGAAGATCAATATAACTAATAGAGAGACAACTTTTGAGAGCCGATAGTGACAAACGAGCAGGTGGGTCACCTGATGGTGAGTGATCTACCCCGCCCATATTCACTATACCAAAATAATCATGATAGCGTTGTCTTAAAGGAAGGGAAATAGGGGTTGGGCAGGACCACAGGAAATCTCACTCACCGAACACAACGCAACAGCGAGCTGCCACTTTACTTCGTTTTTCTGTGAGACAGTGGTATCAAATCGGTCGAGCCGGCCCATTCGTGCTATAGACATTACTGTCCACAGCGTGGCTCTACCACTCAAAAAAAATGTAATGAAATACCTATGTATTTTACTATTAATAAAATATAATTTCATGTGAAGTTCGTTCAATACACTTATCGGGCAAATGTCTGTTCGGATCTGAGCCAAATACGATTTTACCAAGTGAATGGGTTGCCAAAAAATCATCGCCTATCAACATAAGTATTATGGTTAGAATATAGGTCTCTAGGTAACAAAGCAGTGGCGAAGGGGGCATAGAACACGATTTCCACCGGCTTCCCTTTACCAGATTCTCTTTACGTTACGTGGCGCAACACTCTTTGCATGTTGTAGAAAGAATTCGGCTGTTTTAGCCTGAGCCTTACGTTAATTCCTTTTGAGAAATCCCGTCCTGGGCAATTCAAACTATCGCTTTTCCCGACTTCGGATTCAAACCCAGGACTTCCCAGTCCACAGTCAATATATGCTGCCACTAGACCAAGAAGGCGACGACTTCTTTTTACCACATTGTAGGATTATAAACAGGCAATAATTAAAAGAAAATCTAGTTGGCTTCCCTTTTGATGATTTTCACCCTTCGCCCCTATAGCAAAGTAAGTATATTTTTGTTTTTTTCCAAACGAAGGCGATCAAGCCGATAGTCGACGATGGTAAGTGGTTACTGTCGCCCAAGCATATGGATAGTGTGCAATAAGTGCATATGATGGTATACTGTTTTGCGTCTAAATAAATAAATTAAATAAATAAATCCATAAAGATAAAGAGACACTACTACCTTGACAGTTTAATAAAAAAAAAAAATAACCAAATATTTTTTACAGATTTTAAAATAGCTGCGCTCGTCTTATCTTTCAATCGTCACAGCGATGGTGGTGAGGATGATGTTGATAATGCAAGAATATAACAAAAATCCAGTAATTTGTCTACCCTAATATAAATATTTGTGCACGTTACTGTCAGAATCGATTTATAGATCCTCACATAAGCTCACGCCTGTATCCCCAAAGGGGTAGGCAGAGGTGAACTAACGAACTAGAACTAGAAATGTGGGTACATTTCGCCGAGCTTAGTTCCGTCCCAGATGTGATAGGTGTGCGAGCCTATCGCCATATCGGGCACAAATTCCAGACTCCGGGCTGATATGGAAAAATCCAATATCACTTTGCCCGACCCGGAGATCGAACCCGAGACCTCAGGATGGTGGTAGTCGTACCGAAATACAACCGCGCCACCGATAGATTCTCGAACTAACAATTTAAACAAACGTCAGTAAGTAGCGAGCTAGGGCCGCAGTTAACTATTTACAGTGTCTAAATAGTTCTCGAATCTAAAGCGACATTAGCGAACTTATTCACTCGATTTTGGTGGAATTTTAAGTCAAGAAATGAAAGCGTAGTCAAAATCGAATCGAGTGTCAAAAGTCAGGGGGCAGGAATATTTTGACAATCGAATTCGTATCGAGCTCGATGAGCTTCTATAACATTTGTATGAACATTTAAACAAACGTCAGTAAGTAGTGAGCTAGGGCCGCAGTTAACTATTTACTGACTATAGTGTCTTAGTCACTGACTTTTGGCACTCGATTCGATTTTGACTACAGTTTCATTTATTCACTTAAAATTTCACCGAAATCGAGTGAATAAGTGCGCTAATGTCGCATTAGATTCGAGAACTTTTCATTTGGTAATTTTTAACGTGACATTAGTTCACTTTTTAACTCGATTTTGGTCTTAGACAAAAGAAGATAGAGGACAGGACATCACTATGAAAAAATGAATCATTCCTAATGTATGAAACGAAACCAAAATGGCGACATTGCGAAATTCCATCCATTAAAATAACAGTAAGGCATCTTCATGTTCCAAAATTAGTATTATTGCAAATAAAACACCGGATCTACAATAAAATCAATAAGTATTTATACGTTATTTAACTCTTATGACACGGTGACAATTTACATGTAAATAGATCGCGAAACTAAAATGGCGGAGCCGGCTTCATAGTAAACACGTAATTTTCTTAGTTATGCCGGGTCCTCTTATTTTTTCCTTAGTCATTGATTTCGGTGGAATTTTATATAACTAACGGCCGGTGTCAATAAACGATCTCAGTTTAGAGTGCAGATAGATCACGATTATGAACCAATCAAATCAAGTTATTTAACGGAGTCATGTTCAAACTGTGTTCTTATTGTCAAATTTTAGTAATCTGCTCATTCGAACTGAGATTGTTTATTGAAACCTGGCGTAAATGAAATCAAATCGAATCGAGTGTCAAGAATCAGGGGGCAGGACGGCAGTCGTATTTTGGTACAGTATTTGGAAACATCTACACCACCGAGGTAGTATATGATAATAAACTCATACGTTAATAAATAAATGTGTGTTGAATAAATAAATAACTTCTTCTTCTTCTTTATTTAAAAAATATGGCCTCCATCAAAGTTTGATGATTTTGCCAACGACAGTGTTTAATAAATCCATTACTCAAAAAAAAAACTAGTCAGACATCTTGAAAACAAAGAGTCAGAGTTCGAATAAATAAATAAATACATATTGTTATTACTCTTTGGTCGGCATATCATATCTAAATAATTTTTTACCGTCAAAATACAAGAGTCAAAAGACGTCAAACTAAAAAATTGCCATGTTTGATAGTTTAATAAACGCTCTTGCTATTAATTTTACAATACGTTTTTAAAGATACCCATTATAATTTAGTGAAATTATACTCGGTCTATTATAACACAATTCATTTACTGTGGATCTAATTTTTTATAAGCTATAAATATCACATTTACAATATTATTAAGCTCTACTCAGGCTTATTCAGGGTAAGATTTTATTTTTATTCTATTCTCAGAATCTTGAAATAGCCTCCTAAAATAGAATATTATAACATAATTGTTTGCCTCTGGGAAAATATTATTTACGTAGAAATTTCCACGTATTTTTCTTAAGTTCTTGTAAATAACATTTTCCTTTCAAAAATATTTCTATTATACTTTTTATGAAGGTGTTCAGTAGATAACACTACGTAGGTCGTACTTATATTGATAAGACTATTTCGAGAATGAAAAATATTATTTTGCTTTCTCTACTTTCAGTAAAATTGATCTCCATTGTACCTATATTGTTACTTGTTATCTTATTGTTATATTTAGATACGTACAATCTATTGGAACATCTTATATTGGTATCTTTTGAATAATTACATCGTTATCGAGATCGCAACACAACAGCTTAATATAAAAATACGCGAAAATACTTTCTAATAAAAGTACTTGCGATATAATACAGATAAGGCGTCTTGGTCACGTTAACTTTACACTTAATACAGTTCCGGAACCGTATCTGGTAAGAAACTACTTAACATTCTTGGTTATGTCCGCCCCACTTCACTATAACTGACTGTTCCTAGCATTCCTAGCGCTGTATCTTACGTAACGTTATATAACATACCTATTTTGTTATGGCTGGCAATGCCGTCGAACACTGGGGCGAAATCCGCACTTTAAGCTGATACTAGACTTAATTGAAATATGTTTTGTTATTTGTACATCTTTGTCCCTTAAACTCCATTTATCTGACTCCAAACTATTAATTTAGTCATTTTACCGCCGAACGTTCATAGACTTAAGGCCATGCCGTTTGAGGGTTCCTTATCTGTTAAAATTGTGTGCCGAAAATCAATGTAAGAAGCCGTTAAAGTTAAGTGGCGTTTGACCATTCGGGCGTTAGTATGTCTCTTATCCATAATATCTTAACAACCATATAAAATATCGAGATAGCTAATTATTCTACTCGCCTTTATAATAGATCTCAAAAGATTACGTAAACCTTTCCATTAAACGTTTGCCTGAAAATGAATGACCAATTGCCTTATCTAAAGGTTAATTGAATTTGTTGTACAGATTAATTGGATAAACTGGTTCTTAAATATAATTTGAATTGAATTGTTTTATCTAAGGAACAACAATGGCGAAAGAGGCGATCTCCAAGTTCGACCCCAACACGGAAGCGTTTCAAATGCGGGCGCAATGGAAGAAAGTGGACAACTGCAGGAAACTTTGGTTCGACAGATGGAGCTGGCTTCTGGACGAGAGAAAGTAAATTTAAACAGTTAATAGCTTTGATTTTATTCGCAAGGGCCGGTGTTTCTGCCACGAAACAGAAACAGGATGCCTGAGACAAGAATTAACTATTATTTTATTATTAACGTACCTTTCTGGCTGACGTTTTAGTAGAGTTATCTTAAAAACTGCAGACATTGTGGGAACAAGGAGTTTCTATCCAGATATGCACTGAAAGTTGTCTTTGTGTAGTGCCACTATAAAACTAATCGTGCCGTTTGTATCCTAAGCTTACTTATAACAAACAGTGCACTGTTTACTCGCGCGTCGCGCGTCGCGAAGGAAAACCAAGGTATTGAGAGTGGGTTGGCACATTTGACTCAATTGACTCAATTAGAAAATCAAGATTTTTCGTCTTGCTTTACGTAACGCGCTTTATTAAGGACGTTGATGTTATTTAATTAGACCATTCCATTTGCCATTTGTTCGTCCTCTTATTGATGTTTATAATTTTACTAAATACCCACTAAATACTCGAACATTTCCCGATACAAAATTAATTTGATTTGTTGTTATTGTTTTTTCGATAGTATAAAAAGCTACTGGAAATGTTTAAACAAGGTTAAAATCTTAAGTATAAAGAAAAAATACAAACGTTATTTTATCCGATTTTAGCTTTAGCTAGCTATTATTATCTATTATAAACATTAAAAAAAAAACTGTTCACTGTTCAGACTCAAAGGACTTTAGGATTGGGATTGCGTGCCAACCGGCAACCGGCAACGCACCCATGATTCTTTGTGTCTTGTCTAACCCCCGGTTCAAATAAACAATCTGAGTTCGAATGCTCAGATAGATTACTTACCATCATTACAGACCGTTTACCATCATGTGACCCACCTGCTCGTTTGCCAGTCTTTGCTTTAGAAAAAAACATCCAAGGGTTCATGAGAAAATTTCTAGTATTCCGTCGAAGTTGTGTTAGAAAGTGTTCGCATGATAGGATCCGCCACTCGATATCAATTCATATCCGCTTGAATAACTTGCCACACCCACTCGAGTCTTAGGGACTTAGATATCGTGTAATTATGTTGCTAAATCTAGCTAGAAACGGTATGTTTAAGGTCCCACGATTCTGCAGCGCAGAGATCGGTCTCAAAACTACTGCTACCGCAAAATGACAATCACACGCAAAGTGTACTAAACGCATAATGTGCAATACGCAAAATGTACAACGCTGATATGGTTTTTCAAATAGAAATAAAATAAATTGTGATTGCCGACTTACGGCCGGTTTCAATAAACAATCTCAGTTCGAATGTGTAGATAGATTAAAAAATTAGCCAATAAGAACACAGTTTAAACATGACTCCGTCAGATGACGTGATTTGATGGTTCATAATCGCGATCTATCTGCACTCTAAACTGAGATCGTTTATTGAAACCGGCCGTTAGTATTTGAACACATTACCTAGCGCAATGTCGCTTTGAATTTCAGTACCCTTAGTACGAGTTTTCTTGATTCTCGAAATGGACGATAGTTTACAGTTTCTCCATACATTTTTTAGTTAGTTGTAGTTTCCGCAAAGTGGCGCTGGTAATCAAATGTATGAACAAAACGCAAACTGTCATCGATTTCGAGAATCGAGAACTGTCATAATAAACTCATACTAGGGGTACAGAAGGTCGCATTCGTTTGTTGGAAGTAAATTGCGAGTAAGTAGTAAAAGGTAACTACAGTTCAGCTACCTAACCACGCGCCGCGTCAAAGCGACAACATTCGCCACGGAAATTAAATTAATCGTGAGCTCTAAAGTTTCATGCAAGACTAATGTCAAACACGATCGTTCCTAGTTCACGAGCGATTTAACCGCAAAAATCGCCATACAAAATTTGTGTAGACATTACGTAATCCGTTGGCCTGTGAGAATAATAGACGACTTCGTAAACTAGGTTTTGTGGGAGGAACACTTTTGTCAGACTTAAAAAGGGGCTTATCAATTCTTCTATATTTTTATGTATGTTACGCAATATTTCTATCAAATGCGGACTGATTTTTTTTAGATTATTTTTGGAGTTTTGGCGGGAATTCTGACAGTGCGGGTGGTCGCTTGTTTTAATGATTTCATATTTTAGTCTAAAGTTGTGGTTTAAATGTGATGTGTATCTAACCAATAAACATCAACGAAGATGGACAGTATATGGAAGCTTTGAAATAAGTTATTTTGGATGATTTTTGTCGGGTGGATGGGTCGACCATGTTCGATTCCTCCACTGCGAGAAAATCGTCTATAAAACATCAAACTGGAAGGAATTGACGCCAAAATTCCAGCAGGGCCTTGAAATCGAACACATCAGACTTCATTGCACTTGCGAAAACTTAAATCTAGGAAAACAATTTCCCTAACTTGACATTGGCATTATGTATTTCAATTGCCATAAAAAAATAAATAAAGATTATTTTTATGTTCACCAGAGCTTATTCCAATGGAGGCCCCTTTTCATTCGGTAGGTTAAGTTTTTAAACTTGTGATTATTAAATATGTATTTATAGCGGTGACTGATGAAGGAGTAGGTTGATTATCTTATGGTAAGTGATCGCCACCGTCCAGACACCTATACCAAAAGGGGTTGGAGGTTTAGGTACTTTACCCTCGGTTTTACGGGATAGTATCATCTAATAATCCTGCACAAAAACATTACACATGGTATTTCTACAATATTTTTTCTATGGTCCATTGTTACATGAGCAGGAGATAATGTATTTATTTTTTTGTTTTTAGTTTTGTTTCGAAAAATCATGTGCAGGAGCGTCTTTAAATGAACAGCACGGATATCCTTGGACCTACGAGACCGTCGCGACTCGCGAACAATATTCTTTTCTCATGGTGTGTACTCACCAACCGAACGAACGTTCGCGAATCTACGCCTGGGGGGTATTATAGCAGTATTGTTATAATATTACTTCGTTTTTTTTTGTCCGGGATTCGGCACAAGTAAGATTTTAATAATACTGCTATAAGAGGCAGTGGTGTGCATTCCATATAGACATAGAAACACTGTCTACTCTGGCAATTTACTATTTACAAAAATGTTAACCAAAAAATCGTGACCAAAAAGAATTTTCAATTTTAGCAGCACCCCGCATTTTAAATCAAAATGGGAATGTATTATGATAATAAAAGTAATGGGAGAGTTGGAGAAAATCATTTTTAAATTTTTTTGTCTACCCCGATTGGAATACCTGTGCACGTCACTGATAAGAGGTGGTGGTAACTCCCCTGTTGCGGTCATACAAACAAACTTTCGCTGTTGTGTCGATGCAACAGGCATATATCCGCGATCATATATCATACATATATCATGTATTGTCTGGACTTTAAAAGAGGCCATAACCCTGGAGTTTGTTTCGGCATTTCTTCTCGGGGAAGGCCACTAAATGCCGACGCCATTATTATTTTTTCAATATATGTATAACTGTAATTGACATGTGAAAGTGATATGAAATATCCTATTTGCAGAATAAATGATTTGAATTTGAGTTTGAGTTTGAATTTGAATCGTTCGTTCGATTGGTGTGTACCCGGCATCAAAGTAATTTGTGTTATAGCATCACGCCTCGCATCATTGTCTCGGCGGCGATCTGCGTGCTCCGTCCTCCGTGCTACCCACATCCCGTTTTACCTCTGACATTGGCAGTAATGCTCGTTGTCCGTCATTATTGTTTAACCATGGACGTAAAATAAAGATGGACGGAGCGCTAGGAACATTGAAAGTGAAGCAGGGTTTTCGGCCTATTCGATCGCCGGCTAATACGTGTCGATAGATCGAATGAGTTGAAAACCCTGCATCACTTTCAATGTTCCTAGCGCTCCGTCCATCTTTTTTTTTACGTCTGTGTGTACAACCTTGGTTTAATTTGCGACTATTCCAGGGAGACGTTAGCCGAGGTGGATGCCATTCGTCAGGAGGCTGCCGCGATGCTTCTTCAAGCGGTGAGTAAGTTGGAGACCGCCAAGTCGTTGAAGCCAGTACCGGTCACGTCCACGGGAGATATAGGCTGGCTATCAACCAGGTGAATATCAATAATTATGCAGTCATTATACACCCATTGTCGCCTGCATGGTCTTTTTTTTCCCTCAGGGAATCTATTTACAGATAACTCCACGCTGGAGCATGGAGGTATGTCGGCCTCACAGGCCCTAAAGCCGTTCTACCGACTAAACCCCGCGGTGTTCCTCTCTCTCCCTATTACGAAGGCCTCCTTGGTCTAGTGGCAGCATGTATGGGCTGTGGACAGGGAGGTCCTGGGTTCGATTCCCAGGTCGGGCAAGGAAAATTTTCTAATTCAATTTGTCCTAGACTGGATCCCTCATAGGAGTTTGACTCTGGCGGCCGGTCGTATAAACGAAACCAAATCTGCAACATGATTAGAAAAAATAATTATACAACTATTACTGGGATTTGACAGCCTCCGTGGCGCAGCGGGCGCGTAGCCGGCTGTGGAACGTGAGGTCGCGGGTTCGATTCCCGGCCGAAAGTCTCTCGTAGTTCTTGATACCCACCACACAAGACTTGATCTTAGTATGGGATCATGACTGTATATGTGACTGTTGGGTGTATTAAGTCAAAGAAACGAACTCAGTGAGGATTTTTAAATCGAACTTTCACTTAGTCCCAGCCATTTTTTATAAGAAAAACAGACTGACAGACAGAGTAAGCAAAGATTTTCTTGTAAAAAATGACTCGGAATAAGTCAAAATTCGATTTAAAAATTCCAAACCCTCGCTGAGTTCGTTTCTTTGACTTAGACTTAGTCGATGTTCGCTCTAGATCTCAGCCTTAGAGTAGATGGCGTCAGATCCTAAGACCTGAAGATCATGTACCTTTACTAGTTTTTAACATTTGTTACAAATTATTATATCGTCATCATCATCAGCCATAGGACGTCCACTGCTAAACATAGGCCTTTACTCCTAGGACGAGTTTATTTTGACAGTTTTCGATTAATAAAATCGACGATAGTTCGCGTTTTGTCCATACATTTGACTAGCAGCGCTATTTTGCGGAAACAAACTAAAAAAAATATGGAATAATTATCGTCGATTTCGAGAATCGAAAAAAACTGGTACTAAGGGTACTTATTTATTGGTTTCCTTATAATTCTATTTGACCGTTAAAAACTCTTTCATAGTATTTATGTTGTAATCCAGTAATAAACTGTCAGTACAAGCTACGCAAACGTTTCCATCACAACGTCCCATACCGTTGATGGTAACTGTTCATGACAAGTCACGTTCACACGACTGACGACACGTGTTGCGTGTATTCGTGTATATTCCCAATAAATAATATACTTTGGTCCAGCGATAGCATATGTGGGTTGTGACTGGAAGGTCCTGGCTTCGAACCCCAAGTCAGATAACGCGATTTTTTTAGCATTTAGCCCGAGATTGACTCAGGGGCAAATGTTAAGGCGCGTCATCCTGCACTAGCTTTTCTCGAAACATTAGACAAAAACACATACGCAAAACAACGATTTTTAAAAATACATGTTTTGTGTAAATCTTTTGTGTAATGTTTTAGTGCATGCCACGCGGCTTTAGGTGGGCGGATGATCCTGGAAACGAAACCGAATCCTTTTGCAACATGTTAAAAACGATGTGTCGCTGACCCCATATACCTCTAGATATGAGGTGGTAGAGCCACGCTGTAGACAGTAACGTCTATAGCACGAATGGGCCGGCTCGACCGGTAAGATACCACTGTCTCACAGAAAACCGAGGTAAAGTGGCAGCTTGCTGTCGCGTTTCGTTCGGTGAGTGAGATTTCCGGTCGCCCATTTCCCCACCCCCTTTCCCAATCCCCTTCCCTCCCCTTCCATTCCCTCCTTTTAGGTTGGCAACGCACCCAAGATTTTTTTGTCTTGGGTGTCTATGGGCGGTAAAAATCACTTACCATCAGATGACCCATCTGCTCGTTTGCCAATTTCCGCCAAAAAAAAATGAACAGGCTGAAGAAGATACCCATAAAATGACACTTTACGACGTTTAATAACATCTCACAACTCAAAGGGATGTAAAAGCCGTGTGACTTACAAGACCATTCAAAAGTGTCTTAGGACTCGCGTGAGAGCGTCGCAATTCCACTCAAAAGGATTCTTGGGAAAATGAACGGCGCATTGGCGTTTCCAAGTGTCTTTATATGAGGAAATATGGAGCATGTTTTAAGACGCGATATTACACGGCTATCTCCCTGTAGCATGTCCTGGTTTGACGCTCTATTTCTCGTACGATGGGAAACCGTCTCGTAATACAAGCTATACAAAACGATTCAATACAAGTATTATGAGGGTTTCTAGTTTCCTGGAGAATGAATAGCATGACTGGAGCGCATTGGCGACGATTCTCATCGTGACTTGTGTCACTCTTGGCCGGACTAGGGAAACGTATGCGTTATGATGTGGCGATTGGCTGATTTGCGACACATTTCAAGGATCCCTATTGGGATAAAACTCAAAAATACTGTGGCAGTAACCTATGCGCGCTAGCTGTATAAAGGAAATTGCTGCACCCATTGACTTGAAATCTGCTTGAGCCTTAAAATAATTAATGGATTAAACTGCAAGTAGTTCGCATCATTGTCCCATTTGGTCGTTGGCTCCATCTTCTATAAAATAAATAAAAGATCGAAATCGTCCGAAACTATGCTTGCCACTTTTAACTTTCTTAATGCATTTATTCCGAATGAAGCGATAGGTGCGGTCACTTCCTTATAACTATCATGAACAATAAACTTAAATAAAATAATAAATAAATGTTGAATAAATTTAATAATACTTTATATTTTCAGACCCGATTGTCAATTGGAAATCTACACATCATGGCTTTCGAAGGTCCCGGTTAAGCTTCCCGATGCTTGGGATCATAAAGAATATATGGGACCGAAGACCTATGAATAGTTTACCGATGAAAAAGTTACCTTATTCAAATCTTTATTCAAATCAACTATAATTAAATATACAATATGGGCCTTACTTATAAAAACAGTTTAACTGAGCAAATGATAAAGAATAGCCTGTCCCTTTTATTTTCAAACGAAGTGACACAAGGAAAAAAGTGACAGCCTATTCTTAGCCATTTGCTCAGCCAAATTGTTTTTATAAGTAAGGTCCTATATGTATAGACTACGGAGCTGTTTAATTGCTAAGTAGACTAGTAGTATTTACTATTCATTCCAAGAAGAGCTATCATAACTTTACAGTCCAGGAGATTCTGCTTGAATGTCAGGATATCAACCCGTTCCATAATACAGTTAAAGATAACCAAGGGATCACTTTATAAACCATTTAGCTTAATTCGTAAAACCAATACATTATCGACCAACTATCGGCCATTATCGGTAACAATCACTTGGCACTAAACTCGTAATTGAACAATTACTAAAAACCATATTACAGCTACATAACTATTGTTACATTCCTGCGAGGTCAACGTTGAGGTATATTGATTACGATTTACCGCTTTTATGCTGTGTGTGAAAGATTTGAATTGCTAAATATTATGATAAACCATTTACGGCGATAAACATTTATCTGAATTTAAATCACTTTTGTGCACCACACCTACACAATATTCTGCACGTTATATTCACTTTGAAGCTGAAACACTGACAATAAACTGAACGCTAATTTCTTCATTCCCGTTGCACAAAATATAAAGAAAGTTTACCGCCGTTGATTAAAAGTAAGTTGATTAAAAAAAATACGATTTACGTGTGTGCACTAATGATCAGTGAAACATTATAAACAAATATATATTTAACAAAGATGAGATGAGAAAGTTCACTTACCTTTTGAGCGTAGTGTGCTTGGTGCCATTGCTTAGCAGTTTATGCTTGGGCTTGTCGTGGGCGCCAGTAGGCGTCGACGAAGATATCGTTAGATCACTGGCGAACGAGCTCGTCGACGACTCTTTGGAAATGTTTGTCCTGTTCCGCCTGGCGGCTGACTCGGGACTGCCGGGACTGCCGCTCAGCTCCAACGCCAGCCTGCTCTTCCCAGGGCCTGGCGGTGGCTTCTCCTCCACCGGCACCATGTACGAGAGCATGGCTACCTACACCCCTCTCCTCGATGACATCACTATCCAAATTAAGTGATGATATCCATTTCAAAACGAAAATTTCTAATCCTTCCTTTCATAAACTTCTCTCTCGGCGGCTGAGATCTGTAATACAAACGTAATTAGTTTCTATGATGATAGATCGTGCACTTTCACACAACAATAATAAATTATTTGATTCAGCAACTCGAACATTAAACTAATGACATGTATAACACTGAAACAAATTTGTTTTTTATATCGTGAGAAAGCATGGTCGCAATTTTTATCGTGGGTTCACCTTCGCAAATCATACTTTCACGTAAATAAATACTTACAGACGCGATAATCCACGTGATGGGACGTACACAAGGGGGAAACCAAGAGACAGAGTGATTTTCTACAAATATCTCGAATACAAAAAACGATTCGTCTTTGGCAGAAAAATGTTTTTTTGGTGATTTCGGCGTTGCCAAAGACCTTCACCTTGAGATGAGTAATTTAATTGAACGAATTACAATATAATTTTTTGTAGGAAACGTTACTTATTATGAGTGCTTGACTGAATGTCCAACCTCGCCCGTTTTATTGTAATTACGATAATGGACTTATCATCCACATATTTTTATCGGTAAGCCGATTACATGTGCGTCTTGAACACGGCCCTGATCATGAATGAGCAAGGAATCCGCAATCATCGAAATCTACGTCATCTATTCACAAAATAACTAAAGATAAATCTTCATTAACACTCTAAATTCATCTTGATTTAATGAATGGTTTAAAATTAGCCTCTTACTTTGCCATCGAAATTAGCGTTTGTTTATTTATCTACGCAAGTTGTCTAATTTTGAATCGTGGAAATGATATATCCGCGGGCTGACGAGAAAATTACTCAAAGCGAGCCTGTATTTACCATCATTTTTATGCAGAAAACATTCTTGAGATAATGTATTCGAAAATATCGTGTTTTTGAACGAATGTAGTCGTTTACAACTGTTTACAGCGTATGAATATAAAGGAAGCAGCTTGCCAGATGGAACACGGACATTCTATCCTGAGCTGTCTTTACACTTTCTTCCGCTATTCCTATTTACATGTCTGATGTTGGCTCCCACACAGTGTAGCGGCGATAGTACAATACAGTAGGGTAACTTTTGTCATTCGATCTGATTACGTCGATTCAGTTTCATTTACTGTCTTAAAAATCCATGAATTCGACGTAAAAAGTGCGTTAATGTCGCGTAAAAAATTGCCAAACAAAGTCTGGAATTTAATGTGACAGCACACCTTTTAACTCGATTTCGGTGGAATTTTAAGTCAATAAATAAAATCGAATGGTAGCCAAAATCGAATCGAATATCAAAAGTCAGTCTAGTACGGGTAGGCTTCGACCAAAACTATAATCATCATATCGAACTCTTCGGATTTGAGGCATCTTTTCATGGTCCCAACAAATATCCAATATTATACCTACATAAGAAATTAATTCATATCACTAACCTATTTCAACGTTACGAATTCCCTGTCATTATCGTATTGTCGGAAAATTAAAACATGTACCAATTTGGTCGCAAAAGGAAAGGTACGTCGAAATGTCGGCGGGTTAAAAAGCAAGTCACTGTTCGTGATGTTTTAATTTAATCAGTACAATGTGCAGTCGTCGTGCACAACTGAGCTCACATCGGTTGTTCCACATCTTGCCTTTGCCAAGGTCAAAACTAATTACGTGCATGATTTTATACAATTATCTAAATATAGGCAGACTATTGGTACGGAGGCGCCTAGTTTTTATGGCGATTATATCTATTAGGGACCACCCGGTGAGTCTTTCGGGTCTAACAATAAAGCATTCACTTAAATTATTTTGTCTTATCTCGCAACGTAAACATGGATTTGCATAAATAAACTAGATGCAGAATTAATCGTGCTGCGTTTTGAGACAAAGAATTTGGAATGCTCTACAAAAAAGCAGGTTCAAACTAACATAAACTCACGCCTGTATGCCCGAAGGGGTAGGCAGATCGCGCACTAGTGAACTAGTACACCCATATTTCGCCGAGCTTAGTTCCATCCCAGATGTGATAGGAGCCGAGCCTTATCGCCATATCGGGCGCAAATTCCAGACTTCGGACTAATATGGAAAAATCCAATATCACTTTGCCCGACTCGGGGATCGAACCTCAGGTCAGTAGTCGTACCGAAATACAACCATGCCACCGAGGCAGTTCTGAGGTTCAAACTATAATATTATAAAAGTCATTTGATTCGACAAACATATCATGAACTCTACATATTGTTTTTTATTTGAACTAACCCTTGGGCATTTCCGCGAAAAAATACGTTATTACCGTCGTTAAGTATAGGCAATGGTAATGACAAACCCTAATAGTATTATAATTCAAACGATATAGGGCCTTACTTATAAAAACTGTTTAACTGAGCAAATGGTAAAGAATAGTCTTTCCCTTTTATTTTCGAACAATGTGACACAAGGAAAAAAGTAGATGGTTAAGAATAACCTGTCACTTTTTTCCTTGCGTTACATTGTTTAAAAATGAAAGGGACAACCTATGGTATAAAGGAAAGCAGCGCTTAAATATTTTTATAAGTAAGGGGCATAATATACCCTAGATGCACAGTTCTTTGCAAATATCCTCCTAGAAAGTGGTCTCAGCAATAAAACAAAGAAAAAGATCACAAGTTCTAATTAAATCAACACAATTATAACTCTATGCCGGTGTTATAAAGTAGCTTTTTGAACGAAATGATCAATAGTTCTGAAATTTGAATTTTGAAATTTAGAATTCTATTGGCGTCCGACTGTAGGGAAAAGGAGTGCTTAAGCACTACTTTGCTGTCCCATTTTCCGAACGTCAATTGTGCATCTAGGTGTATAATATATCGATGAGTAAGTCCCATAATTACGTTCATATATTTGTTATGAACAATGCTGCCAACAGTCATTATAACGCTATAAAGCGTATCAAAACATCAAGGTAGAATTCCTAGGTGCTCTGCCAGATATATTTGTGTAACCAACATGATCGGACATGACCGCCTCGTTGGGTTAATGACAGCGTACGTAAACTGAGACCCGTGGAGTCCTACATTCAAATAAGTCGTATTGGGTAATTGACTATTTTTTTTTATTTTATACGAAATTTACGTCATCTAAAACGTAACACAGGAAGAAATATTGAAATACTCCCAAAAATAAAAAAGTTATAAGCCTTTGTAGTTTGGTGTAACCTTCAAACAGCGGGGAAGAGAAGTATCAGTAAAATCACGTCACGGCCATAACGGCGCGTGCGTTGGAAAGGTATAGCAAAATATGTCCACTACGCCCTCACTCTTGCTCATTGCAGAATTTAAAATATGAATTACTGCCTCATTTTTCAACCAATTTCGATGCGGTTTGTAGAGAAGGGTTTCTTTTTTGTTTTATTTGCTATTACCATCGATATATTATATACCTAGATGCACAGTTGACGCTCGGAAAATGGGACAGCAAAGAAGTGCTTAAGCACTACTTTTACATACAGTCGAACGCCGATATAATTCTAAATTTAAAAATTCAAATTTTAAAACGCTTGCTCACTTCGTTTAAAAATCTACTTTATATCACTGGCATACGGTTATAATTGTGTTAATTTAATTAGAACTTGTGATTTTTCCTTTGTTTTATTACTGAGACCACTTTTTATGACGCTATTTGCAAAGAACTGTGCATCTAGGGTATATTATATTGATGGCTATTACATATAAAAATTTGTATGAAATGAAACATAGTCAAGTATCCAATTCGAGTAACTACCAATGTGGTTTGTTTATTATATGCAAAATGTGGATGTTTTAGTTCCCTAGTACGCGTCTACGTACACCTTCGGGATACAGGCATGAGCGTATGTTATGTGTTTTCGACCGACTTCCACAAAAGGAGGAGGTCCTCAATTTGTCTGTATTTTTTTTATGTATGTTACGCGATATCTCCGCCAAATGTCGACCGATTTTCAAAATTCTTTTTGTGTTCGATAGGGCTTATTTCAAGGGTGGTCCCATATAAATTTGGTCACGATCGCATTTGAAGTCGGTTTGTTAAGTTTTTAAATTTGTGATTTTTTTTCAAATTATATGAAATGAATGCTATCAAATATCATACTTGTATCAATCAACTACAATACACAAGTTTTATTACCATATGGAACTGAACCCATGGAATGGAACCTACTACTACTGCAAATAAAGCATTTTTGTATCCATCACCCATCTCGATAAGCTGCAATGAAGCGATGGACATAAGCCCGGCGAGTATACGTGCACTAGTTGCGCTCTGACTACCCCCGAATGCGGTGATTGTGTCAAATGTCCCCGCGACATGTCCCCGGCTCGTCCCGGCCCCGTGTCGGCCCCGACCCGTGTTTTAATGACTCGTTAACGGTAACCAGGGCTTTCAGAACGCCATTAGTAAATCAATGATGTCAGACGCATAAAGCGCACAACCCCCACATGCTCACAAACCTCCTCCTATTCCCACCTCCGTTTATAACTACGGTAGTATTTGTTTTAAAATCGTTTATTCAGGTTTCTCAATTGTTTCGGATCGATTTTGAGTAGATTAAACATAGTTAATTTTATTGGTCAAGCTAATGAATGAATGGGCAAATTGGCACCTGATTAAGTTTTTATGCGGATAATACGATTATTTTAATCGGTATTTTATTCACCCCTACCTGTCACTGCCAGTTATGGATTAGAGTTTACACATAGTACACCACACCATGGTGGCATAATATTTGTTAGTAGAGTCACACACCTTCAAAATTTTTACGAAGCGTTCTTAGATTTCGTAGCGCAATTGGCGAGTAGCCGGCTGTGAAACAAGAGGCCGCGGGTTCGATTCCCGTCCCGTCCGATTCGTGCCCCACAATATTTGTTTCGGGTTTGGGTGTTGTGAGACCGAAAGTATCTCGTAGTTCCTGATACCTACGACATAAGACTAGTATCTTAGTGTTGGGATCAGGACTATGTGTGTGACTGTTGGGTGTTATTTATTTATTATTTTTTATTTATTAGGTTTCCTTGCGATATTTTTCTTCACCGTTATAACGATAATCCACAACAAACAAATAATTACTGCCTCCGTGGCGTGGTGGTATTTCGGTACGCCTACGTTTCTGAGGTCTCGGGTTCGATCCCCGGGTCGGGCAAAGTGATATTGGATTTTTCCATATCAGCCCGGAGTCTGGAATTTGTGCCCGATATGGCGATAGGCTCGCCCCCTATCACATCTGGGACGGAACTAAGCTCGGCGAAATGTGGGTGTTCTAGTTCGCTAGTGCGCCTCTGCCTACCCCTTCGGGATACAGGCGTGAGCTTATGTAACAAATAATTAACGATAAATGAAAGCGCTCTACATCAAGCCCTTATTCATTGAAAAAAACCGTACCAGTGTTTAAAATAAGACTGACCGATTTTCACTGATGGACAGCATCATCTAAAATAAATAGCCGACATGATTTATTTATATTCTTATCTCGCAGTCAGATGGACCGAATATTTGGTCTGAATTATAATACCGAGGTAAATGGATTGTGAGATTTCAATAGCAAATAATCTAAGATATAACGGTATAAGATTTCAACAAACAAAACTATACTTGACAATAGGAATCCGAAATTGATTTATAATTTTTCGGTTCAGTTTGAAACGTGACTTATTTTCGTTATAACAAAATATGCATTTTATATTACTCTAAGAGTTATTTAATTTGTTAACATAACACATAACATAAGCTCACGCCTATATCCCCGAGGGGGTAGGCAGAGGCGCACTAGCGAACCAGAACACCCACATTTCGCCGAGCTTACTTGCATCCCAGATGTGATAGGGGGGTGAGCCCATCGCCATATCGGGCACAAATTCCAGACTCCGGGCTGATATGGAAAAATCCAATATAATTTTGCCCGACCCGGGGATCGAACCCGAGACCTCAGAACCGTAGTCGCACCGAAATACCACCACGCCATAGAGGCAGTTGTTATAAATTATAATATTCTGTTTACTGTTTTAAATCCTGTTGTTAAAATTGTTGCAAACTTGGACAATAACACTGAACACAATTAGCAATGACACCGATAGTGGCGTCTAAATGAATACCAAAACTGTATCGCAAAATATAGAGGTGCTATAGTTAGTATATTATTTGGCACTGCAGACCTATTTCCTTTGCCTAGTTTATGAGTAGGTGACGTCTATAAAACAGTTTATGACCTTGCCGCTGGTGCGTCCGCAGACAAATTGGCTAAAAATATCACTTGCTTTTAACCCGTCAGAGGCGGCACATATATATGTTCCATAAGCGAATGGGCCACCGGAGGCCGAGCCGCCCGTGACTATCTACCGAGGTTTATGACGTTTCGTTCATGATGTACTATCGTGAAATGTAGAGACACATGCTCCTGAAGGTTGCGCGCGCCAGTTTCATTAACACCATACGAATTATAATACCGGGTGTTCATAAAATTGCTACCAATACAGGAAGAATGATTTAAATAATGTAAAGTAAAAAAATTAAATATTTAACTTAATTTTTTTATAAATTATTAAATATGGGGATTTTAAAAAGAGGATACGAGGATACCTGTAAGTAGTCGCAATTAGCATAAGAATAGCTTTGTGTATGCGAAAAATAATGAATTACCCCATAGGTGGTTTGCAAATGTACTGCAGCTGACCCAATGAGCCAGAAAATTTTTATCATCACAAATTCAAGTTTCCATTATTCAAAAACTATGAGCTTTACGAAATTTTAAACTTTACCACTAGATTGCTAGCCGTCCCCTCTTTAAGTGTAGTTATTATTGATACCAACTTTATGAAACATCATGTATAATAAAAAAATTAAATTGGGCCTTACTTATGGCGCGTCTACTGCACCTATTTTTCTCGAAACAAAACACAAAAACACATACGCAAAACACTGATTTTCATTGTATCCTGCTTATAAAACAATGGACAATAGACGAAATTGTGTAGCGAAAAATGTTTTGTGTAATGTTTTATTGCAGGAGACGCGGCTTTATAAAAACATTTTGACACTTTTTGTCACTTTTTCCTGCGTTACATTGAATATTATAGGGACAAGCAAAGAGGGACAAGCTATTCTTAAAGATAAAAAGCCCTTAATTATTTTTATAAGTAAGGTGCATAAGATATTAAATGCTAGTTACAGTCACACGCGGTCGTATTACAGCCTACAGGTGGATGTAAATGTAACTATATATTCTCGCGTTTTTAAACCGCAACCAAATGGTTCGTGTTTTTTGAACAACATTTCGAGTTGCAACAGCGGTAAATGAATACAGAGCGCGTAAGTAAAGGCATTTGAACTCGACGTTCTACGAATCAACAACCATGTAGATGCAAAATGTGATTTTATTATCCGGATTTAGCGAAATACGCGCACCGCCTTATGTTCGTCGTGTTTCTGATGACATCATGACATCAAGATCGGTGTGGGAATGACAGTATAATAACATTCCTCGGTGAGGGAAAGGTCACTCACCTCGGCTGAACTCAACCTAACTATCGTTCATCTTCGCCTCAGCGGATTGTAATCAGTGCAAACTAATTGGAAATATTCGCGATAATGTTCGCCTGTGCTTTGAAATTAGGTCGAGCGCCAACTAAGGTGTTAACAAGAAAAAATAAAGCAAAATCGTCTAATTAATAATTACTAGGATTTTTATACCAACCAGTAAATAAATATAAATTGATGGGAGATCTTTAATTGGATCCTAATGAATCTCATTCCAAACACAATACAGCCATTTAACTCAATTATTCATAATAAACGCTATTTAATTAAAAAGTCGCGTTCTCTGTTAATCTGTATTCTTTTTTATCGAATTTGTAAATAGAAAACGTCAAGAGCGCACCTAAAAACTATAGAGTAGCGGTTCTCCCCGCTCTGGAGGAGTTGACTGCGGGCTTCAAGTAACTCGAGTGCCACTAGCCTCCGACCAACCAAGAAGTGAATGCAAAAACTACACTCTTGAAAATGCAACGTGATTAAGAATTCTCTCTCGCTGAATAATGAAAAATTAAATATTCATAACATTTTCTAGGAAATGAACTTTTATTTTGTCCATTAATTTAAGTAGGTCGTGAACCACATAGCTTGTATTCTTTGTGGAAGAGTACGCGGGTTTATAAAGCAATGTAATGGTTTGTTCAATCATGTCGGTGCCCCGGTCAAACCGTGACGGTAACGTGCATTGTCATTAGCATAGATAATGAAACGATTTGTTATATTGCACAGACAGTGCGTTCCACTAAGCGTCCACAACGATCAAAATGCTCCTTTAGCCGTTCCACATGACGACCGCGGTCGTTGTGGTCGCGGCGAAAACGTCACTTATGACGTCATGACTTACGCTCACGCGAAGCTCACGACGACCCATCTAAAAAGGTGGGTCGTTGTGATCGTTGAGAAAATTAGTGGCGTTTTCAAAACTCAATGCATCAAAAATGGCGACCGTTAAGCTTACGTTATTTCATGCGGAAAGATATATTTTAGTAGAAGTGAATGTTTCTGCAGTGGATATATAAAAATTAAATTATATTTTTTTTCAATATAAATCGATTTAAATCATAATTAATTAAGTTTATTTTCAAGGCTTAGAGATTATAACCAAACCCGTTAAATATTTTGCATTCTTTTTATTAACTCGCCGTTTGTATTATTTACCTCCACGCTCAAAACGCTCTATAATCCATTCCACTTGAGTTTACGACAGTAACGCTCACAAGCAAGTGGAACGGGAAAAACTGCGGTCGTGAGCGTGGTCGTTGTGAACGCTTAGTGGAACGCAGCCAGAGAAGACACAACAACTTCTAACAGAACCGTCTCAGTGACGTAGGCTGAGATCTATAAAGCGAACTTCGACTAAGTCGAAGTCAATGGGCCTTACTTATAAAAATATTTTCGATTATCTTTTCGCTAAGAATAGCCTGACACTTTTTTCCTTACGTTACATTGTTTAAAAATGAAAGGGACAACCTATAGTTAAAGATAAGCAACGCTTAAATATTTTTATAAGTAAGGGGCAAAGTAAGAGGATTTTGACATAATCCGAGTCCTTTTTTACAAGAAAATATTTGCTCATTTGTTCGTCAGTCTGTTTTTCTTGTAAAAAACGACTCGGACTAAGAAAAAGTTCGATTTAACAATTACAAATCCATACTGAGTTCGTTACTTTGACTTCGAATTAGGCGAAGTTCGCTCTATAGATCTCAGCCCTAGAAAGTAGTGAGCGTTATGGCGGGTACACACCAACCGAACGAAGGCAAAGGAACGTTCGGGAAGGGCTATCGACGATGGAGACCGAACGATCCTGATCATTCGCTAATCGTTGCTGTTGCGTACACACAACAGCGAATGTTTGTTTATCTTGTTGGCACGACCTTGCGCGAGCGTTTCAAATTCGACTTATGACCACGAGGTCATAACTTTTAGAATACACGCTTCGTACTGTCGTCCCATCTATGAACTACAGAATGTCTTTGCTGGTAGTGGTCGGCACGGTCACAGCCCGGACGGGTCACAGAACGGACAATGTATTGTGTGAATTAGAGAAAAACACGTCTCATTTTGCACGACCTCTCTTCCCAAGATCAACACGATGACCTATGGAGCTGGCGACAAGTTTTATTAATATTTTTTATTGCTCAAACAGTTATAATGCCAGCTTTTTAGTTGTTATTGTTAACGTATAACGTGAAATACTGTTTCCATAATAATAATGTTATAACTAGCTAAATGTAAATAAAGTAGTTGTTTGTCTTTGTTGTTTATGATATTGAGTCGTTTAGGTATTATTTTAATTACAATTAAGCATAAAAAGGGGACTAAAAACTGTTGCAAAAAGAATAAAGGTTTATAATTATGATGCGGGTTTTTGATACATTGTGCGTATCGTCGTACTTTATAATATTTTACGCCACGTATCAATCAGTGTACCAAAGTCACTCAAATAAAGCAAATTTCTAACAAAATTGATGACAAAATATGACAGCCTCCGTGGCGCGAGAGGCCGCGAGTTCGATTCCCGCATTGAGACAAATGTTTGTGTGGCCCACAGATATATGTTTCAAGTCTGGGTGTTGTGAGACCGAAAGTCTCTCATAGTCTCTGACACCCACGATATAGGTTATACCTTGTGTGGGGTCAGGACTAAGTGTGTGACTGTGGGGTGTATTTATTTATTTAATTACAAGACAAGGTTCAAAATGGACGGACGACCTGAAAAAGCCTGCTTTCCAGGTGTCCCAAAAATCAACCACACGGGAGGAGCCACGAACAAACATTAAACAACAACAACATCGAATTAAATACAAAACTATTCCTCGATTTCACACAAAGAACGAACGACTGAATTTCTTGGTGCTTCTTCTCAGACTAGGGGGCTTGTCCGAAGCACGGTAGATTGAATGGCGTGTAAAACTGCCGCTAATGGCCTATTTACTGAATAAAGATTTGTATTTGAATAAAAACGTCCTTTGTTAGACCTAGCCTTAGCAACCGCTTCATACCGTTGACATTTCAATAATGTATAGGTACCCAAAACCGGACAATACTTATAAATAATGTGACATTAAAGAAGTTCAAAGTTTGTTTACTTTCAACTTCAAGGCGTTATGGATAGGTCACAGCACCTGTTGTAACAGTATTTTCGATCGACGTCAAAAAAGGAGAAGGTCCTAAATTCGTCTGTATTTATGTTAAGCGATATCTCCGATTTACAAAATTCTTTTTACGGTCGATAGACCTTATTTCAATGGTGGTCTTATGTAAATTTGGTCATGATCGAATAAGTTTTGAAGTATCTATTAGCACTTTATATAGTCAATGACTGCCTCGGTGAATGGTGATATTGCGTGCGCGGTATCATCCTGCGTTCTCGGGTTCGATCCCCTGGTCGGGCAAAGATATTGGGTTCTACCTAGCCCGGAATTTGGAATTTGTGTCTGATATGACGACAGGCTCGTTCCGTGTCTCATCGGGACGGATATGAGCTGCGGGAAATGTGGGTGTTCGATGTATGTATGTACGTTACATAGAACTAGTCGGGTACTGATTAATGGGGGACAAAATGAGCAATTTTGGAATACAGCCTTAGACTGCGTTTCCATTAGAGATGTGCGAGATAGCGAGGCGGTGTGCGAGGAAAAATCCACCAAGAAGAGCTCGCTCAATAAGGCCAACAAAATTAAGTAATATTATTGGTCGATTTTTACCACATATAGGCTGTGGACCGGGAGATCGTTGTTGGTCGGGTTTGATTTCCAAGTCGGGCAAAGCTAATTTTCAAATTTAATTTGCCCGGGACTGGATCCCTCAGAGGGAGTTGACGTCAGGCAGGCAGCCGGTCGTAAAAACTTAGCCAAATCCTTTCTACAAGATACTAGAAAGAGTTGTGACCCCACATTAAGGTGGGGTAAGGGCAAGTTGAAAGAATGACTATTGGTAGATTTTCCTCGCACACCGCCTCGGTACCTTGCACATCTCTAGTGGACACACAGGCTTAAGGACCACATTACGTCCCGTAATTGCGTCGTACTGATAATTTAAAACATGAAAGACTGGAATTCCGTTCTTATCACTGCGACGAACGCGTCACCGACACCGGTCACCGTCCCCCGGAAATTGCCACTTCTGGACAATTAAATTAGTCTTAGAATACACAAAAAAGGTTATTAAAATGTTATATAAATATAACAAGGAAACTGGAAATGTTTTGGTATTTCCTAATAGATACCTGATTCAGTCATCCGAACCAAAAAAATCGAACATTCACTCGTCTAGACTTATAAGCGAAGATTTATAATATGATTAAAATAAAAATATAGACATACAGTTTTTTAAAGATGACACACGAAGAAATATTTGCGGAGTGGAGTGGTATTAAAGAGTCATTAATTCAGCTTATAAAATGTACATGTTATAAGAAAGTAATGTTGGTATAAATTGCATAAATATAAGTCAATGAGTCATGAGTTTGTGAATTGTGATCTATTTGCTTCAATGCCACGTCACTTGTGGCCTTTACATTTGTTTTTCGGGAAGCTGGTAACACTGCAGAGGACATGTGAGTTCTTGCAACTGTGTTGCTTTTTTATCATTTCGCTCCGCATCAAATTGATTCGAGAGTGATCGGGAGTGATTCGCGTCATATGAATTCTGAACAGATTCAATTGGATCGACAACATCAATTGTGATTTCCTTACGTACGAATGCGCCAGTTGTTTTCAATGTTGTTTTTTTATTGCCGCGTTCATTGCTTGATGAGCCATGATTTGTTCACTTTAAAAATTATTGCAGTCATTAGATGTGTTTTGGGTGAATATAGTTTTGAAATAAAAGTAAAAAAGAAACAGTGGGTTCAATAACTACAGCGCTTTTCGATCTAAGTATTAGAACCACAATACGACCCAAAATATATTATAAACAATACATAATTACATACACTACAGACAACTCACGCCTGATATCCCCAAAGGGGTAGGCTGAGACGCATTAAGTGCACTCAATTTACGTCAATCTTATTTTCGTCATATTGTGACCACACTACCTATCGCCGCCGTATCGGACACTCTCCAACTCTGGAGCGGATACTAATCAGTAAAATCCATTTCTGCCCGACCCAGGTATCGATCCCGAGACCTCGGGACACTTGCTGAATATGTATCCATACTTATTTACGTTTACGTTCTTTCAAGTATACAGTTGACGTAGTTGTGTATTGATTGATTAGATATAATTATAAACACGGATGGTACTAGCAAGATAGCACAGTATAAGGTCCTGATTAGGTATCTTGAGTGTCTAACTTAATGTATATCAGTAGCGTCCGAATGGTCAAACGCTACTCGACTGTAAGGGCTTGTTACATTGATTTTCGCCATACAATTTTGACGGATAAGGCGGCCTTAAACGACATAAGGCGACTTTAAGTGCATGAACATTCGGCGGTAGGTATCCAAAAATTAGTTCGCATGGACACACGGATTGACTTATTTTCATTCATTTAATTTATAATATTATTAAGGAAAATAAACAATTGAACACAATACCGATCTTCCGAGGCAGTCACAAAATTCACACAATCAATAATACATCACACCAATTCAAATTAAAACGGTACCAATGAAGTGTTATGTCCATTAAGAAATTGAATGATCGCAACGGAAAACTATCTAATGGTACTTTGTTTAACAATAACATTAAACACAGATGTAACGTGCTTTTTAGAGCGACGCGTTAAAGAGTAACACGTTGTAGGTACGTCCTTTGTTTCCGGCGAGATCTAATTTCTTTGTTTCCACTTAACTTCCTCGATTCCTCATAACGCGCCGATGTGCAATCGGGTATCAACTAAAACCTATAACGTTTACATTCGCGGTAACGTATTTGTAAACGTACACCGCGACGACACCGACTTCTACAAATGTAATAGCATACTATTAATTGCTTACTTCAAATACTGATTCATCAACGCAAGTATGGACTCTGGACAAACCGCTAGAAAGATGGAATTTTGATAGCAGAGAACTGGGAAATTTATCAGTTGTAGAGCCACACTGTAGACAATTACGTGTACAGCATGAATGGGCCGGCTCGACCGCTGAGATATCACTGTCTCACAGAAAACCGACGTAAAGTGGCAGCTTGCTGTCGCGTTTCGTTCGGTGAGTGAGATTTCCAGTGGCTCATTTCCCTCCTCCCTTTCTCAATTCCTTTTCCCTCCACTTCCATTTACTCCTTTTTGGTTAGCAACACACCCATGATTATTTTCGTGTCTTCTTTGGGTCTATGGGCGGTAGAGATCACTTACCATCAGGTGACCCACCTGCTCAATTGCCAATCCCTGCTATAAAAATAAAAACAAATTAAAGAAATTATATTCTACCCATAAATATTGAAAAGGTGTTACAAACATATAGAACTTTTAGAGTCTAGTTAACGAATAAAACGCCTTCTGGCGTTTTTCAAAATCCAACTACCACGAGAATTTTCTTCTCGTGGAGCGTGGAAACATTTATATATGTTATAGAGGTGGAGCCGTGAGCAAAAAGCTAGTTACATAACGTTAGCCTAAATTGGCAAATGTCGAGAGCAAGAGAGGCCGTTATTTCCAAACTGGGCTCGTTTCTCACATGCACTTTAGCATATTAAGTGACCCGGCGCATTATGACCAAATCAATTTTGAAAACAGGTAGCCGAAATTCATTTTATTGAACGTATCAAAATGGTACAAAAAGGTTCACGATTTACGCCATAAGTACACGGACAGAACTATTGTATGCATTGTGTATATGGACTTTTATAATGGTAGCTGATTCATCCAATCGCTATTTATATTTGATTATTGAATTTGTACGATATTTGTGTTCAACACCGTGTAACAAAATAACTAATAATTATGTAATAATCTAGATTTTTATATAAGCAGCGATAGCTCAGTTGGGAATGGTACGGACTGCCGAGACGTGTGTCGGAGGTTCGAGTCCCCAAAAAGAGCGCACACCTATGACTTTTCTATGTTAAGTGTGTTTTCATTGTGAAATATCGCTTGCTATAACGGCGAAGGAAAACATCGTGAGGAAACCTGCATAACCGAGAATTACTCCACAAGAATTTCGAAGGTATGTGAAGTCTACCAACCCATGGTATTAGGCCAGCATGGTAGAATAAGGCCTAACCCTTCTCATTACGTAGAGGAGGCCCGTGCCCAGCAGTGGGCCAGTAATATTACAGGGCTAATATTATGTTATTATTATTAATCTAGTTTTAAAATATGGATGATGTTATAGACGATGATGATGCATGTAGATGTTAATGTATTTTTTTCCTTGATACTTCACCGGTAGGAAGTTTCATTAGAGAGTAAATGCGTGTCTTAATATGGGATGCTATTATGTAAATTTTAATTTGTCAATTGATGTTTGATGACTTTTTAATCCGCTTTAATTTAACCTTATTAATATACTACTTTAACTTTTTTTAAATCAACCACATGGAAACTTAGATAAACTTTCACTAACGCCCGGTTTCAATAAACGACCTCAGTTCGAATGTGCAGATAGATTAAAAGAAATGCCAATAAGAACACAGTTTGAACATGACTCCATCAAATGACTTGATTTGATTGGTTCATAATCGCGATCTATCTACACTCTAAACTGAGATCGTTTATTGAAACCGGTGATATTGCGTTAAACAGTCTGGTAATAACATTTACGTGAACTTTGGTCGTTAAGTGTAGACTGCGGGCTGAGAACCTGAGTATTGCCAAAGAATGCGACACATTGGTGCCTACGTGTGTCGCAATAACAAAATGTGACCAAAGTAGGTATCGTTTACAACTTATCGGTGTCAATGTGATAACGTGATATTTCTTAGCTAATTTCATTAATATTTTGGAGATATATGTGTATCAAGCGGCAAGCTGCATTAGGTCAGCATTGAACCTTATTATGGGTAGAGAAATTTTCACAGAGAGTAAAGTACTTGGCGGTATTGTCATGTCATGCCTATCGTATTTCTTACTTTATCATATTATACCTAAGATTTATAATATCTAAAATATTTTAGAGTTTAATTCAGAAATGCAGTGATTAATTATCCTACAAATTAATATACTGAACTTAGAAAAACTGCGACTGCCTCGGTAGCTTAGTTGTATTTCGGTACGACTTCGGTCTCGGGTTCGATCCCGGGTCGGGCAAAGTGATATTGGATTTTTCCATATCAGCCCGGAGTTAGGAAATTTGTGCCCGATATGGCGATAGGCTCGCCCCCTATCACATCTGGGACGGTACTAAGCTCAGCGAAACGTTGGTGTACTAGTTCGCTAGTGCGCCTCTGCCTACCCCTTCGGGGATACAGGCGTGAGCTTATGTTTATGTTTATGTGTAAAAACTCCGAGGGTCTACGTGTGTGTAACTCTGAAAGAGTGACCACTGACCGGCACCCCAACTGCATTTCGAGAGAGGGTTGTTACGCAACATACTGCAGTAATTTCTGCGAATACTTCTATGCTTACTTTGTACCTATTTTAGGAACATGTACTGATCACAAACGTAATTATAATTTAATGCAGTGTTATTATCTATCGAACATCTTCAACAGCTGACGCTATCATGAATCGTAAAAAAGATTAAGACAATTCTTTATTCAATATACTAAAGATAGATCTCGGACTCATAAAATATCTTGCTCCACACATACAGAAAACTCACAGGAGAGAAGAATTAAGATTTATGAGTCCATAATTTCCGTTTACAGCATGTTACAAAACGTTTTCTCTAAAATAAATCGTGCAGTATCGTACGCTAGGAGGACCTATAGTATTATTGACAGTAATAGCGATCGCGCCTTTGACCATCGAGTGAACAATATAGAGTTGTGGGTGGACACAGATTTGGCGCACCCAGGTGACGTGGGCCGGCCGCACTATTGTTGGACGTCCAATGTTTGTTGTGGTTGGAATGACATCATCACGGTATACGATACGGTGCAATGCGTTGTGTAGCATTCACCAACGATCCCGCCGGCGAAGCGCTGCATCAGATGTATAAACACGTGCACTATCGATCGACAGAGAATAATGGTGCAAATGAAATATCAGCAAATATGCGCATAAATATAGCCACTTATAACAAGCTGCAAAGATAACCCGCAACTAGGATAGATCAGACGCAACGATCGAGTACCGTGTTATGAATAACGGAAAAATGTAAGTGTGCAATACCGAGGCTATTATGCACACTACAGTACTTCCAATACAATTCAAGTAAAAAACGTGACTCTTTCATTTCCTATCCATCTGATGACAATGAGGTCGGTCTATTATTTAGGCGTTGCTCTATTATGTTGACCATTTACAAAGAGAACATCGGCTAGTTGTTAGTTGTTGCCATACCTTCTCTACGTTCACTGAACTAGGTGAACTTCATTTATTAGCGTTGTGCGATCGTCGATTGGCATTCCGGTAGATTCGTAACTAACACCAAAAACCGATTTGTTGACGTTTGTATTATCTTCATTTCGTATTAAAACACAAATCTTGACAACACGTTATTCAAAATGCAGAGAAGCATTATGAATTATTAAATAATTTGACCTATCGTTGACAGTGGCGAGCAGTCCATATAGACAAAAAGACATTGTCTACCCTGACAATTTGCTATTTACATAAATCACGACAAAAAATTCGTGACCATAAACAAATTGTCATAATATCAGTGCTCGGATTGTGTTTTAATCGACATGAGAATGATGATGATAGTAATAATTATGTAAGACATAAACATTTTACAAGATTTTTGTCTACCATGATCAGAATGTCTGTGCACGTTACTGATCGTTGAGCAATTACCATTAACGATACGTAAGCCAAAAAAACGCTTCATAATAATTGCGAAATTGATGACGCTAATGGTCTAGTTTTTGGCCAATCTCCGCGACTAGCACGAGACAAAATGCAGGATGTCGTACGAACGCCGGCTACTTGCGTATACCTACCTAAGAAAATACAAGCTTCCTGTCAATCGGGCCTAGTTTTATGAAACAAGAGCCCATCTTGTTCTACTCCGTCCAGTCAACTGAATCGTCTCATTCGATTTGCTACACCGACAATCGTTTCTATGTTATCTAAAAAGTTAACTTTCTTTACCTCTGGATTCAACGGATCTTGTAACATTGTATAGTTCTGAGCTCAAACAACGCCTGACCTTTATACTGCAACTAATACGTTTCAACTCTCATAAATTATTCATATTGGACGACCTTTAAGAGGGGTGAAGTAAAATAACCAAAGGGGAACTATCACGAGAGCAGCGGCGCATTCACTCTACTTGCATCTAACGAAATTTGATTAAATTTTGATGCAGAAACGTTTTGTCATGGTGAGAAGATAATTTACCGTTTAACTTAAAAGTTAGGCTCTTAAAAATTATCGGAGATATATGCTAAATAGTAGCAATATTTTTTTTCTATATATGCACCGTTATAATGATAATTAAACCGTTAAATCTCATAAACTGGTCCAATTAAAAATATATTAGTTTATCAATATTGTGTCTTGAATGCATAAATATCTAAAACCTAACGTCATTAATGTTAACTACAGTAGCAACTATTTTATTCCGGAAAAGTACACAGAATTTTGTTTGGCAAAATATACTGCGTTTATTTAATAGGTATTTAAGCCGGTTTAGTAATGGTGCTTGATGTAGGTAATCTAGTTTTAATGTGAATAGCAATCAATTATTACACAAGTTATAGAAATGTCTCAGGAGTGCAGGCAGTTGCTGGTATTAGTTACGCAATTGAACACAGGTGGATGCCGCAGCTTTGCAATCAACCAATTACATTATATGCAGTGCTGATTACATGAGACGCCAGCAGGGAAAAACTTTGTAAGTCTACTTGAGGTTCACGATAATAATCTTAATAATTTCTCAGGCACTTACATATTTTCATAATCTAACTTCAGCGAAATGAATTTATTTGGCAAAATATTATAGAAGAATCAATAGAAGCGTCTCTACGAGAGTGACGTGTTTACAATTTGTAAAAACACTGACATTATTTATAGTTAGCCACACTATTCCTACGTAAATGATGTCGTCAGCAAGCTATGCCGGCAGATGAATTAAATTCGGAATAAACAAGTGCAAGCGTACATACGTGCACTGATTCCGGTCGGTAGTCGGAGCGCAGCGAGAGCCAGCACTCGGCGTCACCTTCAGCAGCGGCCGGCTCGTCCGCCGTCAGGCAAACTTATCAGAAACAAGAGGGAACGAATGGATGCGGCCGGCTGTTTATAAACATTCAAACAGTCAGATGAGACAGGATGCGATCAATACAGCGTCAGTGACGCGCCGCACGGCCGGGGCCGCGTCGGCCCCAACCTCACCTGGCTCGCGAACCTGCGACGCGACGCGACACGGTGCACCGGAGCGCGGAGCCGGAGACCACGACGAGCGAGCGACACGCGAGTGCAAGTACCGCGAGGACGTACTGAGCGATCGGCTAGCGGCGGCCGTGTGCGCGCCGCCCTAGCGGTTACGTCACGCGTTTTTGACAGTTGGCACTCGGCGCACGAGGCATGGAGCGTTCGAGCGCCGCCGCACCGCGCCGCACGGAGGCGCCACCGCTGCACCGTGCCACCGGCATGGCACCACCGCGCCGCGCCGCGCCGCACCGCGATCGATAGCCAAGCCAACACACTTCAACACGCCGCTGCACAACCACAGAAAACTTCGCGTCGACAGCGCCATAGCCTTCACGCAGCAACAACACTCCACAAGCGACAACACCGTCAATGGGATACCGTTGCATACCCTTGAATTTACCGCCAATTCTCATAGGTCTTATGGCTATACAGACTCTACAGTTAGTACCATTATAATATAGAAGTACGTGATTGCCGCTTTTGGACCATAGTTTTATTAATAAGTATCGATCTAACCAATCTTAAATATTTAATCTGGCTAACGGCACACGATCCTGCAATCCTCTTGAATATTTCATTTCTTAATGGCTTCCTACTTCTTCGCCAATGTTTGTTTAGAGAAAATGTATGCATTATGTAGGGAGATCTAACCATTATCATCATTCTCTAAGTACTAAGTGTAAGTGACAAGATGACAAGCAAGCTCACTTTGATGGGGAAAATCCAAATTATTACAAAAGTGAAAGTAACTCGGTTAGTCTCTTCTTTTCACGGTTTTAGATCATCCGACTAACTATACGGATCGTAAGAGGTTACGGAGGCACGTAAGGAACGAGGAGGAACGTAAAGTTACAAGCCAAGTATTTCATCAAGAACTCACGTTTTTATAGATTAATAAAGTTCATGAATTAAAATCTTGATTTGTATTATGATTGGGGTAATCTGAACATAGGCCTCCACCAAAGATTTCCAGATCGACCTGTTGGAAGTGGTCTGCATTCAGCGATTTCCTGCGACCTTTATCAGGTCGTCGGTCCACCTTGTAGGTGGACGTCCCACGCTGCGCTTGCCGGTACGTGGTCGCCACTCGAGAACCTTTCTGCCCTTGTTCAGCAGTGGATGTCCTATGGCTGATGATGATGGGGTAATCTGAATAACTATACAATCTACGGAGCATTAGTTTAGTACTTGAATAGAATTTTGAATAATAGGGCCTCGCCACACCACACCGCGTTGCACTGTACTTTTGTTTATAGAACCAATGATCTAGCTCAACCGGATAATACTACCAGTAGATTTAAAATAGCAAGAAATATGTCTTTGTTCGATGGAATGTCTACAAAATTCGATGAATGGTTTTTAAAATGAAGTAACAAAGGGTCAAGAGTAGTGCTCTATATTAGATGTCACAACTATGAAAGAAACGAAAAAATACTTGTACAGCAGTTGGATTGTTGGCGTTTATAACTTGCAAGTTAATGATATAAGCCCTAAGGTATGTATTCCTATATCTTACCCTTCGATAAATCGCTATACCCTTAATCCCTAATACAGAGGACGTACCTCATGTTGTTTTTCAAATAAATACCTGTGTCTAAGGGCCTCCATACGCGCGATACCGGGACATCTATATAGCAATTTCTAAGACAGAAAGGAAGATAGACATATTGCAATTCAAATACTACAGGCGACAATGGTTTTTCTAGTATTAATTATGTGAAAAAATATTCTATTGGGATCCCCAAAGAAATAATGTAGGTCGCATTCGTTAATATAAGTGGGTGCCATAATTGACGAACATTTGATTCTTCACTATCTGGCCAGCGGGCTTAGACAAGTGACTTATGCGCTAGTTGAATAGAATAAATGTATGGGAATGCCCTAAGGGAATGCCATAAGAATACGCCGCATATAGCGTACTCTTATGTCATTCACATAAATTTATTTTATCGACTATTCTTTTCGACTAGCGCATAAGCCACTTGGCTAAGCCCGCTGACTAGATATATGTGTCGCCACCTAGAAAAGTATCTCAGCATTATTGCTAGTTGTAGTTTATTAAAAACTGATGAAGTATAATAATTGTGACGAAAACCATTGAAAACGAACTGAACTGATTGTTCAGCACATCGACGTTGAGCATCATCTTAGTAAAGAAATAATCGTAGGTATAAAATTTGATTAAAAAAAAACTTCTCTACTAAGATGATGCTGAACAGTCAATGATGTTCGGCACAGTCGCTGTATTATGATTTTTAACGCAAAAGGCACCACCTTTTGATACCACTGTCTCACAGAAACCGACGTAAAGTGGGAGCTTGCTGTCGCGTTTTGTTCAGTGAGTGAGTTTTCCGGCAAGTCCTGGGTTCCATTCCCAGGTCGGGCAAAGCAAATTTTCTAATTTAATTTGCCCGGGACTGAATCCCTCATAGGGGGTTGACGTCAGGCAGGCGGCTGTTCGTAAAAACTAAGCCAAATCAACTCTGCAACATGCTTGAAAAAGTGTATTGCGCCGACCCACATTATGGTGGGATAAGGGAAGGTAAAAAAAAAGTACGGACTGCGAACAAATCTGCCCTTATTCCACGCTTAAGTAGGATCGGTGCAGCATTTCCCCCCTTCCTTTCCCAATTCCTTTTTCCCTCCCCTTCCATTTCCTCCTTTTAGGTTGGCAGCGCACCCATGATTCTTTTTGTGTCTTAGGTGTCTATGGGCGGTGGAGATCACTTACCATCATCATACTTACCAAGGTGACCCATCTGCTCGTTTGCCAATCTCTGCTATAAAAAAAAACGTCATGCAGCACCCATAGTCCCATACCATATTTATAAGAATGAACAGATCCACTCGGTAGCATTACACTGACGTGCCTAGTCGCCTAGTAGTCCAGTCCTCACGAGTTGGGGGACTCAAATTCGGTCCAAAGGCTCAACACTCGCAAGATGAGCATTATCAATTATCAAGCACTTTCAATATGTTTCGCAACCAGTTCCTATGACGCTCCTAGGATACTCATCGTGCCAGAAACAAAGGCTTGCCGTCGGTTCATCATACTGCTTGAAGAGATTTACCAGCTTTTCGCAATTTCGAGCATACAACATAAGTAATAACCCCACATGTAGCTAAGCGCCGTCAAGGCTCAGAAGAATATGTGGGTAATTTTCAGACCGTGTCTCAACATCGCCAATAGTTACAATGGCTATACTTTGAGCATGCAATGAAGAAATCAGTCCCCGTTGGTGTCCGATCTATCGTTGATCTGGCTCTGAGGGAGCTACTGAAAGATCTCGCATGAACCAACTTGCTTGTTCGACATGGATTTATTCCTTGGGATCTGGAGTCTGGCCTTTATTAGTCTATGTTTATATTTTCTATGGCAGAATAAACTCACATGACGACATCGATGATTATAGACATAGCTCTTACTGGTGAAGAGCATGAGCTTCTTACCTTAAACCTACCTACGGCCGGTTCAAACGATCTCCAGTTTAGAATGCAGATAGATAGCGATTATTGGCTAATTTTTGTAATCTGTCTGCAAGTTCGAACAGATTGTTTATTGGAACCGGGCCCTAGTAAAATTAACACCCAAGTGGCCTATGTTCAGTAGTGGACGTCCTATGGCTGATGAAGATGATGATGAAGTATCAAGAGTTTGGAAGGGATAAAAATTTAATAGAAAAAACATTTTTCTTGAAGCACACATTGTTATATTTCCATAACATTATACTTGAAGTTTTATACACAAAGAAACATGAGTGGACAAGTCTTAATTCCCAAACATATAATGAAACAGACACGCTGCCGAGCTCGAGCACCCACTGATCTGTATACATCTGATTGAACGATTGTTAGGCGCTGCAATATTATAGTTCAACAAACCAATTCGTTCGTCGCGTCTAATTAATGAATCGGATTGTTTATATTTGTCACACAACGCGTTAAAAAACATGAATTATAAAAAGTAAACGGGAATAAAAACTGGCGGAAAACACACTGCGTCAGACATCATAGACGTACAAAAACGTATTAAAAAACCAACTTGTACAAGCGGAGCATCAGATTGGCGAGTTTTGATCTAACACTTAGTAATGAAACTGTAATCTTAATCACTATGCTGCTGCCACCCCAACTAGAACTCGGCAGTCGCAACAATGGCGCGGGTGAGGGTAGAAATTAAAAACATCAAAAACGATAGTCTTTACACACTGGTACAAATAAAATACGCATATTCACCGTTAACTTTGAACGTGACTTGTCCACGTTTCTATACAAATCAAAATAAGAAGACAATTATTATGAGGTAAGAATTATTGTTGAAATGGCACCGAGAGACGGCACTGGTGATTCGGTCGCGTTCTATACAACATGGTCGCTGGTCACTGATCGCTGGTCAGTACACCTTCAGCTGGTTCTTGTCATCGAAGCCGGCGGAGTGACCCGCGTTGCGCACGATGAACGAGTTCCCGTCGAAGTGCATCCTTCTCTCGCCGCGTCTGAACCAACGTAATACATCTTTAATCCTCTATATTTAAAAACATTCTTTGCATCATCACTTGCCGAGTGCAAATAATATACCCAGGATTCTATCGAACCTTTATAAAAAATAGTTCAGGCGTTTAAACATTTTTGAACGGTAGAGCCATGCTGTAGACAAATACGTTTGATACCACTGTCTCATAGAAAATAGAAAATAGACGTAAAGTGGCAGCTCGCCGTCGCATTTCGTTCGGTGAGTGAGATTTCCGGTGGCCCAATTGCTCCTCCCTTTCCACTCCCCTTTCCCTTCCATGCTTTTACGTTGGCAACGTACCCATTATTCTTTTGGTGTCTTGGGTGTCTATTGGCGGTGGAGATCACTTACCATCAGGTGACCCAGGTGCTGGTTTCCAAGTCTCTGCTCTAAAAAAATTCTATCTAGATGTGCTGTTTCAAAAACTAGTTACCGTCTAACATTTCATTTTTGAACAATGTGAACATCAAACGTCGGATGCAGATGTCTGGATCAGATAGTATTGGTATTTGTGAACGGCCCAAAAAGCGCTGCCTAAACCTTTTGGAGCAAGATATGACAGCCAATTGTCTCCAGGCGGAGGATACTGGAGCTGAAGGAAAGGGGAAGCGTTTAAGTAGGGAGGGAGACGAACCATAGCACTAAACCGGGTTATTGGCAGCCAGAAAGAAAGTGGATATCAAAAGGAATTGCTTAATAAAAAGGAAGACCCCGCATCGGGTAAACAGTAAGCAGTAAAGTAGTCTTTTCCTCAGAAATGTGCAAGGAAAATCAGCGGTGTGGGAAAAAATATTTTAAACTAAAATGAATTTTATTAGATTATCCTCCCACATTTCTAGTGAAACAGAAACGTCAGTTTCCAACCAGCTCAATGATTTAAATGTACAGAACGCGGTAGAATAGAAATAGACCCACGAAGTGCATGACATAAGCATTGAAGTAATACCCGCTCTACCTATTCATCACCTCATACGATGGACGTAATCAAGCCTACCCGCATCGTGTAAATGGGGTCTAATATTGAACACTGTGTAACAAAGCACGAACACGGTTCGGGGCGTTTCGATCCAAATCTAATTAAGCCAGTGGTTGTCAACAAACACGGTCCCGGGACCGGAGGCGAAACGCGTCACTCGACAGCAAACTGCAGTCACGCGTAATTGTTTGCAGTTCGGCTGGTGATGTCACGTCAGTCGGGTGACACGTCAAAGCGTAATTAAATGAGACCGTCTCGTCTACTACATGTATCCGTTGGTTATCATATATCCCTTACTCTTCACACTCGATTCGATTGTGATTTCGATTTGGTTTCATTTATTGACTTAAAATTCCGCCGAAATCGACTTTTAAAGTGCGCTAATGTTGCATAATATCACTCACTCATCATATGGTAATTTTTAACGTGACATTAATGCACTTTATAACTCGATTTCGGTGGAAATTTAAGTCAATAAATTAAACCAAATCGAAATCACAATCGAATTCAAGTTCGAATCGAGCGTCAGGAGTCGTCACCCCCCTGGTTATTTGGATCGATAGTCTTTAGGTAACTTATCTAATTGACTGTAATATAAAACATTTGTCGATACAAAAAACATGCAAGGATTTAGTTTAAACATCGACGTCTAGTGGTAGAGCCACGCTGTAGACAGTACCGGCTTTTCGGTGGCCTTATTCTCACTGTCCTTCCTAATCCCCTTTCCCCTCCTTTAGGGATGGCAACGGGTATCACGGATGTTCAGTGGATATCATTTACCTTTAGGTGACCTACATGCTCGTTGGCCATTCTCTGGTATGAAAAAAGATCTATGTAAGCGTATGTAACAATCAACAAGCTACGATGCCTTTAGTACAAACATGTTTATAAGATTATTGTTATCGGAATAGTACAAAACAAAAACAAACCTATCAAGTTGTTTTATGTACGTAATTTTCTCTAATAGGTATTTCAATAACATTCCCGTAATCACTCTGTGTTATCACAATACCTCGCAGCTATGGCAAGATTGTAAACATATTTTTCTATTATTTTCTATAATATATTATACATACATAGACTCACGCCTGTATCACTGAAGGAGTAGGCAGAGGCGAACTAGAACACCCACATTTCATCAAAATAATTTCCTTCCCAAATATGCTAGGAGATGAGCCTTTTGCCGTGTCGGGCGCAAATTCCAGTCATCGGGCTGATACTGGGTAGATAAACCCCATAGGCCAATACCACTTTGCCCTCGCCGAGGATCGAAACAGATACCTCAGCGGATTTAGCCAAGTGGCTTATGCGCTAGTCGAATAGAATAAATGTATGGGAATGGCATACGAGTACGCTATATCCGGCGTACTCTTATGTCTTTCCGATATATTTATTATTCTATTATTCGATTAGCGCATAAGCCACTTGTCTAAGCCCGCTGGACGGTAGTCGCGCACGCAAGACCGTCAGACCACGGAGGCAGGTTATAAGGTGCATATAATTGATATATAACAGGAATGTTATAAACACAAAAGCTTTGAACGGCACCCAGATATCACAAAAGTATCGGCCGGTTGCAAATTCAATATAAGGGAATAGGAATTGAAAAGGGGATGCGAGCTTCCGGAAATCTCTTAGGGCTACTTAGAGCACTATTATTAATCTATGTATAGTTAGTCCGAAACTCGATTTAACTTACATCTCATTCGTATATTTAAATCGCGATTTAAGATAAATTGAGATTTAGCCTGCAAGTCGCCCTAACAGAACTAAAAGCAACAGCGAAATGCCGCTTCTAAACAGCTTGTCTAGTAGTATACAAGACATAGAAGTCTGCCGATACTTTTAAAATTACCCATTGATGTGATTGCCAAAGAGTCGCCAAAAATTGTTTTGGGTGCTAATCTCCCGTCATTTACATCATATTAGCTATATAAGCTGAAGTTTAATTTTGGTATATTTTGCTCAGCCTAGTCTGTAACTAAGAGCACAAAACGCTCGAAAGGAGATTAAATTGAAATTTCAATGACAAAACATTTCAAAATCACCGCCCAAAACAATTCTGAATGATCATCATCATCATCAGCCATAGGATATCGACTGCTGGACATAGCATTCTTAATTCGTTTGACCACGCTTATATTGATCCAATTTTGACATGAAAATAATTAATAGATGCTTAGTTAAACTCGGCATTGATCAACTTTTGTGAAACCGACCGTTCACATCATAAATGAGTGAAAATTGTTATCATTGCTCACCTGACAAAGAGATGTTGCGTCTGTCCAAGCGAGGCGGTGCAGTGGACGAAGGGGCTGGTGATGGACGCGGAGCCGTTGCTGGGGCTCGTGCGCAGCTGGTACTTGTGACTGCAGCGGTGGATCCTGACGCAAACGTCACCGTCAACAACAATGTCAACGTCAGCGTGTAGAGACTAGAGACTACGGCTGAGATCTATAGAGCGAACTTAGACTAAGTCTGAGTCAAAGAAACGAACTCAATGAGGATTTGGAATTTTGTAAATCGAACTTCGACTTACTCAGAGCCATTTTTTACATCAAAAACAGACTGACAGACTAAGCAAAGATGTTTTTGTAAAAAGACTCAGACTAAGTCAAAGTTCTATTTAAAAATTCCAAATCCTCATTGAGTTCGTTTCTTTGACTTAGACTTAGTCGAAGGTCGCTCTATAGATGTCAACCTACGACCGAGCGGCATGCACATTACTACATGTTTGGTGGCTATGCCAGGTTAATGAAAATGAATAGTGCTCCAATGGTATCATTTCAATTTAACAAACTGGAAACTAAAGGAGTTAGGCACGAGAATCGAAGGTAGGCAGAGGCAAACCAGAGAACTAGAACACGCACATTCCACCGAGCTCATTTTAGTCCTGATGATAGGGGGCGAGCCTATCGGCACATCAGGCACAAATTCCAGACTCCGGGCTGATACTGAGTAGAAATAATATCACTGCCCGACTCGGAGATAGAAAACTTTAAGGCTGAGATCTATAGAGCGAACTTCGATGACTCGGACTAAGTCAAAGTTCGATTTAAAATTGAGTTCGTTTCTTTGACTTTGACTTAGTCGAAGTACGTTCTATAGATCTCAGCCTTAGACGATAATTATAGGGGCCATTAAAGTATTACGTAAGCACAACGGGGGGACGGGGGGGATTTTCTTTGCTTATTTTTGATAACATGGGAGATGGGGGTCTGGAATACGTCAGCAGTATTTTTTTCTTTATTGGATTTTCTTTAAATAAAGAAGCCAGAACATTGAAAAATGCATGTATCAAGTAAGCATTGGGAAAGAGCTTTGCTTACTTTTGTTGACGAGGGGCAGGGAGGGGTTAGTAATTGTAATAAATCTGCTTTACGTAATACTGGAACGGCCCCATACCATGCACACAAAACAGCTACGCCAATCGAGGCATACGAGGCAATCACACAGGTGAAATTAAAGGATCGACGGCAAATCGGAGGCAGAGTGACATCGTAGGCTGAAATCTATAGAGCGAACTTCTACTAATTCTAAGTCAAAGTTACGAACTCATTGAGGATTTGGAATTGTTAAATCGAATTTTGACTAATTCCGAGTCGTTTTTTACAATAAAATCTTTACTTAGGATGTCTGTCAGTCTGTTCTTTTTGTAAAAAAATACTCGGACTAAGTCAAAATTTGATTTAACAATTCCAAATCCTCAATGAGTTCGTTGCTTTGACTTAGACTTAGTCGAAGTTCGCTCTGTAGATCTCAGCCGTAGTAGGGCGCAAACCGCGGTCCGGTCGCGTCTTACATAGTTTGCGCTGCATTCGGTTACACGGTGACGGTTGACGACAAAGAAGCGTCAATCGTGATTAAGCGCTTGATTGCGTCTTGCAACTCAAACCGCAAGTATGAAACCAAATGCAGCTATAATTACATCTATTTTTCACACGGTAAATTTGGTCCACCTTAAGTAAAAGTGTCCTGTACACATAAAACGGCTAGACAGCACCAAAAGCAGTGGCGAATTTACACATTTACCGACAGTAGGCTATTTAACTTATGCCGCCTCTACTGCGATCTGAAATTCCAAACTTAATCCACAATTTAATATAATTACATTACATTTTTCATCAATAAAACTGGAACTTTATGATTCGTGCTCTATAATCCTTATTACATCAACTTTTCTCGTGATTAGTATCATTGAGAACTAGGGTACCGTTATGTCAGTTCTAAGAACTTCGAACTACCTTTGGAAGGTGTCCAAACAAAATTTGGCAAAATTTGCCGCCCCTTAAAATCAGCCGCCCTAGGCTTCAGCCTACTCAGCTTATTGGCAAATCCGCCACTGACCAAAAGTAAAGCTTGGCGAGTCTAATAAACTAATATTGTAATAACTACCATTCGCAACGAAATTAATCATATTGTTTGACCATCGCTAGCCTACAGGATAACATTGAATTGATTAGAAATTAACTTGTAAATTAAAACCTTATTTTATTTTGATGGAAGGCCTATGTTCAGCAGTGGGTGTCTTATGGTTGTTGATGATTAAGAAATACTCGCATTTGCCAGGTGTAAGTGTAAAGCCATATCACAAATAGTTTCGGAGATCATATCCATACAACTAACGCCCGGTTCCAATAAATGAATATTCAATACTGTTGTTAGTTGTAAACATGATCTCCGAAAAGGGCAAGTGAGGAGTTCCTACCCTCAACCGGCGAAAATGTACGAAAAGATGTATGAGTGCGGAAGAACCGAAAAATGTGTGTCAGGATCGCAGCTTGTGGCGGTTAATAGTCTCTGCTATCCCCATTGGATACAGGCGTAAGGTGTATGTGTATAGTTGTAAACATAAACGCATTTGCGAGCGATGATGACAGACTGAAGCCCTCGACCTGTGAGCTAGGCATTGAACACAATTATAATGTACGCTTCGATTGACACCAGCCTGTTACCGCCTCAGATGCTCCACTCAATTGGATTATAACCTATCAGCTGAACGTGCATTCGATATTTGCACTTTGCAGTTGGTTTATGGAGTGTGGACTCTATGGTGTTAGATCATACAGTAGCCAGATTTGTTAACATTAATATCAATTGATATTCCTAATGTAACCCTCAGTAAGTGCTAATCTTCACTGTCGATCTTTTTTTCACCACATCTTACGGATACATGCATAGTTCATACTTCATACGAAACGTGTTAGGGACCCAAAAAACCGCCTGTCAGCTCTCTAAATAGTCGTCTCGCCCCTCTAATCACATGCCAGCCTCACGCCTCAATCCAAGTGCAGCTAAAAATCGTAGTCCATTGGTTTCTTTGAACGAACAAGACAGGTTTCTATTTCCGGTCTAGGTTATTCAGTTTGTGGGGACGAGAAAATCGAATCTGCAGGGGAAGTATGTCCGGCGAAGCTTCGCGTAGGTACAAACAAACCAATTTATTATTTTATTTTTATATACAAAAAAGGAAGTAGTCAAAGAGACACTGTCTACCCTGGCAATTTACCAATTACACAAAGAAAAATATCATCAAAATCAGATTTTCACAACAGCATCGCTCGGCTTGTATTTTAAATTGACACGGGGATGATAATGATGCTTGTATTGAAGCAAGAACTCGAGAAAATATTTTTGCAAGGTTTTTTGATTCACAATAAGCCGAAAATTTACAAGCACGTAAGGACTACCACTCTAATGAAATCCTGAAAAGTCCCCATTGATCCCGTGTATGCAAAAAATATTTAAAGTTAAAGGTATCGAAAATTTTTGCCCAAACGGTTAGTTTAAGTCAAAAATAGATCAGACTAAAGTTGTATATCCGGTAATTATCTACTAAAATTGTCGTTATACTTTTTTCTCTAAGATTTACCATTTCGGAGAGAAAGCCATTCGAAAGTTAGCTGGAGCTGAATTCTCCATAATATGCACGACTACGCTGTATCTGAACATTATTGGACGATGATGACGACAATCTGTTCTGCTAGCTTAGCCAAGTGGCTTATGCGCTAGTCGAATAGAATATTCGAATAGAATAAATGTATGGGAATGACATAAGAGTACGCTTTATGCGGCGTACTATTATGTCAGTGGCGTAAATGTACTGTTTGGGGGCCGTGGTAAATTCATTAGATAAGGCCCTTTTTGTCGAGATTTTTCCAGTCCAGGGCCTCTTTCAAGTTGAAGTGAGGGTCCTTTACGAGGGCCCGTGGCATTTTGCCCGCCATGCCACCCTGTAGTTACGCCACTGTCTTATGTCATTCTCATACATTTACTATTCTATTCGACTAGGGCATAAGCTACTTGGCTAAACCCACTGACTACTGACTGTACTGACTGACTGACACTAACTAGCTTGCGAAATTAGAATTTTATTGCCGTATTTTAGAAATTGGAGCTCAATACTTTGAATGTCTGTGTAAATCATTTGTCACATTGAGGTGGGATAAAGACGGGTAGAAAGAAATAAATGTGTTACCTGACGAGTCCGTCGGCGGTCTGGCTGACGCGCACGTTGTTGATGATCCAGTTGTCGATGCCGTCGTCAGTGAGCCAGTACTGCGCCGCCTGCAGCAGCGACAGCGCCTCGTTCACGTACGTCGGACCGTGCCGAGACTCGCTACACAGCCAAACAGATTTAGACTGAGAGCGAATCCCTAGAGCGAACTTCGACTAAGTCTGAGCCATATTTAACAAGAAAAACAAACTGACAAACTAAGCAAAGATTTTCTTGTAAAAAATGACTCGGACTAACTTAAGTTTGGTTTATAAATTCCAAATCCTCACTGAGTTCGTTTATTTGACTTACGGCCGGTTTCAATAAACGATCTCAGTTTAGAGTGCAGATGGATCGCGATTATGAACCAATCAAATCGAGTCATTTGACGGAGTCATGTTCATACTGTGTTCTTATTGGCTAATTTTTGTAATCTATCTGCACATTCGAACTGAGATTGTTTATTGGAACCGGGCGTAAGACTTAGTCGATATTATTAAGCAGCGATAACTCAGATGGGAGTGAGACGAACTGCCGAGACAAGTGTCGGAGGAGACCAACCCCAAAAAAGAGCATACACCTCTGACTTTTCTCTGTTAAGTGTATTTTCATTGTGAATTATCGCTTGCTATAACGGTGAAGGAAAACATCGTGAGGAAACCTACATACCCGAGAATTTCTTCACAAGAATTTCAAAGATATGTGAAGTCTACCAACCTGCATTTGGCCAGCGTGGTAGACTAAGGCCTAACCTCTCAATAGTAGATGAGGCCCTTGGCCAGCAGTGGAACAGAAATATTACAGGGCCAATATTTTTTTCTAACTATACAGGATTTATCAGCAAGTTTCCAAATAAAAAATATCTCAAACGTCAGTAACGCCGTCCTACCACTCATTACAATGCGAGGGCCCTTATTAAAATTTACACCTTACAATGTTCTATCACGCAAGACAATTTTATTGGCTAAATATGATTACGCTAACACGACCTTGCGCCCGTATGTTTCAAATACAACTGAGTGACTTATGACTACCAGGTCACAACTTTTGGATCACAAGTTTCGCACTATTGTACCGTCTATGTACTGTTAAATATCTTTGTACACAGCACTTTTTATGATCTATCTGCATCACAGTGAGACCGGCTGTAAAATGAACGTATGCTACCTGCACCTAACAGGTGCTACCTACCTGTCGATAACAGTCCGCAGCAGCGCGCAATATATTTAATCACCACAATATAATTAAAAAGTAAAGTAAGGCAGCTCATCCATAATGTTTCTGTTATTACAATTGTTTATGGTGGAGATCGTTTACCATTAGGTGACCTACCTGTACGTTTGCTGACATAAGCTCTCAATATAAAAATAGACGAACTCCACTCAGTTAACGTCGACGAGGGCAGTACCTTAAGATTAAATAATAAATTAAATACTGATTTCTTAAATTAAATGTTTGCCTTTGATACCCCCTCAATTGATTAAAGCAATTACAATTTGACATTTGGCGAATGAAGCCCTACGAGTACAAGACGAAAAACAATTTCAAATACATTTTTTGATAAGTCGAAGCCATAAGTATATTATAGGTGAAGATTTCTCCAAATTGATTTCATTCACAAAGTAATTGAAATCCTTGTTGAAATAATTTTATTTACAGACGCAATTCGATACAAAGAAGATTCAGAAGGTTTATCTAGTGTCAAAGACATTCAACAGTAGGTACATTTATTGTAAAAGACATCCATTTTCAATTTTGTTGTCAAACCCAACTGAAGGATGAAACTAAAGTAAATTACTACCTTGATGCCTTAGTGCTTTTTAGTTTAGATTTAAGCATCGTTCATAGTCCTATGTCTAGCAGTGAAAGTCCTGTGGCTGATAATGATGATGATGAAGCATCGTTCATAAAGGTAGTGATATATATTTACATCAACAATGGTGACAGCTGATGGTATGTTGATAAATAAATCATCTACTCTGAAAGACTTATATTTTTTTTCTAAACTAAACATGACAATAATCACGGAAACATGATTTCAGAGGATATTACTGACAAGTTAGATGCATATTTACTTGTAGAAGCTATTGACCGTGAAGTCCTACAAACAAACAAACTACAAAATTAAATTGAAATAAAATTATTTTTACGGATTCTATCACGATTAGGTTTTAATTAATATTCCCGACGTTTCGAAGGCTTTGCAGTCTTCGTTGTCACGGGTCAGACTGAGGTGTCATTTGTCCAAAAAAGGTTAGTGTTACAATATCTACCTTGATTTTTAAATTATACAAAATCAAAAAAAAGGTTAATTATTTGTGTTCCTATCTAATCTAATCCTAATCGTGACAGAATCCGTAAAAATAGTTTTATTTCAATGTATAATATTCGCGTAAACTTAAGAAATCAGTATACAAAATTAAAGCTAATATTTTCTAAACTAAACATAACAATGACGACCGCGGACACTTGATTCTAGATCACTTTACTGCCAATTTAGGTGCACGGACGTAAAGAAAAAGAAGGACACCAGCTTGCCTATAGTTAAATGTTCGACACAGAGAAGCCACATACACAAACGCGCTGGTACAAAAGTGCCCTACGCACACACACGACATTACGTGCCGATAGATCGAATGGGTCGAAAACCCTGCTTCACTTTCAATATTCCTAGTGCTCCGTCCATCTTATTTTTACGTCCGTGTTTAGGTGCATATTTACTTGTAGAAGACGTTGAGCGTGAAGTCCTGGCTCATGTCGAGGAAGGTGTCGGTGGTGGTGCGCGTGCCGGCCGCGTCCACCAGGTACACCAGCGCGCACTGCTCCGCCGTGAACGAGACGCCCTTGTACCACATCTTCGCGTACCTGACCAGTTAGTGACCCGTCACACCATTGTCGTCAACATACAATACCAGAGCATTTTAAAATTTATCATTAAAATGAACAGTATCAGTTAGGGTAGACAAAACCTTATAAAATCTTTTTCATTGGTATGTGATTATGTGAATTATGGTGTTCCTTAGTTTAATTATAAATTAGTGTAGACATTGTCTGTCTATATGGATTTCACCGGTATGGTTTAGGGTAAAAGTAATCTTGGAGAAATTCTTGGGTCACCAGATGATAAGTGATCTACCCAAGATACCAAAAGAATTATGTGTGCACTGTCAAGCTTAAAAGAAAGAAATTAGGGACTGGGAAGGGATTAAAGATTTGCGCCACATAAAATCTCATTAAACGACACGCAAAAGCAAGCTGCCACTTCGTCAGTTTTTTGAGATAGAGCCCCCGAACCGGTCATGACGCCTATCATACGTCCTGTAAACTAAGTAGTTATAGCATTAATTACACGATAATTACTACAAAACCACAATAATAGACTCCACCGATATCGTTAAGTACATTAAAATCGGTACTCGATACTATATTTTTCTGATGCTGCATAATATGGCCAAAATGCTTTCATTGCAATAAAAAAATGTACACTGTTCCAAATTGTATCGACCTAAAAAACAACTAGACGCGACCTACTATCGAATCATGGTATCGGCGTAATAGAAAGGCAGTGCAGAAGCGCTCCAAAGGTAATTGGCTCGTTTGGACCAATGCACTTTGGCATTATACGGAGTTTAAAAAGTATAGTCTTCCCACGATCAAAACTTCGACGTTAGGTGTTGCTTAGATGTGGCGCGACCTTATTTTGCCTAGAATGTCAATAATAAAACCCAACATCATACATAGTTCTTAGTCCACAATTGGATACGAATCTTGTCTAATCTAGGAACTAAAAGATTTTAGGTCTCAACACCAAAACCGGAAATAAATATTTGTGGTCACACGAACATTTATCTTAGTGCAAGGACTGAACCCGCAGCTTCTCGCTACATAGCCGCTACTCAGCTGCTGTGGTATTTCTTTCTACTTGCCCTTATCCCACCTTAATGTGGGGTCAGCGCAACACATTTTTCAAGCATGTTGCAGAAGTATTTAGCTTAGTTTTTACGACCGACTGCTTGCCTGACGTCAAGCCATAGTGGTATTATTATACATAAAAAATATGTCTAGTAAATTGAAATAAAACTATTCTTACGGATTCTATCACGATTATCCGTAAGAATAGTTTTATTTCAATGTATAATATTCACGTAAACTTAAGAAATCAGTATGTCTAGTAAAGATAAAATTGTGGCGTATAATAGTATTTCCGTCTCATGAATAAAGGCTCGACCGGGACGATATCACTGCATTAAAAAAAACGAAATAAAATGGCATCTCGGTATTACATTTCAGTTAGTGAGTGATATTTCATTCCCGAATTTTAAAAGCAGCGATACCTCAGTTGGGAATGGTACGGACTGCCGAGACAAGTGTCGGAGGTTCGAGACCAACCCCAAAATGGAGCATACACCTCTGACTTTTCTATGTTAAGTGTATTTTCATTGTGAAATATCGCTTGCTATAACGGTGAAGGAAAACATCGTGAGGAAACCTACATACCCGAGAATTTCTTCACAGGAATTTCGAAGGTATGTGAAGTCTACCAACCCGCATTAGACCAGCGTGGTAGACTAAGGCCTAACCCCTCTCATTAGTAGAGGAGGCCCGTGCCCAGCAGTGGGACAGTAATATTACAGGGCTAATATTATTTATTATTTTTTATTTCATTCCCACCTGCTCGTTTGCCAGTCTCTGCTATAAAGAAGAGTTGACTACTATATTGTGATTTGTGGGTAGTATGTAAAGTGATGATTAAGGCTAAGCGTAGGACGTCCACCTACAAGTTGGACCGACGACCTGATAAAGGTCGCAGGAAGTCGCTGGATGCAGGCCGCTTCCAACAGGTCGATCTGGATATCTTTGGGGGAGGCCTATGTTTAGCAGTGGACGTCCTATGGCTGATGATGAAAGCTGAGATCTATAGAGCGAACTTCAACTAAGTCTAAGTCAAAGAGGCGAACTCGGTGAGGATTTGGAATTTTTAAATCGAACTTTGACTTAGTTCGAGTCATTGATTACAAGAAAATGTTGCTTAGTCTGTCTGTTTTTCTTGTAAAAAATGGCTCGGACTAAGTCGTAGTTCGATTTGAAAATTCCACTGAGTTCGTTTCTTCGACTCAGACTTAGTCGAAGTTCGCTCTATAGATCCTTAGTTATAATTGTCGATTCAATATCTAAATACTGAATCCTTAAAATATTAAATACATGATTAGATTCCGTCAAATTTTAATTTTACCGCCATTTTAGAGAGTCACTTACTTGTTGTTCCCCTGCTGGTGACGAGCCTGTATCTCAACCCTGGATCCGTAGTGGTAGACGCGCCCATTGGGGTGTATGAGAGCGGCGGCGGCACCCGACCGCGACAACGCGAGGATTATGTTGTTCTTCGCGTTGGTGACGCGCACGGCTCCGTCGATCGTCATGTCGACCCTAGTAAATGGATAAAACACTCCAACACTCACACAAATTTGGACCGTATTGTGCAGAAATGATCCAACTCACAAACAAAACAAAATTCATGTTTTCACTTCAATATGTTCTATTAATGGTTTAGATTACTTTAGATCCTGTTGGCATGAATAAAAAAAACTTTTTTGTGGGTTGGTTCATTTCTGCTTAACACGGTCCATTTTACAGCCTTCGTAGTTCGTAGTTCTACAGGCGAATAAATGATTAATTTCCACACTGGGACAAAATTAAATGTTTGTTTTAGGCCTAGGTGGTCTGGGGCAGTAACTTCGTCATAGTTCCTGATACTAATACAGGTTAAACTAAGGCTGATATCCATAGAGATTAATTCGACTAAGCCTGAGTCAAGGAATCGAACTCAGTGAGGATTTCGAATTTTTGAACTAAGCAAAGATTTTCTTATAAACAATTACTCTGACTAAGTCAAAGGTCGATTTAAAAATTCCAATTCCACATTGAGTTCGTTTCTTTGACTTAGACTTAGTCGAAGTTCGCTCTATAGATCTCAACCTTAGTGTAGGGACCAAAAGTGTTTCTTGAATAAGTAATAGTCCTAAACCAACAACGAGTTTTATAATGGATTTTTCGGTACAGAGACTTGAGCCTCATACATGTGCTTCGGTGCGGGAATCGACGGCCTTACAACACGTCATTTCATAGACCAACACGTCTGTTGCGAATCAGAGGCTGTCACTGTTACACAATTACTGACTAATGTTTACTCCTACGTCTTCAGGGCACACAAGGGTTTGCCACCTTGGCTTTGTGCAAATGGTTCAATCGTCCTCTGTTGGATATAGCCTCTCCAAGTGACCAACAATCGATTTGGCTTTTCGCAGCTCGCATTCTCCATTATTCGCCAACGATTAGATTTTTAAGGTTGCAAGTTCGAATAAATCTATGCATCGGTGCAGACGTCAATACATGTCCAGTAAATTCCAGTATTAAAAGAACAGTTGCAGTGAGCAGGTTGGACGACGCAGTTTCGTTATATAATTTGTATCAGGTCTATACTAGACATTTTGCAGAGCAAAGATAAAAATATGTGAATAGCCCCAAAGATTATTGGGTTCAGTTAGAAATAAAACGGACTTCGGCTTCGGACCGACAGTCTGATCCGTGTTCATCAAGGCTGAAGCCTTCGAAACGTCGGGCCAAAAAATAAAACCAAATGGCGATAAAATCCGTAAAAACAAGTTTTATTTTAATGTATAACATTCGCGTAAACCTAAGAAATCATTATGGGTTAACGTAGGTTAGGTATTTTCTGTATTCAATTGGGTACTTTGACTAATTTTTTTTCTTGTTTTTATACGAAATTTACGTCACCTAAAACGTAGCACAGAAATAAGTATTGAAATATTCTCAGAAATAAAGTTCTAAGCCTTTGTAGTTTGGTGTAACCTTCAAACTGCGGGACAGAGATAAACATATCAGTAAAATCACGTCACGTCCATAACGGTGCGTGCGTTGGAAAGGGATAGCAAGATATCCCCACTACGCCCCCATCTTGCTCATTGCAGAATTTAAAGTATGAATTACTGCCTCATTCTTCAACCAATTTCGATGCGGTTTTTAGAGAAGGGTTTCTTTTTTGTTTTACTTGCTAATACATATAATAATGTGTATGAAATGAAACATAGTCAAGTATCCAATTACCAATATGTGAATCATGTTTCATTTCGCGTATGAATGTAAATTCCATTTCGAGGACGTATAATACTTGTGGCGAGTAATATGCTGTTATCTACAACATGCAAGATCGTCTGCATTTTCTATCAATATTGACTGTCGCCGTGTCTACTTGCGAGACGGGAATTTACATTTGCACCTATGCCCGTGACTGCTACTGAATCACGTCTGCTATTTCAATTTATATGGATTTGAGTGACTATTTGAATACTCTTTTCAGTTTGCAATATCTTCATGCTGTTTTTATAGATTGTGCAAAAATATCTCCAATCAATGAAAAAATGGAAAATTTTAGAAAATACTGAAAAGAGGAGGAATATGAACGACTTGCTCTTACCACTTTGGCTACCTAACACCTACATAACTACCAACGCCGTTATAAAGCTTGCGAAATTAAAACACGATGATATTTTAGAAAAACGATGTATTCAGATGAGAGATGTCAAGAACTACAAAAAACATACGTCATCTTTATTCCTTTTCAAAATTTAAAAATAATATACGGCCTTCTTGCAATCGCGTCGTCTACAGCCGTAGTTAATTAATGGATTTGATTTATGTGTCATTGTATTTCAACTGCATTGTATTATTAACCCGTCAGAGGCGGCACATATATATGTTCCATAAGCGTATGGGCCACCGGAGGCCGAGCCGCCCGTGACTATCTACAGTCCCCGCAAACTGCAGACTTTTTAGGCATCAATATACTATACCCTAGATGCACAGTTCTTTCCAAATATCGTCCTAAAAAGTGGTCTCAGGAATAAAACAAAGAAAAAGATCACAAGTTCTAATTAAATCAAACATAAATATAACCCTATGCACGTGTCATAAAGTAGCTTTTTAAACGAAATGATCGAGCGTTTTTAAATTCGAATTTTCAAATTTAGAATTCTATCGGCGTCCAACTGTATGGAAAAGGAGTGCTTAAGCACTTCTTTGCTGTCCCATTTTCCGAGCGTCAACTGTGCATCTAGGTAAATAATATATCGATGGGGTTAGGCTTTAAACGCGCACTTACTTGTCGTTCGATACTAAATCGGTGTAATGTGCGTACTTTCATACGTGTTTATACCGATTAACATCCCGATTAAACGATCGGCCGATTAAAAATTTGCAGTTTGCGGGGGCTTTTATAGGTACAGTTAAACAAACTACTATCGGCCGGTTTCAATAAACAATCTCAGTTCAAATGTGCAGATAGATTACAAAAATTAGCCAATAAGGACACAGTTTGAACATGACTGTCAAATAACGTGATTTGATTGGTTCATAATCGCTATCTATCTGCACTATAAACTGAGATCGTTTATTGAAACCGGCCGTATATCAGTATTAAAAGCCAGAACTCACTTGACTCTATCCCGCAGTCTCAAACAGACAGTACCGTGAGGAGTTACAGAGGCATTATAACCGGCGCCGCCCATCACATCCGTTACCTGCAGAAATTGAAAAAATCTTAGTGCACACGTACGGACATGCCGATAATGGCTGGCGATTACTGTCGCTATCTATCTATTGAGATAACGACCGCAATCGTCACGCATCATATCTCGATGTATGAAGTAAACCCAGGATAACCTCCATAGGTTTATCGGGATTTATAGTTAGATCTCAGTGTATATAGGCTGTGAACCGGGAGGTCTTGGTGTCGACTCCCAGATGGGGAGGGATGCTTTTTTACCATTATTTACCCCAGACGGAGCTGGCGTCAGGCAGGCCGGTCGTAAAAACAGTCATTTCCTTTCTGAAACATGCTTGAAAACGTTTGTTGCGCCGAGCTCACATTAAAGCGGGATAAGGGCAGGTAGAAAAAAAATTAGCTTAATACCTCACAATCACACACATAGTCCTGACCACACATTAGCAATAACCTGTATCCTGGGATTCATGGGTATCAATAATGACGAGAAACTTTCGATCTAACACCTAGACCCGAAACTAACATGCCACACAAACATTTGTCTCGGTGCGAGAATCGAACTCGCGGCCTCTCGCAAGCTATTATGCTTAAGTAGTATTGTTGTACATAATGGTCACAGAGGCAGCAAGCCAGCCTACGACCGCGAGATATCACCGCCGCGTTGGGCATTTCCTTACACTTTATTGAATCGTTCACAACGCTGCCAGTAAATGGCGCCAAAGGATAATAAATAAATAAATACACCAAACAATCACACACTTAGTCTTGACCCCACACTAGGTATAACCTGTATCGTGGGTGTCAGAGACTATGAGCGACTTTCGGTCCCACAGGCAACTTGAATGTGAATGCGCACGAATGAGCAGTACCCTAGTACGACTTAAGTGCAGGAGACCCGCCTTAATGCTTCTCGATAATAGTTATCCTGCTGGCAATGCTATGAGTGATTCAATTTCAATCTTCTGTCATGCACCACGGTGCTACGAGCATGAAATATGCAACTTGCGAGTTGAAAAAATATATATACCAGTGTAAATATGTGTAGCTATTGTGCAATAAGACCATTTTGAATCAGCCGTTTTTAAGTTGTATGTGAGCGACATCGCAGTCAGACAGAAGGACGTATACAAATTCAAACCCCGACTAATTTAGAGTACTTCAACAAGTCTAAACATAGAAGAAAATGTTTGCAACTGTAGGTACACAACAAATATTGCTAAAAAGATTGATTAAGCAATTTCAATGTCTATTTTGTCGTATCCAATTAAAGCCTCGTCTCGCCAAAAAAACTCCAACGAATTCGCCTCGTTTCGGGAGAGGTGTCGACTGTCGATGCAAAAACTCGACGCGAGAATGTTCTAAATTAAAAACGAACGGACACATCAAACTCGGGGTCCTTTTATTGGGTCCAGTCAAAGGCTCGCAGCAATTTTGATTGGTTTGGTGTTATCTGGAGCGGCTGGAGCGCAATAAAGACACGGGCTCCGTCCGCCATAGGAGTGTCGTTGTTTGTTGGACAAAGGTGTCACATTATTTAGCAGCTAGGCTATATGACTTAGAATAGTCCTTTTATTTTTATAAATAAATAAATAACGCCCAACAGTCACATACATAGTCCTGACCCCACACTAAGATCGAGTCTTGTGTCGTGGGTATCAGGTACTACGAGAGACTTTCGGTCTCACATCACCCAGACCCGAAACAAATATCTGTAGGCCATACAAACATTTGTCTCGGTGCGGGGATCGAACCCGCGGCCTCTCGCTTCACAGCCGGCTACTCGCCCGCTGCGCCACGGAGGCTGTTTTGTGTTCTCTCACTTGCACACGAAGCCCTTTTGACATAATTTGAGCATATAATGTTTTTAGCACGGAAGAGATCGTAATGTAAATTTCAAAAACATGCCGAAGTGCCCTCGTCATAGACCAACGACGATCCATATTAAGTAGTACCTATCATAGACAATCTATACTAATATTATAAAGCTGAAGAGTTTGTTTGTTTGTTTGTTTGTTTGATTGAACGCGCTAATCTCAGGAACTACTGCTTCGATTTGAAAAAATATTTTTGTGTTGGATAGCCCAATTATCGACGGTGGCTATAGGGTATATATCATCACGCTATGACCAATAGGAGCGGAGCAGAAATGAAAAATGTTTAAAACCAGGGAAGGCGATATCTAAGAAACTACTGGTTCGAATTGAAAAAATCTTTTTGTGTTGGATAGCCTATTTACCGAAGATGGCTATAGGCTATATAACATCACGCTTTGACCAATAGGAACGGAGCAGAAATGAAAAATGTTGCAAAATCGGGAAAATTTATATCTCGGGCAGAAACTACTGGTTCGAATTGAAAAAATCTTTTTGTGTTGGATAGCCCAATTATCGAGGGTGGCTATAGGCTATATAACATCACGCTATGACCAATAGGAGCGGAGCAGAAATGAAAAATGTTGAAAAGACTATATTTCAGAAACTACTGGTTCGAATTGAAATTTTTTTTTTGTGTTGGATAGCCTATTTATCGAGGATTGCTATAGGCTATATAACATCACGCTTTGACCAATAGGAGCGGAGCAGAAATGAAAAATGCTGCTAGCGGGGAATTTTATATCTCAGAAACTACTGGTTCGATTTGAAAAAATATTTTAGTGTTGACCAAGGGGATGAATGGTAGGGTGACTAAGGGGTGACTGACAGGGTGATTGATGGGGTGACTAATGGGATGACTGACGGGGTGACCGACGTGAGGAATGACGGGGTGACTGACAGACTGACCGACGTGAGGAATGACGGGGTGGATGATGGGGTGGCGGACGGAGTGACTGACGAGGTGAATGACGGAGTGACAGACGGGGTGACCGACTGGGTGACAGCCGGGGTGACAGATGGGGTGACCGACTGGGTGACAGACGGGGTGACAGACGGGGTGACAGACGGGTGACAGACGGGGTGACAGACGGGGTGACAGACGGGGTGACAGACTGGTGACAGACGGGGTGACCGACTGGGTGACAGACGAGGTGACCGACTGGGTGACAGACGAGGTGACAGACGGGTTGACCGGCGGGGTGACCGGCGGGGTGACAGACGGGTGACAGACGGGGTGACAGAAGGGGTGACAGACGGGGTGACAGACGGGGTGACGGACGTGGTGATAGACGGGTAACAGACGAGGTGACAGACGGGTGACAGAAGGGGTGACAGACGGGGTGACGGACGTGGTGACAGACGGGGTGATAAGACTGAGTGACAGACGGGGTGACCGACTGGGTGACAGACGAGGCGACAGATTGGGTGACCGACGAGGTGACAGACGGGGTGACAGGCGGGGTGATGGACGTGGTGACAGACGGGTGACCGACTGGGTGACAGACAAGGTGTCAGACGGGGTGACAGGCGGGGTGACAGACGGAGTGACAGACGGTGTAGCAGAGGGTGTGACGGACGGGATAAGAAACGGGGTGACAGACGGTTTGACAGACGGTGTGACTGACGGTGTGAGAGACGGGGTGACTGACGGCCGAAGTACATCATCCCATTACCTCTTTTAGAATTATTGTGCTATAGGTGCTCTAGGACTCACTCTTTCAACCCTCTCTCTCATACGCAGACGAAGTTGCGCGGGTCAGCTAGTAATATTATATAATCACAAGTTTAAACACTTAACAGACCGACTCCACATCCGATGGTGACCTAAGTTATATGGGACCACCCTTGAAATAAGCTATCGAACACAAAAAAAAATTGGAATTTGGATATCGCGTAACATACATAAAAAATAAAGACGAATTGAGGACCTTCTCCTTTTTGGAAGTCGGTCGACCATTATCATGCATCAGACATGCTCAATTTTTTTACAACGCTTTATGCTATGGTAAAGAAGGTTGTTGGAGTTAAATTGCTAGAGACAACATGTTTTTTAATACGATATATGCCACAAGGAACATTATTTTTCTGGGGTAAAAAGTAGCCAATGTGTTATTCTGATGTTTAATCTAAATAACTGTAAAGTTTCAACAAAATACATTCATTGTAATAAAACTATTTTTTACGGATTTATAACTACTTCTTTATCACGATTTATTTTATTTTTTAAAATCGTAATAAAATCCGTAAAAAATAGTTTTATTACAATGAATAGCATTCGCGTAAACTTAAGAAATCAGTATATGAAATACATTCAGTAGTTTCTGCGTTAAAGAGTAACAAACATACAAACACATTCACAAACTTTATATATATATATATATTTTATAGCAGAGATTGGCAAACGAGCAGATGGGTCACCTGATGGTAAGTGATCTCCACCGCCCATAGACACCCAAGACACAAAAAGAATCATGGATGCGTTGCCAACCTAAAAGGAGGAAATGGAAGGGGAGGGAAGGGGATTGGGAAAGGGAGTGGGGAAATGGGCCACCGGAAATCTCACTCACCGAATGAAACGCGACAGCAAGCTGCCACTTTACGTCACATATTAGTGTGAAGTGTGATAAAATAGTTAAAATTTGTATTTATCAAGCATCCAGATATAAACGCACATCCGCTCCTAATTACGGGCGATAGGAAGTTCGTTCCGCCGGGCTAATGTGAATCTGGATGACTGAGTAATCACAGTTTAATACCTATATATATATATTCATGACTGAAAACAGATGTTTTGAAATTCTACGAGAAGGAAACAACAGAGAATATTAATACTTATTAAAATAGTTTCGTCGGCTCCTTGGTCTAGTGGCAGCATGTATGGGCTGTGGACCGGGAGGTCCTGGATTATTCCCAGGTCGGGCAAAGCTAATTTTCTAATTTAATTTGCCCAGGACTGGATACCATATAGGTTGACGTCAGACAGTCAGCCGGTCGTAAAAACTAAGCCAACTCCTCTTTGCGACATGGTTGAAAAAGTGTGTTGCGCCGACCCCACATTAAGGTGGGATAAGGACAGGTAGAAAGAAAAGAATATTGAAATAATTTATTACGAAATATGCTAGTCATTCACAGGAGTTACACATTGTACAAAACAAATAACGACTGCTCTAGTGGCGCTGTATTTCAGTACAACTACCGTCCTGAGTTTTCGGTTTCGATCCTGGGTCGGGCAAAGTGATATTGGGATTTTTTAATATCAGCCCGGTGTATGGAATTCATGTCCTATATGGCGACAGGCTTGCTCCCTAATCCCTATCACATCTGAGACGGAACTAATGTGGGCGAAATGTGGGCATTCTATTTCGCTAGTGCGCCTCCGCCTATACTTCGGGGATAGAGGTGTGAGATTATGTTTTCATAATACCGTTATCTTAGGTAAGCTCTAAAGTGCGATGATAAGATATATGATTATCCAGGGTTTTATAAAAAGAACTCAAAATCTCAACTGTGTGTTTTAAGGCCTCTGCGGGGCTTACATCGGTCCCCACAAGGCCTAAAATGGCTGTGGTGATTTACGAACATTGTTTTTTTGATTACGTGCTTCAATTTTATTTACGTCAGTGAAATTATTTTCCGAATGCTAAAAACAACTTCTCAAAATATTGTGGCTTCTTTTCAAACAATGAGCCAGTACCTTTCAGTAACTTTCACGTTTGACGTAGGTACCTTTGTTTCAAGTGATTCAAGTGAACATAAACCCTGAACTACATCGGAGCAAAACAAGTGACATGCGGCATACTCTATAGTTCATACCAAGGCGACAGTGCCAGGGCCACATTCATGATGCAACGAACATGCCACATAGACCATAGTGGCAAACATTGTAAGTATGGATTTTTACGTCAGTGAAATTATTTTCCGAATGCTAAAAACAACTTCTCAAAATATTGTGGCTTCTTTTCAAACAATGAGCCAGTACCTTTCAGTAACTTTCATGTTTGACGTAGGTACCTTTGTTTCAAGTGATTCAAGTGAACATAAACCCTGAACTACATCGGAGCAAAACAAGTGACATGCGGCATACTCTATAGTTCATACCAAGGCGACAGTGCCAGGGCCACATTCATGATGCAACGAACATGTCACATAGACCATAGTGGCAAACATTGTAAGTATGGATTTATGCATCCTACAATACCGCTGCATTATTTCTATCATACTTACAGTTACAGTAGGTACCTTATACTTTTAGTGGTGTTGATAATGCATAAATCCGTATAAAATATACAATGTAAAAATGAAATGAGTTGTATCTTGTAAAATTGAGGGAAAAAAGGAAAGTCAATTGATGATGAAAAAAATGCCCGGAGTTTCTTTCCGTCTTTCTTCTTCGGGTCGTCATCCGTAGGTAGCTAGAGAAAAGATGGTAGGTTAGCTAGGATATGGCCTTATAGTCCACAGCGCGATGTTCCTTATCCACATTTCCAGTCAAATCCTACAAGCTTCCTATTTTATTTTCCCGTCAATTCTTTGCTAGCATTCCTGCCATATCCCGTTCGTTCTCTTTCCTACAAATCACAACCTTTTATCTAAGCCCCATCCTTGTTACTGTGTCCATACCTGCCTGCTTGTTTTCTAAATTGATAGTGTTGTAACATGACTATTATTATATAAATGTATCTAGACCTTGTTGTGACCTGTCATAAGTGCATTTGACATGCCTACGTGACCAATAAATATTTTTATTTTATCTTATTTAATTTTACAACATACACAAGATTGCAGCGTTTTACTTTCTGGCGGGGTCAAAACATTCTTTGTAAGCTTTAAGCCCCGTCTTCTGCACATGTTTTTTCAAACAATACACTAAAAACACCTCCACAAAACAATTTTCATTGTCAGGTTGGGTAAGGTTTTTCATTGTCTCCTGCTCATGTGTGAACCATAGACAAAAATTTGTAGGAATACCATGTTTCGTGTAGGTGTTTTGTGTAATGTTTTTGTAGTAGGAGGCGCGGCTTTATATGAGCAGGGGACAATCAAATCAAAAACCTTATTTTGTGTAGGTGTTTTTCTTGTTTTGTTTCGAAAAAACATGTGCAGGACACAAGTCCCTTTCAAATTAAAATCCTTCATGCTGCAAATAGAATTATGTTCTAAAATAATGTCGCCAGCATGACAAAAAATGCCGAAACAACCTCATGCCTCCTAAAGTCCAGACAATTGTTATCGTTCAGATATGCAAGTGCAATGTGTGGCATTATGGAATGTCTTGTATATTTGTCATACTTTATTTAGCAGAACTGTCCTAAATGACAGAACCATATTATAATAATCATTTATTTGTATCCCCAAAAACAATATTATTAATGGAATGGCCTTTTGTGAAATCATTCATAGCATAACACTATGGCACGCAATAACATCTTAGTAACTTTTGAACTATGCATTAGTTGCGAGTCACTTGCAGCAAGTTGTCTCCACTTGTAGCACGCGCTGCACGCCACAAGACAACGCGACGCGACGACGCGGCGACGCGACCCGGCGACGCGACCCGGCGACGCGACCCGGCGACGCGACCCGGCGACGCGACCCGGCGACGCGACCCGGCGACGCGACCCGGCGACGCGACGATGCGGCGACGCACGTGACGCGAGACGGCGACGCACAGAATGACGAATGGTACCCACCGCTCCGTGTAATCCAACCTTTACTTATATAAACTTTCTTTCTTTCTTTTTTCTATTTATAATCGTAAATATTTATTCACGAAATACAGCTTTATTAAATAAACGAGCTTTATGAAACCGTTCATATTTCACATTTAACCGCCTTATTCAAATTCAAATATTTATTCACGAAATAGGCCACTAGGTGCACTTATACCCGTCATTGAATCTACCGGTCATGAAATCTTCGGGAATCCTACTTAAGTGATGTCCATCACCATACGAGTATTTTAGTCTATGAAAAGAATATTTGCAGCATAGACGTATAAAAAAGAAGGACACCATGACCATCTCGCCTAGAGTTAAACGGACGTCACAACAAAACACTGAACAAAAATATAATTTATTAATTGACAGCCCCCGCAGCGCAGTGGGCGAGTAGCCGGCTGTGAAACGAGAGGCCGCGGGTTCGAATCTCGCAATGAGACAAATGTTTGTGTGACCCACAGATATTTGTTTCCAGTCTGGGTGAGACCGAAAGTCTCTCATAGTCTCTGACACCCTCGATACAGGTTATACCTAGTGTGAGGTCAGGACTAGGTGTGTGACTGTTGGGTGTATTTATATTTATTTATTTATTTCATTTTATTAATATGAACGATGTAGGTAGTTAAGTAGGTACCTCAAGCTCGCGCCAGGTGTCAGCGTGGTAGATGTCGTCACCCGGGTAGAAGGCGGCCTTGCGTGGCAGGGGCGCTCGCCAGGGCGGCTGCCAACCGGCGGCGCCCATCAGCTCCGCCTGCCCCAGCCCACCCTCCAAGAACTTGCTGTAATCTTGGAAAGCGGACAGATTCGACTCCTCCTGTTACATTCCAAAATATTTTGAATTTTCTTCCCTCTTCGGATTCGGAATGTGAAGAAGCATAAATAGGCTGGCATGATTCTGACGACCACTGATAAACACAGGGTTTGTCAGTGTTTCTTAAGCCGGGTCTGCTGCACTAAAACATCGCACAAAACACCCTAAGACACATACGCAAAACAAAGATTTTTACCTGTCACCTGCTCGTAGAACAATGGACCATAGATAAAAAATGCATGTTTTGTGTAGATGTTTTGTGTAATGTTTTAGTGCAGGAAACCCGGCTTAACAATGACATTTTCGGAAACCTTAGCGCCGTTTCCAATGGGTCGATCTGGAAACCGTTGGGGGAGGTCTATGTTCACAGTTGACGTCCTGTGGCTAATGATGATGAAGGCCCAATTCCCTTTCAAATCCTCATTCTTTCCCGATACTCCAATAGTCACAGTGGGCAGCGGCTGGGCTGTGCCCTGGCGTTACCAATGTATTTGGGCGACCCAAAACAGTACCTACCCATTACCACCAGCTGTGCCATCTATATCTAATTATCTCACACAAGTTTGCAAGCGTTACGTATGTACATTATGGTGGTACATAATCGATTCATTATACTTAATTACGTGTCATGATTAGTAAACAAGTTGGCACAAACAACGTTGGCAATTAATATCAAAAGAAACCAGGCGCCAAATTTAAAATGCAAAGGACTAGCTAATTCTATTTGCTGAGCAAGAATGTTTTACTCTTGACACGTTTTTGCGTAGGGCAGCATGAAATCAGTCTTATTTTTCCATTCTACATTTTATTCTTTTACTAACTAATAACGAATAGCTTATTATTAACCTGATTATAGGAGTGGGCTGTATAGACACTTCTTGGACGAACAGGCATAGTCACATCCTTTCTAAAATCTGCGTTAGCCATTTTAACACTTCTTCAACTTATAACTGTTAAGATTATACACTATTTTAATAAAAAATACATGAACAACAGTGACTATCGACACTGGAAAATGCTACATAATATAAACTATACTTCTCGGCTGAAAATATATGGAAAAAGTCATTTGTTATTTCTTTTTTCTATATTCGAAATTTAATATTTCTCCCTGGCGACGTCTTTATAGCTGGCCATTATTTTAATACGAAATATTATTTGTACATACGTTTGTATACAATAGAGTATTATCTTTAAATATTATTCTAACTCCATATGTGATGCAATTTTGTTAAATAAAAACATCGGCCTGTTTTTAAAAATTGGCGGCATTTAAAAATATCAAATTTGGCGCTTCACTATTCAGCAGGTTTCGAGTGAAATGGAATGAAAAATCATCACACGTCACGCCACGTAAAGTAGGTATGATCTTGTTGAAAACGATTATTTAATCGATTCTAATTCTTGCAACTGACATTCTCGCCTAAATCACCGATAATTACGAATTTAAATAATTAATTAATTAGGCACTAAAACGCATAATGTAAGCATTTAGAGTATTTTACTGCGTATTTAAAATGGACGTAGTATATAAATAAGTCATTCAATAATTGTAAATTATTTAAAATTACAGAAATAAGAAAGAGTATGCGTATTATATGAAGTAAATCGTTGTTTCATTTGTTTATATTACGTTTGGTAACAAAATAACTATTATTTAAATTATTTTACAATAAATAAAATTCAGTGAAGTAAACGAGAATAGTTTATCATTTTTATTTAATTTGCTATTGTTTATCTGTCAACAACATATTTTTCTGGTTGGCAATACTAAAGACCCGCCACGTTTCGCCAGGTCGTGATAGTTGTTCACTTTTCAGTATTTTTTTGACTCCGTCGCGTTTGATCAAGACATCAGAATTCACATATTTTAAAAATGAGTGCTCAGTCAGCACCTGCATATAAAGTTGGAATAGTGAAACAGGTAATATAACATCAATCAACACATTCTGATATTTGTGAAGTGGTACCGATCGAAATGCCTCGTGCCAATCCGCCGTAGCTTGCCTCGTTGGCACCGCATCGTGTATACAATTCATGCATAACATTCACGACGTAAATATTTTTCTGTATAAATGTATGTATATTTTTTCACGCAATAATGCCTGCCTTTCGTTCCACCCAACATTGTGTTGTGTTTTATTCATTGTAAGCGCAAGCGGGGCCGTCAATATGCGTGCGCTATCGGATTGCTTGTGCGTTCATAATTAGGTTCTTACTGGAGGTGTAATTGTTGTGTGTATGTGCGCAGGTACTTTCAGGAGACACTGTTGTGATAAGAAGACAACCGCAGGGAGGCCCTCCGCCGGAGAAAGTTATCACGCTCTCTGGCATCACGGCGCCAAAATTGGCTCGTCAAAAGACTGCCAACAGGTATGCAATGCGCTTGAACTCTAAAACATATGGAAGTTTATACCCTTCTGTACTAATAAGATTAGTAAAAATATAATATAGATTATTTTTTTACATAGGGGGTAGGTGCTTAGTTCTTGATAACACTACCTACCTTTATTGTAAGTAGTTTACAATTTCCTCTGTGGTTATTTTGGCAAATGCTCTGAGGCGCCTACTTCTTGCTAATGCTCGAGCTCTTATAAGGCCAACATCATCTCTTTATGATATTCAATGTAAATATCTGAAGCTGTGTCAACGTCCACTATAACAATTTTCCCACATTGTTTTATTACTAGTATTATGTAACTTACATGAGCTATTTTCTGCATACATTGACAATGCAGGGGTTCAAACAAGAGAATTCATTTGTAAGTATGTCAAACACAATTTCTGTGACTCTTACATTGTGCCATTAATGACATGTACATATAAGTACTTCCAAATTATAACACTTGTGGAAATTATGTGAATTTTTTTTTGTATGACATTGACTTAATGTGTCCACTACATCCAAATTTTAATATTCAATAGAACCATGGCTATTAATTTTATTATATTTTGTCAATAATAAGTTTCAGAAACAGTTGATACAGTCCTACTCTGATATTTATAACATAGAAGGTACCTACCATGAAAATTAGGGTGAAAAGAAAGGTGTGTTGGCAAAGGAAATATAATAGCATTTGAAACATAAAATAATAAGAATTCATTCTATAAAAACTTGATACAGAAAAGTGAAAGCAATCTTATTACAATTAAACCATTTATGTAATTCAAAACATGTCTGCAGGCTCACAGTTGAATTCACTTTCACAAGTAACTACTTGTGTTTTGAGGAGATAGTTTACACCGAATTGGCTTTGCGAAATGACAATAAAAATATTTTCATGTCATTAATGGGCTTATCTGTGGCAGTACAGCCGTTGCTCTGTATGATGGTACCATATGGTAGTGCACACCATTAGCCGCTGTGCATGCTCATATTCTTTATTGAACAATTTTTACAACAATGTACATGCATTGGCCAAGCAAAAGCACACAATGCAATATCTACAGTCGAAATAGACCATAGTTATTGTAAAAATTGTTTGAGTATTTATGTTAAATGGTTGCAGTGTAAACCTATTTGTATGCAAGTATAAGATGGTTATATAATATTTCAAGGGGAGTAAGATATTTGAACATTTGAAGCTGTGCAAGTATTCATTGAAACTTGATAATAAACTTGCATGTGTTGCTCGAATAAATGTTGTAGAATTTATTGATGTATGTGTTGTTTTCAAATAAATGTGTAATTTATAGTATTATTGTAACAATATCTAAGTATTTGTAACTATTATGTCAGAAAACATTCATATAAAAAGATTAAATGTGACAAAACATGCCATATATTGAATTTTATCAAAGGCATATTTTATAATTAAATTGTATTGCTTTTATTTATCATGTTAATTGAAATTAATTTATATTATAAAAGTTTAACACAAAACCAATTGCCATCAAATTATTGTGTGTTACAATGATTGATATCCAAAAACCCAAAGTCTTTCTCATTAGAAAAGAAAGTTCTTATCCAGTTTTTTGCACAGTATGTACAGGTTGATAATTTTAACCATTTTTTGTCCTTTGAACACATTAACCATTAGAAATCACATAACTTTATTCAAAGCTAAGCGAAACATTCCTATGTAGTAGTCTTTATGTATGCATTTCTACAAATTGTCACCTTTGTCCTCTTCTTACTAAATATTCAAGGACTAATAGAGAATTAATATTGTGTGCAAAGCGAAAAAGGCAGCAATTTGTATGTTCAAAAATAAGCTTTACGTTAATAATGGTGCTATTAATAAGCAATTATCCATACAGTGATGTGGAGACAAGGGATGAACCATATGCATGGGAGGCTCGAGAGTATCTGAGGAAAAGATTGGTTGGAAAAGAGGTCATCTTCACTGCTGAGAAGCCACCCAACTCTGCTACAAGAGAATATGGATCTGTTTGGTCCGGCAAAGATCCCGTTAAAGATGAAAACGTCACAGAGTGTCTGTTGGCCGAGGGGCTGGCCAAGGTGAGAGATGGAGTGAGGAACATACCGCAACTGAAGAGGCTCGTTGAGATTGAAGAAATGGCAAAATCCCAAGGCAAGGGTGTCTGGGGACCTGATGCTCAGGTTAGATTTGTACTTATATTTTGGGCATGAAAATCTTCATAACAGTACTTTGCACGTCCTATCTGCTGCTCATACTATATCTAATCATAAATTGTTGCTAACTTGCATCTTTTTATAATATTATTGCATTCTAGTTATTGACATACATAATTGTGCACATCACATAAAGTGAAGTGTCATGAATAGCAGTTTTCCAATGATGACCTCAATCAAAAATTATAAGCAAAATATCACATATTATATTTACATTTTATTGTTTCTAAATTATTATGCTTGTTAAAAAATCCTTTGACCCAAATATTTATGAGACTTGTGTTATTATTACCTTTCTCTACAATTAGCCTCTTAAAATTCTCATTCTCTAAGGGCCACTTGCAGCTCTGCGATAAATCTCTATTTATGACAAATCTTGATTTAAAGATAGGAGTCAGCTGTAGGATAAATCGAGTTTAGAGTTAACTGTAGATTTGTAATAGCACTGGAAGTCGCCCTAAATGCCATCTAAAAATTAAACTAGAACCGCATGAACCTGATGGTGTCTCTATGTCTTGTTGTTTTTTTTAATTGTTTATAGCCATGGATACAAAGTCTTTCAGCCGTATACTTTTAATATTGTTTATACTTTGTTTCCTACATCAAAATTTTCGCAAGTGAAATAAAATCTGATGTGGTCGATTTGAAGGCCGTGCTTTTGACGTCAATTCCTTCCAGTTTGATGCCCCTTAGACAATTTTCTCACAGTGGAGGAATCAAACATGGTGACCCATCCACCTGACAAAAGGCACCCAAAATAACTTATTTCACAGCTTCCATACACTGTCCAACTTCGTTGATGTTTATCATATAAATTAACATTCATTACCACAATTAAATAACAAGCACACTTTAAACTAGAATATGAAATCATGAAAACAGGAGACCACCCGCACTGTCAGAATTCCCGCTATAACTCCAGTCTTGTTGGACCCAATGTTGTAAGATTTAAGTTGATTTTGGTAAAATTATAACAAGAGAGTCATACTAAGGTTCGTGATGTAACATGATGCATGGGGATGTCTACACAAATCATGTATTTTTTATAACATAGGCACACACCTGTACCCCAAAAGGGGTATACAGAGGTGCTCTAGCGAACTAGAACACCCACATTTTGCAGACCCTATTTTCATACCAGATGTCATAGGGGGCGAGCATATCGTCATATTGGGCTCAAATTTTGGTATTTTGCATAATATTATGCACAGTGCCAACACTTTTTTAGTTGTCACCACGAGCTATGCATGCACACATGCCTTCATATGAAATATATGGTTGTGAAAACATTGCATGACATTCCAACTTAAGCCACGTCTCCTGCACTAAAATGTAGATACACAAAACATGTATTTTTTTATCAATGGTCCATTGTTCTACGAGAAAGAGCTCCAGCTGAAATCATTGTTGGGCATATGTGTTTCTGTGTAATGTTTCGAGAAAAACTACTGCAGGAGAAGCGGCTTTACAGCACCACACTAATACCATAAAAAGATATAGAAAAGATGTTAAAGGTTTATATAGTTAATAATGCATTTTGGTAATAATCTCATTCACTACTGAAATTATCATTTTATAACATGTAATTATTTAAGATTACATTGATACTTAAATGTTGCCACAGAGTTATTTAACAACTAGTGCATTTTATTTAAATTAACATATAGGAGCAAGCAGATAAAATGTTCATTAACAGTAACATACGAATATTGTGAGTTGTGCTATCAGTTATGACAGAAGTTAAGTCTCATCTAGAGATCTCGGTCACAAAAGAGTCAACGTGTAGTGTTTGGTCTGATGATTTCAAGGTTCGCTTAATATTTCCACATTCTGTGATATTATATTAACATTTATTTCTTTATACCACATAGAAACATGTTCGTGACATCAAGTGGAGTGTTGAAAACCCTAAAGCATTCGTGAACAAGTTCAATGGGCAGCCAGTGAAGGCTATCATCGAGTATGTTCGAGATGGATCCACTGTGAGACTCTGCCTGCTGCCTGACTTCATCCCTATCACTCTTATGCTCTCTGGAATACGGGTATGTGGTTATATTACAAGTGTGGATACTCGATCACTGCATATTTTTATAACCTAGTTCATTTATTAACTTGTTCATTAGCAATGATCTCATGTTTTGTATGATTGCACTACCTATCATAGATATTATGTTATACACTTACTTAGGGTAACAAGTATATTGATAAATGGGTACTGTGGGAGCATAGATTTATCATCGAAATAACCTGTGCAATAGGAATTTATTAAAAATACTCCAAGGATAATTTTATTTTAGTAATTTGAATACTTAATTTTTATCTGTGTGTCACGTGACTGTAAACACCAATCACGACGTATGATGTCACATTACTCATTTTTCATATAAATTTGTTCCACAATGGCCTAACACTTAAGATCCAAAGTCATACTGCCAGGTTATTTCGTATATTATTTTTGTATTTTTGTTTAAAAGTCAACTTAATTACGACGTGGATGTGAGCTTATGTTATGTCATGAGAGACCTAGTGATTTGTGAAATGTTTATGAATATATTGAAGAAATAAAAGTGTCTCCTTGAACCACACTCCAGGTAGTCTGGTTCTTTGCCTGAATAGATGTGTATATATGTATGTATGTAAGCTTCAAACATAGTACATATATGGCTGGTCTTGAGTCCTGACTCCTGACTCTTCATCGCCGAATCTGTAGTCATATTGAATATTGTAATATGAGTTACATACATATACATTCACACCTGTAGTCCACAGGAGATGGGTAGAGGCAACATATTATAAATAATAAATAAATAACACCCAACAGTCACATACATAGTCCTGACCCTACACTAAGATCGATTCTTGTGTTGTGGGTATCAAGAACTACGAGATACTTTCGGTCTCACACCACTCAGACCCGATACAATATCTGTAGGCCTTACAAACATTTGTCTCGGTGCGGGAATCGTACCCGCGGCCTCTCGCTTCACTGCCTCGCTACTCGCCCACTGCGCCACGGAGGCTGTCAAAGATACTGATTGAGGTACATCTGACTTGTCCTTTTATTGGTATTTATTTAATTATTATATTGTAGTGCCCGGCAGTAAAACAAGATGGTGAATCAGAGCCGTACGCAGAAGAGGCGCGTTTCTTCCTCGAGTCCAGACTACTGCAGAAGGAGGTTGAAGTAATCCTGGAGTCTGTGAACAACATCAGCTTTGTTGGCACCATCTTACATCCCCAGGGCAACATTGCAGAGGCACTTCTGAGACAAGGATTTGCTAAATGTGTTGACTGGTCTCTTGCTGTTATGAAATCTGGTAAGTAGTAAGTAGTAACATAATATTATAAAGCTAAGATTTATAGGCGTTATGCAAGTAAAACAGTCATTTTGAAATATGAACATTTTCTCACCAATGATTTGTAACCCTGTTATTTATTTACACATTAAAAATACTTTTTTCGTTCAAATGTGCACAAAAAGTAATTGAGTACGAAACTAAGTTATATGTATGTTGCATGCGTGCAGGTGCTTCAACGTTGAGACAGGCCGAGCGTGCCGCCAAAGATGCCAGGATGCGCATCTGGACGAACTACGTGAGCAACGCGCCACTCATCTCCGCCAAGGACAAGGAGTTCACAGCCACGGTCCTCGAAGTCATCAACGGCGACGCACTTGTCATCAAAATGCCCAACAACACATACAAGAAAATATTCCTGGCCAGCATTAGGCCACCGCGTGAAAGGTAGGTTTTTTACAACGCGTAATATTACAGTTTTTAAAACTATTTTAAACTATAATTGTATACTAATAACGATTATGACCAGTGTTACCTTTACTTCTGTATACATATTTGCTACATATTGTCTTATTCTTTTTGTTCTCTCCCATTCACTGTTGCACCAATGTTTCAGTGGCTGAATAAAGTTTTTTTTTTCTATAGACGAATTCTTTAACTATGCTTTTCTATAATCCAGGACCAATGGTGATGACGAACCCAAGAACTCACCAAGGCCGAAGGGTTTCAAACCACTGTATGACATTCCGTGGATGTTTGAAGCTCGTGAATACCTAAGGAAAAAGCTGATCGGCAAAAAAGTAAATGTGACAGTTGATTACATCCAACCAGCTAAGGACACTTTCCCTGAGAAGACTTGCTGCACAGTGATCAGTGGTGGAACGTGGGTATACTGGTTTAAAAACAATTTCATAATGCAAATAAAGAATATTTATCTTATAAGATTATTATTTCAGGAATGTTGCAGAAGCATTAGTAAGCAAAGGCTACGCCACAGTCGTCAGATACAGAAGCGACGATGATCAAAGGAGCTCCCACTATGACAAGCTCCTTGAAGCAGAAATGAAGGCCCAAAAAGCTGCACTCGGTGTTCACGCCAAGAAAGACATTCCCACACACCGCATTCAAGACACAAGTGGAGACTCTACTAAAGCCAGAAAGTTCTTCCCATTCCTCAAGAGAGCACACAAAACGGAAGCGACTGTTGAATTTGTGGCTAGCGGGTCAAGAATGCGTCTATACATCCCCAAGGAATCTGTTCTAGTAACATTCCTGCTTGCTGGAATCAATTGTCCAAGAGGAGCTCGTCCGGCCATTGGTGGGGGTGGCATGCAAGATGCGGAACCATATGGTGAAGAAGCATTGTTGTTCACAAAGGAGAAATGCTTACAACATGATGTTGCCGTCACCATTGAGGAAATGGACAAAGCTGGAAACTTCATTGGCTGGTTATGGGTAGATAATGAAAATCTATCAGTTTCCCTCGTTGAACATGGACTCGCATCCATGCACCACACAGCCGAGACATCAGAATATGCGCGCGCCATCAAAACCGCCGAAGAAAGCGCTAGCAAGAAACGCATAGGCATATGGAAAGAATACGTCGAAGAGGACAAGGAAAATGAGAGAGAAAGAAATGCAACAATCCAAGACCGTACAGTCAATTACGAAAAAGTGCTTGTCACAGAGGTAACACCTGAAGGACATTTCTATGCACAAAAGGTTGACTTGGGACCGAAATTGGAAGGTCTAATGGAGAGGATTCACCAAGAATTCAAAAACAATGCCCCATTGCCTGGATCTTATGTGCCAAGGAGAGGGAATATTTGCGCAGCACGCTTCTCTGTAGACGATCAATGGTATAGAGCGAGGATCGAAAAAATCACCGAAGACAAAATGGTTCATGTCTTTTACATTGACTATGGAAACAGAGAGGTATTAACATTTGCTTATAAAATTATTTATGTACTCGGTTTGTAACAATTTGATACAAGTATATTTTTTCATAGGTTGTTGACATAACAAGACTGGCTCCCCTGCCGCCTGGCACTGAAACTGACTCGCCATTCGCGTCCGAGTACACACTGTGCTGTGTGAAGTTCCCCACTGATCCCGATGACAGAGCCGAGGCGGTGTCCGCGTTCTACACCGACACACTTGTCAAAAAATTGCTCCTGAACATTGAACAGCGCGGCTCACCTCCTGCCGTCACTCTTGTTGACCCCGTGGCCAACGTGGATCTCGCCAAGGTACTAATAACTGCTAATATACTACTTTCATTACGTTTATCAGTGTGTAATATGTGAGTACATATGATGTGTTTTTGTAGAATCTTATCAAGGAAGGATTGGTGCTGATGGAGTCGTTGCGCGACTACAAGCTGGTGACCCTGATGGCGGAGTACCGTGCCGCCCAGGAGCAGGCCAAGAGCGCCCGTCTGAACCTGTGGCGGCACGGTGACATCACCGACGACGACGCGGTCGAGTTTGGGGTGCGCCGCTAGCGGGACCTTCCTGGCTATGATGCCACCGCGTCGCCCTCGCACGCATTAAACTGTGCCACGTGCACCTCACCACATGTTGAAACAGTTGTATACACAGTTATTTACCAGTTTTTGTGAAGAGACATTATTCAATGTACACTGAAGTTGCCTTCGCAATCGGTCACAAGCACTTGTTAAAATTCATGATCATCCCATTTGAATGTTGTGAATATTTATTTATATTGGACACAATCGGTGAGTAACTTTCGTAGTGTTCGTCGGTAGGTCGCGTCGCGCCGTGCCACACTCGCCTCGTGTAAACCAACCGTTAACTTTATCAGATACATTGTGTATTTACGTATATAGATTTTTGTTACTCTACAGATTTAATAAGACCTAGTAATAACATTATCATCGCAGATTGTTGAACATATTAACATATTTAAATTTTTACAGTTGTATATCAGATAAGATGTGTAGTTTTTATATTTCTTTGTTAAATTCAAATATTCAATTATGTAATGAGCATATGCATAATCTGTAACTTAGTAAATGTGAAATAGTAAATAATATATTATCCTTATATTTACTCTCCTTTGCTCGTAGATGTATGTATATTTCGTATTTCTTCATTCTATACGTTCACTCGTCATTGGATATAAATTTTGTAACTATCAAAGACAAAAAATTATGTATGGAGTCTGAATTTTCTATGAATTATGTAAATGAGTATCTCTGCATGTGTGTTTTTATCAATTTCGATATACATTTAGCTAGGTACTTACGATTTTTATTATACATTATATTTAGCTACCTCTCTCCTCGAGACGTTTATATAAAGAATTGTGTTTACATATACCTTTGGTACCTACCATATGGTGCGTGGATTGTTGACAACATGGATTGACAAAATAAATATTTTAGGAAATATATTGTTTTTATTTTTACTATTTGGTATACACAAGGCAATAAATTAAATGCAATATTGTGAAAAAATATTCCCATTTAATTAAATTTACAGCAATGTATTTGCAACTTGTTAACTTTTATTGTGTAATGCAATTTATACACAACATATTGATATATTGATAAATAATTAAAAGAAATATTGCATTGTAAAGATCAGATTTGTCTTATTTGGCACAGTGTACAAACCTAAAGAGATAAGCTATATATGTTTACAATGATAATGTATGTTTAGTGCAAGGCAACATTCATAAGTTCACATTGTAATTGTAATAGTTGTGGAAAATAATAGACATGTGTACTTACATAAGATAATTTTTACAAATATCTGTACAACCTATTTGAAACTGTATGTCTGTTTAAATTATAGTCGAACAGCACATATGTTATCACTAGATTATAAACGTAATTTCAGAACTGCTCTTGTAATATATTGCTATGCTAGAGTCATTATTTAGTACTGGATGTGCTTTACAGTAAATAAACTGCATATTAATATACAAAATAATGTTTGTTTTGTGCTTATAAAAATATATTCATTCTACAACGAATTTATCTCATCTGAACGTCGATACTTAAGGCATTTTGTAAAAATCATAATGCCACATAGTGCATGCATCTATTGCCACGTACACACCAACCGAAAGAACCGTTAGCGAATCTATGCCTGTTTCATTCACACAACAGCGAAAATTTGATTGTGTGAATGCAACAGGCGACGATTCGCGAATATTCGTTCGATTGGTGTGTACCCGTCATATCTGGTGAGCCACCAGAGCAAAACCGCATTCTGCATGTATTCAACGTTGTGCATCATGTAAATAAATTGACATTTTAATATATTGCTATTAAGATTTCTATAGCTCATAATATAAATTTTGTTACGTTGGTTGCATACATAACTATACAAAAAGAAGATCATTTATTTCCAAAAAGATTTGAAACAATGAACAATAATTAATACATCGACAACTTTCATAGTTGGATCCACCATTTTTCATAGTTGGGTCCACCATTTTTCATAGTTGGGTCCACCATTTTTTATAGTTGGGTCCACCATTTTCTAATATAATTTATGTTCTTGTCTTGATCATGATGCACACGATACATCGCTGCTTTACTTATAAACTAGAATTTGTGCGCAATTTGAGGGATTAAACGAAAAAACATTTTCATGGAACATGCAGTAGATTTAGTATGCATAGCTTGGAGCATTGCCATCTAGAATAAAAATTAGTTTTGATTAGTTATTTTTGGTATATGTAATAATACATATTAGTGGTGCATGATATCTTGGCCCTTCTTTAGTGGAATTTATGAAGAGAAACATTTTGGCTTGAGAAATTGCTTGAAACACCATGTGCAACATGGTATAGGAGCTGACCAGAATGTCTATCCCATACAACAATCTGATCAATACCAACAATGCACATAAACCATTAGTTATAAAATCACATTCGAATTTTAACATACACCATTGAAATAAATTAAAAATGTTTTAATGACCGTCTTGTCATTACGTCTATTATTGCAGTCTCACAACTTGTTAATACTTAAACGTATTCAAACATTATTGTTTTACAAGAATTCAAAAATATATTAAAATATTTTACATCTATATAAAAACATTTCAAATTAATTTGATCATACATTTGCGCACAGTTCATTCTAAACTGTATGTACTAAACTACGTCTAATAGTTTTATCTTGGCTATCGTCAAAATAAGGGCCTATTTCGTCAGGCATGGGTGGGACATTTACTAAGAACTGTTGTATGGATGGGTAGTACTCCCTGCACGTCCAGGTGTCGTCATGGCCCCCTCCGGTTATGACAACAAGTTTCTTGCACACAGCCCCACTTCTCATATAGAGTTCTTGTCCCATTGAAGGTGGCACTAGAGCATCATTCGAACCACATATCACTAGCGTTGGTGTCAACACATGCGCTATTTTCTTAACCGAGATGTACTGGAAGAAAAATATTGTGTCTATAGTAATATAATGCTGAAAAGATTGTTTGAACACGAATCTCTGGAACTACTGCACTGATGCCTCGGCGTGATTGTATTGTGGTACGACTGCGGTCCTGAGGTCTCGGGTTCGATCTCCAGGTTGGGCAAAGTGATATTGGATTTTACCATATTAGCCTGGAATTTGGAATTTGTGCCCAATATGACGATAGGCTCGTCCCCTATTACATCTGGGATCAGTGACGTGCATAGACATTCCGATCAGGGTTGACAAAAATCTTAAATAATCGGAGCATTGCTATTTAGAAAATCTGTATTTATTCATATTTTTATTCTTTATTTATGGAAATAGCAAATTGTTAAGGTAGACAGTGTCTCTATGTCTATATAGACTGCACGCCACTGTCTGGGATGGAACTAAGCTCGGCCAAATGTGGGTGTTCTAGTTCGCTAGTGCGCCTTTGTCTATCTCTTCGGGGATACAGGCGTGAGCTTATGTGTGTTTTATGAGTACTGCACTGATTTTGAAAATTCGTGCACTGTTTGAAAGCTACATTAACCCTGAGTACTGGCAAGTGGATGCATCAAGATAAATACTTATTACAAGAGTGGAGCCGTGAGCAACATGGAGGTCGATGTCGCGTAGAATATAGGGTATAAACTGTGGAGTTTCCAAAATTGACGCGATTTTCAGCTTATATAGTATTGGAGGTAGGTTAACTCTAAGCAATATTGTTTGAAAGTGTTGGAACAGAAGTATCTCACATATCTTACCCTATTCATGCAAAGATATTCAACAGTATATAGATAGGACAACAGCACAAAACTTGTGATCCAAAAGTTATCTACCTAGTGGTCATAAGTCGTTCAGTTTATTTGAAATATACGCGCGCCAGGTCGGCCTGCGTAATAATATTGAGAGAATAAACTTATCTTACGTGATTCTTAACCATTCACAAAATATTCTAGGGTGCGAATTGTAATAATCGCCTTCGCATTGTAATAAGTGGTTGATGGCAGTACTGAAGTTGAGATCATTTTTTTGTATGGAAACTTGCTTGATAGACTCTTATTAATGGTATGCAATGTGACTGGAATGGCGTCTGACACCATTAAACGCTTAAAATGAGAATTTGCCCATCTATGGACAATGGTCAGTATAAGAAGTAAATAAAATCAACTTATACTAAGTACATTAAGTAATACATAAATCGCTTAGCACTGAAAACAATGTAAAGAAAAATTAAACATACCTTGTTTTTATGGCAAAATTCTGGTAGCCACTGTAAACACTTCCATTTAAGAATAATTTGGGCCATCTCAGGTATACTAGTAAAAGTATTCTCCACAATCAAAGCCCAAATTTTATTTCTGTACTCTATCCTTGACGCCAAATCGATTGCGATTGCCCCTCCTGAAAACGTACAAGCAATCGCTATACATCTCCATAACAATAATATGCTAAAATGTTGATGAAAATGTAAATTATTTGGGAAAATAGTTAATAATAGACAACAGAATACTAAGAAGCTATATAACATGGTTTGCTATCACTTCTGGGATGGAAATAAATATGTTCATAACACTTGCTCAATAAAATCAATACTTACCTAAAGATCTTCCGAACACTATAATTTTCGTGGGATCAATGTCATTCCTCTGCAGTAGGTAGTCGATTGCTGTTTGTGCGTCATTATAAAGTCCTCGTTCAGAGGGCGTGCCGTCCGACAGACCATACCCACGATACTCCACCATGAGGATGTTGATATTTAATTTATGAAATAATCCAGATACATTGGTCAATCTGTAAAAAAATCTTCATATAATTTTTGTATACATAGTGTTGGTAAGATTTATCCACCTCTTACAGTATTAGATGAAGGACAACTTTTTTTCGCCCAAAATTGAGATTAAGGGCAAAAGGGTTCTAAAGAGGCAAGCTGATCAACAATCTGTGCTATACTATAATAGACATAGGGAAGTTTACTATGAGGTAGGGACCTTAAATAGAAATAGGACTATTCAATTACCAAGCAATTTTATATATGTATACAAATTAACTTGATTCAAGTTAGTAATTACTGCCTCGGTGGCGTGGTGGTATTTCGTTCGACTACGGTTCTGAGGTCTCTGGTTCGATCCCCGGGTCGGGCAGTGATATTGTTTTTTTCCATATCAGCCCGGAGTCTGGAATTTGTGCCCGATATGGCTATAGGCTCGCCCCCTATCACATATGGACGGAACTAAGCTCGGCGAAATGTGGGTGTTCTAGTTCGTTAGTGCGCCTCTGCCTACCCCTTTGGGGATACAGGCGTGAGCTTATGTTATGTTAAGTTAGTAATTAATGATGGCGCAGCAAAAACTCAGACCCAAGCAGTTGATATAACAGACTTCAGAGTCCTCGATGTAATCAATTCATTCTGCATGTATCAAGTATAGGCGCTCTTTAATATTGCTCCCAACAAATAGGTAGGAGAAGTTGTTGAGGACAGATAACTACACAAAAACAAAACTTATTTGCAAATATAGTTACATAAGGGTGACTTGCACCTCTATTACTAACCTACAGTTAGTCCTAACCTCAAGTTAAATTGATAAATAAATATACTAATGACATGTAATTCAATACATGAAATGTACTACATGTAATTACAGATAATATATTGAGACATTTAATTAATTACATGTAATAGTAATTACATATAATTAGTCACTGGATGCAGGCCGCTTCCAACAGGTTGATCTGGAAATCTTTGGGGGAGGCCTATGTTCAGCAGTGGATGTCCTATGGCTGATGATGATGATGAATGAATTACATGTCATTCATAGATTTCTTTTCAATTTAACTTGAGGTTAGGACTAACTGTAGGTTAGTTCTAGTGATGCAAGTCGCCCTTAGATTAGTTTAAATAGAGATAGACACTAACAAGATGAGACATATATACATTATACATGAGACTTAGACGTAAATGCATAAGTCTGTTCTGGACGGTAATCAAATATCCTACCTTGGGACATGGTAATTGTGGAAAGTTTGGATATTTTTCAGTTATTTCAGAATACAGTAATTATCTCCTATTTGCCTTAGGATCCCAGATGGGTCCATGAATTTGGTACTTGACTATGTTTCGTCTCATAAACATATTTATATGTTAAAGTAAATAAAACAAAAAGAAACCTTTCTGTAAAACCGGCATCGAAATTTGTTGTAAAATGAGGCAGTAATTCATATTTGAAATTCAACTGGAGTGGGGACATATTGGAGATATCTTGCTATCCCTTTCCAACACACGTATCATTATGGCGTGACGTGATTATACTGATACTTCGCTTTCCCATAGTTTAAAGGTTACATCAAACTTCAAAGGCTTATATTTTTTTTATTTTTGAGAATATTTCAATATTTCTTTCTGTCGTATATTTTAGAGATTCTAAATTTCATATATAATAAAAAAATGTCAAGTACCCAATTCCAGATATATTATTATTATTATAGATAATGACCAAGGAGAGAACATGACAGAGCCACCAGGAAAAGAATTACCACTTCATTGTGTAAACATTTTGATTACTTCACATTACTAACCAAAACAGGAAATCCATTAAACAAATCATTATCATTAAACTATAAATAACTTATTATGTTATAAATAATTATGTCAACAGGCATAATAAGTATTTATTGGAAATAACAAGTTTACTACATTATTAAAGATAACACATAACATAAAGTATGCATGATTGGATAAGGAATGTACACCATTAAAAATATAACTAGCATGACAGTGGTGTTTTAAATCAGAAGCATTTATTGGAACATCCTTATAGAACATTGTATCAAGAATTAATAAACTCAAAACAAGTAGGTGCTCGATAATCATTAAAATAATATTGAACCCACAATGACATGAAATAATTTATTGTGGATTATGTCTTAGAGTTTGGGAATTTAAACTGTTGCCTCCTACATGATGTAATAAATTCAGAAATCAAAAATTGTTACAAAAAACATAATTTAATTATAAAATATTGTCAACAAAAACTAACTTTCGCCAAAGTTTCACTTACAATGTTTAGTCCAGCCAAAAAAATCTATAATTTATTATGCCAAACATCTGTACACCATTAAATATCAGAGTAACAGATCTGTTGATCTTACAAAGTACAGTAGCAATCATGTATAATTTCAACCAATGTATTTGAAACAAGCTTGCACACTAATGACATATGGTTATTTCAAACAAAATAACAAGAGCGCATTGAGGCCTTACCATTAATTGAAAATTATTCACGATAAGGCCTATGTTATACATATCATATATATCGACGGTCCCTATGTACAAAACGACATGTCAAAATGTCATATTTTTTATTGCATATATGGCTTTATATTATCCATACGCTCATAACTATATAGATATATTTTTTAATTATTATGTATTCTAAAAATTCTAATTTAAGTACTAATCGAACAATATAACAAGTATGATAATTCTCACTTATAAATGAACTTCATTTTGTTCTCCTGAAAACCTCAGTTTTTGACATGTCACTTTGTACGTAGGGACCGTCAATATACACATATATATAATTGAATGAAAATAATGTCAATAAAGGGATGAAGTGGAAGCATTTAAGTAGGAAGGCAGATTCTGGCGGAATCGCTAACGCCAGGCAGATAGAAAAAAGAAAGGGGCGCCCAGCTTTGCAGTACAATCAGTAATGATCACCGAAAACATGATAAAGTAAATAAGTCTTTTACTTACCTCTGCCCCATATTGCCAGCATTACCATGGAAAAATATCATCGTAGGTATGTGGTTACTGTTTGATAGTTGTTTAATGAAGAACATGTGAATTTTGACCCCATCTGTGTTGTTTATCTTTATACTCTCATATGGCAGATTGTAGTTGCTCGGTTGGAGGACGAAAACTCTTGAATCGGGCGGATCGTTTGGATAATATAGCAGTAAATCTTGGGCACTATATAATATACCTGTTAAAATTTCATCAATTATAAAGAACACAAGCGTATAGAGGTTAAGATGTTGTAATGCAAAAACACTCAAAAGTAATTACTGAAAGAACTTACCCGACATTCCTACTATGAAAATAGCAAGCCCAGTGAGAAATCCATAATACCAAAACACTAAAACACTAGAAAACAATGTAAAAGCAGACACAACCCAAAGTCTATACAATATTAGCCTGAGTATTTGGAACATTGTTCAAACATTCGTTTTAATAATTTTTGTACATATTATATGCGTCATTGTTGAATAATAATTACGTGTGATTTAATTTCTACGAGTTATTGTTTCAGAATTATTTAGAATATTGTGACATTTTAAAATAAATAACTTGGCGTAACGATTGGTAGCAGTCGGAAATGTTGCCGTGTTTGTTTAAAAAAAGGAGCCATTCTGTACAAATGTTGCCATTATTTATTATTATTGGATAGCGCTACAGCTAGCATACATATTTAATAGATTTTTTTAAAACTGATATAATTACAACAAAAAAATGCAACGGAATATCATGCATGGGTTTTGTATTATAGAAACTAAAAATTAAAATAAATGTTTATCTTTTAAGGTATGTATTATGTCCACATCAACAGCGCCAAACTTGTGAACCAAAAGTTATGACCTCGCGGTCATAAGTCGCTCAATCGTATTTGAAACATCGAGCGCAAGGTGCTGGCACGCGTACTATGCAATAATTTACAATACACAATAATGGGTACACAAAAGCAAATTCCGAAATTGTGACACCACATTAACACGCTATGGGTTCAATTTCTACACCAAGATAAATATTTGTGTGATCGAACATAATGTATTTATTCCGCAGCTGGGTGTCGTAGGACGAAAAGTCTCTCGTCGTTTTTAATAAACACGACATGTATTTGATTGCCCATTGCTATCAGTCTAGGTAGTCATGGTCACTTAAGGTCTATGCTTGTGGCGGCGTCATGTGCTGGGTCGATCACTTCCCTGCAACATGGTTGAGGTTGTCGATGGCTGGCTCATGCGTCATACTCATGAACGGGTGCTGCTTGTGGAGACTGGTCTGTCTGGACTGTTTTGTTTGCTTGTGTCAATTCAATTTGCCGTGGCTATTGGGGTCGCTCAGTGTATCTTGTATGTTACTTTGTCCTATATTATTAGATATCTATTGTTATCATGGCTTAGCTTCTATAATTTAAGGTCTTTCTGGTGTTGTACTGTAAATTGGTGTTAAAAGAGCAACGTCAGTGTTTCTTGCCCGTTCTTTTCTGGCGAAACAGCCTTCCGAACAGGCGGTAGAGTTAAAATTTTACGGAATCTAAATAACACATAACATAAGCTCACGCCTGTATCCCCGAAGGGGTAGGCAGAGGTGAACTAGCGAACTAGTACATCCACATTTCGCCGAGCTTAGTTCCGTCCCAGATGTGATAGGGGGCGAGCCTAGAGAAATCCAATATCACTTTGCCCGACCCGGGGATCGAACCCGAGACCTCAGGACGGTAGTCGTACCGAAATACAACTACGCCACCGAATCTAAATAATGTTTTAACATTTGATGGATTCAATAAATTATTTGATTTGATTTGATTTGATTGCTTCGGTGGCGTAGTTGTATTATCAAGACTCTCACGCGGCCGTAGCCGCGAGCAAAAACTAGTAAATTTTAAAATAAACCAAGCAGTTTATAGACATTGGTTTATTGGAAAGCGAAATACCTTGTATACAAATGTAAAATAATCTTTCTGAAAGAGGATTACTTTTGGTATACCAGACGCAGGATAGTGGCAAACGGTCACTCTACCACACATACAGATTCTTTAAGTAGTAGGTAGTAACATATTGTGATGTGAGATCTAATTACTTTCTTTTAACTGTACAAAACACCTTAACAAAGACCGTGTACTACTGTAAGTTTAACGAACGTGGATTTAAAACACGACATTGTTATCCCCTGCGACAATGGAGTCTGCGCACCTTCGTATGTTTTTATAATATGCTCCAACTTAAAATCAAACAACTCGCTAAGATGGCCGTAGAACTGTAGTCAGTGTCGAGCAGGTGGTCGGCCGGTTCCGGTACAATGTGGCCGAAAATTCTCACAGTGGTTTTAATGTTTTGCTTGCTTACTTTTACAAATGCTAAGAAAGGAAGTTACCGGTCTCAGGACGATAGTGTCCCAAATGGACCCTCGCGTAAAATAAATGAGATGTCTCCCACTACAACGAGCCATGGGACGATCAATGACGCTGTTGTTGAAAAGTTTGTGGAAACTCTCATGGCGAGTGAGAGATATCTGAAAATGATCGAGACTGTGGAGAAAAAACTGAACCACTTGGATGCCACGTTTCACGAGAAAGTGAACGCGATCAACAAGCACCTCGCTGAAATAATGATGATGATGAGGAGTCCAACGACGGATTTGTTAGAGAACAGCTTGAAGGGATTGAAGGGCGACCTGGACAAATTGAAGATTTCCATTACTAAGGAGGACAGACCCAACATGCGTGGTGAGAACATAAATACAGTATTACCTTCTCCTTCAAAAGTACAATTTTAATGAATGGTAGAGCCAGTGGTAGACAGTAATGTTTACAGCACAAATTGGCCGGTTCGACCGTTTGATACCTCATACCACTGTCTCACAGAAAACCGACGTAAAGGAGCAGCTCGCTGTTTCATTCGGTGAGTGAGATTTCCGCTGGCCCAATTCCCCCCTCCTTTTCCTACTCCCTATTTCCCTCGATTTCGTTTGGCAGCGCACCCATGATACATTTGTGTCTTCGGTGTCTATCGGCGGTGGAGATCATATATCATCAGGTGACCCACCTGCTCGTTTGCTAATGACAACTATAAAAAAAAAATTAGTTCTTCCAACCAATTGTGGGGTCGACGCAACACACTTTTTCAAGCATGTTATAAAAAGGATTCGGCTTAGCTTCTACGATAGGCTGCCTGCTTATCGTCAACCCCTTTAATGAATCCAGTTCCGGGCAAATCGTGTTAAAACAACACACAGTCCGACCAGGGATTCGAACCTAGGACACCTCCCGGTCCACAACCCATGTATGCTGCTACTAGACCAAGGAGGCGACTACAATATTTAAGTAAGAACTTTTTATTTTAGTATAGTCCTTCTCATCGATTTCGATGATGGCGACCTTAGGACACTCTGTTAAGGATCATACCTATCATGAGCCCGTATATGGCTCGCTAGACCAGCGGCCTGAGCAGGAAAATTTCTGACAACCGTAAATGTATTCGAACTCGATGCGCGTCTATGAAATTTGTATGAAATATTAACCAAACGTCATCAGTGCGCAGCGAACTCGAATACATTTACATTTACATTAATTTCTCGTGCTCGGGGTACTGACTTGGTTTTAAATACTCTACGACACGTGTGGCAGTAGAGTTGGCCTGTGGAGTGGAGTGGAATTTGGAATGGTAAAAAATAGCCTGTCCCTTTTACTTTAAATAATGTGTTATGTGATACAAGGAAAAAAGTGACAGGCTATTCTTAGCCATTTGCTCAGCTAAACTGTTTTTATAAGTAAGGCCCAGAATATCTGTCTTTAAGCTGTCACCACAGCCTCAGAGGCCCTAGCAGGAATATTTTTTGATCATCGGATTCGAATCGAGCTCGTTATACTTACTAACTTTTCCTTTTATAGCAACGACTGTTGAACGAGCAGGTGGGTCACCAGATGGTAATTGATTTCCACCGCCGATACATACCCAAGACATAAAATGAATCGTGTTGCCAACCCAAAAAGAGGGGATAAGGATTGGGAAGGGGGAGTTGGGGTATTTATATACAAATATATAATAAACTTAAATCTAACAACATCGATAATAATAACATTTAAAATAAATAACAATAACTAAGTATAACTGTTACTTTACAATTTCGATGACTCGTGGCGTGGTGGTATTTCGGTACCACTACGGTTCTGAGGTCTCGGGTTCGATCCCGGTCGGGCAAAGTGACATTGGATTTTTCCATATCAGCCCGGAGTCTGGAATATGTGACCGATATGGTGATAGGCTCGCCCCCTATCACATCTGGGACGGAACTAAGCTCGGCGAAATGTGGGTGTTCTAGTTCGCTAGTGCGCCTCTGCCTACCCCTTCGGGGATACAGGCGTGAGCTTATGTTACGTTATGTTACTTTACATGACGAAACGCAACAGCGAACTGCTACTTTACTCCGGTTTTCTGTGAGGTTCTCACATAGTACTTTCCACTGTTGATAGCAACAGCGTGGCTTCACCACTCAGAAATGACTTCGATATGATATCATTACGATTTTTAAGAATACGGGAATGAAGATGAATGCTTCACGGTAATGAGCGACCACCGACCTGGACCACTACAGTTACCACATGTCTCAGAATTGACTTCGTTTTCGATACGAACATGATCGGTACAGGGGGGTTACCACCACCTCTTATAGCAGTATTATTATAATTTTACTTGTACCGATTCCCATAGAACACAAACGAAGAACGATTATAATAATACTGCTATAAGAGGTCGTGGTAACCCTGCAGTTCCGGGGGTGCTGAAATGGTGGGTTATGTCAGAGACATTTAGCTAAAAGGACAACTGCGGCCCGAGAGGCAAAAATTCTGACAATCGTAAATGTATTCGAGCTCGATGCGCGTCTATGAAATTTGAATGAAATATTAACCAAATGTCATCAGTGCGCAGCGAGCTCGAATACATTTACGATTTTTAGAAAATTTCCTGCTCGGGCTGCTGGCAACTCCAGTCATACCGTCCCTCGTGCCATATTATTCCATATATGTATTGTGTTGAGCGGTAGGGACTAGGCACTGTTAAGGAAAGGTAGGTGAAAACTCACAATGTGCAATCGTAGATATCATTGAAATATCAAAGATATCATATAAATATCTCACAAGTCACCAAAGTAGGTCACAGGATTAAATTTTTATCATCAACAGTCTCATTATCATTTGTTATCTAAGTATTTTTAAAGATATACCTTTACCCACATAAGAAGCAGTGTGTTTGATTCTATGTAATACCTATTTTATGGCGATCTTTATTAACGGTCGGTTCTAATAAACAATCTCAGTTCGAATGTGCAGATAGATTAGAAAAATTTGCCAATAAGAACACAGTTTAACATGACTTGATTTGATTGGTTCATATTCGCGATCGATCTGCACTCTAAATTGAGATCATTTATAGAAACCGGCCGTAAGACGACCGTAGCCATGATGATCCTTTTTGTATTTTGGGTGTCTATGGGCGGTGGAGATCACTTATCATCAGGTGCGACAACTCGCTTAGGATGGTCACGTCTTAAGGAAATAGCGGAAGTACATTGGATGAAAATGTCTGGTCGTACCAGGGGTAAGTTCCTGTAGCCATGTAAAAAGCGCTGGCTAGCCGTTCTAGAGGAAGACATAAAAGCCAATCACCTCACGTTCAAGACCATGCGAAGTAGAAGCGTTTGAGTAGGAACGCTGACCATGTCCTTACTAGGCCGAGAGAACGCCATATATGTAGAAAGCTTAAAGAAACTTTGCAAGATTTGTGATGGCTGTCAAGAATATAGACGAAGTTAACGAGTAACGACTTTACGTAGGTACTATATTATTTTTGTTGGTAATGCTCGATATGGGAATAGAAACAAAAGACTTCAAAACTGGAATATCAATAGAGACAAATGCAGTGAAACATCTACGAGAGAAACGAGTGCTGTAAATAAATGAAAATTATGTAAATCTTGATACAATAGCTATAGCCACAGGTGTGTAATATCAAAATAATTTTAAGAGCGCTTTAGCAAAATCTTTCCGCTCAAGTTTAGGTATTTTATGACAGCGCTGCACCTGTGTGCGTCGCACACATGCCCGAGTTGCAATCCGGCACGTAAACTCAATGTATACTTGGATTGAAAAATCTTGATCCTTAGTAGTAAGTAGTTAGAAAAATAAACTTCAATGTCGGATCGACGCATCATATTTATACACGCTTTATTTCAAGCATGTTGCTGAAAGGTGCTTTCTAACTGATTGTTGTACTCAGTCTGGGTAGTCATGCTCGTTTAAATGTCTATGTTAGCGATGCCTATAGGCACAATAAATAAATAAATTGCATAATTTATTTGCCTTGCCCTTCGGAAATAATAATAAAACGTCTGTCACCTCTTTGATCTAGTGATAGCGTAAATAGGCTGTGAACCAGGAGGTCCTGGTATAGATTTTCAAGTCAGACGTGTATTGTTCTAGCAAGATTTACCGGGAATTAGATCCCCAACAGATATAAGAATGTTTTTTCCAAGCCAGACAAACTAAACGGTGGACCAAAATCGTTTGCAAATTTGAAACATGAATATAATTAAAACTAGAAATGATACAAATGATTCCTTGGACGTAACAAACATCTATGTTTTTTTAATGATGTCTCGTCGTCGGGAATCTAGCAAACATCTTTGCAAGTCTTTGAAAACTCTTTGAGACATGCTGCCGGTGATTTTTTCGTGGATGTTTTATTTTAATCGGGATATTGTCGTCGGTTTCTTAGATATACACAACTTTTCAGGTATCCCCACACGAAAAATTCGCAAGGTACGGGCCGGGCTCCTCAGAGACAATGAAATATCTTGTAGTTGGTATTGCCGGAGCCACCGAACGCTTATGTTTCTTACGAAAATTTCAACCTCCCAAATGTTCTAGTTGCTCCTTGTTGAACGTGGCCGCCTTCTTTAATATTCGGTATGGAAACAATTGGTTCGAACTTCTTGTTGGGTCAAGTTTTAATTAAATTAAGACTCACACCGGGTAATCAATATTCAATTCTACACAAGCGTCGTCTAGTAATGTTGTTTTTGTTAAATTTGATACCTGACTCACAGAAAACCGACGTAAAGTAGCAGTTTGCTATTGCGTTTAGTTCGTTGAGTGAGATCTCTGGTAGCGCAATTCCCTCGCCCCTTTTCCAATCCCTATTCCCCTCCTTTTAGCTTAGCAACGAACCTATGGTTCTTTTCGTGTAATCGTTTTTCATATTTCGTCTGGGCACAGAGGACAACAGGCAGTATTTTGGAACACAGGCAGTGTTCCAAAAGTTCCAAAATATATTTAAAAAAATTGCTGTTACTAAAGTATTGACTATTTTTATAATAACCTAAAAATATATATAAGGTTGATTTATATAATTGTTTTGTGTTATATTTTATTACTAGCTTTTGCCCGCGGTTTCGCACGCGTATTTTGTTAGGCCAACGGTAAAGGTTTTGATTTATCGATCAGCCATGTCGTTTTAGTCTAAATATTCTACAACGGGGCGACCCAGATATCGATTTTGAAGTCAATCAGCCCAGAAACAAAGAAAAACAACATGGCGGTCAGTTTTGACATTGGTGGCGTCGTTTGGAACCACGGGGTGGCCCAGATATCGATTTTGAAATGAATCGGCCCAAAACAAAAAGACAAAATGGCGGCCAATTTTGACAATTTTGACATCGGTTCCGTCCTTTAGAACCACGGGGCGACACAGATATCAATTTTGAAGTCAATCAGCCCAGAAACAAAGAAAAACAACATGGCGGTCACTTTTGACAGTTTGGACATTGGTTGCGTCGTTTCGAACCACGGAGTGACCCAGATATCGATTTTGAAGGCAATCGGCCCAAAAACAAAGAAAAACAAAATGGCGGCCAATTTTGTCATTTTTTACATCGGTTCCGTCGTTTGGAACCACGGAGTGACCCAGATATCGATTTTAAAGTCAATCGGCCCAAAAACAAAGAAAAACAAAATGGCGGTCACTTTTGACAGTTTTGACACTGGTTGCGTCGTTTCGAACCACGGAGTGACCCAGACATCGATTTTGAAGGCAATCGGCCCAAAACCAAGAAAAACAAAAAGGCGGCCAATTTTGACTGTTTTTACATCGGTTCCGTCGTTTGGAACCACGGGGTGACCCAGATATCGATTTTTAAGTCAATCGGCCCAGAAACAAAGAACAACAAAATGGCGGTCACTTTTTAGATTTCGACCGCGGATCACTTAACGACTTTAAAATGGTTCAGAATTCGTAAAATATTCAATATGACTAAGAAAATATGGTAACGCCATCTATTGATAAACTTAAAAATCACTTTCAGGCTTTATAGAACTCACAACAATCGCACACATGATACAAAAATATCCATATATTTTGATAGAGTTGACCGATATCAATAAAACAAAGCCTAAATGTTCTTCCAAGATGTGGTCTACGATTTTCTATCCAGTTCCGTAAAATTACTTTGGTGGTTTTCATTTGATGCGCGGTCAAACATACAAACAGACAGACCGACAGACAGACAGACAGAAAAAAATCTAAAAATGATAAAAATGTATCCTATTACTAATTCTAAACCCCCCCAATTAGTTTTTTTGGAAATCTATGTAATGTACAGACACGCGATATTTACATTCTTATTATATGTATTGATGATGATGATATTGACTTGTCATAAGAGGTATTTATTAGCCTACATTTCATTTTATTTCAGTGTAGATCACTTACCATCTGGTGACCCATCTGCTGGTTTGACAGTCTCAAAAGCACGCTTAGGCTGAATCTTGACAAAAATTGCATGTAGCGACGCATGATGCATACATAAGTTCATGATATGTTAATAAGTATAAGGATAAGTTCATACTGATTTTAAATAATATCCCTAGTCTCAGTTTTCCGCATGGCAAAGGCCTCCTCTAACTCCCTCTGTTGGGTCCTATCCCGTTTTATTATTTTTGGCGAAGAAGTTACACGAAGAGGCAGTCATAATAACCGCATAATATCCGGCCACCCCTGAGCCCATCCCTCTTATGGTTTTCTTTAATAAACTCAAACAGACGGTCGATATTTGAAATAACTTTTGGCCCACACTTTATACCGTATGGTAAGCGCAGTGCACTCAAAAAAACTCCAGTAATCACAAAATATTACATTCAAATGCTTGTTCACACTACGAAGAGGGAACTAGTAAATTAAATTGAGGGGCCACTGCCACTTCAACTTGCTAATCCGTTGACTTATGTCAGGAAAGTTCGTTCTTCTAAGGATACCCTTAGGTAGATACCCCATGTAATAGACATTTTTCTATATCCAGAGTTTACTATACTAATTTTGGAGTGTTCACAACATGAAAATTCGACATGATCGTCGTCTTATGCATGTTCATTTTAAGACCCCTAGTTGGAACAGTTGGGAATATTATATTACCTAAAAAGAGTACCCATATACTGTTACATTTTATACTCCAGAGGGGGTTAATGTCAAGCAATTTGTCGTAAAAACAAAACCAAATCCTTTCTGCAACATGCTTGAAAAAGTGTGTTATGTTGAGCCCACGAGGTCGCTGCCGTGAGATAAGGACAGGCAGAAAGAAAGATATCACATTCTAAATTCTATTCAGTTGCTATCGCTTAATTCATTACAATCAATCATAATCATGAGATGAATAATTTAAATCAGAACAAAATTCAAAAATGTAATTCAATAAAAATGTAGTTAGAGAAAATCTCAAAACATGAATACAAACAAAAATCGTCTAATATCAAGTCGAGTATGGTCGCGCTATAATTACTTCAAATAATTGAAAATTTCGTAATTCGAACAACTGAAAATGACGAAAAAATGCGATACATCCTCACTCTGAGACCGCTCAGCGCGGTGTGACTTGACTGTTCAAATGGCTGGCTATTTATTCGCTGTTTATATCGATTTTTGCTATGGTTTCAAAAATATATTTTAGATATTATATCAAATAATTCGGCCCTCATATTTTTTTTTATAAAAGCCAAGATATTAAACTTTATTATGCGATATTTTTTATTTTCATGTGTAGTTTATATTGCGTAAAATAAATTATGATTTCAGACGCAGTTTTCAAAATTGTGTTTGTTTTAAAAGCTATTTTCTTGACATTTTTGTATAAAACGTGAAAAAAATACAATAGCCACCACGGATAAGAAGATATTCTTGTTATGTGTGCATCAATTGTATTTCATAATATTAATGTATCGTTTCTCAAAAAGTTATCAAAAGTCACTAAAAAGTAACATTTTCGAAAACACCTCTTCTAGTACGCCGAATCATAAGGTTTTGTCTTATTTAATGAAAAAATTAAGATGTACACCACGTCCGGAATGAAATGACCTTTAAAATGCATATGTTTTTAGGATTTGTTTGGTACAAAAATTTTCAGCGAGACACTTTCAAAAGTCAAGCAAAAACGTCGAATTCACTGAAAAGTGCGAAAGCCCTCTTAACTGTTTTTATAACAATACATACATTATATAGACATATACATTATATTAATGGAACACTAACATGAGCCTTTGACGCAATAATATAAAATACTACAACTAAACTTAGAAAGAAAGAGCAGACCCACAAAACAGCGTTACAGCGGTCTTCCGTCACGAGTCACGACAGTGGGAACGGAAATAAACTGTTATACTTCTTTGATAATAATAATAATATTACGGTACGGATGTGACATTGTCTTCAATGACTATTGATTTTCTTATTCTCAGACGTGGTCCTTAACTGAACGACATTGAAACAATTTTAGCTCGGTCTTTACTCCACACCTTAGACTAAATACTCCACACGGTTACTACCTCTACCTCTAGATTAAGGAATGCAGTCAATATTTTAATTTCATTACAATGTGTATTATCGTATGAACAACATTCCAAATACTACAACCGGAATTTACTAGAAACTAAACAATATAATTACACATTTGTAAACAAATTTAATTCAAAGGCAACAATAATAATATACAAGAGGTACATTGTTTAAACAATCGCGAGAAAAATCTGTGCGAATCACCCACGCTCGGAGACTCACCATGTTGCTATTAATTCAACAATGTTTTTATTTTGTTCACGCAGAGTTTATAAACTTATGTGATCATTAACATTCTGACCGAGCGGCAGGGCAGTTGCCTCCGACACTTACCGCGGACTGTTAGAAATGATGCGAAATTTGACTATACTACAGATAATTGTGGTTACTCTCTCCATGACATCTTGTGAAGTGAACAGGGATAAAAGAGGAAGGCGAAAGAACGACTACCCAGACAAGTCCCTCTGGAAAAAGGAATACGAAGATGAGTTGACGGACGCCATGCTCTCGTCGAGAAAGCGAGACAATACCACTCGAGTGGCGCAGTCCATATCAGTGAATGAGAACGAAGCTGTTCTTGAGAAACTGATGGAAACCATTATTTCAAGTGAAAAGTCTCTTAAAAAAGTCGACAGTATTGACTTTAGATTAAATAGACTTGATATAGAAGTTCATGAAAAAACAAATAGTATATTGAAACAACTGGGAGATATTATGAAGTCTCTACGCAACGAAGCGTACACTGAGAAGCTAGAAACAGCATTAGAGAATTTAAAGACGGATATTAGCCATATAAAATTTTCAGTCGACAAAAGTCCTCGGACAAATAATGCTGGTAATTCGTTTGGTTGTCGATTATTCAAATCTTCGAACTTCGTATTTAGTGTTAACATTCCGTGATATAGTAAAGCTGCTCTTAAAACAAGACAAAACTTTAAGGATGACTTGCAACGCTATTATTAATCTAGAGTTACATCTTATCTCGAGTTGTCCTACAGCCCACGACTCCTATATTTAAAATTAAGATTTGAGATAAATAGAGATTTATCGCTAAGCTGCAAGTGACCTTTAGAAAGTTAAATTTGTCATCTTAAATTTAAGTAAATGATAGTATTTTCAATGTACATATTTTGGGGGAAGATAGGTAGTAAAAGTTCATCTGCTCGGTTGCCAGTCTCTTCTATAACAAAAATAATGATGATTTTGAATGAAGAAATACACACCAAAAATTATTTTTTACGTATTCAATTTGAATATACCTCTAGTGTATTGTTAGTAATATGTTATTTTCAGTTGAAGGAGCAGAGTACCACGTCGACTCATACCTAGAAAATCGTATGTCAGTTTTGGACACTAATATTAAAAACATAATGGCCGGCGTGGAAACTATTGTGGCGACAATAAACGAAGTTAAGAGCCGCCAGTACGCCAAGACATTTGCAAAGTAAGTATTTAGTTCCATTTGAACGAATGAACATTTAAACATAACATAAACTCATCCTCAAAGGATTTGGTAGATTAATTAGAGTTTATTTCTGTCTCGTCGTGTGATAGACATGAGGCAATAAATGCCATACTACGCGCAACCTCCAATTCGGGGGAACTCATGTGTGATTTTTCGAATAGAAACACTCAAACTGAAATTGTGATTGCCTAACCTAGATTGAACTCAGGATTTCACACCTTTCAGCTTGATTACGATGTCGCTAGAATAAGGCGGATTTATAACTAACTTATTACTTTCATTTTAAAGAATATTGTAGTGAATATATTTTACAGACAAGACATAGGTAGTGTCAGCGGAGTCATGGATGCGGCAACATTGATCGGAGAATTCAGGAAAACCCTTCGAGAACAAAAGAACAGGAAATGTGAATGCAAGTTAGTAAAAGCTTTCTTATCATCATTATCAGCCACAGGACGTCCAGTGCTGGACATAGGCCTCGCTCAAAGATTTTCAGACCCACCTGTTGGAAGCGGCCTGATAAAGCTTTCTTACAGTAAGTATAAACTAAAAATATAAGTGGTCTGTATTCTAATTTATTGTGTAAGGCGGAACGAGGTCCGAATTCCGAGGTATTCTATCATTATATGTACCTACTGCACTTATGTTTTGCACAATTGTGTGTTGCACTTTTGAGCGTTTTTGGTCCTTCGATCCTCTCACTTATTCTACTTAGGATTAGAAGATGTTACGTCCCGACACTTCTTCATGTACATTTTCTCCCTGAATATTTAATTATTAATGGTGTCAATATAAACAAAAGAGGGGTCTACTATGAAACCCTTTTACGATAATCGTGATATTTTTCAAACTACCAGCAGGGTTACCACTATCTCTTAAAGCAGTATTATTATAATCGTTCTTCGTTTGTTTTGTATGGGAATCAGTACAAGTAAGATTATATTAATACTGCTGTAACCGCCCTGAGATGTGCGCGAAAATTAGCTTGTCAAAATAATGTTATTTTTTCGTCGCGCACCGCTCAATTCCTTTACACATGTGTGGTAGAAAAGTGGCCTAAAAGTGTTCTGTTTCACTAGGATGGGCCGCATAGATCGTTCTGAGCGGTATCCGACCGACTGCCATGAGATTCAAATGCAAGGATTCAATGTGTCCGGAATTTACAAGATCAAGCCCGATGAGATGGAACCATTCTACGTGTTGTGCGACTTGACAACATCTGGCGGGGGCTGGACTGTATGTATTAATGAGATTCGTTTTTATTAGCACAATGCGAGCAACGGCACACGAACAAGTTAGTCTCTCATTGGAATGATTTCCGTCGTGTCGCTCGTAATTACTAAGGGGTTGAAAATTAAGGGGTTGAAATCACCTAAAATACATTTTAATCGATTTTAGTTTTTATTTATGAGTCTGTATATAGTCGACTCCTTGGTTTAGGGGTAGCATATATGGGCTGTGGTCCGGGAAGTACTGAGTTTGATTCCCAGATCGGGCAAGGCAGATTTTCAAATTTAATTTGCCCGGGACTGTATCCCCCACAGGGGGTTGACGTCAGGCAGGCAGCCGGTTCTAAAACTTAGCTAAATCCTTTCTACAACATACTTGAAAAAGTGTGTTGCGCCGACCCCACATTACGGTGGGATAAGTACAGGTAGAAAGAAAAGTTTTTATTTATGAGGTTCAGAACAACCGAATCATTTTAGGTCCTCCAGAACCGTTTCGACGGTTCCCAAGACTTTTACAAAGGGTGGTCCGATTACGAGAACGGGTTTGGCAACCTCGCCGGGGAGTTCTGGCTGGGCCTGGAAAAGATCAGCTACCTCACCAACCAGAAGCTGTATGAGTTGAGGATAGAGATCGAGACTCAACATGGACAGGACGGGTACGCCGGGTACTCCGTGTTCACAGTGGGGCCCGAGCAAGAAGGATACAGGATCAGCACGCTTGGAACTTATTACGGGACAGCGGGTATGTAGTGTGTACTACATTGACGAGACCATGGATAGAGAGATCCTTCGGAGGTTTGAAATGTTTACTTCGAATGCACGATTCTTGTTAAAGCACATCATTTAGTGCAGCTACATTTTTACCATTAGGGGTTCAAACTTACTTTGAGCGCTTGCCATCCCGTCGCATGATGACACCTCTGGTTTTTCGATTGAGCGACAATTAACACACAAAGGCGGTTGTCACGCCTAAATTGAGGGTTGTAATCTGGTAATGATGCAATTACTGTGTCGTTTATGTCCGACAGGCGATTCTCTGTCGTACCACGCTGGCCAGAAGTTCTCTACGTACGACATCGACAACGATGAGTGGAAGGACGGCTCCTGCGCGGCGGAACATGGCGGCGCCTGGTGGTACAAAGAATGTGATAAAAGGTACCTATATATGGCTTATTCCTATGTTTTGTTTGGTGTCTCCGAGATTATATATGAATACGGAGTGCAGCGGCAAACCTAGAATCGGAAAGTAGATAGTTGTGTCTAAATAAATAAGGAAGTTAGTTTGTTGGTATCAGATACATATATGACCTGTGGACCGCAAAGTCCTAAGTTTGAATGCCAGGTCAGGCAGCGAAGTTTTTATGGTGGGCAGAAGACATTGACGTCTGATAGGCAGCCAGTCGAAATATTAAGCTTAATCGATTCCGCAACATGCCTAAAAGTGTGTTGCCCCGACCCCATGTAGAGTAGACTGTCACAAACATATAAAGATTAAAGAAAAAGATATAGCATTGGTTGGATGACCAGTTTTTCGGCTTTACGCGCTCCATATGTATCGCGACCGCGACGAGGTAACAAATTATTTTTGCTAAAAAGGAATCGGAGTACCATAGGTACATAATTATCTATTAGATAAGTGATAACAAGAATTGAATCCTATTGCAGTAACCTGAATGGCAAGTTCTCGTTAACCGCGGAGGAGAACCGAGGGCAGACGATATACTGGATATCATTCAAGGGCCCGAACTACCCGCTCACCAAGACTAAGATGATGATCAGACCACTGCCCGCGAGTAAGCCTATCGACTTCAGTGATACAAACAGGGTAATGTACACACAACCGTTCATGTTACTTTAGGAAGACACTTCATGACCAACACTTCGACTGTTAGTAGTACTAATGCATAGAGATGAATAGACACTATCTACCTGGACAATTTACTATTAATCATCACCATCAGCCACAGGGTATCCACTACTGTAGGATAGTAGTATAAGCCTCCCCCAAAGATTCCAGATAGACCTGTTGGATCTGTATTAATATAAAGTGAAAATCACGACAAAACAAAAAATAGCAGCGCCTGACTTTCATTTTTAATCGACACGGGGCTAATGGTAGTGATATAAAAGTTGATGAAAATTACCCATGTTTCGAAATTGCGAGATTTTTTCATTCTGTTTGGAATGCCAGTTGCCATGGAATAGTAATGCTACTGAGTATCCAATAGACTCATAAGTTCTATATCCTCAAAGCGGTAGTCCGAGGCTCGACTAGTATACCCACAATTCGCCCAACCAATTTACTTCCTCATAACGTACATATAACTAATCAAGTTTATCGCTATTTCACTATTCAAACGATGAACAAACGCACACGTGCACACAGTAGCGTAAGTATACTGTTGGGGCCCGTGGCAAATTCATGTTCACGGCCTTTTCGGTCCGGGAATCTCCTATGCTCATGGTCAGGGGCCTCTATATAGCAGGTGGCGCTACCGGTTACAGTACCCTATGGTCTGGGGCCCGTGGCATTTTATCGGAATGCCATCGTATAGTTACGCCACAGTGTACACAAGTATTTTACTGGCCTAAAATACCTGTCAGTTAGAACTAAATACCCAACGGTATCAAAATAACCACGATTTTTATCATAACATTCACAGAATAGTCATCAATACAATATTTTACACATCATTATCTAAATTCTTGAGGTGACAAAGATGAGCGACTACAATGGAAAGGAGAAGTTTTATCACATCGATAGTTGCGAATCCAAGACGACAGCATCGTGGTTTTGTGAAATACAATGTAGTTCTGCCTCCTATCGAACTTGGTGGTCGCTCATATCGGTCGTCCAAACGAAAGTAGACTTTTTGTAAAGGCTTATTTACACTTATAAAGATGTTTTATTAAAATGGTAGCGCATTGGACCTTTCTTGTTCCCTTCGTCTTAGCATTACTTGCGTAATGTCAAACAATAAATTAACTTATTTTGAAGCCTAAATTGCGGTAGTTACACTGGCAAGTGGCGAAAATTGGTAGTAGCGCCACAAATAGCCCTCATACTTACGATCTACCTCAATAAAGCGTAAATAAGCCTTGGTTATTAAATAAGAGTGTAACAGAAGCATTTTTTGGGCAGAAAGCCCGTACTAAGGAAGTGAAGGCGACGTACGACATGGGACACAAACACTCTCCTTACCGGTATGACGAGCACACGCGTGAGGCGTTCTTCCCTAACTACGCGTGATGATCCCCAACTGCAACAAACTACATCAACAATGCACTATCCAGAGCCGGCCGATTCTTCAAACTTGGATATTTATTCTCGTGACGCATTTCATTACAAGAAAATAAGGTGAACAAGCCGGACAAAACTGATAAAAAGTGAATACTACTAAAATATGAATCTACATGAATCTCATTCTTATTCTCATTGACCAATAGTTTTAAGAGTATGGAAAGGTTGCGTTACGAGAAGTAACTGAATTGACGTCGACTTTTTAGAGAAATAGCCAACCCACTGCTGCCCTATAAAGCAAGACGGATTTACATTGACTGTAAAGATACTAAAAGTTACATGCTCTTTGATTGACTGAATTATTTGACCAAATTACTTCTGTCATGTAAATTAATTAGTAGTTATCGGTGGTTAATAAACGATTTCAAACCCAGTGTGTGATCACAATTAGCTTTTTAACTAAAAGTAGAACGTTTTATCATGACGCCGGGAAATTACTTATTGTACCATCATCAGCCAGTGGCGGCGTTAAGTGTGGGTGACCGCCGACGACCTTGCGGCCACATCGTATAAAATCGCTAATATATTTTCCGGGAAAAGTCGAGGACCTCGCAAAGCCGATGTCGCGATGTCCAATTTTGGTCTAGCGCCGCCACTGCTCTAAGCCTCCACCAAAGAATACAGATCGACCTATTTATTTAATTACGATAACTTATTTAATTGGTTTATTTCCGTGATCTATGTGCACATTCGGATCAAAATCGATTATTGAATTCGTTCAATTAACGTTCGGAACATTAAAATAAATCCAGTTTCAGCAGGGTTACCACCACCTCTTATAGCAGTATTATTATAATCGTTCTTCGCTTGTTTTGTATGGGAATCGGTAAAAGCAAAATTATAATAATACTGCTATAAGAGGTTGTGGTAACCCCCCTGGCCACTTAAATGACCAGCTATATTTTTTGAAGTCTGTAATTGTTACGATGCATTTAACTAATTTTTACATGCATTTTTTTTGTTTAGTGCCTGACTATCATTCTGTATTACGTGCCTGAAATATTTTCAAGTCAGTTCGCCTGTACTTATAGACTTATATGTATGTTGGCCTTATTTTAATACTACTGATTAGTGAAGTGAAAACAAAGTTCAGTGCTGAGGACAGCAACTACCCCAATGTAAATCCGCATTGCTCAGATGGGATGGAGCGAGATATGCATGTTCTTGAATTTTTGTTATTGACAATATGCAAAACTCACACTTATTAGCCCCTTTGATGGTATGAGATGAAATAGCAACGAACAAAAATTCAGGTTTGGTTATAAATTCTAAGCAGGCCCTAATCAGGCATCTCGCTTTATCACAGGCCCGGCTCTGATTATAATAATATTGTATAATTTAAAGTTTCAATAAAAGAATGAATGATACTGTTACCAAGCCACTTTGTATATATTTCAAGTATCCAATTGTGATGTTTAGCGTAGGTCGCATCGTCCGATACTTATATAGATATTTTGACATTTTGATAATACTGAAAACAAAAAAGCAAATAACGTAACTAGATAGATGATGCAACTCATCCTCATGGCGGATACACACCGGGTCGAACGAGGCGAACGAATCATGCCTGTTTCATTCACACAACAGCGAAAGTTTGTTTGTGTGAACGCAACAGGTATAGATTCTTTGGCCTTCGTTCGGCCGGTGTGTACACGCCATTAGAATGACATGAATTTTGAATTTTTTTTCTCATCCCGTAGACGATGACTCCCGTTACCCATATTCATGAACAACATTTACTTAAATGAGCTCATTTATATTAGATTTCTGTGTACACAGCGTCCGTTGTGCAATGGGTGAGAAGTCGGCTGTGAAGCGAGAGCAGCGGGATCAATTCCCGCACCGAGACAAGTGTTTGTGTGGCCCATAAGTATTTGTTTCGGGTTTGGATGTTGTGAGGTCGAAAGTCTCTCGTAGTTTATGATATCCACGATACAGGTTATAATACCTAGTGTGGGGTCAGAGGGGTTACCATCCCCTCTTATAGCAGTATTATTATAATTTTACTTGTACCGATTCCCGAACAAAACAAACGAATAACTATTATAATAATACTGCTATAAGAGGTCGTGGTAACCCTGCAGGACTATGTGTGTGACTGTTGGGTGTCATTATTAGTATTATTTAGCGCCAAAAATCAACCAATCACGTTCACACAGATCTATGCATAGCAATGTGCTCAATTACGTGTTGTTCTTGAATACGGAACTAAGAACTGTTACACGTTGAGTGTTTTTGTTGCGCGTACAATGTCGTACGCCCAAAAATAACGCAGTTTACAAAATTTATTGATGTCAATAAAATAATAAACTTTATAATGTGATCGCAGCTTCTAAAATGTAAGGCTCGTTTTCAGTAAAAAATATATTATAGAGGTAGAACTGATAAAATAAACATTTGTTGAGGAATAGGACAAAAGGTGCCAAATATTAAATACCGATTTTACCTAGGTTTATTTTACTATATTTTAACTGAATCTATTTTGAGTATATATACTCCCCGCCTGTAAGGTGCTTAACTGGTATTTATCACCATTTTTTGAATCTTGATGTTTTAAACAATGATAAATAAATATTTTGATGTCATCATAAATGTATGTATTTTTAAATCTGTGTTTAATATAACGCTGTAATATAAGATGCTGTACCGTGTACGTAAGGAGAATAATAAAAGTAATTTGTCAGTCTCAATTTTTTATTTTTACTAATTTTATTTACGAACAAATTAGCTTCTTTATCCATTTGAGCAAAGTGGATTGGACAATTATTAATTGAAGCGGTCACACATTACTATTCAGGACAAATACAACGCTCAAGAGGCGATATTTAAACACATCAAGCAGTACCGGATCTAGGCTCCGGGACAAGCTGCCAATTTGCCAGATTGTGCCGCCTCCAAATCCTGCCGCCCGGGGCACGTGCACCTTCTCTCCCCTCCAGGATCCGACACTGACATCAAGTAAATAGAATACGTGACCGCCTGCCTTCTATAAATCTCATGGCAGTGCTCAAGCAGTTGTGTAAATTCAAAATGTACAAACATATCTACAGTGTAATTAAATTAAAACGACTACATATAATTAAACACAGTAATATCGAAATAAGTTGGTATACAAACATTGCGAGAGTCATGTCTCGTGAAGTGCTTAAGAGTTGTGAGATAGGACCTATCGTATACACTAGTGTTGTAGATAATCGATTATTTTTCGTAATAGATTATTCAATTATTTTTAAAGACATGATCGATTAATCGATTAGTCAATTATTATCTCAGCCTATCGCCGTCCATTGCTGTATGTAGCCTCCCCAAGTGAGCGCTAACCATCCCAGTCGATTAATAATATAAAAATAATCGATTATGATAAATAATTCATTATTAATGGATTATCCACATCATTAATATATACAGTCACGTACATCCCAAATAAGGAATTTGAATGATTCCCACGTGTATAATAGTATTTAATAACAATATATATTATAACTTATAATTTAGAAAATATCTCCAAAACATTAATGTACGTGATACCTAAAATAGTATCAAATTCTCGAATATAATATGATATCGTACTGACCTGTTTTTGGTATCTAAATCAACAGTAAATAGTATATACACGCGACAAAGACTCATGTAAAGAATTTCTCTAATCGTACTGTTTTCGATCATTTATCACTAATATTTACAATACATCGAGTGAGACACTGAATAATATAATAACGTGTTGAACTTCTTTCTTTCTAACTGCCCTTATCCCACCTTAATGTGGTGTCGGCGCAACACACTTTTTCAAGCATGTTGCAGGAAGGATTTGGCAAAGTTTTTACGATCGGCTGCCTGCCGGACGTCAGCTCCCTCTAGGGGATATAACGTATTGAACATTCAACTAAAACCATACAGATATTATATCAGAAATTTATTACTGAATCTGTATTTTTAGAGACGAAAACCTAATCGTAACCTACCAATATCGTCTTATTATCTATATTTTTACACATTTTTCTAATTGGAATCTAACTGTCAATTAGAAAAATCAGATTCTTATAACGCAAAGACTTCTGTGTATACTACTGGACAAGCTGTTTAGAAGTAATATTGTGGGACATGATGGCGAGAGCTTCACGTTTGATGGCTAAGCGAGAGAGTAGTAGCTCGACGCTTTTTTGTCCCATGTCTCGCTAGCGTCGACGTAAAATAATTTGTATAAAAATCATCAATTCCCCACGTAACCATCAAAGTGCATTGGACGGTTTTTCATATAGATATTATACGGAGTCGCTAGCGAAAAATGTAAAAAAGATAAATGGTTGTCCTACTGTAGCTCGACCACGAGTTTTTGACATTTCATGGTAGCGTATGAAGAGAGCCGCGTCTCCATTAAACATTACACAAAACATGGTATTTATACATTTTTTTGTCTATGGTCCATTGTTACATGAGCAAGAGACAATGAAAAAAACTTGTTTTATGTTTTTTTTTTCGAAAAATCATGCGCAGGAGCTGCGACTAAACATCAACTCCTCACGTAACAGCTAGAGACGTTCCGACGTTCGGGAGTTTTTCACATAAATATTTCACGGAGTCGCTAGCGTGAATTGTCAAAAAAAACTCATGTCGTACTGAGCTATAGTGAATTGAAGTAAATAACTTGCGCAATTTTTTGAACTATTTAGCCAATCTAGTAGTATACATAAGATATTTTGGTACCTATAACGTTATGGATTTGATAACGTAACGCCATACGGCGCGGTTTGTCAAAAACAATATCTCATGTAGAGTGCATCCTAACTAATAGCATATTTACATAAAAACAACGCAACTACCATTTAACCACAAAATAATGTTGCATACATATTCAACTAATTAGCACCATAATTTTAGAAAATGTAACTCTTCAGTGGAACTACTGGACACAATATATAATAATATGACGTTCAAACAATTATTGAACGATTTACAATTTATCAATAAGAACAGACTAAAAGTAATTTTAACATTGTCATAAACAATTAACACCGATCCAGCAATGATAGTTAAAAAATATTTTTTACACAATTTTACAACATTGCACTTAAAAAGTGTTTAGCGCAAAACGAAGTCCCACTGAAGTTCTAAATAAAAAATATATTGTAAACTTAAGTTATCAAACCATTCATCCAATGATAGAACTATAAAACTAAACACCTCAGTACATTTCTAAAAAAATGATGCACACAATTCAGTGCTAATCATTTTACATCAAAAACAAATTTTAATTTATTCTAGGTGCGTTTACAGACTAAACGTAATTAGGTACTTGACGATTTTTTTTAAATAATTTTATATTATGTAATTTACGTCACCTAAGACAGCACAGAAAGAAATATTGAAATATTCCCAAAAATATATAAGTTATAAACTTCAATGATGTAACCTTCAAACTGTGGGAAAGAGAAGTATCAATATACTCACGTCACGACCGTAACGGTGCGTGCGTTGGAAAGGGACAGCAAGATATCTCCACTATGCCCCCAGTCCAGAATATAAAATATTGAGTTAATTAAGTTATATATAATTATTAAATAAATTTTAATTGAATATAAAAATTTTACAGAATTTAATATATGCAGTTTTTACGGAAGGGTTTCTTTTTTATTTGCAAATGTAAATCATAAGTCATAAAAATATAAATCATAGTCAAGTACCCAATTGTACGCGAGACCGCTACGAACACCATGCGCCATGTTGGCACTATGACATTAACCCGCGTGTACATAAACGCCCATTGTGTTTGCGCAGTAAAGAGGCCTTATTCAAGATGTAGAGGTGGGATGCTTAAAATTGATAACAAGTGGAATCGTTATGCTTATTTAAATAAGCAACTTATTTTATTGCTCATGTGCTTAGTTTAAAAAGCACTGCTTTGTTATCTGCTTTCGTTTAAACGCCCACCTCTGTCAAGATATGGTAAGTACTGGGAGATGTTATTAATAAATAGCAGTCACTATGAAATGTAGCCACGATCTTTTCCTAGAATTTTAAACAAATATCTACCCATTTATCTTATTTTTCTTCTTAGCTGCCCTTATCCCAACTTAATGTGAGTTCGGCGAAACTAATTCAAGCATATTGCAGGTAGGATTTGGATTAGTTTTTACGAGCGGATGCCTACCTGACGTCAACTCCCATCTGTGGGATCCAGTCCCGGGCAATTAAATTTAGAAAAATCGCTTTGCCCGACCCAGGACTCGAACCCAAGACCTTTTCGGTCCACTGCCCATATATGCTGCCACTAGACCAAGGAGATGAAATATCTACCCACTTAGGGCGACTTGCATCACTATTATTAATCTGCAATTAGTCCTAACGTCAAGTTAAATAGAAAAAAAATGAATGATACGTAATTCATTACATGTCATTCATATATTATCTGTAATTAACGGTAGTACATTACATGTAATGAATTACGTGTCATTCATATTTTTTTTTCTATTTAACTTGAGGTTAGGACTAACTGTAGGTTAGTAATAGTAGTGTTAGGCTCAATTGCACCACTATTATTAACCTAGTTAGTCCTAACCGCAAGCTAAATTGACAGAAAATGTATGAATGACATGTAACTTAACTTGCGGTTAGGACTAACTCTATGTTAATAATAGTGGTGCAATTGAGCCTAAGTAACTCTTATTAATTATGTCAATTGTGTTTGATGTAATTCCACGATTCCACGAATAATGCATAATTTTGTGGCAAATATAACTGTTTATAATGTAGCATACATACATAGGTCGCAGTTGTCTTATGACGTCAGAATACACAGGTTCTAAATTAATAATTTTACATTTCTGAAATAGTGATCGTACAGTACGCTTGTAAATATATAAATTATCGTTCTTGATAGTCTGCCTGCGGTCAGTTTAAATAATCTTTTCCAAAATAATGCAACTCCAACGTACCTACTTAGGCAAATCTAATTGTGAAATTATTGTAGGCTTAAACGATTTATCAATGAACACATGTTTTTATAATTTGGCAACACTTTATCACAGATGTTCAAGGATAACATTGAAATTAGGACGAATTCGTTCTACAATGTCAAGTGAACAGAGGAGATTTAAAGGTACCAGTGAGCCATGGACGTAATAAAAAAGATGGACGAAGCGCTGGGAATATTGAAAGTGAAGCTGAGTTTTCAGCTCATTCGATCAGTCGCCGCCATTACGTGTTGATAGATCGAATGAGCCGAAAACCCTGCTTCAATTTGATTTTTCCTTGCGCTCCGTCCATCTTTTTTTTACGTCCGTTCAGTGAGCATGTATTTTGAGCACTGAAATGTGCGCATAACATTTTTATACCAAGAAACATTACATAAGCAAGTTTATATTATGTAGGTGAACTATGTCCTTAGGTACGATTTTTATATGCGTTGCTTTATTATTCGAGAAATATGTATGAAGATTGAAACGCCTCTAGCGGATATTAATGAAACAATAACTCGATGCAACTTTCATTAATTCAAAGAATGTGACCTCCAAACACTACAAAAATCACATCTTGTTTTGACTACATAATAATAGAGGTATATTTACCTAAACCAAAGGTAAATACATAAGAAATTTACAATTTCAGGATCAGATAAGTACCTACACATTAATGCGACGAGACTTAGGGCGACCCAAGTTAAATTGAAAAATAAATATATGAATGACAAGTATGTAACATCTCATTACACGCATTTAATTAATTACATGTAATGAATTACATGTCATCCATATATTTCATTAGTGGTGCAAGTCGCCCTTAGGTATATAAAAAACAAATAACGGACATTGTAGTTATTGTCTACACAAACTATAATATAATCAATTAATATTAGCACATAATACTAGTGCTATTAAATATAACACATTTTACAAATAGCACATCCATTGTAACGTTGTTGAAGAACACGTTTCAATAACCAATCCGTTACATACGAATTAGGGCCTTGCATATAAAACATTTGCGCGCTTCTTATGTTTAAGAATAGTTTGTCATTTCTTTTCTTGCGACACATTGTTTGAAAAGGATAGGGATAAACTATTCTAGAGATAAGAAGCGTATTAATATTTTTATAAGGGCGACTTGCACCACTATTACTAACCTACAGTTAGTCCTAACCTCAAGTTAAATTGAAAATAAAATATACGAATTACATGTAATTCATTAAATGTAATGTACTACATGTAATTATAGATAATATATGAATGGCATGTAATTAATTACAAGTTATGAATTACATGACATTCGTATTTTTTTTCCAATTTAACTTGAGGTAGGAGTAACTGTTGGTTAGTAATAGTGGTACAAATCCCCCTAAGGGGTTTATCGTTTACCAATTTAATTTTCCTTCGAGAATGGATTATAAATCCCACGTGACAGCAATAATGCTTGCTATTGCAATGATACACTTGCTGCCGCGCCACAATCACAATTTACTGAAGTACAAATAAATTTGTAATCGCAACCAGTTTCATTTGAAACAGGGTATTCGTGCTTTGCACTGACGTCACTCATAAGTAACGCGTCACACACTACACCTATATTAAATTACCTAATTAATACATAACATCAAGAGACCATTTAAACTTTACCAATTAACACATACGACGCTCCGTTTAAATAGTTTCATGTGGGTTAAATGTAAATCATTGCAAATCTCCGAACTAGGTGTTATTTACCTCTATAATATAATACTATTAGATTGTAAAATTGCACAGGTTTTATTATAAAATATTTTTATCGTGAACACGTAAGGTAATAATAACACTTACAACTAACCAGCGCTGCTAACTTCCTTAGGGCGACTTGCACCACTATTCCTAACCTTCAGTTAGTCCTAACCTCAAGTTAAATTGAAAAAGAAATATATGAAGGACATGTAATTAATTAAATATCATATCTGTAATTACATGGAGTACATTACATGTCCTTCATATATTTTCTTTCAATTTAACATGAGGTTAGGACTAACTGTAGGTTAGGTATAGTGGTGCAAGTCGCACTTATTACCGCCGGAGCAAAGATAGAGTAACTCGATTTTTAATTTGTTTAGGGCTCCTTGCAGCACCGCGACAAATCTCACTATTTATCCCAAATCTTGATTTAAAAATAGGAGTGAACTGTATAATAAATTGCGTTTATGTACTCTACATTAGTAATAGCGCTACAAGTCGTCCTTAAACGTTAGATCAATGTATTTTAAAGAAAGAGGATATTACTCAGTTTATATGAGAATGTCTCTGTCAGGAGATTTCTAGTGAGTCACATTTAAGCCAGCACAATGTCTGAGACAACGCACATTAAATTAAAATATTACAAATCAATTAGAGAGAGACGATATAATAAGAAATAAGTGCGCGAATTAAGTATACAAAGTTAAATCTAAATAGGCGGATCTTTCGACATTTGTCCCAGAGTACGGGGTACTGCGAACGTGTGCGTCTACAAGAAACTAATACACATCACACGTACCTAATATACAACTAAATAAGCTTATATGCGTTAAACAATATATTCCAGTGCGTTTATTAAAACCAACATTAAACAAATAAATATAAGGTGCTGGATCGTTCGCAATACATAAATGATCTATACATAATATGTTGTTTCATTCGCTCGAGTCTCGTGCTTCGGAAAATATCCATACCGATATAAATCGCTGGGACAATGAAGTTATAAGTATAAGTAATGGTAATTCATTACTCACACTAACTTCCTTCGAGCGAACTGCACTTGCATCATGATTCATGGTGCATTTTCTAATCCTTGTGACTCCACTGCTCGAGGAGGCATGATAATACTGAAAATATAACACTGTTTTAACATTACGTATTATTAAAATATGTCATTTGTAGGCGAGATGTTATCTAGTCAGGGCTAGCTTTATTCATTTCTAGTTTCTACCACATGAACGCCGGAAAACTAGAATGCTACTCAACTAACGGCTTCCTATATTGTTATTCGACATTGTCATATCACGACTTTAAGTGTTGAGTATTCATGGGGTAGTACGATTTAAAAATGTCGGTGAAAACTCATAGGTTGACAGTCGAATGTTATTGTATTTCCAATGAATTCACGAGCACTAATTGTATTGTGTCAGTAGACTAGCGACTCGCGCGCTTGAGTTAAGATTTTAGAAAATTAGTTATAATGGGGTATCCAACTTGCAATAATTTTATTTTTCTCTGGTTTTAAACAATATAACATATTAAAAACTATAACATAAGCTCACGCCTGTATCCCCGAAGGGGTAGGCACAGGCGTACTAGCGAACTAGAACATCCACATTTCGCCGAGCTTAGTTCCGTCCCAGATGTGATAGGGTGCGAGCCTATCGCCATATCGGGCAGAAATTCCAGACTCTGGACTGATATGGAAAAATCCAATACCACTTTGCCCGACCCGGGGATTGAACCCGAGACCTCAGAACCGTAGTCGTACCGAAATACCACCACGCCACGGAGGCAGTCTTTATTTAAAAACTATAGTATTCGATTATATTATTGATTCCGAACAAAATACTTTCAATTATGAGATATAAATGTGACGTTGTATAAAGAGTGAATGAGAATGAGGTACCTCAATCGTGTTCGTGAGTGGTCTGTTCGCTCTCCGGTCTCAGTGAGTCGATACAGGCGACGATCTTGAGCGCGGGCCCGAGCTTCATGGACAGCGCCATGACGAGGTGTTCCGGCCTGATGAGCAGCAGGGCCTCGCCGTCCACCTCCTGCATGAGGAACTCGTCCGCATACCCAGCACACCCAGGGATGTTGCGGATGAAGTCGCACACTTCGGCCACCTGCAGGTTATTGCAACACCATTTGTGTAGTTAACTAAACCGACTGTCACCAAATTTATATGAGACCACTCTTGGAATAAACTCTATCCAACACAAGAAAATCTTGAAAATCTGTCAATATTTGTCGGAGACAACACGTAGCATTATGTACCTACATAAAAAATCAGATTATGTCCTTCTTTTGAAAACTTCTTCTAAAGAAAATATTATGTACATAGGTAATTTAATATGTATTATGAATTACGTCGCCCCCTTGGTTTAGTAACAGCGTATAATATGAGGCACGAACCGGGAGGTGCTCAGTCCGATTCTTAGGTTAGACCCTAGACGCCTAAAAAGAGGTTGATATCAGATAGGCAATCGTTAAAACTAATTCCAATCCTTTCTGCAACCCCCATTAAGGTGGGAAAAGGGCAGGCAAAAAGAAAACTAGGTGATATCACTCTGGTCTATTTAACCAAGCATCGGATCAGTGTGAATTTGTCGAGTTACTCACAGTCCACTTATTAGCGTTGGGTATTTTGGGCTGGGCAGCGGAGTCAGCGCTAGCAGAGGCACTGTCTGACACGTCCATGGGCGTGCTGGCAGACTCCTTGGCGTTGGAGTTGCCAGTATTGTCACCGCCGCCGTCGTTGCTCGAGCTGATGCGGGCCAGGCTCGCCCCGCCTTCCAGCATCTGCTTCTTACCTGTATACATGGAAGGGATTTGTAAAAACAATCACAAGTTTAAAAACTTAACGGACTTCAAATACGATCGTGACCAAATTTATATTGGACCTTTGAAATAAGCTCCTTCAAACACAAACATAATTTTGTTAATCGGTCCACATTTGGCGGAGATATCGCGTAACATACATAAAAAAATACCGACGAATTGAGGACCTCCTCCTTTTTGGGAAGTCGGTCGAAAATAATTTGGTTTGAGCTTCCATCAATCATAGTTATTTACGGTGTCCTGGGATACAAGTCGATCTGGAAATCTTTGGGGGAGACCTCTATCCAGCAGTGGATCATGTGGCTGGTGATGATTAAGAATGGGAATATGTAGTAATAATTTAAAACACTAATTAACTATGTTGTGAATCAGTTGCACTTTTTTTTATAGCAGAGACTGACTGAGAGCATATGAGTAACCTGATGGTAAGTGATCTCCATTACCCATAGATGGGGATTGGGAAAGGGAGGGGGGAAATTAGGCTACCGGAAATCTTACTCACCGAACGAAACGCGATAGCAATCTGTGACTCGTCGGTTTTCTGTGAGACAGTGGTATCAAACTGGTCGAGCCGGCCCATTCGTGCTGTAGACGTAACTGTCTACAGCGTGGCTCTACCACTCAAACTTTTACTTTAAATGCGTTGTGATATAATATACCTATTTAAATAATTTTTTGATAGAAATAAACTCAAGAAAAGAGGAAATTTTGAGTGTGAGGAAAGTATAAGATTTTTTTTAGTAAACTAAACTAAATATCGCTTGAAGGTATAGTAATATTTTGAGGAAACCGCGAGAATACGTCAGTCGCAGCTGTCTGGATCAGATCATGCCAGGGATGCGTCTACATAGACAACCCAAAAATCGCTAGATGTTTTGGAGAAAGATATGAAAGCCAATGGTCTCGCGATGCTGAAGACCAAAGTGGATGTATTTAAGTAGGAAGTAGGACCCTGGCATTACCAGGATAACACCAGGCAGAGAAAAAGAAACTCACGCGGTGGTTCGTCCGTCGAAGGCAACTTGTTCTCTTTGTCCTGTTCTTTGTCCGCCCACTCTCGTAGTGGCCTGTTCACCTGCGAACATAAACGTTTCATGTAAAACGTGCTAACTGTCGAACATATTTCCTACTTGCAATGTTACTTACAGTGACCGGTTTACTTACAGCGAATGGTTCGCCGGCTTCTTGTATTACATATCCTTCTATTACATGCGTAAGTATATTGGGTTTTACCATTGCTTTCGGCAATCCTTTGTCTGCGGAAACAAATAATTCTTATAAATGTATTGTCTTGACACAATTCATATCTTATGATGCTGTAGTATGCTTATTATTGAAGTAATAAGTTCAAAAAACGCATAAGAAATTATTACTCAAAATATTTATTTATTGTCTTTGGAATTAATGAATCAATTGGTAATGTGAAGGAAGATCCCTTCGCATCACCAACCTTTATACAGGTTGTTGCAAAATTTGGTATCAATAATAAATATCCTTGAAGAGAGGATGGCTGGCCATCTAGCTTTATAGTTTAAAATTTCGTAAGACACTATTATTAGAGTCTTACGAATAATGATGATCTATAATGATGGAAATAATAATAATAATGGAAACTTGACTTTGTGACAAAAAAAATTTTTTTTGCCCATTGAGTCAGCTGCAAACCACCTATGGAACAACTCAGTTATTTTAGCATATACAAAGCCATTTTTGTACTAATTGCGAGGATTTCGTTCGCATTCCGATTTTAAAATTCCCAATATTGAAAAACAAAAATTTACCATTACGCTTAACAAGTACGCTACGGGCAAGTGAGGAGTACCCTCAACCGGTGAAAATGTATGAAAAGATGTATGAATGTGGAAGAGGTAAAAGAGGTGTGTCAGGATCGTAGCTTGTGGCACTCAATAGTCTGCCTACCCCCATGGGATACAGGTGTGAGTGTGTATGTATGTATGTATGTACCATTACGCTTTAAATTGTTATCTCTGTATGTGTAATTGATACCAACTTTCTGCAACAGCCGCTATATTATAATTTATTAACAATTCCTTAAAATAACTCACGTATGTCCATGTGAACTAGTTATCGTTGAAATTGTTAGTAATGAACGGTGATCGCATACCATGCACAGTTGTTTGAGTAATACTGGTATGTCTCGGAGCACATTGCGTACTTTTGAATAGGGCGGAGCTGGTGCCTGACGAGACTGGTGCAGTGATGGCGGCCGTCATCGTGGACGATGATGACGTCGACGATGCTACTGTGGTCACCACCTAGTCATTGAATAGTTTTTTTTATATAACATAAGCTCACACCTGTATCCCCGAAGGGGTAGGCAGAGGCGTACTAGCGAACTAGAACACTCACATTTCGCAGAGCTTAGTTTCGTCCCAGATGTAATAGGGGGCGAGCCTATCGCCATATCGGGCACAAATTCCAGACTCCGGGCTGATATGGAAAAAATCCTATATCACTTTGCCCGACCCGGGGATCGAACCCGAGACCTCAGAACCGTAGTCGTACCGAAATACCACCACGCCACGGAGGCAGTCTTTTAGTGTTATTTTTTAATAGCAGAAACTGGCAAACGAGCAGATGGGTCACCTGATGGTAAGTGATCTCCACTGCCCATAGACACCCGAGACTCAAAAAATATCATGGGTGCGTTGCCGACCTAAAAGGATGGAATGGAAGGGAAGGAAAAAGGGATTGAGAAAAGGGAGGAGGAATTGGGCTACCGGAAATCTCACTCACCGAACGAAACGCGACAGCGAGCTGGCATTTTACGTCGGTTTTCTGTGAGACAGTGGTATCAAACCGGTCGAGCCGGTCCGTTCGTGCTGTAGACGTTATTGTCTACAGCGTGGCTTTATTATTTTCCATAATCGATTATTCATTTTTTAAAGACGTGATCGATTAATAGGTTAATCAATTATTATCTCAGCTATCGCCTCTCCAAGTGAGCGCCAACCATCCCCGTCGATTAATAATATAATACATCTTTAAAAAATAATCGATTATTAATCGATTATTGACATCACTAGTCTCTTGCTCATATTGAATGTAATGTTTACAACCCAACTAGGTGCCAATAAATGCTTCCTTCTTATTTTTCTTCCATGTGTATGTACTGTCACCTGTTGTTAATTATATTAATGGTATACTCACATGCGCGTGCGCACTAATGTGGCAAGATCTTCACAAAGAAGATTAGTTACATAAACCATATGTGAGCCCACAAACGATAACATAATTGAGGATGAAGTAGTCGCCTATAGTCCAATTGCTAATTAAACGGAGTAAACTGACAGATCGAAATGTCACTTTCCAAAATAATGTTGCTTACTTTCAAAACGTAGTGATTGATCTAGTTTCATTCTCATCATTCAAAGAAACAATAACTCAGCACTAGTTTGCAAAATTAGAATTTTATTGCGTATTTTTAGAAATTTCAGCTTAACCCTTCCACTCAATATCTGTGTAAATAATGTTGCGTAAATAATCATAACAGATACGTGAAATAATAACAATGAAAATTACAAATATTACTTTTATTATTTGAGAAAAATTACGTTTGGCACATTCATAGCTTTTGTAAGTTTTGTTTATAATCAACCTGATTATATGAATGACTATAATTCGAGTAAAGATGCCGTAATTTAGCAAGCAGTGATTTACTTTGACTATAATTCTGTAGACATGCAGTACTTATCACACATTAGGCAGGAATTACGACTTTAAGTTGGACTGTAGAAAATGAAAGAATGAAATGGTCCACTGAATTGAAATGTTTAAATAATCTTGATCTTTTTACCGCAGCACTATTTAAATTTCATGAAAAAGTAGCAACATTCGAAATGTCAGTTTACTCCGTTTAATTAGCAATCCTACTATAGACCGAAATCGAGGTAAAAAGTGCACTAATGTCGCGTTAAAGTTATCAAATGAAAGTTCTCGAATCTATAGGTAATACAACATCAACGCACTATTCAATTTGATTTCGGTGAAATTAAGTCAATAAATAAAACCGAATCCAAGTCAAATAAAAATCGAGTGTCAAGAGTCATGGGGCAGATCATCATCACTGTCAGTTGGGTAGTTAAGGTACCTGTGGCGCGACTGGTGTGGTCTGCTGGGCGCTGCTGGGCACCGGCGTCGCTGATGCTGTGGGGGTGGACCCTGTGGGGGCGCCGGACACGGGGGGCGCGTGCACCTCCGCCGCGGGACCCCCCTCCTCAGACTTCGACTTCACACCCTCGGACACCCCCGACGGCGGCACTGCCACTACACATACATGCATACGTCTATATCCGAGAAAGGGTAGGCAGAAGTGGACAAGATAACTGGAACACCCACGTCTCGTCGATATTATTTATATCGCAGATTTGATAGGGATGAGCCTACCGACAAAATTTACAAGTTCCAGATTCCGGCACTCACATTTCATCATTACATTCGAGACGTGACGAGTGAGGTTCCGTATGTCGAAAAGTAGGTTAACTAACCAGTATACCCAAAGCCATATACAGTATAACCGACTTACGGCCGGTCTCAATAAACGATCTCAATTTAGAGTGCAGATAGATCGCGATTATGAACCAATCAAATCAAGTCATTTGACGGAGTCATGTTCAAACTGTGTTCTTATTGACTAATTTTTGTAATCTATCTGCACATTCGAACTGAGATCGTGTATAGGAACCGGGCGTTAGCAGAAACTAAGCTAAGTATCTGCCTCCAGGGATAAGAGGTGTGAGTGTATGTGGAAATTATCTCATGTAGACCATTCGCCATTATGCCGTAGGTATAATATGATTTAACACCAGTAGAGGATTTGCAATGTTGGCCTCCCTAGGTCCAGTACTAACTGCGGCTCCTAACATTATGTCTGACCGACTTCAAAAAGAACGATTTCCTCATTTATCTATTACCTGATATACATTTTTATGTCATGTTCGTCCACCGTTCACCTCTTGGGTCTAGTGGCAGCACAAATGAGCTATGGGGGCCTAGTTTGTAAACCGGAATCCCCAGTTGCGTACTTCGTTTCGGACGTTTTGCTACTCTATGTAGCTCACGTGTCCGACTGATATCAGCGGCCTGAGCAGGAAAATTTCTGACAACCGTAAATGTATTCGAACTCGATGCGCGTCTATGAAATTTGTATGAAATATTAACCAAACGTCATCAGTGCGCAACGAACTCGAATACATTTACATTTACATTAGTTTTTCGTGGTCGGGCTACAGTGCTATTAGTTTCGTTTCGAAGAATGATATGCAGTAAACCGTTTGACAGCTCACTCTTCGATGTTTGACATTTATTTGATCCACGTGCATCTATGTTAGTCTATGGGGTAGAGTATGGTTCTGATATTGTTCATCCGATAAAGTTTACAGACATCCTGCATCGGGAGGTTTCGTTTTGGCCGCCCTAGGCTTGGCCCTATTCGGTCTTAGTAGAAATCCGCCATTGCTTAACCCATAATAAACATAACATAAGCTCACACCTGTATCCTCGAAGGGGTAGGGAGAGGTGCCCTAGTGAACTAGAATACCCACATTTCGCCATAATACCTATTCCATATTGGCCATACGTTGCATAAGTAGGAAGGCGGACCCTGGCATTAGGTCGGTACAACGCCAGACAGAGAGAGAGACTTACACACGGTGGTAGTGGTGGTGGATATGGAGGCGTCTGCCGTGGCGACGGTGGCGATGGTGACGACGGTGGCGACGCTCGCCGAGGACGGCGGGGAGCTGAACACCGGCGCCGACGACGACTCCACGCTAGACTCCGCGCTCGCGATCTGCTGCGGCGCTATCTGCTGCACCATCGGCGTCTGACACAAACACACCGAATTGGTGACGTGAAGGCTCTTATATCAGCAGGGTTACCACCACCTCTTATAGCAGTATTATTATAATCGTTTGTTTTGTATGGGAATCGGTACAAGTAAAATTATAATAATACTGCTATAAGAGGTGGTGGTAATACCCCAGAGCACGGCCGTAGCTATAACTTTCAAAGGGTGTCTGACTATATTTTATAGCCTGTGGCGGATTTCTGCTGCCACAAAGTCAAGTGGAAACGTTGCGTTTTTCCGTAATGGCAACACTGGCCTTGATAATGAGTTTGACATCCCGCGCTTTTGGCGAACTGGTAACTATAGATCGTTACTGGTAACAACCAGCTTGTAATCACTTCAGTGTATTTCTTATTAATCTTGTAATCAATGTACATACCAACCTCTATGCAATGTACTGCCTCCGGACAAAGCCCCATTGCCTTTATCCTACCTTAATGTGAGGTCGACGGAACACTCTTTGAAGCATGTCACAGAAAGAATTTGGCTTAATTTTTACATCCCGCTGCTTACCTGACGTCAACCACCTTCGTAGGGACTCAAGCCCGGCAAAGAATTAAATAACGTATAAATATGTACTGATTTTATTGTAACATAACATTACATAAGCTCATGCCTGTATCTCCGAAGGGGTAGGCAGAGGCGCACAAGCGAACTAGAACACCCACATTTCGCCGAGCTTAGTTCCGTCCCAGATGTGATAGGAGGCGAGCCTATCGCCATATCGGGCACAAATTCCAGACTCCGGACTGATATGGAAAAATCCAATATCACTTTGCCCGACACGGGGATCGAACCCGAGATCTCAGAACCGTAGTCGTACCGAAGTACCACCCCGCGATGGCGATCGCCATGGCGATAGGCTCGCCCCCTATCACATCTGGGACGGAACTAAGCTCGGCGAAATGTGGGTGTTCTAGTTCGCTAGTACGCCTCTGCCTACCCCTTCGGGGATACAGGCGTGAGCTTATGTTATGTTCAGTAGTTTAATAACTCCGTAGTTAAGTTTCTTTTTACTTCCGGATAGTCATTGGTAGTAAATAGTTTACCTGTGCGGTGAGTTGTCCCTTGTCGTCCTCGGTCTTGACGTGCGCCACCAGGGCTGCGGGCGGCTGCATCGGCAGCACGGAGCCCTGCACCGGCGCCGCGATCAGCCCCACCGCGCCCTGCGTCGCCTGCAGGGTCAACTGCGGGGAACTCAAGTTGTTTGCGTTTACCTGCACGATAAATGGCACAGGTAACAAATAAAGATACAATGCTACCCCTTGCACTGGTTTCTCGAAACAAAACACCGACACAGTTAAGGCGCGTCTCCGGCACATGTTTATACAAAAACACTTACACAAAACATAGTTGTCTTCTGCTCGTGGAACAATGGACCAAAGACAAAAATGTGTAGCGAAGCCATGTTTTTGTAGATTTTGTGTTATGTTTCAATGCAGGAGACTCGGCTCTACACAAAACATTGCTTTTGTGTAAACACAGATTGGCTCTTGCTCAATGTACCAAAGACAAAATATGTAGTAATTAATGGGCGTTACTTATAAAAGCATTTTTAGCTGAGCAAATCGTTAAGAATAACCTGTCTCTTTTTTGCTTGCGTTAAATTGTTTAAAAATGAAAGGGACAACCTATGGTATAAAGTTAAGCAGCGCTTAAATATTTTTATAAGTAAGGGGCTCTATGTTTTATGGGTGTTTTGTGCAGTATTTCGAAACGCGCCTGTAGTTATATATCATTCGGTATTTTTTATGTTTATAAATAAGTAGAATTTGTAAACGTTAACTAACAGCGACTAATAGTAAAAATATACACATGAATTAATAATTTTGTCTAGTCAAATGAGAATGTCATGCAATAAACTCACTAAATAATAACCTCTACAAATGTTCAAATGGTTATCATGCAGTCAGGACCTTGATTACTTGTACCTTTGACTACCAACTTGTACCTAGAATGAAACGCATCTACAGCGGATGTTTTTAATCATGCACTCATGAAAAGAAAATAATCAATATCAAAAAGGAAAGTCGGATCTACTGATAATGTTTTTAGATTGTTATAGAATGTGACAGAATGTTCTCATAAATGCAGTCCACAATACTAAAATAAAGAAAAATAGCCACGAATAGCCGACGCAATTTTTTTACATTATAGGCCGCGAGTATTTTTAATTAAAATAATATTATTTGCAAATTTAATTGGCACTTTGATTAAAACAGATTCCCCATTTATAATTATACATAAAAATTATGATGAACGTAGTAAACTTGCATCTGGATCTCGGCCTATATGTATCGTTTCTAATCGAATGCCTTATGCTACAACTCAGTTTATAATCTGCTTAAAAATAATAATTAGTCCTCGATAGGTGCATCATTTTTAAAAGACGATACCTACTGCGTAAGTTCATGGTTACTACAGAAGTACTATGCGGGGAGAAGCGGTCGAAACATGCTTGTGACGTCATTTGACAGTTGTTACGATGATCGAATGATATCGATTGGAAAAGAAAGAAATCGATTAATGAACGTTATTACAGCGTCAACCCATGTCGTTGGGGTAGAGCGAGATACTTCGACATGTAGAGAATTTACTAAACGACTTTTTGCACCCCATTTCATTTGGCCTAACAGTGACAAAGAACGAAGCTGACGGTTGTGTTTCTATCATAAATTAAATGATTTGTGAATATCGATGATTAAGCGATTTTAAGGCCACAGATCAATATGGCACACAGTTTGCGGCTGACTGTATCTTCATTAAAGTTGTATTGCCACCAACTAGGTCAAATAGTGTGGCTATTTTCGCTGTGTAGTAGATGACATTGGATCTGAGGTGCTTTCGGTGCATCGGCCGATGTCTGAATGAGTCGGTAACCGCCATATACTCATTAACTTAAGGTCGCCTTATGTTGGTTAAGGCCGTCTTATCTGTCAAAAGTTTATGGCAAAAAACAGTGTAGGAAGAAAAGTTGAGTAGTGTTCCAGTATTCGGGCTTAAGTGAATCACCGCACACTGCGTACGGTGGGCCTTGCAGACATTCGGCAGCAAGCTCTTTGTCTATTATGTGTCCTCAGTAAATAATATGGTTTATCGTCAGCTTGGTGAACTTTCGTCACTATGGGGCAAAGGCACCAATGTTGGGTGAGGTCTCGCACTACCCCTGGGCTGCCCCTCCTACTTGTGCTACCTCGTGGTGCAGGATCGCCGACGAGACCTGCACGAGAGGCGCCGTCAGCAGCGAACCGTCGAGTGTCAGCGCCGACTGCCAACCGATCACCCGTTCAATAACTATACTTAGGGCGACTTGCAGCATTATTACTAATCTAGAGTTACACCTTATCTCGATTTATCCTACAGCTCACTCATATCTTTAAACCGAGATCTGTGATAAATAGAGCTTTATCGCGGAGCTGTAAGTGGCCCTTAACTACTTAACTCGCCACTAGGTGGTAGTTAAAATTACAACAAAAATATTTCTATTACGTCTATTAATAACACATATTTGAGAACTTTTATTACTATTTTACATTATGATGCATTGCGTTGCCCCGTAATTTCTCAAAAATAAACATGATAATTTGAAAATCATAAATAGTATACATTGTTATTTTTATTATATTAGGAAATTTGGCTTGGCATAAAGAACCTTTCTCATATGCGATATCTATCATCTATGTCGAAATATTTGCATACTCAAGATAGATATAAATAAGCGTTATATTTATTGAGATCTGCGATTGTATACCTTAAAAGTTTATTAAGAATATATACATAGAGGTTGGTTTATTTCTCAGAGCATTATTTACTAATCTACATGTATAATCAAATGAAGATAATTATTAGGGGAACGAAATAAATAGCGATCGCATAGATGAACATCACGGGAATCGAGCGCATGACAGTTAACTATGGCAGAATATTAACGAGATGTACGTATAGTTAACAAGCACTGTTATATCCAGCAGATCCTGAGAAGAGAGCCCATTGATTTCATAGTTGTTTATAACACAGACCGGATGGTAAGTGATCTCCACCGCCCATATACACTACGACAAATAAAATCAATACAAGATGTGGGATGGGTTTTGAAGATCAGAGGGGGATTCGGCCCACCGAAAATATCACTCAACGAAAGAAATGCAACAGCAAGCTGTCACTTGTCACTTTGAAATACAATACCATCAAAACGGCCCACTGGTGCTGTAGACAAGTATCTACAGCTTGGCTTTGACTCAAACACTACGCTCAGTGGTCACAGGAGTATTGGACGTGGGCACATAGTGACGTCAGGATGTATACAGGTTCACGTCTACATACTTTTATAATATTATGATTCGATAGAGATTGTTTTGCGGCTTGATGTAAAACCAGTGGCGGCGTTAGGCGTCGACGTCGGCCGACGGCCTGGCGCCTATGGTAGCCGCGCATCATATTCGATTGAAAGGATTGCTTTGGATATGACTGTCAATACATTTAGCCGGTAAATTCATGGGACTTTGCGCCAATTCGCCGACGTTCAATTTTGGTCTAGCGGCGCCACTGTTCAAAACTAATAACTTCAAAACACTGGAGTGCGCTAACTATAGTACGGACTACATATTATTCTTTACTATTTCACAATACCAGGAATATTACGTAAAATAATCATACGTTAGGGCCGCAAACACATTTCATTACCTATAAATACAATTCAGCACATACTTTTAGATATAAAAGCGTTATAATATCTAAGCTAGGTTTGAAGTGGAGACTCAAACATTCATATGATTTGTTACACACAAGTTACAACAGATTGTTTTGTTAAAGGCAATAGAAAACTCAAAGCTTTTTCCCCAATTAAAAAATATACACCCAACAGTCACACACATAGTCCTGACCCCACAGTAGGTTGAACTTGTATGGTGGTTATGAGGAACTACGAGGGACTTATTGTCCCACAATATCCAGACCCGAAACAAATATTTGTGGATCAAACAAAACTATCTTGGTGCAGGAATCGAACCCACGCATCTCGTTTCAAAGCAAACTCCCCCATTGCGCCACGGGGGATGTCAATTAGTTCTCGTAAATCTATGGTCTCTCTGAAATTAGCTACTAGTGACGTAGCGGTTATTTTTCGGAATCGAAAGTAATGGGAGTGTAGAGTGCAACCAACTTCAGAGTGATCACAAAGTTTGAGGCGAACCATACTTACATATATTAAGGCCTAACCTAGACTGGTATTATACTTATGTTATTTTTAATTATTTGCGCTCACAACACTGACAGCAATCAAATCAGTACATACATCATTTATCCCTTTGCTTTATCATTTCGAAAAAATGTAGTCATTGTTTCAGAATTATATATCCACATTTTATAAACAAAGAATAACGATTAAAAATTGTGTTAGCGTTTCTTTCTAACTGTGTTATATTGAAAAGATTATTCAAAAGTATTACAGTGGTATTAATTTAAGTTATTATTTGACATTTAGGCACCTACTTTAACGCTCTTCCCCACCCCCCTATTATTCGGTAATGTTATATTACTCATGACAAAGATAATGAATGTAATTTCCTACAAAATATTCGTACTTATTATGTTTCGTTTTTATATTTCAAATGTTCCCGAATATAAGCTAGTATTTGTTACAAGTGAACACTGAACATATTAAAGAAACAAGTGAATACTAACCGTTTGCATAGGTGTGGTATGGTTCAAATTAGCTTGTTGTTGCACAGCCATACCCACTGAAGTTTGCACAAGCCCACTGCCAACCAGCGTCTGTGAAATAAGTTTGAGTTATAAACAAGATATTGGCCATCGAAGGAACAACTTAGCTCGAGCATATTTTTCTGGATCTGGATAAATGTTGTTGAATACACCCATAAGACACACACATAGTCCTGACTCCATATTAAGATCGAGTCTTGTGTCGTGGGTATCAGGAACTACGAGATCCTTTCGGTCTCCCAGACTCGAAACAAATATCTGCGGGCCACACAGACATTTGTCTCGGTGCGGGAATCGAACCCGCGACATCACGTTTCACAGCCGGTTACTCGCCCGCTGCGCCACGGAGGAAGTCAAATAAAAGAAATAAAACTAAAAAAATAATGATCTATTACTAAATGTTTTCGACCGACTTCCACAAAAGGAGGAGGTCCTCAATTCATCTGTATTTTTTTTATGTATGTTACTCGATATCTCCGCCAAATGTGGACCGATTTTCAAAATTCTTTTTGTGTTCGATAGAGCTTATTTCAATGGTGGTCCCATATAACTTTGATTACGATCGGTAAATTGGAAGTCGGTCAGTTAAGTTTTTAAACTTGTGATTATTGAGTAATAATATTCATAAGTTAGTATGCAAGAACCCCTTCTGGGATGTAGGCCTCCTCCAAAATCGGCGATATTGTTGGTACCGAGTGTTTTTTTTTTAAATACTAATGAATATCATAATCCTCCTGCCCTTACCGTAATGTTATTTGGAGTCGGCCCAACATATTTTCGACTTCCATACATGCCTATCAGCCGTCATCTCGTCATTCACCTCTTTTTCTTTCATGTCCTTCATTATACACTTGTGGCGAGTGAGCAAGTTAACTCGCCCGACTAAACGCGCCACATCGTATGATCTATGACCTAGAGGTGGCGTGATTCATGACGTCATTCGCAAAACGTAATGGCCGACGTAGAAGCACAATTGCGCACGCGCAGCTACGTAATAAACCACGCCCACACAATATGGACGTCTACGCATCTTTTGTTTTAGTGTTTCCGCCATTACATTTCTTTGTAGCATGTATGATGTAGCATTAATTATTGACACTCATTACAAAATATTTCTTAGTTTCCAAGTTGTTTTACTGACCGTCACACCATGTTCTGATCGGAGTTCGATCCCCGGTCATTTACGCACAAATTCGCAAGTAAGCGGTTTCGGTTTATAGACAACTCGACCGCTTCACACTGATGATGATAATGATGATGATGATGATGATGATGATGATGATGACGATGACGATGGTGATGGTGATGATGATGATGATGATGATGATGATGATGATGATGATGGTGATGATGATGATGATGATGATGATGATGATGATGATTAAATACCTGTGGTTGTTGCTGCAGCGCCTGCACCTGAGTGAGCGGCGCGTTCTGCTGATTCTGGTTCGTATTGATCTGACCGACGAGCGTGCCTGTCTGGCCCATAGCACTGATCTGTATACAAGCGTTATAGGAATAATTAAATAAAAATAAGCTCACGCCTGTATCCCCGAATGGGTAGGCAGAGACGCACTAGCGAACTAGAACACCCACATTTCGCCGAGATTAGTTCGGTCCCAGATGTGATGGGGGCGAGCTTATCGTAATTAAATAAGTGCTCTGTAATACTGGACGCGGGCCTCTTTCACTAGGAAGGAATTAGATCTCCAGACGAGTCACGTTTTTCTCGAAACAACACACATTTTTATTTTGTTTGGACACACGTCTCTTGTAACAATAGACATTGAGTGGGAAAGCCACGTTGTAGACACCACGTTTACAGCACGAATGGGCAGCTCGACCAGCTTAATACCACTGTCTTACAGAAAACCGAGGTAAAGTGGCAGCTCGCTGTCGCGTTTCATTCGGTCATTGAGATTTCCGGTGGCCCATTACTCCCCCTCCTTTTGCCAATCCTTATTTCCCTCATTTTAGGCTGGCAACACATTCATGATTTTTGTGTTGTCTTGGTCGCCTATGGGAGGTAGAGATCAGTAGCCCGAGCACGAAAATCTAATATAAATGTAAACTCGCTGCGCACTGATGAAATTTGATTTTTATTTAATACAAATTTCATAGACGCGCATCAAGCACTAATACATTTACGGTTGTCAGAAATTTTCCTGCTCGGGCTGCGGTTATTATGAGGTGACCCACTTGCTCGTTTGCTAGTCTATGCTATAAAAATGCTATATATAAGAACGAAAACATGTGTTGTGTAGACGATTTTGTGTATTGTTTTGAGAAAATATGAGCAGAAGCCGCGCCTTTACATATTACAATCACACCACGAAATTATTTTGGTAAACATTATCTGCCTTACTCTATCCAACTATGCCTTGCATACTCACAGGATGTATTTGCTGGACCATAGATATCGTCTGTGGCAGTCCTGTCATGGGCAGTGTCTGGGCCACGGAACCCACAGGTAGAGTGCCTTGTTGCATGCCCAGGGACATTCCTGACAAATTAAAATTGATTATTGCATGCATCATTGAAGATTAAATCTAGATACAAAACCTAGACAGTTTATGAAAAAACATAACCAAAATATATAGGAATTCATCCATGACGTGACGTTGGGTTGACGTACACCTATCTGCACTACACGAGTTATCGATTTTTGATAAAAGTTGCGTTATCCTTTCATGTTATAAAACTCAAAAGCAAAAACGGATTTTTAAACAGTTTTCATGTGAAAATTGTAAGAACTGATTCATGAAGAAGGTTTAGTTGTAGAGGTATAATCCAACGCAGGCGAAGTTGCTAGCGAAATATAGTGCAATACTTAATTTAATAATAAATAAATTCGACAACTGTTACGCGGGCGCAGCGTTCAGTACCCTTGTACGAGAATTTCTCGATTCTCAAAATCTCAGTTTCTCCATACATTTTTTAGTTCGTTGTAGTTTCCGCAAAGTGACGCTGTTAGTCAAGTGTATGGATTTGTTGAAAGTGAAACAATTGAATTTGAACCGTATTGAAGAGAAGAAAGTGAAGAAGATCAATTATAAAGTAAAGTATACAATTACCTTGTTGATAATGTTGCACCATCTGTTGAGTTTGTTGCTGATGGATCAGCTGTTGTTGTTGCGCGTGTTGTTGTTGCTGCTGTTGTTGAGCTTGCTGTTGCTGCTGCTGTTGTTGTTGCTGCTGCTGTTGCTGTGCTTGTTGCTGTTGTTGCTATAGAAAACATGCGCGATGTGATTTTAAAAATATAAAATACAATGTGGCAATAAAAATGATACTAAAAGTAACATTAATATTAGCAGCAATCTTCAAAATACCAAAGCGTAATCACTGAACACTTCATCTAAATTAAATTAAATTCGTACGGACTTTCCCGTACAAATTTCATTCTTTATGCTAGTCTCTTAAGTCTATATTTCATTAACGTGATAAGGTGTATTAGACACTTAATTCCATTTATGGCAATAAACGATTGGACCTTTCAACGTGATAATTTCTAAAAAATGGTTACTATTCAAAACTAAATCTTGTCGAAACGAACAATATCTGTATCTACTTTCAACGTTGAATGTTTGAACATGAGATATGAATTGATATTTCTTATTTTGTTTATGTACGAAGTAAATAAGCGTGAAATAGAAACAAAAAGCGCAAATAAAACAATAAAAAAGTGGTACATTACAATAGTAACCTGCATGGCCTGCTGCTGCAGCATGGCTTGCTGCTGCATGCTCTTGTTGATCGGCTGCTTGTCCTGCACGCTCGTGATCTGCGTCATCTGCCCGCTGGAGTTCATCACCAACAACCTGCAATGACGCGTCATTATCGACTCCCGTAAAAAGTAGCACCACCAGCACTTTAGAAACAAATCTTTGAGTAGCATTGCATTGTGCTTGTCGCCCTAACACTTTAGATTTTAATTATCTTAAGATGGTAGGGGAGTAAACGTCGGGAATAATAATTAAAACTTAATCGTGATAGAATCCGTAAAAATAGTTTTATTTCAATGTATAATATTCGCGTAAACTTAAGAAATCAGTATGGTAGGGGCGAACGTGGTTCATCGATTTTCACTCATCTGATAACCAGATGAGACATTTTTTTATCAAATATTATTTATTTACAAACACGCCTATAAGAGCTTGTGATATAAAAAATATCTCTCGTATGGTTATCAGATGAGTGAAGGTCGATGTATCAGGGTCTCTCAATACATTGAAGTCGGTCGACGCATCCCGGAGTTATCGGTGAAAATGCATGCTAAAAATACTCCTTTTGTGAGTAAGTGAAAAATGTGAATATTTACTGTTGTTTAGGTTGTTGCATCTGGTGCTGCATTTTGTTAGTTTGGTTGGCAGCATCTTGCTTGGCCGCCGGTGCCGGGGACCGGACGCCTGGCTTACCGCGGTGTTTCGCCTGCAATAATTATTAACATATAAGCTCACGTTTGTATCTTGGAAGGAGTAGGCAGAAGAGAACACTCATATTTCGCCGAGCTTGTTTCCGTCCATGATGTACTAATATTTGAGCCTATTGCCATACTGGTCACAAATTCCAGACTCCGATCAAAGTGAGTGGTAAACTCCAATATCATTTTACCCAACGATCGAACCCGACACCCAGTGTGTTGACGTCCTGTGGCTGATGATGATGACATACAACCGGTACATACGGTCCCAATAAACGATCTCAGTTTGAGTCTACAGATAAATTACAAAAATTAGCCAATAAGAACACAGTTTGAACATGACACCGTCAAATGACTTGATATGACTTTTTTTATTACACTCGAGACTGGCAAACGAGCAAATGGGTTACCTGATAGTAAGTGATCTTCACTTCCCATAGACATCCAAGACACTAAAAGAATCATGGATGCGTTGCCGACCTAGAAGGAGAGTATAGAAGGGAAGGGAAAAGGGATTAGGGTAAATGGGCCACTGGAAATCTCACTCACCGAACGAAACGCGACAGCAAGCTGCCACTTTACGACAGTTTTCTGTGAGACAGTGGTATCGACCGATCGAGCCGGCCCATTCATGCTGTAGACGTTACTGTCTACAGCATGAATACCCCTCAATTGATTGGTTCAATTTCGCGATCTATCTGCACACTCGAAGTGACATCGTTTATTGAGACCAATATGGAACAAGCTTGCGTAACTGACTGACCTGATTTTGAGCCTGGTTAGCATTGGTCTGCGTGGAGACGCTGGAAGCCGGTCTGATGCCGCCAGAGGGCAGGATGTTGGACAGCGGCCGCTGGGCCTTCGTCATGCCATCGGAGGAGGGACGGGGCTTCGCCGTGGTCGCTGTAGCACACGCCACGCTTGCATCTATAAACAAGTACCATGGGAGTAACAGCTGGAATCTATGACTGCGACAATAAAGTGGTAAATTAAGGAGGACAAAATGACAATACCAAACTCTGCGGGAGCGAGAGAGAATGTTCCCTCCCAGTCGCGTATTAGCAATTTAATTGTGAAAAGCCCTTACTCGCAGACTATTCATAAGTTGATTAATGTCAATTTTTAATACATAATATTACATCATACGTTAATTTCGCATCGCAACACAAAGGCATAGAAGTCGCATTGCAAAAATCGCTTTTTAATTCTAGTAAATAATACATAAAAATATTATTATGTTAATATTACAATGAAGTAAGAAAGGTATTAGAGAAACGGATAGTCAAAAACATTCCGATAGAAAAATAATAAATTACCACCTTTTTCATCAGAAGTATTGCGTCTATCTCTGTCTTATAGCAAGGATCATAAAGAGAGAAAAAGACAGTCAATAGCTAAAACGCAACTCATGAAGAAGGTGGTAATTAATCTTTACAAATAAATATGTTTTTTAGATTACTGATTGCAATATTAATGTGGGCTGTTTCACGTATACCCTTCAATGATAAAATGATACTAACTGTTATGTTGTATGTTGTTCTGGGGCGAGTGTTGTATGAACATGGAGGGCGGCGCGTCGGGCTGCGTGCCGCGGATGAAGATGGGGTTGGGGGTGATGAGCCCCCCAGCGGGGAGGGTGCCCGCCTGCAGCCCCCCCGCCCACACCGGCGGCAGCGCCCCTGAGATCTGCCATGGCGCGAACTGCATCGGCTGCCCGCCCGTCTGAGGAAGGCGGTACTCGTTAGGGATCATCTACAGACACGGAACGTACCTGCATAGTAGTTTGACCATGTTTTTTTGACATTTCTCGTTAGAATTTACATTCATAAAAAATATAACATGATTTTCTCTGTCTGATAGGATCGTGCCTACCGACGTAAGTCTGTGGTGTTGTGTAGCTTCGCGGTCGTGGAATGGGTATTACATAACGACGGTCACTACGTACAAAGCGACATGTCATAAACTGAGGTTTTCGGGAGAACGAAATTAAGTTCATTTATAAGTTTAAGAATTATCATACTTGTTATATTGTTCGATTAGTATTTAAATTAGAATTTTTAGAATACAAAATAATTAAAAATATATCTATATAGTTATAAGCGTATGGATAATCTAAAGCCATATATGCAATAAAAAATATGACATTTTGACTTGTCGCTTTGTACGTAGGGACCGTCGAAATACAAATGTTTTGGAAATGAACCATCATTTTAAGTAACTTTGACCATAGGTGCGTTTTGACCACTGTGACCGCGCCATTAGGTACTCACTGGAAACACTTACTGCGGAATGTTCATACACTTAAGGTCGCCTTATGTCGTTTAAGGCCGCCTTATCTGTCAAAATTGTATGGCGAAAATCAATGTAAGAAGCCGTTAAAGTTGAGTAGCGTTTGACCATTCGGGTGTAAATTTATTAGCTAACGGCCTAACGAAGGCGAAAGAATCTATACCTGTTGCGTTCACACAAACAAACTTTCGCTGTTGTGTGAGTGAAACAGGCATGATTCGTTCGCCTTCGTCCGGCCCAGTGTGTACCCGCCATTTGATGTGCATTAGGAGCGAGTACAAGCATTTTTTAGATGGGGCCCAAAATTACCCTTGAAGGCCGAAATAAGTCGAATTGACGATATTGAAAAAACATGTGATTATTTTCGGTTGCCCCTTTCGTATCTTCTCGCGGGAACGGAATTTCTTCGCGGTAACTGGAACGGATCGGTAATAAAGGCATAACACACATAACAATAAAAATCGCTTTGCGTCACATCCGGTTAGTGCGTATTCGCAAGAGCACAGACATAAAAACTAGAAACAAAGTTAACATGAAGTCACAAATTAAAAACAATAGACAATTATAATATAAAATTTGATATAACACAAAATAGATACGAAAACTATAAAGAAAAAGTTTCGCCAATTAAACGAAATTAAATTTCAAATATATTTGGTACCACTTGAAAATAAAACGGTAGGAACAGTTTCAGTTTTAACACTCAATTGCAATTGGTTGAAATAAAGAAATTGAGTTATTGTGTGCGTGATATATTTGTATAGATACAATGACTGTATACGTCACGGAAGTAAAAAAAAATGGACGGAGCGCTAAGAACATTGAAAGTAAAACAGAGTTTTCGGCCCATTCGATCAGTCGCTGGTCGCCGCTAATACATGTTGAGATTGAATGAGCCGAAAACCCTGCTTCACTTTCAATGTTCCTAGCGCTCCGTCCATTTTTTTACATCCATGGTATGCATATAGATATTTCATCTGACACCGGCTCCACGCTATCGTCCAACAATCCAACTTTTCCCTCTCAATCGATCAAAACCACAGAACAGAGAAGTCAGTAGAAGTGCTAAGATTCAAAATTCGTATAGAAACTATTATATTTCGTAGGATAACCAACTACAAGGTGGACCGACGACCTGATAAAGGCAGGGCAGGCCTGCAGGCCGCTTCCAACAGGTCGATCTGGAAATCTTTGGGGGAGGCCTATGTTCAGCAGTGGACGTCCTATAGCTGATGATGATAGCAACTATTGTCGCCGACACACACAAATGAAAGTCAAATCAGCCCCTTACTTATAAAAATATTTAAGCGCTGCTTATCTTTATACCATAGGTTGTCCCTTTCATTTTTAAACAATGTAACGCAAGGAAAACCGTGACAGGTTATTCTTAACCATTTGCTCAGCTAAAAATACTTTTATAGGTAAGGCCCATAGGTAATGTAAAAATTGCGACCCCCGCGCCACGCCTACTTCATATTTCCACTGACTCTTTGTTCCGTGATCGAAACAGACTCATACATCGAACATTCATGAACTACCGACATACATGTTTGTTGGACAAAAAGTTGGCTTGTTGACCGATCATGTAGTGCCAGTATTAGATATAAGAATGATTGACAAATAGTAGTCAAACAAATCAAGATAAATTATAATCGAATCAAAATTATCTTACGGCCGGTTTCAATAAACGATCTCAGTTTAGAGTGTAGATAGATCGCGATTATGAACCACTCAAATCAAGTCATTTGACGGAGTCATGTTCAAACTATGTTCTTATTGGCTAATTTTTGTAATCTATCTGCACATTCGAACTGAGATTGTTTATTGGAACCGGGGGTAAGTCGATTCCGCGACGATATAAGGGTTGAGAGGTACCGAGGACGTAGATAGTTAGGACGTTAGAAAAGTTTACAGAATATGGAGGAAACACCGTACGCCAGTGTAAAAATCATACAGTTTGACAATATGATTCAATAGTACTCATTATTTATTAGGAATTCGGATAGAAAAACGGATACGGGATTTAATTGAAAACGCCTTATTAAACGTTCATGCATCATTTGTATAAAGAAGGTATACAGTGTAGTGTGGTTAGTACCTGTAGTGGGCTGATGATCTGCGCCTGCGCAGGCTGCTGGGCGCCGAGCACCGGCTGCGACACCTGCACGCACTGGGCCGCCACCGGCACCGACTGCGCCCCCACACCGCCCACTTTACCACCGCTCACCTTGCCTCCGCACTGCAACAACCACCAGATCAATTAGGAATGGGGGAGATCGGTATATCAAAGGGTATGGGGACCATGTTCAGCAGTAAACCTACTGTGATTGATGATGATGATAATAGAGCCACCTCTATGGTCTAGTGGCAGTGTGCTGTGGACCGGGAGCTCTTGAGTTCGATTCCCAAGTCTGAGATAGCGGTTTTTTGATATGATGTGCCTTGCACTGGATCCTAAGAGTAGGTTGCTGTCAGGGACCCGAACGTAATTACTAATTATTATAATCATGAAGAAGCAACTTGCTGCTGCGATTCATACGATGTTTGAGATCGCCAGATTAAACGCCTACTGTTTTTTAAGCCCTTCAATGGTTGACATTGGCTTATGGTATGCTGGCATTGTATGATCATGGGCGTTGGTAGCGTCTTACCACTTAGCGGAACATATGCTCTTCTGTTTTCTTATGCCAATATTTTTTGTTGAACCAAATCTACAGGCTTGTTAAATATTTATTGTGGCTTATATTTAAGCTACAAATATAAAATAAAACTGCTCAAATGAAGGCAAGACCGATAAACTGTGTATTCGTATTTGCTCATTCATATACAAAATATAAATCTCAGCGAGAAGCAAAATTCACGGTAAAATGAAAAATATTTTAATACTAGTAAAACTATTCCGTTTACACGTGTTTTAACAACTTTTTTTTTAAAGAATATAATAATTTTTAGATATATTACTTAAAGTTATATCAAATATAGGATAGTTTAATAGTACCCTAAACCAAAGTGAACCATGAGATTGATGAAAACAGGTGAAGTGAATGTCAGAAATGGGCGAAATTGAAATCCGATATCAATTGCCACTGCCTACTCCAATGAATTACAGGTATGATAAGTATCTTTGGGGGAGGCCTATGTCCAGCAGTGGACGTGCTGATGATAATGATGAAGTATTTATGTACATAAGGAAATAATTGTCATCATATTATCACAAGTTTAAAAACTTAACGGATCGACTTTAAATTTATATGGGACAACCCTTGAAATAAGATTTATCGAACACAAAAATTATCTTGAAAATAGTTCCACATTTGGCGGAGATATCACGTTACATAGGTACATAAAAAAAAACATACGAATTGAGGACCTTCTCCTTTTTGGAAGTCGATCGAAAATATAAGTCAAGACTGGTTTATAATTATTTATTAATGCTCTCAAATACATGTTCATTACAATTTGTAATTCCACATCAGGAACGAGAATCGATTTGTCTAAAGTATGAAAGAGTACAGTCAGCGACACAAACCTTATGAATGTCGCTCTGCTTCTGCTGCTGGTTGATCCCGGAGACGGTGGGCTGTGAGTGTGCCGGTAAGATGCTGGGCTGCGAGTTGATCACGCCCAGCGGGCTGAACACGAACGTCTGGTTCTGCGTGGTCGGGATCGCCGGGATCGTCGTGTACCCCGGGAACGGCGCTGTATCCCGCATTCATTAGTGTTATTGTAAAGGTACTGTTCGAGACTGTACACAAGAGCTATTCAGTAACACGACAGCGTTAGGAATTAACAAACCGGTAAAGCTACAACGGCACAAGCTTAGAACCAATAAAGCTCTCGTGAACAACCTCCAAATATATTCTCACAATATACAAACACGGACGTAAAAAAAAGATGGACGGAGTGGTAGGAACGTTGAAAGTGCAGCAGTGTTTTCGGCTCATTCGATCAGTCGCCATTACGTGTCGATAGATTGAATGGGTCGAAAAGCCTACTTCACTTTCAATGTTCCTAGCGCTCTGTCCATTTTTTTTTACGTCCGTGTATACAAGATAATAGCTCGCAACTCGTAACAGTTTAATTCCGTCTTCATATACATTCGTCACGAGTATCGAGTCAAGAAACTATAAATGCGTGTAAAGCTAATAAAAAGCCTTAATTGCAATGGATCATCGTGAAAACAAAACAAAGCCGACGAGTTTCATTAGCACTCACTAAAAATGTATTTACTATGGAACTTGAATAATAAGCTTCAAATGAATTCCAGACGGCCAATTAAAAATATCGCTCCAAAATAACGTTAAAATCAACAAAAATATAATAATGTTCCCTTTTAACAAAATAATAATACATTCACATTTGAAACCAACCACGAGACTGGAAACATATATAAATTCATTTTTAAAATGTTATAAACCTTGTTCCTGGTAAGTAGTGAGACCTGCAAAATTTACTGTTCAACTAAATAGCGTTGTAGTTCCTTAGCGCTTACAAACAAATATAATGTGGAATTTGTGTCGATGTGAATTGGGTACTTGACTATTTTTTTTTATTAACTTTATATGTAATTTGCGCCATCTAAAATATAGCACTGAAAGAATTATTAAAATATTCTCAAAAATAAAGAAGTTATAAGCATTTGAAAGGTGTAACCTTCAAACTGCGGAGAAAAGTATTAGTAAAATCACGTCAGGGCCATAACGGTACATGCGTTAGAAAGGGATAGCAAGTATCCCCACTACGTCCCCACTCTTGCTCATTGCAGAATTTAAAATATGAGTTACTGACTCATTTTTCAACCAATTTCGATGCAGATTTTACAGAAGGTTTTTTGTTTTATTTTCCGGTATATATAAAAATGTGTACAAAATCAAACATAGTCAAGTACCCAATAGTGAACGGAATAAGGCTGTGCTGCCGGCCACAGGGCGTTTGACTACAGAATAGTGAGTACAGACAGGCGCAAAACAACATGTTCTGTGACTACACTTGAGATTCGAGAACACATAACTGCAATGTTTTTGAAGGACCTATCCAACGATACCCCACATCATGGGATAATCGAGAAAAACAACATTGATTTTGAACGACCTATCCGGCGATATCACACACTGTATGCCTATCCGGATATCCTATATAGTTAGAATGTATTTTTTTCATAGCAAAAATAAAAAATCCATTTGTGGTTTTCTATTGAACGACCTATTCAACGATACCCCAGACCATGGGATAATCGAGAAAAAATCATTGATTTTGAATGACCTATCCGGCGATATCCCACACCGTATGCCTATCCGGATATCCTGTATAATTAGATTTTTTTCATAGTCTATATAAAATCGATGTGTGGTTTTCTAAGACATGAGCCTTAAGCCGCCGTCTCCTGCGCGTGTTTTTCTCCAAACAAAACACTAAAACACCTACACGAAACAATATTTTTCGCTGTCTCTTACTCATGGGATAATGGACTATAGACAAAAATGTGTAGTGAAAACATGTTTTGTGTAGGTTATTTTTAAAGCAATTCTATTTAGTTATGATGTATATGTAAGTTTATAATTGTAATCGACTGTTTTTCTTCAAATGTTGTTTCACACCTATAATTAGTAAGTAGACTGGACTTTTTTTTTTTTTTTTTTTTTTTTTTTTTATGGCCCTACAGCTGCTTGCCTAACCGAGTCGGCAAATTCAGCCACACCGGTCTGTTGGGATGAACGCAGGTGCGCCCAACCCATAAAGTTGGGTGACCACGCTGAGGGCAACCCACTAACGGGTTACGAACCTCGGCTCAGGGCGGTCACTGAGAGGGTGATGTTGAAGACATCAACGATTAGGGGAGTGTGGACGTGTTTTCCTAACTATCCATTTCTGTCATCGGCACGCGGGCCGGAATTGTTAACAGGGTCGGGGGGGCTGCTACTGGGAGCGCGGCGTGGTCCTCGTCGGCGGGGACGGAACATCGGTCGTGTGGAGTGTGGGAGCGATTTAAGATGCTCGATCTTACGTTGAATGGCCAGAGTGATGGCGTCATCAGGGTCTGACAAAACGGATCTAGGACGTCTCCATTTCGCACGGTCAAATGGAGTGTATATTGACGCTTGACGGACAAGCGTGTTTGGGTGGTGTGCCGCCCGATCGAAGTAGCGTCTGCTAGCCATCTGCATAAAATGCCTGATGGTCGGCAAGTTGGTGTCCACGTGGAGGTCGTGGTTACGTATGTACCACGGAGCGTTAAGCGCTCGTCTTAAAAAGACGTTTTGCAGGACTTGCATACGCTTAAGTCGAGCGGGCGGTATGTGAGCGAACACGGGCGACGCGTAAGTCATTATCGGCCTAATACACGTTGTGTAGATCCTAATCTTGTTGCGGGCTGACAACTTGCTCTTACGGTTTAAGAGAAAATGTAATCGTGCTAACGCGATTGCGGCTCGCGCGCGTACCGCATTTACATGAGTGATGAAGTTCAGTCTCCGATCAAGGTTGACTCCTAGATATTTGGCGTTGTTGGTCCAAGGGATAGCCTTATTGGCCATGGTGACTGAAGCGTTAGGCTTTTGGGTGAAAATTCTCTTGGTAAAGAGAATTGCCTGACTTTTGGCGGGGTTGACAGTGATTCGCCATTTGCGGAACCACTCACCGAGTTCATCGGCTGCGGTTTGCAAAATGCGAATCACTTTGTCCGGGTCTCTACGTGAAGCGTAGATTGCCGTGTCGTCAGCGAAGAGCGCCAGATGGGCGTCTTTCGGTTTAGGAATATCGCTTGTGTATAGCGAGAAAAGAAAAGGGGACAAAGCGGAGCCTTGCGGGACTCCGGCAGTGATGGTGTGTCGGGAGGAAAGAGTTCCCTCCACGCGATATTTGAAACCGCGATTCGACAAAAATTCTCGTATGATGTGCACGAGCTGTGTGGGCACATTGAAGGTATACAACTTGTAGAGCAAGCCGTTGTGCCACACTTTGTCGAATGCTTTTTCAATATCAAAGAAAAGAGCACCGGTAGGGATTCCGCGCCTAAAGTTGTCGTGGACATGCTCCGTGATGCGGAGGATCTGATTCACGCAACTGTGCCTACTACGAAAACCAAACTGCTCTGGAGGGAGCAGATGGTGAAGGTGGGCGACTATCTTGATGCGATCGAGGACGATTCGCTCGTAGAGTTTACCCAGAGCGCTGAGTAAACTGATGGGACGGTAAGAGGAGGGTTCGAAAGCGGGTTTCCCCGGCTTGTGAATACCTATCACAACCGCCTCTTTCCAGACGTCTGGAAAGAGGCTGTTTTGGAACGCTGCATTGAAGATGTCAGCGAGAATTTTAACTAGATGCTCCGGGAGCATTTTCATGACTCTATTGGATATACCGTCACCCCCGGGGGCTTTTCGTCTTTTGAGCGCCTTGATCAGAGAACTGACTTCTTCGATTGTCACCGGCGCGAGTGGGTCGGGCGGTTGGTCGACATCCGGGTCGACGTTTGTCGGGCGCGGACGCGGAACCGGTATCGGTGGCGGCGGGATTGCGTTCCTACTTTCGACAAAAGTGTCAACCGCAACGAGATGCTCTGGGTCAATGGGAACTGAGGTGAGTGAACATTGAGCCTCCAGGCTGTCGGCAAGCAATTCCGCTTTCTCGTCGTCGTCAAACGCCGGGCGTTGATTCGGACGATTGAGCGGGGGCATGGTGACTGCATCATTTCTCCTGAAGGAACGGCACAACTGCCAGAAAGCCTGGTGAGTTGGATCTAGCTCTGATAGGTGAGTTTCCCACCTCGAATCGACGGCCTCTTGGATGCGACGTTTGGCCTCGCGTTGGAGGAAACGCGTTAGATGCCGTTGATCCGGGGAGGGATTCGTCTTACAGGCTCTCAGCGCGGCGTTTCGCCTCCTCACCACACATTTCACGTCTTCGGGAAGGTGCCAATGGCTAAGCATAGCCTCCGGCACCCTCTCGGAGCTGTCGCTCACGACGTTTTGGATATGTGCGGTGAAGGAGCGAATCGCGCCGGACGTCTCTTCAGGAGTAACTATGTTGGTCGGGATCGCGGAGAGATCAGGGGATGAGGTGTCCTCGAGCTTGGTGCCTAGGAGACGCCAGTTCGTTTTCACCTTCATCGGTACGTTAGGACCTGTGTCTGTGGGACCGTTTATAGGGACTAGATCTAGGATCACAGGTCTGTGGTCAGAGTCCAACTCTTGTAGCACCTGCATGGAACGCACGCGTAGGCATACGTTCCTTGCAAGCGCTATGTCGAGTATGTCAGGTCGGTGATTGTCGTTAATTCTACTATAATGGGTGGGTTCTGATGGAACTAGAATTTCCATATCAATAGTGTCTAGACACCGCTCTAGTGCTGCACCTCTGCTGTTGGTAGAGTTGCAGTTCCAGAGCGTGTTCTTGGCGTTGAGGTCGCCCGCCAGAAGGACAGACTCCCCCATGCTCAGTAGGGTCGAAATTTCATTGGAGTGAAGCTCCTTTTGGGGTGAGAGGTAAGCCGAGATGATAGTGATCGGCGGATGTCCTGTCAATGCTAGCCTGCAGACTGAAGCCTCAATGTTCGTCAGGTTTTCGGGGGGGTCTAGAGGTATGCAGTGCAGGGACCTTTTAAAGTATATTAGGGTGCCACCAAAAGGGCCAGTAGTGCGGTCGTTCCGAACTACTTTGAAATTAGGGATATTAGGGTTTCGGTGAGCAGGTTTGAGGAACGTTTCCTGGATGAGGAAAACGTCCAGATTGTTATCGCGGACAAAGTGTGCGATTTCGGCACATTGGCCGCGAATACCATTGGTATTGAAAAAGCCCACTCTGAGGGAGCGAGGCTTGGTCCGCGACGGGGGGGAAAAAATATTATTGTTGTTAGCCATCGGAAGGCGGTAAAATTAAGTCAGCGATGTAGGATCGGTGTTCCCTATAGAGAATTTCTAAGTCAGACACCAGTCTTGCGTCCGGGTGGCCCTTGGCTGCTATTTCCCTTATTTTATCAGAGATAAGGGTGTAGTAGTCGATCGGGGGGTTTATGATGGCGTCGTAGATGGCATCTACTTCAGCCTTAGAGAGTGTGCGACCCGCCGCGGTAGGGGGTGCAGGGTTTTTGGGGCGCGGCTGGGCTGCCCTGGGAGGGTTAGCCCGGGAGGCCGCAGGAGTGGGAGCTGGAGCAGGATTGGTAGGAACCGCGGTGGGTTGGCTGGGAGTGGCCGGGATGGCGGGAGTGACTCCGCCGGGGGCCTGGGTGGTGGCTGCTACCTCTTCGGCTTGCTTGCTTGGCAACTGCCAATGGTTGCGCGCCGGGATGGGTGCAGGGATGAATTTAGCCTGAGGGGCCTTGGGGGGTAGAGCTTTAGGAGCTCGGGTCGGTTTTTTGGGGGCATGCGTGCACCCACGATAACTAGCCGGATGGCCTACTTGGCGGCAATTGGTGCACGAAGGCGGCTCCGTGCACTGGGTCCTATCTTTGGGACGTGGGCACTGTGCAGTTCCGTGATTTCCGAGGCACTTGACGCACCTGGCGGGCATGCGACAACGCAGCGATGAATGGCCATACAGTTGGCAGTTGTGGCACTGCCCGATTAGCCGTTTGCGGTGGGGGGTCTCCACGGTGAAGCCGCGGAATCCAAGAATGTCGCTGATGGCAAACAGATGTTTGGCATCAGCGGGGGTTTCTAATTCTACGAGGACCATCTCGTAGGGCTGCTGAGTGGCGTCTGCGCGGGCGGGACGGTGCATACGGGTAACCCGGACGCAAGAGATGCCTTTCTCTTGAAGGCCTAATGTAACTTCCTCGGTCGACATTTCTAACGGGATTCCGCGTATAACAAAGCGGTAGGTGCGCTCCTCGGGGAGGGCGTAAGTGTAATAGTTGATGTCTCCGGAAGACATCCACTTGGTAAGGGCGCGGTGGTCGGCCACCGTAGCCGGCATGACGGTGACTGTTTTGTGGAGGCTATTCCACCTATTGTTTCTCAGGGTGATGCCCTGAGACTGTATTTTCGCGAGAAGGGTGGGTAAGGAGCTACCATCCGGGACGCGGATGTTGATTGGGGGAGGTTTTTTGCCCTTTGGCTCAGAGGGAGCGGAGGGCCTAGAGGGTGCGGCTGGTGAGGACGGGGGTGAGGGGGAAGCCGGCGAGTCGGTGTCGAAGGCCAGCGCAGAGGGCGCCGGAGTTGCCACCGACACGGCGGTGGCCGATCGCGGCTTCTTCCGCCTCCCGCGCTTCACGGTCGTGAAACCGTCGTCATCCTGCTCGGATGACGATGATTCCGACCGAGAATCGCCGGAGGTTGAAGAAGCCGCGGGCCTCTTGGTGGATGCGGGTGAATCGGTTTCCATCGCCGTAGCGATGGGCCCCGAGGGAGCGGTGGGCGAGGCGGAGGGTCCGTCGTCCGTTGACGGGCTCTCCGTCTCGTCGGCAAAAAGGTCCGGCATAATCTCTCTAAAGAGAGTTTCAATACGAGCCCACGCGAGTGGGTTTTCCGCCGCCTTCGCGAGGGCCACGACAAACTTCTGTTTTGGCGGGGCCATCGCGAGTGCTTGGGAAGTCGAGGTTTAAGGCGCGAGTGTGTTCCGACGCGGGGTGCGTTCCGCCCGGGAAAGAACACACTAGAAGAAACCGGGCGGCGCTCGCACTGACGTACGGTCGCGGATCGCGGGTCGCGGGTCGCGGTGGGACGCGTGAATTTACGTCCCCGGGTGGGTGTGCCCGGGGCTGAGTATGTGAATGACCCTCCTCGCCGGGTATAGGCGAGGGGGGGTGTACTTAAAATTAGGTGTGCCCTAAGCTGGTATCCCTTTGCCAATCTTAATGTGCGAAAGGGTTCCTAACAGTCCGTGCACCGTAAGTGGTATTGGTCCGAGGACCGCACACTCAACCGGATACACGGGATGGAAATCGGGATGGGTAGGGTTGGGAAGGAGATATGCGGGGGAAAGAGTGGTGTGCCTCCACTAATTCCTTATCCGCACCCGTCCGGCTTGCTTCAGCCCTGAGGGGGCGTGGCGCGGGCCGGGTCACCGCTAGCTTCGGCTTGTTGACACCGTGAGGTTTACCACCGAGCTAATTCCCTGAAGGGGACAATAGATAATATACCGAGAATTCGGGCTAACCCCTGTCCTGAAAAGGACGCGGATGGGCCCTTTGTCTGGTAACCGACAAAACAAAGCGGAGCTTTGTTTTATGGTCGGATTACCGAGACGGCAGCGCGGGGCTGCAATCCGACCTGACAAACAGGCCGGTAATCGGTTGTAAAATCACTGCAGGTGCAGTGACAATACGTCTGAGAGCGACCGCTGCCAAGAGCGGAATGTGAGACTGGACTGTAACCTTTATACTACTTATATTTATTCTTATTGTAAAAGTCTATAAACTGTTGGGGTGTCATTTAAATAAATAAAAAAAGTAATGTTTTAGTATGCGATATGTATTATCGCTGTCGTGACTTGTGTTTGTGATCACTAACTACGCTCATTGGTTTATTATGTTATGCTTTCTTTTTACCTGCCCTTATCCCATAATGTGGGGTCGGTGCAAAACACTTTTTCAAGCATGTTGCAAAGTGGATTTGGCTTAGTTTTTACGACCGCCCGCCTGCCTGACGTCAGCCCCCTATGAGGGATCCAGTCCCGGGCAAATTAAATTAGAAAATTTACTTTGCCCGACCTGGGAATCGAACCCAGGACCTCCCGGTCCACAGCCCATACATGCTGCCAATAGACCAAGGAGGCGACGGTTTATTATGTTATACATATTACAAATATTATTATTTTTTTTATTAAATAATTATATTTTCACTTTAATATTATACTCTTAGGGCCTCGTTCACCACCCTCAAGTAAAGTGTCAAGTAGGCTAATCGTCAGTTAAAGTCACCCGTAACTGCACGTGTGAATTTCACGACGTTCGAGTAGCATGCATCTTGTGATTAAACTGGCCAGTAGGCTACTTGCCACGTCGTCTGCCAAGTAGCGCGTTTACTTGACGGTTAAAGTTTAAAGTAGGCAGTTAATTGTACATTTTATCGTAGTTAAATAAACTATAAAATCAAATTATAGTAGTCATACCTCAATAACGATGTTTAACGTTTTAAATGAACGTGTTAACTGTAAAATAGCCTTTCATTTAAAAAATCAAGTAGTTTCAACAAAAACAAACTGCAATTCGGGCGAAGCGAACACCGATGTCCAGACGGGGTCACGCAAAACTCGACCTTATGGCACACGATTTAGTACCTGTGTAACTATTTATATAGCAAAAAAAGGGTCCGGTAGGTTTTTGTGCCATGTGGTGCGGACGCGGGGCGAGTCACGAGTGTTTTTTTTGCCAAAATAAGATACTTTTGACGTAATATTGAACGAATGAGACGCAGGATTTGTGATATCATTCACTTAACCAGTAAGTTGCTACTCAGAGCTCTAATTTTGCTTGTGAAATTAACAGAAGTTACTCAGAACTCTTACTTGTCAATTAACGCTAGTCAGAAAGTAACTAATCACCACTTTACTTGGAGTTGGTGAACGAGGCCCTTACACTAATATAGTGATCAGAGCACTATAAAAATTGAAAGTGCCTTGATGCTAGTTTCGGCCTAATATAGGCCATTGTGTGCTGCTTACACAGTGTAAGCTGCTAGCGATTATTTTGGAACGCATATGATACTTTATATATCCTTCGGTAACCAAACCATATCGCGAGTTAATTCTACGGCGGCGCCATCCAGTAGCGAGTAGATGACAAAACGTATTAATAATAATCGAAACTTGGTATTCTTCCTTCTACCTGCCCTTATCCCAGCTTAATGGGGGGTCAGCGCAATACACTGTTTCAAGAATGTTGCAGAAAGGATTTGACTTAAGTTTTACGACCGGCTACTTGCCTGAAATCAACTCCTGTTCTGGGGGACGTCAACGTTCTATTCCATTGCATGTGCATGACTATTATTCATGTTGTATTGATTACACTGAAGTCTTAACACGACTGCCTTGATCACGTAATCTTTTGGCGTACGCGGTACGACTACCGTCCTGAGGTCCCGCGTTCGATCCCTCGGTCGAGTAAGTGATATTGGATTTTCTATTTAGTGTTAACCTGAAGTCTGGAACTTTTTCCCAATATGACGATAGGCTCGGCCACTAACCCTATCTCATTTAGGATGGGTGGGTGTTCTTGTTCACATCTCCCTACCCCTTTAGGGATACAGGCGTTAGTCCATGTATGCATCTATTACACTTTGGGTGATGCATATCTGTGGGTGATACTCTTTACGGAAGAAAATAAAATAATTTTCATTATTTCCAACACAATTTGATCAGCGGCCTGAGCAGGAAAATTTCTGACAACCGTAAATGTATTGGAACTCGATGCGCGTCTATGAAATTTGTATGAAATATTAACCAAACGTCATCAGTGCGCAGCGAACTCGAATACATTTATATTTACATTAGTTTTTCGTGCTCGGGCTACTGGTCCCGAACCCCCCAAAATAACTTTCTAACAGTAGGCTAACCGCGTCATTTTTGACATTTCTCGCTAACGATTCCTCAAAATATTTATATAAAAATCATCCGAACGCCCCTGACGATTACATGGGGAACTGACGTTTTTCATACAAATTATTTTACATAATCGCTAGCGTGAATTGTCAAAAAAATCGAGCTTCATTATAGCAGATATATACAACTTGTCGGTTTTCGCGTTGTTTCTTTCACTCTTCATTTATCGATACTCTTACACTAATATAGTGATCAGGGTATCCAAAAAATGTTTGTAAGTGGGTCTGGGGCGGCCTTATATAGACCGAATAGCGGGTAACTTTGTACGGAAATACTGTGATACTTTAAACATCCTTTGGTGAGCAAACCATACCGCAAGTTAATTCTACTGCGGCGCCATCCAGTAGCGAGTAGATGATGAAATGAAACGTAAAAAAATTAAAACCAAATCGTGATAGAATCCGTAAAAATTATTTTATTTCAATGTATAACATTCGCGTAAATGTAGATAGTCACGGGCGGCTCGGCCTCGGGTGGCCCATACGCTTATCTAACATATGGGGCATTTCACGTCAAGCGGGCAACGAAAAAAAAGTGAGGTTCTGGAATTCGTTCTTATTTTGCTTATTTATACTTCTAGAGGGTATGAACGTGTACACAAAATATTGTTTTTATAAAAGGTTTAATTGTCAAATTATGGCCTTCTAAAATATTTACCTCACCGGTGTAAGGGTTCCTTTTGGAGGTATTTTACTTATTGAAGTAATTTATAATAAAATAACAAATGTAGTGTTTTGGGTAGTAAATTTAATGGACTTTTTGATTTTTTGAACCGATTCGAAATTTAAATTTTTTATCATGTGTTAAACCGGAAATAAATATTTCAAAACGTAATTTTAATCGTTTGGACCGCAACATTTTTAATATTTTTTATTCGAAAATAAAGCTTGACATACACAGATTCTACCATAAATATTGTAAATGGGGTGCTACATTCGTTTAAGGATTATATCAATTCGAGTACGTACATGTCGTACTGGTCGAGGTACCTGATGCTTGCTAAAGTCGGCTATTTTGCGTAAAAAAAGAATACACACAGTAAAATTGGTTTGAAGTCACCTATTTATGTATGGTTATAATATTTACAGTTAATTTTATATTGATAACCGACTGATCCTGAAGGAGGATAATATTTTTCGGATATAGGTTTGTGTTTATGTATGTCAATTTCTTTCGCACGCTCTACAGCCCCAACGGCTTGACGGATTTTAACATATGAGATGTCATTTCATTCGTCTAAGTAGTGGGAATAATATAGGATGTAATATTTAGTTGTTGCGCCTGCGCATTAAAATGGGAAAGGAGAATAAAAAGTTTTTTATTATTATATCGTTGTTGTAAACTCGCAACACTATCGAAATTTTATTATATTTTATTTTACTCCCACTACTAAGACGAATGAAATGACATCTCACATGTTAAAATTCGTCAAGCCGTTTGACCTGTAGAGCGCGCGAAAGAAATTGCCATACATAGACACAAACCTATATTCGAAAAACATTATCCTCCTTCAAGATCAGTCGGTTATCAATATAAAATTAACTGAAAATATTACAATCATGCATAAAAAGGTGACTTCAAAGCAATTTTACTGTGTGTATTCTTTTTTACGCAAAATAGCCGACTTTAGCAAGCGTCAGCTTCCTCGATCAGTACGACATGTACGTACTCGAATTGATATAATTCCTAAACGAATATAGCACCCCATTTACAATTTTTATTGTAGAATCTGTGTATGTCAAGCTTTATTTTCGAATAAAAAATATTAAAAATGTTGTGGTCCAAACTATTAAAATTTCGTTTTGAAATCTTTATTTCCGGTTTAACACATGATAAAAAATTTAAATTTCGAATCGGTTCAAAAAATTAAAAAGCCCATTAAACTTACTACCCAAAACACTACATTTATTATTTTATTATAAATTACTTCAATACGCAAAATACCTCCCAAAGGAACCCTTACACCGGTGAGGTCAATATTTTAGAAGGCCATAATTTGACAATTAAACCTTTTATAAAAAAAATATTTTGTGTACACGTTCATACCCTCTAGAAGTATAAATAAGCAAAATATGAACGAATTTCAGAACCTCACTTTTTTTTTCGTTGCCCGCTTGACGTGAAATGCCCCATATGTATATATGTGCCGCCACATATATGAAACGTAAAAGACAAAAGTGATCGAAACTTAAAGCGCTTCTCCTTCTACCTACTAGTTTTTCTCGAAACAAAACACGAAAACACATACTCATAACAATTATTCGCTGTCTCCTACTCATAGAACAATGGCCATTATATAATATACAGTTAACGCGATGTTATGTTCGGGATGCACCTTCTTCAACCTTGGGGGATCGCGTCGCTTTTCGGTTGGTTTTCATATTATGGCGGGTACACCCGGCCAAACGAAGGCGAACGAATCTATGCTTGATTCATTCACACAACAGCGAAAGTTTGTTTGTGTGAACGCAACAGGTAAAGATTCTTTCGCCTTCATTCGGCCGGTGTGTACGCGCCATTAATCAATACACTTCCACTAATATAGTGTTTGAGAGTATCCAAAAAAATAGTCTACTTATAAAATAATCATTATTCTAATTGGGTACTTGACTATGTTTCATTTTATACAATTTTTTATATGTAATAGCAAATAAAACAAAAAAGGAACCCTTCTCTAAAAACCGCATCGAAATTGGTTGAAAAATGAGGCAGTAATTCATATTTTAAATTCTGCAATGAGCAAGAGTGAGGGCGTAGGGGGGATATCTTGCTGTCCCTTTCCAACGCACACGCCGTTATTTCCGTGACGTGATTTTACTGATACTTCTCTTTCCCGCTGTTTGAAGGTTACACCAAACTACAAAGGCATATAATTTTTTTATTTTTGGGAGTATTTTAAAATTTCTTTCTGTGTTACGTTTTAGATGACGTAAATTTTGTATAAAATCAATAAAAAAATTAGTCAAGTACCCAATTGTTGGCTAACAGTGTAAAGTAGCTTAGAACGGAAAGAATATGATATACTATACGTACGTACATAAGTATAAGGACATTTAACAGCAGTAGTTATACAATGAAATCTCTCTCTCTTCTTTCAGTAGTCAAACACCCTGTTCGCAAGTGTTATATTGTGAGTTTATCGCTGTAGGCCAAGTTCAAACTAAACGTGAATACGATATTAGTGACCGTTTTCACTAAAAACAAACTAAATTACAACTGTTTTAATGTAACATTTTAAACCATAGCAATGGTGCGACCAGTGGCCACAGCAGGAATATTTTTAACAATCGAATTCGTATCGACTCGATGCGCGTCTATGACATTTGTATGAAATATGAAACGTCATTAGTGCGCAGCGAAGTAAACACGAATTTGGTTTTCAAAAATATTCCTGCTCGAGTCGGAGCCTCGGAGGAATAACTGGACCGTGTTACGCAAAAATGATCCAACCTACAAAAATACAAAAAAAATGGTTGACGCCAATATGGTCTATTAATGGTTTACAACATGTTGGCATGAATAACGTTTTTTTTTATTTTTTGTGGGTTGGATCATTTCTGCGTAACGCGGTCCAACAATGAAATCGAATCGAACTCGATACGACTCATGAGTCATGACATTGGTATCGTCAATGGGCGGGGACAATTGGATAACTGTTTATTTTATACATTATTTTATGCGTATGTATAGTAATACAAAGAAGGAACACTTCTGTAAAAAATGAGTCAGTTATTCATATTTTATATTTTGTTACGATAAGTGGGCGCGTAATGTATCTAGCTATCCCTGCTACACCGGTCACACCGGCCGAGCGCTGACGAAAGAATCTATACCTGTTGCGTTCACACAAACAATCTTTCGCTGTTCGCTGTTGTGTGAATGAAACAGGCGTAGATTCGTTCGCCTTCGTTTCGTCGGTGTGTACCCGCCATTATGTAAACTAAAATATACACAATTTTTTATCAGCTTTATTTTGTACGCTCTAACCGCCGAATGTTCATACAGTTAAGGTCGCCTTATGTCGTTTAAGGCCGCCTTATTTGTCAAAATTGTATGGCGAAAATGAATATAGGAAGCCGTTAAAGTTGAAGACTGTTTGACCATTCGGGCGTAAGAGTCAGTACTGAAAGGTCCTATCAAAAGATGTTGGAAAAGTGGTACATTAAATTGTTTAGATTTGTTCTTGTACGAAAGTGTTTTTGGTGAGAATTTAAATCAATGAGAATTTTGGTGAGAAAAAAAAAAGTTTGTGAAAACGGCCACAATTCTAAGCTGCCGTAAAAAGGGCTAAGCTGGGAATGGTACATAATAAACTATATATTATATGTATATAGATATGTATTGGGGTAATCAATTCGCCAGCTATCAACCATTACGTGTGAAATATGTTTATTGCGATTCATGTAGCACAAGTAATATACGAGGGACTACGTTCGATGCGACGGTTTATTTTCTATAGATATCTATCACTATTTCATTTATACTAAAGTTCTACTAGGGTTTCTATATTAACACAGGGCATCATTGCTTTCTAAGGAAGTATTTAATCCTAGAGTGGAGGCCGAATCGTTCAACTCTAAATGCCGTGTGTTGACGTCGATAACTCAGAGCCTGTTCTTCAAGGTGGACGGGGTCAATTTATTCCCGTGACACATTTATTTCTTTCCGGATTCTTAATAATAATGCCTCGGTGGCGTGGTTGTGTTTCGGTATGACTACTGTCCTGAGGTCTCAGGTTCGATCCCCGGGTCGGGCAAAATGATATTGGATTTTTCCATATCAGCCCGGAGTCTGGAATTTGTGCCCGATATGGCGATAGGCTCGCCCCCTATCACATCTGGAACGGAACTAAGCTCGGCGAAATGTGGGTGTACTAGTTGGCTAGTACGCCTCTGCCTACCCCTTCGGGGATACAGGCGTGAGCTTATGTTTAATAATAATGAAACCATATACAACTCGGACAAGACTGACAAAAGACGTATACACGGACGTAAAGAAAAAAGGACACCATCTCGCCTATGAGTTAAACGGACGCCACAGAGAAGCCACGCACACAAACGTGCCTGTACAATAGTACCCTACGCACACACTCGCCATTATGTGTCGATAGATCGGATAAGTCGAAAACCCTACTTTTCTTTCAATGTTCCTAGCGATCCGTCCATCTTTTTTTACGTCCGTGGACATATATTATTCATTTGTATTTATCACATTATCATTTTTGAAATTTTGGGCCTTACTTATAAAAATGCTTTCGTTTATCTTTTCGATAAGAATAGCCGGTAACTTATATCCGTGCGTTACATTGTTTAAAAATGAAAGGGACGACCTATGGTTAAGGATAAAGAGCGCTTAAATATTTTTATAAGTAAGGGGCTTTGAGGACACGGGCCTTCCCGTGTCCGGATTCAAAAATGAAGTGACGGGAATGAATTGACCCTGACGTCCTTCCACTAACGTGTACAGTGTAAGTTAAGGTACAGTCTCGAACTCACCGGCTTGGCCCTGGAGCACTTGTTTCCCCTGCGTAGTCAGCATGTGGGGCGCCAGCTGGTTGCCTTGGAACGGCTTGCCCGCCGCGATTACCTGTTGAATACAAATCCTTATTTAATCGCCATTCATTTATTACGTAAAGCCTTACGTAGCCTTACTTTTGCTCGTTTTTGACTAATAAGAAATGATAACCTCTTTTTTTAAGTCGGTTAAAAATAAGAATAGGCCGACTCACTCCCGCCTGTTTAATATTTATTACAAGAAAATCTAAAGGAAATACTTTTATAATCCGGGCGCACCAAGGCACTTCCAATTGTATGCGCTTTTAAAAGTATAATCTCAACTTTGCGTATTTTTATGATCTTACGTAAGAACTATCAAGACTCCCTTCCGCCCCTTGTAAGAAAAATTAACCCGTCGGAGGCGGCACATATAAATATATGTTACATAAGCGTATGGGCCACTGGAGGCCGAGCCGCCCGTGACTATCTACGATATGATAGACACGCCTCTTCCCCTAAATCGACTTATGTAATAAATGAATTAATAATAATAAAAATAAAGAATTGCCCCTTAAGTGAAAACTTGGGCGCGTTGAGCACTTTACTCTGTGGGTATTGAATGAGACAGCCGTCACGCTCGGCTATGTAACGCTCGTTCGAGTGAATTCGGCTCGAATCGACTGAGGGAGCGAGAGAAATATATTCAGTGCTGAGCCAATACGTTTTATTTATTTAATATTATACGCGTAAGGTGAACACTTTATTTTGTGTGACCACCGTTTTTGTTTTTTAAGAACCAATGCTCCATCATAAAATCTTTCCCGCGATAAAAGTATCCTATATCATTCGAGAATAGGTTGGATTATAATGAAAAGAAGCTTCAAGTCTATTCAGTTATTTCAAGTATTAGAAAACTTGTTAAAATATTAGTATAAATAATGCTTCAACTTTCGATTTCAACGTACACGAGTAATGAAATAATATGTTATCAAACAAGAACAACCCATAATTTAAACAAAAATGCAAGCAAACTTTATGATATGGTTTAACTTGTTCTTTTCCCAGGCAACGTCAATCAATTCATGCCAACCTTTGTACACCGTTGGCCAACATGCAATTTTTGTAACTTCATTTTCTACTTGCAACAGGTGCAACAATCGCTTGCGGAATATCTGGGTGTTGCCACGTCTGCTGATGGCGGTTACACACCGGCCGAACGAAGGCGAACGAATCTATGCCTGTTCATTCCCACAACAGCGAAAATTTGTTTGTGTGAACGCAACTGGTATAGATTCTTTCGCCTTCTTTCGGCCGGTGTGTACCCGCCATCACATACTGACAACTGTCACGTTTGCGGAGACCCTAGGTTGTCCTAATATAATAGACCGCAAGCACAGACATGGATCCGCGAATCTTTTGCTCTACGGGTCACAAATCTAATTACGGATAATATTAGAGAAAGATGACGCTCATGATTATAGTGTAGGAAGGATATAAAGTAAGACGATACAAAAAATAGTTAAGCTATTATTTTTACATAGTAGTAGTTTTTAGGAGCCTTACTCATAAAAACAGTTTAACTAAGCAAATCGTTAAGACTAGTCTGTAACTTTTTTCGACCGACTTCCAAAAAGGAGAAGGTCCTCAATTCATGTGTATTTTTATATTTTTTTATGTATGTTACGCGAGATCTCCGCCAAATGTGGACCGATTTTCAAAATTATTTTTGTGTTAAATAGAGCTTATTTCAAGGGTGGTCCCATATAAGATAAATACTTCACAGACCGACTTCAAATCCGATCGTGACCAAATTTATATGGGACCACCCTTGAAATAAGCTCTATCGAACACAAAAATAATTTTGAAAATAGGTCACATAGGAAAACATTTGGCGGAGATATCGCGTAATATACATAAAAAAAATACAGACGAATTAAGGACCCTCTTCTTTTTGGAAGTCGGTCGAAAATAACTCGGACTAAGTCAAAATCCTCACTGAGTTCATTTCTTTGACTTAGACTTAGTCGAAGTCTATGGATCTCAGCCTAACAGGACGGAATGGAGACCTGATGCACGCAGTCATCAAAAAGAAAAAACCGCGTGTAAAGAATTCACGTTAAACGGGGTAACGTAAGTCGGGGTATTACTGCAGGGTTACCACCACCTCTTATAGCAGTATTATTATAATCGTTCTTCGTTTGTTTTGTATGGGAATCGGTACAAGTAAAATTATAATAATACTGCTATAAGAGGTGGTGGTAACCCCCCTGTATATAAATGAGCGCGAACCTGTATCTGCTGCGAGTTGATGCCGGGATGCAGCGCGATGTTGCCGGGCATGATGAGCGGCCCCTGTGCGTTGTACAGCTGCTGGAGGTACGCGTTGTTGGGCAGCGGCTGCTGGATCACCTGCACGCGGCTGTGACCCCATTCCGCACTGCAACAAACACACACACATGGACGTAAAGAAAAAGAAGGACACTATCGCAGTGGCGGATTTGCCAATAGGCTGAGTAGGCTGAAGCCTAGGGCGGCAGATTTTAAGGGGCGGCTAATTTGGCAATTTTTTTTTGTTTTGATTTACAAACATAAAAAAACGCTTTATTACAATAATAATATAATATTAAGCCTGTAATATTACTGTCCCTGCTGGCCACATTATTATACACACGGAAAAATAAAAATAAAATATTATATACAGTATTTCAGATCTCAGTACAGGCGGCAAAAGTTAAATAGCTCACGCCTGTATCCCTGAAGGGGTAGGCAGAGGGGCACTAGCGAACTAGAACACCCACATTTCGCCGAGCTTAGCCGTCCCAGATGTGATAGGAGGTGAGTCTATCGCCATACGGGCACAAACTCCAGACTCCAGACCGATACTGAAAAATCCAATATCACTTTGCCCGACCCGGGGGTCGAACCCGGGACCTCAGGAGTCAGGATGATAGTTGTACCGCGCCCGCAACTACGCCACCGGGACAACGGGACAATATGTATAAGTGTAAATAAATAAATATTACATACAACATAGCTCTTATATATTTTTTTTATACACAACAGTAATATACACTAGTCCTGACCCCACACTAAGATACTAGTCTTGTGTCGTGGGCATCAGGAACTACGAGAGACTTTCGGTCTCACAACACCCAGACCAGAAACAAATATCTGTGGGGCACACAAACATTTGTCTCGGTGCGGGGATCTAACCCGCGGCCTCTCGCTTCACAGCCGGCTACTCGCCCGCTGCGCCACGGAGGCTGTCAAATCTATCTATAGTAGGATTGCTAATTAAATGGAGTAATCTGACATTTCGAATGTTGCCACTTTTTTATGAAATTTAAATAGTGCTGCGGTAAAAAGATCTAGATTATTTAAACATTTCAATTCAGTGAACCATTTCATTCTTTCATTTTCTAAAGTCCAAGTTAAAGTCGTAAGTCCTGCCTAATGTTTTATTAGTACTGCATGTCTATTGAATTATAGTCATAGTAAATTACTTTATGCTAAGTTATGGCATGTCTACTGGAATTGTAGTCATGGTTCATTATAAACAAAACTTTCAAAAGCTATGAATGCGCTGAACATAATTTGTCTCAAAAATTAAAAGTAATATTTGTAATTTTTATTGTTATCATTTCGCGTATCTGTTGTGATTATTTACGTAAACTTATCGACACGGTCTTTTAATCGATGGGTTAAGCTGAAATTTCTAAAAATACGCAATATAATTCTAATTTTGCAAGAAGTGGAGTTATTGTTTCTTTGAATGACAAAAATTGAACTAGATCAATCACTATGATTTGAAAGTAAGCAACATTATTTTGGAAATTGACATTTCGATCTGTCAGTTTACTCCGTTTAATTAGCAATCGGACTATAATAAACTGATCTGTAATCATTACTAATACACAGAAAAAGCGCGGGGACAATATTCGCAGGTCGTAAGATATTTTTAAATCCGTTATAATTAAGTTAACAGCGTATGCACTATATAAAAGTGGTTTTATCGTACCACGTTTATCCGGAGTGCATGGTAAAGGCACTTTGTTGACGGCCGTGTCACTCACAACTCACACTGGTACTCATAGTGACGTGATTGCGATTTTATTTCATCAAAATCACTTAAAAACTTGATCCGACATCAAAATTTATCCGATCGTGACCAAATTTATATGGGACCACCCTTACCTACCTACCTCTATCGAACACAAAAAGAATCCGTATAGGCGAGATGTGTCCTTCTTTTTCTTTACGTCCGTATCGCCATAGCGGGCACAACTTCCAGACTCCGCACTAATACAAAACAGGAACTAATGCCTGTATATGTCATATGTTCGTATTTATATCTTAATTTTAGGTAACTATACTGATTTCTTAAGTTTGCACGAAGGCTATTCATTGAAATAAAACTATTTTTACGGATTTGATCACGATTTGGTTTTAATTTTTATTCCCGACGTTTCGAAGGCTTTGCAGTCTTCGTGGTCACGGGTTGGACTGAGATGTCATTTGTCCAAGAATGTTAGTAGCCTTCGAAACGTCGGGAATAAAAATTAAAACCAAATCATGATAAAATCCGTAAAAATAGGTTTATTTCAATTTAGGTAAGTATGTTAAAAAAATGTGAAGCTACAAGTTGGACCGTTTTGGGCAGAAATGAGCCAACCCACAAAAAAAATTATTGATGCCAACATGATCTAAACCATTAATAATAGACCATATTCGTGTGAAACATTTTTTTTGCTTTTTTCTGGATTGCCTCATTTCAGCAAACATGGTCCAATATATCCATATAACAAAAACGGCTGGTTTCGCATCAGTTCCTAGTTGTTCTCCCACTTTCTTGCGTCAGGGACCAATATATTTGTCTGCCTGTTACACCTGCCCTATGCCAGGGTCCGCCTTCCGTTTAAGTAAACGATTCCACTTCACCCAGTTTTGAACATTGTCCACAGGGATATCGAGGACTTTAAAACTCTACTGAACGATGACTGTACGCAGTTTGAAACCGAAAGTCTCTCGTAGTTCTTAATACCCATGACATAAGAGTCAAGACTCGTATCTTGGTGTGAAGTCAGGTCTATCTTTGTAACAGTTGGCTGTTTTATCATAGTTAAGCTGCTCTAATTTAAGGTCTTTTCTGCATTTGTTAATGTATGAGTACCTGCTTGTAAACTGGTGTTAAAAGAGCAACGCCATAGTTTCTTGCCCGTTCTCTAATAAAACGGCATTCAAAACTGGCCGTAGAGTAAAAATTTTACGGAATCTAAATACTATTAACCATTTTATAAATAAATAAACAATAAATATTTAAAAAATATTAAATAAATAAATATTTTTATTGATTTGATTTTAAAAAAAAGTTACGCACTATCGGGCACAGCCCTGTTCCTACCGTAAACACAGGGCGAAAAATAAACACTGCCGCGCCGTAGCTTTATTGAACTGTGCTTTTGTTATTATCTACATATAGGTTGTAAACCCTAGCTGTAATAGAGACGACAAAAAGCCATTTGTTCAACAAATTTTTTGAGAATGTATTAAGTTTTCCAACAATGATTTTAAAGCCTTGACATTTCGAACTCCTTAACACCATAGCGAATTTGTTTGAAAATAAAAGAACAGGCGATGCTGTTAAATACACTTAAGTTTAACTTTAAAGTATTATTTAAGAAACATTCGTTTTATATATCCTTATAAGCACAAGTTGGTATGAGTTTAAAACACACACCAACATACTACCCATACTTATGAATTGCTAGCGTGATGCAAACAGGTGTGTGCAACAGGGGTTCGGACGGTTGCCGAGAAGCATCGCAAATTGCATGTTAAAACAGGGAGCCTTTATCAACAGTGGCACAAATATAATAATAATAATATTAGCCCTATAATATTACTATCCCACTGCTGGGCACGGGCCTCCTCTACTGATGAGAGGGGTTAGGCCTTAGTCTACTACGCTGGCCTAATGCGCGTTGGTAGACTTCACATACCTTCGAAATCCTTGTGAAGAAATTCTCGGGTATGCAGGTTTCCTCACGATGTTTTCCTTCACCGTTATAGCAAGCGATATTTCACAATGAAAATACACTTAACATAGAAAAGTCAGAGGTGTATGCTCCATGTTGGAGTTGGTTTCGAACCTCCGACACTCGTCTCGGTAGTCCGTACCGTTTCCAACTGAGCTATCGCTGCTTACAAATGCACATGCACAAATATAATCAACTAAAAATTCTGCCCCATCGGCTATCAGTTCTACGAGCTATGTGCCCTGCAAACTGCCACTTCAACTTGCTAATCCTCCGGGTTATGTCGGAAAAGATCGATCTAGAAATCTTTGGGGGAGGCCTATGTTCAGCAGTGGACGTCCTATGGCTGATGATGATGAAAAATAATTCATTTTAACCACAAAGTTTCTAATTTTACTATCATAAGACACCGAGATTAAGTTTAGTTATACATCATATCTAATTCGCAGCATCTCCTGCACTAAAAAGTTACACAAAACACTTACGCAAAACATGGTAGTTCTAAAAATGTTTGTCTATGGTCCATTGTAACACGAGGAGACAATGAAAAGCCTTGTTCTGTGTAGGTGTTTTTAGTGTTTTGTTTCGAAAAAACATGTGCAGGAGACGCGGCTTAATGTTAGTTAGGGTAGGTTAGGGCAATAAACACAGTGGCGTGCAGTTCATATATAGCAAGAGACACTGTCTACTTTAACAATTTGCTATTTTAACCCAAATAAAGAATAAAAATCTTGTCAAAAAAGCTATTTTCAAATAGCATCGCTCGGTTTGTATTTAAATCGACACGCGGATGGTGATAATAGAAAGGGTGCTATAGGAGTTGAAGAAAAAAAAATTGCAAGATTTTTGTCTATCCTGATCCAAATGCCTATGCACGTCACTGCATACACATCACCATAATATTACATTCACGAAAAAGAAACATTTTAGATATGTTCACAAAAAGGATTTTAAGCTGGTTGAGAAAAGAAAGCGATTTACGACACCAATCCGAATTTAAGTATTTGTGACCTCCGCGTATCACTGCATATTCACCGTAATAATCACACTAATTAACACTAACTTCTGAAAGTATTGCAATAACGCAATATATAAAAATAACACTTCGCCAACATACGACAAAGTTCGTCATGATTTTTCTATGTCTAATAAATACTTATCGACTTCTACATTGCGGGACAATCATGGATATTATTATTGAACTCACTAAGTCACAAAATTCTTCCGTTTTGTTCGTGGCATGTAAATTTTCCCGTTTTTCAGCACCATGTACGGCATAGTTTTCCGTTAGCGTGTTTCCGGTTACCAGTCCGCCTGGATACTGACGAATAATGTGCACATTTTTACATTTTTGGGAAAAATAATATTTTTTATTTTATTCTGGGAAAGTTTATGTATAATGTGTAGGTACATGGTAAATACCTCATATTTGGGACTAGATCAATATTATACCTCTATAATATGATTTAGGTAAGAAAATCATTTTTTGTTAATTTCAGGAAATTATCGATGAGTATGGACGGGGTGGGGTCTTCCTGCTCGGTGGCGTGGTTTTCGGTACGACTACCGTCCTGAGGTCTCGGGTGCGATCCCCGGGTCGGACAAAGTGATTGAATTTTTCCATATCAGCCCAGAATCTGGAATTTGTGCCCGATATGCCGATAAGCACGCCCCCTATTACATCTGGAACGGAACTAAGCTCGGCGAAATGTGGGTGTTCTAGTTCGCTAGTGCACCTCTGCCTACCCCTTCGGGGATACAGGCGTGAGCTCATGTTATGCTATGGACGGGGTGTAATGAACTGTTGAAGTGGGTGTTCCAATTACTATTTGACGTTACATCTTTACAGATCATAATATTATCATTTACTTTATTTTATTTTTATAACAATATTTTAAAGATAATATTAAGCAGTGGCGGAGTGTCTGTACAACCCGATTCTTACCGAATTCCCCTTGTCAGGTTGTAGGCTAATAAGTAAGTATTATCTAGGCATTATCTAAATGAGAAAGTAGCACTGGCTTTCCTTTTGAAACTTTTCACCCTTCACCATAATAATAATACATATTTTACAGTTAACTTGAGGTAGCGCATCGATACGAAAAAGTGAGTGCAAAACTTATTTTGATGAATTTATTTAATTTACATACTTAAATCATTTTTATTTTTGATGATTGGAGAGATAAAGGCCTTTGCCCAGCAGTGGGATGATATGGGCTAATAAGATAAGAAGATAAGATAAGACTTAAATAATTTTAACTCTGTCCTACATATAATTTATAATACATACCTACTTATGTACTGAGAATACGCGACTTCTCTCATAGTTTTTAGTTGAATAATTTTACGCTTTTATTGACAACCCTTTGTGTAAAGTGCAAAGGGCGGGTAAGCTTACACAAGCGTGTCGACAGCCTAGCCGCCCTCCCGTGATCCATCAATATGCAATACTTAAATATAGACATAGCTTAAACGGTTTAAACACAATATATTTTTTTAAATATATACTTAGTAACGTAGATCGAGAAAGGAATATTGCGGTGGTTTGGGCATGTAGAGAGGATGGATGAAAGGAGGTTGACAAAGCGAATATATATGGCAAGCGTGAATGGTAGAGTTGGAAGGGGAAGACCTCATCGAACTTTCTCTGACCAAGTCAGATATACTCGAGAAAGGTCAAGTTAAAAGTACCCTAAACCGACGTGCATGCATGAAGAATGTAATGAGACTGAATGAGGGGAAAGAGGTGTGTAAGGATCGTAGCAAGTGGAAATCCGTTGTCTCTGCCTACCCCTATGGGAAAAAGGCGTGAGTCTATGTATATATTAAAGCATAGTTTGTGTTTTGTGAGTGGTAGAGCCACGCTGTTGACAGTTACTTCTATAGCACAAATGGGCCCGATGGACCGGTTTTTTTTTATGGCAAACGAGTAGATGGGTCACCTGATGGTAAGTGATCTCCACCGCCCATAGACACCCAAGCCACAAAAAGAATCATGGGTTCGTTGCCAACCTAAAATAAGGGAATGGAAGGGGAGGGAAAAAGGATTGGGAAAGGAAAGTGGAGGGTTAATTGGACCACCGGAAATCTCACTCACCGAATTAACGCGACAGCAAGCTGACACTTTACGTCGGTTTTCTGTGAGACAGTATGTGTATGTGGTGGTATCAAACCGGTTGAGCCGGCCCGTTCGAGCTGTAGACGTAACTGTCAACAGCGTGGCTCTACTACTCGTATGATACACTAACTTTTAGAAAACTGACGTAAAGTGTCAGCTTGTTGTCTCGTTTCGTTCGGTGAGTGAGATTTCCGGTGGCCCAATTCCCCCCACCATTTCCCAATCCCTATTTCGCTCCTTTTAGATTGGCAACGCACACTTGATTCATTTTGTGTCTTGGGTGTCTATGGGCGGTGGAGATCACTTACCATCAGGTGACCTATCTGCTCGTTTGCCAGTCTCTGCTATAAAAAAGCATTTGCATGGAATTCGTATCAGTACTAATTGATTGACAAACAAGTGTTAAAAGATAGTAGGGATAACTGATATTGATAAGCTAAATAATTTCTGCAACATGCTTGAAAAATTGTGTTGCGCCAACCCCATACGAATAACTGATATTGATAAGCTAAATAATTTCTGCAACATGCTTGAAAAAGTGTGTTGCGCCGACTCCACATTAAGGTGGGATAAGGGCAGGTAGAAAAGAGTAGGGATACAATGCATCTTGATGCATCAAGATAAGCACCATATGAAGACCAGTGTTTCAACGCTTAGCACGCTGCAGCATTTTAAGCTGATGGGACCTGTTGCCGCCTTACACAACTGATTTTTGGCACATTGCCTATTAACCTTGTTTAGCTGTTTCTATGTGGTCTTCTTTTTGTGTTAGTTTTAAATGAGATATAAATAATTATCGATGATTGGTATGAGAAGACGTAATAAATCTGTTTTCTTTTTCTCTTTTTCTTCATTTTTATCGACAAATCTATTTTAATTTTCAAGTTGTGATCAGGCTCAATAGCTTAACGCATGCTTTTAGTTACGAACTAAAGTTGCCAGATCTAATTAAAGTTAAATCCTAGTGATTTCCCTTTATACTCTATAGTTTATGTAATATAAATGGCGGTTTTTAAGTTTTGTTAATATATGTACATTATTATAGCTTTTCGATTATGATATGGATCCAACTCTGAACAATACTCTTCAAAAAAAAACATTTTTTTCGATATCGGTTCACATTTCTCTAAGTTTTCGATGTACGTACAAAACAACCTCCACCTTCATCTTTGAAAAATAATGACGCGTTTGCGATGATTTAACAATTATTAAGTTTTCACAATGACCATGAGACCCAGATGTGGATGATCTCAAGGCCCTGCTGTGATTAAAGCAGAAATTCCTTCTAATGCGATGTTCTACAGATGAACTTCACTTAGCGAATCGACCGGACAAAGGCAGCCAACGCACTAAGCAAAACTCATCAAAGAGCACTGGTTAAAAAGTTAGCATATTATACTGTCCATCTTCGCTGAATGTGAATGCATAAAACCACATCACGTTAAAAGAACAAACGCAACTCCAGACCCTAATATGAAATAATTTTATCAAGCGACGCCCATCCTGTCAGACTTCCCGTCAAAATCCAACCTCCACCTTATCGAAGTCGGTTAAATAATAATAATAATGATATAGATAGATAATATGACACATATAATGGTGAGATAGAGTGGAAAGGCCTATGTCCAGCAGTGGACGAGTGTAGGCTAATGATGATGATGATGACTGACACTTACCTAATTTGTTGTGGGTGTTGTGTATTTGAGGGTAGACTCTGTAGAGGTGGCATGGTCGAGATTCCAGCGTTGCCTTGCTGTTGAATACCACCGCCTGTTTGTTGCTGTTGCTGTACCTGCAAAACAGTGCTTATTAGTATTGATACCTCCTTTCTACATGGCGTTATCTCGCCCTTACAACGCCTCCCTTACAACGCCTTTCTACACAGATTCGACCCCTTCGCCCAATTTTCTACCGACTTCAAAAAAGGAGATGGTCTTCAATTCTTCTGTATTTTTTCAATTATTTACCCGATATCTCCGCCAAATGTGGACCGATTTCCAAGATTGCTTTTGTGTTCTATAGATCTTATTCCATCATCTTTCCCAGGTGGTTAAATGCTGGGTCGTAAGACCGGCAAGCCCAACATAAACATCCAACTTTCCCCCGGAGTGAGTTGATAGCGATAAATCGTTTTCCCCGCGTAAACAAAAAAAAAAAAAAAAAGAAAGGTGGTCCCACATAAATTTGTTTACGATCTGATAAATTTTGAAGTCGGTCCGTTATTTATTGACACAAGCATTTGTTTCGGTGCGGGAATCGAACCAGCTGCCCCTTGATTCACAGTCACTGGCTCGCTGTGCAACGGAGGCTGTGAATTCGAGTATAATGTAGAGAGGAGAAAGTATTTAATTTTATCGTTTAATATTTGAGTTATTTGAATAATATTGAGTGAAATGTTTCGAAACGCAACGTTGTAAAGGTAAAAGTTAATTTGTCTGCATGGACGTAAAAAAAATGGACGGAGCGCTTGGAATATTGAAAGTGAAGCAGGGATTTCGGTCCACTGGATCTACCGACACGTAATGGCGTGTGTGTGCGTAGGGAACTTTTGTACAGGCGCGTTTGTGTGCGTGGCTTCTCTGTGGCGTCCGTTTAACTATAAGCGAGAAGGTGTCCTTCTTTTTCTTTACGTTCGTGTTTGTTTGTGGTTTTTGCGTTAAATGCATCGACCTAGTTGCGAGATTTTACGAGCTCAGACAACACGTCATGCGCTTGCTATCCTACATCTTCCGACAGTGGCGTGCACTCCATACACATACACACTAATACATATACCCAAAACTAATTAAATAATCACAACAAATAAAATTATTTAAAAATTGACGTGATTTATGTAGAATGTAATGATAAGTGATCTCCATTGATCTGAACTTTCATAATATATCCCTGCACTAAGAATAAATATTTATGGAGGAAAATCAAAAAATATATATATAATTTTTATTAGCAGATACTGGCAAACGAGCAGATGGGTCACCTGATGGTCAGTGATCTCCACCGTCCATAGACATCCAAGACACAAAAGGAATCATGGGTGCGTTGCCAACCTAAAAGGGGGAAATGGAAGGGGAGGGAAAAAGGGATTGGGAAAGGAAGGGGGGAAATAGGCCACCGGAAATCTCACTCACCGAACGAAACGCGACAGCAAGCTGCCACTTTACGTCGATTTTCTGTGAGACAGTGGTATCCAACCGGTCGAGCCGGCCCATTCGTGCTGTAGACGTTACTGTCTACAGCGTGGCTCTACCACTCACATATTATATATTTCTTTTGTATCCATAGTATCCGTGGAGCTGAGAAACGAAAGGCCATGGTCGATCGAAAGAAGACAATTTATTTGTGTAATCAATAAATGAACATGTATAGTTACCTGATGCTGCGCCATGTTGCTAGGCATGGAGGACACCACGGTGACAGTCTGGTGGTGCTGCTGTGACGCCTCGTGCTGCGCCATACTCATCTGTTGCACTACTTGGGCTTGACCGTCTACTATCTGCACACCACATGTTATCAAACAAAATCTTTAAAATAAATAAATCCAACAATCACACATAGAGTCCTGGCCCATCCTAGCTCCTAGGAGGCCATTCATTTATTACGTACAGTGGCGGAACTATGGTGTGGCAGGGCTGGCAAAATGCCACGGGCCCCTGGCCCCAGGGCTCCTCAGCCAGAGGTACCGCGAGCTTATGTTGTGTTTTTAACTAATTCAGGTGGTTTATTAAAATTCAATTACAATATGACGCTTTTTACGGGGGCCCCATCCAATGAATTTGCCACGGGCCTCAGATGGTATAGTTACGCCACTGGTTACCTAAGTCCGTAAGGGGGGGGGGGCAGCAGGGTTACCACCACCTCTTATAGCAGTATTATAATAATCGTTCTTCGTTTGTTTTGTATGGGAATCGGTACAAGTAAGATTATGATAATCCTGCTATAAGAGGTGGTGGTAACCCCCAGGATGTTTTATTTCTTCTCTTACAAGGGGGAGGGAGGGAGGGAGGGAGGAAGGTTGTGTTGATAGTTCTTACGTAAGATCATAAAAATTCGCAAAGATAAAATTATACTTTGAAAAGCCGCCCGTCACTATTTATACAGGAGGTGAAGATCGGCCTATTTTGTTATAAAGATGGGGGAGGGGTTAAAAACTGGCAAAAATACTCTTACGTAATAAATGAATGGCGTCTATGATACTTCGTTGTGGATATCCGGAACTACGAGAGGCTCGCAACGCCTACACCCGAAATAAATATTGCGAATTACTAATTTATTTTCTCATTGTTGGATTAATATTCGTGTCGGTGGAGGAATGGAACCGGGGATCTCTAATTTAACTGCCAGCTACTCGCCGCTGTTCCATGCAGATTGACTTTCTGATTTGTTGCACAAAATCCTACCTAGGCTAAAACTATTCAGCTAATGCTTATAATTTCTCAGTAGAGCCTAGAGAGTAGAGTAGAGTTAACTGTATATCTCAAGAGACTAACACCATACATAGTAATGTATGGTGTTCTTGAGATATACCTACACGTAGTCACGGGCGGCTCGGCCTCTGGTGGCCTATTCGCTTATGTAACATATATATGTGCCGCCTCCGACGGGTTAATAAGAATTAAGAATAAAAATTAAGAATATATATTGATAATGATTAAAGCTTATAAACTAATTGGAACTGGCACAAAAAATACGGTGGGTACTTGGTATGCTCTTCTAAAAACCCGCCTGACCCGTCGGAGGCGTCACATAAATATGTTACATAAACGATAGCCACCGGAGGCCGAGCCGCCCGTGACTATCTACATATTACATTAGTCTACGATTGAGTAGGTAGACATGACTATTTCCCTCAACTATGCAGAACTTCAAAGCGGAAATCACGTATTGCAACGGATTTTAATAACCGCTTTTATGAAAAAGAATTAAACACGTACGGTTATTGAACTATTTAAACAATTTATTGTATTGGATATAGCTAATCTCCTTCAATATTTTAAAAGCTTTCGTGCCGTTGCGATGTATATGATTCAAACCGGATTACTTTCATATAAAGCTTACGTGGGATTAAATTTTTTGTAACACACCATAGCCCGTAATAACTTTATTGGCCTACAACAAGGTTTACTTTATATCTGATAGTTCTTCGGAACAAGTTTGAGAGTAGGAACTCTGCGTAGGAACGCATTCCGTTATAGTTTTATGACCAATAATTCATAGCAATTTTCTAAGAACGTGAAGATTTTTACAATAGTGTTCTTCAAACTGGCTATTCTATTAAAAATATTAGATATAAATAGTTGTAAATTGCAAGCATCTGTACGGCTTAATAGAATCGTTATTCTATATCAATCAAGTTTGCAATAACGCACAAGACGCACAAATCTTTTTCTTTCTACCTGCCCTTATCCCACTTTTTAATGTGGGGTCTGTTTTCTGCACTGTTTCAAGCATGTTGCAAAGAGGATTTGGCTTAGTTTTTACGACCGGCCGCCTGCCTGACGTCAACCCCCTATGAGGGATCCAGTCCCGGGCAAATTAAATTAGAAAATTTACTTCGCCCGACCTGGGAATCGAACCCAGGACCTCCCGGTCTACAGCCCATACATGCTGCCACTAGACCAAGGAGGCGACTATGAGACGCACAAATGAGATATTTAAAAGAGAACACGTAAACCACTATTAAACTGTCTCCCGCGATGTTGTGTACACCTACTTTATTTTTATCGATATAGCGTCCTGTCATCGCGAGTTTAATCGATATTGAGGTGAAAAGTAATTCGGACTGGTGTCGGCCGTGTTCTACAAAACCCGTAAGTAGAGCAACGATGAAGACTTTCAAATAGATCATGAATATATGCGGCTGCGTGGTGTTGCAACTGACAAATGTATAGGAGCGAAAAACATTATAAAGCTATGTTTATGCTGAGGCGTAGGCGACGCAATGACTAAAGAAAAAATAAGAGATCCCGGCATAACAATGAAAAATGTTTAATATAACGTGTTTAATATGAAGCCGGTTCCGCCATTTTAGTTTCGCGACAATTACATGTAAGTTGTCACCGTGTCATAAGAATGAAATAACGTATAAATACTTATTGATTTTATTGTAAATACGGAGTTTTATTTACAATAATAGGTACTAACTTCGGAATATGAAAACGATGCCTAACTGTTATATTAATGGGATCTTTCTTTCGCAAAGTCGCCATTTTGGATTCGTTCCATACATTAGGAATGCTTCATTTTTGCGTGGTTATGCCCTGTCCTCTATCTTCTTTTGTTTAGAAGCGACGCATGAAGCGTTCTCCTATAGTTTGGTATTTTATAATTGTCAAATCAATTAGTATTGCTAAAAAACAGGTTTATAATTGGGTACTTGACTATTTTTTTTTAAATTAATTTTATATGAAATTTGCGCCCTTTAAAATATAGTACTGAAAGAATTATTGAACTATTCTCAAAAATAAAAAAGGAATAAGCATTTGAAATTTGGTGTAACCTTCAAACTGCGGAAACGAGAAGTATCAGTAAAATCACGTCAGAACCATAACGGCACGTGCGTTAGAAAGGGATAGCAAGATATCCCCACTACGTCCCCACTCTTGCTCATTGCAGAATTTAAAATATGAATTACTGGCTCATTTTTCAACTAATTTCGATGCAGATTTTACTGAAAAGTATCTTTTTTCTTTTATTTGCTAGTACATATAAAAATGTGTGCAAAATCAAGCACAGTCAAGTACCCAATTCCACTGCGTTTGAATAACCTAACTTCGACTTGACATAAGTTAATTTTGGCATTAATCAGCCGGATGTAAATTATAAAGAGCTTTTTAAGCAAAACACAGCAACTAAAATCTGCGTCTGATGGTGCGTCCACATCGGGCCGAACGAAGGCGAACGAATCATACCTGTTTCATTCACACAACAGCGAAAGTTTGTTTGTGTGAACGCAACAGGTATAGATTCTTTCGGCTTCGTTTGGCCGGTGTGTACCCGCCATTATAGAAGCAATGGGTCTACGTGTTAACGTATGCGTTATGCGTAGTATTACGCCGTGTCGACTGTCGTACATGTGGACCGCATCCTTTATTAATGTACAATACATATTAAAGTGTGAGTGAGACCACACAATTTTGAGTGTGTTGTAAGTCTATCAAAATTCCCTGGTACCCACGACACAAGACTAGTGAGGGGTTAGGACTGGCTGAGATCTTTAGAGCGAAATTCTAGTAAATAAAGTCTAAGTCAAAGTCACGAACTCAGGGGGATTTGTAATTGTTAAATCGAACTTTGACTTAGTCCGGGTCATTTTTACAAGAAAAACAGACTGACAGACAGACTAAGCAAAGATTTTTTTGTAAAAAATGACTCGGACTTAGTAAAAATCCTCACTGAGTTCGTGACTTTGACTTAGACTTAGTCGAAGTTCGCTCTACAGATCTCAGCCTATGTATCTGTTGTATTGAGTGAATTTATCAATGACTAAAGAAAAATAAGAGGACGAGGCATGACGACGAAAAAATTAAGCATGTATGGAGACAAACCAAAATGGCGAATTTGCAAAAGATACCATTAATATTAGTTAGGCATCTTCTCCACATTCTGAAATAAGTATTATTCTAAATAAGACACGTATTTATAATATCCTAAACTCTTATGAAACTAAAATAGCGGAGCCGGCTAATGTAAGCACGTGTTTTTCGTAGTTATGCCGGGACCTCTTTTTCTCTTTAGTCATTGGTATTTATTTATTAAGGAATATGTTTTGACTGTCTCCGTGTAAATAGACCTTATCCTTACAATGGATACTGACTTGTTGCTGTTTAATCTCTCCGCTCATGCCGGCTTTCTGGTTCTTGTCGAACAGTAGGTTGACGTTGGTTTGAGGAGACGCCAGGAAACTCAAGTTTATTTCTCCGATGCCAGGAACGTTGAACTGCTGCGTGTGGACCGGCTAGTGACAATAAAGATGACTATAACCTTTCACTGCCTCGGTGGCGTGGTTGAATTTCTCTACAACCACCGTCCCGAGATCTTGGGTTTGATCCCCGGGTCGGGCAAAGTGATATTGGATTTTTCCATATCAGCCCGAAGTCTGGAATTTGTGCCCGATATGGCGATAGGCTCACCCCCTATCACATCTGGGACGGAACTAAGCTCGGCGAAATGTGAGTGTTCTAGTTCGCCAGTGCGCCTCTCTCTACCCGTTCGTGCATACAGCGAGCTTATGTTTTGTATGTTATAATCTATAAGGACATTTGTAGCTGTGACTAGCAAACAAAAAGTACCTCTAAATGCCGAATCCACACCTAGCGAATGACGGCGAACGTGCCAGTGTGGACGTTTTACCAAAGCGAACGAACGAAGGCGTTCGGATCCATTCGATCGTGCTTCGGACACTTGGCGTTTCGTTGGTGGGGACACATTAGTGCAGGCAAACGAGCATGTGGTCTCTATCGACGAGACTTCGTTCGCCTTTGTTCGGTCACGGCCGGTCTCAATAAACGATCTCAGTTTGGAGTGCAGATGGATCATAATTATGAACCAATCAAATCGAGTAATTTGACGGAGTCATGATCAAACTGTATTCTTATTGGCTATTTTTTGTAATCCATCTGCACACTCGAACTGAGATTGTTTATTGGAACCGGGCGTTAGTGTGGACCCGGCATAGTTACGCTTATTTATGACAGTTCTCGATCCTCGGATGTTAGCTTTCATTTTCGCCATATTTTTTTAGTTTGTTCTAGTTACCGCAGATAGGCGATAGTAGTCAAATGTATAATGAATATCTGTCGTTGATTTCGAGAACTGTAAAAAATCTCGTAATATGGGTACTTCATGATAAGTGATCTACATTGGCCATAGACACTCACGATGTGAAAAGCATCATGGGTGTGTGGCTAATCTTAGAGGAGGGGAATAAGAATTGGGAAAGGGAGAGGGGACAATGGGTATTGTCCCTTCTCCCTTTGCCGAATTGGGGGACCTTTTCCTTCACAATTCGGCAAAACCTATCTAATATAGAGTAGAAGCATACTTGACAAAATCCATGGCAGCGAAGCCGCGAACTATCTATAATTTGTTAAAACTTTGACATACATATATACATAAGCTCACGCCTGTATCCCCGAAGGGGTAGGCAGAGGCGCACTGGCGAACTAGAACACCCACATTTCGCTGAGCTTAGTTCTGTCCCAGATGTGACAGGGGGCGAGCCTATCGCCATATCGGGCAGAAATTCCAGACTCCGGGCTGATATGGAAAAATCCAATATCACTTTGCCCGACCCGGGGATCGATACCCGAAACCTCAGAACCGTAGTCGTACCGAAATACCACCACGCCACCAAGGCAGTCAGGCAGTAAAACTTTGAACAATCATTTAGATGAAAAATAAATATAGAATTGAGTTCATCAAATGAATACAGGCATAAAACAACTTACAACAAAGTTTCGAAGTCTAAACAATGGTTATAAGGGTTAAATGTGCCGCGATATTTCGAAAACCGCCAAAACAAGTATCGAATTTCCCTCAAAAGTTTACATTGTTGCTATTACTTATTACCATTGACCACATAAAGCCTTACTCCCTTATTCATAATAACTTAGTAGAGCGTAATAAGACCGCTATAGTACGTTTCATAAAAATTGTATTCATAATTCCAACGTTCGATAGTGACAACATGGACGATTCCGATCAGCTGTTTCAACTTTGATATTCTTTCTTAATGACATTAATTTTGTTATAGTCCCTAAACTATTCTGGGGGAATCCTAAACCCATCTAAGATTTATATGTATTTTTTATTTATTGTTTCCAGACAAAACTTCCTATTTTTTTCAAAGCTTGCCAGAGATAAAAATAAAGTTTTTTCTGTAACCAGCAACAATGTATTCGCTTAACATATTTTAGTTCTCTTTTAGCTAAACTAGGCAGAAGTAGGGTTATGCGTTCGATAAGACCAGAACTTAATTACGAATAAGGGGGTAACTGTTTAAATTACAGTTATTACATAAATCTCATTTTATTTTATACATGCTGAGAATTTAAACCACTGAGTTATTTTGAGGATACAAAAGAAACATGGATTTTTTCACTAATCCATATGTTTTATGAGGACTCCATCTATTTTTTCTGGGAGATAAAAATGTTGTAAACAAAACCAAGGCAAGAAAGGCAAAGGCATGAAATCTATTTGAATATAAAACGGTATATGAATTCAATAATTTGGACGATTCTGGATTTCTAGTTATACATACAGCTTCAATTCCTAGTACAGGATTTTATTGAGTCATATGTATTTCACAAAAAAACACGTTCCTCGTACAGAACTGTCTAGATCAATAAAATGTTACCATAAAATTGGCAACGCTTGATGACATGAAGCTACATTTAAGCTGAGATCTATAGAGCGAACTTCGACTAAGTCTGAGTCAAAGAAACCATCCAGAAAATCTAGTCTGTGTGTCAGTCTGTTTTTCTTGTAAAAAAATTCTCGAACTCAGTCGAAGTTCGATTCAAAAATTCCAAATCCTCACTGACTTCGTTTCTTTGACTCAGTCTTAGTCGATGTTCGCTCTGTAGATCTCAGCCTTAGACGACTTACAACATACGTCTAAAACCCAGGATGTAATATGTTAGACCTAAAAACATATTTGTATAGGCCTACCATGGCTATTACAGGAGTTCAAAATAAATCTTATGTCGATACAAATAAAGTTTAAAATACCTGCAAAAACTTTTGCTGTTGCTCCGGCTGCTGTGTAACTTGCAACAATTCGGATTTCTGCTGCTGCTGCTGCTGCTGCTGCTGCTGCTGCTGCTGCTGTTGTTGTTGAAACTGTTTTTGTAGCTAAAACAAACAACAAACTTTAGTAGTTTTGAATTACAATATCTCTGTAATGTGTGTCAAGTATAGGCCATCTTTTCTTTCTACCTGCCCTTATCCCACCTTAAGAGGATATGAGAACAAAATAAGGATTTTCACGAGCTTGGGTGTCCTAAAGTACTAAGATTACGAAGGTAATTTTTAGAAATGTATTAATAGACCATTTAACTTAAATTCTGTCGTGAGCAAAAACATAATTACTAAAAGTTTTCTCGATAGAAAAAAAATCCAAAGTTACCTCTCATCTGTTTTTGAAAACCTTGAATCTTCCGTACGGCGAACGATATAAATTTGTAACTTGATTTAAAACGTAGACATCAATATTAATTTAATTGTGTCGAAAAAAAAATTTCACCAACTTCAATAGTTTTATCACAATAAGGAAAAAATTGGTTTTGCACATACGCTGTGGCATTATATCATTGTTTTCTGAGACGGCCCGTGTTGATCTCAGTCGTCCGGTAACCATTGAAGGGGAGGGACGTGCTCGACATTTTCAACTCTGATATTACGTTTATTCAGTTCTTTGTGTCAAATATAAGACATTGATAGTCTAGGAGTCAATCCATTTTGAAACTCCTTGATGGATTTCGATGAAATTTAGTATGAGGATACTTTTGACCAAATGGACACAAATTTAACAACCCTAAAGGGGTAAAAGTTTATATGGGATTCCAGAAACGGCTGAACGGATTTTTAAGAAAGTTGGTATGAGGATACTTTTCTAGTCGCCTCCTTGATCTAGTAACATAGGCAACATATATGGGATGTGAACCGGGAGGTTGTGAGTTCGATTCCCATGTACGGCAAAGCGAATTTTGTAATTTAATTTGGGACTTGATCCCCCAGAAGGGGTGGATGTCTGGCATGATCCCTATTTCAACCTACATATAAAGGGATGAAATAGGGATGGAAAATTTGTTTTTTGTCCTTAATTCGATTTACTTCAATATATCTGGGTCACCTCGTAGTTTTTAAGGACAGATCCAAGGTCAAAATCAAGAAAAGTGTCCGCCATTTTGTTTTTCTTTGTTTTTGGGCCGATTGACTTCAAAATCGATATCTGGGTCGCCCCGTAGTTGCTAACGACCGAACCAATGTCAAAACTGTCATAAGTGGCCGCCATTTTGTTTTTCTTTGTTTCAGGGCCGATTGACTTCAAAAACGATATCTGGGTCGCCCCGTTGTTGCTAACGATGAAACCGATGTCAAAACTGTCAAAAATGGCCGCCATTTGGTTTTCCTTTGTTTCGGACCGATTGACTTCAAAATCGATATCTGGGTCGCCCCGTAGTTGCTAACGACCGAACCGATGTCAAAACTGTCAAAAGTGGCCGCCATTTTGTTTTTCTTTGTTTTCGGGCCGATTGACTACAAAATCGATACCAGGCCGCCCCGTGGTTTCTAATGACGGAACTGATGTCAAAACAGTCAAAAGTGGCCGCCATTTTATTTGGGCATGTCGCAGCATATTTTATACTAGCTTTTGCCCGCTGCTTCGCATGCGTATTTTGTAGGGCCAACGGTAAAAACTATTAATTTTTCGATCCACCCTGTCGTTTTAGTCTAAATATTCTACAACGGGACGACTCAGATATCGATTTTAAAATAAATCTGCCCAAAAAACAAAGAAAAACAAAATGGCGGCCACTTTTGACAGTTTGACATCGGTTCCGTCGTACAAAACCAAGGGGCGACCCAGATATCAGTTTTGAAGTCAATCGCCCCAAAAACAAAGAAAAACAAAATAAAGGCCACATTTGACTGTTTTGACATCGATACGGTCGTTAGCAACTACGGGGCGACCCAGACATCGATTTTGCAGTCACTCGGCCCAAAAACAAAGAAAAACACAATGGCTGCCATTTTTGACAGTTTTGACATCGATTCCGTCGTAAGCAACCACTGGGCGGCCCAGGTACCTTTTGAAGTCAATCGGCCCAAAACAAAATGGCGGCCACTTTTGACAGTTTTTACATCGGTTCCGTCGTTAGCAACCAAGGGGTGACCCAGATATCGGTTTTGAAGTAAATCGCCCCAAAACAAAGAAAAACAAAATGGCGGCCACTTTTGACTGTTTTGACATCGGTTCCGTCGTTTGGAACCACGGGGCGACCCAGATATCTATTTTGAAGTAAATCGGCCCAGAAACAAATAAATACAAAATGGCGGCCTCTTTTGACAACTTTGACATCGGTTCCGTCATTTGGAAGCACGGGGTGACCCAGATATCGATTTTGAAGTCAATCGGCCCAAAAACAAAGAAAAACAAAAAGGGCGGCCCCTTTTGACAGGTTTGACAGTGGTTCTGTCGTTCGGAACCACGGGGTGACTCAGATATCGATATTGAAGTCAATTGGCCCAAAAACAAAGAAGTACAAAATGGCGGTCACTTTTGTCACTTTTAAGAGCGGTTTCGACGTTTGGAACTACGGGGGGACTCAGATATCGATTTTAAAGTCAATCGGATCAAAGATTAAAAAAAACTAATTTCAACCCCTATTTCATCCCTTTGCTGACTACAGTATTTTGGACATGTGGCTCGCCGGGACCCCCCCAATTTGGAGAAACTACTCTTGGTTGGAAAGGTAGAAGGGAAACGACCGCGAGGGCGTGTGCCTAGCCGTTGGTCCGATCAAATAAAACTACTCACGGAACTCTCAGTAACAACAGCAATGAGGCAGGCTAAGGACAGAAAAACCTGGAAGAAGATCATCCGAGAGATGCGACGGAAATTTCAAGACGGACCCGACCTTCAGAAATGAAGAGTGCGACCAAGAAGAAAGATTCATCCCTTTTTGCAGATAAACACATGTTTGCAAAACATCACATCCTCATACCAACTTATATCAAAATCCGTATAATCAGCGGTTTCTAATTTCCGATATAAACTTTTATCATCTATTTTTTTTAAGAAAGAAAGAAAAGCAATTCATGCCTATAGGTGTTGACTTAAAAAAATAAACCCTTGTGTCCCTTGTGTCTGTCCTCAGACCAAAGATATCCTCATACCAAATTAAAAAAAATCCATTAAGTGGATTCTGAACTCCCATACAAACTTTCATCCCTTATTTCGTCCTTTTAGGGGTTAAAAAAATGAAGTACCCCATTTGAGTCCCTACGGTCAAATGTATCCTCATACCAAATTTCATCAAAATCTTTTAAGGTTTCCGAATGCCCAACCAAACTTTCAACATGTATTTCATCCCTTTAGGGGTTAATAAAAAAAATTAAGTACCTCATTTGAGTCCCTAAAGACAAGTGTATCCTTATATAAAATTTCATCGAAATCTATTAAATTAAATTAGCTTTGATCGATCTGGGAATCGAACCCAGAACCTCTCGGTGCACAGCCCATATATGCCACTAGACCAAGGAGGCAACTGAATTAAATTGTAATTAAACAATTATTTCATCCCTATTAGGCCTGAATTCATAAAAATATCCTGTCTGCAGATTGAGATGGCTAAGATTATCCTCATACCCAAATTCATCGAAATAGGTTCATTTTGTCTAATAGACCACTTAAGAATTTTAAGATTATTTCAAAACAACATTTCTATAATAGTGGTATATGTGAAAAGTTTCAAAATTTTTGGTCAATATAATAATATTAACCCTGTAATATTACTGCCCCACTGCTGTGCACGGGTAATTAATAATTAATTATTAATTTAAACGAGTTGCAGATCGTTCAGTTATCTATTTAGGCTAGTTTATAAATGTTAACAAATTATATGAGACACAACCTTTTTTTTCTTTTGAGCATCTAATCTTCATAATCCAAGAGGTCATGACGCGCGTTAGCATCTTGGCTCTTAGGCTAAACTGTTTAATGTCTTTGTGCTGACAAGTTAATATGTCGCGGGCATTACCGTGCTGATGCGCGCACCGGTGTGCGCGTAGAATACGTCAAAACCAGCCCTTCACGCTTTCATATTTTATTCTCATATCGTCTTAATGTGGGTTCAGCGCAACACACTTATTCTAGCATGTTGCAGAGAGGATTTGGCTTAGTTTTTACGACCGGCCACCTGCCTGACGTCAACCTCCTATGAAGGATCTAGTCCCGGGCAAATTAATTTAGAAAATTTTTGCTATTGGCCGACCTGGGAGTCGAACCCAGGACTTCCCGCTCCACAGCCTATACATGCTGCCACTAGTCCCGATAAACTCAATTCGAGTGTGCTGATCTTGGGATCATGAAAATGAACCAATCGAATCAAGTCAATTGACGACGTCATATTCAAACTTTAATCCTATTGGCAACTTTTTGTAATCTATCTGCATCTCGAACATAATCGTTTATGTATGAAACTGACGACTAAGGAATCAAAGAGCGCAATAATTGGGTACTTGACTATAGTAACCAATATCAATGAATTTCTGTAGGAACATAGATTTATCATCTAAATAACATATGCAATAGGAATTTATTAAATATACTCCAAGGATAATTTTATTTGAGGAATTTAAATACTCAATTTTTATCTATTAGGCACGTGACTGTAAACACCAATCACGAGGCATGATGTCGGATTTCTCATTTTTCTTGTTTATTTGTTCCACAAGGGCTTAAGACCTAAGATCCAAAGTCATACTGCCAGGTTATTTGGCAAGTTTTTTTGGTATTTTTTTTTAAATCTAAATTCAATGTCAACGCGGATGAGATCGACGATGGATATCTGATCGACGAAATATCTGACCCGTTTTTTTTAGTTTGAAATCATAAATGTTATTTCTTCAGTATCAATCAATATCTTTTTAAACGCGATTTTGTATCTATGGTAAGAAACAATGACGTCACCCGTCGCTACAGTTAACAGGTAGCGTTTTGGCGGCAAACTAAATTATACATATTAATTTTTGCTTTTTTTAACTAAATAGTAAATATATGAAAATAAATTACGAAATATTTTTTTACATGTTTAGAATAAACTAATAAATAGCCCTGTATAAATCTAAGAAATTCTTCTCCGGTTTTATTTTCGTACCGATAAAGATACGTCTAACAATGAAAATCAGAATTTAACGCTATGACATAAATCACTGGCGACTACTGTCGAGTAGGTATTTCAAGAGATATACACTTCTTGTATATAAGAATGATGACTGCCTCGGTGTCGTAGTTGTATTTGAGTACGACTAACGTCCTGAAGTCTCGGGTTCGATCCCCGGGCCGGATAAACTGATATTGCATTTTTCCATTTAGTTTTATCAGCCCGGAATCTGAAATTTATGCCAGATATGGCTCGCCTCCTATCACATCTAACTAAGACGGGACGGAACTAAGCTCAGCAAAATGACGGTGTTCTAGTTCGCTATTGCGTCTCTGCCTACCCCTTCGAAGATACAAGCGTGAACTTATGTTTAAGAATTATTAACAGAGATAGATCTAAGCAACAAACGACAATCTTACCAATTCTTCCTGCTGATTCTTAATATGCTGCTGCAGATGTTGGTGCTGACGTTGCAACGCTTGTTGCTGAAACTGCTGCAACTGTTGTTGTTGCAAGTGCTGTAACTGCTGATGCTGCAACTGCTGCAGTTGCTGTTGCTGTTGCTGCTGGATTATCTGTTGCTGGATCTAAATATCAAATATAAATAAATATGCATTTTATTTCTTCACGCTTTATTATTTTTACGATCCATTCAAACATTTCTATTGAATTATTCGATATCAATCTACGTTCATTGAGTATGTCATATTGTTATCAAGTCTATCAAATAATTTATGATTGTAATAAATATGAGGAAGCATTGTCTTTTTTTTTGGAGAATATTGAAAGAGCGTTTGCAAGTTTGGCACACAACTAACCTGTAACTTATCATCCTCTTCTTTTTGATTCCTGTATCTAAATTCCTCGGATTGACTATGATTTTCAGGTTCAGATTTCGGTTGCTTGAGCTCCGGTGGTCGTCGATTCGCGTTGTTTTGTTTGTCCAATGCCAATAAAGTGTTGGCAGCTTCGTATTTGTCTTCAAAAGTGATGCCCGCTTTCTCGGCTAAAGTCTCTAAATATTGAAGCGGCCTCTTAGTTGGTTTTATCTGAGTTTTAGATTTATCAGCCTGACTGTTACCAGGTGACTGTTTGGGAACAGTTTTAGTTATAGTGATACTATTTTTATTGCACTCATCTTTCTTATCGATTTTTGGCTCTAACGTAAAATAATTTTTATGATAGTTGTTATCCTTATCTTTCTCACTGTTGAGGTTTCCGTTCTCTATAAGTGTTATAGTAGTGGAATTGGCAACTTTTAATGTTTTGTCTTTGGAGTCGTCTTTAGGTTGTACGGGCTGGGCCGAGCTGTGTGAGGGAGATAGCAGCTGTTGAGCAGGCACATGCTGCGTCACGGGCACGTTAACACTCTGTAGATCAGAGGAATGCAACTGTTTGTCCGCCGGCTTAGAGATCTGTTGTTGGTAACTAGAGCCCTGCGGCTCCTTTTCTTGATCTTTTTTCTTTTGTGCGTTGTCTAGGATTTCAGACCTGGAATAAAGAAACGCCGTTCATTGTATGCTATCATTTATAACACTAAGCTTGTGCAGTTAATCTATCAAGTACTTAGTCACAAGGTATATTAGTTATTAATTGTTCGAATGGTAACACAATAGTTGAAGAACACACAACAATGACAGAACACAAATGAATCTCATCGCGTACAATATACTGGTTAGGGTGTTAAAATAAATCTCTTTTTACCGTTGTTCACCTTGAACAGATAATGCGTTTCACGGAATATTTCCTTAGGACTTTTTAAGCTTTTTTATTTCCTTTGTTTAGTTTAGTAGTAAACCAACAAAAGGAAACTACTTATTAAAATATTTAAAACTAGCCTATTGATGATATACAAAACAATATTAAGACAATGTGGGGCTTATCCCCTAATGGCGTATAAAAAAAAGCAGGGTCTCCCGACTCAGTGTTAGCCGACGAAAAACCAGTTTAGAGCTTACAACCTGCCCGTTTCTGAAGTTCAAAGGATGATGACCACAGGTGGGTATAATTACGGCCCTAATGTTAAATTATGAATGAGTACGAGACCAAAGACTACTCTTATATACCTATTCTAATGCTATAATTTGCTAAGTATGTATAATTAGAATGTTATTAATAGGTTGATATAGCATAACTTCTGCTAACTACTTATGTTATATTGGCTGTTTACGGTAATTAGGTATAACATTTAGGTGGTAATTATATTAAAAGTGTTAAATAATAATAATGAATTAGGTGTACTGATTTCTTAAGTTATATGGCGATTATTGTCTCTCTGATCATGAACCATAGATTAAAAAGTATAGGTAACTAACGTTCTATATTTAGAAAATAACTTATTAAAACTAATTAATGCTAATATTTGGACCGTTTTGTGCAGGAATGAACCAACCCACAAAAAGTTTTTTTATTAATGCCAACATGATCTACATCGTTAATATACCACATTGATGTGATTTTTTTTGTTTTGTTTCTGCACAACACGGTCCATTTAAAGTTGATTTTTCAATAGCCAGATATACTGGGTAGGTACCCCGGCTTCGGAGCAAGGTAATATTTAACAACCGACTTAAAGAAAGGAGGCTAACAATTCGTCGGAATCTTTTTTGTATGTATGTTCCCGGACTACTCGATGACGCCTGGGCCGATTCAAGAAATTCTTTTTTGTTTAAAATGGTATACTTCCCTGGTCCCATTGGTACCAACTCAGAATCTGACGATGGGATCCCAGAAAAGTCGAGGACCACCCTCAAATGTTATAGTATGTTTTATATATTTTCTAAAGCTATTCAGGTATTTGTGTCTGGTACTCCTCATCTCATGTTGCTGTGCTGATGATGGAAAATATAACTCCTTAACTATTAGGAGTTGGTGGATAATTCTTTCAATATTATAGGCTCGTATAGACCGCTACTTATGTTCCTTTGAGCTATTCAGGTGAGCTGATGATAGAAGGTAAATCTCCTTGTTAGTTATTATATTATATTTGAGAGCAGCGATAGCTCAGTTGGGAATGGTACAGACTCCAGAGACGAGTATCGAGAGGTTCGAGACCAACTCCAACATGGAGGATACACCTCTGACTTTTCTATGTATGTTAAGTGTGTTTTCTTTAATATCGCTTGCTATAACGGTGAAGGAAAACATCGTGACGAAACTTGCATACCCGAGAATTTCTCCACACGAATTTCGAAGGTATGTAAAGTCTACCAACCCGCAATAGGCCAGCGTGGGAGACTAAGGCCCCCCAACCGCTCTCATTAGTAGAGGATGCCCGTGCTCAGCAGTGGGACAGTAATATTACAGGGATAATATTATTGTTATATTATATTTTGTTAATTGCTGCTCCTAATGAACTCCACACTTACACACGCTAATGGGTTTTACGGGTAGCTGTGCCGTAGATTAATAATAAATAGCAGTTAGAGATTAGCACTAACAATGCCACAGACCGCATACAACTATCCCTTTCACTTCTGGCAACTTCCCAATAGTCCGTCTAGCTCGCTCTTGCCGAAACTGCCCGAGGTGGCGAGGAAACATAAATAGAGTTAGGACAAGGACAGAAACAGCCACGGGCAAAAAGGGCGAGATATCACGCCTGCGAGTTGTGATTTTTTTTATTAACAACTAGCTGTTGCTCTCGGCTTTGTTCGCGAGGATATCATATGGGAACCGTAAATGTATCTGGGATAAAAAGTAGCCTATCTTAAGCCGGGTCTCCTGCACTAGCTTTTTCGAAACTAAACAGTAAATCGTCTTTATAAACATATATTTTATAGCAGAGATTGGCAAACGAACAGATGGGTCACCTGATGGTAAGTGATCTCCACCGCCCATAGACACACATGCCACAAAAAGAATCATGGGTGCGTTGCCAACCTAAAAGGAGGGAATGAAAGGGGAGGGAAAAGGAATTGGGAAAGGGAGGGGGGAAATGGGCCACCGGAAATCTCACTCACCGAACGAAACGCGACAGCAAGCCGCCACTTTACGTCGGTTTTCTGTGAGACAGTGGTATCTAACCGGTCGAGCCGGCCCATTCGTGCTGTAGACGTTACTGTCTACAGCGTTTCTCTATCACTCAAATTTTAAATTAATTAATTAAATACACCCAACAGTCACAAAGTCCTGACCCCACACTAGGTATAACCTGTACCGCGGGTGTCAGAGACTATGAGAGACTTTCGGTCTCTCTATTTTGTGTAATGTTTTAGTACAGGAGATCCGGCTTTACTTGCTGTTAATGTAACTTTCCATGAGTGAAAGTTCAGTTCTTGAGTTTCAATAGTTTTTGAACCTTCTCATTATATAAAAAAAAAGTTTCAATAATTTTTGAGCTTTATAAAAATCTTTCCTTTTTATAATACTACTAGGGTACTGATTTCTTAAGTTTACGCGAATATGATACATTGAAATAAAAATAAAACTCAGTCTGACCCGTGACAACGAAGACTGCAAAGCCTTCGAAACGTCGGGAATAAAAATTAAAACCTAATCGTGATAGAATCCGTAAAAATAGGTTTATTTCAACTACTAGGGTAGTAAAGACTATTTAGATGAAATACCTTTACACAACATTATTATTAATTACAAAAGAAAATTAAAATGATTATTAGAAGTAGATCTTCGTATGCTTCTCATCGGCAGAATCATAATTTATAATTACGCCGATTATCAATTCCTGGCGGTGTGAATATTTAAAGTAACACAATAATGTGAAAATAAATCTAATTAATTGATAATAAAGTATTATTTTAATCTATAAATGTAAATAGTATTGAATATTTATGTAAATTTATAAGCTGTGGAGGTACTTAATTGGATAATATCACGGATGATAATATAGTCTTAATTTCGGATTATAATAGTGTTTTAGCATTTGTAAGAACAAATACTAGAATAAACATTGCTTGCACAATAGGGAACGTGCATGTCATTGTTTTAGTTCATTGTAAAGAACTAGGTCCCAAATAAACACACCAGAAACAAAAACATGAAAATATGCACGAATCATTTAATTATCGCAAATCAAAAATTGACTTCAAAACCTCGCGCTAAAAAAGGACGTGACGTCACCACATAGAAATTGCTTTTTGTTGACATGTCAGTTGACATTGACGGCTAGTGACATTGTCTACAATGACATTTAAACCTCTTTATTTGCTTATCGTAAAAAATTCCCCATACCGAATAAAACAAATTTCCCCAAAAATGTTGAATCGGTTTCAATAACGAAGTAAATATAAGTTTCACTCATGAATTCTGCGCGGAGCGGTGGGAAAGTTACAAGAAGAAAAGAATTTGGAAAGAGGAGGACCTCCGGAATCTCATTCATCAATCACCATGCTAAACATAACGACAGTTTTCCGCAAAATTCGGGAAAAATACCCCAACTTAGAAACAGTGCACAACGCAACCACGAAATAGTGTAAGCAATGACGTCACTTGAGTTTTGCAATAACGTTCCATTATACGTAATTTCTAATTCACATAGTAAAATATCAATTATTTATTACAGCATATTTCAAGGTTTTGTTTATTGATTTATCAACACAATTACTCGTTATAATTTTCGTCCAAGTTCCCCATTCTGCTTGGCAGTAGAAATGGATACTGCGATACTAGGTCCCGCGGTCGGTCCTGATGAGGCACCGGGAAAATCCTGCGCTTCTGGCCAGAGCTAGGCTGGCCAAAGTTATACCTGCCATTCGCGTTACGAACAATGGACCTTTTTAGGCGTTTGGGTGAAAATTTACATAACATCTATGTATCTATCTAGATGGCCTCTAGCCCCTAAGAGTCCTACTTACAGTCTATCACGTCCTCACTCCATCAATTATGAGAAAACTTATTTTCAACACAACGCTTTAAGAACATAAGCTGATTATGTTAAGAGCATCAACAATACATTTTAGATTGCTCAGGAAAAGAAAGCTTATTATCTAGCGTGTATAGTTTGAACTGGAAAAAACTAAATGCAGTGAAAATAAGGTTATTTCATGAAAGTAAGCACATCTGCTAGAGATCTCCTTTCGATAGAGAAGATTAGAAATAAGCTGCTTTTACAGAATACAGCTTATGTTGTATTACAATGGATACAAAGAGCTTTTTGAGAGAAAGAAACAGACTAATCTCTGAATACTCATACACTCAAATTCGCCTTATGTCGTTTAAGGCCGCCAAAATTGTATGGTGAAAATCAATGTAAGAAGCCGTTAGTTGAGTAGCGTTCCAGTTTTGGGCGTAAAATATATAACTAACATACTATGCCTCAATGCGTATCGTAAAAAATCCTATAACGTTATTAGGGCGATTTAGTGATACATAAGCTCACGCCTATATCCCCGAAAAGCTAGGCACAGGCGCACTAACGAACTAGAACACCCAAATTTCGCCGTGCTTATTCCCGCCCCAGATGTGATAGGGGGCGAGCCTATACCCATATTATCGAGCACAAACTCGTCTCCAAGCTCATATTGAAAAAAAAAAATCAATATAACTGCCTAACCTAAAATTACTTACTACTAGGTACAACTTAATTTCTAACGCAATTAAGTTGAAAATTGAATGGCACCATGTAAATTTTATACTTTAGATAAAATATTTTAATATTGTAATTTCCCGCTTACAAAAGAACCAACGTCATCGTCTGCGATGTCAGACACTTCCGGTGACGTTTTTCTATAAAGTATCTTCAGTATACATATATCTCATGAACTTATCAAAATACTGTCTGAACGCACCCATATAAATAAGAATCATATTTTATATGCGTATATTTTTTTATGTATAAAACTTGTATAAAGGCGTAATTAATGCAAGAGGCAGTCTCTAGTCCAGTCTATCTGACGTCTATGCTGTAGACACAATGAGGAAAGAAATGTTTTATTTATTTATTTTTCTTTAGTCCTTGTATAAACTCAATGATAAAGAAAAAATATAAGGACTTGGCATATCTACGAATAATACTTTGCTTTGAAGCCGGTCTCGCCATTTTTGTTTCGCGATCTATTTATATGTATGTAAAGCCGGGTCTCCTGCACTAGCTTTTTCGAAACAAAACACTAAATACACATACGCAAAACCACGATTTTAGCTGTCACCTGCGCGTAGAACAATGGACCATAGATAAAAAATGCATGGTTTGTGTAGATGTTTTGTGTAATGTTTTTTTTTTTTGCAGGAGACCCGGCTTAATTTGTCACCATGTCATAATAATAAATATCGTATAAGTACTTATTGATTTTATTATAAATAGCGTGTTTTATTTAGAGGTATAATAATATTATTTACAGAATGTGAAGATGCCTAACTGCTATAATAATGCGATCTTTCTTTCGCAAAGTTGCCATTTTGGTTTCTTTCCATACATTATGCGTGCTTCATTTTTTCCTAGATAGGCGTCATTCTCTGATTTTTCTTTAGTCATTGTGTAGACTCTAATTTATGATGTGTTTAAATAGAGGACTAGTACATAATCATGATATACTTTAGTAAACACACTGGCCTGCATAATATTGTACCTCTATAGTAGAATATAGTATACGAACTTTCTATCTTGCTTGCCCTTATCCTATCTTAATGTGGGGTCAGCGCAAGACACTTTTTAAAGATGTCGCGGAAGCTATTAGGCTTAGTTTTTACAACCTATCTATCCTAGTCTACCTGACGTCAACCCAACCCACTGTGGGGATCAAAGTATAGAATACTGACTACTTTACATAAATTCTATGACATAAATAAATGATATAAAGCCTACAGGTGTGTATGTTCAAATTAATACAAGCTGTAAAAGATCCATAAATTGTAAAGATGCACCTAACAAATTACGGAAGTTCATTATTATTTAAGTTAGCCATTAATATTCATAGAATGTGTTTTTGTAATTCTCGTTTAATTTATCATCATAATATTTAGAAATAGTAACGTTTGCTCGTACATTTTGAATGCATTTCATGCCGCACGCAAGCCTCACCTCCTGCACTAAAACATAACACAAAACACCTACACAAAACAGACAGCCTCCTTAGCACAGCGGGCAAGTAACGGGCTGTGAAACGTGAGGTCGTGGGTTCGATTCCCGCACCGAGAACAATGTCTGTGTGGCCCACAGATATTTGTTTCGGGTCTGGGTGTTGTGAGACCGAAAGTGTCTCGTAGTTCCTGGTACCCACGACACAAGACTCGATCTTAGTGTCACTGTTGGGTGTTAAAAAAAATTGTATTTCTACAAATGTTTGTCTATAGTACATTGTCCCAAGAGCAGGAGACAGCGAAATTCATTGTTTTGCGTATATGTTTTTGTGTTTTGTTGTGAGAAAATTTAGTGCAGGAGATGCTGCTTTACATTATTAAAAAATACTTACACAATATAATTTTATTCATTTATGAATGTAAATACAAACGCGTGGCAGTTATCGATTATTTCCTATGCTAAAAATACTATCTCGATGGCGTAGTTGTATTTCGGTACAGCTACCGTCCTGAGTTTTCGGGTTCGATCCCCGAATCAGGCAGGGATATTGGAATTTTCAATACCAGCTCGAAGTCCGGAATTTGTTCCCAATATGGCAATAGGCTCACCGCCTATCTTAACTGAGACGGAACTAAGCTCGGCGAAATCCGTCTAGTTCGCTAGTGCGCCTCTGCCTATCTGAGATTATTACGTTATATTTTACTAATACTTTAAACGCGAAAGTTTGTGAGTATATGTGTATGTTTGTCACTCTTTCATTCAAAAACGATTTGATGGATTCTGATGAAACTTTACAGTATTTCGATGTATAACCTGTAATACATCGGAATAACACATTTATCCCGGAAAAGAAATGTCCACGCGAGGAGCAGCTAAGAGTAAAAAATAATGCAAAAACAGACAAACGGACAGATATGCACATGGCGAAACTAAAAGGTTCCCCTGTAGAGAAAAATACCGAAGACCTATCTTCAAATTGTGAAACATACGTGCATACGTGTCAAATAGCTCAGTTGGGAATGGTGCGGATTGCCGAGACGAATGTCGGAGGTTCGAGACCAACCCCAAAATAGAGCATACACCTCTAACTTTTCTATGTTAAGTGTGCTTTCTTTGTGAATTATCACTTGCTATAACGGTGAAAGAAAATATCATCAGGAAACCTGCATACCCGAGAATTTCTTCACAAGAATTTCGAAGATATGTAAAGTCTACCAACCCGCATTAGGCCAGCGTGGTGGACTAAAAAATAACCCACTCTCAGTAGTAAAGGAGGCCCGTGTCCAGCAGTGGGACAGTAATAGTACAGGGCTAATATTATTATATAACGTGTTATGTGTTCGCGTATGTGACGACAGCCTCCGTGGCGCAGCGGCGAGCAGCCGGCTGTGAAGCGAGAGGCCGCAGGTTCGATTCCGGCATTGAGACAAATGTTTGTGTGGCCCACAGATATTTGTTTCAAGTCTGGGTGTTGTGAGACTGATAGTCTCTGACACCCATTATACAGGTTATATCTAGTGTGGGGTCAGGAGAACTAGGTATGTGACTGTTGGGTGTATTACTATTGCCCCTTACTTATAAAAATATTTAAGCGCTGCTTATCTTTATACCATAGGTTGTCCCTTTCATTTATAAACAATGTAACGCAAGGAAAAAAGTGACAGGTCATTCGTAACCATTTGCTCAGCTAAAAATGCTGTTTTAAGTAAGGCCCATTATATTTATTATAAGTTAGTATAAAGAATAAGTCTTGTATGTACACAAAGAAATTTACAAATTCTGTTATGAACATTTAAGACAGTGGGTAAAATGGAAAACGAAGCCATTTAAAGTACGGAGTAACTTGTTAACATTGCTTGTTACCCTAGCTTCATTTGTTTGTTGAACAATAAAACAAAAAGTGACCACTGAATAAAAATATTCACCTGCGAGAAAAACCTTACAATTGGAAAACAAAGCGTTATGATCAACTTTTGTTCCTTGGAAAAAAATAACTGCCACCATTGCTAAAATTAGATTTCGTGAAAAAACATGAATGAATATACAAAAACGTTCTTGTATTATGAAAGAAATCTTGATTTTTAATATGTAAGCACAGAAAAGCTATAGCTTTTATACCAGGTTATAACCTGGTACTTTTTTTGATACAGATAATCAGAGTCGTCATCATCATAATCCTCCCCCAAAGATTTCCAGATCGACCTGTTGGAAGCGGCCTGCATCCAGCGACTTCCTGCGTCCTTTATCAGATAATATAATGAACAAATAATCACAAGTTTAAAAACTGAACTGACCGACTTCCAATTTACCGATCGTGACCAAATTTATATGGGACCACCCTTGAAATAAGCTCTATAGAACACAAAATGAATTTTGAAAATCGGTCCACATTTGGCGGAGATATCGAGTAACATACATAAAAAAATATACAGACGAATTGAGGACCTCCTTTTGTGAAAGTCAGTCGATAATTTCGCGCAGAACACAGATGCAAACAATAGGTACATACATACATAGGTACATTTGCTAATTCTTTCTTTCTATCTTTCTACCTGTCCTTATCCCACTTTTAATGTGGGGTCGGCCCAACACACTTTTTCAAGTATGTTGCAGAAATAATTTGGCTAAGTTTTTACGACCGGCTGCCTGCCTGACGTCAACCCCCTCTGAGGGGACCAGTCCCGGGCAAATTAAATTAGAAAATTCGCTTTGCCTGACCTGGGAATCGAACCGACGACCTCCCGGTCCACAGCCCATACATGCTGCCACTAGACCAAGGAGGCGACTAATTGCTAATTAATTAAAGAAAAAAAATACCGTTTGATTTCCTAAAACGAAACAGAGATGATGATGGTAGTGATATTGTTGCAAGAAATGAAAATAGTAGAGGTAATTAATTTTTTTGTGACACGTGCTTAGACATCGCGTCGCAGCCATGAAGCGAAAGACCACTGGTTCTATTCCCGCACCGAGACAAATGATTGTGGCCCACAGATATTTGTTTTGTGAGACCGGATTTAAGGAACATTAATGTAAAGGAGTAAAATTCTATGATAATCATTATTATGAGATACCTGCCGTAATGGGAAGTAAAAGAAAAATAATTATGCAAATCACTATATCAATATTATTAAAACGGTTAAATTAAAAATATACAACACATTTAAACAAATTCTACTTTAATATGCAAATCTTATCCGTCGTTTAAACATTTATTATTTTATTCAAATAAAAAAATAGTTTTTGTCTCTATCGTGCAATTAGCATTTGGCCTACGGTAGCAAGTGACAAAATAATCGAACGACAATTTTGAATGCAAATATACTAATCTTATTACTATTATAAATGCCTCGGTGGCGTGGTGGTATTTCGGTACGACTACGGTTCTGAGGTCTCGGGTTCGATCCCCGGGCCGGGCAAAATGATATTGGATTTTTCCATATCAGCCCGCAGTCTGGAATTTGTGACCGATATGGCGATAGGCTCGCCCCCTATCACATCTGGGACGGAACTAAGCTAGGCGAAATGTGGGTGTTCTAGTTCGCTAGTGCGCCTCTACCTACCCCTTCGGGGATACAGGCGTGAGCTTATGTTATGTTATGTTATTATAAATACGCAAGTGTGGATGGAGGGACGTCCGTTACTCAGTCAGTTTGAGTGGTAGAGCCACGCTGTAGACATAACGTCTACAGCACGAATGGGCTGGCTCGACCGGTTGGATACCACTGTCTCACAGATAACCGACGTAAAGTGGCAGCTTGCTGTCGCGTTTCGTTCGGTGAGTGAGATTTCCGGAGGCCCATTCCCCCCTGTCTTTCCCTATCCCTTTTCCCTCCCCTTCCATTTCCTCTTTTTAGGTTGGCAACGCACCCATGATTCTTATTGTGTCTTGGGTATTCTATGGGCGGTGGAGATCACTTACCATCAGGTGACCCATCTGTTCGTTTGCCAGTCTCTGCTATAAAAAAAAAGTGACGCCACAACAGTTGTCTGACACTGCGATAGATTATAGTCTGGAATAGCACTTAGGGCCACATGGAGCTCCGCAATAAATCTCTATTTATCCCAAATCTTGATTTAAAGATAGGAGTGAGCTGTGGGATAAATCGAGATAAGGTGTAAGTCTGGATTAGTAACAGCCCTGCAAGTCGCCCTAGGTAATATCATGTCAGTCTAATCTCACTAATCTGACGTTCAAAATTACCAAATGACAAGTTCTCGAATCTAACGCAATATTAGCGCACTCTTTAACTCGATTTCGGAGGAATTTTAGGTCAATGAATGAAACCGAATCGAAATAAAATTCGAATCGAGTGTCAAGAGTTCTCGTGAGATATCGAGTATCGAAGCGAACGAAGTCGCGAGCAACAGGTAGTTTTAGAAAATTTTGTAACGTAGTGTAATAATCACAAGTTTAAAAACTTAACTGACCGACTTCCAATTTACCGATCGTGACCAAATATATGGGACCACCTTTGAAATAAGCTCTATCGAACACAAAAAGAATTTTGAAAATCGGTCCACTTTTGGCGGAGATATCGAGTAACATACATAATAATATAGAGACGAATTGAGGACCTCCTCCTTTTGTGGAAGTCGGTGGAAAATTCGAATCCTTGGATCATATTACTAGTTATTTTTTTCAAATACTGCCTACTTTATTATCGTATGAGATTGATTTAAGATAAAACCAGTTATTTTGTAAGTATCGATTAATCGGATTTTTTAAAATCAAAACCGTTGTCCTCCAAAAAAAAATTATGTCCGCACATTACTTGAACATTTTATAATGTTTCGGGAACTACGAGACTCTCGGTCTCGCAATACTCTACACAAAAAATCATTTGTAAGCTTATTGGCGTTAATTTGTCTCTATAAGGAAATCGAGCCCGCGATTTCTCGTTCCCATTCGGCATTGGTCATACTGCATTTGAGGGTAATAGGGACATAGTCCTGACCCCACACTAAGATCGAGTCTTGTGTCGTGGGTATCAGGAACTACGAGAGATTTCGATCTCGCACCCAGACCTGAAACAAATATCAGTGGGCCACACAGACATTTGTCTCGGTGCGGGAATCGAACCCGCGACCCCGCGTTTCACAGCCAGCTACTGGCCCGCTGCGCCACGGAGGCTGTCAGACAATATTGAACCTCCTAAGTTAGATCCTATGGGCCTTACTTATAAAAGCATTTTTAGCTGAGCAAATGGTTAAGAATAACCTATCACTTTTTTCCTTGCGTTACATTGTTTAAAAATGAAAGGGACAACCTATGGTTAAGCAGCGCTTAAATATTTTTATAAGTAAGGGGCTATATTATTGCAATAGGTAGAATCCTAGCTTACTAACAAACATTTGAAAGATGTGATTGAATTTGAATGTTAGTCTTATTCAGGTAAGTTAGTAAACTGATTGCCAGATGGAGCGCAAATTTCCCGAAATTCCAGACCGCGGACTGATACAGAACAGAAAAATCCAATATCATTTTGCCCGAGTCGAACCCGAGACTTCAGGATGGTTCTCAATTAAATATGAGGCAGTTAAAATCTTGAAATTTTGGTATTCTTAGAACTTGAGTAACATCAGAGGCCATAGAAACAAAGTTCCCTCTTTACATGATGCTAATAATAACATTTATGTACAGAAGATAGATTGGAGTCATATCTGATAAGAGATAAGTGTCTCTATATTTCGCGAAGATATCTAAGCGCCAGCCGACAACATAAATATGTTATTGTTTACATCTATAACTGGAAATTATTATTTATCAACTACTCATATGTGATTAGGATATGGTTTTTATCACTTTACAATTATAGATATTAATTTCCACTAAACTGTCGCACGAAATTTGGTGCACTGTCGGCGGTCGCACTTTATGGTGACTCTACATTTACTGATCACGAATCATGATAAACGATCTTAATCGGCGTGTGCAGACAGATCGCGCAAATGAACCAATCGAATTAAGTCATTTGACGGCGTCATCTTCAAACATTATTCTTATTGGCTAATTTTTGATCTGCACACACTTGAGATTATTTATTGATACCGATTGTTAGAGATAATAGTAGAGATGACAACTTTACACTTCAATCTCTTATTCAACGACCTACGTTTTTTTGTTATTTTCCTTTATTTTAGTCAATGTTATACACTCAATTTGTAAGACTTCAAAAAAGAGCTATGTGGGCCGATCCCAATCAAATGAAAATGCTCCGGCGGCTTCACACTGGGCATTTATTAATTTTGTAACTTTTTAGATAGATCAGTTGCATGTACATTTCAAAACAATAAACTAATCGCGACGTCTACTCCGTACTGTTTGGTAAGGAGTTTACTCCGTATTCCTTTTACAGGGGGGTTACCACCACATCTAATGGCAGTATTATTATAATCTTATTTCGTTTTTTTGTACGGGAATCGGTACAAGTAAGATCATAATAATACTGTTATAAAACCCCACATCTTGACCTTTATATTGGACTTTCATCTTGAACATAATATTGTTAAAGTGTTTCAGTTAAACTTTATACATTAACACCTACTAAATGGCATCTTGACCGAATTAATACGAAACTTTTTACTGACCATATTATTTAAGGGCTCATTTAGGTTAAACTTCATACAATAATATAATATTGAAGGCATTGTCATCATCATCATCATCATCATCATCACCATCATCAGCCATAGGACGTTCACTGCTGAACATAGGCCTCCCCCAAAGATTTCTAGATCGACCTGTTGGAAGCGGCCTGCATCCAGCAACTTCCTGCTACCTTTATCGGGTCATCGGTTCACCTTGTAGGTGGACGTCCTACGCTGCGCTTGCCGGTACGTGGTCTCCACTCGAGAAATTTTCTGCCCCATCGGCTATCAGTTCTACGAGCTATGTGCCCTGCCCACTGCCGCTTCTTTGAAGGCATGCGACGTTTAATACATGTTATTTTAATTATTGTTCAATATATTAAGTTATTGCCTGTTCTAAATAAACTTTGTTCCTTTCTTAACATGTACTGAATGGTAGAGCCCTGTAGCACGCTGTAGACATGTCTACAGCATGCTCAACCACATTATTACCTCACAGGTATCTAACGTGGATTTATTGGCACCTAGCCATTGTGTTTCGTACGATCAGGAAATTTTACAAGGATATTCTACTACACTGGAGCACAGAAATACCAACATAAAATAGACCACAAATCCAAGGTTGTAAACGGCTTGATCTCGATTTGAAGATTGTAACTAATTTTATTGTTCTTCGGAAGGTTTACCACACGATTATCTAAGATTAGATTAATAAGAACGGGTAATAAAATAGGCTGGAGAATACAATAAACTGGGATTATAGCAATAAACCAAAATAAATAGTAAAGAAAGGTGGGGAAAAGGCGAGTAGGGCGACGGGACTATGTTTTAATGTCTATGGTAATACTAAAACGGCATTGTCATAGACTCGCGCTTTTCATGGATAGGCAGAGACAAGAGGCACATCAAGTCGCGCACGACATGCTGTAAAGCCTCATTCACACGAGCACTTTTCAACGATCGTTAAAAAAGCGTCTCAACATGTCTGTTCATATGAGTGTTCGAAAATCATTCTTGTCCTGTTGCTAATAAGGTACATATATTCTACATGCCGCCGCTTTACTACATAGTAACATCCCTACATGAAACTATACTATGGTAAAAACACAGCCATCCATGTTTGTGAGTAAAAATTATAAATTAGGGAGCGTACCCATACTACGTACGTGATCCATTTTTTAAATTTTTATGCCCCCCTCCTCCTTCGGTGACCACCCGTAGTATATGACAAGACCCCCTCCCCCTCTTTTCACGTAGTTATTTATAAAAATGGTTTTAAATCATTTCTCGAAGAAAAGTAGAAAAAACATATTATGTGTTGCCTGTGAGTTTACAAAGTGCTAAACGCTGCGCTCATATTTGAATATAGCTCGAGAAAGCACGAGATTTCCCTAGAGGATATTGACTACGTGACGAAAATCTAAGACCCCCCCAACAGCCCAGACAAGAATGGGTCACGTAGTATAGGTACGTTCCCTTATAATCGAATTGTTAATTAAACGAAGTAAATTGATATTTATATTTGACATTGTTGCCACTTTTTCATGAAATGATAAAAAGTGAACTAGATCAATCACTATATTTTGGAAGTAAGCAATATTATTTTGTAAAATGACATTTTGATCTGGCAGTTTACTCCGTTAAATTAGCAATCGTACCTACTATAGTTAAAGGATGACTGGGGAAAATGGGCCTCAGTGACATATTTTTATTGACTCAATTTTTTTTAAGGAATTATAACTATGATATTATGTTCATTTAAAATAATTTGTATTTTTTATCGTTTTTTTCTTATACTTAAAAGATGATGATGTTACAAACATTGTGTCCGGAATTTACAAGTAAATTAAAAATAAGTGGATTGGTACTAAGTTGGATTGGATTTTTATCTCTAGCTCTACCTTTAACTTACAACTTACTCTACCAGAGCTTGATAGCTTTAACATAACTAACCATTTGAATGCATCCCGAGTTACAAGTCTCAACTGCCTAGCAGTTAAATTATAAAACTTTATCGTCTCAGCCAATTTGTTGGTAAATGGCAAAAGTATGCGGAAAGGTATGGAAATATTTCGTGTACGCACACACCTGCACTCTGTCAGAGTTAACAACGTAGTGTGAATGTCGTTACGAGTTACGAAGTAGCAACTTATTATTTACAATAGACCCATGCTACATAGTTCTTTCATTTTACTTACCGTCTCCACTTGGGTTATAAAGTTATACACCTATTTAGGGACAGATACCTAAATAAAAACGGCCCGTCATTATTTCACAAGGGGAAGCAAAAAATAATGAAAACGTGCGGGAAAGAGAGAGAGCGCTATGCGAACGCGTGTGGCACGACAGAGAAAAGGTGAGCAAAGCCCACTAGGGGAGTTAAGCGCGAACCGGTTCTGCATGTGTGCAGACAGACGGTTCACAGCTCCCTCCCTCCCCTCGGCTGTCGACCCTCGAGTCTCGACAACTCCAGTGTGGAGCGCCTCACACTGACAGCTTTTCCCCGAAGCGTTGCAATAATAATACCGGCCACGGTCGGGGCCCTACTTTGTTCCGCACAAGCTTTTAGGGTGCGTTGAGCGCTTTTTTTACAACTAACTAAAGCATAAATATCCACCGGTAGGCCCAACGGGCACGTTATGTTATTCAAACACAATATGAACCCTTTCTCCTTCTGTTGTTGGCGTGCTGAAAGTCGAGCCGGCACACGACAGTCGCCAATGTTAGCGCGATATAATTATGCATATGTATACACGTATCGTGATCCACTGTGATGACGAATGAACACCTCGGCTCACCATGTTTAGCCACACGCGACGCACTCACCCACACCAGATCGCAACCGTAAAGTAAAAAAATAACATAAAATACCTTTTGGTGTAAAAACCATAAGAACAACGTTCCATCGTTTCAAAATAAAAGGTTAACTGAAACGTAAGAGCCGTCCCATGCGGCAATGATTAAAAGAAAATACAAACAAAAAGGTGAGGATCGAGACATTCGCACGGGTGAAAGTAAACACAACACTTATTATCGACGAAAACGACATACAAACACACTTTATCGACAGTCCGGTGCCCGTGTCATTGTAACAATAACCTTCTTTTCGAATGGCGAAACACGACTGTGTAGTATGCTCGTGGTACCGGCACGCCGCACCCATGCCCCCCGCCTCACCGCACAGAGACGCTCTCTATCGCCCTCGCCAATGGTACGCCTGCTGAGCGCTGAGCTCCGTCATTGGTTCGCTCGCTTTACGGCTATTCCACAAACAAAACCGGTTGCCAAGAACGGCACGAAAGGGCGCGAGGGACGAAATTATTTAGCCTTGTGCGATTATTATTATTGTTAGTCTTTCTCTTTCCCTCTCGCTCTCGCCCGCAGAGTTAAATGCGCCAACTGAAATGGCGTGAGATTTTTTGTTGCAATGTTACTTTTCTTTCCGCCGACCATTTTTAGTTTATAGTTTTACAAGAAATAGGTATTAGGTAAATTGACTTTTTATAACTCATAATAAGTGCACATGTATTAAAAATAGTTTAGCGAGAACTCATCTACATATATAAAACACAAACGTACATAATAATTATAGCTCAACGTTTTTTTGAATCCATATTTATAACTATAGCCTATTTTTATACATAATTATTAATTATCTGTTATTCAAAGTCGGTGGGTACCGATTTTCAACCCCAAATGCTCCCCTAACCTACCCTACCCTTGTGAACTTGATGAAAGGGGATGGTTGCCCCTCCCCCGAAGCACTCTAATTTTTGTACATAATTAAACTGATAACAAATAAAACAGCTGAAAACTATGTCTATACATGTAAACAAATAATAACCTTGAAATTTTTTAATACATTTAAAGGGATTTTACTTTAGACAGAGAATTTACGTAACTTCCAGTACTTTAAATGTACGATGAAATTTTAATAATGAGTAAAATAACGCAATTACTCATTAAACTCGATAATGTCAAGAAATATCTCTACAATAAAGCATTCACGAATTATTGCCTTTTCATCTGGTTTAATTAAGTCTGTTTTTGAGTGAATTTTATTTAATTATGTTTATGATGAATGATTCTGCCATATTAATTAAAATATCTATAATATAAATCCAGAGGAAAATAGGGCTCTTTTAACCGTCCTTTTAAATCTCGCGATTTTCGACTTCTTACTTATTCTACGATGTTACATCATAATATAGTAATAGCTTATTATTTTTGCCAGGCAATATAGGGAAACTAATCATCGAATATAATACGTAATAATAGTATGACTCTACATCTAAGCTCTACTATAAGCTGTTTTGTTGTACAGCGCCATCTTACAGCAAGTAAGGAAACCAAAAAAATTTATTAAGCGCCATCTGTAGAACAATCCTTACTATGCTTGGTACGCTATCTGAGTGTACTACATCGGGAGTCCTAATTCCTAACATGAACAGTAAAAATGGAAAAATAACTGTAGATTTTATGTTTATAGATTTTGTAATATAGTACACATGCAAATAAAGAATGGGACCCCAAATGGGAAAATATATTTTTCTATTTAATTTGATTAATTTGATACCTAAAGTATGAGCAAGAGGCAAATAAAAATAATATGTACTGTCATTTCGGGTTACTTTCTTTATCTACTTTATGCACAGTCTCTACATTTTAGTACAGTAGCTACCGGTATAGTAATATAGATTTTAAATTATTTTGTTTATTATAAGTACTTTTTAAAAAGAAGAGACTTTTTATATAGACATATATTTTTTATAGAAAAATGCGTACTATTCTGTATTTAGCTAATCTGCTATTAGAGCATAGGCTATAAAAACTACAATAATTACCAAAAAGGATTTTTCGACCCTCTTTTGGTTAGAAAACGTAAGATCTAATTGTGTACCCACAAAAAACGTGCACTGGATGCTGCAGGCTGCTACGTACCCTTTGTACGAATCCCCCATTTGTCTAAACATCAAACAATGCCTTCTAATTAGCACCTAAAACATAGGTACATAAGGTTTTGAATGCAACTTGCTTTTGTTGCACATAATACGTTTATGTACGAAACAAGGGCTCCCCAATTTGTGGACGTAACTCACCCCAAGGGTAGGGAAGGCGTCACCGGGACCCTTTATAAATTACAAGACCCTTTTCAAATGACATGGCCGCCATGATCTACGTATATTTTAATGCGTTACTGCCATTGCAGACGTAAAACAAGTTGTGGTTTTCGAGTTATAAACAGTATCCTTAGGCTAGTCTGATTAATTTTTTAGACAGACTAAACAGATTTTCTTGTAAAAAATGTCTCGAACTAAGTCAAAATCCTCACTAAGTTCATTTATTTGACTTAGACTTAGTCGAAGTTCGCTCTATAGATCTCAGCATGAGTACGAGTTTATTTTGACATTTCTCGATTCTCGAAATCGACGATAGTTTGCGTTTAGTCCATACATTTGACAAGCAGCGCCACTTTGCGGAAACTACAACGAACTAAAAAATGTATGGAGAAACTGTAAACTATCGTCGATTTGAAGAATCGAGAAAATCTTGTACTAAGGGTACAATTACGTTACACACTTCGTGGATATGTTTATGCTTCTATTATTAGTTTTTGATACAAATAAAGTGATTTTACTTTTACATCAACAAAATTCACACGTGTTTTGTTTTGTGAACTCTGGGGGGTTAACACCACCTCTTATAGCAGTATTATTATAATTTTACTTGTACCGATTCCCATACAAAACAAACGAAGAACGACTATAATAATACTGCTATAATATTAGACTATAATATTAGAGGTGGTGGTAACCCTGCAGTTGTGTGTAGCGTGTGTGTTTATTTCGTGTTACATTTATTCGACTGTTAAAAACGTTAGTTCTTTCTTAGGTTTATACCTACTAACCGTTAATTAGTATCTAACGTAAGAGATATTGCAGCCTACACAAAATACATTTTTTAAAGCAATAATTAATTTATAATCAAAGCTAAAGAACACACAAAAGTACCTATCGTTCCACACGACTGACGCTATGTAGAGAGTGAGACATAGAATTCCTATACTTTGAGGTTAGGATCCAAAAATACTATTTAACTTTCTAAAGTGCATGATGGTAGAAATGTATGAAACTAAGTGCAATTAAAATTAATAAATATAAATTATCATCATGCATTTTATAGTAAACGTAGAGCAGCCAAATTAACAATATTTTATAATGCACGAAACAGCTACTAGAAACTCATAGCAAATCCAACGATTTTCTGTAGTAACAGTGAACTGTGGATCTACATAAATGTTTATATTTTGTATTCTTTGAGGCAATCCGCCTTCTGTTAGCGAGAAAGAGACGGAAATATTGGTTAGTATTATTTTTACATTTTACATATTTGTCATGCTAAACCCAGGTAAGGAAGAAGGGGCAGAGCAAAAAACGAACAAAATACACTCAGCCACGGTTTAGTTGGTCCACCATTTTGAATCCATGTAGTAAAAAAGTAATTTAACTAAAACTAAAAGATTTTCATTCATCTGAATAAATTAGATTTCAAACAACAAAAAATGTCTCTCAATGAATTTACAAAGCGGTTGGAATAGTTTTTGCAATACTTAAAATAGTAGGTACAGCTATATCAAGCCTAGCAGTATTCAATTTCGTTTACAATAAGACTCAAAATTGTGTGGCAGTGGTAGATTAGACGATCTCTACGGGCCTCGTGTTGAGTACAACAAAAATAATAGACCAGATGAAGGCATTTTGCCTTTTAACTATATAATAGGCTGATCGATGCATCACCCTTGCCTTCATATATAGTTTAGGGTTCCCAAAAAGTGTTAGCAACGGCTCAGATTATTTAAAAATAACAAAAGGGAGTGCAGAAACCATGAATTGTACACAAGATCACATGCGATTACGGTTCCTGCTTCCTTGTTGCCGTTATTATTATACGACTTTACGCGATGCTTATTGTTATTCCACACATAGTTTTTGTTTTATCCTCCTTGGTCTACCGATATTATTCGTCCTTCTCGCCCCCACTCGGTCCTACGCATAAGTGCGTCCCTCTCTGTCACCCGCGTGGGTGTGAGTCCAGCGGCCACTGAACCCGGCACAGCTGTAAACGTCAAAAAATAATTAAAAACAGGGTGTCTCGTAACTTCGTAAGCAAGTTTGTCACCAATGTATCGTAGAGATCGATCAATTAATGGGATAGGTAGAGACGGCCGTTTGAATGGAATGGTCAGGTTTTGTAAGTGAAATCTTAGCTATTAATCTAGTTCATGTGGAATAATTCTTAGTAACGGCTGAGGAATCCGATTTATATTCGTGTTGTTTGTTTTTAACTTCAACGGGTCTTAAGTTTTTATGGAAACGAAGTATATAGATATGGGCACAAGATTTACAAACGTTTGCCTTTGTAAATTAGTTTTAAAACCAGTTATCGGTTATATAATTATTATTTTGGTCTGGAATTTGTGGGCGGAACACTAAACAGTACCAATTGAATACCATTTTATGGATTTGTCATTGAATGTACTAAGTTTTAAAATAAATGTACCTCTATATATTTGTATACTAACAAACGCTAATATTTTTAGGGCCACTTGCAACTCCGCAATAAATCTCTATTTATCTCAAATCTTGACTTAAAGATAGGAGTGAGCTGTAGGATAAATCGAGTTTAGGTTTAACTTACATTAGTAAGAGCGCTGCGAGTCGCCCTTCTAGCTATGGGAGCTAAGCTTAACTAACTTAGCTTTCGGTCTACAAATGACTTAAGTTCCGGACTGAGGGTACAGCTGCATTATCCGAGTATAATAAACTAATAAAATTAATTACATAAGCAACACCGCGAGCGTAAACTGGTTCTTTTATTTACGTAAAGTTGTATTTTATTCTTTTTAGATGTATTTATTTTTGACTGCCTCGGTGGCGTGGTGGTATTTCGGTACGACTACGGTTCCGAGGTCTCGGATTCGATCCCGGGTCGGGCAAAGTGATATTGGATTTTTCCATATCAGCCCGGAGTCTGGAATTTGTGCCCGATATGGCGATAGGCTCGCTATCCTATCCCTATCACATCTGGGACGGAACTAAGCTCGGCGAAATGTGGGTGTTCTAGTTCGCTAGTGCGCCTCTGCCTTCGCTTTCGGGGATACAGGCGTGAGCTTGTGTTATGTTATGGTATGTGTTTATTTTTTCAAGTATCTTTTCCAATACAAATTACATATTAGAATTTAGAGTGGTAGAGCCACGTTGTATTTTACAGCACGAATGGACCAGCTCAAAGATATTCACAGTACCTACATAGACGGGACAACAGAACGAACCTTATGATCCAAAAGTTGTAACCTCGTGGTCATAAGTCTCGTATCATAAATGCGATGAGGTGCAGTTTAAAGTGTGTTATATTTAAATGAGTAACGCCCGAATGGTCAAACGCTACTTAACTTTAATGGCTGCTCACATTGATTTTCCCCATACAATTTTGACAGATAAAGCGGCCTTATACGACATAAGGCCACCTTAAGTGTATGAATATTCGGCGGTAAGTGCCTTAGAAAATCGTGTCCCTAGTGTATTACCTGATGGTAAGTGATCGTACTTCTAGTAGTCCACATTCCAACTCCTTTGCCACATTACGAAAAATCACTAGTCATTTGTTAACTTTGGAGTTTAAAAGAAGGGGATATCTCACTTACTTTGTGTGGTATCAATCAGTCGTGAGTCCAAAGAGTTTGAATATTACCAACTTTAGAGGGGCTATCAAACAAGTTTCCATACAAATACATTGATCTCAAACTCCAGTAACGCCATCTACCACTGCTGGGGCGCTTATTACAATTTACACCCTAAAATGCTCTGTGAATGTTCAAGAATCACGTAATACAATTTAATTGCCTAAGCATTATTACGCGTGCACAACCCGTATGTTTCAAATACGATTGTATGACTTGTGACCTCGAGGTCACAAATCTTGGATCACAAGTTTCGCGCTGTTGTCCCGGCTATGTACTGTTGAATGTCTATGCTTAAAACACTTCTGACCACACTTTTAGGGACTCGATTTTAACATTCAATTTAACAGATGGGGCTTTACTTAAAACAGTATTTTTAGCTGAGCGAATGGTTAAGAATAACCTGTCACTTTTTTCCTTGCGTTACATTGTTTAAAAATGAAAGGGACAACCTATGGTATAAAGATAAGCAGCGCTCAAATATTTTTATAAGTAATGGGCATGATGTTTATTACACTATTAGGATTGATCAGTCTATAAGAAAGCGTAAACGATTAACGAACCAACAATAAAATGTTATAAAGTAAACACTCTTTAAAAACAATGTCCACTTTGATAAAAGTTATTCATAAAGGCCTTTATTTGTTTATTTCATTTGTTTTTTACAAACGGAAAGCTTAAACTTTTTTTAAGGTCACAGTCGAAAGGTTTCTTATTTTTCGCTACCTTTTACCATTGTTGAGCTTGAGAGAATTGGCTTCATAAGTTGTCACGTGGTCATAAATGTATCAACACGTTCCGAAACACGCAGATATAGTCAACTTTATTATGGATAGTATTCAAAACTCAGATGTAAAGAAACCAAACAAAAAGTATTGTTAAAAAAATAAACGCTCTTAGAATACGGCTATTGTCTCGCAATATTTTTTCTTTTCACTTTGATTTAATGTATACATATAATGCCATCTCAGTCTAACAAACAAAAAGCTTATACCTACAACCTTTATAAAACTTTTGTACGGGTGCATTCAAATTTAATTTAATTTTTATTTAATTCAGACAGCTATATCCATGTGTAATTAATTTATACAATAAAAATAATTAATTTTAAATTACAACAATTCTACATTACATTCATTCAAAAGATTTATCTATATTCTGCTAGCTATCAATGTTGTTGTTGATTTTTAGAGAAGTGTGAAGCTTTATTCCGTGACGTCATAGAATATGTCACATAACATAAGCTCACGCCTGTATGCCCGAAGCGGTAGGCGTACTAGCGAACTAGAACACCCACATTTCGCCGAACTTAGTTCCGTCCCAGATGTGATAGGGGGCGAGCCCGACTTTGCCCGACCCGGGGATCGAACCCGAGACCTCAGAACGGTAGTCGTACCGAAATATCACCACGCCACGGAGGCAGTCAATATGTCACTATGGTCAGAATTAGGCTTTGTTCCGAAGTATGCGTTGAGCTATAATACCCGGAAGGGAGAATACAGCCCTGGCAGTATTGATCCATCGGTCGAAGGGGAACTGTACTAAGGGATCTCGTGCTTATAGAGGTAGAAGCACCTCTCTCATAAACCTTATCTTCTAAAACTTAAGGTAAAATATTGCATAACTAAATATTATAAATCCAAAGATGGTTACACATTGGGGGCATCTCTCGTGTAAAAAATTCGATGATGATTTTGAAATGGAATGACGTGAAACATTTGCTTCGGTGGCATAGACCCAAAAGCAGCGATACCCCGGTCGGAGAAGATTGGGATGGCTGCGCCTAGACGGAGGTAGCAAATTCGAAGCTTTAACAGGACTCAATATCATGAGAAAACTTGAATATGTATTTTTGAGCGTAAGTAGAGTTTGAGTATATGAAGTCTATCAAGCCGAAATAGACCATTGTGGTAGAGTCAGGCCTAATCCATCACAAAGCTGGTATTGTGACATGACCCGGGTCAAGCATGGATGAATGAGATATTTTTAGAACCTATCGCTATATCAGACACAAATTCCAGACTGATACTAAAAAATCCAATATCACTTTGCCCGACCTAGGGATCGAACCTGAGACCTCAGAACGAATGTCGTACAACGCGCACGTAATACCACCACGCTAGCAAGGTAGTCAATCTAAAAGTCAGTTTAAGTGGTAGAACAACACTGTAGACAGCTACGTGTACAGCACGAATGGGCCGGCTCGACCGGTTTTATACCACTGTCTCACAGAAAACCGACGTAAAGTGGCAGCTCGCTGTCGCGTTTCGTTCGGTGAGTGAGATTTCCGGTGGCCTTGTCCCCCCCTCTCTTTCCCAGCCCTTGTTCCCTCCCCTTCCATTCCCTTCCTTTAGGTTGGCAACGCACCCATGATTCTTTTTGTGTTATCGTTTGCCAGCCTCTGCTATAAAAAAGTCAAATATAAAAATTATTATAATTCAAAAGTGCTTAAGTAATTGTAACTATACACTTAGCGAAGCAACACACGTGGGCTCGTGGCAAACGATGCAAGTCGTGCGAAAATATCATTTTCTATGCAATTACGCAAGTAAACAGTAAACACGCCTCGCCTAGACATTAGATACGTGAATACGATAACTTCCTGTGCTTTTATTAGGGTTCCGTAGGCAGTGTTATTGTTTCTTTACTCATCATCAGACAATAGTTTCTGTCAACATATGTTTCACAGAAATTGTAAATGACGTCCTTTGTCGACGTGTTCTTAAACTGTTTTAGAGGGCAAACCTAATGAAAGAGTATTTTTAGTATTTAATGAAAGGATTTTTGATAGCCTCCGTGGCGCGGATGGAAATTTCCGGACGTAGACAAATATTTGTGTGATCCACATATATTTGTATGAGTCTGGGTATTGTGGGACCATAAGTTCCTCGTAGTTCCTGATAACCTGATACAAGTTGGATATAGTGTGGGCCCCACACTATGGGAACTTTAAGTGTGAATGTCAAAAACACGATATATAGAATACAATAGAGCTTATTCTAAGGTTTTAGGTTAGGTAATGGTAAAGATGTGATGTGTTTTCAAGGTAACTTTTGATTCATCATCATCATTTATTTTACACCTCTGCTTATTGACTGATCATCTTAACTCCTTCAGAAGGTTGTCTGGAAAAGATCACTTTAAGTGATAAGGCCGCCTATTGTAACATTGTATAGTTTAAGTTTCTTGTTTTTACTGTTTCAAAATTTTGGTGTTCAATAAAGTGTTATCTATCTATCTATCTATCTATCAACCTTCAAGCTTTTGATTATGTAACTATTTTTTAATTTACAATTTAATACGGAACACTACATGTTTGGTATTTAAAGGCGCGCACTGTTTGGCATTCAAAGGCACCTATGATAAGTAAAGTGCCATTACAATGGCATGTAATTTTGCTGTCGCTTCATAGTGACGTATATCAGGCCCGCCCGGCCCCGCGTCCTTTACCGGTAACAGTTAAGTATACCAAACGAATGTACTCCTTGAGAAAATCATATGTACCGCTTTCATTTTCAATGTACCTCTCCGATTTTCAAATTACAGGTGCTTTTTGGTGGCCGGGCCAGCCAGACTTTTTCAGCCCGGCCTCTCTGTAATTCAAAAACTACAATACGTACTGACAAAGTGATGGTACAGAAGAAATGTACTCTCCAAATTACGTAAATGTACAGATTAATATAATAAGGTAATAAAATAATAGCCCTGTAATATTACTGTCCCACTGCTGGGCACGGGCCTCCTCTACTAATGAGAGGGGTTAGGCCTTAGTCTGCCACGCTGGCCTAATGCGGGTTGGTAGACTTCACATACCTTCGAAATTCCTGTGGAGACATTCTCGGGTATGCATGTTTCCTCACGATATTATAGCAAGTGATATAGCAAGCGATATTTCACAATGAAAATACACTTAACCTAGACAAGTTGAGGTGTATGCTCCATTTTGGGGTTGGTTTCGAACCTCCGACACTTTTCTCGGCAGTCCGTACCATTACCAGTTGAGCTATTACTGCTTATGCTTAATATAATAATAAAATGAAATATCTTACGAGATATTTAATCAGATATTGGATTGAGCATGATATAGGTATTCTATACATAATCCAGTCAACCCGTCTCGGAAAAATGAATTTTAATACTCACAATTTTGCTGTAACTTGGAATCACAATCAGGCATAATTGGACCGTGTTATGCAGAAATGATGCAACCAACAACGCCACTTTCAATATTAATTATTTTCACCGAACAACTTTCAGTTGGAGCTATATAATATATAACCCAAATTCATTTAATTATTTATGATAATCTCGTGGGGCATCCAGTCGGCATAATGTTAACAAAACACCCCGTCCGATCTAGGAATCGAACCCAGGACGTCCCGGTTCAAGCATATGTACGTTGCCACTAGACCAAGGAAGCGACGAATGGTCAGTGATTATGAGATAGTTTGAGTGTCCTTACTTCCTGCACAAAGACTAAGTTCCTTGTCGTCTCCTTGGCGTAGTGGCAGCATATATGGGCTGTGGACTGGGAGGTCCTGGGTTCTATTCCCAGGTCAGACTAAGCGGATTTTCTAATTTAATTTGCTCGAGAATGGATCTCCAGAGGGGGCTGACGTCAGGCCGGCAGCCGGTCGTAAAAACGAATCCAAATACTTTCTGCAACATGCTTTAAAAAGTGTTGCGTCGACACCACGTTTAAGTTGGGATAAGAGCAGATGGAAAGAAAGAGTTTCTGCACAAAGATATAATATATAAATTGACTGCCAAATTATAGTTCTTCCATTCCGCTTTGCCAAAATCGAGTAAAAAGTAACATGTAAATAGATATGAGTACCTCATCCGAGTCTTAAAAATGCGAATATTTTTCCACCGCCCTACCCATAAATCGATCAAAGCTTGAGCCCAACCCTCGCATTAGACAAATCCCGAACGTGAACCTGCCTAGAGTATTTAGCTTCATAATCCTGGGATCGACAGGGGCAGCGAGCCTCCGAAGCCATAGAATGTAGAATGGCGAATGCAATGCGATTGCATTCTACAGCGACGTGCTCAGGTATTTAGATTCGCGTAGACTGCACTATGACAGCCTCCGTAGCGCAGCGGGCGAGCAGCCGGCTGTGAAGCGAGAGGTCGCGGGTTTGATCCCCGCACCGAGACAAATATTTGTGTGGCCCATAGATATTTGTTTCGGGTCTGGGTGTTGTGAGACCGAAAGTCTCTCGTAGTTCTTGATACCCACGACATAAGACTCGATCTTAGTGTGGGGTCTGGACTATGTGTGTGACAGTTGGGTGTTATTTATTTGATTTATTTCTAATTTTGCATCACTACCATCATAGTCAATCGTATCATTTTCAAAAATATGGCGACGATTATGAAAATGTGGTCTTCATTTTTGTTTTTATTAGATAATCTCATTATTATCATAAATAAGCTCTATCGAAAACAAAAAGAATCTTGAAAATCGGCCCAAATTTGGCGGAGATATCGAGTAACATACATAAAAACATTCAGACGAATTGAGGACCTTCTCCTTTTCTGAAGTGGGTCGAAAACTCAAATACAGAAAGTCACCTAAAACTTCTCGTGCTACTAAGTTTCTACCGTCTTTCCAACTATGATTATTATTTAAATCGGTCGAAATTGGGGTTCACGTGGTTAAAAATTATCGCTGAATCGCCTCCCCTTTCTTAACCTACTTCAAATAAATAAGATAAATAAATAACACCCAAAAGTCACATACATAGTCCTGACCCCACACTAAGATCGAATCTTGTATCGTGTGTATCAGGAACTACGAGAGACTTTGGGTCTCACAACACTCAGACCCGAAACAAATATCTGTAGGCCATACAAATATTTGTCTCGGTGCGGGGATCGAACCCGCGGCCTCTCGCTTCACAGCCGGCTACTCGCCCGTTGCTCCACGGATGCTGTCAAATAGATCAATGAATCTTTCGCACTCCGAATATTCGAAGACTTGCAGCTTACAGACTGCAGGTAGGAGTATACATACTCGACATATTCTGAACTTGGCGACTTTGTCTTGCAAATTAAAGCACACAAAAATCGTTTTAAAATATAAAACGAAACGACTTACCCCCTTATTCATAATAACTTAGTAGAGCGTAAAGAGACCGCAAAAGTACGTTTCATAAAAATTGTATTCATAATGCCAACGTTCAATAGTGAAAACATGGCCGATTCCGATCAGCTGTTTCAAGTTTGATGTTCTTTCTTAATGATATTAATTTTTTATAGTCTACGACTCCATCTAAGATTGATATATATATTTTATTAATTGTTTGGAAACAATTAATAAAAAATATATAGCCAAGACTTCGTATCTGTTTCGAAGCTTGCCAGAGATAAAAATAATATTTTCTCTGTAACCAGCAACATTGTATTCGATAAGCATATATTAGTTCTGTTTTTGCTAAACTAGGCAAAAGTAGGGTTATGCTTTCGATAAGACCAAGATTTCATTATGAATAAGGGGGATACTCTTTAATAAACAAAGACATTCAACAGTACATAGACGGTACAACAGCGCGAAACTTGTTATCCAAAAGTTGTGACCTAATGGTCACTGGTTATAAGTCACTCAGTCGTATTTGACACATACGCACACAAGGTCTTGTCAGCGTAATCATGTTTATAGTCCGATTGCTAATTAAGCGGAGTAAACTGGCAGATCGAAATGTCACTTTCCAAAATAATGTTGCTTACTTTCAAAACATAGTGATTGACCTAGTTCAATTTTTATCATTCAAAGAAACAATAACTCAACACTAGCTTGCAAAATTAGATTTTGTATGTGTATTTTTAGAAATTTCAGCTTATCCCATCGACTAAATATCTGTGTCAATAATTTTCCGTAAATAATCACCATAAATACGCGAAATGATAACAATGAAAATTACAAATATTACTTTTATTATTTGAGAAAAATTACGTTCGGCACATTCGTAGCTTTTGTAAGTTTTGTTTATAATGAACCATGACTATAATTCCAGTAAACATGCCATAACTTAGCATGCAGTAATTTACTATGACTATAATTCAATAAACATGTAGAATGTATGTATGAATCACACATTAGGCAGGAATTACGACTTTAAGTTGCAGTTTAGAAAATGAAAGGGTTCACTGAATTGTAATGATTAAATAATGTTAATCTCTTTACCACAGCACTATTTAAATTTCATAAAAAGTGGCAACTTTCGAAACATCAGTTCACTTACTCACTCACTTAAAGTGGTAGAGCCACGCTGTAGACAGTAACGTCTATAGCACGAATGGGCCGGCTCGACCGGTTAGATACCACTGTCTCACAGAAAACCGACGTAAAGTGGCAGCTTGCTGTCGCGTTTCGTTCGGTGAGTGAGATTTCCGGTGGCCCATTTCCCCACTCCCTTTCCCAATCCCCTCCCCTCCCCTTCCATTCCCTCCTTTTAGGTTGGCAACGCACCCATGATTCTTTTTGTATCTTGGGTGTCTATGGGTGGTGGAGATCACTTACCATCAGGTGACCCATCTGCTCGTTTGCCAATCTCTGCTAAAAAAAAAAAAAAAACTCCGTTTAATTAGCAATCCTACTAAAGAAAATAAAATTGTCTTATGTGATTCTTGAACATCCACAGAACATTCTAGGGTGTCAATTGTAATAAGTGCCCGCGCATTGTAATAAGTGGTAGATGGCGTTACTGGCGTTGGAGATCATTTTTTTCTATGGAAACTTTCTTGATAGGCCCTCTATAGTTAATAATATTAAATATCTTTGTTCATAAATAATCATTTACGTTCGGATCTTATCGCGATAAAATTATATCAAATGCAAATTTAGTATGACATTATAATATATTCGTTTAAATATAAATAAACCTAAACTTATTGAATTATCGTAAATCGTAGATCTGTTTAAGATTAGTGAAAAACGTAAAATAATACTTATAAAAACTATTTTCCGTTTGTCGTGTAATAAAAATGTCATTATCATAATGAATTATTCATACTGATTGGTTAGTATTCAATATTTATGCTTAGATATGAAATGACCTACGAATATCCAATTGGCTAGCTAATACCAATTACCAGCCAATACTGGACACTGTGGTGTTCCGCTGTCGATTGTCAATATACTGAGGCTGTAGCGCGATTAACTTTCGACTAGGTATTCGAATCGAGAACTCAACTCACACATTCATAATATTTGTTTCAAACGCATACTATAGCATATATTTAGAATTACAAAATCTTAAAGAGAACTTAGGTAAACACTCACCAGTAACACGAATTTCAACACTATATAACAAATATTGTACTGATATTAAGGAATTAGACCAGTCCTCATACATTCCTCCATAACATAACATAAGCTCACGCCTGTATCCCTGAAGGGGTAGGCAGAGGCGCCCTAGCAAACTAGAACACTCACATTTCGCCGAGCTTAGTTCCGTCCCAGATGTGTGTCCTCCAAGTTTTAAAAAACATTAAAAATATTCTTTAAACAAACAAACATACATTATTATTATTAAGTATTAATTGGGTACTTGAGTTTTTTTTAAAGTATACAGAGCTAGTTATTAGTTTATCCTAAAAATTTTAAAAAATATTTCGTAATTTCTTTTCATATATTTAGTTTAAAAAAGCAAAAATTAATATGTATAATTTAGTTTCTCGCCAAAACGCTACTTGTTAACTGTAGATACGGGTGACGACATTGTTCCTTACCCTAGATACAAAATAGATTTTAAAAAAGTAATTGAGCAAATAATATTTATGATTTCAAGCTAAATAAAACGGGTCGGATATTTCGTCGATCACATCACATCCGCAAAAAATACCAAATAACCTGACAGTATGACTTTGGATCTTAGATCTTAAGCCCTTGTAGAATAAATAAACAAGAAAAATGAGTAATCTGACATCATGCATCGTGATTGGTGTTTACAGTCACGTGACTCACAGATAAAAAAATAAGTATTTGAATTACTAAAATAAAATTATCCTTGGAGTATTTGTAACAAATTACTATTGCATAGATTATTTAGATGATAAATCTATGTTCCTACAGAAATTCGTTGATATTGGTTACTATAGTGAAGTACCCAATTGGGATTGGATTGCGATTTGCGACCCTATCCTTTTTTTTCTTGATCTGCGGCCTGAGCAGGAAAATTTCTGACAACCGTAAATGTATTCGAACTCGATGCGCGTCTATGAAATTTGTATGAAATATTAACCAAACGTCATCAGTGCGCAGCGAACTCGAATACATTTACATTAGTTTTTCGTGCTCGGGCTACAGTAGAATTGTTTTGTGTATAATTTTGATCATGTTGTAACCATCTCTTATTAAGGATACAATAAGAATAATGTACCGAAAATTATTAGCTATAAGGATAATATTGTAATCTAGCCCCCTTATTCATAATGAAATCCTGGTCTTATCGAACACGTAACCCTACTTTTGCCTACTTTAGCTAATAGATAACTAAAATATGTTTATCGAATACAATGTTGCTGGTTACAAAAAAAAACTCAATTTTTATCTCTGGCAAGCTTTGAAACAAATAGTAAGTCTTGACTGGAAACAATCAATAAAAAATATATATCAATCTTAGATGGGGTCCTAGACTATAACAAAATTAATGTCTAAGAAGGAACATCAAACTTAAAACAGCTGATCGGAATCGGCCATGTTTTCACTATCGAACGTTAGAATTTTTTAACGCTTTTGAACGATTATGAATACCAGTTAATAGTTCTTTAATAATAAATAAATAAATACAAATGAGTAAAACGTGCAAATGAAAGTTATTTGCGCTACTGCATTTCATTCGATCGAACACAATGCACGGGCCACGGACGCGTGGTGTCGCGGTTATTTTGTGGGATCAGTTATTTGGACCACAAATCACGTACTTTAGCACTTTCACTTTATTTACGTTAACGCAAATAATACTAATATAAGCCCTAGTCCCTTGTTGGCAGCATATCTGCGTTGTGGGCCGGGAGGTCCCAGGTTCGAATCCCAGTAATGGGCAAAGCAATTAATCTTATTTAATTTGCCCGGGACTGAAATTCCCAGAGGGGGATTGACGTCAGGCAGGCAGCCGATCATAAAAACTAAGCCAAATCATTTTCTGCAACATGCTTCAAAAGTTTCCTACTAAGTTTTTCCGACTGACTGCCTGCTTGACGTTAACTCCCATTTAAGGGATTGCCTTTCGGGTGCCAATTTAGCAGCATAAAATATACTTATTATAAAATCTTTATTATGCTTAATACGGATTTTTTTACAGTTCTCGATTTTCGAAATCGACGATAGTTATCAAACTCAATGACTTTGGAACCGCCTATATACTTCTCCATACATTTCACTAGTAGCGCCACTTGGGGAAACTACAATGAACAAAAGCCCTCTATAAAAAAAAATTATTAAAAAAACCGTCTAGCATAAATAGAAGTCTTTGACTGTTCAACAAACCTTGCAAAACGTGTGGGAAATCAACAACATCGAAATGAAACGTAATTATAAATGTATGGAAATTGGACATCCGCCGCAATAAATTAAATATAACAGTCAGAGAGTATTCACTCAATTATGTGTCGTACCGCGAAACCGAAATCCCGGTACATTTTAATATAATCATTCGAATAAAATTGTAATGCCGTGCATTGTTCAACATCATTCATCTCCAAACGCATGCATTCGGCATCGACCGCGTGGATGTAATGTCGCTCTGACCATCAAAGTATTAATTAATTTACGGACCAGCAAGTATAATGAATTATAGCCCAAGAGCACACGACGGCCAGACCTACGTTATTTTTTAAAGGCCGAAAGTTTTTCTTTGCATGTCCCCTATACAGGTAAGAACGACCAGCGACTATAGAGTTTGGGTTGTGGTAACAGTTGGTAAATGTGTATAAAATCTATATATATAAAAATGAAACCCGTTTTCCGTTGTCACGCCATCACGCGTGAACGGCTGGACCGATTTCGCTAATTCTTTTTTTAGAATATTCCTCGAAGTACGAGGATGGTTCTTACGGAGAGAAAAAAATGAAAAATTGTCTGAAAAAGTCTAAAAACAACACTTTTCTGTACTCCCATACAATCGATTCGTAATAATACTTAAAAGTCAATTTGAACTTTAATACCATACCATAAAGTTCAAGTGTTAGTGGAGAGGTTCCGGGAAGGCAAAACAATTGAGTGTCGTTAGTATCGTATAAATATTAATGTCAGTATTTGTCAATTGAAAAATTCTTTTTATGTTGGATAGCCCATTTATCGAGGACGGCTATAGGTTATATAACATCACGCTATGACCTAAGGGGTGACTGACGGGGTGATTGATGGGGTTACTGACGGGGTGACTGATGGGGCGACTGACGTGAGGAATGACGGGGTGACTGACAGGCTAACTGATGGGGTGGCGGACGGGGTGACTGACGAGGTGACTGACGAGGTGACTGAGGGGGTGACTGATGGGGTGACGGACGGAGTGACAGACGGATGACAGACGGGGTGACAGACGGGTGACAGACGGGGTGACAGATGGGTGACAGACGGGTGACAGACGGGGTCACAGACGGCTGACAGACGGTTGACAGACCGATGACAGACGGGGTGACAGACGGGTGACAGATGGGGTGACCGACTGGGTGACAGACGGGGTGATGGACGGGGTGACTGACGGGGTAACCGACAGGGTGATGGACGGGGTGACTGCCGGGGGTATTGACTGGGTGACAAACGGGGTGACAGATGGATGACAGACGAGTGATAGACGGGTGACAGATGGGTGACAGACCGGGTGACCAACGGGTTGACCGACAGGGTGACTGTCGTGGTGACCGACGGGGTGACCGACGGAGTGATGGACGGGGTAACTGACGGGGTAACCGACAGGGTGACTGATGGGGGTACTGACTGGGTGACTCACGAAACCGGACCGAAGTAGATCATCCCATCCCATCCCATTTCCTTTAGAATTAATGGATTATAGGTGCCTACTACTCATTCTCTCAACCCTCTCTCTCCTACGCAGACGAAGTTGCGCGGGTCAGCTAGAAGTACATAAAATTCGTTAAAGTATAAATACACGTGCAGGACATGCATAGAAAAACTTTCAGTTTTTATAAAATAACGAAGGTCTGGCCGTCGTGGGCTCTTGCTCTATTACTGAGTGTTTTGGACCGTAATTACTAATTAGTAAATCCGTCCATACCTCTGGGGACACTACATTTTGATAATATTTGCGACCAAGATAGGTGGCGTAGTTGTGTGGGTGTGGTACGATTGTCGACTAGCATTCTGAGGTCTCAGGTTCGATCCCCGGGTCGGGTAAAGTGATTTCTACTCAGTCCGAAGTCAGTTTATGCCCAATATTGCGATAGGTTCGCCCCCTATCACATCCGAGACGAAAATAAGCTCAGCGAAATATGGGTATTCTAGGTTGTTAGTTCGGCTCTGCCTACCCCTTCAGATATAGCGGCAGTAGTTTATGCATGTACTTTGTTATGGATTACAAGTGCTTTGTCTTTGTACAGACTTACATATATACTTACTGTATTTTCTTATTGACTGCCTTAGTGCTCACGCCTGTATCCCCGAAGGGGTAGGCAGAGGCGCACTAGCCAACTAGTACACCCCCATTTCGCCAAGCTTAGTTCCGTCCCAGATGTGATAGGAGGCGAGCCTATCGCCATATCGGGCACAAATTCCAGACTCCGAGCTGATATGGAAAAATTCAATATCATTTTGCCCGACCCGGGGATGGAACCCGAGACCTCAGGACAGTAGTCGTACTAAAATACAACCACGCCACCGAGACAGTTTAACCTAAATATAATATTTAGTTACACTACGCGTCATTAAACTATATTCGGTCGGTTACGCTCCATTAGTTAGTTCTAATTGGATAACTAATATTGACACAAGGAAATCCTTACAATAATACCCATTAAATACCTCTAATCATTACACACAATCACACAGTTCCAATTAAGGATTTTTCCTTTGAGTGGTAGAGCCACGCTGTAAACAGTTACGGCTACAGCACGAATGCTGAATCACTGAATCCATCACAAAGCTGGTATTGTTACATGAACTCGGTCAAGCATGGATGAATGAGATATTTTGGAACCTATCGCCATAGCGAACACAAATTCCAGACTCCGGACTGATACTAAAAAATCCAATATCACTTTGCCCCACCCAGGGATCGAACCCGAGACCTCAGGACGAATGTCGTACTGCGTGCACGTAATACCACCACGCTAGCAAGGTAATCAATCTAAAAGTCAGTTTGAGTGGTAGAGCAACGCTGTAAACAGTTACGGCTACAGCACGAATGGCCGACTAGATATATACCACTGTCTCACAGAAAACCGACGTAAAGTGGCAACTCGCTGTCGCGTTTCGTTCGGTGAGTGAGGTTTCAGGTGGCCCAATTCCCTACCTCCCTTTCCCAATGCCTATTTCCTAACTCGGACGAACTCTATCGCGTCTTGGGTGTCTATGGGCGGTGGAGATCACTTAACATCAGGTGACCTATCTGCTCGTTTGCCAATCTCCACTATAAACAAAAAAAAGTTCAGGTTCTAGGAAACGGATCAGTATCCCGGTACCCTAGCATAGACCCCTCCCTAGTACAATTTTATTTTCTCTACACATTCTTTTAGTTCGTTATAGTTTCCGCAAGTGGCGCTGGTAGTTAAAGGAGAAGACAACTTTCGCCAGTTTTGAAAAGCGACAACTGCCAAAAAATCTCGAACAGGGTACAGGAAATTAAGAATCGTGTAGTCAGGAACGAAATAATACAATATGCTGAAATAATAAAGTGGTGAACACCCCCTCTGCTCATATTTTCATTACGAGTCTTCTTCCACATGCCCTTATCCCACTCCAAAGTGGGGCCGGCACAGCACACTTGAAGCCTGTTGCAGAAAAGATTCAGCTTCAATTTTTACGCCCTACTGCCTGCCCGCCGTCAACACCCTAACAAGTAACCAGTATTTCAATAAATAATGATGATTTTGCGATTTATTGTTGTAATAAAATATTTTGTTTGCATAGTTCTTATGAAGTGTATAACTATAGGCAGAGACTACGGACGTAAAGAAAAAGAAGGACACCATCTCGCCACACATACAAACGCGCCTGTACAAAAGTGCACTACGCATACACACGCCATAACGTGTCGATACTCGATAGTTGAATGGGCCGAAAACTCTGCTTCACTTTCAATGTTCCTAGCGCTCCGTTCATCTTTTTTTACGTCCGTGGCTGAGACAAACGACTTCTATTAAAATTACTCATTATAACTACCTAATTATGGCACGTTATTCAAAAATAAAGAATTTACTACTTTTTGGTGTCATCAAAAGGCAATCGTAATGTGATAAAATCGTATAATACTAATTCGAGTATTACATCATTGAATTCATCAAGACAATACAATGCGAACCACTTGTAACGCGATACTTGAGGCCGTAGCATGGATAACTTTCGACTTTGTATTCGAATCGAGAATTCTGATCGTCTCACGCTGTTTGTATTTAAAGGTAGGGTTAGACCTACTTACCAAACGAGCTCAATCAATGGGCCTTACTTATAAAAACAGTTTAATTGAGCAAATGGTTAAGAATATTAATGTCCCTTTTATTTTCAAACAATGTGTCACTAGGAAAAAAGTGACAGAATATTCTTAACCATTTGTTTAGCTAAACTGTTTTTATAAGTAACGCCAATGTATGCAAGTTCCAAAGCTCGCACAAAAGAATTCTCAGCATCGACTCTTTCCCTTTTTATACAAAGATAATTTTCGCAATCATTTTCGTTGTTTTCTGATTCGATAAATGCATCATTCTATCATTTTTTTAAACGTTTACAGTTTAAATCTACTGATTAAAAAGAAATGCTCTTTTTCTTTGTTCCGTTGGTCTAAACCCACCTTTACATTTCATGTGAATTTATTAAGCAGCGAACGTGTATATTCGATACTCGAAAGTTGTTCGTGCTAAGCACCCTGAATGCCGATACCGACACTCATTCGCCTTAACGAGAACGACGGACGCCTTTGTTTTATTATCCGACTGCGAGGAAGTGTGAGGTATTCTATTAATACTATACGTAAATGCGACGGAATATGTGAGTTTGTATCTCATTTTCTGTTCTCTCGAGAGGCTTGCGGCATGACTTGATGATTGGTTGAGAGGGGTATGGGGGTATACCAGTATCTGCATTGGTCATCCGCCAGTCTTGGCGCAAGTCCTGAGATTTTCTTCTTCCCTCTTCGCTTTCAGAGTGTGAAGAAGCATAAATAGGCCGGCATGATTCTGGCGACCAGGGATATACCCATTGTTTGTCAGTGGTCGCTAATTATTTTGGACTGCACTACGCTTACCATCAGGTGCAGTGTGGTCAATTTGACGTGACTGGTTAAAAAAATATTGATAAATTACGCATAACTAATTTTTTTGCTTCCAAACGAGTAAGTAGGTCACCTGATTGTAATTTATCTCCACCACCAGCGAATGTTAAATCCGGAAAAATCTCAGATTGCCAACCTGGATGAGATGGAAATTAAATACGGGGTATATATTGTTCTGGTCGTCCCTCGTCTCCGTAGGGCTACTGGCAGCGTATATGGGCTGTGAATCGGGAGGCCCTGTATTCGATACCCAGGTGTGGTAGGTTTTATTAAAATATAAGTCGTGGCCCCATAGATTGTATAATATGTTGAAGTTTATGATGCCAGGCTAGCAATTATAGCCTATAACGTTTTTATGTTTTATGCATAACCTAAGCTCACGCCTGTATCCCCGAAGGGGTAGGCAGAGGCGCACTAGCGAACTAGAACACCCACATTTCGCCGAGCTTAGTTCCGTCCCAGATGTGATAGGGGGCGAGCCTATCGCCATATCGGGCACAAATTCCAGACTCCGGGCTGATATGGAAAAATCCAATATCACTTTGCCCGACCCGGGGATCGAACCCGAGGCCTCAGAACCGTAGTCGTACCGAAATACCACCACGCCACCGAGGCAGAGATGTTTTATGCGACGCGGAAATATCCCCTGTTCGGATACCTCCCACTCTTGGGGATATGGGACGGTTATGGCGGATTGATAGACCCTCCGGTCCAGTCAGTGGCGTGCAGTCCATATAGACAAAAAGACCCTGTATATCCCGACAATTTGCTATTTAGTACTATTTACATAAATAATATTAAAAATCATAACCAAAAACATATTTTCAACATAGTAGTGTTTGGCTTAAATCGAAACGAGGATGATGATTGTAGTGATGATGATGCAATTGTCGAAGAAAGTAATTTAGCAAATTTCGTCTACCTTGATCGAAATGCCTGTGCACGTCGCTGGCCCTAGTCCACAACAAATGTGCATTTGGACCTAATCAAATTACCTAAACCGACACTACCGGCTAAAAACCTCATGGTTGCCTACTTCAGCGCATGTGGAACGGTCCCGTGATTTTCGGAGTAAGCTCTGCATCTTTCTTTCTACCTTATCCCACCTTAATGTGGGGTCGGCGCAACCTTTTCAAGCATGTTGCAAAAAGGATTTGGCTAAGTTTTTACGACCGGCTGCCTGCCTGACGCAACCCCCTCTGAGGGATTCAGTCCCGGGCAAATTAAATTTGAAAATCCGCTTTGCTCGACCTGGGAATCGAACCCACGACTTCACGGTCCACAGCCCATATGTGCTGCCACTAGACCAAGAAAGCGACACAGTAAGCTCTGCATATAGGTATTGAATATTAAATAAAAACAAGTTTAAAAACTTAACGAACCGACTTCAAATCCGATCGTGACCAAATTTATATGGGACCACCCTTGAAAGAAGCTCAATCGAACACAAAAATAATTTTGAAGATCGGTCCACAATCGGCGGAGATATCGCGTAACATACATTAAAAAAGAAAATACAGACGAATTGAGGACCTTCTCCTTTTTGGAAGTCGATCGAAAAGCAGCGATAGCTCAAATGGGAGAGGTACGGACTGCCGAGACGAGTGTCGGCGGTTCGGGACCAACCCCAAAAAAGAGCATACACCTCTGACTTTTTCTGTTAAGTGTTTTTTCACTGTGAATTATGGCTTGCTATAACGATGAAGGAAAACATCGTGAAGAAACCTGCATACCCGAGAATTTCTTCAAAAGAATTTCAAAGGTATGTAAAGTCTACCAATCCGCATTAAGCCAGCGTGGTAGACTAAGGCCTAACCCCTCTCATTAGTAGAGGAGACCGTGCCCAGCAGTGGGACATTAATATTACAGAGGTAATCATCATCATCATCATCAGCCATAGGACGTCCATTGCTGAACATAGGCCTCCCCCAAAGATTTCCAGATCGACCTGTTGGAAGCGGCAGAGGTAATATTGTTATTATTTTTCAAAAGTAATATAGAGGTACACAGAAGAAGCTAGTGGTCAATCGATCTCAATTTGTATTGAGTAGACCCCCGGTATACCGTACAGTGCCGTACACATCAATATGCAAGTCTCCTCTATCGATTTTGTGTTACCATTAATATCTCATGTTGCACCGTCTATAAAACTATGCTTATGTTGTCCGCCTTGCAGACATAGCTAACCTGCCGTTGTTTTGGATATTATTTAGAAGGGGGCAACACCTCGACTTCCGGTCGATAAACATACAGCCCCTAACTTATAAAAATATTTAAGCGCTGCTTATCTTTAACCATAGGTTGTCCCTTTCATTTTTAAACAATATAATGTAAGGAAAAAAGGTGAAAAGCTATTCTTAGCGAAAAGATAGCGACAATGTTTTTATAAGTAACTTAAGGCACAATTCAATATTCATTCAACAAGGTCAATGATCAAATATTCTTTTCGACCGACTCCCAAAAAGGAGAAGGTCTTCAATTCGTCTGTATTTTTTATGTATGTTACGCGATATTTCCGCCAAATGTGGACAGATTTACAAAATTATTTTTCTATTAGTTAGAGTTTATTTCAAGGGTGGTCCCATATAAAGTTGGTCATGATCGGATTGAAGTCAGCCTGTTAAGTACTTGAAAAATTGTGTGGCCCTGACCCCACATTAAGGTGGGATAAAGGCAGGTAGAAATATTTTTATTTACACAAATCTAAGTGGAGTTTACCTCTAATCCTGTATCTCCTGAATAAAGTCATGCTAAAGCCTAAGGCGCACTACACTTCTGAACAACTCGGGAGTGTAACCAAGCTTAGGATTATTGCCTAGTTCAATCAACCGGCTCAACCGGGCCATTACTACTGTCTCACTAAATACCGACATGAAGAGGCGTAGCATTTCGTAGAATAATTCGTAAAGGCGTAGTAGTTTCATGTAGAATTTCGTACGATGACTGAGACTTCCCAAAGCCTAAATATCCCCATATCTTGCCAATGCCTATTGTCTACCTTTAATCAGCATCGCAAGATTTTTTTCTGAATTGTGGCCCATCATGGAACATACCATAATGGTTTACCACTCTGTCTATTTTTACTAAAAAAAATATGACTCACGGCGCAGCCATGACGAGAACTCGATGGTATGCAGCCATAGTGAAACTTTTCCATAAAAATACGTTATAAATAGGCATTGTAAAACGTGAGAGACGAACTTATTCGACCAACGGCATCAGTGGAACTGAGACGAAATGTCAGTTTCGTACCGGAGCCCCCATTTCGTATTAAATATTAACCAAGGCTGCAAGCTGCAACCATGTAATACACCCATACTTATACCATACCTATGTATATTAGATCGATAGTAACAAGATTAAAAATGTAGTCTGCCGGATTAATGTTAGGAACTTGGGATACTCAAAGCTAAATAATGAGCTGTCCCCTTACTCTTGACACTCGTTTCGACTTTGAATTCGATTCGGTTTCATTTATTGTCTTAAAATTCCTTCAATATCGGGTTAAAAACATGCGCTAAGGTTGCATTAGATTCAAGAACTTCATCATCATCATCATCAGCCATAGGACATCCACTGCTGAACATAGGCCTCCCTCAGATCAACCTGTTGGACGCCGCCTGCATCCAGCGACTTCCTGCGACCTTTATCAGATCGTCGGTCCACCTTGTAGGTGGACGTCCTACGCTGCGCTTGCCGGTACGTAGTCTCCACTCGAGAACTTTTCTGCCCCATCGATTATCAGTTCTACGAGTTATGTGCCCTGCCCACAAGAATCCGTAAGAAACAGGAGATCCGTAGAAGAACGAAAGTCACCGACATAGCCCAGAGGATTAGCAAGTTGGAATGGCAGTCGGCAGGGCACAAGAACTTATCATTGGTAATTTTTACCGTGACATTATTACACTTTTTAATTCTCTTTCGGGTGAATTTTAAGTCACTAAGGCTCAATTGCACCACTATTATTAACCTAGAGTTAGTCCTAACCGCAAGCTAAATTGACAGAAAATGTATGAATGACATGTAACTTAACTTGCGGTTAGGACTAACTCTAGGTTAATAATAGTGGTGCAATTGAGCCTAAATAAAGTAGAATCGAAGTCAAATTCGAATCGAGTGTCAATAGTTAGCCCCCAGACGTTCCGCTTCTGAACGTGCCGAAGGATAATATTATTATAAAGCCTCTGCATGTCGACGATGCCATCGGGTGATAGGAAAATTGTTCGTACTTTGAGTATGTGACTAAATAGTACATACATATTGTACATATTGTATTGAGATAAGGTTCACTAGAGCTTGTATACGATTACGAATAACTTTCGAGTATCGAACTTGATTCGAATATGACATCGATAAGTATTCGCAATTAGTAGCCGGTAGCCCGACCATGAGCTTTTTGACATTTCACGTTAGCGACTACGTAAAATAAATTTTGTATTAAAATGTTCAAAGGTAAGCCGGAGTGCGTTCCCGTGGACGGCCTAAAAAGCGCAGGTTAGACGTTATGGAGGAAGATATGAGGGCCAATGGCTTCACAATGAAGGATGCTCAAGACCGGGCGAAGTGGAAGCGTTTAAGTAGGAAGGCGAACCCTGGCAGAAGGCCGGTATAAGTACAGGCAGAAAGAAAGAAGCCGGAAGGAATCGTGTTGTATGGACTTTTCGCCACTATCATACTCATATTTTACGTAGTTGCTAGCATAACATCCAAAAAACTCATGATCGAGCTATTATAACTTCTTTATTTTTGAGAATATTGCAATATTTCTTTCTGCGCTATGTTTTAGGTAACGTAAATTTCATGTAAAATCAATAAAAAAAATCGTCGAGTACCCGGGATACGGGGCGAGCATATAACCATAGCGGGCACAAGTTCCATGATACAAGTATGCCACCGAGTCAGTCAAGATTTGATCGAGTAAAAACTATTAGTCTTGCGAAGGACACTGATCAGTAAGAGTTTCAAGTCAATGCCAGTGGCGGATTTTCCTTAGGACCGACTAGGCGCTGGCCTAGGGCGGCTATATATTACGAGCGGCCAAATAGGAAACGATAAATCGTACGGGAATCGAACCCAAGACCGCCAGACGGTCCAGAGCCGGTACGTACTGCCACTAGACCAAGGAGGCGAATGGTGGACGAACATACATAATAAAAATATAATATGTATAAATGTGCAAGACGGAAGGATCGAGGAATTCCTCCTTTTTTGAAGTCGGTTAAAATTAAGGTAAGAAAGGCCTTTTTTTAGACAGCTAGTACTGGTCCTAACTTAAAACCGTAGAAAACGTCCTTCGTATCGGTATTATAGTCCGTGCGGAGCCGGAGACGAAATACGAATCAAACAAATATTGGTTGATAAGCGTGGATCATCCATCCAAATACTGTATTTGGATCTCCCAACTCCGAAGTTATCGCACTCCTTACAAAACACCACAGCAAGTTGCTACTTCATGTCGGTTTTCTGTGAGACAAGTAATAATCCAATCAAGTAAGGTCCGTTCATGTTGTAGGCAAGTTTTTTAAAGTATAGACGTACTACTCAGCTGATAATTCAGTTACGCCATTTTTAGACTACTGTATTACTTTTGCGCTCATAGAATTATTAACTACTAGCTGACCCGGCGAACTTCGTACCGCCTAACAGTCGATTCTTTATTTTTTTTTAATACTTATTCTGCTATTCGGGAAAAAAGAGAAAAGGCGAAACAATTGAGTAATGTTACCATCGTATAAATATTGACAAATATTGACATTAATATTTATACGATACTAACGCCACTCAATTGTTTTGCCTTCCCGGAACCTCTCTACTAACACTTAAACTTTATGGTATGGTATTAAAGTTCAAATTGACTTTTAAGTATTATTACGAATCGATTGTATGGGAGTTTATAAAAGTGTTGTTTTACTTTTTCAGACAATTTTTTATTTTTTTCTCTCCGTAACAACCATCCTCGTACTTCAAGGAATATTTTAAAAAAGAATTAGCGAAATGGATTCAGCTGCTCTCGAGATTTGCGCTTAGCAACACATTCAGCGATTCATTTTTATACTATAGACATAGAAATATCATACAATAGATTAGTAAAACGTGATCGAAATTTACAATACAAAACGCAAGCAGGTAAATACCTTATTAACCTTCTTAAGATTCTTGTTATTTTTCTGTAACTTTCGCTAAATCTGAACCGGTTTTATATGTTTATTACTGATTGTTTATTACATAGGGTATATTTCTAGTTCAGAATATCTATAGAAACAATATATTTTGTATGGACACGTACGTAAACTGCAAATAATGTGTCCTATATTATCTACATGTCAGTGGTCCAAGAAATATCTTGAATTCCTACGGCAGAAGTGAACGTAACTATGTAGTATGCATGCCTTCATGCAAAATACGTGGAATATGATAGATATTCATGCACGCATTTCCACTAGAAATATTTTCCTGGAAATTCCGGGAAATTGTAAGTATTTGACGTCACAAGAAATTAGGAACTGAATCGTTTTTGATAACTAAAGGTATTTTCAGTAAAATATAATGAAATATAGTGGACGTCCTATGGCTGAAGATGATGATGATGAAATTAAAGCATGTATTTCATACATACCTACATCACCATACTTATATTTCGCCCCCTATCACATCTGGGACGGAACTAGGTTCGGCGAAATGTGGGTGTTCTAGTTCGCTAGTTCGCCAATGCCTATCCCTTCGGGGATATAGGCATGAGCTTATGTTATGTGTATACATACATAGACTCACGCCTGCATCCCCGAAAGGGCAAGCAAGGGCGAAATAGCGAACTAGAACACCCACATTTCGCTTGTCACCATATCGGGCGCAAATACCAGACTCCGGGATGATACTAAGCAGGTGATGGAAAACGGGTTTTTTTATAACAGAGAACAGATAAGATAGGCAACACGAGCAGATGAGTCACCTGATGGTAAGTTATCTACATCGCACATAGACACTCAAAACAAGAAAACCATGGGGGCGTTGCCAACCTAAAAAGAGGGGAATAGGGATTGGGAAAGGGAGGTGGGGTACAGGGGCCACCGAAAATCTGACTCATCGAACGAAACGCGACAGCGAGCTGCCACTTTACGCCGGTTTTCTGTGTGACAGTGGTATGTATATCTGCCCGGTCGAGCCGGCCATATTCGTGCTGTAGACGTAACTGTCTACAGCGTGACTGTACCACCCAAAAAATAATAAACGGAACGGATTTAAGTAGATATTATAATAACATTTTTGATATATAGTATGATATAGAGTCGCCTCCTTGTTCTAGTGGCAGCTGTGGACCGGGAGGTCCTGGGTTTGATTCCCAGGTCGCACAAAGCGAATTTTCTAATTTAATTTGCCCGGGACTTCAAAGCTTTTCAGCAACATGCTTTAAAAGTGTGTTGCGTCGACCCCACATTAAGATGGGATAAGGGAAAGTAGAAACAAAGATAATATATTATACAATATATGTACACTAATAGGTAATTTATATTTTCTAATGTGCCCTTTTCGAAGTTGCCCATTTAATTATTTTCTCCTGAAATCGCGAGAATGTGAAATAACCGGGATAGCATAATCCCTAATCACAACACACGATACTGTATCCGCTATAATGCGTAACGTGTGTCGCGACTCGCGAGCGGGCGGCGCGGCGCGGCGCGGCGCGGCGCGGTGGACCGCAGGCCGCAAGCCGCCGATCGATCGCGGGGTAGTCCTCGTGCAGGGTAACTCTTGTACACTCGATTCGACTGCCATTTCGACTCGATTTCATTTCGGTACACATAGTTCCACCGAAACAACAATATAAGCTCACGCCTGTATGCCCAAAGGGGTAGGCGGAGGTGCACTAGCGAACTAGTACACCCACATTTCGCCGAGCTTAGTTTTGTTCCAGATGTGATAGGGGGCGAGCCTATCGCCATATCGGGCACAAATTCCAGACTCTGGCTGATATGGAAAAATCCAATATTACTTTGCCCGACCCGGAAATCGAACCCGAGACCTTAGGACGGTAGTTGTACCGAAATACAACCACGCCACCGAAATTTAGTTATTTTTTAAACTAAATTCCTTTTCACCTGCCATTTTTAATTTCATGGCAATATTGAGTTCTTACATGGTATCTATTATCTAATTGAATTAAACAGTGCACTAATATTGCGTAAAAAATGGCAAATGACAAGTTCTCAAATCTTACACTGTTCCTGGTGGTAAGCGTAGACCATAATGCAGTCCAAAAAACAAGCCACCACTGACAAACAATGAGTTTAGCAGTGGTCACCAGAATCATGCCGGCCTGCATCTTAGTGCATTTTTAAAAACTTAACGGTCCGACTTCAAATCCGATAGTGACAAATGTATATGGGACCACCCTTAGAATAAGCTCCATCGATAACAAAAAGTATCTTGAATAATACCAAGTTTAAAAACTTAACAGACCAAGTACCAACTTCAAATCCGATCGTGATAAATTTATATGGAAAATAAAAAAAAGAAAAACAAAAAAAAGCTGTATTTGTTTTTTTATGTATGTTCCCCAATATCCCCGCGAATTGAGGACCTTCTCCTCTTTTGAAGTCGGTCCACAATTTCGGTGGAATTTTAAATAACAAAATGAAATCGAGTCGTAGTCGAATCGAATGTCAAGAGTCACCCTACTGACCCCACGAGCGAGCCGCGGCCCGCGCCCCACCGCTCCCGAAGTGCCGACTCCCAACTCCCGCCCGACTCCCGGCACGTGACGTGACCGAATGACGTACAGGACATTGACCGAGGTTATCGGACGACTTTGAAAGTTTCGCCTGTTTGAACCAAAACAAACTCCTTACGAGCTACGAATGAAAGTGTATGACGTGCGGTTAATCGCCCACTTCTGTTCCTACGTTTTGTTATTTATATTTGATTTTAGAGCCCGTAGCCAAAGACTTCTGTGTATAACTACTAGACTGGCTGTTCGCTACATAGAATGTGAGCACTAAGTCTCTGTTAATGGTCCTCAACTCACTATAGAAATCTGCTATTTAGTAGTGAAACATCAAACACTCGCCGTCATGTGCCATAATTTTGTCAAAAACGCTTGTCTAGTAAATATATATGTAGAAGCTTCTGTAGAAGTCTTTTCCCGTAGCACGAATATATATATTTTTTTTAATTGTTGACATTCTGTTTTATTATTCTACTTAGATATATATATATATATATATATATATATATATATATATATATATATATATATATATATATATATATATATATTAGATATATATTCTACTTACTTATAAAAAAAATGATAAAACCGAAACACTTAAAAGTAAAAAACAAAAGTGTCTTACTCTCTTTGGAGTCGTCGGTCTATGGGCCGAAGCAGATTCAATAAAAAGGCACAGACTCCAAGGAGAGTAAGAATTTGTTATTTTTTACTTTTATGTGTTCTGTTTCAAAGTCGGTTTTCATTTTTCTTTTTTTACTTTAATTACTATTTATCAATTCTCAGTGCTCATTCGTCTTCAGTAGGATAAAATAAAGACTCAATCATTGAAATAATTGTCTAAACGGATTGTCTTTAAGAATTATCCCTGAACTAAGAAGAAGTTTTTACCTTCCATCATCAGCTCATCTGAATAGCTCAAAAGAACATAAGTAGCGGTCTATACGAGCCTATAATATCGAAAGAATTATCCACCAGCAACTAACAGTTAAGGAAGTTATATTTTCCCCCATTATAGAGGTAATATTTTACTACATTTTAATATTATGATGCATATAGTACCTACCTTTAAATAAATTTAAAATGCAGTTTCCACCGACGCTACGCCGAATATCGTCTAGACTTCGTAAAGTGGCAATTAAGGGCACGGACGTAAAGAAAAAGATGGACGGAGCCCTAGGAATATTGAAAGTGAAGCAGGGTTTTCGGTCCATTCGATCTATCGACAGGTAACGCCGTGTGTGTGCGTAGGGCACTTTTGTACAGGCGCGTTTGTGTGCGTGGCTTCTCTGTGGCGTCCGTTTAACTATAGGCGAGATGGTGTCCTTTTTCTTTACGTCCGTGATTAAGGGCTTGTTAGTGCCTACCTAATGAGAGCTATTGATGCACCACGTTGAATATTCAACAAGGATATTGTATCGAGACAGTGGATAGAATTACATTCGCAATATTTTTATAACATCGGCACCTAGCACGAACATCTTGCGTTTAAATATTCATAGCGAGAATGACAGCATTTGTATAATGTTTTCTGACATTCCGAAATGAATAAATTCCCCGGCTGTTCGTGAATTTAGTTTACATTTTGGTATCGAAATGCAGCAGATTCTACTTACAAGTTAGTCACATATTTTCTTATAGACGTACTTTAGATTACATAGTTATATGGTATGTTCATCATCATCTTCATCATCATCATCATCATTATAAGCCATAGGACGTCCACTGCTGAACATAGGCCTCCCCAAAGATCTCCAGCAGGGTTACCACCACCTCTTATAACAGTATTATTATAACCGTTCTTCATTTGTTTTGTATGGGAATCGGTACAAGTAAAATTATAATAATACTGCTATAAGAGGTGGTGGTAACCCGCCAGATCGACCTGTTGGAAGTGGCCGGTATAGTTATAGCTATAGTTTAGTCAAATCTAGAAGACATTAAAATCCGTTTTAAACTCATACAATCGAAGTTAACAGTATGTTAACATGGTTAATAATTGCCAAAATGAGGCGTTAAAATGTTACTTTACCCTTGAAATACACGTGGTCTCTTTCGCACATCACCCGGATACAAGGGGATGCGACTTGCCACTTGCAAGTAACACGTGTTAGCGATGTAGGGGACGTGTTACGCACACAGATAACAACGGGCGACCATCTAGCAATCGATTGATGAATTTATACTAACCACGTTAGTAAGATTCAACATGTCTTCATTGATATAGTACCTATTTACTACACGGTAGGTCGAAGCAATAAAAGCGTAGAATTAGTATGGTGACTGGTGAGAGAGCGGTGTGAATTAACAAAGTTGAGGTGGTTTGGGCATGTTCGCATGTAGCATGAATGAAATGAAGCTGACGAAGCAAACACATATGGCGAGTGTGAATGGTAAGATTGCAAAGGGAATAACCTAGTCGAACGTTCTCTGACCAATGAATTTATACTAAGCACGTTAGTCAGACTCAACACGTCTTCATTGAAGTATTTACTACACGGTAGGTCGATGCAATAAAAGCGTAGAAATAGTGTGATGACTGGTGAGAGAGCGATGTGGATTAACAAAGTTGAGGTGGTTTTGGCATGTAGCATCAATGAAATGAAGCTAACGAAGCAAACACAATTATGGCGAGTGTGAATGGTAAGATTGCAAAGGGAATAACCTAGTCGAACGTTTTCTGACCAATTAATTTATACTAAGCACGTTAGTCAGACTCAACATGTCTTCATTGAAGTATTTACTACACGGTAGGTCGATGCAATAAAAGCGTAGAAATAGTGTGATGACTGGTGAGAGAGCGATGTGGATTAACAAAGTTGAGGTGGTTTTGGCATGTAGCATCATTGAAATGAAGCTAACGAAGCAAACACAATTATGGCGAGTGTGAATGGTAAGATTTCAAAGGGAAGAACCTAGTCGAACGTTCTCTGACCAATGAATTTATACTAAGCACGTTAGTCAGACTCAACACGTCTTCATTGAAGTATTTACTACACGGTAGGTCGAAGCAATAAAAGCGTAGAAATAGTGTGGTGACTGGTGAGAGAGCGGTGTGGATTAACAAAGTTGAGGTGGTTTTGGCATGTAGCATCAATGAAATGAAGCTAACGAAGCTAACACATATGGCGAGTGTAATTGGTAAGATTGCAAAAGCAAGAACCTATTCGAACGTTCTCTGACCATGTCAAAGATATACACCAGAAACGTCAAGTTAGAAATACCCTAAATAGACGTGCCTGTTTTTTATAGCGACTGGTAAACGAACAGATGGGTCACTAGATGGTAAGCGATCTCCACTGTCTAAAACACATAAAAAATCACGGTTGCGTTACTAGCCTAAAGGGAGGGAAATAGGGATTGGGAAAGAGAGGGGGTTATTGGGTTACCTGAAATCTCACTCACCGAACGAAACGCGACAAAGAGCTGCCACTTTACATCGGTTTTTATGAGACAGTGGTATCAAACGAGTCGAGCCGGCACATTCATGCTGTATACATTACTGTCTACAGCGTGGCTCTAGCACTCAAGCAAGGTACGGTTGCAAGGGGAAGAACCTCATCGAACGCTCTCTGATCAAGTCAGATATACCCTAGAAAGGTCAAGTTACAAGTATGAAAAATGTAATGAGACTGAATGATTTAAATGACGTGTTCAAAAACTGACCCGCTCTAACAGATTCCGCATCGAGGGAGCGCTTATTGCCCTAAATTTGATTATAGGTATTAGTGTGTTTATCTTTGGCCAAACATGCCAAGACTCCTCCCGATTTATCAAAAGGCATTTTCATAGGGGCTGCAAGTCAAAGATTTATTGTTAATAGGTTTTGCTCTCCGAGGTTCGCCTTCACGAAAGCCTTTTCTGGAATGAAAATTAAATAGTAGAGAGACCTAAAGATAAACAAAATGTTTGACTAGCTATACAGGTGTTTCATAAAGTTGGTACCAATAATAACTCCACACACAGGAAGGACGATTTAAAGCGTAATGGTATAGTTAAAAAAATAAAATTTAGCTTAATTTTTTAACAATTATTAAGCATGGAAATGTTAAAATCGGAATGCGACCTGCAAATCTTCGCAATTAGCATAGGATTGACTTTATGTATGCTAAAAATAAATTAATTACCCCATAGTTGGTTTGTAAATGTCCTGCAGCTGGCCCAATAAGCCAAAAAAGTGTTTTTGTCACAAATACAAGTTCCCATTATTGAAAACTATGAGCCTTACGAAATTTTAAACTTTACCGCTAGATTGCTAGCCATCCCCTCTTTAAGTGTCGTTATTATTGATACCAAATATGAAACATTCTGTATATATTTTTGGAGTAATGGATTTAGTAAACACTGTCGTTGGTAAAATCATCAACCTTTGATGGAGGCCATATTTTTTAAATAAAGAAGAAATAGTAGAGAATGAGAGATGTCTTGTATTCCGAAGGGAATATTGATTTTCAAATACCTAATCTTAACTAACAATATATGACTATGACGTTTTGCAGAAGTTTTGCAGTCCCATCTTTCTTGCCCTCTTTTTACATTAGGTGGTTTACTTTGGGCAGTCATGGATCAGCCCGACCTTACCGATTTCATATATTTGTATTTTTAGGATGATATACTTGTTCAATACAATTCGTACAAAACAACTAGGCAAAACTGAAGTTAGCTAGCTCACCCGCCCTCTACGCATCCTACTGACCTTTAAAGATAACTGTGATAAGAATTTTGGTAATTATAAGTTTGAGCATTCATAACGCGAGGACGAAGCTCCCAAACCGGTACCATAAAGCTTCCACGCAGATAACAATAGTAGTGGCAGGTAAAAAGGGGACGCCCGGACGCGTCGCCGTTCCGACACGCATCCCAATTCCCGTCTCTAGCTACTCGATGATATTTTGTTGTGCGATTTGGCAACGTCGCCGTCACTTGTTAGGGATGTAAAGTGCGGCAACGTCGCGTCACTTCGATGCTTCGGTTCTTCAGTAGTCAACACATTTCGGTTTCGAGTTAGTTATCGTCTCTGATTAGTAAGGTCCAGTTTACGGTAGGTTTCAATAAACGATCTCGGTTTACTTAGAGTGTAGATGGATCGCGATTATAAACCTATCAAATCAAGTCATTTGACGGAGTCATGTTAAACTGTGTTGTTATTGGCCAATTTTTGTAATCTATCTGCACAAGCGAACGGAGATTGTTTATTGAAACCGGCCGTTAGTAAAACATCTACGATTGTGATCATCGAACCATTGAATCAAACTAGTGATTGATCCAAGACTGGTTTTAATCAGTATTGTGTGAGTGCCAACTGACAACAATCATTTGTTCCTATTATGGGATAATTAGTAATTTACCAAAATTCTTTGTAAAATGTGATTCTTAAAATTAGTGATCAATACTATGTAGGTAGTATACAATATGTAGGATTAGTATAACATAGGCAATTTTTTCTTCGTGGATTGCGATTTGCGTATCGTATAGATTTGATTAGGCTTATTTACTGGACGTACAAAAAATAATAATATCTATGGCTTTTGATATAAATTGATATTTGTTTTCCTTTGGTTACAATTTGAAAAGCTCAAAATACCTAAGTCAAGTTTAACACAATATTCCTAAGGGTCACTTGCAACTCCGCGAAAAATCTCTATTTATATCAAATCGAAGATAATTAATTTAGTGAGAGCTGCTTGTTTAAGCCAAGCTTTTCGTATATTGGAAATATAGTTATGGTTTGGCCATAATGCTTGCAGGCGTGTATCCATAACCTAATGTAGAGTCATTTAGGAGTCAATTAGCTTAGGCCATACTGGCATAGAATGGCCATAGCATCTATTCACTAGATAAATGTACCTTATTTTGAACTACTATGAAAATCATGTTGGCTAAATATTTTACTTTTGACACAATAAAATAGGCAATTCAATTTTTTTTTATGCGCGTACATCTAAAGCTCGGAATAGATAGAGTTTTAGGGTCTTATTCATAATAAAACCCTTATCCTATAAAAAAGAACTTCAGACTTGAAACAGCTGATTGAAATCGGCCATGTTTTCACTATCGAACGTTTATAATCTCCACTAAGTGCGACTTGCTCTACTATTACTAACCTACAGTTAGTCCTAACCTCAAATTAAATTGAAAAATAAATTAATATATGAAGGATATGTAATTCATTACATGTAATGTACTCTACATGTAATTACAGATAATATATCATCATCATCATCACCCATAGGACGTCCACTGCTGGACATAGGCCTCCCCCAAAGATTTCCAGATTGACCTGTTGGAAGCGGTCTGCATCCAACGACATATTATGTACGACATACATTTAATTAATTACATGTAATGAATTACATGTCATTCATATATTTATATAACATTTTAACTCGAGATCAGAACTAACTGTAGGTTAGTAATAGTGGTGCAAGTTGCCCTAAGTACGTTAAATTTATAAGCTCCACACTACCGTAAAACTTTTACCACAGTGAATCCACAGGGACAGGTGTGCTATTTGCCATGTTCTCAATAATAGACTCCAAGAAGAGTCCGGGCATTTATAACTGCATCTGATACCTTCTTAGTTGATGTCATTCCTTTGATACACAACTGTAATGATATTCAAAGGAAAATCGACAAATAGTTCCGCTGAAGTGCTATGAATACCGCTATATCTGCAATCTCATTTCGCTAGAACAGCTCCTGTCAAAGGCGAGGCAGAACTCCTCAAACAAAAACTTTCCTGTAAAGTGAATATTAAAACATTTGCACCGTTGAGTTTAATTAATACTCGGATATTAATTTATGTAGTTTCGTCACAATCTGAGATAATAAGCAGCTAAAGTTGTGCATCACAATATTACTAAAAATAATATTATGTACTAATTACTGACTATGCTCGAGTTTAAAGAATGCACATGAATTTTGCTATAACTTAGTGTTACGACTACATACTAGAATAATCGCTAACCGAACGCGCCGCGCCGCCGATTCCATAAATGTACAGAACGTTCTCGTGCGTTCGAGCCGCGCTGAGACGGGCCGCGTGACGTCACGCGCCGATAAGGGATCGACGAATATAAAAGGCGTGTGTGTGTTGGCGGGACACAGTGTTTCTTCGGAAGCGATCGAGTGCGAACAACAAGCGACAAGCGAATATTCGGAGCGATTATTTCGACGCGTATTGTGTGCAGTACAGTGTTTAATTTTAAATAAAGTGCTGAGTCAGTTTCGAGAACAGTCGGCGTTTAATTGTTTGTCCTGAACCCCGTTAGCCCGTAACATTTGGTGTCAGAAGTGGGATAAATGCCGGTGTTCCCGAAAGACGACGAAGGTATCCGTACCCGAAGCCAGCGCCAGCAAGAGATGGACCGAGGGCGTTTCGAAGATAGTCCGGCACAAGAGCCGGTTTCGCAGCCAATGACGCAGACGACTGCAGGCCCATCTGGAGTGTCGCCGACATGGGCACCTAGTGAATTATCGGCCATTATGTCGATGCTGCAAGAGCAAGCTCGACGTCAAGAGGAGCAAGCTCGACGTCAAGAGGAGCAAGCTCGACGTCAAGAGGAGCAGGCTCGTGAGTTGAAGGAGCAGCTCCAACGTGACAAAGAGGAGCAAGCTCGACGTCAAGAGGAGCAGGCTCGTGAGTTGAAGGAGCAGCTCCAACGTGACAAAGAGGAGCAAGCTCGACGTCAAGAGGAGCAAGCTCGACGTCAAGGGGAGCAGGCGCGTAAATTGGAGGAGCATCTGCAGCGTGGGCAAGAAGAGCAGGTCGTACTTATGAAGAATTTGCAAGCTACGGTCGGAAAGGAATTAAAAATCATGAAAGACCAAGTGGACCAGCATGAGCAGCGTATTGCAAAGGCCGAAGCCCAAATCGCCGACGTGAAACAACTTGTAGAAACACGTGTGTGTAGTGCCGCAAGTTCTGTGGTGGCTGCACCGTCAGGACGTGGTTTTAAAGTACCACCATTTGATGGCACATCATCTTGGTCGGCCTACAAAATTCAATTTGAGGCCGTGATGCAGGCAAACGGGTGGACCAAGGATCAAGCCAAGACTGCTCTAACCTTAGGTTTACGTGAGCAGGCCTTAACCGTCCTGGAGGCTCTTGGCGGAGATGTTACATATGACCAGCTGGTCGAGGCCTTGGAATCGAGGTATGGTGATGCCCACCTGGAACACGTCTTTCGTGCTCAGCTTAAGGATCGAGCTCAACGTAATACCGAAAACCTACAGCAGTGGGCCCTGGAAGTTGAGAAGCTGGTTCGTAAAGCTTACCAGTCCACACCTGCACTGATTGATGGAATTCTAGTGCAGGCTTTCGTCGACGGAATCCGCGACTTAGAGGTGCGGGCTGCTTTAACTGCGGTGAAAGAGGCCACCTCCGCTTGAATTGTAGAAAACGACGGGATGAAGGAGAAAATAGACCTGAAGAGAGGATGGTTAACACCGCCGAACAGCAGCAGGGAAACGAGTAAAGGCCAGGACTATGGGGCGGGTGCTGGCCGGGGTCCAAGAAGCCCCAAGGGTATTGATCTCACAAGCACATGATGGGAATAGCTTAACCATTAGAGGCGAAGTCAACGGAACACCTTGTAAGCTGACGTTAGACACTGGAGCTTCCCGCACGGTTGTTAGTATCAGGCTGGCGAATCGGTTCCTTGGGGACTATAAAGGTAACCTTGGACATATAGAACTTCTAACAGCCACCGGTCAGCACATATCCGTCCAGGGTGAGAAGAGTGTACGGCTAAAACTAGGTGAAGTAATCTATCTGCATGATGTCATCGTGGCTGATATTGTTGACGATTGCATTCTGGGCCTGGACTTCATGCGAAAACATGGATGTGAAATCGACGTCAAACAGGGCGTGCTGAAATGCGGCTCAGAAGAGCTTTTTATGGAAGGAGCACCAACAGGAAAAGCATATTGCTTGAAGAAGACTGTGGTTCCACCTAGATCAGAAGTCATTGTACCAGTTAGTTTGCCACGGAATTCTGGTCCAAAAGAAAGGTGTGTCCTCATTGAGAAGATTGACAATGATCATCCATGGAAAATTGCGAGAACCCTGGTAAGGTCTGCAAATAAGTCGGCTGTACGCGTACTCAACCCCAGTACCGAGCCACAAATAATAAAAAGGGGGGTGGTAATGGGTTCTTGCGAGGAAGTGGATTGGATGCGCAAATGCCAAGATTTACCCACGGTGACGAGCATGGCACCTGCGAAATTCGACGTGTCATCACTTTTGAAAGACTGTGGTGAGTTGTCTTTAGAAGAGATTAACAAGGCCAAGAAAATGTTAACACAGTACGCCGACATCTTTTCTTCTAGTGATGCTGACATAGGAAGAACTAATTTGGTCCAGCACAAGATTAACACAGGCAACGAGTTACCAATTCGTCAGCGACCAAGAAGATTGCCAGTTGCCAGAGAGAAAGAAGTGGATACCATGATTGACGGGATGCTGAGGGATGGTGTCATAGAGCCTTCATCTAGTCCATGGTGCTCCCCAGTGGTCTTAGTAAAAAAGAAGGACGGCAATATGCGGTTTTGTGTAGACTACCGTCGGTTGAACGATATAACAAAGAAGGACAGCTATCCTTTACCAAGGATTGATGACACTCTAGACACGCTTACCGGAATGAAGTGGTTTAGCACGCTAGACTTGAAGAGCGGTTACTGGCAAGTGGAAATTGACTCAAGAGACAAGGAGAAAACTGCTTTTTCTACTGGTAAAGGTCTATGGCAATTTAAGGTTATGCCATTTGGATTGTGCAACGCTCCTGCGACTTTTGAGAGACTGATGGAACTTGTACTTACCGGACTGATTGGGGACGCTTGTCTTGTCTACTTGGATGACATCATCATAGTGGGCCGCACATTCGAAGACCATCTTCGCAATCTTGAACGTGTCTTATCGAAGATCCGGGGGGCTAATCTTAAACTGAGTCCCAAGAAATGTTCACTTTTCAAGAAGCAGGTTAACTTTTTAGGACACATTATTTCAGCAGCTGGCGTACAAACAGACCCCGACAAAGTTGTGGCAGTCAAGGAATGGCCAGTTCCGAGAGACAAGACACAAGTACGTGCGTTTTTAGGCTTGTGCTCCTATTACCGGCGATTTGTGAAGAATTTTGCAGACATAGCCAAGCCTCTACATAAGCTTACAGAAGAGAAGAGACAGTTTTGCTGGGATGAGAATTGCGACACCGCATTCCAAACGTTAAAAGACCGTCTGTGTAATACACCTATATTGGGTTATCCTGACACTGCAAACGAGTTTATAGTGGACACAGACGCAAGTAATACTGGTATTGGCGGTGTGTTGTCACAACGAAAAGGAGAAAAAGTGGTTGTGATAGCTTACTTCAGCAAATCCTTATCTAAACCTGAACGGAATTACTGCGTCACAAGAAGAGAACTGCTAGCCGTAGTCAAATCACTGCAACATTTTAGTAAATATTTGCTCGGGCGGAAATTCCACCTACGAACAGACCATGCTGCCTTGAAGTGGCTACTGCAGTTCAGAAATCCAGAGGGTCAAGTAGCAAGATGGATTGAGTTGCTACAAGAGTTTGACTATGTGATAGAACATCGCAGTGGGAAATCTCACGGTAATGCAGACGCTCTATCGAGAAGACCTTGCGCAGAGAACTGCAAGCACTGCGTCAAACAAGAGGTTAAGGAAGAAGTGCCTGTGCGAATAATAAGGACAGACCTCAGCAACGAGTGGCGAGACACGCTACTGGAAGCGCAGGATAGTGACGCAGATCTTAAACCAATCTTTGAGCGGTTAAAAGCTGGTACCGCGAAACCTAAATGGCATGAAGTCGCAGCGTTAAGTTCTACTACGAAGAGCTACTGGGCCCAGTGGGACAGCTTGGTTATACATGATGGAGTACTGTGCCGTAAATGGGAAAACGCAAAAGGCGATCGATGTCATTTGCAAATGGTAGTCCCTAGAGCTAAGATCCCAGAAGTTCTGCAGCTCTACCATAATGGATTATCAGGAGCTCACATGGGGGTCAAAAGAACTCTGCTGAAGATCCGCGAAAGATTTTATTGGATCCACTGCCGAGACGATGTTGAGGAATGGTGTCGTAAATGCACAATTTGCGCGGCTGTGAAGGGTCCTCATACACGAAGTAGAGGAGCATTAAAAATTTACAATGTGGGAGCTCCATGGGAGCGGATTGCTCTGGACGTAGCAGGACCTTTCCCTGTAAGTGACAGCGGGAACAAGTACTTCATGGTGGTCATGGATTACTTCACGAAGTGGCCGGAAGTATTTGCCATTCCCAACCAGGAAGCTTCAACAGTCGCAGATAAATTGGTCCATGAAGTATTCTGCCGGTTTGGAGTACCTTTAGAAATTCACAGCGATCAAGGACGTAATTTTGAATCCCAAGTATTTCAGGAAACATGTCGAGTATTGGGCATTCACAAAACCAGAACGACCTCCTACCACCCGCAATCTGATGGCATGGTGGAACGATTTATTCAAACGTTAGAGAGATACCTGGCAAAAGTTGTAGAAAGCAGGCAAAAAGACTGGGACAAGCACATTCAGCCGTTTCTCCTGTCATATCGTAGTGCGGTTCACGAGAATACGACGGTAACACCAGCCTTCGCTAACTTTGGAAGAGAATTACGACTGCCTGCTGATCTGATAACTGGTATCCCTCCTGACACCCCGCGTAGTGTAACAGACTACGCGGACGATCTGCGCAAGAGATTGAATGACGTATATGAACACGTCCGAGTGTCAGGTCAGCAAATGTCCGAGAGGATGAAGACCCGCTATGACCGAAAAATGAACAACAGCGGTTTTGACGAAGGTTCACTAGTATGGTTGCACAACCCAGTTCGATGCAAAGGCAAGTCTCCCAAATTACAAGCGAAATGGGACGGACCCTACAGAGTTGTCACCAAAATTAATGATGTCACCTACCGAATCCAGAAAGGCCAGCGATCTGCACCTAAGATAGTTCACGTCGACCGTTTAGCGCGTTATTATGGCTGTAACAATGCTCGGGACGAGCATGTCTTAGGAGGGGGCAGTGTTACGACTACATACTAGAATAATCGCTAACCGAACGCGCCGCGCCGCCGATTCCATAAATGTACAGAACGTTCTCGTGCGTTCGAGCCGCGCTGAGACGGGCCGCGTGACGTCACGCGCCGATAAGGGATCGACGAATATAAAAGGCGTGTGTGTGTTGGCGGGACACAGTGTTTCTTCGGAAGCGATCGAGTGCGAACAACAAGCGACAAGCGAATATTCGGAGCGATTATTTCGACGCGTATTGTGTGCAGTACAGTGTTTAATTTTAAATAAAGTGCTGAGTCAGTTTCGAGAACAGTCGGCGTTTAATTGTTTGTCCTGAACCCCGTTAGCCCGTAACATTATTTAAAAGGTACCTACAACATAGCGTTTTTATTTTTGCTTGACTTACGCCCGAATGGTCAAACGCTGCTCAACTTTAACGGCTTCTTATATTGATTTTCGCCATACAATTTTGACAGATAAGGCGGCCTTAAAAGACATAAGGCCACCTTAAGTGTATGAACATTCGACGGTTAAGGCGCCTTTTCTGCACTTGTTTTTCTTGAAGCAAAACACAAAAACACATACACAAAACAATGATTTTCAGAGTCTCATGCTCATAGAACAGTGGACCATAGAAAAAATGTGTAGCGAAACCATGTTTTGTGTAGGTGTTTTGTGTAATGTTTTAGTGCAGGAGACGCGAGTTCATCTCTTTTTGAGCATTCTGCAATAATATATTTGGCTCTCAATAGCATGTGTTCCTCAATAGACAATAATGATTTAAAAAGCAATATAGTTTTAATAACATCAGTATTCCGGATACATAGACTTCATTGCTCTTTAATGTATCGGAAACATGTTTATCACAAATGGAAATAGTTTCCGCAAAATATATATTAGTTTACCGTAACTTAAGTAGCCAAAACATGGGAAGCTATTAAACGCATTTCGATGAGATTTTTTTAACAACATTCGTCTCCGAATGGAAGAGCATTCGGAGCTATTAAAATAAAAATAATATTGACAGGAAACATGGCTATCACGTTATCAGTTGTGGCGAGTGATGACGCACACTGACGCGTTTTATCGACAGTTGTTCATGCGACTCGAGAGTCGAGAGTCGAGATGTTCTTAGTAGCCCGTACTAAATGTAACTCGTCATTAATCTAGTTTTAAAAACAAGATTATCAACAGACTCTGAAAGGAAGATATTCTTATTTCGTTTCTATTTTTTGGGTTTGTATCCGGCAACATAACACACACACATAACATAAGCTCACGCCTGTTATCCCCGAAGGGGTATCACCCACATTTTGCCGAGTTCCGTCCCAGAGACCCAGATGTAATAGGGGGCGAGTCTATCGCCATATCGGACACATATTCCAGACTCCGAGCTGATGTGGAAAAATCCAGTATCACTTTGCCGGACCCGGGAATCGAACCCGAGACCTCAGGACGGTAGTCGTACCGAAATACAACCACGCCACCGACGCAGTCAAGTATTTTTTGTGATCGAATATATAATAGACTGCTTCGGTGGCGTAATGGTATTCCGTGCGCTGTACGACCATCGTCCTGAGGTCTCGGGTACGATCTCCGAGTCGGGAAAATTGATATTGGATTTTTAGTATCCGCCCGGAGTTTGGATTTTTTTCCCGATATGGCGATAGGCTCGCCCTCTATCACGTCTGGGACGAAACTAAGCTAATGTCGCGATTGGATTCGAGAACTTGCCATTTGACATTAGCGCAGTTTTTAACTCGATTTCGGTGGAATTTTAAGTAACTAAATGAAATCGAATCGGGTGTGAAGATGAACTGATGAAGAGATCCGCAGTAAACTAAAAAAATAAAGAACAGCATAGTACCATAAACACACCTACAGTATGTACTTTCACCAGCTAAAAAGTCACATCTAGTTAGAATTTAACCTTCGTCTTATAAGGTTAATATTTTACTGTAAATATACTTAGGGCTACTTGCACCATTATTACTAACATACAGTTAGTCCTAACCTCAAGTTTAATTGAAAAATAAAAAAATATGAAGGACATGTAATCATATATTTCTTTTTCAATTTAACTTTTTACTCACTCTAAACTGAGATCGTTTATTGAAATCGACCGATAGAAAAGTTCTCCAATCTTTATATTGATACGTACTGTGACATCATTTCCTGTGCTATCAGAGGCAAGGAATAGCAAGTTCCGGCTGCGTCATAAAAGCAATTTTAGTACTATGATTAAAACGATGCCCTTCGACAATCTTGTTATCTACAATCTACAGAACGGATTAATCCTACTCAGGGGGCCTAGTTTGTAAAACGAAATCCGCAGTTGCGGACTTCGTTTTGGACGTTTTGCTATTCTATTGTGGCTCACGTGTCCGACCGATATTGGTGCTATAAGTTTCGTTTCGGAGAATGCTATGCTGTAAACCGTTTGACAGCCCACTCTTAGATGTTTGACCAAAGTGTTTGACATTTAATTGATCCACGTGCATCTATATTAGTGTGTGCGGTAGAGTATCGGTCCGAGATCGTTCATCCGATAACGTTTTATAGAATAGACACCCAGGCATGAATCTAGATAGTTAGATCTTGCATAAATATGTCTAAAAACTAGATTAACGTGTGATAATAATATACATCTGTTATTAAATTATATTTTAAAGTTTATTTTTCTCGTGGATGTTTGACCGGTGGATAAGCGGGCATTCATTAAACAGTGTTATTAATTACTCATCAAGAAGATTGTCAACTCTTAGGCTGAGATCTGTAGAGCGAACTTCGACTAAGTTTGAGTCAAAGAAACGATCTCAGTGAGGATTTGGAATTTTTAAATCGATCTTTGACTTAGTCCGATTTATTTTTTACAAGAAAATCTTAGCATAGTCTGTCTGTTTTTTTGTAAAAAGTGGCTCGGACTAAGTCAAAGTTCGACTTAAAAATTTCAAATTCTCACTGAGTTCGTTTCTTTGGCTTAGATTTAGTCGAAGTTTGCACTATAGATATCAACCTTATTACTATAGTGCATTAGGGTAAGGTGCTCGAGCTGATTGGCTCTAAAAATCTTAAGTTATAACTTGATTGCATAATCCAATTAAAAGAAATGTTTGCAAGTTGCAACTTTATGCATATGAAAGGGTTTTCAAGTAATTTCTCTCCGAAAGGGCTTCGAAAAAACATCCTAATCCCATTCGAATGTGTGGTCGCCATAACACTATCAAGCATGTAGCAGAGAGGACTCGGCTTAGTTTCTACTATAGCCTCTTTCTTGCCTGACGTTAACCCTCTGGAGTAGTGTAGAGGTGTATGAGTATTTATAGGGGGCTTTCCGAAAGTGACGCGAATTAATTCCCCTGATTTTTGACATTCGATTCGATTTCGACCACAAATCGGTTTCATTAAGTGATTTAAAATTCGAAATCACGTTAAAAGGTGCATCAATGTCACGTTAGATTCGTGAACTTTTCATTTGGTAATTTTTAACGCGACATTAGTGCACTTTTGCGTTTTTCTGTGAAATTTTAAGTCACTAACGACTAATCTGGGACTCTTCAAGGTTAGAGAGAATAAGTTTATTCTGCAGCGGCGTGTAACATCGTTGATCATATTGATATTTTCCATCAGGTGTAATTGTGGTCAAACGACTTGCCTGTTTTTTTTATGGCAAACGAGCAGATGGGTCACCTGATGCTAAGTGATCTCCACCGCCCATAGACATTCAAGACACAAAAAGAATCATGAGTGCTTTGCCGACCTAAAAGAGGGAAATGGAAGGGAAGGGAAAAGAGGATTGGGAAAGGAAGGGGGATAATGGGCCACCGGAAATTTCACTTACCGAACGAAACGCGACAAGCTGGCAAGTGGCGAGCTGCCACTTTACGTCGGTTATCTGCGAGACAGTGGTATCAAACCGGTCGAGCCGGCCCTTTCATGCTGTAGACGCTACTGTCCACAGCATGGCTCTACCACTCAAAAGTTGTTTTATTCTAAAAAAGCGAATCTTAGTCGAAATCAAAATAAGTGGCAAAAGTTACCCTACTGATGGCTCTGATATCAGTATCAGGGCCATCAGTAGGATCATTTTGATTTCGACTAAGATTCGCTTTAATATTTTTATAAAAATTATAGGGAGACAGAAGACAAGATGATGACAATTTACGCTCTAACTGTTTTGCGATCCAATTTTATGTTACAGGCTACAGCTGTACGACTTTTGTCGTGCATTGCAACCGTCGCATCACGTACAGCTGTATACAATATTATGTATATTCATAACTATTTAAATTAAAGTATTTAATAACCACTTTTATTGGAATTTGCTATGACGTGGAAGACACAAAGATGGCACTGGAGTAATTAACAAGAATAATTGATGACTTACAATGTTTAAAAAATATGTTATGGGAACATGGATTAATATTCTAACATGGAAATTATGTAGAAGTTGTTTTTGATAATCCATAATTAGAATGTTGTTAGAGACAATTTGAAGCTAAACGGTTGGTTTGGGAAAAGTGAAAAGCAAACTTCACAAGTTAACGAATCACAGCCGGTTTCAATAAACGATCTCAGTTTAGAGTGTAGATAGATCGCGATTATGAATCAATCAAATCAAGTAATTTGACGGAATGTTCAAACTGTGTTCTTATTGGCTAATTTTTGTAATCTATCCGCACATTCGAACTGAGATTGTTTATAGGAACCGGGCGTTAGTCGGTCAAAATTATGAACAAAATATCATACATTTTCTATTGATCGATCTTTTTACGATAACTGAGGAGTTTTTTTTCACAACTGCTAAGAAATGCAGGGAGTTTACCATCAAGTCTTATTGCAGTATTATTATACTCTTACGTTGTTTTTTTATACGAGAAACGGTACAAGTAAGATTATAATAATACTGCTATAAGACTTTGTGGTAACCCCCAACTATGGATACATAACCTCTATACAGTTTTATGTAATTTCAAATTAATACCTCCATGCATTTCCGAGATAGAATGTCTTGACAGACGGACAAACGGACAAAAAGTGATCCTATAAGGATTCCGTATTTTCCTCTTGAGGTACGGAGAACCCTTAAAAACAAAACCTGATTGTTTATATTATTCACCCCAATTAACATTTATTGTTACTGTATGAACTAGAAGTAACTAATGGATATACAAAAATATTCCATTATATCCGTAGATGGAGAATGGATATAAAGAAGCCACAGACGTAAAAAAAAGATGGACGGGGCGATAGGAATATTGAAAGTAAAGAAGGGTTTTCGAGCCATTTGATCTATCGACACGTAATGGCATGTGTGTGCAAAGGGCATTTTTGTACAGGCGCGTTTGTGTGCGTGGCTTGTCTGTGGCGTCCGTTTAACTATAGGCAAGACGGTGTCCTTCTTTTTCTTTACATCCATGGAAGAAGCATTCGCTTCACCTGTAATGTGGTTGTTATGGACATACCCCCTATGTAATTTATGGGTAATAATTATTCATATTTGTTATGGCAACTGAGTACTGACCGTTAAGGAAATTACAGAGATAATACACATAGAGTGAGCAGTTATTAGAAATGCGATATCCCAGAAAGAAACAGAAAATTATGACATTTTTATCTCTTTTAGCTCTTTGTCGGCTCATCGGTGTCTGAGATCCAAATCTTAACACCGGTTTATGTATTCGACAACTGTATATAGATAAGAATTATCGCAGTATATATACATCTGTCATTATACAATGATTTGGCTTACTCCTTAACATTAAATGTCATTCAATAATAACAAAATGTGTAAACTATGACAACCTGTATAAAGATTTATTTTGAAAAGATAAACCATTGTTAAAATCGTCAGAAACCGTCACGAAACAAAAATAGCATAGCAAAAGCTCACGCCTGTATCCCCGAAGGAGTAGGTAGAGGTGCTCTAACGAACTAGAACACCCTTATTTCGCCGAGCTTAGCTTCATCCCTGATGCGATAAGGCGCGAGCCTATCGCCATATTGGGCACAAATTTCAGACTCCGAGCTGATATTGAAAATACCCAATTACCACTTTTCCCGACCCGAAGATCGAACCCGAGTCCTCAAGAAGTACTAAAGTCGTACCGGAATACAACTACGCCACCGAGGCAGTCACACAACAAAAACAGATATATTGCTATCTCTTTTTGCATTTTTTTTTCCAAAACGGCATGAAAGTTGCTAGTTGAAGGCTTTAGTGACATATCTCTATGAACAAAACTGGCCAGAGCGCACTTCGTTGCCTTATCAACACAACTATCGGCTTAGATAAAGAGACCGAACAATGTCACTTCTAAGAAACGCGCGGAGTGGCCAACCCGACGCCATACCACGCTGTTGCCACCTTAACGACACAAATACATCGCCATAAGAACATCAGCATGGTAACACGCTGACTAGTGAGAATGTTACAAGAAGGAAATAAAAAAAATATTCAAAAGGGTATGGTCATATTATTTACATCGACAGCTTCTGTCGCGTGTCAGGCAAGCAGTCGATTGTGTACCGAAAGACCACGGGTTCGATTCCCGCCCCGAGACTAAAGCATACATATGTTCCACCGCGAGCTAAGCTAAGCGAAGCTAACTTGGTTTAATATAGCATCCATGCGATCTAAATAAAGATATGCAAGCCATTATATGTTGGTTCATAGGTTTATTTCGCTAAGGAATTTTTATTTATAACAGAGACTAGCAAACGAGCAGATGGGTCACAAACAAACACAAAAATAAACATGGGTGTACGTTGCTAACTTAAAGGGAGGGAATGCAAGGGGAGAGAAAAGGGATTGGGAAAAGGAGGGGGGAAATGGGCCATCGAAAATCTCACTCACCGAACGAAACGCGACAGCAAACTGCCACTTTACGTCGGTTTTCGGAACTGATCAAAGATGATGATGATAATGGACAAAAGTTATAGCCGACTTCAAAAGACGTCAGAGAAAGTCACTAATAGCAACAATTTCTTACGTGAAAGAAAGAAGAATAAAGAAATGTTTATTGGTCACGTAGGCATATAAAAAGCACTTACGACACGCCACGACAAACAAGATCTAGTTTTAGTCTAGAATACATTTAAATAATAATTGTTATAACTTTATCAATTTAGAAACAAGCAGGCTGCTATGGATATAATAACAAGGATGGGGCTTAGATAAATGGTTGTGATTTGCAGAAAATGGAACGGGATCTGGCAGGAATTTTATTATTATTATCTCAGCCTATCACCGTCCACTGCTGCAGGGTTACCACGACCTCTTATAGCAGTATTATTATAATCGTTCTTCGTTTGTTTTGTATGGGAATCGGTACAAGTAAAATTATAATAATACTGCTATAAGAGGTGGTGGTACCCCCCCTGAACGTAGACCTAGCAGGACCTAGGGGAATTGAATGAAATAATATAGAAACTTGGAGCATTTTACTGGAAATGGGGATAAGGATATCAAGCCGTGGACTATAAAGCCCTATCCTAGCTAACATACCATCCTTTCTCTAGCTGGAATGGTAATCTAACATCAACAGGGGTCAGGCAGCGACATTGGCATCCGCAAACACCACTATAACTTGGCAACAAAGAGTATGACGCGGTGAAAATTAGAACTAAAACAAAAATACTTAATCTGACTTATTATTTTAGTGTACAAATAATTTGAAAATCACCCCCAAAAAGCCCATTAAATAACAATAAATAAGAATAAACATTTTAAGTCGTAGTATATTGGGTTGTCGTAATAAATTAAGCGCCCTCATTAAATCCATACTCTTTTTTGCTAAGCTATACACTACTCTTGTTCATCTCTAAAGAAATTATGGTCTTTGACCAGTTTCAGCTCTATACCGAAATAATAACGTTCTAATTGGATTGTAAGTGTATCGTATAGAAGCTATAAAATAAACAAGTAACTATTCTTTGATAACATAACACACATAACATAACATAAGCTCACGCCTATATCCCCGAAGGGATAGGCAGAGGCGCACTAGCCAACTAGTACACCCACATTTCGCAGAGCTTAGTTCCGTCCCAGATGTGATAGGGGGCGAGCCTATCGCCATATCGGGCACAAATTCCAAACTTAAGCCCTTAGCTTTTGGTCTATCAAAAACGAGAAGCTTTACTAGAAACACAACATTTCGATCAGAGAACGTTGTACGATGATTTTATCCGATGATTGGTTAACACGAGGATTCCCACGTCGACATTCAACTCGTCGATTGATCGGTTAACAGGAACGCACTAAAACGGCTCTCTCACAAATTGAACCGAATACAGGACTAAAACAAGCGGTGATAACAAGAGAAGCTTCGCACATCCGATAAACGACGTTAGTGTTGACAGAATAATTTATACTACTCTACAAACTTCATCAAAGGACTTTTCGTGAGTTGCCAAAAAAACTATTTTTCTTTAAATGATAATTGAATACTCAGCGTCAGCGTAACATAGTTATGTGCATTAAGAATTGATTTGTTAATTGATCAGTATTAATATGCAAATAAAACGATTAATAATTAGAAAGTTGTACTAGATGTCTACAATGTAAATAATATTAACAATCAACATACTATTGATTAACGTAGATACTCCATCATTGACGAGTACCTATGGGAAAAAAACAAAAATTATAGTACTAATAAAAGTGAAAAAATAAGAAAGAAAAATAATGTTAAGCTACTATTAATTAAAAAATAATATTTAATCAACCAATGCTGAACATAGGCCTCCCAAAAGGCCAGCCAAACACTTCCTGCAACCCTTTGGCTGATTAAATGACGATAATGATTCAATAACCCAGACATTTATGAATGACCAGACTTGGTTTGGTAATAAACAATTAGTTACGCAAAATGAATTAATACAATAAATACACCCAGTCACACACATAGTCCTGACCCCACACTAGTTTTAACCTGTATCGTGGGTATAAAAAATTACGAGAGACTTTCGGTCTCACAACAACCAGACCGAAACAAATATCTGTGGGACCCAGAAACATTTGTCTCGGTGCGGGAAGCGAACCCGCCGTCTCTCGTCTCACAGCCGGCTACTCGCCTGCTGCGCCGCGAAGGTAGTCAAGTATAAGAACTTTTAGTAAACAAATCACAAATAGTGACTTTTTCAACGACTTCATTGTAATGAACGTCAGTGATCATGAATAAATGCGCACATTTATGAGAGGAGTGACGTCATAAATCCAAAATACAGTTCTTATAACAATCAAACATACCGCTTTTACATATTTCTAGAACCTTCCAGGAATAAACTATGTTTTTTTATAGCAGAGACTGGCAAACAATAAGATGTCACTTACCATCTGATGATACATCAGATGGTAGTGTATCGTAGTAAGTGATAATCGCCCATAGACATCCAAGACACAAAAAGTATCACGGGTGCATTGCCAACCTAAAATGAGCGAATGGAAAGGGATTGGGAAAGGGAAGGGGGTAAATGGGCCATCGGAAATCTCACTCACCGAACGAACGTTACGTCGATTTTCCGTGAGAGCCGGCCCATTCTTGCTGTAGACGTAACTGTCTACAGCGTGGCTCTACCACTATGTTTACCAAAGCATGGCATTAAAGATCCGTATACATAATTTGTTCACAATTTAGGATTTGTATTCAACATGCCCTAATCCCACCCAAATATAGGGTCGGCCCTATCTATACACGTGTTGAGGCATGTTCCACAAAAGAATCGGCTTAATTTTTAAGACTGACTGCCCATCTGATATTAACCCCCTCTGAGGCAAAACGTTTCGGATTCCAAACATTTAATTAGGTAAGTACAATAACTAACAAAGCTCATGTTACATAAAATATCGCGATATAATATAACGATTAGTGTGAGATCATAGATATTAGTAATGTTATAAATACGAATAGACGACATATAAGTAAACACATTATCAAATTCACGTAATGCTTGACCGAATTCGATGAAAGCATCGACACATCGTCTAGAATCTAAATAATGGAATCACATTAAAAATCGAAGCGAAATTTTCGCGCCAGAAACAACGTTAATTCAAAGGACGTCATACCTTACGTGAATCGTGACGTGATACGCGTAGTTAAGGTAAGGAAGATGAATTCTATAAATAACGCCCAACAGTCACACACATAGTCCTGACCCCACATAAAGATCGAGTCTTGTGTCGTGGATATCAGGAACTACGAGAGACTTTCAGTCTCACAACAACTAGACCCGAAACAAATATCTGTGCGTCACACAAACATTTGTCACGATGTGGGGATCAAATCCTTCATACTGATCAAATACTTCATACTTCATACCACTTCATAGCCAGCTACTTGACCACTACGCCACGGAGGCTGTCCATTTCTATACAAATGACACGAGTATCTGCTTGTGTGCATTACATAATGCTCTTTTAACTCTTTATAACAAATGAGGAGAGGAGAAATAGCTCACCTCATGGCTTACCGATTAAGTGATACAATGGACAGTAGCAATATCAACAGCACTTTGAATAACCAAGCACTGAGTGGCACTGCATTGAGTAGCACTGCACTGTGCTCGTTACTTTGAGACAATATTATATTAGGGGATTACATTGGCAACAATGTCCTTTAAGCAGGAACACAATATTGCCTTATCAATATTTGCGAGTCCCAGCACGAGCGTAACTTTCTACAGGGCACATCTTACAGCTGGAAATGTATCTAAGATGCAATTTTCTCTAGGGAAAGTATATAATGACTACCGAGGTGTGGTCTCTCTCTAAATGTGGGTGTTCTATTTTACAGCTGGGAAGGTATCTTACATTCTATCTGCTCTTATCCCACCTTATGGGGTCGACTCCACACAATTTTTTAAGCATGCCCCACCTGGGAATTCAACCCAAGACCTCCAGGGTGATAGCACATATACACTGCCACTAGACCAAGGAAGCGACATTACCAAGGTATCTAAGAGGTGCAATTTTCTCTCGGGAAACGTGTATATACTTTTAAATTATCAAGGTTTCCAAGATTTGCCGACTGCTGGCGTAGGCTAAGAGGAGGAGAGTTCCATACCCCCTAAACCCCCCCTTATATACGTCCATTCCTACCAGAAATGTAGGACTTTACTACATGTCTGTGGTATAAAAAAATTAAATAATATCAGCCCTGTAACATTACTGTCCCACTGCTAGGCTTCTTCTACCAATGAGAGGGATTAAGCCTTAGTCTACCACACTAGCCTAATGCGGGTTGGTAGACTTCATATACCTGCGAAGTCCTTGTGGAGAAATTCTCGGGTATCCACGTTTATACAGGGTATACAGATTTCCTCACGATGTTTTCCTTCATCGTTATAGCAAGCGATATTACACAAAGAAAACACAGTTAACATAGAAAGTCAGATATGTATACTCCATTTTGAGGTTGGTCTCGAACCTCCGACACTTGGCAGTCCGTATCATTACCAACTGAGCTATCGCTGCTTTTTTGTATGTCTGTGGTAGTAGTATATAATCTCCAAGACATAATACAGCTCCACTAATACAGGATACGTCAAGAGGAATACATCAAATACATGTGCTTCCAGTACTCAGCAGTCCGCACAGGATACGCGCCAATTTGTCCTTATTAGGCACGCGAACAAATAACGGTATGCAAGAGTATTCTTGGACTGCACACACGAAAAAACCACAATATAAATTTGCAAATGGAAAACTGGTTTGTGTGGTTTTATCGAGGGGCGTTAATTTGTTGATTTGCCAAATTGGGGGGCATGCCAAGGAAGTTTGAGAAAGTACGCACTAAGTAATGCATTTTACATCAAAACAAACGAGTTCGGAAGCCCTTCTTAGCTGCTGTTAATTCTGATACTTGAATCAATATCCCACCTGTAGGTTAGTTTTTGTTTTTTTAATCAGTAGCCCGAGCACGAAAATCTAATGTAAATGTATTCGAGTTCGCTGCGCACTGATGACGTTTGGTTAATATTTCATAGACGCGCATCGAGCTGAAATACAATGACGGTTGTCACAAATTTTCCTGCTCAGGCCGCAGAGCACGGCAAAGTGACTAGACAACACCAGATGGTAAGCGAAGTGCGGTCCAAAAATACCAGCAACCACCTAGAGACCTGTGTCCATCGGTGGCCACCAGTATTATGCCGGCCTGCATAAATGCTTCTTCACACTACCTATTAAAGACAATAACTTGTGTTAACAAGAGTAGTGTATAGCTTGGCAAAAAAGAGTATGGATTTGGCTTGTCCTAAATAGACATATTCGTCTACAACTTCGAGAGTTGAGTTCCCTATACCAATTGGCATCTTCTATACATATAAATAAAATTGGAGTGTCTGTTTATAATATTGAAATAACCGTTTTTTACTATTTGTAGAGATTTATGAATATACAATTATTTGTTTTTTTTTTACGGTATATACACCAAAATAACTTCAATTTTTGTCTGTCTGTATGTCTGTTTGTTCCGGCTAATCTGTGAAATGGCTGGACCGATTTTCACGGAACTTTTATTGGCAGGTAGCTGGTGTAATAAGGAGTAACTTAGGCTACGTTTATTTTAGACATATTAAAAAGATACTAAAAAATTAGGCGACTGTTAGGCGGAGCGAAGTTCGCCGGGTCAGCTAGTGTAACATATATATGCGCCGCCTCCGACGGGTTAATACCATTAGCCTTTGAAGTCAAAGGCAACAAGCAAAGCACTTTGAATTGCACCTGAGTGTTACATAATTAACATCCACGCATGTTTGTGTTAAACTGCGTCTCCTGCACTAGTTTTTCTCGAAACAAAACACGAAAACACATACAAACAACGTTTTTTGCTGTCTCCTGCTCATAGAACAATGTACCATAGACAAAAATGTGTAACGAACCCATGTTTTGTGTAATGTTTTAGTGTTTTTTTGTGTTTTTTAATGTTTTTTTTCATGTCACATCTGGGAAGGAACTAAGCTCGGCGAAATGTGGGTGTTCTAGTTCGCTAGTGCGCCTCTGCCTACCCCTTCGGGGATACAGGCGTGAGCTTATGTTTTGTTATGTTTTAGTGCAGGAGACGCAGCTTAACGGTTACATACGTAATAATATACGTTATACAATATATAATATATACGTAATATAACGTTTAATGTCTATCATTAGTCGATATACTTTCAAAACTATGAATGTATGAACTAAATCCGCCAAAAAAAATGTCACTAGGCTTGTGAACCCCTGCCTTAGACAGTGAAAATAATTGATTATAATAGAATCTATGCACTTTTCAGGGCCCCATGTATGCCCATGTAGGCCCCTTATGGTAAAAACGGTACTGATTTAGGGGCGGTAAAATTGGAAAAAACCTAGATCTGGGGCTGTTGTAAGTAGAAGTGATCAGAGTAGAGTGAGAAATAGAGCACACATCTTACCGGGCTTATTTCCGACCGTTCTTGGGATGGGGGCAAACCAAAATGAAAGCCGAACTCACGCGCAACTTTCAAATAGAGACAATAATATAATGCTTTGTCACGGACGTAAAAAAAGATGAAGCGGAGCGCAGGGAACATTGAAAGTGAAGCATGTTTTCAACCCATTCAACGTAATGGCGTGTGTGTGTAGGGCACTTTTGTATGCGTGGCTTATCTGTGGCGTCCGTTTAACTATAGGCGAGATGCTGTCCTTTTTCTTTACGTCCGTGGCTTTTGTATAGGTATGTTACGAAGTATTGGTCATGGTGGTCCGAGTGTTATTGAACACGCGTATATGACGCGATAATTACAGGCTCATGTCGCTCACCGGATATGAGATCCACACGTGTGTCTCATTTACTAACACATACTTGTGTTATTCCTAACGCCTTATTACATACATACATACATAGACTCACGCCTTTTTCCCATAGGGGTAGGCAGAGACAACGGATTTCCACTTGCTACGATCCTTACATACCTCTTTCGCCTCATTCAGTCTCATTACATTCTTCATGCATGCACGTCGGTTTAGGGTACTTTTAACTTGACCTTTCTCGAGTATATCTATGACTTGGTCAGAGAAAGTTCGATGAGGTCTTCCCCTTCCAACTCTACCATTCACGCTTGCCATATATATTTGCTTTGTCAACCTCCTTTCATCCATCCTCTCTACATGCCCAAACCAACTCAATATTAACGCCTTATTATCGTTAATAATGTCAATTTAGGGATAAACTGAAGTAGGTAAAAAGGAAATTTTATTAATTTTCCAACAAAGACATTCAACAGTACATAGACGGGACAACAGCGCGGAACTAAGACCCAAAAGTTGTGACCCCGTGGTCATAAGTCACTCAGTATTTGAAACAAACGCGCGCAAGGTCGTGCCAACGTAATATGTTTAGAATTAGACAATAAACTTCTCGTACGTGATTCTTGGATATTCAAAGAACATTCTAGAATCTAGGGTGTAAATTGTAATAAGTAGTCGATGGCGTTGCTGACGTTTGAGATCAAAGTTTTTGTAAGGAAACTTGCTTGATAGCCGCTCTACAGTTACTGATATTAAATATCTTTGCCTGTCAACGAAGGGCCTTACTTAAAAAAACACAATGTTGGGAATGTAGCAGAAAACTGCCATTTACGAGACGATTTTAATAATGAGTCTTGTACGTAATGCGGCTTGATAATGACAGTGCTCTGCCATGTTTACGACTCTAGTTAGCAGGTGTGTGGGTGTCCTGCTCAAACATTATTTGGTGTTATTTTTAAGCTATTGCATAGCTTCTATCGCGGGCCTGAGCGTGGAGACCGAATCCAGAAATTCCGTAACGAAAATAACCTAACACCCGCCACTCCGACCGGCACAGCGGTGATACTTTTTAGTTTTGCCATCTATCGATGAATAGCAGAACTTTTAATGACTTTTTTGAAATATCACGCTTGTCTCTTTAGTTCAGCAACTCGCCTCTAGGTGGCATAGGTTGTATCGGCGTTACTGCGCATGCGTAATCCCCCTCTTCACCCCGCAATCTGGTGACTCATGCCTGCTTAGAGTTTCGGCGTTAGGGCACCTCCTCTTTGTATTTACTTCATGGTACGACTCTACGAAGCTCGCACGAATCGAGACGAGCTGCTCCGAAATCGGACGAATACGTAATCAGCTGTTTGTGAAAAAGTATGTAGGTGTATTGATTTTGGATGCTATGCAATAGCTTTACCGCGGCAGTCCCCGAGCCACACGTCTGCTTTTTTTATAGCATAGACTGGCAAACGAACAGATGGGTCACCTGAGGGTAAGTGATCTCCATCGCCCATAGACACCCAAGAGACAATAAAAATCATGGGTGCATTGCCAACCTAAAAAGAGGAAATGGAAGGGGAGGGAAAGGGGATTGGGAGAAGGGGGGAAATGGGCCACCGGAAATCTCACTCACTGAACGAAACGCGACAGCAAGCTGCCACTTTACGTCGGTTTTCTGTGAGACAGTGGTATCAAACCGCTCGAGCCGGCCGATTCGTGCTGTAGACGTAACTGTCTACAGCGTGGCTCTACCACTCTCTAAATGTATCTCTCTCTTATTTGTTTGTATACTTTGAATTTGGTGGTGCGCACACAACTATAGTCGCAGAGTGGGATCCTGGGGCGTAACTTTGGTGATTTAAGCACGAATGTATTGTAAACAAATAAACTTATACTTCGATAGAATATGCCGCAGAGCCCGCAGACGCTAATTTTACGAATACCTACCCGCCCAGGTACCCACATACAGTTTTTTGACTAACTTGAGAGGGTCGCGTCACGTAGTTTGGAAATCAATTTTGGGGTGCGGTGTTCAAAAGTTTGAAAAGCACTTAGCAAATTCCAATAAGAATAGGTGAGTAAATATGTAGTAATAATATTTTCTACTATACCCTAATCGCTAGGCTGGTACCCAGAAGCGGAGTCACCTATTTTTATGTGTTCTACACATCGATATATTATTTACCTAGATACACAGTTGACGCTCGGAAAATGGGACAGCAAAGAAGTGCTTAAGCACTCGTTTTGCATACAGTCCGACGTATTAAGAGTACAGGGGCGTTACCATCACCTCTTATGGCAGTATTATTATAATTTTACTTGTCAATATTCCCATAGAAAACAAACGAAGAACGATTATAATAATACTGCTATAAGAGGTCGTGGTAACCCTGCTGTTCACTGTTAATTGTACCACAGAAAGATATCTGACTCCAACGTCATGATCACCGCGACCTACCGCGATAAGTCACATTACACCGAGCATACAGAGCGATCACTTGCGCGCTCTACATTGCCTTTTATTACGAGCTGACGTTGATGCTTTTCCTATTATGCCGTCAATGTACACTGCAGTAAGCTATACGTTCGTATTAGAATTTCTTAGTGAGTGCAACGAAATTCCGTTCCGCCGGGTGGCGCCCCCTCCCATGTCCTCGGGACTCCAATTTGTGACGCTTTTTTTAACCCTGAAATGGATGCAGTGTCTTATTTTGTACGCCAGTGTATTTTTGACGCGAACGTAGTAAGAAATGTGGTTGCACAGCTAGATTTATTTATATTCAAGCGACCACACGCACAAACTGCCGGCTGGTAGAGTCGCTCCATACTAATGCAAATGTAAATACTTAGAATATCAATGTCTAATAAGATTTAAATTTGAACTCTGTTGGTATAACATAGAACTCAAAATCCAATTACAGGTGTGGATTCAAATGATTAATTCATAATCACTTACTAATGAACATATGCAGTGAGTGAGGTAATTTCAAAGTAGGCTCGTAATTTTGTAAAACATTTGTGCTCCAAACTATTAGACTGTAAGTGTAAATATGATCTTACTTAGGCTGGTAAGTATCTAGTAGTAACTAACAGATGATAAATAGCTACTTACTATCTTCTCACTCTTAGGTTCTTATTGTTCCTGAGTAATGGGTACAAGATAAACTTAATTATGCATTATTTGTGTTTTCTCAAACGGGCATACCATTAAATACCATAGCAATCGGCAACACGAGTCAAACAGCCACTTCGCATGTCTGCTGTCAAGCAAGTTCAGTGTTCACGTGAAACAGCACAACAGCTGAATGGCTATTTTCTACCAAAAACCAATAAACAAAGTGCATGCACCGCTCGCCGCTGGCGATGCACTCTGATAAAGTCAACATACACAATACATCAGTTCAATGACACGGACATCGAACGCGACATGTAGCGCCATCTCTTAATACTCGATAAAACAAGTTTCATTAGCGTCAAACTACTCACGTGAAAACTCCGCTTTCGGTTTACGTGACACGTCCGCAATATCCGCAAAAATGGCACACACACGAACGGTTAAACACATTTGTTGATAAACAATGTGCGAGAGATGCAAATCGAGTGGAGCAGAGGGTCTTTTACAAGGGCCCGGGACGGACTGTCCACAGTCGGCACTGTGGAGTGAGCAGTGAGCACTCCGCTCGGCGCTCACCGCTGTGCGCAGTCGGCCTCGGCAGTCGGCGGTCGGCGGCGACGCGGTGGCGCGGCGCGGCGCGGCGTGGCGGCCGCCGGTCCCTTTCGTGCTCGGCGCTAGGGCCCGACGCGGAGACGCGGAGACGCGCACATTGGTCGCGACGCGGACCAATAGCGCCACGCGCTCCGATCCGCCACCACTGGCCGACCGCGTCACACGGAAAAAGCGGTGGGGAAAACGAGTGACGAATTCGCCTACACTGGATAACTCTTCTCCCGCCATTCGTTTCACACACAAATTGGCGTGCGAGGCCACACCGCTCTATGTAAACACACCAATCGGCTGGAGCCGATTAGCGGGCAGACGTTCGCATCTCACATAAAATCAATGCTATTAGCCATACGGTACTGTCCAAATTACCATAACTACGGCCTACTAAACCCCCGCGCCGAGCCCACCATTACCGCGATCACCGTCTATTTCTAGAATACTAAGCAGAAGCCAGTGCACAGTGCACACGACTGGGCTGACGCGCGCCGCACGACGAGCGCACAACAACCGCACAACAACCGCACGCGGCACGACACTCGACGCAGCAGTCAGCACACGGGCCTCGGCTGACGGCGCGTTCTCATATAGTAACCACAGCGTGTCATTTCATTAGTCCACTAAGCATAACAATAAGTTCACACCGGCGTGTTGAAATCACACGACCACACACGATTTATTTGTGCGCGACAAACAGACGAAACCCTTTTCTTCCAATCTAGTACAAAATAATGTTTACAATGTATGAATCACAGTTAAAGTGTACGCGAACACAAAACTACTGCCAACGTGTTGATTCACGCCACACCATGCATCCATCCAAATATCGGCACGTAATGATGAGATCTTTATAAAGGCAACAGTGATACGCCTCCAATTTATTATTTTCTCTATGGGTATATGTATGGAATTTCAATTACAACGGGGCGTCTTAAATAGCATAGAAACAGTGGATACCCGAGCTGCCATCTGAAACTTCCTGCTGCTAAAAGCAACGTAATATAATCACAAGTTTAAAAACTTAACTGACCGACTTCCAATTTACCGATCGTGACCAAATGTATATGGGACCACTCTTGAAATAAGCTCCATCGAACACAAAAAGAATTTTGAAAATCGGTCCACATTCGGCGGAGATATCGAGTAACATACTTAAAAAGAATTGAGGACCTCCTCCTTTTGTGGAAGTCGATCGAAAAGAACAGGGACATATTTGTAGCCCATAAAAATACAACAAAGTCGACAAACTTCGACACTTTATAATCTGTAGAGTCTATAGACTTCCAGCCTACGCCTAACTCTTCACATGAAGGAGATAGCTACCTGTCCCGATGAGCATGATGGTAGAGTTATTGCATCTCCAGCATCTTGTTAAAGATTGTATCGCTGTTGGTGCCACGTATACTGGGTGAGTCTTGGGTGTTAAATGATTATACTCGGATGGTGACAATATTATATATTTGATACAAAATGGTAAAAGATATAAGTGAGTACGCGTTTACCCCGTGCAGTACCGTACCTAATCGAAAACTTCGCGGTGTCAGCAGTTAGCACCTACAGAGATTATCGAAAAGATCTACAACCAATATCAGAACAATGGCTCACTTCCATCTAGCATCCTTCCATTTTTGTACTTATGGGCAGGCTTACATCCAGCAGTAGACAGTGGCGGAGATAAATAATAAATACACTGAACAGTCACACTCACACAGTCCTGACCCCGGAATATGATGGCGGGTACACACCAGCTGAACGAATGGTCGCGAATCGTCACCTGTTGCATTCACGCAAACAAACTTTCGCTGTGGTGTGAATGAAACTGGCATAGATTCGTGAACATTCGTTCGGTTGGTGTGTACCCGCCATGATATGAGCCTCGCCGTAGCAAGAAACTACGTGCGACTTTCGGTCTAAATTCGGTTTAATGATTTTAGAGAAATGCAGTGTTGGTAGGAGAGTCTCAGATGCGAGATTCCACCCAGCGTAGGTACCATCAAAATGTCTTTTTCACGGCCAAGCATAATTGTACGTGCAATGTTGTATTCCGGATTGAAAGACCAATGTAACCAGCGGTACCCGATCTGCTTAGGTTTTTTCAAAGCGGGGGCAAGCTGCCAATTTGCCCGATTTTACCGCCCCCAAATAAAGGCCCTCAGATATTTTGCCGGCCCCCAAATCCTACCGCCGCGCCTGGGGCACGTGCATCCTCTCACCCCCCAGATCCGGCACTGGGAGCCAGTGTACATAGTTACTGGGCGTTATTTATGAACATTTAATATCTCAGGGTGAAGAACGCAGTGCAAGCGGCTTGCGCTTCGCATCATTCTTTCTACCTACCCTTACCCCATCTGAATGTGGAGTTTCACAATACGCTTTTCAAGAAGGCTGCAGAAAATATTCGGCATACTTTTTACGACTGACCTGCCTGACGTCAATCAGGATCCAGTACCGGGCAAATCGTGTTAGAAAACACCCCGCCCGTCCTGGGAATCGAAAACCTCCCGGTTCACAAATCAAATCATAATATTTATTATTTATTGAATATTTATTTGTCCTATGGCTGATGATGATGATGATGATTATGATGATGAATCCATAAAATGTTACTACATCACTTAGATTCCGTCAAATTTTACTCTACCGCCAGTTCGGAATGCCGTTTCGATAGAGAAGAACGGGCAAGAAACTTTGCTCCTACACAGACCATATACGCTGCAGTTACACTAAGAAGACGGCGCGAACGTAAAAAAAAGATGGACGGAGCGCTAGCAACATTGAAAGTGAAGCAGGGTTTTCGGCCCATTCGATCTATCGACATGTAACGTGTGAGTGTGTGGGGCACATTTCGACCGACTTCCAAAAATGAGATGGTACTCAATTCGTCTGTATTTTACGCGATATCTCCGCCAAATGTGGACCGATTTTCAAAATTATTTTTGTGTTCGATAGAGCTTATTTCAAGGTTGGTCTCATATCAATTTGGTTACGATTGAACTGTGATTCAAGCACGTTTATGTGCATGGCTTCTCGTTGTAGGCGACATGGTGTCCTCTTTCTTTCCGTCCATGGGAGACGGTTCATATCATCATAAACGTGCAATAAAATGCAGGTACCTAGTGTCTACATAAAGGGTGGTGTCGTGATGTTGGTGGTGCGCGAGGTTCCCTCCTCAGGACAACACGCGCACTTCATCTTGCGCCGCTCGGCCTTGGTGACCGCATCGCCTGCAGCATTGTTCATGTCCCACCAGATGGCACCGCCCAGCACGTTGCGGAAGTACGGAGGGACGCTGCCTTCCCGAAGGAGGTACCTTCACAACAAGTGAATTGACTAGCGTATGAAAAGGAGCGTTGAAATCCACCTATTACTAGTATGTTACTACCAATGATGCTTCAGGATAATATTCCCGAAAAATTCCTGACTTTCGGTCTTCCTGGTATATTCAGGGACAAAGCAAGTTGATCGAGTACAGAAAGCGCATAAACTGTAGAGCGGTCCCAGAATCGAATTAGTACGAACTACGAACGTAAAAGTAGGTAGATAGATAATAGTTAAACCTTCACCAAAAAATCCACCAATTATAAAAAAAATCACCCAAATACGACTTCTATCTATCTATCGACTTCTATACATTTATCTTTACAATATTATCTAAGTATAGTTGAATAACTCGTAATGTTATTGTTTATGATCATGTAAACAATGAAATGCATTTTACAGGCGGTTGAATGAGGTTTTAGACCCCACGCATAAGAGATAAGACACACGCTCAATAGTCGCTATAATAATGCCGGAATATCAAGTTATAAAATGGTTTACTATACTTACAGCGAGTAGGGTAGACGATAAGTAAATTATTTCGCAGATCATTGATGCAGCAAATGAAATAAATAATAATAAATAAAATAACCTAATAATAATAATAATAACCTTGTGAAAGCCGAAAAAGACAAAATGTCGAAATATTTAGACCTGGCACATGACTTTACTCGCATGTGGGATGTGGATTCAACAATCATTGTTCCGATAGTCATTTCTGCCCATGGTTTAATACCACTGAGCCTCGACCAACACCTCAAGAGGCTCTCGGTTGGTGTTTGGGTCAAGAGCCAAATGCAGAAGGCAGTATTACTGGATACGGCACGAATTGTGAGGAGGTTCCTCACTCTGGGGTCCTAACCGACGGTGGCTTGGGTCCCGAGCCTCGCCATCGGAGAGGAATATTTTTATATTTTTAAATGTATTTTTTTATAGCATATATTTAAAAATGAAAAAAAATCTTTAAAAATAAAGAGTACTAATAAAATAAAATAAAAAATATTTATTTATTACTATCTTAGTTTAATAACTCACTATAATTACAGCAAGTAGGGCAGTCGATAAGTAAACTATTTCGCAGATCATTGATGCAGCAAATGAAAAGGCGACATTATTAGCTAAAATTGGATTTCCATCAGACTGAATAATTCTGTTATGTATAGGTAAAGCAATAGGCGAAAAGGAAGGATGTCCGGTGTCCCAACTTAGGTACCATTATTTAGAAGGGTATCTAAGGTGTAAGGCCTATCAGGGTACGAGCAATGGACATTAGTATATTATACGGTATACCAACACAGCCGACTCATCATAAATGTTATTTAAAATGTATGTTTGTTTCTTTGAAAGGTTTTTAGTTTAACATTAGGTGAAAACTTTGGCGAAAAGCAGTAAAATCATCTAATTTTAAATCGAACGGTCATTAAACATAGTTACTTGTCAAATAGCATACGACTTTAACTAAAAAACTAAGCAAAATAACTAATTAAATCGAATTCTAACTGGTAAAACTGTTCCTCTTTGTATTCCTCGGCTCGCCTGCGCCAATATCTCTTAAGATTGGGGCTCATTTTATCCGCATCCTCGACTTCCTTCACTATAGCACTTCTTTCCTCTTCCAAGACCCTCAGCTCGTCAGGATGCTCTGTATTACCGAAATATATTAATTTCATAGAATCATGCAATGGTTTATCTCTCTAATTCATTCAGTTTTCAAGCTTTTTGTCGAAAACTAAAATCGCGACCTATCTACAATAAGTATCACAATATTATACCTCTATTATGTGAAAGCATGTCAGTGCAACATGCAGAACATGCATACCGATGAATTGAGACCATTTTGATATGGCCGTTGAAGATGACATTCCTATAATTACAAGTTTAAAAACTTAACGGACCGACTTCAAAAGTTATCCGATCGTGACTAAATTTAGAGGTATATGGGACCAACCTTGAAACAAGCTCTATCGAACACAAATCTTGAAAATCGGTCCATATTTGGCGGATATATCGCGTAACATACATAAAAAAATACAGACGAATTGAGGACGAATTTTTTGAAGTCTGACGAAAATTGGTGGTCTTATTTGAACTCTTTACGACCACGAATACGATTTCTATTTTGAGAATCGGTGCAATGTAATATAGAATTTAGAGGTACACTTGAATTAATCTTGTCATAGGCACAGAGTGTCACATGCCAGTGATCTGATTCAAAGTAAACCCTGAAAATCCTATTTTTTTGGTGTTCGTTCTTACATTAGTCATGAATACACCTTCATTACTTTGCAAAGACTTCTCTTAGAATACTAATATGGCGCGGCCCAAGTCTGCCACAACCACATAATGCTGCCGTTCTGCGTGACAGAGCTGCAGTTGGCAGTTTTGGCTACAGCAACAGGAAGTCGTCACTGTTCATAGGGTAAGATTTCCAAAACCCCGTCCCCTACCGCGCTAGTCCTAGTCGAGTATGTACTATGTACCCACATAGAAAGAGCTTGAAAGAGGTTTACCTTCATTGAACTCTCCCTCAAGAGATGTCATATCGTCAGGAACTATCGGCGGTTTAGTAGTGATAGTGGGCTTGGCGCGATTCTGGACGTCTTCTTCCAACTTTAATTTAAGGTCCTCGTAGATTCTGTACAACATATCGATGGACATTCAAATTACAATTCATCTATGTAAATGTGCAAAATAACTGGTCCGGGCTGAAATTCGATTACCCGCCTACCATGCTTTATTCGATAGCCATCGTGACGCAGTGGCAGATAGCATGCTGTGGGGCACTTCATTCCAGCTTCAAAGCAAATATTTGTGTTTTATCGTTTTTATCCGAACGGATCTCAGTATTATAAGACCGAAAGTATCTCGTTTCTGATACCTACGACACTCCAATTTACATAGAATACAAAGTACAAAGTAAAGATTTTTAACTGAGTTAGGGTTTTAAATTCTTATTGCATTTCAAAATTAATGGCCAGAAAGGTCGCCTTTACCGTGGTCTAATAAAAATAATTTACTGAACGATAGGCTAAACAAATTCTTACGATCATGATTGATATTACGGGTGTCTAAAGGAGGTGGAGATAACTTACCATCAGATGACCCACCTGTTCGTTTGCCAGTCCACTATACAAAATTCATCAAAGATCACGGATCCCCTACAAATGATCTGTTACTAAAAACTACCGACTCAAACAGAAGAAACAATTGATCCACCTATGCGCCAATGCCTGGATGATGTCATCAATGCGGCGCTCGTCCTCTGTCCGAGGGTCTATTATTGGGATGTTCAGTATCGTCTCACTATCCGACTCCATAACACGTCGATATCGAAGAATTGCATGCAACAGTTCCTTGGCGCCTTTCAATTTGTCACGATCTTTCTCCTGCCATTGTTGCTCTAAGGTTCTGTTAATAATATCGATTTATCGCATTGAGAGGAAATTGTTTTCATAATGTGGAGTGGTATATGTATGTGTAGTTTTGAGGAAACCACAGGAGTACGTCGGTCGCATGTGTCTGGCACAGATCGTACCAGGGGTGCGTACCTGTGGACGGCCCAAAAAGCGCTGGCTGGACGTTCTGGAGGAAGACATGAGAGCCAATGGCCTCACTAGGGAGGATGCTCAAGACCGGGCGAAGTGGAAGGGTTTAAGTAGGAAGGCGGACCCTGGCAGAAGGCCGGGATAACGGTAGACAGAAAGAAAGAAGAATGTGGAGTGGTATTCTTTATCGACCAGCTTCCACAAAAGGAGGAGGTCCTCAATTCGTCTGTATTTTTTTTATGTATGTTACTCGATATCTCCGCCAAATGTGGACCGATTTTCAAAATTCTTTTTGTGTTTGATAGAGCTTATTTCAAGAGTGGTCCCATATAAATTTGGTCACGATCGGTAAATTAGAAGTCGGTCAGTTAAGTTATTAAACTTGTGATTATTTATTCAAGATCGATCGGAATTTAAAAAAATCAACTGGTGTTATGGTAATTACTGTAAAAGAAAAATAAACCTATCGAAAATAGTAACTACCTGTGACATCTTAAAAGTTATTGTGTTATTTAACAAGATATGCTCCTAGACTAAAACAATGATATCTCAAAGGTGACAAATTTTTGCATTAAAAATATATCAGTAATAAAAGCAACCTCAAAACAAAAGCTCTGGGCAGTCTCGGCGGCAGGACGTTCTCCGGTTTCATAGGCTTAGGTTCGAACCTCTCGTAAGGCCGCATCCAGTGATAGAATCCTTTACCAGGGTCTTGCTTTAAATCTTTGTATGTTAAATATTTAGGTTTATCAGCTAACTTGGAATCCATTAGCCATTTCTAAAATAAAATGGGATACTATTTTAATATAACCATAATAACCAACTTTAAACTGATCTGTGCCGTCATAAGAATAAACCTCAGTCTCCGTAAGATGGACCGGTGTGAGGACTGAAACCAGACTTCGATGATCTCCAAATGTGTCGTACTGGCTGATGGAGCACCACGGCTGCCATCGACACGTTTGCTTGTATTGTTCTAATAACGCTCGGTGCACTAACTCGGAGCATGTCAGGTCACTAACACAAAATACACATTATGATAAAGAAGCACCTAAAATTCTTTGCAAATATACTTTATTTATAAAAAAAGCTAAATAAAATAAAACTCACCGCCGCAAGACAAAGAATCTTATTGTTTTCGCTAGATATATCTCTCTGCATTTACCGTGAGACATTACCGAGCTTTCGGATTTTGCATCGACAGGTTTTTCTTCAATATTTTCGAGATTTTCATCGTTGATGACTACTTCTTCCGGATGTACTATGTCAGGTGAACAACTTTCATCAACCAAAGTAATACCTCCTTCTTCATTAACTATTATTTTCTTGCAAAATGAATCTTTCATCTTTAACCAATTTTGTTGAACTTTAGTGACGCTGCTCATATCATCTGATTTTATTTTTATATTGCAAGTGGTACTCGAACGACATTCAGGACACGCTTCGTAATCTATGTGCAAGCTTTCACCATTAAATTTAGCAGTGGTCACAGCATCCAATTCTAAATGATATTCATTATTAACATCAACAGTAACCGTCGTATTATTTGGCGAGTCAACCGATATTTTGCCGTTAATTTTGTTAATACTGATTGTTGTGAAATTACGATGCTCTATTGTGTAAATAATTTGTATGGAAACAAAACCATCTGTACGTTCCTTTTTAATTTCCTCTTCATCGAACTTTTTAGACATAGATGCAACGTCAGCGGTATCATAATATGTGTCATCACCTACGTTACTTTTTTGCGACATCGAGCCTTTTGATTTTATAGTATCTGTCTCTATTGTATCCATACTAAACATGTCGAAATACTCTTTCTCCTCGTCGGTCCACTCTGGATAAATCTCGGCTTCTTCTATCACAAAATTAGTTATAATTCTCGTACCGTTGGCAAATGTTACTATCTGAACTCCGTCTTTATTTAATAAAATGTTCACGCCATCCATGCGGCGCGAAAATACTTCACCAAGACAATAGTCGGTTGCGGTTCGGGTAAGTAACTTTTCTATGTTACATGGATTATTATTGACCCACTTTTGACGAAGACCATTAGTGTCTGTTGTCTCAAACTCATCAATAATCAACTTCGCTTCAGGTAGCTTTTCTTGATCGAGGTTATCATCTCCAAGTACATTTTTAGACGATTTTGAAGACGTTTTGCTGAGTTTATCTTTCACGCCTTTATCTTTTCCTTTACCTTTTTTGCTTTTGTCTGAACTAGTTTCACTGTGATCTTCCATACCTTCAGGAATAATTTTTTTCTCGCATTTAGTTATTTTAATGTAAGATCCACCAGGCCTTAACACTTCAATTTCTCCTGTTTTTCGGAATACCAATACTTCTCCATTTAGAGTAATACAACGCATATCTTCATCAAGATTTGGCATGTTAGTAATATAATACTGTTTAATATGAGATATGACAGGGGAGTTGTCCTCATGAACACTTTCAGTGATTAGACCATTGGGCCAAGTAACAAAAAGAGAGTGGTAGGATCTCGTTTCAAATAACTGGGTCATTATTGTGCTTAGTTTTGTTGATGCAGATTTAAACACACTTTCCTTTCGTTTCGGATTATCAGACGTAGATATGATTCTTGAGGGTAATGGAACTTGGTAAGACTGTTTTTTAATATTAATCATGACTTGATCTTTGCAAGTTATTCGAAATGATTCACACATGTCAGTTATATTAGAATCAACTCCCTCTCCCAAAGCTCTATGCACCCAAAATTCATTGCAACTATTTCCTGGTAACACATTTAGTACTATGTACTCTATGTTCATTGGTATAATCAACGTATACATACTTGTGACTCTAGTACCATCTTTAGAAAAATATGTTGCATCTTTTCCGAAAACTTCTACCCGTCGATCGCCTAAGTCATATCCCGAAAACGGTTTTCGATGTATATCAACTGTGGACGTAGAAGCCCCACCAGGTGCCATAAATGACTGCCTCAAGTTTCTAGGCGTAGAGGTGGCAGGCGATTTAGTTTTCCGGCTACTTTTTGAATCCATTTCCGTAGTCGACAATGAAGACATTTTCTTGGTATCAGTCGTTTCTTCGGGCGTGATTTCCTCCAGTTGTGCAATTACTTGGTACTTCAAAGAACCTTCCATAAGTAAATCGATTTCAACTTCAGTATCATCTACACATGATTGTGCTGCAAAAGGATCAATTAAGTTTTTACATTCCGATTGCGTCTTAAAAACAATTCTCTCGTCATATATTTTTTCCTCATTCTGTATCCAATCATAATGTTCTTCTAAAACAAAATCAAAAAAATCTTGTAAGCATAGCGGAGTGGGCAAGTGACAACGCCACTCCTCACGCGCTATACCATCTTTGTCGTGACTATTAAAAAACATCAATAAAATAGAATCAGTAACTTCACAATATTTGTAATCGACACAATTAAATTTGTTAAAAGCATCCAACATTATTTGAAATGCACTTATTCCGTTAAAATCTTCGAAGTATTCATAATCATCTATTAAGTGATTAATTGGCTTATCATTTGCTATTTCGGCCGCAGATACCAGCTCACTAATATCTGGGCAAGCAAATAAAAATTTAATTCGTTGAGTTTCTGCATCATCGCTATAAGCTACATCATAATTATTCTCACTTTTAGTCATTGAAGGAAAAGACGACGAAGTGGAGCTATCGTTTTTGAACAATGACGAACTTTTTGGTAAAGGTTCTGCGAGAACACTTCTTTTTAAATAAACTTTTTTAAAATTTGAAATAGTCGTGGATAGTAGATGGTGCTTTTTTAACGAGCTCCTATTGTTATACAATTTTCTACAAGCTAAAATGTGGATTAATCTTGTCAACTCTGCTGTTTCTACATCGTCTCTTTCGAAGCAAGATAACAAAACGTTAACATGAAAATTTATTTTCGCTTCCATTTCATCTTGGGAGCTACTTTGATTTTGCCATAATCTATGTAGAGGCATACCAAGTAAAGTCAACCAAACAATATTGTCTAGGTTGATGTTACCTAAATGAAACGTGTTATATTTGACAATATCACCATAATTTATAATTATAGGATCTTTGTGGCTTTCGTATTCATCACCCAGAGTTACTCGATATGATTTTTTATTTGCATCAGTCTTACAAAGCGTATTGAATACTTCTTTTACAAAAGACTCTGCTTTTTTTGTTTTCTCATCTTTATCCATGCTTTTTCGCGGTTGGTTTATAGTGATTGCTGTCGACAACGATGACCGGCTGCTCATCTCATCCAGCTTATGACTTTTGGTCACGGTTTGAAGAATACTGTCCAACACCGAAAATATTGTAATACATTCTAGAGGTAATTCGTCAATTTGCTGATGATAATATTTATTATAACGATCATCTGAAGTTTCCTTGGGAATATTTATAATATCTAAATTATCCAGATAATGAACATGTTGCCTTGATAAGTCTTGTATGTCGTACATAAGGTAGCACAATTCATCATATATTTTATCAGCATTGCCTGATAAATTGTCAGTATCCCAATAAGGTGGAGAAAACACTACAAATGCAGTGCCTTTAAATACATCTGCAGAATCTTTTTGAATTCTCAATTGCTGTAAATCCTCCCAAAACTGTAACGACTTATCTGCTAATAATTCAGTTTGGCTCTGTCCTCGTTTTGTAGCTCTGAATAAAGTTGAAGGTACTTTAGCCGTGCTCGGATTGATTCTCACTTGAACTACTGCTGTCAAAGGTATGCCAATTTGGACAAGACATCCCGGTAGTAACGGTTCTACAAAACCCGTTATAGCGACATAGAGATTAGGTCCATCAGTGGGAAAATCATCAACATATACTTTATCTCGCCATTCTTCTCCACGAACTCTCAGTTGTGTGTTATACTTCTTACCTTCAGTCGGTTCAGGAAGCAAGTCCATGGGCTCCACTTCTTCTTTTTTACCTTTCTTCGGCGGTGGTGGTGGAGGTTCCAATGGTTCAGGGGGTTTAACACTGACAGTACCTTTCATTTCCGTTCTATATACCATTGTCGCAGATTCTCTCCTCATTCCTTCCCTTACTTCAAGCTTTTGTCGTTTAATAAAGAGATACTCATCCTTCATTTTCAAAATAAGATGTTTTATGATAAGAGCTTGTATGTCTGGTGGTATATCTTTTTTATCTTTGAGATAAGCTTGACCTTCTTCAAAAACTCTCAGATTATCATCCTTAATTTTCTTCTCGCCACCCAATTGATTCACCATGAATATTGTCTCTGTCTTACAGATGTTTTTTATAACGAACCTTTTTTCCTCTGCAGCAAAAATTTCGAACTTATTTAGGTAAATCCGATCTTGATCACTGCCGGCTGCTTCCATGAGTATTACTTTGACTTTCCAATTCTCTTCATCTAACGGAGCTTCTTCGATGCATGTTCGCCAGTAGTTTTCATCAATAACATTCTTGTCTTTTTTGGGTGCCATAAGGGATATGATGTATTTGACTTATTATTTTCTTACTTATTTAGTTTCGAGATTTTCAAAAACAAAACTTTGAAATAAATATAATATGAATGTGTTCTTCTTTCTTAAAGCAACATCAAAGATGGCAAAGATGCCACTAATCTTAGCTGTCATTAGTCAAATGTTACCTACACATCCATTAACATCATATTTGAAATCTTATTTTAATTAGTATGTATCTAGTCTAAATAGTATGAATACGCTTTTGTTTTTTATTTAGTGATTACATTCTCTTTGCTTTTAGCCGCGTCTACTGCACTAAAACATTACACAAAACATTTCTAAAAGCAGGAGACAGCTAAAATAGTTGTTTTGCGTATGTTTTTTTGGGTTTTGTTTCGAGAAAAATACGTACAGGAGACGCGTCTTTAGCTACGCACAACGATTACGAGCTAACAAGAGCTCAAATGACTGAAAGAAACATGTGTAGCTCAGGATAATCTAAGTGTAGCTCACACATGTCTCTTTCAGTCATTTGAGCGGTTACACTTGCAACTTACACCAATGACGAAACCGCTCCGCTTATAGAGTTACACCTTTCCCCAGACTGTCGTTGAATGTCTTTTATCAACTTCTTATTTATTTAATGTAATTTAAGCTCTTACGATTTTGTGTAAATATTGGATAACGTAACTTCATGAATTCAATCTTTCAAGCATGTTGCAGAAACGATTTGGCTTAATTTTACGACCGACTGTCTGTCAGACTTCAATCCCCTCTAGCGGAATGCGGATCCAGTCCCGGGAAAATTAAATTAGAAAATTAGCTTTTCCCGACCTGGGAATCGAACCTAGAACCTCCCGGGTCACAGTCCATATATGCTACCAAGAGACTAAAGAGTTCATGAATTCAATAAAGAAAAATGACAAATCAAGATATCCATTGCGGATACCCATCATTTAAATGAACTAGTTATGCATATGTATAGTTACCACAGAGATTCAATATTACTTACTACTGTTTAATGTCTTTGATCCTTACTTTAATATTCTTTGATGTTGATTTACAGGTGTTGTAATAGTAAAATAATAAAATCGTGTAACATTCAACTATTTATTTCAAAACGTATGACTACACCACTGTAGGGCAGTGTTCCGCAAAGCATATGCTGTGGCCAGTAGTATGCCTCGAAAAAAATAAGGTAACATCCGTAAAACTAAATTAACGAATAAATACTTGTCCACAGCTGCAAACCAAGCCTGCAACTATAATAATGGGATTCTTCTCGGATAAACACCCAAGCGCGAGTAAATATCCATAAACCCCCATTTTTACTGAGTATTTACTGCGCATTTCTTTATAGCTTTTTTTGGTAATGTTGTGACTGTTTGAAGTTTTATACTAAAAAATCAAACATTAAATTAAGCTTATGTATTACGGTCAGGCAAAGTGATATTGGATTTTCCCATATCAGCCCAGAGTCTGACATTTGTCCCGATATGGCGATAGGCTCGCCCCCTATCACGGAACTAAGCTCGACGAAATTTAGGTGTACTAGTTGGCTAATGCGTCTCTGCGTACCCCTTCGGGGATACAGGCGTGACCTTATGTTATGTATAATTTAAACTTGTAACAACAAAGAAGTTAGTTTTCGCGTGTTTCTACATAGAGTTTATACATTTTAAAGTGGTAGAGCCACGCTGTAGACAGTAACGTCTATAGCACGAATGGACCGGTTAGATACCACTGTCTCACAGAAAACCAACGTAAAGTGGCAGCTTGCTGTCGCGTTTCCTTCGGTGAGTGAGATTTCCGGTGGCCCATTTCCCCACTCCCTTTCCCAATTCCCTTCTCTCCCCTTCCATTCCCTCCTTTTAGGTTGGCAACGCACCCATGATTCTTTTTGTGTCTTGGGTGTCTATGGGTGGTGGAGATCACTGACCATCAGGTGACCTAACTCCTCGTTTGCCAATCTCTGCTATAAAAAAAATGCGAAAAAAAGTTATAGTACAATATAAAACTTCAAAAATTGCAAATAAAAACTACAAAGACATGCGCAGAAAATACTCAGTAGAAACGGGTGTTTATGGATATTTACTCGCGCTTGAGTATTTATCCGAGAAAAATCCCATTACCTGCAAGCGAAGATTTGTTGATTAACATCCGGTCTCAATAAACGATCTCAGTTTGAGTGCAGATAGATCGCGATTATGAACCAATGATAACGTAACATAACATAAGCTCACGACTGTATACCCAAAGAGGTAGGCAGAGGCGCACTAGCGAACTAGGGCCCCCACGTTTCGCCGAGCTTAGTTCCGTCCCAGATGTGATAGGGGGCGAGCCTGTCGCCATATCGGGCAATAATTCCAGACTCCGGGCTGATATGGAAAAATCCAATATCACTTTGCCCGACCCGGGGATCAAACCCGAGACCTCAGAACCTCACCGAGGCAGTCCACAGTCACATGAACCAATCAAATCAAGTAATTTGACGGAGTTTCAGTTCGTATTGGCTATTTTTTGTAATCTATCTGCACATTTGAGCTGAGATTGTTTATTGGAACCGGGCGTAATATACAGAGTGTTGCTGCCGCTTATACCATTTTTTTCGTTTTCTTAAGTGAGCCTTGAACACAAAGGGCCTTGCTTATAAAAACAGTTTAACTGAGCAAATAGTAAAGAATAGCCTGTCCCTTTTATTTTCAAACAATGTGACATAAGGAAAAAAGTAACAATCTAATCTTAGCCATTTGCTCAGCTATACTGTTATTATAAGTAAGGCCTAAAAAGTTTGCGGTACACTGCTGTAGGAACCACAATAACCTTAAACGACACATTACATTCAGGTAACTTTGGAATCTAACGGGGTTTTAGGCCATGTTACCAACTACACATATAGCGGTAAATCAAACTTACACATAAATTATAACCGAAATAAATGTAACTGTAAAAATGATTGCAGAATTAACAAATGCGGAATTTTTCTTGGCATTAAGACAAGCAGCGATAGCTCAGTCGGGAATGGTACGGACTACCGAGACAAGCGTCAAAGGTTCGAGACCAACCCCAAAATGGAGCATGTTTATTTTTTATAGGGGAACCGTAGAAACTCGATTAATTAGAGCTCAAGCTTTTCTGCCAACGCACCAAGCAAAACTAATCAAACATGACCGGTTAGAAAGTGTCTACATCATAATGTCCATCTTCGCTGAACTTATGGTACATAAAAACCACATCACTTTAAAACAAGAAACGCAATTCCAGACAATAATAAGAAATAATTTTAACAAGCGACGCCCATTCTGTCAAACTTCCCGTCAAAATCCCCTTGTGCTCAAATTGCCCGTCGAAACCAAAGTAATCTGAAATGGCAGTACTAATAAATTTAGTCTAAAATATAATATTTTGCATAAAAACAAAATTGTTATTATGTGTTGAAAGGAAAACACACAGCGTCGGTATGAAGATGCATTCGTGAATTTAGCCTATTAATTATGATGTTGTTTATCACCAGGGTAGTTGCCAGTCTATTTTGACGTTTAATTTTGTTAGGTCGGTAGTCAAAGAGTATAAATACCAGGCAACTTGTCGAGAATTCTCATAGAGGCCTCACCAGGAAGATATTCCTGCGACGCTGTGTGTTTTCCTTTCAACACATAATAACAATTTTGTTTTTATGCAAAATATTATATTATGTGTTTTTAAAAACACACAGCGTCGGTATGAAGACCTGTTTGATATCTGCTGGTGACAAGCACAAAACGCTATGTGAAACTTCAACAAAAATAGAGCCATAATGACTTGCATCTGGCAAGGTTCATTAAGCTCTTAAAAACTGGTATGGAATTTTTTGTGATTAGTTATAGAAACACAATTCTATAATAGGATGGTTACGAGTTATACTCAAAGAAACAGTGAATTATAGTAACTCCTCTGAACTGTTATTCATCTTGTGAAAAAATATTTTTCACTTTACTAATTACAACTAAAGCATATTATAACCTGACCAATTCATACAATTAGCCGATGCAGAGGTACGAGTAGTCGATACTCCAGCCTTGCCTTACGTTCTTCATCTAACTCATTTTTCAGAGATACTTCCGGATTATCTTATCCGTGGCTCAGAATTCAAAATATGGATTTTCATTTGGTAATAAAGCTACTTCTGATAGTTCTATAATAATGCCATTTTGAATAGTGCCTTTTAAAATAACCGTTGGTTTGAGAATAGGCACCAAGAAATAGCAGTCCCCGGCTTTCTTGTCTGACAGAAAGTTCGTCTATTTGATTTAGTGGACAATTTTTTGAAGCTTATACAAAACTTCGATTCCTGTTATTTCTGGCTGTCTGTGGATCAGACCAGAGGCCCTCAACAAAAACAAAGCGTGACGTTTTACAACGCTAGGCGATCGGCATTAACTCTTATCTACCAAGTCTGATAACAGTCACGCGACTTTTCGGGACGCCGGTGTCCAGATTCCGCAAACCGTAATGTTAACAGAAAAAGGGTTTCTGTCTAGGGGCATTGTTTGTCCAGAAAGATAACACTACAATATACTTGAACTTTGTACTGATAAGCTATTATAATAGCCTTCAGAATTCGTGTGAATGATTTTACTAAAACATTTACGGTTAAAGCGACGTTAACACTGCATCTGCTGACCACTGGTATTTCTGCAGACGCAGCAGTATTTTCGTCTGTAGTGCCCCTACGATTAATTAATCGGTTTGTTGTCGTGGACAAGCGATGCAGTACCCATGCCACAGTCATAATGACTGCTGATTGGCTGCACAGTTGTACCTCACCAAGAGGGTAACAACTTGCAAATTAATATGAGCAGGTTAGTACCGCATCAATCAAGCCACTGACATAGTGCCAAGTGGCTGCGCAGTTGCACCTCGCCGAGAGGTATGAGTTGGCCGGTCCGCCCATCCAGCTTCAACAACTAGCAAATTAGTTTAGGCAGGTCAATATTGCCTTATTCAAGCCACTGTCATAGTGACAGGTGAATGGCTGTGCAGTTGAACCTCATCGAGAGGTTAACAACTTGCAAATTGGTATGAGCAGTTTAGTACCACATCAATCAAGCCACTGACATAGTGTCAAGTGGCTGCACAGTTGCACCTCGCCGAGAGGTAAGAGTTGGCCGGTTCACCCAGTCAGACTCAACAACTTGCAATAATTTAAGCAGATAAATACTGCATTATCCAAGCCACTGTCCTAGTGACAGGCGATTGGCTGTGCAGTTGAACCTCGTCGAGAGGTTAACAACTTGCAAATTAGTATGAGCAGGTTAATATTGCCTTAATGCAGCCACTGTCATAGCGACAGGCAATTGGCTGCGCAGTTGAACCTCACTGAGAGGTTACTAACTTGCAAATTAATATGAGCAGGTTAATATTGCCTTAATGCAGCCACTGTCATAGCGACAGGCAATTGGCTGCGCAGTTGAACCTCATTGAGAGGTTAACAACTTGCAAATTAGTATGAGCAGGTTAATACTGCCTTAATGCAGCCACTGTCATAGCGACAGGCAATTGGCTGCGCAGTTGACCCTCAACGAGAGGTTAGTAGCTTAGCTACTAGTAACAAGCAGGGCCAAGCTGCAGTACTCAAGCCATCGGTATAGTGGCAGGCGATTAGTTGCGAAATTGCATTTTGGCGAGCCGTTAACTTGCATATTAATAATTCTAAGCAGGTCAAAACTGCATAACTCAAGCCTCTATTAACGTGACAGGCGAATGGTTGAGCAGTTGAACCTCAACGAAAGGTTAACAACTTGCAAATTAAACAATTTAAGCTGGTTAAAACTGTGTAACTCAAGCCAGTGACTGGCGAGTGGCTGAGCAGTTGAACATTGATGAGAAGTTTAAACTACTCATTAATGACTTTAAGGGTGACTTGCATCACTATTATCAACCCACAGTTAGTCCTAACTTCAAGTTAAATGAAGAATAAATATTATATGAATGACATGTACCTACTTCATTACGTTGGTCAAAATGGAATTACTATTAAGCCATTGTCATAGTGACAGATGATTGACCAAGCAGGTGACCCACAACGAGAGGTTAAGAACTTGCAAATTAGGATTTCAAGCAGGTCAAAACTGCATAATCTAACCACTGTCGTAATGACAGGTGATTGATTGAGCCGTTAAACCTCGACGAGAGGTTAGTATATCAAAACTTCAAAACTTGTAACCCACTATAAGTTAGCTTGCCAAGCAAATCTGTACTTAAGCCAAGTCATGTTGAGAGACAACTATAATATAATTACATACTAGTTGTCAAGGTTGGGTCTGGATGAGCACTGATCTATTATGTGTACATAATTCAGAATTCATTTATCATTACTCTATTTGGAAACGAACCCAAGACCTCCGGACAATATCTAGTCGCAGAGCACTCATATTAATAGCACAAAACGTATGTACTAAACGTATAATGCCTTTGACCTTTACTACTAGCGGTTATTGTGGGCAGCGAGTAAGCGGGACTAGATCCGACCAGTTGACTCAAATCTGTATTCAAGGGGTGTGACGCCCATTAAATAACCCTTTGGTTTCCTATGAAACTATACTAACTATCTTGAGACTATCCGTGATTAGTCATCTGAACCACGAGGAAAAAATCTAAACAAATCCTAGTGCTAATCAACCCCCAAGACTTAGGCACGCAATTACACTAAGAACCTAAGCAATCTGCCTAGCTGTGTTCTTAAACAATTTCTGCGATGCTTTTATTGTCATAACTGCGCAAAAGTGGCTTACATTCTAGAGAACCTTTGTGATCAATAATCTTCTTTGATCTGAAGGTTTGTCTCGGTTGGCCTCGAGAAAATTGTGTAAACAGACTAGCATTTAAGTTTTCAGATCATATGGACCTTTGCGATCCGTAGGTAATCTGATCTTGGCGTTATTTAAAAGAAAACATCGTCTAGATTGACTAGGATTCGACAGTCATCTGACGTAATAGATCTCCGCGATCTGTAAAAAGTTTTGGCTTTAATTTGCCAAAAGGAAAAGGTGTAGATAGACTAGCACCTAAAGTATTCCAATACTATGCAATTGGCATCCAATCGGGTCAGCAATCTCTTACCGGATTTTGGTCCCAACGGACGACGGACTAAGATAAAACAGTCATAGCGGACTACGATATCTTTATGGCCTCTTATAATAGATGTTTGCGATTCGTAACCGAGTTGGTTGTAGTGAACCTGGAGGCATCTCTAAATAGATCAGGACACCTTGCATATCTGATCGGAATAATTTATCCCAATAAACCGAATAAATAATAACCCAAAAGGTGGGTATCTGCAACTAGATAGATCGTGATGGACCCACATTAAATTGTTTTGATTGTTTAGTCAAAACCTAAGTTCCCACCTGCATTTCTCTAGGGATATGTGTTAGCGAGCGAGGGGCCAGGCAGAGGCGAACCAAAAACACCCACATCACACCGAGTATACTCCCAAATGCGACAGGGGGTCGAGTCCAGCGCCACCCCGGGCTCATATCCCAGACCTCGGGATGACTGAGTAGAAAAAACTCAACATCACCACCCGAACCGGGAATCGGAACCCCTTGATCCCAAAACACCAGTTAGACCGCGCACGCAATATAATTCTGACACCGAGATAGTCAGATTTAGTCAATTCTAATAAGCGAAAATACTACGCGTGTAGTAACTACACTAAGCCTTCGTTGTTATGCTTTACTTTAATTCCTTAATAAAGGCGGTATGTGCATATTTATAATACAAGGCTGATGTACTAGAACATTACTAAGTATATTCGTGGAATTCTTCCCTACCTACTTATTAGTCCTTTGGATTCATTAAACTCTCCTCCGCGGAGCTTTAATGTCATGGCCATATTATAAATAATAAGGCACTGCCACATGGACAAGATAATTATTGTCTGCACGTTTTTTGCAGCAACAAAAATTGTAGGTAGAAAATTATAAAATATCCACTTATCTGGTTTACATATCCATGATCCGAGGATGTCCTTGTGACGAGTGCGAGGTTTGCCTCCTGATTCCGAATCGGGCTCCCCCCGAGATACACGCACCAACAAGGATGTTCCTCTCCCTTTCTTATAAACGGTAACACTAATATTTCGCGAGCAAACTTTTTGAATTACGAGAACACGCGGTGCAGTGTTCGACCGTTCCGACGGAATTCACAAAACGCTATGAGAATTCTCGACAAGTTGCCTGGTATTTATACTCTTTGACTACCGACCTAACAAAATTAAACGTCAAAATAGACTGGCAACTACCCTGGTGATAAGCAACATCATAATTAATAGGCTAAATTCACGAATGCATCTTCATACCGACGCTGTGTGTTTTTAAAAACACATAATATAATTATATTATTGCCATTAGTAAATCCGTCAATATCTACAACACTTTACAAAAATGGACATACCTTATTCCTAATTTCTATCTACCTAATTTTAATATAATTTGAGCTTTAATCTTTCTTCCTGCAACACAAGCATTTGTCAAGCATGTTGCACAAAGGATTTGGCTTAGTTTTTTACGACTGGCTGCCTCAACCCCTATCTGGGAAATATATCATTTGAGCTTTAATAATGAACATAATTTATGCAATAAACGTATACATACATACAATTCTGTTTTATACACTCAGACGTGTGCGTAATATATTTATATCAACGACAAAAGAATATGATTATAAATATAATAATAATAAATACACCCAACAGTCACACACCTAGTCCTGACCCCACACTAGGTATAACCTGTGTCGTGAGTGTCAGAGACTGAGAGACTTTCGGTCTCACAACACCCAAACTTGAAACAAATATATGTTGGCCACACAATTTTGTCTCACAATTTTGTCAAAATCAAACCCGCTTCACAGCCAGCTATTCGCCCACTGCGCCACGAAAGCTGTCTGATTATGGAGTTAGGACTTGACATTATTATAAAAAAAAAACTTGTACTGGGTACTAAAGTATAGCGAGAACCGGTGGCAAAAACACTATGGCGATGTGGTGAAAAGAAATACCCCAGTAATATTACAAGTTACCGTTAGACATCTTCTTTACAGTTAGAACTTAGGCTGAGATCTATAGAGCGAACTTCGACTAAGTCTGAGTCAAAGAAACGAGCTCAATGAGGATTTGGAATTTTTAAATGGAACTTACACTTAGGCTCAATTGCATCACTATTAATAACCTATAGTTAGTCCTAACCGCAAGCTAAATTGACAGAAAATGTATGAATGACATGTAACTTAACTTGCGGTTAGGACTAACTCTAGGTTAATAATAGTGGTGCAATTGAGCCTTAGTCCGAGCCATTTTTTACAAGAAAAACGAACTGATAGCCAGACTAAGCAAAGATTTTTTTGTAAAAGAATAACTCGGACTAAGTCAATGTTCGATTTAAGATTCCAAATCCTCACAGAGTTCGTTTATTTGATGTCGAAGTTCGCTCTATAAATCTCAACCTTAGTACCACTTTATAAATTACACATTTCCTAAGATAAAATTCCTTATAAATGTCCTGTGATTCAAAAATTTATTATACCTAATAATAAGTAAAATAAACTGAAGGCTGCATCCCCAATTGACAAGAAATGCATTTTGTATATAGTAGGCAAACTAACAATTTCAGCGTAATGAAGCTGGCCTTTGATTTAGCTGAAGGATTTTATTTTAATGTCCGATCCCCATTATATTATGTGTACAATAAAATTGTATTTAGTATTTTAACTTGTTACTATTCTGTCCCTTTTATAGTCACATTACATAAGCTCTGAGTAAAAGAGACAAAACATTAATTGTGTCACTAATCACCAATTAAAGGTGTTTATAAGGCTCGAAAGGTATTACAATTCCCACAAATTAACTAGAACGACATACTCCGAACAGTGAGCTGCAACTCAAATACTCGAGGTCATGTTATGTGACTTGAGGCCGCCTTATCTGTCAGAATTGTAAGTATAAAAAAATTATGTATTCGTTAAAGTTGAGTACAATTTCAGTATTCAGGGGTTAGTTTGTCTCTCGCAGTCTTGAGTCACAGGAAGTGTTTTCACACTTGGGTTGGATATCCATTAGGCAAAAAGTTTGCGGTCAACCGTTTGCGTCCTGTATATACTTTAGAATTTAAAGTATGTTCTATATTATATTTATTATATTAAATATAATGCAAATAGTACACAGCTTGCGTGATGCCGTGACTCCTGCACTAAAATATGAGCAAGAGACAATGAAAAATCTTGTTTTGTGTAGGTATTTTTAGTGTTTTGTTTCGAAAAACATGTGCAGGTGACGCTTCACGGCCGACTTTGCCGACTCATTCAAACAGCGAAATTCCGCGCGCAATTTGATATAATTGGATCATGTTACGCAGAAATGATCCGACTCACAAAAAAAATGTTATTGATGCCAACATGTTCTAAACCATAAATAGACCATATTGTTGTCAACAATTTTTTTGTTTTTTTTTTGCGCAGAAATCTGCATAACGCGGTCCAATTAGCAATAACAGAATTTGCAGCTCATTCAGCTAGTCCATATTCAATATCAAACTATTTGCCTAATGAGAACACAGCCTTATGTTATCCTAGTGGCTGACTTCACCTAGCCAAGTTATGGATTTATTTTATATGTATCAAACATACTAAATCTTAAGCTTTTAAAGCTAATGATCATTTTTCAGGCAAGTGGTTTTCTATAAAAGCCTTGATGAGCGCCATCCCTCTTTGGTTTAAGGAGTGCCCCAGTTTCTTCATTACGTGGAAGTCGCCCTTCATTCCTAATGCCTTTAACTGGTTGAACGTGTCCAGAGCCCACTTTAGCTCTACAAGATCATCAGCGTCTCCATGTATTTGGAGCAGTGGGGGTACTGGAAAAAATTTAAAAAATGATTTTCAATTTGGGTCATTTTTTTCTTTTCCTTTAATAGATACCAAATGGGTAAAAGCTGAGTGCATGAAAGTGACGTGTATGAAATTGAACCCCTACCAGCACATATACTTATGTTTTTAATAAGACATCGCCACCTCCCATAAACAAAATTAATTTCATAATTTTGCACGCAAGTGCAAGTTGAGCAGTGGACATGTTCAGCAGTGGACGATGATGCAAATCATCGTCCACTGCTGAACATGGGCCTCGCCCAAATATTTCCAGATGACCAGGTTAATTAATTTACAAACTTCTAATAAACACCTTTTTTTAAAATCTTTTCTAAATAACACAAATTGTTAGAAGAAGAAAGAGAATGATTGAGGATAACTGGTGGGATGATGAAGTGAAAGAGGCGGTGGAAGAGAAAAAGAAGGCATGGCTAGATTTAATAGCAATTCATGGAAGAGGAGGCATGCATGTAGGGGGAATCGCAGATTCACAGATTTCGAAAGCAGTAAGTATGTATGCAGAAGCGAAAAAGAGAGTTAAGAAAGTAGTTGAGCAAAAGAAAGAAAGAAAGAAAGAAGAGCTTGATGAGAAGCTCTCTGACGACTTCCAAACTAATATTAAACTATTTTGGAAGCAGGTCCGATTGTCTAGGGGAGCGTCAGGGAATTCTAAGTTAGGCGTTATTAGGAATGATGAAGGAAGAGTGTTAAATAACGAAAGAGAAGTCTTGCATCGTTGGGAATGTTATTTTCAACAACTTTTTGAGTGTGGCGTTGATGATATGGCTAATGGGGACGATTCCATAAGCCCGTCCAACTTTAGGAACGATGCAGACGATATTACGGAAGATGAAATAGTGAATGCGTTAAAAGGAATGAAGTTGGGTAAGGCTGCAGGGTATGATAGGATTACCGTCGACATGTTGAAGAGCGGCAAAGGGATAGTGGTTAAATTGTTGTGGCTACTTTTTAATAGATGCTGGAGGGACAGCCGAGTGCCAGAGGACTGGTGCAAGGCTGTCATTGTTCCACTCTATAAAGGCAAAGGGTCACAGCAAGAATGCCGAAACTATCGAGGAATAAGCCTTTTAAGTGTCGTCGGTAAATTGTATGCAAAGGTTTTGATTAACAGAGTGATGAATGTTACGGAAGAAAAGATGTGGGATGTGCAAGCAGGATTTAGAAGAGGAATGGGGTGCATCGATCAGTTATTTTCTATAAGGTGCATTACTGAAAAATTCTTGGCTAAGTCCGGAAAAGTGTTTTGCGCCTTCATAGATTTGGAAAAAGCCTATGATCGTGTGCGGAGGGATAAACTGTGGTCAACGCTGTCTCTAGTGTATGGGGTGGAGGGCCGCCTGGTGCAGGCTTTGAAATCTCTATATGAGAATTCCAAAGCTTGTGTCAGGGTGAATGGAGCGTACTCGAACTGGTTTAACATCTCTAGGGGTGTTAGACAGGGATGTGTCGCGTCTCCATGGCTCTTCAACCTTTACATGGATAGCTGTTTGACAGGTTTGAAAGAGATGGAATGTGGATTAAGAATGGAAGAGTTACATGTCAAGTGTCTCCTTTACGCTGACGATCAAGTATTACTTGCGCCGTCGACGGAGGAGCTGCAAGACATGCTAAATGTTGTGAATGACTCGTTTAAGGACAAGGGAATGAAAGTGAACGTAAATAAGACGAAAATTATGGTTATAGAAAGAGAGGACGATGTTACTGAGTGTAACATTAGTATAGATGGTGAAAGAGTGGAACAAGTGGATGAGTTTGTGTATCTGGGAAGTATGTTAACGAGAGATGGAAAGTGTGATGCGGATATTGAAAGGAGAGTGATGGCTGGTAATAAAGTGAACGGTGCCTTGCGCTCCATAGTGGGTAGCCAGGCAGTGTCGCAAAATTCGCGAATGGCTGTCCACAATGGAGTGCTGATACCGACGCTTACATATGGAAGTGAGTGCTGGGTCTGGCAGAAGAAACATGAAAGTCGAGTGAATGCGGTGGAAATGCGTTCCCTGCGAAGTATGTGTGGAGTCACCCTTGCCGATCGTATGAGGAATAGCAAGATAAGGGATTGTTGTAAGTTGAAGAATGATGTGGTGACTAGGATTGAGAAAGGGATGCTGAGGTGGTTTGGACATGTTGAAAGGATGGATGAAAGGCGACTTACGAAAGGTATTTATCGTGCTAAAGTGAATGGTAGGGCCAGAAGAGGGCGCCCGACACGATCCTATATGGATCAAATAAGCGATCTCCTTCGTAAAGGTCAAGTTCGGAGTACCCTCAACCGGCGGAAATGTATGAAACGATGCATGAATGTGGATGAGGCAAAAGAGGTGTGTCAGGATCGTAGCTTGTGGCGCTCAATTGTCTCTGCCTACCCCTATGGGATACAGGCGTGAGTGTGTATGTATGTATGTTAGACTTACATCTAGCACCTGAAGCATTCTTTAGTTCCTGATATACAATGGAGTTTTGATTGAGGAATGAACTGAACGCAAACGCCCCCGCCAAGTTGCGATCCCAGCGGTATGCTGTGTGGAATGACAATGCGCCTCCCATAGAAAATCCACCTGGAAATGCAGAATAATATTTTTTGAGTGGTAGAGGCACGCTGTAGAGTTACGTCTACAGCATAAATAGGCCGGCTAGACCGGTTTGATACCACTGTCTCGCAGAAAACCGAAGTAAAGTAACAGTGACCGAAGTAAAGCAGCTTGCACCAACCGAACGAAGGCGAAAGACTGTTTGCTACGACCGGACCTTGGGGACCGAACAATCCCAGTCATTCGCGAATCTTCACTGTTGCGTTCACACAACAGCGAAGGTTTGTTTGTGTGAATGCGACAGCAAGATTCGCGAATGACCGGAAACGTTCAGACTCCATCGCCGATCGCCCTTCGCGAACGTTTTTTCGCCTTTGTTCGTTTGGTGTGTACGCGCCATGATACAATAAAAATAACTCACCCACAATGATCCTATTGCTGGGTATACCAGCCTGCTGTTCATTCTTTATTAACTGCTTCACTTCCTTCTCAATCTCGGCTATAGATTCCACCTTTTCCTTCACAGTGGGTGATATATCCGCCCTATCAAACCACACGGTACTCTTCATACCCCCAGCTGGTGTGTACGGCTGCAGTGGAGCTGTGGGGTACAAGATCTTAATGTGCGGGAACGAAAAGTTCTTCACCATTAACCTGACCCACTCCATGACATCAGATCCGGATGATCCTGGAATGTTAAACACATACAGATGTTTCATAAAGTTAGTATCAATAATAACAACACTTAAAGAAGGGATGAGTATCAATCTCGCAGTAAAATTTAAAATTTCGTAAGGCTCAAAGTTTTTGAATAATAGGAACTTGAATTTGTGACGAATATATTTTCTGGGTTATTGGGTCAGCTGCAGTACATTTACAAAACACCTATGGGGTAATTAATTTATTTTTAGCATACATATAATCATTCCTATGCTAATTGCAAAGATTTGCAGGTCGCATTCCGATTTTAACGTCTCCATGCTTAATCATTGTTAAAAAAATTAAGTTCAATTTTAATTTTTTTACTATACCATTACGTTTTAAATCGTTCTCCCTGTATGTGGAATTATTATTGGTACCAACTTTATGAAACATCTGGTATAGGTCATAACGCCAGTTATGATCACTACAAGCTCAATGAAATGCAGGTATATAGTTCGTTAGTGCACCTCTGCCTAGCATTCGGCAATTAATGTGTGAGCTTATATGTACACTATTGATGGTTAGCTGAAAATCTCAACATGCCAAATGTGAGACATGTTTTTAACTTGATCCAATACAAATTTTAGTTTAGAAACAGTTTTAGCATTTTCTGTGATAAAAGTAATATTATTTTGGAAGTATCATCATCATCAACCATAGGGCATCCACTGCTGAACATAAGCATCCCCCAAAGACATAGACAAAGTATCATAGATGACTATAATTAGGTGAGATGTTGAAATGCAAAATAAATTTGATCTTTCATTTTCACTTCTACCTGACTAACAATACCAGGGTCACCCTCCACAGACAGGTAATTGGAAAATAAAAAAACATTGTTAAATACACAGACATATAAAAAGAGGACACCATCTCACCTAGTTAAAAGGACACCACAGATGAGCCTTGAACACAAAAGCACCTCTGCAAAAGTGCCTTTCGACACTCAGTCACCCCATTACCTGTTAATCGATCGGATTGGCAGTAAACTCTGCCTCACTTCACTTTAGTACTACTATACTTCTAATCCTCTTATTTATATGTCTGTGGTTAAATAATGATTGGTTTAACTTACCAGAGCCATGAAAAAATATTACAGTGGCCGTATGTTTAGGGCCAGTGTGTGCAGTCAGATGCAACGTACCAAGCTTTGACGCACTCATCCTGGCTTATTGGAACAGGCACTGGATTCTGCAATCCAAAGAACTACATTAAAAATCACCTTATTCTTGAATTAAGAGACTTTTCATGTAATCTTCTACTTTTATCTAATTTTCTTTATCTTAGTGAAATCCACGCACACCCTTTTTCGAGCATGTTGCAGAAAGGATTTGGTTTAATTTTTAACAACTACTGCCTGCTGAAGTCAACCCCTACTGAGGATCCAGTCCCAGGCAAATATTCCACATCCTTTTCCCAATCCATATTTCCCTCCCTTTAAGTTGGCAACACACCCATGATTATTTTTGTGTCTTGGGTGTCTATGGGTGGTGGCGATCACTTACCATCAGGTGACCCGTCTACTTGTTTGCCGGTCTCTAATGTAAGAAAAAATTTGAAAACATCCCACCCAAGGAATCAAACCCAAGACATCCCAGATCACAGCCCATATATGATGCCAGTTGACCAGAGGCGAGTGGGGAGGGAGGGGATTTTTACACAATATAATCAATATAAAAGTAATATACTCCCTAGTAAAAATCATCTAAAACTACTGCTCCCCTGTGTCCTCAATAATATTTTCTGCACCATCAACAAACTCTGATTTATAATCTATTCATTGAAGTGCCCAAACAAGAAACCACTGCCATGAATATAGACATAAATCTGTGACATGTTAATGAGGAACTCCTCATGCTCATAATCAAACGAGTATCCTGTTGATTCCAGATTATGTTGCAGCATTGAGTACAAGGTCACTATGTTATTTAAATGTCATTGTACTCACAGGATACTCCAAATGAGATAAAGTGAAAGAGCACTTTAAATAGCTCAATAGATTTTCTTGAATCATCAAGAACACGATTTAGTAAAGAATCTCTTCTACTTCTTCTTCAATACAGTGACAAACAAATGTCACTTGTCATATTTGTCTTTTACAACCTACGAGTACAAAATTTGATAGAATCAGCAAAAAATAATGCTATCTCTTTTTTACTAATGGATGTTAATGGCTGCGTTCCACTAAGCGTTCACAATGATCACGCTCACGACCGCAGTTTTTCCCGTTCCACTTGCTTGTAAGCGTTACTGTCGTAAACTCAAGTGGAACGGATTATAGAGCGTTTTGAGCGTGGAGGTAAATAATACAAACGGCGAGTTAATAAAAACAATGCAAAATATTTAACAGGTTTGGCTATAATCTCTAAGCCTTGAAAATAAACATAATTAATTATTGTTTAAATCGATTTATATTAAAAAAAAAAAATTATTTTTTTATATCCACTGCAGAAACATTCACTTCTACTAAAATATATCTTTCCGCATGAAATAACGTAAGCTTAACGGTCGCCATTTTTGATGCATTGAGTTTTGAAAACGCCGCTAATTTTCTCAACGATGACGACGACCCACCTTTTTTGATGGGTCGTCGTGAGCTTCGCGTGAGCGTAAGTCATGACGTCATAAGTGACGTTTTCGCCGCGACCACAACGACCGCAGTCGTCATGTGGAACGGCTAAAGGAGCATTTTGATCGTTGTGAACGCTTAGTGGAACGCACTGAATATAATGATTCAGGTAAATAAGGATCAATATAAAAGTGTTTGTTGCTATAGGCCCGCATCCGTCAATAAGCCACAACCCCGGAACAAAGTAATAATAATACGGCAGCTGAAATGGTGGTCTAGTGACGCGAGGCATGATTCATTGCGTATATTATCGATATCGATTAACTGTTTTATTTAGTTATTTCACGGTATATACTTTTGCATTACATACATATTGTCACACCTGTATACCATAAGAGGAGGCAGAGACTATAATTTTCTGATTCGTATGATTAGAAAAGCTCTAGTGCGTTTAGATAACGATTTTTATAACAAACGATTTTTCGAGTTGTTCTTATGATTGATGTCGTTATTGAGTTAATATTTAAAGTGCTCTCTGTTGCTGATGATTATATCATTGAAACTAATTTTTTTTTTTTTTTTATTTATTTATTTCACACAAAACAGGTTACAACCATTAATACACAATTATTCTTACAAAATATGCTTAGTTCTAGTTGTGACCCAAAATTTGTGTTTAAAGTAATGTTAATTATAGAGGACGAGTTGACAATATTACGAAGTAGGTAGTAATGTTACGTTATTAATTATTAAGTACATTGAAGTGACTTTAACTAAATAAACCAAATTTAAGCAATAGTAAATAGCCAATAGTTAACGGACTAAGTAATAAGTAAGATGATAAATAACTATGACGTATGATGATGTAACATAACATAAAAATATATAAAGAATCCCTCAGTTGATTAATTGAAGATATTTCGGATCTCTCTTTTGTAAGTAGTGATCGTATTTATATATATATCTACAGAAGAATTTTTAATATTAAGTTCATTATACTGCCGACACATTCGTACAATGGGATTATAGTAGGATGTATTATTGCGAAATATTAAAAGGGAAAATACGTTTGGTTTCCGACACCTGTAATTAATGTTGAAGTTAAGACAAGATAACAACGATGGAGAATCCATAAGGGAATGAATAATCTTGTATAAACAAATAAAGTCGCTAATGAAACGTCTTGATTCAAGCGAGTGAGTGTGAAAATATGCCAATCTGGCTTTATATGAATTCAATTGCCGGTGCAGATTAAATCTAAAAGAAACTATCCTGAAACAAGTCCTTTGAACACTCTCGATCCGGTCAATATGAACACGGTAAAATGGAGACCAAATGACAGCTCCATATTCTAAAATCGTTCTAACCAATGCGTTAAATAAATGAAGAAGACTGCGAGGATTTTTAAACTTCCTGGTTACCCGTGCTACAAAACCCAGAACCCGAGAACTTCTTTTGACAATATATTCATAATGATTTCGAAAAGAGAGTTTATCATCGAATAAGATCCCTAGATCTTTTGCTACATTTTTACGTTCAAGGGAATGGTTGTCTAAGGAATAATTAAATTCAATTTTGTTAATTTTTTTGGTGAAGGAGATGATAAAGCATTTTTGAGTGTTAAGGAACATGTGATTGACTTTACACCACTCACTTATAATGTCTAGATCACTTTGTAAATCAATGGCACTCCGTACGCTTGTAACCTCATTGAAAACTTTCAGGTCATCTGCATATAATAAGCATGGACACTTCAGGCAGTCGATGAGGTCATTAATAAAAATGATAAATAGTAGAGGTCCAAGGTGAGATCCTTGCGGGACCCCTGAGGTTACCAGTACGGAAGATGATAGAGTACCATTGAGCGCGACTAGCTGAGTTCTTCTGGCAAGATACGACTCAAGCCACCTCAGTAAGCTGCCGTGAACGCCAAAAAATTTCAATTTAGAACATAATATGTTATGATCCACCTTGTCAAATGCTTTCGAAAAGTCGGTGTAAATAGAGTCTACTTGAGTGTTACGTGCAAAGGCTGAACATAAATAATTTTTATATTCCAGAAGATTACTTATGGTAGACTTTTTGCTCACAAAACCATGTTGCCTAGGGGAAAGAAGAGATTTGACATGGAAATATAATACATCATAAACAACGGACTCGAATAACTTTGCAAAACAAGATAGTATACTAAAACAAGATAGTATACTAATTGTGCCAATAATAGTCTAATAGTCTAATGTTTTAACTAAATAATAAACGTAATGTTTGATAATCTTAAATAAATCAATTATAAAGATCTAAAAATAATAATAATCATCAACTTCATCAGCCATAGGACGTCTATTGCTGAACATAGGCCTCCCCCAAAGATTTCCAGATCGACCTGTTGAAAGCGGCCTGCATTCAGCGACTTCCTGCGACCTTTTATCAGGACGTCGGTCCACATAGCTCGTGGAACTGATAGCCGATGGGGCAGGAAAGTTCTTGAGTGGAGATCACGTACCGGCAAACGCAGCATAAATAATAAACGTACAAAAATATTCACGTAACAAGCTTAGCTTAGCTACCATTCGTACCGTCAAAATTCTCGCCACAAACTCTTGTCAACACTCACAGTTAAGACATCACACATCATTGCGTGCGCGGTAGTGTACCTGAGGTACGTCGGGTTGGATCCCCGCTCGGGTAAAATAATATTGGGTTTTTCTACTCAGTATCATCCCGGAGTCTAGAATTTATGCCCGATATGGCGATAGGCTCGCCCATATCACATCTGAAGCAAATCAACTCGGCGAAATGTGAATGCTTTTGCCCGCTAGTTCACATCTGCCTGCTGCGTTGGGAATACAGCTAGAAATATCAATCAAATTAAAAATTAGCACCTAGCACGCGAAATTCAAATTCTTAGCGTTTTAAATTTCGTTACACGTCGATAAAATTAATTTTGCTTTTTCTCTTGAATAATATTCATGGAAATGATAAACCAATATATTTCCAATCTATAATTAAAAAAAATAATAATTGAATTTCGCGGGCTAGGCAGACCATCCGACATTAAAGGTCCTGTAAGTAGTGGGTTCGTAACAATTATACATTTTTAAATGTTTTATTTCTCATAACTTTACTTTGTATATGCATTTTGTGACACACGACAATAATGAATTTAGCAATATAATGCTTTTTAAGAAAAATACTAGAAGTATTTGTGTAAGTATGGTGGATGAAATCAATAATATTGAACTACTTTTTGACCATGCACAATACTTCTTAACATTTTGTTATCTTTGTTCCTTTCTTCCAAAGTTATATTGCTTCTTTTACTAATAATCGGTTTACTACCCTGTTCTGCGGCATCATCTACCTCTAATAGAGCAATAGATTTATTGAGAAGTAATGTTATTCTATCTTCAAAACTAAGTTGCTTTGGTTCTCTGGGTGGCACCCAGGTAAATTTATGCTGGTTTTTTATGTTATTTTTTAATCTTTCGTTATGAGTTGCTAAAATGGTTTCAATACCACCTCCAACGTTATATTCGTTTGGTGCAGGTATATCACGAGCATGGGACGGAAATCGTGATGCTCTAGAAAGGGGTCCGTGGGGAACTGCTGGGTAACATGCTGGGTTTTCTAATTTATAGGTACAAGGCCCGGGTGTTTTTAATTTGCCAAAAACAGGCATCCAATCATACCACGGTTGAAATCGACCCTCTGATGTGAAAAAGGGTGCAATATACTGCAATTGTGTAGGCCTCTCTATTTTTGTTCTTGATTGAGGAAGATCTGCTGGACTAGGTTCTTTGAGTTTCTTTTTGAGTTGTTCAAATCTTGCTGTTTTTGATCTTAGCTGCCATGTGGGTACGATGCAAGGCTCTTTTTGTTTTTCAGATTCCGTGTCTACATCAGTTTCTTCTTTTTGTTCATTTTCAGATAACATTTCTTCTTTAAACCTGACCGCTGAGTTTCCAAAAGGAGCAGTGGAGCATTTCATAAACTGACATGGCTTATAATTCGGGGAGTAAGAAGCAGGGCTTGGACCAGCTTCTTTTTGAGGCTTAAATCTTGTATCCTTCACTCCGAAACACGGTGGTTCTGGAAGTCTAGCATGACATGGATGGTAAGGTATTTCAGTAGGATCAAAATCTCTCCGGACCCAATAATCAGTAGGACCTGGAACTGCATCATTCTTTTTTAAATCAAATCGTTTTGCTTTTGGACCTAAATATTGTAATTCCATAAACATAGGAATGTTCACACTGTAACTTGCAGGACCAGGCAAATTTTCCAATATATTTCTTTGTTGTACCATTTCAATAAAACGTAACTGTTTTGATGTTTTACGTTTATAAGATCTAAACTTGTCTGCACATATTTGAAAGTCCTTAGGGTTTTTTTTAGATATATCGTAGTCTGCAGGTCCTGGACATGTTTCTAGAGGTTTTGGCGACCTTCGTGAAGTTCGCTTACTCCATTTGCATCCGTGATAGAATGCTGTAAAATCATTAACAGTAGCGTCGTAAAAGGGTGGGCTGTCATTTTTTTCATCTTTGATTCTTTTAGTCGATCCATCGTCTCCTATTTGAAAACCTTGATCTCCTTTTGATGGTGTTGACAAACCGTTGCCTAACACTGGTGGAGGTGTAGTTCCTTTAAAAATTCTTCTGGGCACTTTCGCGTGACAATTAACTGGCTCTTCTTCTTGTTCTTCGGACGGACATTCGCAGACGTTTTGGATACCACATCTACATAAAATTTCTTCTAAATCTTCTTTACTCAACGCTTCATATGGGAAACGAGGTATTTTAGATAACATAGCCGTGCAGTTAGGAATCTTTTGGGGGACATGTGCATTGTATATTGCATGTGTCCACAATTTTATACTAGCTTGCGTATCCCTTGGTTTTGCAGAATTAAACGGTACGTTATTTGGTTTACATTTCAAGCTAGTCTCGTATTGATACGCACCAGGGTCATTGAACCTAAAATACTTTGGAGCCGGAGGTAATCTAGTCCCTAAATCATAAGCCATAATGAAAAATTAATATTAAAAACGGATTTGTATATAATATGAATATCAAAATGTATTGATGAATGACATTGTCACAAAAAAATAAACATTGCTTGATAGTTGTTGTTAAAGATAATCTTATATTCATGTTAGTTTATAATACTGTTTAATGTCTCTGGTTTATAATCAATCCATGATAATGGGGTTAGATTATAAGGAGCTTAGATTATCCTCATAACGAGTAAGTGTCGTATGGTCATTGTAAAAAATCCATAAAAAAAAACTTCTAAGTTCTGTCAATTGTCATAGAAATATATAGAATCTGTACATAGAAGTCTGAAAAATAATACGGCAGCTGAAATGGTGGTCTAGTGGCGCGGGGCGTGATTCATTTGTCGGCTAGCAAAACCTCTGCGTTGGTGAATGCTGGCACGGCAACACACCGGCTGAATAAAAAAGTTAAGAAGAAACAAATCAATATTTGAATTTGAATATGTTCTAAAGTTTTCCTATAAATAGGGTGTGAACTGTGTTATCATTCATTTCTGTCAACAACAATGGTCTAATAAACATCTACGAAAAAGTATAAATATTTTCCTTTTCCAACAATTGGTAGCAGAGCGTGGTTACCAAATATAGTGATGGCCAATATAAAAGGTCAAATAGAACCGCTTACAAAATATAACTACGACACATGGAGCATACAAGCGCAAGCCGTCTTAATAAAGTCCGATTTATGGGATTATGTCAGCGGCGAAAAAGTATTACCGTCAACAACTGACATTGAACAAAGAAAATATTTTGACAAACAAGACGCCAAAGCAAGATCGGAAATATTATTAATAATATCGCCCTCGGAAATAAAGCTTGTTAAAAATTGTCGATCTTCAAGGGAACTTTGGAATAAATTAAAGAATATATACCAAAGTACTGGTCCCGCTCGTAAGGCGACGCTGCTTAAGCAATTAATATTGAAGAAAATGGGCGATGGAAACGATGTTCGAGAACATCTAAATAATTTCATGGATGTAGTAAGCAAGCTGGCAGATATGGATGTGACCATACACCAAGAATTACTTAGTATCATGATTCTATATAGCTTACCACCGACATTCGAAAACTTCAGAGTAGCGATAGAATCGCGAGATGTCCTACCAAGTCCGGAAGAGTTAACTATAAAAATAATGGAGGAACATGAGGCTCGAAATAATACAAATATAAAATATTCTGAAGTGGAAGCTTTTCATTCCAAGAAGGTCAAATATAAGAAGATTCCGTACTGCCATAATTGTCGCAAAAATGGACATACAAAAGAAGCTTGCTGGTTCGACCAAAGACAGAAGAATAATAAAAACGAAAAGGAAATTAAGAATTGCAACATGTGTTTATCAGCAAGATCAGTTAATCTGATGTCCGTCTCGAAAATAACCGAAAGTGGAAATGTAGTATTCGAAAAAGATAAAGCTTCAAAAAGAAGAGATGGATTAAATATCATTAAAGCTGGAAAGTCAAAGGAGATGTCAAATATTTCATGTGAAAATAATGCTGAAATTATGAAATGGCATAAGAAATTGGGACATCTTAATGAAAATGATTTAAAACTAATGTCCAAGAATGAAATGATGAGGGGGCTGACTTTTAAAAATGGAAAATTAGAAAAATGTAAAACATGCATTAAAGGAAAAATGTCAAGTTTTCCATCTTCTCCTATTGACAAGATAATATCTACAGAACCTTTACAAATAATTCACAGTGATGTTAGTGGCCCGTTCGAAAAAGAATCACTGGGCAGATCCAAGTATTGCGTGACATTCACTGATGATTTTACAAGATATTGTTGTATATACTTTATTAAAAGTAAAAACGAGGTACTGGATATTTTCAAAAAGTATAAGAACAATGTAGAGAAATTTTGGAAGTCGCATATTCAGAATTTACAAACCGATAATGGTACTGAATATAGAAACAAAGCCTTTGATGAATACTTGAAAGATCATGGCATACAAAGAAGACTCTCTACATCTTATACTCCTCAAGAAAACATCGTGAGCGAGAGAAAAAATAGAACTTTGATGGATCGAGCACGATGTTTGATGATCGAATCAAGATTGCCTGCAAATTTATGGGCCGAAGCTCTGAATACTGCCAATTATCTGGTAAACCGAAGTCCTACAAAGTTATTAAATGGATGTTCACCATATGAAAAATGGGTCGGAAAGAAACCTTCAAGTGGACATCTTCATATATTCGGTTGTAAAGCTTTTGTTTTAAACAAGAAAAGAGGAAAATTTTTGCCAAAAGCTAAAACAGGAGTTTTTATAGGTTATGCAAAGAATGCAAATGGTTTCCGGATTTATTTACCCAAAGAAAACGATGTCATTATAAGCAGATACGTAAAATTTATTGATGACAAAATATATTACAAGGACGAGCGAAGCTACGATGACCTCGCACACGAGTCCATAGAATCTGAGGAACCGCAATCTGCAACTAAAAATAATAAGGCAATTGAGTCAATTCAAATAGAGTTTAGAAATAACTCACCACTACAAGAACAGGGAAAAATAGAATCTCCTCAAGAAGAATCGGGTATCACTCAGTCTGAAGAACAATGGATAAAAAGTGAAGAACAAAATTCACATAGTCAAATTAGGAGATCGCAAAGTAGAAGACCTCCAGTCCAATCACCTGAGATGGAAGAAAATTCTGATCCTGATATGTCTTACCTGTGTAGTGAAAACAAGAGGATCTTACCATTTATAATAAATCTATAAAAAAAAATGGTGCAAAAATAAGAATATGATTCTCATTAACAGATCCATGTTTCTACATACTGAAGAAAGGAGGAGAGAAAATAATTAATCATCAGCAGAAGCAGCCAAAGAAGCCACACATTCACAATTACTATACAAATGCCTTGGACTGCAAAAATCAGTAAAGAAAAAGTTCTGTTGATGAGTAAACAAGTCTAATAGACTTGAATCTGCACTTTATACGTGACTGCATCATGAATGGAAAAATTAATGTTCATTATGTCAGCACAGATGATATGGAGGCAGATAATGAAAGGAGTTCTCGGACCACGACTACTTCTTCTACGGCAAGAACTCGGCGTATCACCGTGAGGAGGAGTGTCGGCTAGCAAAACCTCTGCGTTGGTGAATGCTGGCACGGCAACACACCGGCTGAATAAAAAAGTTAAGAAGAAACAAATCAATATTTGAATTTGAATATGTTCTAAAGTTTTCCTATAAATAGGGTGTGAACTGTGTTATCATTCATTTCTGTCAACAACAATGGTCTAATAAACATCTACGAAAAAGTATAAATATTTTCCTTTTCCAACAATAAGCCATAATGAAAAATTAATATTAAAAACGGATTTGTATATAATATGAATATCAAAATGTATTGATGAATGACATTGTCACAAAAAAATAAACATTGCTTGATAGTTGTTGTTAAAGATAATCTTATATTCATGTTAGTTTATAATACTGTTTAATGTCTCTGGTTTATAATCAATCCATGATAATGGGGTTAGATTATAAGGAGCTTAGATTATCCTCATAACGAGTAAGTGTCGTATGGTCATTGTAAAAAATCCATAAAAAAAAACTTCTAAGTTCTGTCAATTGTCATAGAAATATATAGAATCTGTACATAGAAGTCTGAAAAATAATACGGCAGCTGAAATGGTGGTCTAGTGGCGCGGGGCGTGATTCATTGCGTATATTATCGATATCGATAAATGTTTTATTTAGTTATTTCACGGTATATTCTTTTACATTACATGTATATTATTACACCTGTATACCATAAGAGGAGGCAGAAACTATAATTTTCTGATTCGTATGATTAGAAAAGCTCTAGTGCGTTTAGATAACGATTTTTATAACAAACGATTTTTCGAGTTGTTCTTATGATTGATGGTGTCATTGAGTTAATGTTTAAAGTGCACATTCTGATGCTGATGATTATATCATTGAAACTAATTGTGCCAATAATAGTCTAATATTTTAACTAAATAATAATTGTAATGTTTGATAATCTTAAATAAATCAAATAAAAACAAGTAATAAATAAAAAACGTACAAAAATATTCACATTTGAACATTTATGTACTGCTTTGTAAAAACAATACAAAAATGTTTATCGATAAATCATCGACTATATCTTTAACACACTAAACCGCCATCTTTAGCTGGCTGTCTGGTGCTAAGGTCATGGAGAGGAAATAGATCTCCTCTCTCTCTTTAACTTAAGCATTGTACTGTCATTTAAAAATGTCATTTGTGATTTGTCAAAAGATCACTATATTCATTGGTCGCATTGAGAAATTCCACTATTGTTGCGTTTAGTATTACGATAAAATTGCTACACGTATCTATTTTGGCAATATCTGATTATAATGGTGTTAAATTGGATAAACTGCAACTTTAGCATTTTAAGAAAAGCTAAAGCATTATGATTTTACACGGTTAATGATGTAAAATTGGCGATGAAATACGTAAACATGGGGCTAACCCATATAATTTTTTTTCTTCTGCTACATCGATTTACGGTTTCGACGGTGTTTAATAATGAGGAGGCATCGAGGGCATCAGTTTTATGCAACTCCACCGCTTCTGAACGCGTGCATTACGAGTTTAGAACTGATGTGGTGAACAGTGAGCATATAATTACTTACAGAGGATATTTTCCAAGATCCACTAGGGAGAACTATATTGGCGCCGCTTTAAGGAATGCTGGGGTGAGTAATTACATACATAAAATCACGCCTGTATCCTCGAAGGGGTAGGCAGAGGCGAACTGGCAAACAAGAGCCCTAATAAAATAATAACTGAGTAATTTGTGATGTTAAAGTATTTATATAAAATTTGACATAGATTACACGCCAGTAGTGTGTGGATTATATATATATTTCATTTGATGTAAGCCATTCCATTCATTGTATGAGTAAGTGGAGTTGATTTATTATAATGTACTAAAACTGACAAATCTTTCATTCTACCTGCCATTATCCCACCTTAATATGGGGTCGGTGCAACATACTAAGTTTTTATGACCGGCTGCCTGCCTGACATCAACCCTCTGAGAGATACAAAAACTGCCAAATGCATTCCCAAAATATTGAGAAAAATTTCTTGACAGATTAGTCATCATAACTACAAAACTATATAGCTAATTTAGTTTGAGGGAGTAAAATTACAATAGAGTGAGCTGATCACCTGTCTGGGCAACTACAGATGTCCCCACTGAGCAATATAGTAATAATATATCAATGTTGTCAAACTAATATCTGCGATGTCACTTTTTTTTACTAATTTGCCACTCAATTGATATGACAAAAACTGCTATGTGATTCTAATCATGAAACATCATGGTGCAAACGTCTCCTTGAGTGGAAACCATGGGGTAAAAAGCATCCTCAAGGAAGACGACAAATGCTCTGGAGAGACAATGTGAAGAAGGTTACTTGTTCGATCAGCAGGGTTACCACAACCTTTTATAGCAGTATTATTATAATCGTTCTTTGTTTGTTTTGTATGGGAATCGGTACAAGAAAGATAATAATAATGCTGCTATAAGAGGTGGTGGCAACCCCTCTGGATACACAGAGCATAAAGCCGGGAAAATTGGAAGTTGATGAGAGAGGCCTGCACCAAAATGGTTGAGAAAGGCTGAAGAAGGAGCTGTTTAACATGAGAATGTTTTTACTCCATATCTCAGTGTAACTTTAAACATATAGCAGATATAGGTTTGACAATGACAATATACTAAACTACGAACTAGGCAGTTAGGGCCTTACTTATAAAAACATTATCGCTTATCTTTTCGCTTAGAATAACTAATCACTTTTTTGCTTGCATTACATTGTTTAAAAATGAAAGGGACAACCTATGGTTAAAGATAAGCAGCTCTTAAATATTTTTATAAGTAGGGGCATAATATCCCCAGAGATGTGGAGTGCAGTCCATATAGATAAAGAGACACTATCTACCTTAACAATTTGCTAGTTCTATTAATAAATAATAAAATTATGACATAATACAGGTTTATAAAATAGCAATAATAATATGTTGGTTATATTATATTAATATGTGACATAATACAGGTTTATAAAATAGCAATAATAATAACTATGATGGTTGCAAAAGTTGAAGAGAATAATTGTGTAAGATTATGTCTACCCTGCGACCTTTATCAGGTCGTCGGAAAAAAGGTAAAAAATAAACGCCGAAAAGAAAAAAAAAGGCCTGATAAAGGTCGCAGGAAGTCGCTGGATGCAGGCCGCTTCCAACAGGTCGATCTGGAAATCTTTGGGGGAGGCCTATGTCCAGCAGTGGACGTCCTGTGGCTGATGATGATGATGATGATGTCTACTCTGATCGGAATATCTATGCACGTCACTGCTTCAGAGTGGGTTAAAGTCAGGCCGGCAGCAGGTAGTAAAAACTAAGCTGTATCGTTTCTGTATCATGCTTGAAAAAGTGTGTTGCATTGACCCCACATTGTGGGATAAGGACACGTTGAATTAATGTCAAACGAGGCAGTTTAGTTGCCAGTTATATAATAATGCAAGTTAACTTGTAAACATATTCACACGTCTGTATAGAAGGGTTAGGCAGAGGTGAACTAGAGCACATTTATGAATAGATTGATGGTTTAATATATGAGCATGTTCATGGTGTTGTGTGCTCATATAACTAATAATATTGAACACATAATTAGTGATTAACTATTTTGTTACCTCTTAGTGCTACATATTCTGGCTTATTCTTTTTGTTCTCTCCCACTTATTATTACCTGAGACATTGGCTAAATAAGGTTTATTTCGTTCTTCTTCCTTTTTTTATTCAGCCAAGCTTATTTATGGTATATTCAAATATCTATACAAAAGCCAACAGACTATAACTTTTAAGTGGGTAAACAATTTATTTTCGTATTTTACCTGGTTGATATTAGTCATAAAATTCCTTAGCTGCAGCATAGCCAAGCATGCAATAAAACATGTGATGTAAACAATGTAATCGATTCCATGACAATTTCTCACATCATGGTGCATACACACGGTACACACCAGGCCGAATGAAGGCGAACAAATCATGCCTGTTTCATTCCCAAAACAGAGAAAGTTTGTTTGTGTGAACCCAACAGTTATAGATTAGTTCGCCTTCGATTGGCCGGTGTGTACCCACCATCATAAAAGCTGTGATTAAGGCTAATAATAATAAAATAATAGTCCTGTAATATTACTGCCCCACTACTGTTTGGGCCTCCTCTACTAACAAAAGGGGTTAAGGCTTAGTCTACCGTGCTGGCCTAATGCAAGTTGGCAGGCTTCACATACATCCAAATTCTTATAGAGAAATTCTTAGGTATGCAGGTTTCCTAACAATATTTTCTGTCACTATTATAGCGAACAATAATTTAAAATGAAAACACATTTAACATAGAAACGTCAGAGGTACATGCTCTTTTTGGGGTTGTTCTTGAACCTTCAACACTCATTTAGGCAATCTGTACCATTTCCAATTGAGCTATTGCTACTGTATTGATTAAGAAGCAAGTACAAAATTCCATAAGTATTTTTGGCAACCTGGGGCCAGATTCTACCTCTATATATCCTTACCCTCTTATTCATAATGAAATTCTGAGCTTATCGAACACATAACCTTATCTCTGGCAAGCTTTGAAACAAATAGGAAGTCTTGACTGTAAACAATAACTAAAAAATATATATCAATCTTAGATGGGGTTAGGATCCCCCCAGGATAGTTTAGGGACTATAACAAAATTAATGTCATTAAGAAAGAATATCAAAGTTGAAACAGCTGATCGGAATCGGCCATGTTTTCACTATCGAACATTGAATTTATGAAACGTACTATTGTGGTCTTATTACGCTCTACTAAGTCATTATGAATAAGGGGGTAAGTTTAAAATGAGAGTGTAATATGCCTCATTGTGTTAATGAAATGTATTCAATTATACTTTCGGCCCTTATAATATTAGTGTGACTACTGTTGGTACCATAAGTAGCTAATACTCACTAAGCAATTGTAGTTTTATAACAGACTAATATGTTTTGGCAATCAAAAATGAGATCATACTACATACTTCATATCTATTTTTATGCTGTTATGGTTTCTGTCTGTTGACATAAAATAGTCATAGTTTCATAGACTACCAATTAAAGCCAATGTACCACATGCTTGAATTGAGGTTGACATACAATTTAAAACAGTGGCTATCGGGAACAATGATTTACTTAAATATCTTGTTAACAACAATTGACGTTGACTGGGCAGAAATGCAAAACAAATTGCGTAATGGCCAAAGTCTAAGGAATTGGTTTAAATAGTCTCGGCCTCCGGTGGCCAATTCGCTTATATAACATATATATGTGCCGCCTTAAGACTGGCCAATTGCATAAATTTTTTGCATGAATACTTCGCAGAGTTTAAATGTTACTACTATACTTTTTTACCTACCGAAGTAGGACAAGCATGGGCTACAGCTTACAGTAGATAGTTAATCACACATAGACATTGAGGATATCAAATCACAGCCAAGCCTCTGCCTATTTTGGATTAAAAATTTGGGGTCGGAGCCACACACTTTTTTAAAACATGTTACAGGACTAAAGTACATTCTACAAGATAATAATATGTTGACCTGTGGTGGGGACTGTCTCCCATGGACATTGGCAATACCAAAGTTATCCATTTGACTATAAAATTATAATGTTAAGGTTTTCAAAAATTGCAACAATATTCATAACTTTATAAAGGAAATCATGAAATAATAGAGTTGTATATAGCCTTCGTTACGACCTTAGAATTTTATATTTCGCAATACTTACGAGCATTAATGTTACCATTTACAATACAAGGTTAATTTTTTTATTATTATGTGCTTCATCGTTTTTTTATGTGCATAATGCGAATTTTAATTATGTTGGTTAAATTGGTGTATTGCTATATTTTGCTGCAGCGATTTTTATATGAAGTCACTGTCTCGGCCTACTTTAAAAAGAGAGAGGGTTCAATTAGTTTATTTAATTTTGTACGTTATGTTAAATGTATGGTAATTGGTATGTACATTTTATGGTATATGCATTGGTACATGGTATTATTGGTATGTGCATTGGTACCAATATTTAAAATGGTATCTTCATATGATTCGATTTTCATAATTACTTTTGTACTAGGCATATTCTCACAGTGGTTATTATGTGATATTCTGCACCGGAGATTGCCGAAATTGCATGGCGAATTTTATTTTACTGTTTAAAGTCTCGGGTTCGATTCCCGCTCCAAAATTACTATCGGTCATCCCAGGCGTAACATACATAGTCATGACTCACAACCAATGCATCTTATTTCTGGATTCGGACTATGTTCACTAGGTGTTTATTTTATTTACCCATAATTTTTTTGTTTACCCATTTTTTATGTGGAAATATTTGTCAGGTGTCCAATTGGACGATTCTCCAGCGGAACAACCCAGCTAACGAGTATCCAAGTGACTTCGATGTAGTGATGATAGGCGAGGAGGGGCGGCGGGCTCTGGACGCGCTTCGGGACCACCCTGCGATACGGCGGGTCACAGCACAGCGTCAGGTTATGCGCACCATCAAATACGTGCGCGAGGTATGTACAGCATCTATATAGATAAGTACATACATCATCATCATCAGCATCAGCAGCAGCAGCAGCCACAGGACGTTCACTGCTGGACATACATACATTTGAGTGGTAGAGACACGCTGTAGACAGCAACGTTTACAGCACGATTGGCCGGCTCAACCGGTTTGATACCACTGTCTCACAGAAAACCGACGTAAAGTGGTACCTTGCTGTCGCGTTTCGTTAAGTGAGTGACTTTTCCGTTGGCCCATTTCCCAATCCCTTTCCCCGCTCCCCTTCCATTTCTTCCTTTTAGGTTTGCAATGCACCCATGATTCTTTTTGGGGTCTTGGGTGTCTATGGGCTGTGGAAATCAATTACCATCAAGGACACTTGATGATAAGTGATCTCCACAGACAGATATGACAATATCTGCTCGTTTGCCAGTCCCCGATATAAAAAAAAAACATCGCTTGGAGAAAGTATATATAAACGAAAATTAGCATCGTATTCGAGAAATTAGATCTGTCGAAACTAACTCCTAGTAGGAGATCTGATATAATATAACAAAACATAACTCACGCCTGTATCCACGAAGGGATAGGTAGAGGCGCACTAGCGAACTAGAACACACACACCCACATTTCGCTAAGCTTTATTCCGTCCCAGATGTGGTTGGGGGGCGAGCCTATCGCCATATGGGACACTAATTCCAGACTCCTGGCTGAAATAGATAATCCAATATCACTTTGCCCAACCAGGGGATCGAACTCGAGACCTCAAGACGAAGACGAAACACAACAAAGCCATCGAGGCAGTAATAATATACATGATATAATATGCTATATTGTGTGTGTATGTGTATGTGTGTGTGTGCGTGTGCGTGTGTCTGTGTCTGTGTGTGTCTGTGTGTGTCTGTGTGTGTCAGTGTGTGTCAGTGTGTGTCAGTGTGTGTCTGTGTGTTTGTGTGTGTCTGTGGCGACATCTCTGTGATGCGCGCCGAACTTACACGCATCGAGCGTCAGCGCACTAGCTTCAGCTACGGAACGACAGATGGAGCTATCACACCAAATCACGATGGCAAAGTTTGCAACAGACGTAGCATATATACAACCTCCGAAGATGAACCATCGGAGGGGCCGCGGCGGTCAGGCACTACACCCGCCTGACGAGAAGATCTCCCCTCTGGTGGAGGAACACCGACACCCGTTCCTCTACATTGGTGACCCCGACGTGATGACAACGGACGCCGAACACCTACAGCCGCAACATCGCATCGCCAGCCATCCACCAGCATCGTCGCCACATAACACATCACCATTAACTTCCCTACAGCCAACCAGTCAGCACTCAGCATCGCACAGCCAGCCAGCACTACTACTACTACTACTACTACGACTACTACGGCATCTACGTCACGGCACGACTGCGCCGGATCAGCTACGGGCAGCACTCGCCGGTTCTCGCAGTACAGCCACGTGACACGTCGCTACGTCGCACGATTCCGACGCGCCGGAATATCGCGACGCCTCTCGATCCCGACTCACTGGGACGCTACTCTCCCGACTCACTGGGACGCTACTCTCCCGACTCACTGGGACGCTACTCTCCCGACTCACTGGGACGCTACTCTCCCAACTCACTGGGACGCTACTCTCCCAACACTACTCTACTGGCACTGGCAAGCTTCTCTCAAGCTGAAGACTTCAAGACTTCCGACCTCCGATCTCCGGGGGGAGTGATGTGGCGACATCTCTGTGATGCGCGCCGAACTTACACGCATCGAGCGTCAGCGCACTAGCTTCAGCTACGGAACGACAGATGGAGCTATCACACCAAATCACGATGGCAAAGTTTGCAACAGACGTAGCATATATACAACCTCCGAAGATGAACCATCGGAGGGGCCGCGGCGGTCAGGCACTACACCCGCCTGACGAGAAGATCTCCCCTCTGGTGGAGGAACACCGACACCCGTTCCTCTACATGTCTGTGTCTGTGTGTGTGTGTGTGTGTGTGTGTGTGTGTGTGTGTGTGTGTGTGTGTCTCTGTGTCTCTGTGTCTCTGTGTCTCTGTGTCTCTGTGTGTCTGTGTGTCTGTGTGTCTGTGTGTCTGTGTGTCTGTGTGTCTGTGTGTCTGTGTGTCTGTGTGTCTGTGTGTCTGTGTGTCTGTGTGTCTGTGTGTCTGTGTGTCTGTGTGAGTGTGTGTGTGTGTGTGTGTGTGTGTGTGTGTGTGTGTGTGTGTGTGTGTGTGTGTGTGTGTGTGTGTGAGTGTGTGAGTGTGTGAGTGTGTGTGTGAGTGTGTGAGTGTGTGAGTGTGTGAGTGTGTGAGTGTGTGTGAGTGTGTGCGTGTGTGCGTGTGTGCGTGTGTGCGTGTGTGCGTGTGTGCGTGTGTGCGTGTGTGCGTGTGTGCGTGTGTGCGTGTGTGCGTGTGTGCGTGTGTGCGTGTGTGCGTGTGTGCGTGTGCGCGTGTGCGCGTGTGCGCGTGTGCGCGTGTGCGCGTGTGCGCGTGTGCGCGTGTGCGCGTGTGCGCGTGTGCGCGTGTGCGCGTGTGCGCGTGTGCGCGTGTGCGCGTGTGTGCGCGTGTGTGCGCGTGTGTGCGCGTGTGTGCGCGTGTGTGCGCGTGTGTGCGCGTGTGTGCGCGTGTGTGCGCGTGTGTGCGCGTGTGTGCGCGTGTGTGCGCGTGTGTGCGCGTGTGTGCGCGCGTGCGCGAGTGCGTGCGCGAGTGCGTGCGTGCGTGCGTGCGTGCGTGCGTGCGTGCGTGCGTGCGTGCGTGCGTGCGTGCGTGCGTGCGTGCGTGCGTGCGTGCGTGCGTGCGTGCGTGCGTGCGTGCGTGCGTGCGTGCGTGCGTGCGTGCGTGCGTGCGTGCGTGCGTGCGTGCGTGCGTGCGTGCGTGCGTGCGTGCGTGCGTGCGTGCGTGCGTGCGTGCGTGCGTGCGTGCGTGCGTGCGTGCGTGCGTGCGTGCGTGCGTGCGTGCGTGCGTGCGTGCGTGCGTGCGTGTGTGTGTGTGTGTGTGCGTGCGTGCGTGTGTGTGTGTGTTATATTGTTATTTTATGTTACATACTGTGTATATGGCTATGGTCCCAATTTCGATTTCCTATGGTGCATTTCTTATGTTGTGTTTACATAAGATTTGCAAGTTGCAACTGTCACAACAGACAATAAGGCATGTTAGTTCTCACACCGTTACACAATTATGTTATTTGCAAGATTACTTGGCATTGTTTTCTTGCTATTTCATGACATGATTTGAAAATAATTACTGTGTTATGTCATGTTTTTTAAGTGGTAGAGCTACGCTATAGACAGTTACGTCTACAGCACAAATGGGCTGGCTGGACCGGTTTGATACCACTGTCTCACGGAAGACTGACGTAAAGTGGCAGCTTGCTGTCGCGTTTCGTTCGGTGAGTGAGATTTCCGGTGGCCCATTTCCCCCCGTCCCTTTCCCAATCCTTTTTCCCTCCCCTTCCATTTTCCCTTCTTTTAGGTTGGCAATGGTCTATGGGCGATGGAGATCACTTACGGTCAGGTGACCCATCTGCTTGTTTGCCATTCTGCTATAAAATGTGTAAATAACTAGACTGTAGTGGCTGTGTATATGAACTTTGGACCGTGATGTCTTGACTGTTCCCTATTAGGACGAGTGCGGCCCTAACGGATGCTTGTACTCGGGCTGGCGTAATCACCAAGCCAGAGCCCTGCGCTCCCTCAGGAAAACAAGAGATGTAAGTTTGTCAGCATGTCATTTATTTCATACTCATATCTAATATATAAAATTCTCGTGTCACAGTTTTCGTTGCCATACTCCTCCGAAACGGCTTGACCGATTTTGATGAAATTTTTTGTGCTTATCCGGTATCTATGAGAATCGGCCAACATCTATTTTTCATCTCCCTAAATGTTAGGGGTAGTCCACCCCTAATTTTTTTTTTTTATTTTTTAGACAAAATTTTTATTTTTTTATGATACAATATACAAAAATACATACAATCCTCAATTTTCACCCTTCTACGATCAACCCTTATTTTTTAATAGCCATTTTAGTAATTTAATCATTTTTCCTCTCCGGTCGAAAACTGATCAATCGTCATTTAATTAGTTATCCCCGCCAGATGTCTACAGGTGACAGACTGGGTGACAGATGGGTTTGAATACAGGGTGACTGACGGGTGACACACGGGTGACAGACGGGGTGACAGACTGGGTGACAGACGGGTGACAGACGGGGTGACAATCGAGCAGATAGATGGGGTGACCGACGGGTTGACCGACAGGGTGACTGTCGGGGTGACCGACGGGGTGATGGACGGGGTGACTGACGGGGTAACTGATGGGGTGATGGACGGGGTAACTGACGAGGGTACTGACTGGGTGACTGACGGGGTGACTGACGAAAACGGACCAAAGTATCTACTTTACCAATTTACAATATCCAATAATTCTAAAGGAGGTAATGAGATGATCTCATCTCATTACCTCCTTTAGAATTATTGGATTATAGGTGCCTACAACTCATTCTTTCAACCCTCTCTCTCCTACGCAGACGAAGTTGCGCGGGTCAGCTAGTTTTGTTTATAAATGTGGTGAAAATAATTCAACATATAATTCCGCCTGTAATATGGTTTTATAAGATTAACGGAAAATGTTGAATGAAATTTATTAAAAAAATATTTAAATTTAAGTCAGATGTTATAATAGTCATTCAATTATTAATTATCCAATCTTAATAATTAATGACCGGATTAAGGAAAATTAAGAGAGGTCTGTAGAATCATAAAATCTTTGGAATAACATAACATAACATAAGCTCACGCCTGTATCCCCAAAGGGGTAGGCAGAGGTGTACTAGCGAACTAGAACACCACCATTTCGCCGAGCTTAGTTCCGTCCCAGATGTGATAGGGGGCGAGCTTATCGCCATATCGGGAACAAATTCCAGACTCCGGGCTGATATGGAAAAATCCAATATCACTTTGGAATGTAAGGTGCATAATATCTACATACCACTTTACAATTGTTTGTTCTAGTGTTGTACACACATAATTCAAGCAAAATATATGTTTAGAGAAAAGAAACGGAATTAAACTTAATGCATTATGCAACGAATAATAATTAAAATTATCAATAAGTTGAAATAAAACTATTCTTACGGATTCTATCACGATTAAAAGGAATAATTTCCGTAAGAATAGTTTTATTTCAATGTATAATATTCGCGTAAACTTAAGAAATCAGTATTATCAATAAGTTCATATTATAAGAGCCACGTGTGTATATAGCATTGTAGCAGCACAGTGCATTCTTCAACAATGACACATAGCGAAAACATGTGTGAACCAAACTTGGATTTGTTTTTTACCCGTGTGAACCACTTACTTGTGCGCGGTACTTAAGTGATTCGTTAATAGTTTAGTTTCGTATTTACAACGAGTTTTTTGTTCCCTATGCATTCCTTTGTATTTAATTTGTTATTTTAATAAATATTTGGTGAGAGTGAGAGGCACAGCATCCCTTACGGGATAGAGCAGTTCAATGAATCAGACTAGCTACCTTAAATACGGTGTTAGAAAATTCAGTCAACATTATACCATTTGCATTGATCGCACACGCACAGTATACCATTTGCATTGATCACGCACGCATAGTTTGCCTCTCTGAATCGCTCACACTTTACTGGCACCCAAGTCTTTCATTTACCAGAAATCATTACTCGATATAAGACAACTGTCAAATTGGTGACCCCGACGTGATTCGCACCCGACGTGATTTTCAACCTACGTGATTCTCAACCAACGTGATTCGCAACCAACGAGATTCGCAACCCACGAAATTCGCAACTCATGAGATCGACGCCGAACACCTGCAGCCAACACCGGATCTCCAGCCGACCAACATCATCATCGCCACATACCACATCACCATGCGTCACTTCCTTACGGCCAGTCAGCACTCAGCAACGCTTCGCCAGCCAGCACTACAACAAGGCTCAAAGGATCCACGCTCATGCCGACAAAGCAAGCCTGGTACTTTCGCCACTCTCAACGCGACTACGGCACCAACGTCACAGCACGACTGCGCTACAGCCGGTTCATCCACGGGCAGCACTCGCCGGCTCTCGCAGTGCAACCACGTGACACGCCTCATCGCTACTGCGCACGATTCCGACTCACTGGAATGTCGCGACAACGCTCCCGACTCACTGGGACACTCGCACAACTGCGCACTGGCACTGGCAAGCTTCTCAAGCATCCCGAGGGAAGTGATACGGCGACATCTCTGCAACACGCACCGAACTGTGATACGCAAGCGATATTATCAATGCAAATGGAATATTCACAGCAACCGCAACTACATAGTCCACTCACGACTCAACGGACCCTACCATATCATCACTCTCACCTGTTCAACAAAAAAATACGGACTACAGCAATACCGACTGAAACCAGCACATCTGTACCTACAACCAAAGGAACATCGCCAATACTTCACCGCACAATGCATCTGCTCCCACAACCAGCGACATCGAACCGCGATCGACCGAGGTAGTGCCGCCGCCAACGCAGCCCTACGTCACACGGTCAGGACGCCAGGTGAAACCCTCCGTACGCTTCGCTTGAGGGGGAGTATTGTAGCAGCACAGTGCATTCTTCAACAATGACACATAGCGAAAACATATGTGAACCAAACTTGGATTTGTTTTTTACCCGTGTGAACCACTTACTTGTGCGCGGTACTTAAGTGATTCGTTAATAGTTTAGTTTCGTATTTACAACGAGTTTTTTGTTCCCTATGCATTCCTTTGTATTTAATTTGTTATTTTAATAAATATTTGGTGAGAGTGAGAGGCACAGCATCCCTTACGGGATAGAGCAGTTCAATGAATCAGACTAGCTACCTTAAATACGGTGTTAGAAAATTCAGTCAACATTATACCATTTGCATTGATCGCACACGCACAGTATACCATTTGCATTGATCACGCACGCATAGTTTGCCTCTCTGAATCGCTCACACTTTACTGGCACCCAAGTCTTTCATTTACCAGAAATCATTACTCGATATAAGACAACTGCCAAAGCATTATATCTTCTTTCTTTTCTATTATGTCCCACTGCTGGTATCATAGGGTAAAAATAAGATAAAATGAATGATAATCTATAGTAGAATTTAATACTGTTTCCAATAAGTTTTAATGCAATATGCATTGTATATTGTGTAATGAGGGGTATTTTGGTTTATTTACACAATACACTGGGTATTGAAATAAAACTATTTTTACGTATTCTATCACGATTAGGTTTTTAATTTTGATTATATTGTATTTTAATTATTTTTATTATTTTATTTATATTGGGAATAAAAATTAAAAACCTAATCGTGATAGAATCCGTAAAAATAATTTTATTCAATGTATAACATTCGCGTAAACTTAAGAAATCAGTAACTACACTGGGTAGTTTGCATCCAGATTAAGGAACTCTTCACTGTACGTGGTTCGACACAAACTTGGTTTTTTCCCTTTTTTATCTTCATAATTTATATTTAACAAAAGTATACATTCATAATTATACGGATTTATGTAATCACAACATCGCTACGAGTTTGAACTCTAAGTACATGATGATAAAGGAAAAAATATATATGGTAACTATGCAGGATGCATGAACCCACATTAACAAATAAAGTTATCTTTACACCTACTTTAAATCAACAATAATCATAACGTAATTAGTTTGAAAAATTCATCACAATGGCATGTAAACTGAATGTAGCGATTTGAGAATTATTACAATGTTAAGATTTATTGTATTATCAACAGCCGACAATTGAGCAAGTAGGTCACCTGATGGTAAGTGGTAGAGATGAACACTCATTAACAACTTAAGTACAATGGGTGTTTTGGGGACCATAAAAAGTTTGTTAATTAGGAAGAGGAAGAGCTATTTCGGCCTCCGTAAATTTCTTATCACACAGATTACACAAAATGATATTCTCTTCTTTATTTGCTACCTATTAAGAAAAAAATATTACAAAAACAGGAATAGCCGCGGCTTATCTTTAATATTTTATAATGATTCAACAATGATGATGATAATGACAGGTGGTAGTGATCGGGATGCAAGTATTTAAAAATGTGTTAATTTTTTGTCAATCTTTATATATACACAAATGCATGTGCACGTCATTGTTATCACAGCAAGTATACAACGTACCTATTTATTGCTTATTGGTTATTTGTTTCAGAAGTGTTACTTCTAACATTATTATCGGATGTTTCATAAACCGAATTAGAACTTGCAGAATTAGGAACCTGACTATTTTTAAAAAGAATACAGGACTATTTATTACTTTATCCTAAACATGTAAAAAATATTTCGTAATTTATTTTCATATATTTACAAAAAAAGCCAAAAATATTATGTTAAAAATGTTAAAAAATATTGCGGAAATAAGATTTCAAACTAAAAAAAGCGGGTCAGATATTTCGTCGATCAGATATTGATTGTCGATCACATCCGCGTTGAAATTAGGTTGAGTTTTAAATAATAATACAAAAAATAATATATACCAAATAACCTGGCAGTATGACTTTAGATCTTAGGTCTTAGGCCATTGTGAACAAATTTAAAAGAAAAATGAGTAAGGTGACATCATGTGTCGTGATTGGTGTTTACAGTCACGTGACGCACAGATAAAAAAAATTAAATGACAAATAAAATTATCCTTGGAGTATTTTTAATAAATTTCTAATGCACTGGTTATTTCGATGATAAATCTATGTTCCTACAGAAATTCATTGCTATTGGTTACCATAGTCAAGTACCCAATACCCATTACCACATCATATAGCATTAACTACGACTTGTTCCATACATAACTATTCACTAAAGTGCGACAGTAAGTGCGATTTATATGCGACGCCGCGGGCACGGCTAGTAAATAATATTAAACACTCGAATATAGGCATAGTGGAGTTTTTAATTACTTAATACTATAGAAATCTCTTTTACTGCGCTTGCTCGTGATTGTTTGAACATGCTTAAGCTACAGCCGATAAGGCGTCTAATGAGGTATTTATTTATGTCCAAGATAACTATATAAATAAAACGAAGGAGGTCCGCCATTGTTCGCGAATGATGCAACTACTGGATGAATTTCAATCATATACATATGTATTTGTTCGGTTCCTTAGAAAGATACTTATCTAAAAATAATTAAACATCGATATGATATCTTCATTTAATATCCAACTATGCTGAGTTATCATCCACCACATTTATTAAAAGGGTCTATTTAGGGCCTCGTTCACCACCCTCGAGTAAAGTGTCAAGTAGGCTAATCGTCAGTTAAAGTCACCAGTAACTGCACGTGTGAATTTCACGACGTTCGAGTAGCATGCATCTTATGATTAAACTGGCCAGTAAGCTACTTGCCACGTCGTCTGCCAAGTAGCGCGTTTACTTGACGGTTAAAGTTTAAAGTAGGCAGTTAATTGTACATTTTATCGTTGTTAAATAAACTATAAAATCAAATTATAGTAGTCATACCTTAATAACGATGTTTAACGTTTTAAATGAACGTGTTAACTGTAAAATAGCCTTTCATTTAAAAAATTAAGTAGTTTTAACAAAAACAAACTGCAATTCGGGCGAAGCGAACACCGATGTCCGGACGAGGTCACGCAAAACTCGACCTTATGGACACACGATTTAGTACCTGTGTAACTATTTATATAGCAAAAAAAGGGTCCGGTGGGTTTTTGTGTCATGTGATGCGGACCCGGGATGAGCCACGAGTGTTTTTTTGCCAAAATAAGATACTTTTGACGTAATATTGAACGAATGGGACGCAGGATTTGTGATATCATTCACTTAACCAGTAAGTTGCTACTCAGAGCTCTAATTTTGCTTGTGAAATTAACAGAAGTTACTCGGAACTTTTACTTGTCAATTAACGCTAGTCAGAAAGTAACTAATCAACACTTTACTTGGAGTTGGTAAACGAGGCCCTTAGAGTGGCTTATATCACTCAAGTAAATTTGCGGGATAAAACTAGTTTGCTTTATGAGGAAAAAGCATCGATGTTACATCTTGAAACATCAAATTAAATCCGTGTGGTATTTAAGTCCTCTTATCAAAATGCGTAATCCTAAAATCTACAATAAAATGTAAACAGATCATAAGAATAGCACGGATTCTAAGGCGCAGTAGGTGATTATTCGGCTTGTGAAATGACAAGCTGAGGTTTTGATGCTTGTTCCAGTTTTTAATACTGCTTAGCATTGTCCAGCCCCATTTCATGGTCCACCTACCACAGTTGCTTCCAATTCGCCCGGTTTTCTGCGTCCTCGTCAGTGAGACCATGGCTCCTGTAAACGTCTAGCCAGCCCCCTGACTCTTGACACTCGATTCCAATTTGACTTCGATTCGGTTTCATTTATTGACTTAAAATTAAACCGAAATAGAATTAAAAAGTGAGCTAATGTGAAGAGAGAACTTGCCATTTGATGATTTTTAACGCGACATTAGTGCACTTTATACCTCGATTTCGGTGGAATTTTAAGTCACTAAATGTAGTCGAATCGAAGTCAACTTCGAATCGAGTGTCAAAAGCGAGCCCCTAGTCGCTTCAAACGCACGTATCACAGATCGAAACTATGTGTGCCACTTTTGAACGTTATTTATTTGCGTCATAATTTAATAGCCCTGTATATTACTGTTCCACTGTGCGGCATGGGCATTTTCTAATGATGGGTGATTAGTCCACCACACATGTCTAGTACATGGTTTATTTCTTTGCTTGTAAATAAAAAATATATGTATCTTGCAATAGAACGACGGCTACACGTCCCGGAAGTTACTGCGGACGGTGCCGCGTCAGATCACGTCCGTGCTGAAGGCGGACGTGCTTTGGGCTCTAGGGGTTACAGGTGAGTTCTCGGTTATATCATCCAATCGATTATATTTTTCACAATTATTTCAACGAAAAATGTATACAATCCCTAAGTAATACAGCTTATTATGAAGCCGGCAAAAGACTCCTGCGATGAAATCCGTAATTAAAAGCTAATGATAGTTGCTGTATATTTATTTATTTTTTATTTTTTTATGGCAATTGAAATACATTATGCCAATGTCAAGTTAGGGAAATTGTTTTTCTACATCTAAGTTTTCGCAAGTGCAATGAAGTCGGATGTGTTCAATTTCAAAGCCCTGCTGGAGTTTTGGCGTCAATTCCTTCCAGTTTGATGTTTTTTAGACGATTTTCTCGCAGCGGAGGAATCGAACATGGTCGACCCATCCACCCGACAAAAAGCATCCAAAATCACTTATTTCAAAGTTTCCACATACTGTCCATCTTCGTTAATGTTTATTGCTTAGATACACATCACATTTAAACCACAACCACAACTTTAGACTATAATATGAAATCATTAAAATAAGCGACCATCCGCACCGTCAGAATTCCCGCCAAAACTCTTCGTATATTTATTTAAAAAATGTCATAAATCGTGCAATAAATCACAGTGACTTTCCAGGCGAGGGTGTGAAAGTGGCGGTATTCGACACGGGTCTCGCTCGCGACCACCCGCACTTCGGGCGCGTTCGTGAGCGTACAGACTGGACGGGCGAAAACACGCTCGATGATGCGCTCGGCCACGGCACGTTCGTAGCGGGCGTGATCGCTTCGCAAACGGACTGTCGTGGGTTCGCTCCCGACGCAGATCTGCACATCTTCAGGGTCTTTACGGATAATCAGGTGAGGTTTTTTGAGTATATCAGAAATTATGATGAAATATTATTTTGACGTAGTGTATTATTTAACTAGTTATTTATTAATGTTTATGCTATATCTGTAGATAGTCACGAGTGGCTCGGCCTCCGGTGGCCCATACGCTTATGTAACATATATATGTGCGACCTCCAACGGGTTAATACAGTTGCACTAAAGAAACAAAATTGGAAATATTATTTTTAGAAAATATAATTAACCTACTTTGGTATTCTATTGTATCGTGAATGGTTGAAGACAAGCCTCCTATGAAAATGATATTATATGAGTAAACGTTATTTGCTGGGCGTGGGACATTGGTAGATACATCACGGTGCTTTGGACAGGCAAGGTTACAAAATTCCGCTGAAGAAAGGAAGGGTTCATACGTGTATTTTAAGTAGCTCATAGGAGTTTCCAAGGTATTTCAAAATAAGGAAATTCTCAATTTGTATGTATTTTTTGTATGTATTTGTTTAAATATATAGACATTTTGTAAACGAGAACAAACTTTTATTATCTGTACCAAAATGATTGATCCTCAGCTGATTTTTCCGCCAAGTCTTCTCAAGTGCGTACGACCATGCCGCTCAAAAATTATTGTCTGCTTAACTTTGGGTAGTGCTCAAATGACTTGGATGACTGAGCACTGTTTGACCATTCGGCCCTTAGCGTTTAGTCGCATACTTGGTATATGTTACCCGATATCTACTGCATACTGCAAAGGTCCGATATCCGTAGCAGTACGATGCGTTTCTTGCGGTCATTTTTACCACGTACATGCAAGCTTTGGAATTAACATCCTGCTTAAGTGTCCCGCTTACTATCAGGCAGACTACCAGCTAGTCTGCCCACAGCAAAAAATTGATGTTTAAAGATTCTTTTTGTGTTCGATTGAGCTTACTCCAAGAGCAGACCTGTATTTTGGTCATGTTCTGGTAGATTTTGAACTTCAAAGTGGGTTTTTAGGTTTTTTAACTTGTTCTTTATATTCAACATATAAATAATATAATACAGTGAGAACAATATGAGTCACAAACTTATGTCATATTTTTAAATGCAGACATGTGTTCTTAATCGTCTCGTTTTAATCATTATGCTGTAATTATCTATTTTTAGAATTTCTGTTTGTCTGTAACATCCATTGGTTACATCATAGTTTCTGTCACAGTGACCAATATATGAGGCAACTGGCTAGGTTGACCTCACTTATACAATATGTATTGATTTTAATCCATTGACCTGATAAAGGTCCCCAGGAAGTCGCTGGATGCAGGCCGCTTCCAACAGGTCGATCTGGAAATCTTTGGGGGAGGCCTATGTTCAGCAGTGGACGTTCTATGGCTGATGATGATGATGATGATTAATTTAGCATCTAGTCCCCTCCTTGGTCTAGTGGCAGCATATATGGGCTGTGAACCGGGAAGACTTGGGTTCGATTCTCAGGTCGGCTATAGAGAATTTTCTAATTTGATTTACCCCGTACTGGATCCTCCAGAGGGTTGGCGCCAGGCAGGCAGCCGGTCGTAAAAACTAAGCCAAATCATTTCTGCAACATGCTTGAAAGAGTGTATTGCGTCGAACCCACATCAAGGTGGGATCAGGGCAGGTAGAAAGAAAGATTAATTTAGCATTCGAAAGGTTTCACTCTATTGATGTTGGGTGCAGTGGCGTGCAGTCGATATAGACAAAAAGATACTATCCTCACCTTAAACTATAACTCTGACAATTGGCTATTTACATAAATAAAGAATAAAAATTATAAACAAAAACAAATGTTCCAATAGCAGCACCCGGCTTATATTTTAAATTGACGCAAGGATCGAGGATTAACTATAATGATAATGATATACTAATCGAGGAGTAATAATTGATGAACTTCGATATCGACATCTTTTTGTGAGTTAAAGTAGTTCAGAATCCGCAATTGACAGCCTCCGTGGTGCAGTTGGCGAGTAGCCGGCTGTGAAGCGAGAGGCCGCGGGTTCGATTCCCGCATTGAGACAAATGTTTGTGTGGCCCACAGATATTTGTTTCAAGTCTGGGTGTTGTGAGACCTCGCGTCTCTCATAGTCTTTGATATCCACGATACAGGTTATACCTAGTATGGAGTCAGGACTAGGTGTGTGACTGTTGGGTGTATTTATTTTATTTATTTATTTATTTAATTACTTTTGTGCATTTTCTGCACACCGCAATTATTTATTTACGAATTCATCTTGGTAGGATTGCTCCTCTTATTGCCAAATTAGACCAGCTTGGCGGATTGGCTCCCTCGAGGCGATTGACCCCCCCACATCCTTCTCTAACTAACCTTGTGTATAATTTTCATACAGGTATCATACACATCGTGGTTCCTGGACGCGTTCAACTACGCGATAATGCGCAAGATCGACGTGCTCAACCTGAGCATCGGTGGCCCGGACTTCATGGACCACCCCTTCGTCGACAAAGTTTGGGAACTCAGCGCTAACAAGGTAAATCTTACTACCAGTGACGTGCACACGCATTCCGTTCAGGGTAGACAACATTTGTAAAATTTTCAACTCTTGCATCACCATCACTATCATCATCATCTCCGTGTCGATTTAAGGCGTCTGTTGGTATTTTGAATAATTTATTATTATTTTTATTATTTATTTATGCATATATGACTTATGACTGCCTCGGTGGCGTGGTTGTATTTCAGTACTATTACCGTCCTGAGGTCTCGGGTCCCTGGGTCAGACATAGTGATATTGAATTTTTCTATATCAGCTCGGAGTCTGCAATTTGTGCCCGATATGGCGATAGGTTCGCCTCCTATCAAATCTGGGACTGAACTATACTCGGCAAAATGTGGGTGTTCTAGTTCACTAGCGCGCCTCTGATTACCCCTTTGACGATACAGGCGTGAACGTTACGTTATATATAGCAAAAAAATTGTCAGGACAGACCGTGTGTCTTTGTTTTATATGGACTGCACGCAACTGCTTACTACTACTATTATGAATTCGAAAGCTTTAATGGAGCGTCAGAACGGCTGAACGGATATGAGTGGAATTGGCACAGAGATAGATTATAGTCTGGAATAGAACTTAAGCAACTTTTTTCCCAGAAAGTGTATGGTTCCTGTGGGATAGATTTGTCAATAAATTTCCAACTCAATAATATTTTGGGTGTTAGAACCACATGGTAGACACTTGCGTATACAGCACGAATGGTTCGGCTCGACCGGTTTTATACCACTGTCCTACAGAAAACCGACGTAAAGTGGCAGCTCGCTGTCGCATTTCGTTCTATGAGATTTCCGGTGACCCAATTCCCCCCTCCCTTTCCCAATCCCTAAAAAACATTGAATTATTGCTGAATCGTCCTTCAACCGAAAAAAATATGTCAATGAAATGGATTTTATGAAAATTCTCAATACTTTTTTTAATGTCAAGCTTTTATAGTTATCTTGAAATATTTAATCTGCAATAAAAAAACAAAAGTGGTTAACAAATAAATTACTCAGAGTTCAAAAGTTAAACGAGATAACATGACCGGAATATTGTAAAGGGGAATTGGTGCGTCCACTATCTGGTTTTATCTGTGACACACTTTTTATTTTGTCGGTTAATTGTTAAATTATTATACAAAAAATATATTTATCACGGGACGCTGACCATGTTACTAATTATTATCACAAAATAATGGATTTAACAATTTAATGAATTCAAATTGTCTTTTTTCATTTAGGCACTACACAATTTTTCAACCTTGTTGCAGTAAAGATTCGGCATTCGTTTTTACGATTGATTGCTTGCCTGACGTCAAATTTCTTCGGAATCAAAGAAGAATTTACCTTCCATTAATCAATTATTAAGCAGCGATAGCTCAGTTGGGAATGGTACGGACTGCCGAGGCGAGTGTCGGAGGTTCGAGACCAAACCCAAAAAAAAAAAAGAGCACACACCTCTGACTTTTCTATGTTAAGTGTGTTTTCATTGTGAAATATCGCTTGCTATAACGGTGAAGGAAAACATCGTGAGGAAACCTGCATACCCGAGAATTTCTCCACAAGAATTTCGAAGGTATGTGAAGTCTACCAACCCGCATTAGGCCAGCGTGGTAGACTAAGGCATAACCCCTCTCACTAGTAGAGGAGGCCCATGCCCAGCAGTGGGACAGTAATATTACAGGGCTAATATTATTATTATTATAATCAATTATTAATAATTACAGTCATACGTGATAGTTTAATACCCTAATACTGAAACTCTACTCAAATTTAACGGTTTCTTACATTGTTTTTCGCCATTTATTGACAGATAATACGGCCTTAATAGACATAAGGCGACCTTAAGTATTGGAATATTCTGGGGGGGTGAGTGACGTTGGGGCTTTATTTTAGGTGATCATGGTGTCTGCGATCGGCAACGACGGTCCCTTGTACGGAACCCTTAACAACCCAGCCGACCAGATGGACGTGATCGGAGTGGGCGGCATCGGCTTCGACGACCGCATCGCCAAGTTCTCCTCCCGTGGCATGACCACATGGGAACTGCCGCATGTAAGTTATGGGCTTTTTAGAGCTTTATCGCATATAGAATGCGGTAGAGTTACGATATAGACTTTGGCGTGTGACTTTACGGTGTACACTGTACAGCATGGATCGATCATACCGAGTTATTACCCTTAAATCTTAAGTGAAACCGACGCTAAAGGGCAGTTGCTGTCGTGTTTCTTACGATGAGTCTTCTGGAGGTATTTCCTACCCAGTAATACAATTTTTTTCACAGTAGAATGTAATAAATTTTTATTTTTACAGTTATAATTATGTATGTTAGCTTGTAAGGTATTTATCTATGGGCCATAAGTTGCTTCTTGTTTTTGACCTATCTCAATAAATCCAACTACCAAAATCACTACGGTTCATAATAACATTAAACAATAGAAAGTCTCTTCTCTAATGGACAGACGACCGGGTAAAAGCCGCAGAAAGTCGCTGGATACAGGTCACTTCCAACAGGTCCTCGACAGCTGGAAATCTTTTGGAGAGGCCTATTTCATCACTGGATGCCCTAACTGATAGTGATGATGTCTCCAGTGTGCAGCAAGCTCCATTCAAATTCATGCTATAAATCAGCATGATTTCACTATTACGACTGCCTCGGTAGGTCGGTATATAGGTCGTATTTCGGTACGACTACCGTCCTGAGATTTCGGGTTCGATTTCTAGGTCGGGCAAATTGATATTGAATTTTTCCATATCAGCCCGGAGTCTGGAATTTGTGCCCGATATGGCGATAGGCTCGCTCCCTATCACATATGGGACGGCACTAAGCTTGGCGAAATGTGGGTGTTCTAATTAGCTAGGGCGCCTCTGCCCACCCCTTCAGAGATACAGGTGTGGGCTTATGGTATATGTTTGTTCACTATTAAAAAAAATTGCTAAAGAGATGTCATTGACGAAATCCGATAATCGATATAATATATCGATACAATATTGTAATGTGATAAAATTCGGAAACTATTGATGATATTCATGTTTATGTGTTTTAAGGGTTACGGCCGCATGAAACCAGATATAGTGACGTATGGCAGTGGTGTTCGTGGGTCTAGCGTCAACGGTGGATGTAGATCCCTGAGCGGTAAGTTAATTAGTGGATCCATTAGAGACCCGTCTAGAAGCAGGGTTTGTCGTTAGGACGGTCTAATCCAGTGAATTCTACATACCCCCGAGTCAGTGACGTGCACAGGCATTCCAATCAGGGTAGACAAAAACTTGCCAAATTATTTTCTCTAACTCTTACACCACTTTTAGCATTATAGTACATCCCTATTTTGATTTAAAATATAAGCCGGTGCTGCTTTTTTGAATTTTATTTTTGGTCACGATTGTTTGGGCAAGATTTTTGTAAATAGTAAGTTGTCAAGGTAGACAGTGTATCTATGTCCATATGTACTTTACGCCACTGCTCCGAATTTCGACTCTGTGAAATCTGTAAACAGATTCCCCGTGCACAAAGAAAATGGCACGTCCAAACATAATATGTATACATTGCCTCAATTTGGGGTACCCCGTCAGGCGCGAGTGTATGACGTGCTCACAGAAGATTTAGTTCATCCATCTATTTAGTTAACTAACTATATATATTCATTCGGCCGGTGTGTACGCGCCATAAAAAGAACTTCAATCTTGTAACAGCTGATCGAAATCTGCCATGTTTTCACTATCGAACGTTTAAGCTCCACTAAGTTATTATGAATAAGACCTAATATTGCACAGGTACATCAGTAGCGTCGCCTGTCGTGGCTGGAGCGATAGCACTGCTAGCTAGTGGAGTGCCGCGTCATCACCTGACGCCTGCGTCAGTGAAGCAAGCGTTGTGCATGACGGCAGTGAGACTCGCCGGACCCAACATGTTCGAGCAGGGACACGGCAAACTGGACCTTATTAGTGCATACCAGGTAAGTTAAGTAAATCATCTTCAGTTTCTACCTATAACGACTTCAAATTCTCGCGTATTGCAAAGAAAAACGAATACGGACCTTAGGTTTTATGAAAAAAAGTTCATAGGCCTCTGTGGCTCAGATTTACTATATGATCACGACGTAAGCTCCATCGAGCACAAAAATAATTTTGAAAATAGGTCCACATTATTTTGTTGAATTTCCAATCAATTTGCCAAGTTGTCAAGTTGCTAGTAGAGTAGCACGCTTTATTTCTTATTTCGGCACTTGTTCGACACCATGGACACTATCAAATATGTTATTTAAAAGTTCAAGACATGAAAGCTCGCGATCCATCAATTGTAAATTGTCGCAATGAATGTTACAGTGCATTAATATTACGAATCGATGCATATCGATTAAATTTATTACCAATTGCGTTTAATAACTGTTGCAATGACAATCGGTTCAATTTCATTTGTTTCGATTGACACCAATCATATCGGTTACTTGATTAAAAATCGATATTATGTTCTGAAAGCAGTTTTGTTCATAGTTCTTGAGACAATACGAGCCGCAAGCCAGCCTCAGTCCATCGTACATCGACCTGACTGAGTGTCAGTATATGTGGCCGTACTGCACGCAGCCATTGTACCATAGTGCACAGCCGACCATAGCCAACGTGACCGTCATCAACGGGCTCGGCGTGTCGGGACGAGTGGTGAGTCTATGGTCTACACAGTGATCAACAGTACCTATATTATTACTAGTTTTTGCCCTGTTTCCTTGATAAAACTGGTGCCCGGTACACCTAATTTCTTTTAAAAATTTATAGCTTATGTACTCACAGATAATTTGCCTTTTTTATATGACTATCTATCGACACTGAACAGTGCAGCTCAGCGAGTTGCTATACATTTGATACCTTTTATATCAAAACTAATCTCACAGTAAGATAGTGTTGGAAAAATATTTTTCCCCCCACTACAGAGGGAGGTGTCATGGCACCCACATTTACCGAACGGAGGATTGCTGTCAGTGGCCGCTCAGTACAGCGAGATATTGTGGCCTTGGTCTGGCTGGCTGGCCCTCAGCTTCACCGTCAATGAAGAAGGCGCTGAGTTTGATGGCGTTATCGAGGTGCGATATATTTGATTTTGCAAACTAATTTTAATAATAAGATCACTTTACACATATCTGCAGTTTTACTACCGAATACGTATTCGATTTGACATTTACTTGGAATATAATATGAACGAGCCTTTAAACTCGATTCGAATACGTTGTCGATAATTTCTTCGTACTTGAGGCTCTGATCCGAAATAACCCACGAAGGTTTTAAATTATACATAACCGCTACGAACGTGTATGCCTAAATAATTATGGTTTTGTCACAGGGCCACGTAAATATGACCGTCGAAAGCTATAGTGATAATGGAGATCGAACGCTGAGGAATGCCACCCTAACTCTACCTATAAGGTAATTAGTTTACTATATTCTTATAATATGTGTATAAATTATATTTTCTGGAGTTGTGTTTGTTGTTCCAAAGTGATGTGGTTTTAGCCACCAAAGTTCAGCAAAGACGGACAGTATAATATGGAAACTTTTTAACCGTTGATCTTTGATGATTTGTGCTTGGTGCGTTGGCTGACATTGTTCAGTTGTTTTGTTGAGTGAAGTGGAAGGAATTGCCGCCATAATCCCAGCAAGACCTTGAAATCGTTCACTTTTAGGACCCGTGGTCCGTGCGAAAACTTTATAATAATTACCTTGAGATTAGCTGAATTATCGCAAATGCGTTAAATCCATTATTTTTTAAAAGAAGAACTGTTATTCTGGTTTAGATGGAGATTTAAAAAATCCTATGGTACCGCGACTTCGAACTTTTAATAAACATTAACCTAGCCTTTCCCCGGCACAGAGCCCGCGTGATCCCGGTCCCGGTACGTTCCCGGCGTCTCCTGTGGGACCAGTTCCACAGCCTGCGGTATCCGGGCGGGTACTTTCCCCGGGACGACCTGCGGGCCAAGCACGATCCGTTGGACTGGCACGCTGACCACGTGCACACAAACTTCAGAGACATGTACCGCCGTCTACGCGAGCATGGATTCTACCTCGAAGTCATGGGTAATATATCGAGCTAAAAATGGACCGACTTCAAAATCATCCGATCGTAACCAAATTTATATGGGTGTAAGAGTGGTCCTTGGAATAAGCTTTATCGATCACAAAAATAATCTCCAAAATCGGCCTATAGTTGACGGAGATAGCGCGTAACATACAAAAAAATTGAAACATACAGACGAATCCAGTACCTCCTTTTTTGGAGTCGGTTAAAAAATAAATATAGACTCGATGATCCTAGTTGTATGTTTTTATCTTAGACAAAAGAAGATAGAGGACAGGGCATAACGACGTCGTTGGTTTTTATTGACTTTATAACATTTTTATTTATGAAAATCTTTACGCAAATTCGAGATTTCAATTGAATAAAACACGTACTAGGCACTATGGGAACAAAATGAATCGAATTCAAATTCTATACTGTATGTTTATTTTATAGATATTTTTTGTAATCGACATCGTTAACGTCCTTACCAGATAACAGCTTACACATAATATATCGATTAAGTTTGTTTTACATTATTGTTTGTCCCTCCAGGTACGCCACTTACATGCGTAGACACATCACTGTATGGCGCTTTGTTATTAGTCGACCCTGAAGACGAGTACTTCCCCGAAGAGATGGCTTCATTGAAGAAGGCAGTCGACTCGGGCCTGTCGCTCATAGTGTTCGCTGATTGGTACAACGCCTCGCTGCTTCGATATGTCAAGTTTTACGACGAGAACACGCGTCAATGGTAAGTTTTGTTTGTCGCGGTATGTTTGATAGCCTCTGTGGTGTGGGGGATGTGTAGCTGGGCTATGAAGCGGGAAGCCGCAAGTTCGATCCCGCACCGGAATAAATTGTATAAAACACATATTTGCTTCAGATGTGGGTGTTATATAACCAAAAAGCCCGTTAAGCCTTTTATTTATGTAATTTATTGTAGTAACAGTATATTAGCTCGAATAAATTGTACTTGTGCCTTGTATATGGACAAATAAAATTCTTTCTTTCTTTCAAAAGTCTGTCATAGTGATACTCACAATACTTGTATCTTAGTGTGGGGTAAGGATCCTCTGTATATTGTACATATACTTGGACAATTAAACCGAGTAACGAGCTTATGCCTACGAGCAAAAAATTGTGCCGTTTTTTGGGTGGGATGAGAAATTGTGATCTTATTAGATTGTTTTGATGGCACAATAATAAATATTTTTTATATTTTATATTATTAAAAATATTAGTTTGTGCATACTAGTATTTTAAATACAATAAATATGACAGATCGTTGGATCATATATCTCAGCAAAGTGGACAGCCTCCGTGGCGCAGCGGGCGAATAGCCGGCTGTGAAGCGAGAGGCCGCGGGTACGATTCCCGCATTGAGACAAGTGTTTTTGTGGCCCACATATATTTGTTCAAATCTGGGTGTTGTGAGACCGCGCGTCTCTCATAGTCTCGTGACACCCACGATACAGGTTATACCCAGTGTGGTCAGGACTAGGTGTGTGACAGTTTAAAAAAATATATAAAAAAAAAGTTTATGCTAGCTGGGTCTCGAAGTTAACAGTGTACATAGTAAAGTGTAATGAAGATTACTTCTATTGCAGGTGGATCCCTGAAACGGGCGGTGCTAATGTGCCCGCACTGAATGATTTACTCAGCATGTATCAGGTAAATGTCTTGATGTCGTGTTTCGTTCGGTGAGTGAGATTTCCGGTGGCCCATTTTCCCCCTTCCTTTCCCAATCCCTTTTCCCTCCCCTTCCATTCCCTCCTCTTCCATTCCCTCCTTTTAGGTTGGCAACGCACCCATGATTCTTTTTGTGTCTTGGGTGTCTATGGGCGGTGGAGATCACTTACCATCAGGTGACCCAAATGCTCGCTTGCCAGTCTTTGCTATAAAAAATATATATAAGATTCTGATATTAATCATACTCATTCTTTCTACTTGCCCTTATCCCACGTTAATGTGGGGTCGGCGCAAACACTTTTTACAGCACGTTGCAGAAAAGATTTGGCCTAATTTTTACGAACGGCCGCCTGCCTGATGTCAACCCCCTCTAAGGGATAAATAAGGGATAACGGATTAATCGTACTCAATACAGATTCAATATTATTCATGTTAGATACGTTATATGCAATTTTTATTAAATTTTAAAATTTAAAACAAATACAATAGGCAACTTTACGTCAATGACAAATATTTTCATTCACAATGACTTGGTCGCCGATGGCAACGCGTTTTTGCATTGTATTTAATGAGCCTTACTTATAAAAATATTTCAGCTGAGCATATGGTTAAGAATGGGGGTCAGTCACCTCGAGGGAGCCAGTCCGCCAAGCTGGTCTAATTTCGCAATAAGAGAAGCAATCCTACCAAGATGAATTCGTAAATATGGTTAAGAATAACATAACATAAGCTCACGCCTGTATCCCCGAAGGGGTAGGCAGAGGCGCCTAGCGAACTAGAACACCCACATTTCGCCGAGCTTAGTTCCGTCCCAGATGTGACAGGGGGCGAGCCTATCGCCATATCGGGCATAAATTCCAGACTCCGGGCTGATATGGAAAAATCCAATATCACTTTGCCCGACCCGGGGATCGAACCCGAGACCTCAGAACCGTAGTCGTACCGAAATACCACCACGCCACCGAGGCAGTCAATGGTTAAGAATAGTCTATCACTTTCATTTTCAAATAATGTGATACAAGGAAAAAGGTGCCAGACTATTCTTAACCATATGCTCAGCTAAAATAATTTTATAAGTCAGGCCCTATAAGTAAAAAATAGTAGTTAGAAATATACCCCCTTATAAAAATATCTAAGGGCTGCTTATCTGTAACCATAGACTGTCCTTTTCATTTTTAAACAATGTAACGCAAGTAAAAAAGTGACAGGCTATTTTTAGCGAGAAGATAAGCGAAAATATTTTTTACAAGTAAGGCCCTACGAGATTAAATGTTAATAATACGTTTCGTAAAAGTGCTGTCGTTTACATACTGATTTCTTAAGTTTACGCGAATATTATAATTAACCTTTTTTTTTATTTTGTATAATTTTTTAATGATGGTAGATATTGTAACACTAACCTTTTTTGGACAAATGACACCTCAGTCTGACCCGTGACAACGAAGACTGCAAAGCCTTCGAAACGTCGGGATTGGTAATTAAAACCTAATCGTGATAGAATCCGTAACAATAGTTTTATTTCAATGCTGTCGTTACTTAAAACTTTCCAAAATATTCATACCTACTACCTGAATAGATAACAACCATAATAAAATTCACATATAAGATACACGTCGAGCCTTATGTTAACTACCCATATACCTTGTACACAAGTATCCATAAATTCTACTTGAAATGGACTTTCATTAGTATGTACTAATGTCAAAAATTTCACATTCTTCATAAACCAGCACGGTTACCACGACCTCTTATAGCAGTATTATAATCGTTCTTCGTTTGTTTTGTATGGGAATATTGACAAGTAAAATTATAATAATACTGCTATAAGAGGTTGTGGTAACCCCCCAGGCCTACATTAAACTAGGTGTACCAACTATGAATACCTTATGAAAATATGAAACAAATGTAATTTGTTCATAGGTGGCGCTAGGTGACCGTGTATTCGAAGGTGCATTCAAACTGGGCGGGCACCCCATGTACTACGCGAGCGGCACGCACATACACAGCTTCCCTGAACACGGGGTCCTCATCACAGCCTCGCTGAGTGATCAGGGACAACAGGTGACCAAATACCATGCCAATAGTCACATAGCACGTCGCTAACAAAAGCGTACCAACTCTAAAATTAGCTCGAATTTTGCCTACGCTGAATAATAATATCCTTAACATAAAAATATAACGAGATATATGTAACTATTAACGATACATTACTTTACTCACCGTGAATTCGTTTTATCACGCTTTATCTGTCCTCTGTGGATCGGGAAGTTCCGGGTTCGATTCCCAGGTCGAGCAAAGCGAATTTTTTTATTTAATTTGTCCGAGACCGGATCCCTCAGAGGCGGTAGACGACAGGCAGGTAGCCGGTCGTAAAAACGAAGCCAAATGCTCTCTGCAAAATACATAAAAAATGTGTTGCGCGAACCCCACATTAAGGTGGGATAAGAGTCGGTTGAAAAGGAAATCTCAAACCTCTGTTTTTGAAACAAGTAAACACCCTCTGAGACCCTTCTGTTCGGGACTTGCGATATAAAGTAAAACATTTTTATTCAGGTCTGCGCACAGTGGTAAAAGTAATGGTAACATGAAGTGTTTGTTTCCATCCCAAATTCATTTCAACTATATAAGTTTAAAAAAATGTGGACTCATGGCCATAGAGGTATAATACTATCAAGAAAAAAAAAACAAAAATTATTTTGTTTTGCAGATAATGTCATCGGACAAGCCGAATGGCGGGGGAAGTGTGTCGGGAGGGGGTCCCAGTGTCGATGTCCCCATACTGGGCCTCCTGCAAACCGACGGCGAGACCAGGGACTACACCAACGATACCATGGACAAACTGCCCAAGGTACACACAACTTGCATTACTGTACTTGAAAATGCGAGGATCCTAAAAAAATCTTTTTGAATTATTTTTAAATTAGCCAGAATCATCAATAATTTCATATTTCGTTGCTGTATGTGATCATATATCTATTTGTCTCTCTTTTTATCTCTCCGGCTTTTGTCTCTGAGTGGGCGCGTACGTGCCCGAGTGAGTGTGTAAAGTGTCCGTGTTTATGGATAAGAAGTAAGTTAGCAAAGTCTAAAGTCATGGCATTAAAAACATTACTAACCTGGCTCTATAATTCATTTGTATTTGCTATACAATTAACGTAATTTACCTGCAGGCGGGTCGATTAGTGGTGTACGGCGACTCCTCCTGCCTCGAGGGAGGGGCGGCTCGCAACTGCCACTGGCTGCTACTGGCCGCACTGCAGTACGCGCTAGTGGGTCACCTGCCCCCCGCACTCAAGGAGGCCGCCGCGCCGCTACAGAACAGAGTTAGGGATGTGCATATTATACCATCAGGTACCGTACTCTTAATAAATATTTATTATAGTTAGTATTTTCTATGGTACGAAGTAGACTCGTGTTACTTAGAAATGTGTAGCATTTTATCGACCGACTTCCAAAAAGGAGGAGGTCCTCAATTCGTCTGAATGATTTTTTTCTTGTACGTTACTTAATATCTCCGTCAAATGTGGACCTATTTTCAAGATTATTTTTGTGTACAATAGAGCTTATTCCAAGGATGGTCCCATGTAAATTTGGTCTTTCTTCCTTCTTTCTTTTCTATCCTATTGTGTCCCACTGCTGGGCAAAGGACTCCCCCATCTTTTTCCACAAATATGGTCGCGATCGAATAAATTTTGAAGTAGGTCTGTTAAGTTTTTAAAATTGCGATTATATTGGTGATCTTTTTAATGGGTTCAGTAATTTTTAAAGATTAATTATTACATACATCAATTATATTATGTGCAGAGCTTCCTCAGCGGTCGGAAGGGGGTCGACTGCACGTGTACTCGCGGGTACTGTCGCCGGATGGCAGCGGGCCCAGGCCCGTGCCGGAGTGTACCAAGCCCGAGCCCCTGACCCCCCACCCGGTGCATGCCGCGCCCGCGGCCCGGACACTGGCGCCCCGCCATCAACCCACAGATCCCAAGAGTATAGGTAATTGAGATCATTTAAATAGGGTTTTAGAAGGTTATCTTCCTCATACCCGTCACATTCTTTATCCATGCCAGCCAGAGGCTATACCAGTGTCCATGGGTGACTATAACCACTCAATTAGATCAGCCCCTTATGTTGGTCTTCGTAAGCCAAATTTACTAGAACATATCCAAATAAACAAGTTACATATGATAATGAATCGAAATTGCTTTCTTATTTTTCTTATTTTTTAGTTAAATATACAGGTAAATATAAGCTCAGAAAAATAGGAAAGCAATTTCGATTAATTACCATATGTAACTTTTTTCTTTGGATAGGTATATTGTTCAACAACTAAAAGTATTGCTTTGCTGTAGGTGCCCCAGATATAGAAGGCACAGAGCCTGCGCCGCGTGCGTGGCGCGGGGCGGGTGCTGCGCCCTCTCGGATCCACCCGGGGCAGGAGCACCCCGCCACCACCTTCACCAACCGCGCCATCACCCTGCTCCTCATAGTCACTGTGGTGTATTGCACCACCGCCCTGTGGAAGAGGTTCGCCCGCAAGATCAGGAGACGGAGGCTGATGGCGCTCGCCACCTAGCATAAGGCCATCTTCTGCAGGATCAAAAACCACGGCTGACGATGTCGTCGGCGACACAGGAAAGCAAAGTATTCACGGGGCCAAAGTTATAAATGGTTAGTTTTGATGGTCCACAGATTCTACAGACTACGTTCAGTGTTTTGTTTTCGATACATCGTTACCGACAGACGCAGCGAACACCCAAGACAGATAATTGAAAACCAACATTATTCCCTAACAGATACGTTTGATATTAGCATGGAGGAGTAAACTATACTGTTATGTTAAACTTTAAACTATCATCATAATATGGGAATAAAGATTTGGTTGAGGTTCAATTGGGTACTTGACTATGTTTGATTTTATACACATTTTTATATGTAATAGCAAATAAAAAATAAACCCTTCTGTAAAACTGCATCGAAATTGGTTTGAGAAATGAGGTAGTAATTCATATTGTAAATTCTGCAATGAGCAAGAGTGGGGGTGTAGTGGAGATATCTTGCTATCCCTTTCCAACGTACGCACCATGTCATGGCCACGTGACGTGATTATACTGATGCTTCTCTCTCCCGACGTTTTGAAAGTGACACCAAACTTTAAAGGCTTATAACTTTTTATTTTTGAGAATATTTCAATATTTCTTTCTGTGCTATGTTTCGGATGACGTAAATTGTATATAAAATAAATTTAAAAATTAGTCAAGTACCCAGTTGTTTTTTGTTTATTGGCGTCTATAACTGTTAATAAATACTTTGTAAATAAATGTTTGAAAGATTACGGTTGTCCATAGTTTTTAGTTTAGTTAATTGTGTCCGTTTTCACCGATTGTGTCTAACTTTAGTTAAACTCAGCACGGAGTCTGGAATTTGTGTCCGATATGGCGATAGGCTCGCCCCCTATCACATCTGGGACGGAACTAAGCTCGGCGAAATGTGGGTGTTCTAGTTCGCTAGGCGCCTCTGCCTACCCCTTCGGGGATACCGACGTGAGCTTATGTTATGTTCATTTAGAATTTTGTCGACATCCAACTATAGGGAAAAGAAGTGCTCAAGCACTCTTTTGCTGTTCCATTTTCTGAGCGTCAACTGTGCATCAGTCAACTAAAGTTAGTAAAATCGGTGAAAACGAACATACCTCTACGCATGTTATAAGTTATTAAACGTTGCGTACTTAATTGATGTACATAATGTGATTCGTTTTGATATTTATAATGCTAATTGTAAATATTTTTATCTAGTTGAAGGGTATTCAGGCCTTATTCCGGTGGTATAAAATCCATATTTGGATGGCATCCATAAAAATATATCATGATTCTTTATATAGGGCAGAATTGTCTATGGCATGATATGTAAATATGAATTGGTATAGAATATTAAACCTTAAAAAGTCTGCGTTCATGCAGTCTCGGATTGCCAGCACTTGTGTATATTTTTTGTAAACATATTATGATATTGTAATTCGATGTTATGTACTTCTGTAAATACGTAATTTTGAAACTTACGATTATGACATTTTATAGAAAAAGGTGTTCGCACACGTAACGGAACGAAACAACTACGACCAGGAGATGGTCAACGGGACAATATTGTCAGTACTTACACTGCATACAATTGGGATTGATTTTATACACATATTTATATATAATAGCAAATAAAACTAAAAAGAAACTCTTTTGTAAAAACTTCATCGAAATTGGTTGAGAAATAAGGCAGTAATTCATATTTTACATTCTGGAGTGGAGGCATATTGGAGATATCTTGATATTCCAACGCTCCTACTGTTTTGGCGTGACGTAATTATACTGATACTTCTCTTTCCCGTAATTTGATGGTTACACCAAATATCAAAGTCTTATAACGTTTTTATGTTTGAGAATATTTCAATATTTCTTTCTGTTTTATATTTTAGACGATGTAAATTTCTCATAAAATTAATAAAAAATACTAGTCAAGTACCCAATTCAATAAAATAAGATACTTTCATAATCTCTTATAGTTCAACCCTGAGTTTTTTTTACGTTTCTCGATAGCTACTATGTAAAATAATTGTGCGAACATCGCCTGACTGCCCCTAGCGGTTACGTGGGGAATCAAGTCTTTTATTTACCTTAGTACGAAAATCTACACGTCTACGTCTCCCGTTCCGGCTGAGATTTATCTAGTTACGTATGCACCTTAAAATTATTTTTACAAGTACGGTTGCCACCCGTTCTAAAAATACTTAGGGCGACTTGCACCACCATTCCTAACCTACATTTAGTGCTAACCTCAAGTTAAATTGAAAAGAAATATATGAAAGACGTGTTATTCATTACATGTAATGAATTGCATGTCTTTCATATATTTCAATTTAACTTAAGGTTAGGACTAACTGTAGGTTATAGTCGGATTGCTAATTAAACGGAGTAAACTGATAGATCGAAATGTCACTTTCCAAAATAATGTTGCTTACTTTCAAAACATAGGGATCGATCCAGTTCAATTTTTATCACTCATAGAAACAATAACTCAGCACTAGCTTGCAAATTTCGAATTTTATTGCGTATTTTTAGAAATTCCAGCTTAACCCTTCGACGAAATGTCTGTGTAAATAATTTTGCGTAAATAACCACAAAAGATACGCGTAATTATAACAATGAAAATTACAAATATTATTTTTGTTATTTGAGAAAAATTACGTTCGGCACATTCATAGCTTTTGTAAGTTTTGTTTATAATGAACCATGACTATACTAACCATGACTATAATTCCAGTAGATATGCCATAACTTAGCATGCAGTAATTTACTATTACTATAATTCAGTAGACATGCAGTACTAATTACATATTATGCAGGAATTACGATTTTTAGTTGGAATTTAGAAAATGAAAGAACGAAATGGTTCACTGAATTAAAATGTTTAAATAATCTTGATCTTTTTACCGCAGCATTATTTAAATTTCATGAAAAAGTGACAACATTCGAAATGTCAATTTACTCCGTTTAATTGGAAATCCTACTATAGTAATAGTGGTGCAAGTCGCCCTTAGTATCTACTATCTAGGTTTTATATTGATTGTTGTAGGGTTGATACCAATTTATATTAAACAATCACAAAGTCTGGTTTAATGGTGTTAAACATTAGGCAACTCTAACTAAACTATCTTTTATCGCATAAGTTTTTATATAATAATAATTATTTAATAAGTCCGGTTAAATGCCAGGCGAAAGACTGTTAAATATACTTAGGTAATGGAATACAACCGGCCTTATAGTAATGTAGATAATTTATAAAATTGTTTTAATGTCCGGGCATCGTTCCATAGGGCGAAAAACAACCTTATAGAAAAGGTAATACGGTCTAAATTATGCAAGATTATTTTATTTATTCTACCTCGATATGATGTAATGTTATTGAGTTCGTAGTAGCTACTTTTTGTCCAAAAAGTATAGATAATAGGCATTTTGTGGCTCTATGGAATAATGGCCGGTTCCAATAAACAATCTCAGTTCGAATGTGCAGATAGATTACGAAAATTAGCCAATAAGAACACAGTTTGTACATGACTCCGTCAAATGACGTGATTTGATTGGTTCATTATCGCGATCTATCTGCACTCGAAACTGAGATCGTTTATTGAAATCGGCCGTAAGTGGATATGTTGTCAATAGATGGCACCACTAATGCGTGCATATGAGGGTATTATATTTTGTAAGAAAGTTCTTTAATATCTAGTAGATTTTGTAGTGCACTGGCGACTACCGGGTGTGAATTGTTTAATGTTTTTATAAAGACGCGTCTCCTGCACTAAAACATAAAACACCTACGCAAAACATTGTTTCAAACATGGTTTCAACATCTATTATTGTTCTACGAGCAGGAAACAACGAATTTGTTTTGTGTATGTGTTTTTATTTTGTTTCGAGAAAAACAGGTGCAGGAGGCGCGGCTTTATATTTATAATTAAGCCGAAGTTCCATTATTGAACTAGTTGCAACTTGCAATATGTTTACTTTGCAATTATTTTTGTGATATAACTTCGGTTCCGACACCGATACGACGACGCGACGCGACGACGGCGGTAGAAACTAACTTTAAATATTTTTGATAGTAAATACTGTGCTGTGAACCTTAGTTTGAATTCACCTTAATATTGCGTCCAAACGACCAAACTATTGACTACGATGTAAGATCCAATTGGATTGGACCTTTATGTTACGAACAAATGATCTTGCGGTGGCGTGCAGACCATACAGACAGAAAGACACTACTTTAAAAATGTATTTAATTATACATACCATAAGGTCTTAGTCGCCTCCTTGGTCTAGTGGCAGCATGTATGAGCTGTGGACCAGGAGGTCGTGGGTTCGATTCCCAGGTCGGGCAAAGCGAATTTTCTAATTTGCCCGGGACTGGATCCCACAGAGGGGGTTGACGTCGAACTGGCAGCCGGTCGTAAAAACTTAGCCAAATTCTTTCTGCAACATGCTTGGAATAGTGTGTTGCGCCGACCTCACATTAAGGTGTGATAAGGGCAGGTAGAAAGAAAATATACATACCATAAGGATACATAGTGTACCTACTTGTCGCCATAATTAGTGATAAGACGTCCACTGCAGGACATAGGCGTCCCCCAAAGATTTCCAGGTCGACCTGTTGGAAGCGGCCTGCATCCAGCCACTTCCTACGACCTTTATCAGGTCGTATATTCACTTTGCATGTGTACGTCGAACGCGATAACAGTACATGTAAATTCGATTAAATTTATATAGCAGTCTGTTACCATTTTTTTATGGATTTATATTTATGATGATCACTGTGATGGTGTTGATGATGATAGTGATGTCTACCCTGTTTAGAATGTTTGTGCACGTCGCTGAGAATTAAAATTATTATGTGAATGAATGCACCATGACGATGAATAAAATGGTTGTTAAATATGTTTAGTTTGTTTTATTTTTATATCATTGGCAGAAATATACTCTTTAATAACATTGGCAGAAAGACACTCAGGCCTGAATATAGAGGCCTTACTTATAAAAAAACATTTCGCTAAGAATAGCCTGTCACTTTTTTCTTTGCGTTACACTGTTTAAAATGAAAGGGACAACCTATGGGTAGAGATAAGCAGTGCTTAAATATTTTTATAAGGGGCTAGCGCCCGAATGATCAAACGCTACTCAACTTTAACGGCTGCTTACATTGATTTTTGCCATACAATTTTGAAAGATGAGGCGGTCTTAAACAACATAAGGCAACCTTATGTGTATGAACATTCGGCGGTTGATGTTTTGTTGGCTCTGTCGCAGATTAAATCGCAATAAAAGCGTAAAAAAGAATTCGCATTCAGTAACAGCGAATGACTTATTTTACGCTTTTATTGCATTGAGTTGGTCTTAGCACCTTCCTGACCGGTCAAGCTGATACCGGGTCGATAAGTTTCGCCATTCCCTATTTCATATTATTTTCAACTAGTTATTGCCCGCGACTTCGGGTGCCGATTTATTTTTCGGGATAAAAGTTGCTTATGTATTAATCAGGGTGACATACTACACATCAAATTTAGTCCAGCCGTTTGAGCCCACGACGACCTGATAAAGGTTGCAGGAAGTCGCTGAATACAGGCCGCTTCCAACAGGTCGATCTGGAAATCTGGGGGAGACCTATGTTCAGCAGTGGACGTCCTATGGCTGATGATGATGTTGATGATGATGATGTTTGAGCATGAAAAAGTAACAAATACAAACTTTCACTTCGTCTTTAAGGTCTTGGCGATCACCTGTTTGATGGCGGGTACACACCGGCCGAACGAGCGCGAAAGATTCTATGCCTGTTGCGTTCATACAAACAAATTTCTGCCGTTGTGTGAATGAAACAGGCATAGATTATTTCACCTTCGTTCGGCCGGTGTGTACCCGCCATGAAAAGATTGACTTAACATAACATAAGCTCACGCCTGTATCCCCGAAGGGGTAGGCCGAGGCGCCCTAGGGAACTAGAACACCCACATTTCGCCGAGCTTAGTTCCGTCCCAGATGTGATAGGGGGCGAGCCTATCGCCATATCGGGCACAAATTCCAAACTCCGTGCTGATATGGAAAAATCCAATATCACTTTGCCCGACCCGGGGATTGAACCCAAGACCTCAGAACCGTAGTCGTATCGATATACCACCACGCCACCGAGGCAGTCGTGAAAAGATTGACTTAAATTATAATATAACTTGAAATATTGTTTCACGTGTGTATAATTATTATGAAATTACCTAAATATTTTTCTTTTTTTTTCAACTTAATAAAATAGATCAACTTATTTACTAAATTTGCGAGTCTGCACAGTTATCATCCGGACCTGTATTACACATTATTTCACTCAATTTATGGCTATTGTTATGGTAATTTGTTTAGAACAGCCAACAAGCGAGATTGCTTTGCAACATGACAGTCATTTATCGCAAATGTATTAGCATTTGTCTGTGTGTCCAACCACGTGGAAAGTCTTACATAATAAATCTATGAAAGTACCGTCTCGAAGAATAACAATAGTTTAAAGCCGGATCTCCTGCAGTAGCTTTTTCGAAACAAAACACAAAAAACACATACGCAAAACAACGATTTTAGCTGTCACCTGCAACAATGTACCATAGATAAAAAATGCATGTTTTGTGTAGGTTTGTGTGTTTTTTTAGTGCAGGAGACCCGGCTTTATACATACATATTATGTAGAATAACATATTTGTAATAGATTGCGCTCCATTGGACTACGTTGACCCGAAGTTTCGGGTTTGATTCCTGAATCCCGTAAAGTGATATTCAGTTTTTTTACTCAGTATCAACCCGGTGTCTGGAATTTGTGGGTAACATGACAACAGGCTCGCCTACTATCACTTCTGGGACGGAAATGAGATCGGCAAAATGTTGGTGTTCTGGTTCGCTACTTCACCTGTGCCTACCCCTCCGGGGTTACAGGCGTAAGTTGATTATGTTAGTTCTCCAAATTTACGTCTCTCTTTTCGACTTGATTCACTGTTTTGTTACTCGTCCAGTGTAAAGAAAAGTATAAAGACATACGCACGTACGAAATTTTTTTTTATAGCAAATACTGGCAAATGAGCGGATGGGTCACCTAATGGTAAGTGATCTCCATCGCCCATAGACACACAAGACAAGAAAATCATGGTTGCGTTGCCAACTTAAAAGGAGTAAAATAGGGATTGGGAAGGGCGGTCATTTTACGTCGGTTTTCTGTGAGACAGTGGTATCAAATCGGTTGAGCCGGCCCATTCGTGCTGTAAACAACTATCTACAGCGTGGCTCTACCACTCAGAAAACATGACCATCCGATGACATATATACAATAAAAAAATATACCCAAAACCCAATAGTCACACATATAGTCCTGATACCACACCAGTTTTAACGGATGAACGGACGGTCTCGCAACACCCAGACCCGAAATAAATCTGTGAGTCACAAACATTTGTCTCGGTGCAGGAATCGAATCCGCGGCTCTCACTTCACAGCCGGCTGCGCCACGGAATTTCAATATGTATTATCATATATTAGACAAGAGTGACAATAATTATGGTGATAAAACACCCATGTGTGCACCCAATAATGCTCTGGTAGTATAGGCTCTATTCTTAGATAGGGCCCTATTCTAATTTGAACTGATATTGTTTTTTGACTGTAGAGATTTTTCTGAGCGTGTGGGGCCTATAATTATAAATTATTTTATATTCTCATTAATAGAGATATGGGTTTAATAATACTTAGCGGTCGGTTATCACTTATCACAGACTTGTCGTTATAGCATCAAGCGAGTCACCGGGTCATTGCAGCGCGGAGGTATGTTCGACAGATGTGGCACCTATCGTGCTATAAAAATATATTTTTATGTATATTTTCAACTCCATATATTTCTATAATGATAAATATGGTATAAAGATATCTTCGCAAGCAAAATTCACTATCGTTGGCTAGATATAGACTTAAAATACATCTATGCTCTACCTCTTGCTGGCGGGGATATTCGTATCCACCCGGATGGCGACCACGCATGGTGTTAACACTCGCCATTGAGACCCACACTTCTTGTATGGTTTGCGTTCTAGGATCAACTACTAACCAATCTATATCCGGTTCTCCGGAGGGGCTTGCGACATCACCTGAAGGTTGGTTGGGGTGAGTATGGACTATGGAGGTCTTGTCTATTATGCTTCTTCCTTCTGTGTGATGGAGCATATTAGATGCGCCAGAGTTTTATGTCCTTCGGATTTTAAATATACTGTTTTAATAAGTTTCTAGTTATTTCTTATAAAACATATTTGAATGCAGATTAATAAATATTAACTGCATATTATAAGTATCTCGTAGATAAGATATGAAAGGCGTCCTTTCAAGAGACTGGTAGTGGAGTCGGGTGGCGGGAGCGTTGCTCACCGGGAGTCACCGGGCCGGGCCGGGCGTCGCGGTCGCGTCGCGCCGAGCCGGGGCGCACGCGCTTTTCATGCCTGCGCCCTGCGTCATCCGCGCGGTCGATACTCGCAAGCCGAGTGCCGCGACTGTTCAGCGAACACCGGCGCGGCGCGGCTCGGTGCGGCGACCGGCCTTGTTCAGTCAGCGCGCGGAATCGCTTGACGGTACACGGCTAGTTATCGCTTGCGACCAGGCAACCATTCGCCATGTCGGACATCTATCAACCGTCCGACTATGTGGTCGAAAGTTCCAAAATACCGTCGATGGCAAAATACAAAGAATTATACAGGAAGTCTCTCGAAGACCCCGAAAAATTTTGGTCCGATATAGTCCAAGAATTTTACTGGAATGTTGCGCCTAAGGGCGGAGATTTTTTGTTGTACAATTTTGATGTACGGAAAGGGAAGATTTTCGTCAACTGCTTAGAGGGATGCGAGACCAACGTCTGCTTCAATCTTCTGGACCGCAACGTCAGGAACGGCAACGGGGATAAAATCGCTTTCTACTGGTAAGTAATTTTTGGCAATAGCTTCCCAAATGTAGCGCGGCGAATGCATTACTGAGACGGCGCGCAATCTTATTGATTTTTTTCAATTGGCATACAATTGCCCTTCTATTATGTAAGCGTTGCATCTTATTAATCATATTATCGATGTTGCGATGCGAATTATTCTTGTATGTACGTTAATAATTTTGAAACTTTTATTTTATAAATTATCTATAGGCAGATCCAGTCACTCCTTATGTACCTAGCCTACGTATAGTAACTAATTACATATATATTATGTCGTGAAGAAAATAGAAATTGTCGTAACTTATTTTAACAGCTAACTATATAAAAATATAGCTTGTATAACATTGCTATAGTAAAATTAATATTTTGTTATATTTTCGTGACTGCGTAGATCGCACTTTCAGTTAGGTTTTATCTTTTATTGCTTTCATTACCGCTTCGGGTGTGTGAGTGAAATAGAAAAACGGTAGGGGAGTGCTCCCCCATTTGGAGGTTAATTGGGGGGAGGGGTGAGATTGGAGCAGGGAGAATACTTGGAACGAGGATGGGGGACCTACAGAACTCTATCTCTGTGTCAGTTGGCGTGGGGGTTGTGATGGCCAGCGGTGGGCGGAAGGGGTTGTTGGATGATGCAACCCAACCCGGGTGCATTTGTGTATTCCATCCTAGGGGAGGGGGGGGGGAGGGTTAGACCTGGGGGAGTTTTACAATACATAAATCAATAACAGCACCTACTTGAACTGCGACATTAACAGATTACCTTTATAGATACACTAGCTGATGCCAGCGACTTCGTTCACGTGGAAAATTAACAAATCTACCTGTACCCGTACTTTTTCGGGATAAAAACTCTATGTGCTATTCTAGACTTTAATATTAGATATATCCCTGCGCCAAACATCCAGATCCGTTCAACTCTGTCTGATTTAGTAACAACAAAGAGATTAGTATTGCTAATTACATATTGAGGAGCTACCAAGAGGGGCTACCAAGAATCACGTAAGACAGTTTTCATCATCATCATCATCATCGGCCCTAGGACGTCCACTGCTGAACATAGGCCTCTCCCAAAGATTTCCACAACTGACGACCTGATAAAGGTCGCAGGAAGAATTATTACACTGGCACGACCTTGTGCGCATAATTATATTTCAAATATGAGTAAGTGACTTATGACCACGAGGTCACAACTTTTGGATCACAAGTTTCGCGTTGTTGTCCCGTCAGGAAACATCCATTCAAACTACCGTATTAATATTAAGTAGTAAGATTTAGTGGAAAGGTAAATAAAATGCATCTTTATATTGAACAACTAATTTAGCGGTATATTCCTCATTTTGCGATTATAATTAAACTTGGTATCTTATCTGTCGTATTTACCCAAGATCTGAATCACAATTGCGCCTATACTTTCCTCATAATAGTCTCAGTTCACGTTACATAAATCTCTATCAGATAACGTTTTATAATGGCCATACTATTAAAGAAGCATTGTTTCCATTAAAAATCTTCGATAACTGCGAAACTCGGTCGCACATGTAAAATCTCTACATTTAAGTAAAGTTGATATTAGATAAAATTAGGTGTTGCACTCCGTTCGCTACCGATGCCTATGTTTTTCCATTGCTCCTTACTTATAAAAATATTTAAGTGCGGCTTGTCTTTAACCACAGGTTGTCCCTTATATTTTTAAACAATGTAACGTAAGGAGATAGTGACAGACTATTCTAAGCGAAATCATAAGCGAAAATGTTTTTATAAGTAAGGCCCATAGAGTTTAAACTTTATCCCAAATATGAAAATCTGTTCTGAGATTTGAAAACGTAACAGACAGAAGTTAATTTCGCATTTATACTATGGATACTATAGATTATAGATGGCAACAAGATACATAATATTTTGTTGCCAAGGTTTATAACACTTGAATGTGGAGAGTGCGTGGGAGGGCTGGGGGCTTGTACCCCCGGCCACCCTGTCTGTTTATTGATTTACATAGTAATAAGCACTAACATACTGTAGATGAGAAGGGGCGGGCATCCCCTGGCTTGTTTCCATAACAACGACACCCTGCACCCACCCAGAAATTGCTGGCGGGCTCTAGTACACATTCAACGGATTTTCGTAATAACATAACATAACATAAGCTCACGCCTGTATCCCCGAAGGGGTAGGCAGAGGTGAACTAGTGAACTAGAACACCCACATTTCGCCGAGCTTAGTTCCGTCCCAGATGTGATAGGGGGCGAGCCTATCGCCATATCGCGCACAAATTCCAGACTCCGGGCTGATATGGAAAAATCCAATATCACTTTGCCCGACCCGGGGATCGAACCCGAGACCTCAGAACCGTAGTCGTACCAAAATACCACCACGCCACCGAGGCAGTCGTAATACCTACCAACAAATATTACATACATAATATGTCATGCCTGTATACCATAGGGATAAAGACTATTAAGAATAAAAAATAAATATACGTAAATAAATAAATAAATATGTATCTACCAGTGTGTGTTACCAGTGATGACTTATGGCACTGAAACTTGGCCTCTAACTATGGGCCGCATTAGAAAGCTCACTGTTACTCAGCGAGCTATGGAGTCGGCTGTACTCGGTGTTTCTCTACATGATCAAATCAGGAATGAGGAGATCCGTAGAAGAACGAAAGTCACCGACATAGGCCAGAGGATTAGCAAGTTGAAATGGCAATCGGCAGGGCACATAGCTCGTAGAACTGATAGCCGATGGGCCAGAAAAGTTCTCGAGTGGAGACCACGTACCGGCAAGCGCAGCGTAGGACGTGCACCTACAAGGTGGACCGACGACCTGATAAAGGTTGCAGGAAGTCGCTGGATGCAGGCCGCTTTCAACAGGTCGATATGGAAATCTTTGGAGGCCTATGTTCAGCAGTGGACGTCCTATGGCTGATGATGATGATGATCCTTACAGTCATACTCGTAGTCACTAGGTTTAACCAGAATTATCGGTGTCTGGAACTACGAGGGACGTACGGTCCTACAACATCCAGACGCGAAACAACCCAATTTGTTACCTCTTAGTGCAACATATTCTGTCCTTAGATTATTCTGTCTTATTCTTTTTGTTTTCTCCCACTCATTGCTGCTGTTGTTGCACATTGGCTGAATAAAGTTTATTTTTTCTTTCTTTATTTCTTTCTTACATCAACATTTGTGCCGCCTCTCGTCGAAGGCTGTCAACTATCTGCTATATATTTCCACTTTTCTTGATAGCAACGTTACTTTCGCATTATCTACTTTGTATCCGGATACAGCAAATTGACTACACAGACTACATTTGCTTAACAAGCTCGCCAAAAAATCAGCCACCATCGACAAACAAAGTGTTTATCATCAGAATCGTGCCAGTCGACTTTCATAAATCTATTCAGAATTAAACAATTATTTCGCAATGATATAAATGATTTTATCTTTGGGTGAGGCCTATGTCCAGAGGACGTCCTGTGGCTGATGATGATGATGATACAAATGAGCTCGTAGATGCTGCAGTGGATGCAACGCGTTACACGACTGAATCATATACATAACGTCCACATCCGCCTAGTATTTGTGTCGGTGACTTGGCTAATAAATTGCAAGAATGTAGCATGAGAGGGTATGGCCAGATCATACCGGGGGTGCGTTCTCGTGGAAGGCCCAAAAAGCGCTGGCTGGACGTTTTGAGGACAGCGAGGCCATTGGTCTCTCTATGGAGGAGCCCGGACGAGACGTGGAAGCGTTTAAATAGGAAGCCAGTCTAAACAGCAGACCTTAGCGTAGGACCGCGATAACGCCAAGCAAAGATAAATTCAGCTGCTTCAGCATTACTTGGTAGTAGAAGAAAATCTCGTTGTACTTATTTCTTTATTCAAGTCCCTCGCATAGAGCTGTCGTCAGGGTAACTACTTGCGAGATTGTTTATCTCCTACACTAGCAACTTTCCGTAAAGATATTCAAGCAGATAATAGTCACATGTTGTCATTTATCGCCATCGATATAATATACCCTAGATGCACAGTTGACGCTCGGAAAATGGGGCAGCAAAAGAGTGCTTAAGCACTCGTTTTGCATACAGTCCGACGCCGATGGAATTCTAAATTTCAAAATTCAAATTTAAGAACGCTTGCTCATTTCGTTTAAAACTCTACTTTATTACACGTGCACAGGGTTATATTTGTGTTGATTTAATTAGAACTTGTGATCTTTTTCTTTGTTTTATTCCTGACACCACTTTTTAAGAGGATATTTGCAAGGAACTGTGCATCTAGGGTATATTATATTGATGTTTATCGCACATCAACGCATCATACAGATTGCTTCAAATAAGCCGCCTTTATCGTATCAAATCTATTCCCAAAGGGGTTATCAGAGGTAGATATAGACTCTGTGGCGCAGCGGGGGGTTGCCGGCTGTAAAGCGATACAGATTGTTTCGGGTTTGGGTATTGTGATACCGAAAGTATTTGATACCCAGTTTTTGATACCCACGAGACTCGTATCTTGTGGGGTTAGGACTGTGTGTGACTTATAAGGGAAATTTATACCACTGCCGGTTCTAGGGGCGGTGAGAGGGTGCACGTGCCCCGGGCGGCAGGGTTTGAAAGGCGCCCTAATTTGGGGCGGTAAAATAGGGCAAATTGGCAGCTTGCCCCCGCATCGAAAAAACCTAGATCCGGTACTGATTTACACTAGAGCTACAACAGTCACCTGGGGGATTACTATCACCTCTTATAGCAGTATTATTATAATTTTACTTGTACCGATTCCCATACCAAACAAACGAAGAACGATTATAATAATACTGCTATAAGAGGTCGTGGTAACACTGTTGCACCTATGTATGTATATACCTCATGTATATACCTATGTATATACCTCATAGACATACCTAATTCTAATAATGATTTTCCGAAGTATATTTGAACTCAGAACGCCGCGGTTTCTCATCCACAGTCACTGAACCGATATTTTTATCAGTGACCGTAATTTACTTCCTGAATACAGTGAAGGTATAGTACCACGTACCTAACCTCTAAGGTCACTATAACAAGGTTGCATATCAAATGAGTAGAATAAATCGGTGCCATTTCATTTATTTTGAATTAGCTTGCGGAGTCATACGCACCGCATGCCTAAGGCCTCATTCGCACGAGAGCTTTGGAACAAATGAGTTCTAGTTATGTTATTGTTACGCCGGCGCTTTTGAAACGCAGCGTTGTTTTGGGCGCTATGTAGAATGAACCTTATTAGAAACAAGGCAAGAACGATTTTCAATCATTCCTTAAGACTGTACTTCCGGTTCTCTCGAGAGGCTTGTAGCATGACTTGATTGTTGGTTGAGACGGATATGGGGTTATCCCTGTATCTGCATCGGTCATCCGACTGTATTCTCGCAATCAGGTGCAGTAGTCAATTTGCCGTGCCCAGATAAAAAAAAATATCAACAGACATGTTGAGACGCTTTTTTCAACGCGCGTTAAAAAAGCTCTCGTGCGAAAGAAGGCTAATGGTTAATTTATTGATTGGTAGAACCATGTAAACAGTTATTCTACAGCACGAATGTGCCGACTCGACCGGTTTGACACCACTGTCTGAAGGAAAATCGACTTACCGCCGGTTTCAATAAACAATCTCAGTTCGAATGTGCAGATAGATTACAAAAATTAGCCAATAAGAACACAGTTTGAACATGACTCCGTCAAATGACTTGATTTGATTGGTTCATAATCGCGATCTATCTGCACTCTAAACTGAGATCGTTTATTGAAACTGGCCGTTACCCCCCCCCCCCTTCCTTTACCAATCCTTTAAAGTTCAGCAATGTATCGATGATTCTTGTAATGTATCTCTCTGTGGGCGGTAGAGATCACATACATTACTTTTAAAAATGCTTAATGTTTAATAAAGGTCTTATGATGAGTAACCTACGCCGCTAAGAATGCATGGAAATATTAATGAAAGTTATTGAAGCGAAAGTAGTAAACTCGGGCGAAGTGGAAATCCGTAGTCTCTGCCTACCCTTATGTATTCATACGTTATATTATGTGCATTTTGGGAAGGGTGCCTGGATGGTCAAGCGGGCCGCACCCAGTCCGCACCGGCGCACTGAGATGAATCTAAAATCAATAAAGCTAGGTCGAAATGCAGGCGGGGAACGCTGCACGAGATCAGAATATAATGGTATAGTCCATCACAATCAACATCCTCTTTGTGCGTAGGTGCATTTGTATGCGCATAATACGCACATGAAATTGAAGACATCGTCGTTCCTGAAAGAAGATGGAATGAATAGAATTTTAGTACCATTATGACGACAAATAGTTTTCGATCCATACCTTATATACAGCGGCCTGAGCAGGAAAATTTCTGACAACCGTAAATGTATTCGAACTCGATTCGCGTCTATGAAATTTGTATGAAATATTAACCAAATGTCATCAGTGCGCAGCGAACTCGAATACATTTACATTAACATTAGTTTTTCGTGCTCGGGCTACTGGCCTGTGCTTACCTGTACTGCGACCATTATCAAGTCTGTCCGCCTTGCAGGTGGACGTCCAACGTTGCATTTGTATAGTCTCCACTCGAGTACATTTCTTTTCTCTTTTCGATGACTTGACAAAGGTCGCAGGAACTCCCTGGATACAGGCCGCTTCCAACGGATCGGTTTGAAAATTTTTACGGAAGCCTATGTACAGCAGTGGATGTCGAATGGCTAATGATGATGACACTGTACTCATGGACACGGGCTACATAGCACTAATGAGGGTGTTAGACCACCAAGCTGCTCTAATCCGCATTCGATTGTTATAGACTTTGAGCCCATAACTCACGATGTTCCACAAAATTTTGTAAAAGCAGAGATGTATTCCACTGGTTCTAATCCGGTTTAGCCTTTAGCTTCTCGGTTTCCTTTCCTGCAGTCCGTACCAATCTCCATCTCTCCCCTCTACAGACAGAGTGCAAATGATACAGTATACAAATTAAATGCAGTATAGAGTGGTATAACCAACTTCGTTTCTTTCTTTCTGCCTGGCGTTAACTCGGCCTTCTGCCAGGTTCTGCCTTCCTACTTAAGAGGTACACATTACACCCAACATTGTTTTATATAACCTCGACTGGTATTCACAGTATGTCAATGCTTTACTAACTTATGCCTATGTTAACTCTCGACGAACCCAAAAACAGTCGAGTCAATGAACTAACTTTATAATGGGACACAGTTTTGGGGCATTCACTATTATTTATGTATGTTAAAAAAATGGCGGAGGATCAGCTCGAAGTGGCATGGATTTGCGAGTTAAAGTCGTAGGCTCGAGACTAGCCAAAAAAGTCATGCCCCTGTGAATTTTTTAAATTGTGTTTTAACTGTGCATCTCTACATAAAATTCGAAGTTAATTCGGACGAGACCCATATATCGACCTATCCAAAGAATAAAGTTACATATGATAATTATTCGAAATTGCTTTCTTATTTTTCTGAGCTTATATTGACCTATATATTTAACTAGCAAATGTTTTTTTTTTAAGTTATAGCGTAATAACAAGTTAAATTATGACATAGCTTAAAAATATTTACTAATTAAATATACAGGTCAATATTAGCTCAGAAAAATAAGAAAGCAATTTCGATTAATTATCATATGTAACTTTATTCTTTGGATAGGTCGATATGATGGGCTGGGATATACCCAATCTTATTAGTAGAGGAGGCTCGTGCCGTTAATATATGGCTAATATTATTTTCATTGTAATAGGTAAGGTTAGTACTGCAAGTTTTGAGCAAATAAAGTGGTTGACCTTTCACAAGGTGAGGTCTTGGTTACAAAACTAGGTTATCTACGTTCAATTGTAACCTCGGCAACTATATTTTACTTCCTTCCATTATAAACTTCCTTAGCTAAGTGTTAGGCCTATTGTACAGTGAAAGTTATTTTAATGAAATTATATTCTAAGGCTAGATCTATAGAGCTAACTTCGACTAAGTCTAAGTCAGTCACGAACTCAGGGGGGATTTGGAATTGCTAACCGAACTTTGACTTAGTCCGGGTCATTTTTTTACTAGAAAAGCAGACTGGCAGACTAAGCAAAGTTTTTTTTTGTAAAAAATGACTCGGACTTAGTAAAAAACCTTACTAAATTCGTGACTGACTTAGACTTAGTCGAAGTACGCTCAACGCTGTATAGATCTCAGCCTAAGATAAATTACACCCCGCAGTCACACGTAGTCCTGACCCCACACTAAGATAGTCGTAGTCTGTAGTCGTCGGTTTCAGGAACTACGACTTTCTGTCTCACAAAACCCAGATCCGAAACAAATATTTGTGGGCGACACAAACATTTCTCGCGGTGCGGAAATCGAATCCGCGTCCCTTCGCTTCACAGCTGGCTACTCGCCGCTGTGCCACGAAGGGTGTTAACGTTTTTGAACATGTAGTAGGTACATAGACATCAGTGGCGAAGGGTCCATACAACACGATTCCTTCTGGCTTACCTATTCTGAAAATGTCTATTAATAAGACAGCCTCCGTGGCGCAGCGGGCGAGTAGCTGGCTGTGAAGCGAGAGGCCGCGGGTTCGATCCCCGCACCGAGACAAATGTTTGTATGGCCTACAGATATTTGTTTCGGGTCTGGGTGTTGTGAGACCAAAAGTCTCTCGTAGTTCCTGATACCCACGACACAAGACTCGATCTTAGTGTGGGTTCAGGACTATGTATGTGACTGTTGGGTGTTATTTATTTATTATTATTTATTTAAATCGGTATCAATATAAAGAGAAACCAACATCGGCTTCCCTTTTGGAAAATTTCACCCTTCGCCACTGATAGACATGTAATCAAAGTTGGCATAAAAATGTAAGTACTTCCAAAACGACGCTACGCAACAAGATGGGCTTCGTTTGATAGACGATCAGGATGTAACACTGATTTTATCAATAGGATACGAAGATATGTCTGCTGGAGATATAGTTCGAGAGGCTTTGTGACATCTTATGTCATGTATCGAAGACAGTGGGAATCCCCATGTTAAAGGTACCGATAGTCTTGACATTCGGAATGACACATAACACCATCTAAATATAGAATTACGGATAAATCGTGCATGAAATAGGCAGATAATACTTATAGTGGTGACAACCGTGATAATAGATTCATCATCATCATCATCATCATCATCAGCCATAGGACGTCCATTGCTGAACATAGGCCTCCCCCAAAGATTTCCATATCGACCTGTTGGAAAAGGCCTGCATCCAGCGACAATAGATTACATTATTATAATTAAATCACCATTATAGTTCTGTCTCAGAGGCGTGGTTGTGTTTCGATACGACTACCGTCCTGAGGTCTCGGGTTCGATCCCCCTGACCCTGCCTACCCCTTCGGGGATACAGGCGTGAGCTTATGTTATGTTATGTCATTATAATACTCTATAATCAAAACACGTTAAAAGTCAAATAAGCCGTTACAACTGGTATGTACGTAACGATGTTCATCAAAATTCAAAAATGTTAATTTTCCTATAAAACTACAAATGTTAAAATATTCGTCCACTCTAGGTGAATTTGATAATTATTTTATTGAAGATTTTAAGGAACTTGTAATGTAATCACAGAATGATTTCCTAGGTTTATGCAAAAATTCTTCATTGTAATAAAACTAGTTTTTATAGATTCTATCGCGATTTGTTTTTTTGATTGAATTGGGATATTTTATACTTCGTGCCATTATCCTAAATTCCGCAAGATTTTGTTTTGAAATTTAGAACCACTCACCCATTTCAAGTTACGTGATAAATTAATCGATAGGCGTGAATCTTGTAGTAATATAATTATACGTATTATCCACTGTAATCAAAGTCCTCCAATTGAATATAATGATTGTTCCAGGGAAGGAAACCATCCAGATGATTACAGCCGCATCACCTACAAGAAACTGTTGGACCTGGTTTGCCAGTTCTCCAACGGTCTCAGAGACTGCGGCCTCACCAAGGGCGACAGAGTCACCATCTACATGCCTATGATCCTCGAAGCCGTTGTCTGCATGCTGGCTTGCGCTAGGATGGGCATCATACACTCTGTTGTGGTATAAAGAACACCCTTTTTTGACATTTGAAGTATTGGTGTTGTTATATAATTCATATTTATAATATTCAAACGTTTAGTTCGCAGGTTTCTCGTCCGACTCATTAGCTGAACGCATAGCCGATTGCCAGTCCAAAGTGGTCGTTACTGTCGATGGCACATGGCGTGGTGAGAAGCTACTGGTGTTAAAGAATACTTGCGATGAAGCTATTGATAAGGCCAAGTTGAAATACGAGCACCATGCCGACATGTGCCTCGTGGTTGCTCATCTACAGAGAGTGACTCCTTGCGGACCAATTCCTCGTGATACCAAGCAGCTGGTAAGTTGATTTGGTTGAAAACTTGGTAGTAGTACAATTCTACAAGATAAAGTCATTAACTTTCGTTATTTTATGCAGTACCAATGGAATGATGAGAGGGATGTCTGGTGGCATGATCTCGTAGACGGTCAGTCTAATATTTGCGCTCCAGAGTGGATGCGCGCAGAAGACCCGCTGTTCATGCTCTACACCAGGTATTGACTTCATTGTCATAAATCATTACATTAACTCATTACGGGTAGTCCGATATTCCGTTCAGTCTAGTCCGCACCTTATTCCTGTAGTTTCATTTCTTGATACATATCTTTGAATAACTATTTACTTTTTTTTTTTTTCTTTCTCTATTTAATTATGTATCACTTCTGCTCTATCTTGACTTTCCTGCTCATGTCTGCTGCTTCTAAGAAGAAGCAGGTTTAGGGTGTCAGTTCTGAACATAGTAGTTATTATTACTGTGTATTTATAATCAGCGGCTCCACTGGCAAGCCCAAGGGCGTCCTCCACACCACAGCTGGCTACATGATATACGCCGCAACCACGTTCCGCTATGTCTTCGACTACGGCGACAAGGATATCTACTGGTGTACTGCCGATATTGGCTGGATCACTGGCCATACTTACGTAGTCTACGCACCCCTCGCCAACGGAGCCACTAGCGTTATGGTAAGTTGAAGTAGCTTTGTTCCACTTTTGCCTCTAAGTAGAAACAATCTTATTGATCTATTTTTAATTTCGCAAGCCCTACGTGGTAAAGTGGAAATAGGTGGTTGCAAACACTTTATAATCGCAAACGGGGTAAGTGCGTATCGAACCACGATTATGAAGGGTTTCGAAGTAGGCAACGACTTGTGGACGAACGTTAAAAAAAGTTACTTAAAAAGGAGTTACTCAATTTGTTTGCCAATCTCTGCTACAAAAAAAATGTCTGTAGGTTTTTTAGTATGTAATATATCGCTGCTTCAATGTTTCAATATGTTACGCGATATCTCGGCCAAATATGGACCGATTTTCAAAATTATTTTTAATAATTATTTCGTATTCAATATAACTTAATCCAAGGGTGGTCCCATATAAATTGGTCACGGTCGGATAAATTTTGAAGTCGGTCCATTAAGTTTTTCTTTTATATTTCTACACTTTTTTTATCTTGTTCAGTATATCAAAATACTCATTAGTTTCCATAATACTGAATTATACGGACTCTTTCTATTCAGCTTGCCAATCAACATAAATAAAGTGATTTCAATTTTCAATGACGAAAGAAAAATATGTGGCGATTTGGTGATAATCTTTGGTGCTATGAGATTATTGTTGGGTCTGCCGGTCTATTAATTTATTACGCCAATAAAACACATATCATGTCATTAAACAGGTTAGTAATGTGTTAATTACCAGGCTAACAAGGTTGAAACTAGGAAGTAGTATTGTTGTGAAATTAATTTATTTTAATAACGGAGAAAGGAGAAGGAGGTATTTGTGTCATCGTCAAATTATCCTGAATTTATATTCAAATAATTTATTCTGCATATAGGATATTTTATATTACATTTAGATGTCAATTACGAGTATATATTGAAAAAAATAAATTTTCCTGTTAATGTTTCGCGTCGGCGTTTCGTGGCTATCCCTGAGAAGAAATGCCGAAACACACTCAAGGGTTATCGCCTCTTAAAGTCCAGACAATACATGATATATAAAATCACAATTTAAAATGTAGGTACTATATCCCTAAATACTACTCGAGAAATTACGGTTAAATTCATTTTGGAGATTCAGAATTACATATATAGTAATAACATAGACTTGGTTTCGCTATATATAAACATAGCGTAGCTGTTAATAGAGCGCCGTGTTTATTTTGAAGGATATTTGACATATAACCAGTAGCCCGAGCACGAAAAACTAATGTAAATGTAAATGTATTCGAGTTCGCTGCGCACTGATGACGTTTGGTTAATATTTCATACAAATTTCATAGACGCGCATCGAGTTCGAATACATTTACGGTTGTCAGAAATTTTCCTGCTCAGGCCGCTTATTATTATTGTCAAGCTACCACGCAATGGTAAACGGAAGTCCGAAAATACTACTTACTACAACAATCTCCCAAATGTTTAGATATGATTGTCTCTAAAAGTAATGTTTTTAGTTTTATCTTCTCCGCAGTTATCTCACTGACAAGATATAATCTTCCACAAATATCTCAAGATATCTCTTACCTTACCTACTTCCGTGGGCATTTACATGATTGATAGGACAGTAATACATCCAGAATTTTCTATCTCAATTTAAATTACGTTTATTATTTAAGTTTAAAAACAATTTTTTTTATGTAATGGCTGTGTCGAATCCAAAAAGAATACTTATTGAAAATCGGCCTACATTTGCCGTAACGTTCTTCAAAATAACGACGAATTGAGAACCTCTTTTTGAAGTGACTGCCTCGGTAGCATAGCTGTATTTCGGTACGACTACCGTCCTGAGGTCTCGGGTTCGATACCCGGGTCGAGCAAAGTGATATTGGATTTTTCCATATCAGCTTGGAGACTGGATTTTTTTCCCGCTATAGCGATAGGCTCGCTCTATCACATCAGGGACGGAACTAAGCTCGGCGAAATGTAGGTGTTCTAGTTCGCTAGTACACCCCACCCTACCCCTTCTGAGATACAGGCGTGAGCTCATGTTATGTTATGTTTTTGAAGTTGGTTCAAAATCAAGCCAACTTCTTTACCAACCTTTCAAATATAGGTATAAACATAATTAGTTTTTTTGTGTGCTTTTGCATCGCCTTTAGTATGTAATAGCTTTATAGCTACGCTAAAGGCGCCTTCATGAGCACGCGGCATCTCGTGGTGCCGTGTTCACACAAGAGCGCGAAAGCAATTACTTTGTTAGCGCAGAATGTGGTCCCATACCACAGTCTGTTCCAGAAGTTACATTTATGAAGCACTTAGTGGATTTAGTCAGTAATTTTTAAATTATTTAGTCGCATTCCTGACGTCGCGTCGCGACGCACAGTAGCATCAGTTACGTCACTTACGCCATGATCGCTTGTACCTATTATTTGAAACAATATATCATAACACGTACAGTGCTCGAAATAGAACGTGTGGGAACGGCGTTCCTTTTCGTATAAAACAATCTCACGGCGCCCCTTTCGTATTAAATAATCCTGCAACGTTCCCTCTTCCCCATTTAAAGTCAGTTAGTAAAACAGTGATGCAGGGGAAAATGCGTTCTCTCTTGTGAAAATATCCATTTCGAGCATTGCACAAGTACAATAAATCTGAGCAAAAGGACTTCGCAGATAAATCGTTGCGATACATCGTTGCTATTGTGTGGCGGGCTTTAGTAAAACAGGAACGCAGGGGAAAATGCGTTCTCTCTTGTGAAAATGTCCATTTCGAGCATTGCACAAGTACAATAAATCTGCGCAAACGGACTGCGCAGTGTGCGATACATCGTTGCTATTGTGTTGCGGGCTTTAGTGAAGCTACTGACGAATGCCCTGCTATAATTTTCTGACTCGAGGTCTGTGTTTCTGACACACAGACGTGTCACGTGACATAAGCAGTGCTCGAAATGGTCCGGTACGCGTAGGAACGGCGTTCCGTTTCGTGAAACGACCGTTCTCTTTAGTAAAAAAATAATCTCACACCGTTCCCTTTCGTAATATTACAATTCCATTTCATAAAATCAGGAACGCAGGGGGAAATAGTTCCCGTTCGTAAAGTCCATTTCGCACACTGGACGTAAGTACGTAACTGACACAGCGTCGCTGGCGCCGGAAAAATCGTATCGCAGGGTTGAGGTGAAATTAACTAGGTAAAACAGTAATTTACGAGGTCGCGTCATGCAATTCTTGGTTTTAAAATTATAACTGAAATGCCAGTGTGCTGTTAAATACTTTCCTCAAACCCGCGATAAACTTTCTGTAAATAAATTAGGCTTTTGTTGTTATGTAGCCAGTAGTTTAGTAATATAACCGCCGAATGCTTTATACACTTAAGATCGCCTTATGTCTTTTAAGCCCGGCTTATCTGTTAATGTATATAGAGGTATGTAATGTATTGTATGGTGAAAATCAATGTAATAAGCTGTTAAAGTTGAGTAGCGTTTGAGCATTCGGCCGTTAATATGGCGTACGTACAGTAAAGTTAGCTAAAAATTTACTATCAAATTAAGCAATATTTTTTATTATATAAATATCGCAATATCGGTACGAAGCTTCAAAATTTGCTTTTTCGGATGTGAATTGATCAATAAAGGTCTCTGTAACATCGTCTACAGCGTTTCAAATATCAATGGGGAACTTGCACGAAAATTATAACGAGAAATTGTGTTGATAATTCAATAAATAAAACCTTGAAATGTGCTATGATGAAATTTGTAGTATAAAATAATTGATATTTTACAAAATATCTTAATTAGAAATTACGTGTAATGGAACGTTATTACAAAACCCAAGTGACGTCGTTGCATTAGGCAGTGTTTCCACGTTGGGGTATTTTCCCAAATTTGCGGAAAACTGTTGTTATGTTTAGTATGGTGCTTGATGAATGAGATTTCGGAGGTCCTCCTCTTTCCAAATTATTTTCTTCATGTAACTTACCCACCTCTCCGCTCAGGATTCAAGGGTGCAACTTATTTTTACTTCGTTATTTAATGAAATAGCTTCAACATTTTTGGGGAAATTTTAAACGATAGGAAATTATAGCGGTTCAAACGTCATTCCAGACAATGTCACTGGCCGTCAGTGTCAACTGAGATGTCAACAAAAAGGCATTTTTAAGCTGTGACGTCACGTCCTTTTTTAGCGCGGGGTTTTGTAAGTCATATTTAGACTTGCGATAATTAAATGATTTGTGCATATTTTTATGTTTTTGTTTCTGGTGTGTTTATTTGAGACGTAGTTCTTTGCAATGAACCAATAAAAAAATTACACGCAAGTTCCCTATTGTTCTTTTTCTGCCGCGTCTCTTGCACTATCGTTTTTCTCGAAACATTACACAAAAAGAAATACGCAAAACAATTATTTTTAGCTGTTTCCTGCTCGTAGAACAATGGACCATAGATAACAAAATACGTGTTTTAGGACCGATTTGAATAAACGATCTCAGTTTAGAGTGCAGATAGATCGCGATAATGAACCAATCAAATCAAGTCATTTCACGGAGTCATGTTCAAATTGTGTTCAAATTGTAATCTATCTGCACATTCGAACTGAGATTGTTTATTGAAACCGGCCGTTGGTCTCCTTGGTTTTAGTGCAGGACACGCGGCTTAACGTTGTAAAAGCTTTCGAGCGAATGAAGGCTTAGTACACCAGAAATATATAATAGTAGAAAGTATACGAATTTTGTTTCGATTTCGAAAAGTAAAATGATGGCTTTTGTTGATGTATTTACTCGTAATTAACGTATGATTTATGTGAATACTAGAATACTAAACAAAGTTGTAATTCAGTTCGAAGGCACCCCGTTCTACCCGGACAAGGATCGCTACTGGTCCATTATCGAGAAGTACACAGTGACACAGTTCTACACTGCACCCACCGCGCTCCGATCACTCATGAGATATGGCGACGAGTACGTACTAAGGTAAGTTTGCTCACTTCAAGCAATTACGTACTTGACTATGTTTGATTTTATAAACAGTTTTATATGTAATAGCAAATAAAACAAAAAACAAAACCCTTCTGTAAAAACTGCATCAAAATAAGATAAAAATGAGGCAGTAATTCATATTTTAAATTCTGGAGTGGGGGCATATTGCACATATCTTGATATCCCTTTCCGACGCACGTACCGTTATGGCCGTGACGTGATTATACTGATACTTCACTTTCCCACAGTTTGAAGGTTACATGAAACTTCAAAGGCTTATAAATTCTTTGTTTTAGAGAAATTTTCAATATTTCTTTCTGTGCTATGTTTTAGACGACGTAAATTCCATATAAAATTAATAAAAAATAAACTAATCAAGTATCCAATTGCAATAGGTTTCCCCACTTATGCCGGGTACACACCAACTGAACGAACGATCCCGAATCTATGCCTGTTACATTCACACAACAGCGAAAGTTTGTATGACGCAACAGGCATAGATTCGCGAATGTTCATTCGGTTGGTGTGTACACGCCGTTACAGATCAGCGGCCCGAGGAGGAAAATTTCTGGCAATCGTAAATGTATTTGAGCTCGCTGCGCACTGATGATATTTGGTTAATATTTCATATAAATTTCATTCATCAAACCCGGATACATTTACGATCAGAAATGTTCCTGCTCGGGCCGCTGAACCGACTCAATAGACAACGGCTATTCTTTTAAAAAAATGTGTAACCGATATTCGGACATTTATTACCACACTCCATCGCCATAATATCGAATCTGTGACCTCAGGATGGTAATCGTACCGTCGTACGCAATACAACTATGCCACCGAGGCAGGCAGTCGAGTTAGTACCACGGACGTGAAGAAAAAGAAGGACACCATCTCGCCTATAGTTAAGCGGACGCCACAGAGAAACCACGCACACTAACGCCATCGCGTGTTGATAGATCGCTTGGGCCGAAAACCCTGCCCACTGGCCCCTGGCCGAAAACACACACCCTCACTGTTGACACTCGATTCGACTTTGAATTCGATTTGGTTTCATTTAATGTCTTAAAATTCTACCAAAATCGAGTTAAAAACTGCGTTAATGTGGCATTAGATTCCAGGACTTGTAATTTGGTATTTTTTACACACATACACACATCACACACATAAGCTCACGCCTGTATTCCCGAAGGGGTTAGGCAGAGGCGCACTAGCCAACTAGTACACCCACATTTCGCCGAGCTTAGTTCCGTCGCAGATGTGATAGGGGGTGAGCCTATCGCCATATCGGGCACAAATTCCAGACTCCGGGCTGATATGGAAAAATCCAATATCACTTTGCCCGACCCGGGGATCGAACCCGAGACCTCTGAACGGCAGTCGTACCGAAATACAACCACGCCACCGAGGCAGATTGGTATTTTTTACTGTGACATAAGTGCACTTTTTAACTATAGTTCGATGGAATTTTAGGTAACATGAAGTCGTATCGGAGTTAAATTCAAATCGAGTGTCAAGGGTCAGCCCTCTGGTTCACTTTCCATGTTCCTAGCGCTTCGTCCATCTTTTTTTACGTCTGTGGTTAATACTTTAAAGGAGACAGTATTCAAGTGCACGGTTTGCCTAGTGCAAGGTTTTCTAAAGATCATTCAAGTTAATTTCTATGTAATAAATCAGACATTCAACAGTGTATAAATCATCGTTGGAATACATTTGAATACGTCATTGAATGATTAGGTACGTATATTATTTTAAGTCGGAAATAAAATTTCCTTAACTGCTAAACGCGTCGGAAACTTTGGTAATAAATTGGTATAAAAGAAGTTGTTTGTAAAATAATATTTTGTTTTGAAGGTTAAATGAATCAGTACGTCGTGATCCGTAAGAATAGTTTTATTTCAATGTATATTATTAGTTACTTATAACATGACGTAAATTATCTGTGTGCTCAACAAACAAATATTAGCCCTATAATATTGCTGTGGTTGTATTTCGGTACGACTACTGTCCTGAGGTCTCGGGTTCGATCCCCGGATCGGGCAAAGTGATATTGGATTTTTCCATATCAGCCCGGAGTCTGGAATTTGTGCCCGATATGGCGATAGGCCCCTATCACATCTGGGACGGAACTAAGCTCGGCGAAATGTGGGTGTTCTAGTTCGCTAGTGCACTTCTGCCTACCCCTTCGGGGAAACATGCGTGATGTATGTATATAATATGATAAATCTACGTTTATATTTAATACTCAAATATCTCTTACGTAAACTGCCTAGTGCAATCGATATGAGATAAAATCAGCGCGACCATTGCTCTCTGACAATCAATAACTGGCTATTAAAAGGTGAACAAGGTCGCTTGCGATTTGTGAATATGATTTAACCCCTCAGTTTAGGCTTTTAGTGTTGCTACCCATTTATAGCCGACATATCGAGTATTCTCGAGGTACCTCAATCTATACTTATACTTATCGATATTTGAACTATTTTTTGCGGTAAACATCGATATCGCTACCTCCTTAGTCTAATGCCAATACGGACTATAAAACGAAAGTACAGGGTTCGATTCCCAGGTCGAGCAGGATTTTATCCCCCAGAAAGCGTTAACGTTAGGCAAGCAGCTAATTGTAAATACAGCCAAATAAAAATACCAACAGTCACACACATAGTCCTGACCCCACACTAAGATCGAGTCTTGTGTCGTGGGTATCAGGAACTACGAGAGACTTTTGGTCTCACAAAACCCGGACCCGAAACAAATATCTGTGGGCCACACAGACATTTGTCTCGGTGCGGGAATCGAACCCGCAACCTCACGTTTCACAGCCAGCCACTCGCCCGCTGCGCCACGGAGGCTGTAAAAAATAACCCAAATCCCTTCTGCAACACATTGAGTTGTGATAAGGACAGATAGATAGAAAGCTATAGGTATATCGGTAATTGGTATCGAAGCATTTCAATAGGTGTCAACAATCACCAGGTTGATTAAACTAAACTACATTTAAATATGATACAAGTACAAGTGGAATCACTTAATTATAGGTGATAGCAACATCCTTATCTGTGGTAGTCGTTTGAGCCTTTTGTCACACTCTTAACAACGAATGTATAATACTAGCTCTAACCCATGGCTTCGTCCTCGTGGAAATATCCCACGGGAACCGTATATTTTCCGTGATATAAAGTAGCCTATGTATTATTCTGATGTATAATCTATACAATTTTTATCAAAATATATTTAGTAGTTTTTGCATGAGACAATTACAATTTAATTTACAAACATATTTATATACTCTTAAACTTTCCCGTTTAAATAAATAAATACACCCAACAGTCACATACCCAGTCCTGACCCCACACTAGGTATAATCTGTATCGTGGGTGTAAGAGACTTTCAGTCTCACAACACCCAGACTTAAAATAAATATTTGTGGGCCACACGTGAAATAAATATCTGTCTCAATGCGGGAATCGAACCCGTGGCCTCTCGCTTCACAGTCGGCTACTCGACTTTTTAAAAAACTTTCGCCTTTCTAATATTGGTGTGATTTGTCAAAATTGGCCAGATGTTTGAGCGTGAAAGTAACAAACATACAGACACACTCACAAACTTTCGTCTACAATAATTAGAAAAGAGTTTTTCATTATTGATGAATTACATCAGTTGTTTTTGTTTATATCTTCCAATTTAATCTTAATTCTCAATAATAGCACACTCGTACGATTATACGTAAAACATTGTATGATTTTTTGTACAGCTACGTTAGAAGCTTCAAGGGTAAATTCTATGGTCAGTGTCTTTGTCATCGAGTTTAACCTTGTGATAACTCAACACGACAGTGAACAGATTTCTGTGTTCCTTATAGTATGTTAGTTACCTGATTTCTTAAGTTTACGCGAATATTATACATTGAAATAAAACTATTTTTACGGATTCTATCACGATTAAGTTTTAATTATTATTCCCGACGTTTCGAAGGCTTTGCAGTCTTCGTTGTCACGGTCTTTGTATTTTAGTTGCCTGTCAGGCAGTGTATATAGGCTGTGAACCGTGAGGGCCTAGATTTAAATCCTAGGGCGGAGAACGTGTTTGACAACGCGATTTTCCTGGAAGTGGATCTCCTATGGACATCAAACTAAGCTGATCTAAGTAACACGCATAACAAGCACGCGTGGGAACGGCATTCCCTTTCGTAAAAAATATTCTCACGCCGTTCCCTTTCGTGAAATGACCGTTCGTAACGTTTAATTTTAGGAACGCAGGCGGAAAAGCGTTTCCATTCGTGAAAAAATCTATTTCGAGCACTGATATATTGTATTTCGAGTATTTTGCACCGACGCGCGACCCCACATTGGAATGGAATGAGAACAAGTGGAAGAAACAATAGTAGTATTATATTACATATGAACTTTTATGATAAAACATCTGTTTCATACCAGACCAGCCCCCTGACTCGAAACCTTTTTTAACACGAAATTAATGCAGTTATTAACTTGATTTCGGTGGAATTTTAAGTCACTAAATGAAATCGAATCGTAGTTGATATCGAATCGAGTGCTAAATGTTAGGAACTGTAGCTCAACCATGACTTTGTTGCACATATTTACGCGAGTGAGGACGTAAAATATTTGTATGGAAAACGTCAGTTCCCCGCGTAACCGCTAGAGGCGTTCGGATGTTTGTCACACAAATATTTTACGGAGTCGCTAGCGAATAATGTCAAAAAACTCATGGTTGGCCTTCTGTTCATTCATTTTAGGTACTGAACACATAATAATAAAATATATAATGGGTTGATATGGAAATCTTTAGGGGAGGCCTTATTCTGCGGCCCGAGCAAGAGCAGTGGACACTGGACGTCCTGTGGCGGCTGATAATGATGATGAAATACATAAAGTCAAACACATTTTAAGAGAATTTCGTCATGGTCATTTTAAGTAGATCTACTTATTAATGAGAATAAGCGCACTGTTCTATATTATAGTTGATTGCGTAATGACGTATGAATGATAAGAGGTTTGAAACATCTACGCTATACTTATAATTTATATCTAAGTACTTAGTTGTTATAATACCTAGAACCTACGCTACGGAAATCTGTAACCCGTCTGAGTGCCGGGCAAGTAATAGCAAGCGTAACCTGCCCTGGGATTTGAACCGTGGACTCCTAGTTCACCGTACACATATGCTGCCATAACGCAGCAGTCCAATGTAATTTTTTGGACTGCCAAATATTTTTTAATTGCTTTTTAAACTAAAATTTTAATCACAATTATTTAAATAGTCACAAGTTTAAAAACTTAACAGACCGACTTCAAATCTGATCGTGATCAAATTTATATGGAACCACCCTTGAAATAAGATCGAAACAAAAAAAAAATTAAAATCGGTCCACATTTGGCGGAGATATCGCGTAACATACATAAAAAAGACGAATTGAGGACCTCCTCCTTTTTGGAAGTCGGTCGATTAATATACAACAGTAGCCCGAGCACGAAAAACTAATGTAAATGTAAATGTATTCGAGTTCGCTGCGCACTGATGACGTTTGGTTAATATTTCATACAAATTTCATAGACGCGCATCGAGTTCGAATACATTTACGGTTGTCAGAAATGTTCCTGCTCAGGCCGCAGTTCTCTCAACAACAGTCAAACATGATGGTGGTTGGTTAGGGCGGATATCATGGGGTATATTCCATCTTCATCGGTTATCTCCCGGTCTAATAGCAAGCCTCTAAATTTGCTTTTTTCCACTTGGTAATGTGAAGACGCATTAAGCTGGCATGATTCCGGTGAACACCGATAAAACTATTTTTGTCGGTGACCACTGATCACTGTTTTTTAGGGTTCCGTACCTCAAAAAGAACAAACTGAATGTTATAGAATGACTTAGTTATCCGTGTGTCTGTCTGTCAAGACCCTTTTTCTCAGGAACGCGTGGAGGTATCAAGCTGAAATTCATATCAAATGCTCAGGTCTACTGTCCCTTGAAGCTGTAAAAAAATCAATCTTCTAAGCCAACACAATAAAAAGATACAGCCGTTTATGCCGCAAATTTTCGACACTCGCAGGGGAATCAAAACCTACAAGGTACTTCCCGTAACTCAAAATTATAGCACAGATAAAGGAAACATTGCGAAATTCATTATATACCTACAGGTTTGTACGGAACCCTCAGTGCGCGAGTCCGAATCGTACTTGAGCGGTTTTTTTACTGCACTTAACTCACCATCTGGTTTAGGCTCAATTGCACCACTATTATTAACCTAGAGTTAGTCCTAACCGCAAGTTAAGTTACATGTCATTCATACATGACATTCATACATTTTCTGTCAATTTAGCTTGCGGTTAGGACTAACTCTAGGTTAATAATAGTGGTGCAATTGAGCCGTAGTAATTTATCCGCGGTCAGCGGTGGGATGAAAACAAAACATCAGACAGTAGCTGTAGGTCTTCTTTCTACCTGCCCTTATCCTACCTTTATGTGGGGTCGGCGCAACACACTTTTTCAGTAAAAATTTGGCTTAGTTTTACCTCTGGTTTACACATCAAACGCTCTATTTAATTATAAGTTGTGTAAATATTCCTTTTTCCGCAGGCACGATTTGAAGACACTGCGAGTGCTGGGCAGCGTCGGCGAGCCAATGAACCCTGAAGCTTGGTTATGGTATTACCACACGGTGGGTGGATCCCGCTGCTCCATCGTCGACACATTCTGGCAGACCGAGACCGGCGGTCATGTGCTGACCAGCTTGCCCGGAGCAACCCCAATGAAACCCGGTGCTGCTGTGAGTTCTGGAATTTTTCTTTCTTTCCGCTTTCCTCATTTCATTATGTAGGGTCAGCGAAGCAGACTTAAGTCATGTTGGAGGAAGGACTCGGATTAATTTTTGACGAGGGGCTGCCTGCCTGACGTCAACTCCTTTCTGAGGAATCTAGTCCCGGGCGAATAGTGTGCGAATAACACCCGCCCGACCTGGGAATCAAACCTAGGATCTCCCGGTTCACAGCCCACACACGCTGGCATCAAACCCAGAAATCGTCGTTTAACCTCTACGTTTATTGAAATAAAACTAATTTAAACAGATTTTATCGCTAATTATTTTAAACGGAACTAAAATGTAATTGTTAAAGCCCGTATTTAAATAAAGTTTTAATTGAATGTATAATTTTTGGGTTTATGAATTCATTATCTTAGATGTGTTATGTTTAGTGCTGAAGATGAAAAAAAAATGAAAAATAGAAAATCTTTTTTAAAAATACAAAAATTAAGTTGCTTATATGTTGTTTACATGTTAAAAGGCTACATAAGCTAGGGGCGGACACCCACTACACCGCGGAACCACAATGATACCTGCCGTACCAATGGCAACAATCTAGAGGTATAATAATAAGTACCACCTGCCATCACGTCACCTGTGTGACAAATAAAATGATGATGAACGGGGACGCGTGACGACCGGGTACTCTTTGGTAGAAAAGTGTCTAACAGCGTTCCCTTTCGTAACACAATCTTACAGCTCTCCCTCATTCCTATTTAGAGTCCGTTAAAAAAGGAAACGCAAGGGAAATCGCGTTCCCTCTCTTGAAAGAGTTAATTTCTAACACTTTTGTCCGTCTGTGCATACGTTAAGTGGCATCACTGTATACTGCTTCGGCGATTTAAGAGTTTTACATTACAGGGTTTCCCGTTCTTCGGAGTGGAGCCTTCCATCCTGAGCGAGGAGGGCCGAGTGATTGAGGGTCCCGGAGAGGGCTACCTGGTGTTCCGCCGCCCATGGCCTGGCATAATGAGGACCTTGTACGGAGACCAAGCTCGATTCGAGAAGGTGTACTTCAGCAAGTTTCCTGGATATTACTGCACTGGAGACGGTATGATTATAAACATCTGATATATATTTTTGAGTGGTAGAGCCAGTAGACGATTACGTCTACAGCGTGGCTTTCCCTTTTTTAGATTGGCAACGCACTAATTTACTAACTAAATTACTAATTAACCCAGTAATTTACTATAAATATAAATCAATAGACATGCAGTACTAATAACACATTAGGCAGGAATTACGACTTTAAGTTGGACTTTAGAAAATAAAAGAATGAAATGGTTTACCGCAGCACTATTTAAATTTCATGAAATGTGGCAACATTTGAAATGTCAGATTACTCCGTTTACGACCGGTCTCAATAATCGATCTCAGTTTAGAGTGCAGATAGATCGCAATTATGAACCAATCAAACCAAGTCATTTGACGGAGTCATGTTTACACTGTGTTTTTATTGGCTAATTTTTGTAATCTATCTGCACATTCGAAATGAGATTGTTTATTGGAACCGGGCGTTAATTAGCAATCCTACTGTAGTACTAAATACTTAATTAGTAGGTTATAACCTCATTAAGTACGGTACCGGACGTGGTTCAATAACCGACGCGTGTGCTATGAATAGCCCAGCTAATTGTATGGCTCTCACCTAAACACTCAAATAGCCACCTCGAAATAATATTAACCGACCGCAAAAAAAAGGTTCTCATTTCGTATGTATCTTTATGTGCTCGTATGTTACGTGATTATTCCAGGCAAACGTGGACTGATTTACAAGATAGTTTTTGTTTTCGATAAAGTTTATTGCAAGGATTAATATGATTTGGTCAAGATTTAATGACTGCCTAGGTGGCGTAGTTGTATTTCGGCACAACTACTGTCCTCAGTTCTCGGGTTTGAGCCCCGGGTCGGGCAAAATGATGTTGGATTGTTCAATATCAGGCAGCCCGTCTAGCATGCGCGCCACGAGAACATTTTGTCTCCGCTTTCCATCATGTTAGAACGGGTTTTCTCTATTTGTCTACGTACACTAACATGCGTCCTCCTTTATTTTCATACAATATTGTAGACAACTTGTAGGCAACATCTTGACATTCGATTATCTAGATATATTGTGACACGCATGCTAGACGGACTGGAGTCTGGAATTTATATACGATGTGGCGAAAGATTCGCCCCATATCAAATCTGGGACGGAACCTAAGCTCGACGATATATAGTGTTCTAGTTCGCTAGTATGCCTCTGATTCAGATTCATATTCAGGTTCAGATTATTTATTGCTTCCATATCAACATACAAGGTGTTTACAAAGTATAGGTACAAAGTCTTATATGGACCCCAACGGGTGCAGTAACATTTAGAAGAGAGGAGGACGCATAGTTATTATAAAGTTATTAATTATTTTTTGTTATTTAATGTTACACTTACTACATATTTTTGTATACGGTCCCAATGGACTTGAATGAATGTAATGAATGTTTTGTGTAGTACTTTTGTGCAGGAAATGCGACAATTCCCATGAGCAACAACAATGATTCTAAAGAAGTAATCAAATAAAAGTTTTACTTGTGATCTTTTTCAGGAGCTAAACGCGATAAGGATGGCTTCATCTGGGTGACGGGCCGCATCGACGACATGCTCAACGTGTCTGGACACCTCATGTCCACCGCAGAAGTGGAGAGCGTGCTGACAGAGGACCCCAAGGTCTCCGAAGCCGCGGTGGTCGCGCAACCCCATGAGGTCAAGGGCGAAGCGCTCTACTGCTTCATCGTACTGAACGAGGGCACCACTCCCAATTCCGAGCTCACAGACTCACTGAGACTGAGGGTGCGCGCCAGGATCGGGGCCTTTGCCGCTCCAGATGTGATCCACTACACGCCTGGCCTGCCCAAGACCAGGTCCGGGAAGGTGATGCGGCGGATACTGAGGAAGATCGCGGTCGGGGAGAGCGACATCGGCGACACCTCCACCCTCGCCGAACCGTCCGTCATCGATGATCTCATCAACACCAAACCCTAAATTAGTTATGTTAGTTTGGCGTACCAGTTTTCTGTTCCTATCTGCTTTTAAGGCATCCGAGTTCAAAATGGTTCCACAGTTACACAACGGCATCCGTCCGCCATATTCGAAATCTTTCGCGTGGTACAGCCCCTAATGTCATCTGTTTAGAAATGAACCCAGTTCCTTTCACTAAAGTGTACAGAAACAAGGGAAAAAAGATATTATATAATTTATTTTGCAATTCATTATTATTATAAGTTTCTCGACGAAGACTTTTACTTCGTTCTTGCGTAGATGTAACGATGATACTAATATCATCTAAAATGTTGTAGTTGTAACATATTTAATGGAAGTTGTATAGGTCTACTCGACTGATACCTGTAATTGCATCGGCGTTAATCGCCACGTATCATTTAATGATATTAAATATTCGAGGACCAGTAATCGTCCTCTAGTAACCAGTCATTCCATAGTAATAGGGCTCCTTGTGTGGTTATCAGTTAGCGTGAACTATGAGCAACGACTTTATATCTGTATGTGCTTTAGATCATGTCGCAGACAGTAGTCATGCTGCAACCGCATCTTGCCTCACACGTGACGAGGCTTAAGCTTCATTAGTCTTATTTTCTTTACACCAATTTAATTGATATTATTTATAATATTTTGAAATGTTCCATAAATAATATAAGTTGTATTTAATTTAGTCGCCAATAACCGTGTACGATCGGGAAGGAACATCAATGCGACAGACATAGCGTTTACTTATTATTTTTGGGTATATATTTGGTTGTGATGTAAGATTATTTATTTATATTAGCTTGCACAAACCTAAACGTTGTTAATCTTTAGATATATAAACAGATATTTCTCGACAGTATAACAACTAAGCATAAATGTTAATGTGTTCGTATCTACACCTATTTATGACGCACTGTGAAGATGTGAAGACACTATACGTAAATAATGACGCAATTAAATGTTAATGCATTAAACATTGTATTCATTCATTCTTGGAGACTTGTCCTACGACGGGAATTTATTTCTTAAAAATAATTTTTACAAACCCTTCACGAAAATACGAATTTACGTCTAATATTCTCATATCATATACGAATATATTGGATTTCATAGTATTAGGTATAACTTGTTGTTGTGATTCTATGTCAATGCAGGCATATCAGCGAAAGTGATATGATTAAATGATATTAATTAAACGGCATAACGATATTTGATTTCACTCTTACACCCAATGATAAAGGAAAATAAATTAACTTATGGGGTGCTACTCCCAATTTAAAATACTTCGAAGGCGTGCATACAAATTGTCTTCCATTAGATTCATTTACATAGCACATTTACTGATAGCCGATGAGGCAGAAAAGTTCTCGAGTGGAGACCACGTACCGGCAAGCGCAGCGTAGGACGTCCACCTACAAGGTGGACCGACGACCTGATAAAGGTCGCAGGAAGTCGCTGGATGCAGGCCGCTTCCAACAGGTCGATCTGGAAATCTTTGGGGGAGGCCTATGTGCAGCAGTGGACGTCCTGTGGCTGATGATGATGATGATGACATAGCACAAAAGCTTCAGGCCACACGGATACTCCTGGTCAGGCTCGGAACATTAAGACAGTATTGTGAAATTATTGTTTTATCACCGGTTCTTATAAATACGTGTGCAAATATAATAATCAGATAAATTACGTTTAGAGATTTTACATACTAAGTAATACTAACAGTAAGTATCTACCGAAAACGAAAAGTATCGTCGATTTCGAGAAGCGTAAAAGTACTAGCGGTACAACGGTATCGCAGCCCCCTTACTTTCGACACTCGATTCGACTTTGAATTCGATTCGGTTTCACTTATTATCGAGTTAAAAAGTGCGCTAATGTTGCATTAGATTCAAGAACTTGTCATATGGTCATTTTTACCGCGACATTAGTGCATTTTTTAACTCTATTTCGGTGGAATTTTAAGCCACTAAATGAAGTCGAATCGAACTGAAATTCGAATCGAGTATCAAAAGTCAGCCTCCTGCCCGCCTAGCATGCGCGCCACGAGATATCCCAATAATCGACAGTCGAGATGTTGTCTACGTGTTGTCTACAATATTGTACGAAAATAAACGAGAACGCATGTTAGTGTCCGTAGACAAATAGAGAAAACCGGTTATAACAGGACAAAATGTTCTTATGGTGCGCATGCTAGGCGGGCAGGTCAGAATAATTAATAAAACATTGTCAAATATAATTTTCAAGAACGTATATAAAGGTGTGGGGTTACGTGAGCTAAACACCTTAGCCTACGTAAGGGTCGGCACACATTATATACAAAGACATTCCTCATTATATAGACGGGACAACAGCTCGAAACTTGTGATCCAAAGTTGTAACCTCCCGGTCATAAGTCACTCAGTTGTATTTGAAACATACGCGCGCAAGGTCGTGCCAGCGTAATTATGTTTGGACATTTACAGAACATTCTACGGTGGAATTTGTGCCCGATATGGAAATCTTTGGGGGAGGCCTATGTTCAGCAGTGGACGTCCTATGGCTGATGATGATGATGATGATGATGATGATGGCGATAGGCTCGCCCCCTATTACATCTGGGACGGAACAAAGCCCGGCGAAATGTGGGTATTCTAGTTCACTAGTGCGCCTCTGCCTACCCCTTCGGGGATACAGGCGTGAGTTTATGTATGTATGTCTAGGGTATAAATTGCAATAAGAGCCCTCGCATTGAAACTTGCTTGATAACCCCTTTATAGTTATTAGTTAGTAATATTAAATCTCTTTAATTTGGCCAGATACCTCTATTTGAAAGCTATAACTACGACTCTTATAGTTCTTAGAAAATAGTGTTTGGCCTCCTTGGACTAGTGGAAGCATATGTGCTGTGGCCCGGGAGGTCCTGGGTTCGATTCCTGAAAGCGATTTTTCTCATTTGCTTTGCCCGGAACTGGATTTCCCACAGGCTTGGCAAGCAGGCAGCCACTTATAAAAACTAAGCCAAATCATTTTCTGCAATATGCTTGAAAAAGTGTGTTGCGCTGACCCCACATTACGGTGGGATAAGACTTTCGGTATCAACTTGATGGTAAGGAGTTTTTACTTAACAAAATTGTTCTCAAACCTAAACTCATTTCATCAGCCAAACTTAGGGCGACTTGCAGCGTTATTACTAATCTAGAGTTAGTCATAAACTGAATTTAACCTACACGTTATTCGTGTATTTGAATCGAGATTTAACTAAGAGCAAGTCGCCCTTAAAGATTTTTTATGGAAAGAGGGTTTATCTAATTATCGAATAATACAACTTCGTTTCATCGATATATTATTTACCTAGATGCACAGTTGACGGTCGGAAAATGGGACAGCAAAGAAGTGCTTAAGCACTAGTTTTGCCTACAGTCGGACGTCGATAGATTTCTAAATTTCAAAATTCAAATTAAAGAACGCTTGCTCATTTCGTTTAAAACCCTACTTTATAACACGTGCTTATATTTGTGTTGATTTAATTACAACTTGTGATCGTTTTCTTTGTTTTATTTCTGAGACCACTTTTTAGGAGGATATTTGCAAAAAACTGTGCATCTAGGGTGTAATATATTAATGTTTCGTTTGAATAATAAAATTTCATAATATATTTAATTTTCAATTTCGTATAATGTAACTTCGTGTAATGATCATGCATTTTGAATTCTTATTTTAAATCAATAAATTATTATATTTTGTAAAATTACAGCCGAAGCACGAATAACTGTCGACTACGTACTCGAATCGATTTCAAACGACCGACATTTTTTATTGAATTTTAAACAAAAATCTTAAGTTCGACTCATTTGATAGTCGAGAGTTGCTAGTGCTCGCGCCTCTTTATTCCGTTACTTCTTTTTTATTTTTTTCGAGGGTGCTGCTTGGGAAGCCTGCGACGCATTTGATTTGAAGTATATGCTGTAGAATACGCTTGACGCTAGAATTAAGATAGACGACAGCACCACGATGTATTCGGCACGATTCCTGCAAAATAATCAATAAAATAAATAATCAAGTGGACCGACGACCTGATAAAGGTCGCAGGAAGTCGCTGGATGCAGGCCGCTTCCAACAGGTCGATCTGGAAATCTTTGGGGGAGGCCTATGTCCAGCAGTGGACGTCCTGTGGCTGATGATGATGATGATGAATCAATATCATTAGCCACAGGTGTCAGGCAAAGAATCCTATGCATCGATATATTATTTACCTAGATGCACAGTTGACGCTCGGAAAATGGGACAGCAAAGAAGTGCTTAAGCACTCGTTTTGTATACAGTCGGACGCCGATAGAATTATAAATTTCAAAATTCAAATCTAAGAACGCTTGCTCATGTCAATTAAAAAGCTACTTTATACCACGTGCATAGGGTTATATTAGTGTTGATTGAATTAGAACTTGTGATCTTTTGCTTTTGTTTTTGATTCTGCGACCATATTTAGAAGGAATTTTGCAAAGAACTGTGCATCTAGGGTATATTATATTTATGCTTCTATGTATTTACTAGACAAGCTGTTTCGAAGTAAAATTGTGGCACATGACGGCGAGTGTTTGACGTTTCACGGCAAGGAAAAGAGCAAATTTCTATAGTGAGTTGAGGTCGATTAACAGAAACTTAGTGCGCACATTCTATGTACCGAACAGCCAGTCTAGTAGTATACATAGAAGTCTGGTGTCAGGACATCCCTTTCATTACATAAGCTCACGCCTGTACCGCGAAGGGGTAGGCAGATGCGAAGTAGAGAACTAGAACACCCACGTTTCGCCATATTTCCGTCCATGATGTGTAAAGGGCCAGCCTATCGCCACATCGATATTCCAGACTTCGAGCTGATACTGATTACAAAAACCCTATATTACTTTAACCCACCCGGGAATCGAACCCGAGAGCTCAGAACGCTAGACGTACTGTGCAAGCAATACACCTACGCCACCGAGGCAAGCAGGATGTCCACTGCCTGAACATATAGCCCCTTACTTATAAAAATATTTAAGCGCTGCTTATCTTTAACCATAGGTTGTCCCTTTCATTTTTAAACAATGTAACGGAAGGAAAAAAGTGACAGACTATTCTTAGCGAAAAGTTAAGCGAAAATGTTTTTATAAGTAAGGCCCATAGAATTCCAGAATGACCCGGAAGCGGTCTGCCAAAAATTAGGTTATCACATAAACTGGTGTGAAATTCATGAACTTGGACACTGAATTGACTTATTATTTGTTTGTTTCAGCATTTCTTCTCAGGGATAGCTACAAAACGAAGACGCCATTTTAATTATTTAAATATATAATTGACATGTAAAAGTGAACTTGTGAAAAAGTAAGTCTCGCAACTCAGTTTTTCTACATTAAGAAGATTCTTCTTCAAACAAGATTGTTTAGTGCGATTGCCATTCCGGAATAAAATTTGTTATTCTGATGTACAATTTCTATAACTGTAAAGTTTCATCAAAATCAATTTAATAGTTTTTGTGTGAAAGAGTAAACATAAACATATACAAACGTTCATGTTTATAATATTAGTAGGATACTTACTCGAACGGTGTGCCGCATATGGTGTACCACGTGGAGCCGTTTGCGTTCACGTTTATAATATTAATACTTAGGATGTTAGTAGGATACTTACTCGAACGGTGTGCCGCATATGGTATACCACGTGGAGCCGTTCGGAGGCTTCTTGTTCCCAACGCAGTGGAAGTCGAAGTAACCCTCGTCGTATTTCTCCGGGCAAAAGTATTTACGCTTGTACAACGTCTGAAAATATGTAAAGTACTTTTTGAGCCAAACACGACAAAGTGAATACTCCACACGGGCATAGCCAGGTGGTGACTCCTGACGCTCGATTCGAACTTGAATTCGATTCGGTTTCATTTAGTCATCATCATCATCATCATCAGCCACAGGACGTCCACTGCTGGACATAGGCCTACCCCAAAGATTTCCAGATCGGTTTCATTTATTGATTTAAAATTCCACTGAAATCGACTTTTAAAATGCGCTAATGTTGCATAATATTCGAGAACTAGCCATTTGGTAATTTTTAACGTGACTTTAATGCACTTCTTAACTGGATTTCGGTGGATTTTTAAGGCAATAAATGAAACCGAATCGAATTCAAAGTCGAATCGAGTGTCAGGAGTAAGGGGACAGGTTTTAGTAAGGGGGGAGGGGGATTAAACAATAAAACATTACTGTGTTACCTTATTACCCATCATCAATATTCGAAATATGAATATTATATTCATATGAAAAAAATATTAAAAAGGTACTGTAATATTTTGGATATTTGGTGGGGGGTTGAACCTCAAATCCTACCTCCCTTGGCTATGCCAATGCTCCCCTGATGGTAAGCGTAGTACTGTCAGTGACCACAGGCAAATAATGGATATATTGGTGGTCACCGGAATCATGCCGGCCTACTAATACTTGTTAACTCTCCGAAGAGGCAAGAAGGAACTTGAGAGGCCTTCAAGAATACAAGCGGATGACAGATGCAGATACGAACGAACCCGGGAGCTTAAGAACGGTAGTCGTACCGCGTACGCAATACCAAGATACAGGGTAGTATTTTAAAATAAACTCGATTTAAACATAAACTCTGTTTAATATTTTGCACGTTGTCATAACATAACATAAGCTCACGCCTGTATTCCCGAAGGGGTAGGCAGAGGCGCACTAGCGAACTAGAACACCCACATTTCGCCGAGCTTAGTTCCGTCCCAGATGTGATAGGGGGAGAGCCTATCGCCATATCGGGCACAAATGCCAGACTCCGGACTGATATGGAAAATTCAATACCCCTTTGTCCGATCCGTGGATCGAACCAGACACCTCAAGACGATAGTCGTACCGCCCACGCAATACCACTAAGCTACCGACGCAGTCAGAAGTATAGAGTATATAAGAATAAGGTTTAACTTCAACCTAGTTTAGGACTAACTCTAGATTTAATAAAGGTTTTAGTTATAATGCTAAAAGTCGCCTTATATGTTACTATCACAATACTGATAAGATCAAATTACTAATAAACAATGATAATTATGGAATGTGCCTTGACGAACAGTGGTTGCACTAGATACGTCTTTGCCAGTGGCGTAACTATACTGTTGGGACCCCTGGCAAATTCATCTGATGGGGCCTTTTTTGCTACGGTGGGCTCAAGGCTGCCCTTGACCGGCGTAGAAGCGTTGGGGTCACGGCGTTTTCGATCCGAAGCCTTCCGACCGGCGCGGGGTATCTCGTGGTCGTGGGCCCGTGGCATTTTGCCCAGTATGCCACGGTATAGTTACGCCACTGGTCTTTGCCTACCCCTTCAGAATAACAGTCGTGACTGTGTGTGCTAATAATGTAATCTAAATTCGGTCACGCGATTATTGGTTTGGTTTCGGACCGTCTCACCTAGATAATGACAATCGAACGTATTGGTATCTTACGTTACCTAATAGATAGCGTTATCTGTAATTTAATAAGAATTACTTCATTAACGTTTATAACTTTTAGCGAAGGAGAGCCATCTAGCACGAATATCAATCATTAAATTGAAGCGTCTCAAGAGAAGACTCGTAAACTTGAACCCAACATCCACATAATTTTCAATTAAAATAATTTTGAATTTTAAATGCTTTTAGACAAACGTTTTTAAATGTGTTAGGATACCTAGGTCTTGGTTTTTGTGTGTTGTCCTCTACGTTTATAAAGGGAACCTTGTATGGATACCAGGATGGATCAATAACCGTCCTGGTAGCAATTCATGAGCTTCGAGCGATTAGATCGTTTTTATAAAAGCGTAATTTATGCTTTCTTTCTTTCTACCTACCCTTATCCCACCTTAATGTGGGGTCGGCGAAACAAACTTTTTCAAGCATGTTGCAAGGAGAATTTAGCTTCGTTTTTACAACCCCCTATGAGGGATCCAGTCCCGGACAAATTAAATTAAAAAAATTACTTTGCCCGACGTGTGAATCGAACCCACGACTTCCCGGTCCACAGCCCATACATGCTGCCAATAGACAAAGGAGGCGACCTCCACATACCAACTAACTTTTTTAAAACTCTAACTTGTCTTGTCTTTCCATATAAACTTTCATCCCCTATTTATTAATTTAAAGTATCACAACGTTCTGTATATTAATGCTTCCATTGTTTAAAATTATACATATTTATACAGTGGACGTTCTATGGCTGATGATGATGATACAAAACACCGATATAACTGACAATATATGTGAGTACATAACTTACTCCGTGTATGAACTTAGGGGGAAGGAAACTGAAACTTCCTACTATAATTGAGACAAGCAAAAAAACAGAAGAATTTGCAAACTGAAAAAAAATGTATTTTGAAAATATCATTTTCAAGTAAAAAAAAAAATGCAGCATATCTTGACAAAATCAACAAAAATAACTGGCCGTATAGTTGTAAATGAAAATTATTGGGCGTTCTAAATTTAAAAATTCAATTTAATTTCAATTACTTATAACAATGATTGTATATTATTTTTATTAACTAAATTATCAATAATTAACAGGAAAAAATAGTATGATAGTCGATGATGTGCATGGATATTAAGGGGTTTGTCGTTCGCCCCTTCAAAAAAAGGGATCAAAGTGGCTACGCAGCGGGGTTGAAATCATCCGATCTCTAACGCTTTGCAACATCTTTTATCATTGCAGCAATTTGGGGGTGAGTTTTCCGGCTCACCCCATCACCGTCTCTCTGCGTAGCCTTGGACCCCCGACTGTTATAGTACCGGCGCTTCCTTTTATACGACCTACACGGAAAACTTCACAAGCGCGATTCAGATATTTCCTCTATTACAAATAAAATATAATCTAATATTCTATACACTAATGTTATAAAGAGGTATGATTTGTTTTTTTGTATTTTTGTTTGTAATGAAAAGACTTAAAAACTACTGAACCTATTTTAAAAATTCTTTCACTAATAGAAAGCTGCAATATCAGTGAGGAACATAGAATAACACTGTATAACAGAGTTTTTGTACGAGTATTCTATATATCGTATACCCGAAAACCAAAAGTATATAATTTGTTCAAAAATCATAATGCAATGCTATAGTTTTTACAGTGTTATATATAATATTGTCATAAAATCAAGGTAGGATCAAGTTATAAATACCCCAACATTACTATTATAAAATTAAGTTTATTTTGTTTCTTTCTTTATATTCTTCTTTCTTTCATCTTATAACATTACTATTATAAAATTAAGTTTATTTTGTTTCTTTCTTTATATTTTTCTTTCTTTCATCTTATTTATTATTCCGTATTGTTTCTGAACTTTTAAATCTAAAAGGAGTTTTTGAAGTTTAGGGTAAACAAAAACTCATATATCAGGTGTTTCTTAAAGTTGGTAATAACAATTTCAGATATAGGGAGAATTATTTAAAGCTATTCAGCTTTACCATTCGGTATAGATAAAAGATAAAAATTGAACTTATTTTTTTAATCAATTATGATGCACGGGATGTTCATTTCACACATCATTCAAATCGGAATGCGACCTGGAGGGTTACCACCACGTCTTATAACAATATTATTATAGTCTTACTTGTACCCGTACAAAAAAAACCTTGTAGGATTATAATAATACTGCTATAAGAGGTGGTGGTAGCCCTCCTGTAAATTCTTGCAATTAGCATAGAAATGGTTTATGCTAAAAATAAAAAATTACCCCATAGATACTTTGCAAATGTACTGCAGTCGACCAAAAAAAATTTACGTCACAAATTCAAGTTTCCATTATTCAACAACTATGTATGAGCCTTACGAAACTTTAAACTTTACCACTAGATTGCTAGCCATCCTCTCTTTAAGTGCTGTAGCCCGAGCACGAAAATCTAATGTAAATGTAAATGTATTCGAGTTCGCTGCGCACTGATGACGTTTGGTTAATATTTCATACAAATTTCACAGACGCGCATCCAGCTGAAATACATTTACGGTTGTCAGAAATTTTCCTGCTCAAGCCGCAGTTATTATTAATACCAAATTTATGAAACAGCCTGTTTAAATATAGTGTAGTGTGTAAGCATATTTACCTGTCCAAAAGGCGTGACTAGAGAGGCCACTTCGTTGCAAGGTCCGACTGGCTCGTGGAGGCCCACAGACACCTCCCGCTCAGGGTCGAAGAACATCACGAACGTCCAGTACGTGATGTAGTGGATGCACAGCTGCAGGACCAGGAGGTAGTCGACGCCTGTGAGACTGGAAGTAAGAAGGGTTTTATTAGCTGATTCCAGGATGGTGGTGTGAATTCATTGCTTTTTTCTCGAAAGTAAAAAGCTATATATGTAGGTATATTAATTAATTAAATAGTTCTGTACCCTTTATCTTCAAAGTTTTTTTTACATTTTTAAATATATGCTATAAAAATAAAAATGCATTTAAAAATATAAAAATATTCCCCTGCGATGGCGAGGCTCGGAACCCAAGCCATCGGAGGTTAGGACCCCAGAGTGAGGAATTTAATTTAATTATTTAATTAATTATTAATCTTCGAGGAAGGCCTATGTCCAGCAGTGGACGTCCTATGGCTGATGATGATGATGATGTAGATATATTTTAGGACGATTCAGATAAAACTGATAGCTCACGCCTGTATCCCCGAAGGGGTAGGCAAAGGCGCACTAGCGAACTAGTACACCCACATTTCGCCGAGCTTAGTTCCGTCCCAGATGTGATAGGGGGCGAGCCTATCGCCATATCGGGCACAAATTCCAGACTCCGGGCTGATATGGAAAAATCCAATATCACTTTGCCCGACCCGGGCATCGAACCCGAGACCTCAGGACCGTAGTCGTACCGAAATACCACCACGCCACCGAGGCAGTCATAAAACTGATATTAAAATGAAAAAAAAATATTTATCCAGTCGCGACTAAAATGTTGTACCACCCTTAAAATAAGCTCTATCGAACACGAAAAGAATCTTCAAGATCTGTCCACATTTGGTGGATATCGAGTAATATATATAAAAAATAGAGACGAATTCATTATCCTTCTGTTTAAGTCGGTCGAAAACACCTTAAATTACTCATTATACTTATGTATTTGAGATTACGAGAAAGATGCATGAAAATGGAAGGAATTGAATTTATTTCAACTTTTTTAGAGAAATAGCCTCGGTAGATGTGAGAATGATGCTACTTTTTTAAAGAAATAGCCCATATGAGAGAATGATGCTCTAATCAACAATGTCGTCCTAAATTAAGTACTTACAAGGGCTAGATATTAGTTTAACTTTATAGATAAAGTTAATCCGCGTCTCCTGCACTAAAACACAAAACATCTGTAGCCCGAGCACGAAAAACTAATGTAAATGTAAATGTATTCGAGTTCGCTGCGCACTGATGACGTTTGGTTAATATTTCATACAAATTTCATAGACGCGCATCGAGTTCGAATACATTTACGGTTGTCAGAAATTTTCCTGCTCAGGCCGCTGCACAACATATGGTTTTGATGCACATTTTTATCTCTAATTGTTGTACGATCAGCGAATATCAGTTTTGCGTATGTGTTTTCGTGCTTTGTTTCGAGAAAAACAAGTGCAGGAGACGCGCCCTAATCTGAACAACTTACGGCTCTTTAGACTTCTCTCTGTCGCTCAACAGCCCATTGATGACGAACATTCCAAAAATGGAGAACAGCATGAAGAAGGTCACTTCAGAATGTATTTTAAGGATGTCGTGTAGAGGATGATATATGGGGACGAACAGGAGTACGCCTCCCGGCATACCCAGCAGTGTGGCTATGATCAGAGACTGACATTCTGCTTTTTTACTGAAAAACAATAGTATGATATAGCTTCTCAGTCGCCTCCTTGGTCTAGTGGCAGCATATATGGGCTGTGGACCGGGAGGATCTGGTCGATTCCCAGGTCGGGCGAATTTTCTAACGTAATTTGCCCGGGATTAGGCCTTTGCCCTCCCTTAAGGTTGAGTTGAGGTCTGGCGGGCAGCCGGTCGTAAAAACTAAGCCAAATCCTTTCTGCAACATGCTCGAAAAAGTATGTTGCGCCGACCTCACATTAAGATGGGATAAAGGCAGGTGGAAAGAAAGAAAGAGATAGTTCATATACGGCGGAACATATTTTCTTGAATTACAACTAAAAAGACAACCAAATCACCTTTTATACAAAATTTAATCACACCAGATATACACGTAAAAAAACACCCCTCTTTTTGGGTCAGAGATTAATAATAAAAGTTAATTACCTGGCGGACGCCCACTGTGAGATTTTCGGAGCAAACCAGCGTCTGGTAACGGTGAAGAAGAAATAGAAGCTGGCTGCAAACGTGGCGTGGAAATAGTAGGAGTTCCAAGGCACCCAGTAATGTCTGTCGAAGATGTTGGGGTCGGTGTCGTGCCACGTCCAGTGGACGAACTTCACTGCCACTATGTCGTAGGGGATGTCTATGAGGACAGTAAGCAGGCCCACCGCGAACGGCTCCGAGTATCCTGGCAGGTTCAGCTTGGAGACGGCATATGCCGCGTGGTATATGAAGGCGGGATCTAAAAGACAAGCTCACGCCTGTATCCTCGAAGGGATAGGCAGAGAAGCACTAGCGAAATTATTTCGCCGCGCTTAACGACAAATGTTCATACACTTAAGATCGCCTTATGTCGTTTAAGGCCACCTTATTTGTCAAAATTGTATGGCGAAAATAAATGTAAGAAGCCGTTAGTTGAGTTGCCTTTGACCATTCGGTCGTTAGTTCCGTCTCAGATGTGATAGGGGGTGAGCCTATTGCTATATCGTGCACAAGTTCCAGACTCCGGACAGATATTTAATTAAAAAAAAACAACTTTGCCCGACCCGGGGATCGAACCCGAGACTTCATAACGGTTGTCGGACCAAAATACAACTACACCACCATGGCAGTCTAGCGGGGTCTAAAATTTACTGTTAAAGCATAATTTTATGTGAACATTAAAAATATCTAAATTTTATAGAGGTACTAGCTGACCCGCGCAACTTCGTCTGCGTAGGAGAGAGAGGGTTGAAAGAATGAGTTCTAGGCACCTATAATCCAATAATTCTAAAGGAGGTAATGAGATGATCTACTTTGGTCCGTTTTCGTCAGTCACCCAGTCAGTACCCTCGTCAGTTACCCCGTCCATCACCCCATCAGTTACCCCGTCAGTCACCCCGTCCATCACCCTGTCGGTCAACCCGTCGGTCACCCCATCTATCTGCTCGATTGTCACCCCGTCTGTCACCCGTCTGTCACCCAGTCTGTCACCCGTGTGTCACCCGTCAGTCACCCTGTATGTAACCCATCTGTCACCCAGTCTGTCACCTGTAGACATCTGGCGGGGATAACTAATTAAATGACGATTGATCAGTTTTCGACCGGAGAGGAAAAATGATTAAATTACTAAAATGGCTATTAAAAAATAAGGGTTGATCGTAGAAGGGTGAAAATTGAGGATTGTATGTATTTTTGTATGTTGTATCATAAAAGAATAGAAATTAAAAATTTTGTCTAAAAAATAAAATAAAAAATTTAGGGGTGGACTACCCCTAACATTTAGGGGGATGAAAAATAGATGTTGGCCGATTCTCATAGATACCGGATAAGCACAAAAAATTTCATCAAAATCGGTCAAGCCGTTTCGGAGGAGTATGGCAACGAAAACTGTGACACGAGAATTTTATATATTAGATATCTACTACTATTTATAGAATGTGCTGATAAACGTTTTTTTAACGATTGCTGGTCCTTGTGACATATATGATTTAGTAAGTATATACTATTAGATATTGTCGCCTCCTTGGTCTGGTGGCAGCGTATACGTGGACCGGGATGTTCTGGGTTCTATTACCAGGTCAGGCACACCTTGCTCACTCAGGACGTACCCCATGGTTGAAACTTCATACAAATACCTACCCCTGTTTTGAACAAGGAATGAGAGTCCGTGTTTTTGGGCCTCAGTAGGTACCCCTAGTACGAGTTCACAGTTCTCGATTCTCGAAATCGACAATAGTTTTCAGTTTCTACATACTTTTTTTTATTCGTTGTTTTTCCGCAAATTGGCGCTGCTAGTCATACGGAGAAAACGTAAAGTATCGTCGATTTCGATAATCGAGAAATGTTAAAACTTGTACTAAGATTTACAAAATAAGTGATTGAAGTCATACTGTCGGTACATTTATTTGATGGTAAAAAGCCTGCGTAAAAGTTTCTTCTTACTATTTTTATATTCTGTACGTGTACGTTTATTGAAGTTTCGTCTTCTTATAGTGAAACTGCATCCATATCGGTCAAGCCAACTTTCGCGAACTTTATACACAGACTGTACTCATAAAAAATATTTATAATAAAATAAACTTACATAAAAATATTATATGCAGCGGAAGTCGTGCCCCCAGCAGCACAACGGGTGTTTGTGAATGCCAGAAGTTGTCATATTCTGGCAGAACAAAGTGCCAGAAGTTATCCGCGTAGATTCCATGCAGCACAGTGCCTAGCCAGAAGTAAGGCCATCTTCCGCCTTTCTTGAATGCTGCAAATAAATTATTAGAATAATTTGGTACTTGACTATGTTTGATTTTGTACACATTTTTATATGTACTAGCAAATAAAACAAAAAAGAAACTCTTCAGTAAAATCTGCATCGAAATTGGTTGAAAAATGAGTCAGTAAGTCATATTTTAAATTCTGCAATGAGCAAGAGTGGGGACGTAGTGGGGATATCTTACTATCCCTTTCTAACGCACGTGCCGTTATGGCCCTGACGTGATTTTACTGATACTTCTCTTTTCCGCAGTATGAAGGTTACACAAAATTTCAAATGCTTATATCTTTTTTATTTTTGAGAATATTTCAATAATTCTTTCACTGCTATATTTAAAATGGCGTAAATTTCGTATAAAATTAATTTAAAAAAAATAGTCAAGTACCCAATTACACATATTCACGTGGAGTTCTAGGTTCAACGCCGAGTTCAAGCCTGCCTACCCCTAGTAGAATCAGCGGGATAGTACATCATCGTCTTCAGCCACAGTACATCCACTACTGGACATAGGCCGCAAAATAGAGTAGTTATTAGAGCGAAATTGTTTCTACGCATAGTAATAGTGCCAGTAAATATTTTTTTATTTAATTCCACCGGCCGCTCGGCGGATCCAGTCCCGGGCAAAGTGTTGCTGGTATGCAGCACATATTAGCAGACACGACCAAGAAGTCGAGGAAACGAAAATTTTCCATCAATTGGGTACTTGGCTATTTTTCAAAAAGTATACAGGGCTATTTATTAGTCTGTCCTAAATATGTAAAAATCATTTCGTAGTTTATTTTCATATACTTAATTAAAGTAAGCAAAAAATATTATGAATAATTTAATTTACCGCCAAAACGCTACCTGTTAAGTGTAGATACGCGTGACGTCATTGTTCCTTGCCTTTGATACAAATTCGCTCATAAAAAAACATTGAGGAAATAACATTTATGATTTAAAACTAAAAATCGGGTTAGATATTTCGTTAATCAGACTGATATCGATCGTCGATCAAATCTTAGGTCTTAGGGCATCATGCATCGTGATAGGTGTTTACAGTCACGTGACTCACAGATAAAAATTAAGTTAATTACTAAAATAAAATTATCCTGGAAATACATACATACATACATAGACTCACGCCTTTTTCCCACAAGGGTAGGCACAGACAACGGATTTCCACTTGCTACGATCCATACACACCTCTTTCGCCTCATTCAGTCTAGTCATTCCTTGGAATATTTTTAATAAATTCCTTTTGCACGCGTTATTTCGACGATAAATCTATGTTCCTACAGAAATTAATTGATATTGGTTACTATAGTCAAATACCCAATTGTATGATCAAGCGAGTCATATTTCGCGTAAGCCAGTGCATTACTGCCGATTATCGAAGAACTAGATGTTTAAAATAATTTCTAACGGCAGTAGGGGCCCAATAAATATAGGCACATTTATATGCGTAGTCGTCTTTTTGTATGGTAGGTATGGTAGACAAGTACAAGACAGACAGACATACAAATTAAAATCAGTTTTTTTGGTCGTGTTGGTGTTCGATTCCCATAATTGGGTAAACTATGATTGATTTTATACACATATTTATATGTAATAGCAAATAAAACAAAAATAAATCTTTCTGTAAAAACTGGATCGAAATTAGTTGAAAAATAAGCCAGTAATTCACATTTTAAATTCTAGAGTGGGGGGAGATATCTTGTTATTCCTTTCCAACGCGCGTACCGTTATAGCGTGACGTGATTATACTGATACTTCTCTTTCCCGCAGTTTGACGGTTACACCAAACTTCAAACGCTTATAACTTTTTTATTTTTGAGAATATTTCAATATTTCTTTCTGTTTTGTATTTTAGACGATGTAAATTTCATATAAAATAAATAAAAATAAAACTAGGCAAGTACCCAATTCTACAATATAAGTAGGTATATATCGGTCGTCTGATGCCAATCATTTTTAGCCGTGAGTAGTTACCCATCGATATTTAAATAAAATAAATACACCTAACAGTCATACACATAGTCCTGCCTCCTGAATCTGGACAATGTGAGTGGTAGAGCCACGCTGTAGACAGTGACGTCTACAGGACGAATGGGCCGGCTCGACCGGTTCGACCACTGTCTCACAGAAAACCAACGTAAAGTGGCAGCTCGCTGTCGCGTTTCGTTCGGTGAGTGAGATTTCCGGTGGCCAAAGTCCCCCTTCCCTTTCCCAATCCCTTTTCCCTCCCCTACATTATCTCCTTTTAGGTTGGCAACGCACCCATGATTGTTTTTGTGTCTTGCGAGTCTATGGACGGTGGTGATCACTTACCATCAGGTGACTCATCTGCTCGTTTGCCAGTGTCTGCTATAAAAAAAAACTCGATTCGACTTTTAATTCGATTCGATAATTCGACCGAAATGGGTTTAAAAGTGCGCTAATGAATTAGATTTAAATTTAGAATTAGCATTAGATTCAAGAACTTGTCATTTGGTAATTTTTACTGTGACATTAGTGCACTTTTTAACTCTATTTCAGTGGAATTTTAAGTTACTAAATGAAATTCAATCAAATTCAAATTCGAACCGAGTATCACGACGAGAGTCACCCCCCTGGCCCCACACTAAATATAACCTGTTACCTGTATCCTACAACATCCAAACCCGAGACAAATATGGGCAACCCTAACATCTGTCTCTGTGCCGGAGTCGAACCCGCGGCTTCTCGCTCTACAGCCGGCTTACTCGCCCACTGCGCCATGGAGACTGTTATTTGAATATACTCCGATATTTTTGCAAGGGTCGCCTCCTTAGTCTAGTGGCAGCATATATGGGCTGTGGACCGGGAGGTCCTGGGTTCGATTCCCAGGTCGGGCAAAGCGAATTATCTAATTTAATTTGCCCGGGACTGGATCCTTCAGAGGGGGTTAACGTCAGGCAGGCGCGCAACTTCAGCCGATCGTAAAAAGTAAGCCAAATTTTTCTGCAACATGACGAAAAAGTGTGTTGCAGCGACCCCACATTTGTGGGATAAGGGCATATAGAAAGAGACTTGCAAGAATAACTTGAAACTTACCGTGTACAAGAGTGACCAAACCGGCAAAAACATAAACGGCCTGCGAGATTATGTACGTGGGCTGTGCCTCCCACAACGGTTTGATATCATTCGTGGTAACAAGCCACTGCCGCCACTATAAAAGGGCAAGAATAAAAATCAGTGTCATATAAAAATAATAGGTAATTACACTAAGTATTTATACCTACTCATAATTTTAAAAATGTTTTTATCAGTCAAACCGTCACCACAAGAATCTAAATCCTACTGCTTGCGAAAAAGACCTTCTTAATTAGTACTTTTAATCATGAATATTTAACTTAAACTTTTATGTGAAAATTAAAAAATGTCGAAAATCGTTATTTTTTAATTGTTCAAGGTAGGTACCCCACAAAAATAAAAATGTAAAGTGTATTTTTAGAACATTCGATTTTCAAAAATAATATTAGTGACCTATAATGTAAAAGTTGTAATTAAATTGTAATAAAATAATCATTTTTGTCGAATAGCATATGGATCTTAAAATCTTAAACTACTCATTCGCAAATGAATAAATATATAACGTATTATAGGCGTCAATGAATCGCAACAGCAGAGTGATTCGCTATAGTCAATAATAAAATTTGATTTATCTACTATAAAAAATATGCAATGTTAAAGTCGGTACTAACGGGTATATCGGTTGCTGAAGATCCCATGTTGCGTCCGCACCACTAAACCGGTATCGCGTAAATGACAACATTTAAAATTATTCCTACGGCCTACCGTTCATTAGACTAGAGATTGGTGTGTATATATTTTATTATATCGATAAAAACTCAATTTCAATATAAATAATTGAACGCATGTATATAGTAGCAGAGGGTGTTTAATCTGACGCGATTGGTATTATTTTGTTATTAATAACAGCGTCGAATTTCATAATGAATTTATAAATATAAAGTTGTCGAGATTTACCTAAATGGTTAGTTAATTTTATTTTTGTGTTTAATGTATTAATAACAATATTATTATAGTAAGTGATCGAAGTAGGCAAGGATTGACCGAGTTTAAATAATTATTATCTGTGAATATATTAAGTACCTACATATATGGTAGAAAGTGGATAAAGAAAATTAGTAAGGGCCACTTGCAGCGTCGCGATAAATCTCTATTTATCTCGAATCTTGATTTAAAGATAGGAGTGAGCTGTATGATAAATCGAATTTAGGTTAGATTATTAGAAGCGCTGCAAGTCGCCCTTAAGATACAAGAAGAAGATTAGTTATTACCATTAATAGACCATATTGGTATCAACATTTTTTTTGTGGGTTGGATAATTTCTGTACTTCACGGTCCAATCCCTTCGAGGAAATAAGCGTGGCTATTTAATATGTTATTTTATTTTAAAAATAATGACTTATTGACATGAAAATATCTACCTACCCGTTTCCGATTTCAATATGGAGTCGGCGAAACACACTTAAAACATGTTTGTTTCAGAAATATATCGGCGTAGTTTTTAGGACCGCCCTACCTGCCTGAATTTAAGCCAGTTCGACGGATCCAGTCACGAACAAATCGTATAGTGACGGGCGGCTCGCCCACCGGTGGCCAAGACGTTTATGTAGGTAACATATATACATATGTGCTGCTTCCAATGGGATAAGTCATTTTTTCCAATCGGGTATTCAAACCTAGGACTTCCCAGTCTGCAGCCAGGGTAGCTTTAGAGTACATCATACATGTATTTATGGGGGTAGGCTGCCTAGGCGTCCATTAGTCCAAGATGACGATCTATTCACATTGATTAATAATTAAAATTATCGTCAGTTTTCGAAACATGGTTATCCCTATTGGTTATCTCTGATGTATGTACCGCGCCGCGCTACGTGTCTACTGTCTACGTTTGTGCCAACAACTGCCACATCTATACAGCTGCATTAAAACACCTATGTAAAGTAATACATATTGTTCTAAACTACGTTCACTTTTAATCTATAAAATTTCAAATAAATATTTTTTTTAGATTAACTTTAAATTATTTATTTTAACCATTAAAATTAGTTCATAAATGCGTACTTGTCACATTATTGTTTGTAAATATTTACTACTACATCATATCTACCTATTTTATGTAGGTGATACACTAGTTTTAGGGCAAGCCCGATATATTTTAACAGAAGTTTATTTTAGCGTTATTTTATCATTTTAACAGCTGTTAGCGTATGAAAAATAATAATATTTTAAACATAATATTTTATAGTAATAACAAGATGGGAAACTTCATTATCGTTAAAGTTCAAATATAAACACTATGTCAATGCACTGAGAACTGTATTCAAATACTTTTATCACATAAGAATAATTTTAGAACCTAACTTCCCAATCTAAATTGGTGCGTATCTATGTATCTCTGTCTAAGTATACCAACACATATTTTCTTCTAACTAAGTAGAAATTGTATTCATGACAATATTCTTTTTTGAAATTCAAATAGACTTATAATGAAATATGCTTTTCATATGCTATACAGACATCGTTAAGTATTTTAGTACCAATCTCTGTGTAATTTTTCTGTAAATGTTTTCAATGTTATAATTATTTTTAATAACAATGTACTAAAATGTTTGTTTCTTATCAGCAATAATACCGTTTATATGAGACAGAGACGCTGTCATTGCGAAAAGGTTATTTTTTCAACGAAATATTTTTACTCTTAAATTAATATACAATGGTTAAAGCTATTGTGTAATGCGTTGCAAATTATTTAATTCCGGTGGTCGAATTTCGTCTCATAATTACGTTATATTCTATATTTATGTTGTACGGCTTATTACGGTATCCACAATTTCACAGATTAATATTATTAAGCATTTTAACCGTCTTCCCAAGTTCCCAAGCACGGATTCTAAGTAAAAAAAGACCGCTATCTTGTTTTTCTTTGTTTTTGACCCGATTGACGTCAAAATCGATATCTAGATCGCTTTATGGTTATCAGGCACTAGAGTAAAAACTAGAAAAAGTGGCCGCCATTTTGTTTTTGATTTGATTTACTTCAAAATCGATATCTGAGTCGCGATTGAGTCGGTAGTTCCAAAAGACGGATCCGGTGCTAAAGCTTAAAAAAATAGCTGCCATTTCGTTTTTCTTTGTTTTTGATCCGATTGACTTAAACAAAACTCGATTGCCCTGTGGTTGCGAAGGGCAGTTCCGGAGTCAGAACTGAAAAAAGTGGCCATTCAAAGGAGTCTATTTCCAAAGGACGGAACTAGTAAAAGTACCCGTCGCGTTGTTCTGATTTTCGTTATTAAAATATGGTTTATAGAATATTTGGACTAAAACCACAAATTCGCATCCGATCAACAAATCGAAAACGTTTCCCGTCGATCCTATAAAGTACGCATACGTAACTTACTGAGTTCGTTTTTTGGCCATAAGAGTTCAGTTGAATATCACTAATAATATCTTCAAACTTCGGGAAAGAGAAGTATCAGTAAAATCACGTCATGGCCATAACGGTGCGTGCGTTGGAAAGGGATAGCAAGATATCCCCACTACGCCCCCACTCTTGCTCATTGCAGAATTTAAAATATGAATTACTGCCTCATTTTTCAACCAATTTCGATGCGGTCTTTAAAGAATGGTTTCATTTTTGTTTTTGCTATTACATATAAAAATGTGTATAAAATTAAACTTAGTCAAGTACCCAATTATTATATCAAAACCATCCTATTTATGCTCTAAGCTATTTACAGAATTTTAATTAAGTTAATAAACAACTTGTCTGGCTTGACAGGCATAGAATCATAGTCACCCTTAAAACATTGTTGTAATCACCTTGAATACAGTCGTCATTAGAAGGTTGAACGATTGTCTGGATCATAGACGAATAGTGTCTGGATGTATTATAAAATCACAAACTAGCTGTAATATATGTTTGCACATTTTAATTACACACATAAGCTCACGCCTGTATTCCTGAAGGGGTAGGCAGAGACGCCTTAGCAAACTAGAACACCCACATTTTAATTAACTACAGATATTATTGCTTAAAACGTCCTTACATATTATCGATATTCTATAATGCATACAAATTTAAAATAAATAAATGAATTTAGAGGCATTTTTCGAGGTGTCTTTTATCGGGATAACCCATCCCGTTTTCATAAAATCCATAATAAGTAACCATACAGAAATACCAGCAAGAACTTGAAATCTTCAACCTACACCATTTCATAGATCTTGTTAAAACTTAGGTTAGATGTCTGTTTCTAATATAAAAAAAAATGCTGTATGGTTCGTAACCTAAGCACATCTCTGTGGAATAAATTATAATGATAAAATGTCGGTTTTTTGGCGGGAATTCTGACGGTGCGGGTGGTCGCTTGTTTTAATGATTTCATATTCTAGTCTAAAGTTGTGCTTGTGGTTTAAATGTGATGTGAATCTAAGCAATAAACATCAACGAAGATGGACAGTATGTGGAAGCTTTGAAATAAGTGATTTTGGACGCGTTTTGTCGGGTGGATGGGTCGACCTTGTTCGACTCCTCTGCTGCGAGAAAATCGTCTGAAAAGCATCAACATGGAAGGAATTAACACAATCTCGAACTCGAACGAAATTTCGAAATCGAACACATCCGATTTCATTGCACTTGTGAAAAATTAGATATAAGCAAATAAAGAAAAAAAAAGCACTTAAGACGAGGCTGTATGGGCTAGATCCCTTTGCCTTCCCGAAAGGGAAAATTAAAAAAAAATGAGGGGTTTTGGCGGGAATTCTGACGGTGCGGGTGATCACTTGTTTTAATTATTTCATATTCTAGTCTAAAGTTGTGCTTGTGGTTTAAATGTGATGTGTATCTAAGCAATAAACATCAACGAAGATGGACAGTATGTGGAAGCTTTGAAATAAGTGATTTTGGATGCTTTTTGTCGGGTGGATGTGTCGACCATGTTCGACTCCTCCGCTGCGAGAAAATCGTCTAAAAAGCATCAAACTGGAAGGAATTGACGCCAAAACTTCAGCAGGGCCTTGAATTCGAACACATCCGATTTCATGGCACTTGTGAAAAATTAGATATAAGGAAATAAAGAAATAAAAAACACTTAAGACGAGGCTGTATGGGCTAGACCCCTTTGCCTTCCCGAAAGGGAAAATTAAAAAAAAAAAATGATAAAATGTCACTGTCAACTGTCAAAGTCATCTGGAAGCGGAGGAACGTCCCCGCGTACATTTATAATTTGTGTTTGAGTCTTGGAATAGCAAAAATGTCCAATATTCTTAGGAATATTTGTAAGATATCCAGAAATTTAAACCTCTTTACAAATAATGGCGCAAAAAATATTTTTCTTAACACAGTAAGATGTAAAGTGAACGTCTTTAACCCCACCAAACCTCAAAAGATCAAAGGAAAGAGTGAGCCTGTCGAAATAATCAAATGGATTTTGTTGGTAAGATTACGTTTAGACCTCTGAGAATGTGTAGTAAATACCCCCTTTAAATTCTAACTAATTGACCTATGTAGGTATAATCTTAATTGTATACGGTATAATATAGTAATAACCTTCATAAAAGTTAGATAATTTTGAATTAGTGAGCCAATTGTAGCATCAGACCAATTTCGTTAAAGAATTCCATCAAAACCCCTACGAAATGTACCATGTATGTAGATCATGTCACATCACATTGTATTTTCAGATGATACCAGTAAGTTCTTTTGGGTTGGGTTCCTGGCAGGTGTACAGACTGCAGTGGAAGTTGGGCCTCATCGACATGATGCAGGCCAAGGCAAATGCCACACCTGTCGAAATGCCTAAAGAGTAAGAATGTACTATACTCATAGGGTGAAATCAAATATATTTAAATATTAATTACTAAAAATACTTACCCCTCATTAGTAGAGGTGGCCCATGCCCAGCAGTGGGCCAGTAAAAAAAGAGTTTAATATTAATTATCTATTATTATTATGTTTTAACCCATAAGAGGCGGCACATATATATTATGCTACATAAGCATATGAGCCACCGGAGACCGAGCTGCCCGTGACTATTTAATACTATAGAAAGAAAGCAAAGATTATATTTTAATACTATTATTATTACTACTATCGAACAAGTTTCCATACAAAAAAATGGACCTCATCAGTAAATCTTGAACACCAAAATAAATGATTACAATATGAGGGTGTTTATTAGAATTTAGAATACCCTAAAATGCTCTGTGAATGTTCAAGGATCAAGTAAGACAATTTTATTGCCTAAACATTATTATGTTGGCACAACCACAAAATTTTTAAATACGACTGAGTGACTTATGACCACTAGGACACAACTTTTGAATCACAAATTGGATGAAATAGTTCTAATGAGTGAGCTGATCACCCATCTGTTTAAACTACAGATGTTCCCATCGTAAATAAATATCACAAAACAATATAATATCTTAGTCACCTGCTTGGTCTAGTGCTTATATGGCTTGTGTACTGGGAAGTCCTGGATTCAATTCCCAGGCCAGGAAAAGCGAATTTTCTAATTTAATTTGCCCAGGGCAGGATCCTTTAGAGTGGGGGTTGACATCAGGCAGGCAGCAAGTCATAAAAACTAAGCCAAATAATTTAGGCAACATGCGTTTGTTTAGTCACCTCTGCCTAACCCTTTAGGGATTCAGGAGTTTATGTATGTATATATTTTTGAAATGGTATTAAATGGAGACTGGTGGCTCGGCCTCCCGAGGCCAAGACACTTATGTAACATAAAATGTGCCACCTCCAATGAGTTAATGTGAGATTCATGAGAATAATTTGATTTTCAGTTTCACAGAATTGGATAAAATGGAGTACATGCCAGTAAAAGTGAAAGGAGAGTTTATACATGATAAAGAGATTCTAATTGGTCCAAGAGCTCTGATTGAGGATCAATCACCAATGAACAGAGTTGGGTCCCTTGTTTCTGACCCCAAGAAAAATCAAGGGTGGCTTGTAGTCACACCATTTAAGTTAGCTGACACTGGGTAAGCCACTTTTATTTGCTTAATTAGGTAAAGTCCAAATGGTAAGTGGTTACCGATTTCCATTGTTATTGGACATTGGTAATCTCAGTAATCCAGTCAACCTGCTGCCGACCATGCCAAGCTAAAGATTGGGGATTGGGAGGGAGAAGGGATATTTGAGAATATCTTTATTGTTATAATAATCCTGTCATCATCATTAACATCATCAGCCATAGGACGTCCACTGCTGAATAATCCTGTATGAGTATGTAATACAAAGATGTACAGGAATGTTAAGAATGTATTTATGGTTAGTAGTGTCGATATCTCTGTCGTTTCTTTGGTCTAGTGGCGGCATATACGGGCTGTGGACCAGGAGGTCCTGGGTTCGATTCCCAGGTCGGGCAAAGAACATTGTCTAATTTAATTTGTCCGGGACTGGATCACTCAGAGGGGGTTGACGTCAGGCAGGCACCTGGGCGTAAAAACTAAGCAAAATCTATGCTGCAACATGCTTGAAAAAGTGTGTTGCGCCGACCTCACATTATGGTGGGATAAGGGCAGGTAGAAAGAAAGAAAGAAAAGAAGTAGAAAGAAAGTAGTGTTGATATCTACATACTGAGCCGGATATAACCAATTTTATGCTATTCTACTCCTGGACATAGACAAAGGCTTAGCCCTCTACAAAGCTCTAATGCTGTTAACAGATATAGCTTATGCAGGCTGTGCACAATCTTTTCCTGTACTTTCAAAACAAGTCATAGTCAACTATATAATGATTTATACACACATATAATTTACAAGTCAGTACATAGTCAGCTTCCAACAGGTCAAACTGGAAATCTTTGGGGGAGGCCTATGTTCAGCAGTGGATGTCCTATGGAAGATAATGATGACATAGTGACTTGTGGGGCTGCTTTTGAACATATTTTTTATCTCAGCAATCCATACCATGTTTCGTTGACAGTTCCATAATACGAAATAACTTTCTTATCTTTTCAAAGTGAAGTAATCCTCATAAATCGCGGCTGGGTCCATCAAAGTATGAAGCCTAAAGAGAAACGTGAACCGTCAATGATCACGGGCCCAGTGGAGCTCGTTGGAGTTGTGAGACTTACCGAGAAGAGGGCGCCGTTCATGCCCAAAAACCATCCTGACAAAGGTTCCTGGTTTTATAGGTAATGTTTGCTGGCAAATATTTCATAGTGTTTAACTGAATTACAAAATATAATAGGGGAAATAAATTAGTATTTTATCATGTTTTTCAACTTGTACATACATGCATACATAAGCTTACGCCTGTATCCCCGAAGGAGTAGGCAGAGGCGCACTAGCGAACTAGAATACCTGCATTTCGCCGAGCTTAGTTTCGTCCCAGACGTGATAGGGGGCGAGTCTATCGTCATATCGGGCACAAATTCCAGACTCCCAGGTGATATGGAAAAACCCAATATCACTTTGCCCGTCTCCGGGATCGAACCCGAGACCTCAGGTAGTCGCACCGAAATACAACCACGCCACTGAGGCAATTTTTAAGCTTACACAATACATATTATAATATCCGCTAAACGGTAGGTGTAGGCACGAGCCGCACGACTAGTTATAACTAATATCATACTTATATTATTGCCTATTGAAAAATCAAGCCTATTTAGTTGTTATTTAAACCTATTTAACATTGTCACAATTTTCAGAAATCTAGAAGAAATGAGTGACCACATTGGATGTGCGCCTGTTTGGTTAGATGTGAAAGGAATTCGTGAACCCCCAGAAGGCTGGCCAATCCCCAACCAAACAAGAGTCACTCTGAGGAATGAACATTTATCGTACATTATCACTTGGTACACTTTATCGGCATTCACGGCGGTGATGTGGCATCGCTACTTTTTAAGAAAGTTGCCTCTTGTATAGAATATCTAAGGCAGAGTTTAGATTAGCAAGAACTAACACTTTATTGAGCAAGCATTTTCAGGTCCGTTTACACAAAAGGTTTATACTAGTTTTAAGTTTTGTCATTAAAGTTAAATGTTATCACTGTGTAAAATATGGTGACTGTTTAATGGCAGAAATTGCTTGCAAGCTAATATGAACTGTGCTGTGTTCAAAATGGTCCTGTTTTCCTGTTAAAGGCATTTAATTTTTTATTAAGACCATATTACACAAATGATTGTATTTTATAAGCCTGCTACATATTTTTGTAAATATTACGCTATTAGGGCATTTAGGTAATGTAGTTAATGTGTTTATAAAGAGCGAATTAAATCAACATTAACATTGTACAGAATTTTAAAATATAAACACGTAATTAGTGCCTTTATTTTATTGATTTCAGTATCCTGTCGTGTTGAACCAAGTAATATTTTTTTGCACCTATACTTAGCAACACTACTGAATAATCTATACTTACATACATTATACTTATGTATCCCTGAAGGGGTAGGCAGATACGAACTAGAACACCCAAATTTCGCCGAGATCATTTCCGTCCCAGATTTGATAGTGGGCGAGAATATCACCATATTAAGCACAAATTGCAGACTCCGGGTTGATACTGGATAGGAAAACCCAACATCACTGCCCGGGATAGAACCGGATACCTCAGGACGGTTGTCGTACTGCAATACAACTGCACCACTGGCAGTACATACAGTGGCGTGCATAGTCATACAAATTGGGATAGACAAAAACATGCAAAACTTTTATTTTTTCATTCTTTGGCAGTGATAAACCGTAAAACACTTATAAAAAAGGGGTTTTCAAATGGGGAAGCGCGTCAAAGGGGGCGCGAGTGTGTGGATGAAATATACTTTCAAAATATGAACGTATGAACAGAGTTCGCTAAAAAAAAGGTCACCAGGCACGCTAGTAGGTTTCAGCTTTGCATACATCGAGGGGGGGCGTGGGCTTATTACATACATTTAGGTAGAACCGAGACGTGAGACAGCAATAAGCTTAGGAACCCCTGTCATACACAATCTTTTTACTCTCCAAGGAGCACCCGAATTCTTATGTGCCCATGCCCCATGCATGCCTTACGCGGCCCTGCATGTTACTGAACTGAAGTTACTTCCTAGTTTCTGTGACTTCGCCGGACTGCTATGGAAAAATATTGCATAGAAGTGGATCGCCATCTAATAAAGTTTATGAAGCCTTTTGAATGAGACATTCTCAATTTTATTCCACTAAATTATATAAAATCATAAAACTCTGGGGTATATCTAAGTGTACAGCTATGGATATTGTCAATGTCGGGTAAGGCCAAGCCACTTTATCGAGAAAAGGAAAAGCTGGAGATTCGATACTGGGGGACACGGACGTGAAGACAATCATGCAAATTCGTGTTCGTGGTTTCCAAATTGTTACAAGTCAATATGGCGCCCGCTGTAATTATGGTGATGTAATTGAAAAAAAAAAAAAATTATGTCTATCAGATTCTGCCTGTGTACTCAGTGGTATTTATAGTGTTGGGGGCCTGTGATAAATTCATCAGATGGAGGTCTTTTCAGCCCGAGACTATACGGTCATGGCTTTTTCTGACCGAGGCCTTTCTATCACTGCTGCGGCCCCGTATGGTCAGGGGCCCGTGGCATTTTGCCAACATGCCTTGTAGTTGCACCAATGTGTGCACGTCTGCTGGGGATCATTCAAATTAAACGACAATTAGTTTGAGATCTTTATACTTAACTCAAATTAAATTATAATACATATTTTAATATACAAAGTAAAATACAAATAAATACGCGTGATTGTAGCTGAAGTGCATTTCATTTAAATATAAGAATTGTTAAAATAAAAAATACATTAAAATTGATAATGAGATCTAATAATAAGATGAATTATTTTAATCATAGAATCATCTACTTTCTATGTAAGAGTAAACCTACAGAAACTGCTTAATAGACCATTTACACAAGGGCAATTATCGAAACAATCTATAAAGGCCAGTACTAGCATGGTGTAAATAAAGTCCAATCAATGGGGTGTGCATGTTTCAATGTTTGGCTTCATGTCTTGGCTTAGTGAATTGTCTCAATAACTGGCTTCGTGTAAATGCTCCTTAATTCCTAAATAGCACTCGAAGTGGCGCGCCAGTTGTAGTTTGCACGCATTTTGCGATGCATATACAAATCAGGTAATATATGCAAAAGTAAAGATAGGCTACATCCATAAAATATTAGTTCACACGCGTATTTTTATACAATCATAATATTACATTAATGGAATTCATTTTAGCGTAAAATACCTAATTAGCATGTCCTAAATTTTGTCAAAAATTAAAATATCTGTAAATTATAATAATTATATTACATAAAACTTTAAACTTTTTAAAACCACTTAAAATACATTTAAAAAAAAAATCCAAGGTCAACGCACATTAGGGTTATCTCTGTTGCACTACATAGTAACACCGAAATCACTATGTGTTATACATTATCTATACGAGCTGAAGAGTGATGTGGGCAGATGTAATGCCTATATTTAGGTACGTTGCGGTATGCTTCGCTCTAATGCGCGTTGACCTTTACGGTCCCAAAAGAGACGGTAATACAAATCAAATTTCAATAATTACGTTCGTCTCCCGACAACGAGTGGTTTCTTAAGCAAATAAAATACAATAACAAGAAATAATGAAAGCACAGTCGCCGGGAGAGGAGCCGCGGGAGAATGTCAGAGGGCCAGAAGGCCGAAAATTTAGAATTAAAATCCAATTTCGTAGCTCCGCTTGATCGTATTACCAATTGTTGTTATAATTGTTAGATTGAAATTATATATATATTTTTTATTTATGTTAGCATTTACAATGCCAACCTTACATAAACCCAGGCAATATGAACTCAAAATTCAAGCGGGCAAGTCAAAATTCGAGACGTGTATTTGTGGCACGTGAGTGGGGTCTATCTTGGGCGTGGTCTTGTAGTCGCACAGCCCTAGCTCCTTCAGCTTCCACTCCCAGCCCATGGTTTGCACTGCGTGCAGAGTTTGTGCTTCCGTGTGCTGTCGCCGAAGCATACCCTCCTAGAAACACCGAAAACGAAATGAATATGTCAAAATCAACTATGTAAAAATCGAGTTGTCAAATGCTTTCGGAAATCAATCACACTAATAATAAAAATGTGAAAGTTTGCGAGTTATGTTTGTTAAGCCGGGTCTGCTGCACTAGCTTCTTCGAGACAAAACACTAAAACACATACACAAAACAATTTCAGCTGTCACCTGCTCGTAGAACAATGGACCATAGATAAACGATGCATGTTTTGTGTAATGTTTTAGTGCAGGAGACCCGGCTTTACTTCTTCACACTCAAACGGCTAGACCGATTTTGATGAAATTTTGTATGCAGGTAGCTGACATGGATTAACACATAAAAAATTTCTACGCGAACGGAGTCGCGGGCCACAACTAGTGTTATATAAGAGGGAAACTGGGTAACTTAATAAATATCAGCTCTGTTACTTGTACCATTGCTGGATATTGGCCTTCTCTGCTAACGAGAGATTCTTTAGTCCACCACACTACAATGTGGGTTAACAAACTTCGCATAATTTCCAAATATAAATTGTGCTCATTAGTGTATTGAATGAAAGGACTGGTAGTGAATTATCCACATCAAGCTGGCAACCGGTCGTAAAAACCATGCCAAATCATTTCTGGAACAGGCTTGAGAAAAGTTTCTTGTGTTGACTCAGAGTGGAATAGCTGGTACGAGAATAATTGTCAGTTTTTTTGTAACAATCAATTCTTTTTTTCTTTCTATAAATTCCGGCAGAAAGTGAATGGTACCTTGATCTTCTCCCATTTATCGTCGACCTCCTGCAGCCAGGAGTTGATCTGCCTGCCGTTGCAGCGGGAGCGCTGCGCGTTGCGCTTCTCCTCTTGCTCCGGTGCCAACACGTTGTACACTTCCATGTCGCGCAGTATTGTGCACACGGAGAAAGGAAGAGCCTGAACACACATACACAATCAAGATACCGCACTTCACCATGTAGAGGTGGATGTAAAACACAAGTTTTTAAAACACAAAACACATACACAAAACAATATTTTTGATAGCAGACTGGCAAACGAGCAGATGGGTCCACCTGATGGTAGGTGATCCCACCGCCCATAGACATAAAAAGAATCATGGTTGTGTTGCCAAGCTAAGAGGAGGTAATGAAAAGGAAAAGGGAGGGGGGGATAGTTTTTATTATTTCCTTTTTCCATAACATAACATAACATAAGCTCACGCCTGTATCCCCGAAGGGGTAGGCAGAGGCGTACTAGAGAACTAGAACACCCACATTTCGCCGAGCTTAGTTCGGTCCCAGATGTGATAGGGGGCGAGCCTATCGCCATATCGGGCACAAATTCCAGACTCCGGGCTGATATGGAAAAATCCAATATCACTTTGCCCGACCCGGGGATCGAACCCGAGACCTCAGAACCGTAGTCGTACCGAAATACCACCACGCCACGGAGGCAGTCCTTTCCTTTTTCCGTTCGTTTTATTGTTACATTTTCCTCCTCATGGAACAATGAACCATAACCAATAATGTGTAGCGATACTATGTTTTGTGTAGTGTTTTAGTGTAGAAGACTTGATGAATCCTTCGATAAAAAATACTAACAAATAAGTAAGACTATATACAAATATACAACATATAATACTTTTTAAAGGGGTTAGTAAAGGTGCATCTAGCGCGTTCATTTTTCGATAAGATTATTTCCATCCGAGATTATGAGGGCGAGCCGGTCGCCAAATCGGGAAACGGTGCCGAGACCTTAGGTTAGTGGCCGTACCGCGAACGCAATATAACTACGCCATCGAGGCATAATACATGTTTGTAAAGAATAACTTCATGGCATCCAAATACGATTCTTGATGATTTTTTTTTATTTAAAATCTTTATGGTACACCTTAGCAAATAGATTAAGAAAAAAGTTATTATGGAGTACAATTGGCGGTGTTATCGCTAAAAGCACTCTCTTACAGACAACCCGGACTTACAGATTTTACCCGGCATCAAGGATTTTAATGAAGGTACACCTAAATTATATTACGTATAACAAACTGTGGTAATATTTTATGCTAGGTCTTACGACCGGACATTTCTCGGCGGCCTTTCTAACGCTTGTCAATCTTTGCGCCGCGTTGGCATTTCAAACGCCCTTCGAATGTGATCTAGCTGTAAAATTGTTAAAAAAACACATAACTTAAACTAAGGTTAACAAGTAAATGCTTTCTAAAATAAACTTGTATTGTTTCCGGCTATTTAACAGAGTTACTGGAGTATCGCGAAACAGGTTTGTTACTGGTAAATTATTCGGTATATAATGTAAATATAAAAACCGCAATGGCAACAAAGATGGACCATTTAAACAAGTAACAATAATATTCAAATACCTATGTTTTAACTAAGGTAAATGCTAGTGCGTTGGTTTGTTGTCCCTCCTTCACACACTGATCGGATTGCCATGATTTTGGACATAAAGATATGGACATATGAGATAGAGAATGACGTTGGCTAATTGATTCTCGAAAATACGACGAGATACACTATGAGAGCCGCAAGCAAAAACTAATATTTCAACAATAATACACAGAGATATAACCCACTCAGCCCAACGAATCACTTGTAATTTTTCAATCATCACATTTATTTGCTTATAGTCAAGTTTTTTCATGTAGTTACAACTAGTCATATATTTTACTTAACCATTATTGATATATTGGGAAACGATAGTTCAAAACTAAGATTTAAAGATTAGAGGGAAAAGTGACTGCTAAAATTGTTAAGTGTCAATTTAATTGTTACTTTAACTTTATTTCTACTTCTGCTTACGATGAAGACACTGGGGGTTAGAAATTTCGCTATTTCTCTTCCGCTTCAACGCTCAAGTGACAGATTTTTCTCGCAAACCTAACCGTGGCGCACGAGTCGCAAGTGTGTTTCATGTACGAACATGGCGTTTTGATGATGTAATACATAAACTTACGGATATACGCCCCGAAGGGGTGGAGAGAGAACTAGAACACCCACATTTCGCCGAACTTATTTTCCTCCCAGATGTGATGGGGGCCGAACCTATCGCGAGGGATTATGTGAGGACAGTAGATGTTATTTTTCACGCGCCGTTTAGTGGTTAGTTTTATATCAGGATCGTGTCTATAAAAGAGAGGTATAATTAGTGTATAGTGTAATGTTACCTGATTTGCTACAGCGCGTTCAGCGCGCCCGTGAACTCTCAAAATCTCCTGTTCGACGGCCAGCACAAGTTTCTCCTTCTCAACAAGATGTTGTATACGCAGGCGGTGTCTGAAAACGTTATATAATCCAATGACCAGCTTATCAACCTAATAACAGATGGCATGCAAAAATGGAAACAAAAGAGCAACAAAAAATCGCAAAAGGAACTCATCACTCACCTTTCTTTCTCCTGTGAAAGGAATTCGTTTACCATCTGCGGTGGCATAGTATGCGGTATGTCCACTTGTGGCTCAGGGTTTACGTTACCTTGTAGTGTGTAGGTACATCGGTTCATCAGATACTTGTTGAAGTCCTTTGGAGGCTTTGGTTTTACGGGGAATAAACTCCTTTGTCGCCGATCAATCTGTCGTGAAAACATTTATGTACAAATATTTGTAAAACAACATACTGAAGCTCTAGATTTATTCAATGGCAAGCGAATTGGAATAGCAAACTTTTATCATCAGCAGCCACAGGACGTCCACTGCTGGACATAGGCCTCCCCCAAACCTTTATCATTAATCATTATTTTAAGTTGCATTATTGTTGACAGCGGTTATCCGCTTCTGTGCATACATAGTATAGCTTGCATTTTTTTACATATATTAATATTGAACATATGTAATATATTTTAACATGAAATAATAATATACTGTACTTATATTGCGTGTAAGGTGTTAGTAGGTGTAAGGTGATACTCACTTGCTTCCTTATATGGATATACATCTGATAAGGGTTGCTATGAGTCACATTGTGGCTTAAAGAACTGGTCTCTTGGACAGGCTCATTTTTCGATTGGTCTCTGGAATGGCTGTCCTTGGAAGATTTGATCTTCCTTTTCCTGGGATGCAACTCTACAGAGGGACCAGATGCATTTCCTATAAATCGAAAAGCTAAAACTTGAAGACAGGCCCTATACAGCACAAACAAATTCAAAACAGTTAAACATTTGAGGCATACCTTTACCTCTTTTTTTACTTTTATTTGACTTTACGATTTTAGATTTCTGAGCTGCATGTTTATAGCAAAAAATAGAGGGTTAAAACATGTAAACATATTTAATACAATCGTCGTGTTCTCCAGTTCTCTATATTACCTGGGTCGTGACGGCCCCCTGACCCTGAGGTCGATACCGCATGCTCATCTTGACCCTAGACATTACAAAATACAAGGTTGAGTATACGATAGGGGGGCGGGCATAGTGCGGTGCGGGTGACCAGCGCAGCACCCGGGGCGTCGGCCCTGCATGAACGCGGGGCGTCCTCGCTCCAGGGGCCGTTATATGGAGCGCCCACGCACCGGATCGCCGCCGCCGTCGACCGCACAACACTGTGGCCGCCCGACAAATATCTCATGTATCATCAAAACAAAACAAAAACACTACCAAACTAATGTTTTGCTCATTGATGTTAGGTGCTTTTATTTAAAAATATATACACAGTATTTACCCGCTCTCACTTCGCTCAGGTATTAGAATGATACTTTGATAATTAAACGTGAAAATGACCGCGTGTTGTATTACATCACCTCGTAATACCATGGAACCTAATAAAATGCTAGAAATGCCAATTGATTAAAGTGCTTCGTCATGAATTGTGACTATGAGTTGTTTTAAATATCAACAATTTCTACATATATTATTGTGAGCTAGTTATTCATTACTATATAAATTTTGGCGGTATCCATGAAAGCGATCAAAAAGCAGTGTTTTATACTATCTACTTATATAAGGATAGGTATGTTATGTATATCAAGCCATCCACAACTAATTCTCTAAGCGATGTTAGTCATCATATCAAAATCTATAAACGCTATATTCAAATACATACGTGGCGGGGCGATATTCTTTTATACTGTTTATATACAAGTTCAAATTGACAATAAAAAAATTCGCTAATGTAATGAAAGTGTTAAAATTCATGAGCGGTACTCACTGAGCTAGATGGTGGGGGGCTCTTGTTTGAATTTAGTTGATTTTGCGCATTACGATTATCAGAACCGCTTTGTGGGGACGTGCGCTCTTTATCTTTGTCCTTGTCATCGTTCGTTCTGTGCGAACGTAGTACTCGTTGTCCAGCCTGCGAAGGAAATTTTTTCGGGCAAATCGGGTTTGAAAACTGAATTATTCTAATATAAAAACATGTATAGTATACAATAAAGAGTAATAAAAATTATGCTCAACCACCTTGCCGCCTTCGGAAGGCCTCTTGTCGTCCGAGTTGCCGTCCGAACTGTCCGAGGTCTGTCCGGTGTCGTTACTAGTGCAGTGTATCACGTAGGGCAATGTCGATATGTTTCCACGGCCCTTGCCGCTGCCCCGTGTTCCTGGACATAAAATATTGCTATATGTTGCGCTATTAATGTAAAAATGCGCCTCCGTGGCGCAGTGGGCGAGTAGCCGGCTGTGAAACGTGAGGTAGCGGGTTCAATTCCCGCACCGAGACAAATGTCTGTGTGGCCCATAGATATTTGTTTCGGGTCTGGGTGTTGTGAGACCGAGTCTCTCGTAGTTTCTGATACCCGCGATACAGGTTACACCTAGTGTGGGGTCAGGACTATGTATGTGACTGTTGGGTGTATTTATTTATTTATTTATTTAATTAGACTTTAGTCTAAGCTGGCCTAACGAAGGATGACTTTATATACCTCCGAAATTCTTATTTCTTTTAAAAATAAGTTCTCAGGTATACCGATTTTCTCCTTTCGGGGCTGGTCTCGAATCTCCGACACTCGTCTCGACAGTCCGTACCATTCCCAACGAACCTATCGCTGCTGTTCTCTATGGTCATATATTACTTTAAAGTACGATATATCTCCGCTTATAATTAATTAATTAATAATATTAAATGATTAATAATTACCTTCTTCCTGCTCACTTCTACTGGCGGAACCTCCGCCCGGTATCACGATTTTGAGTGGAGGAACTTTCGGCCCCGAGGATTCCTGACTTTTTTGCTCCTCACCATCGCCTTCGTTGTCTTTCCCCATATTAGGCTTTGGACTGGCCACAGGACTTTTCCTGTCTTGTTTGCTACTTTGTGACCCTGAGCCTTTGGAGCCACCTGATGATTTGCTCTGCGAAGACATGCAAGAGATGACTGGCATTAGTAACAAACAGACCTTTAGTTAGGCAATTGGGTACTTGACTATTTTTTTAAATTAATTTTATACGAAATTTACGTCATCTGAAATATAAAACAGAAATAAATATTGAAATATGCATAAAAATATAAGCCTTTGAAGTTTGTTGTAACCTTCAAACTGCGGGAAAGAGAAGTATCAGTATAATCACGTCACACCATAACGATACGTGAGTTGGAGAGGGATAGCAAGATATTTCCAATATGCCTCCACTCCAGAATTTAAAATATTAATTACTGTCTCATTTTCAACCAATTTCAATGCAGATTTTACAGAAAGGTTTCTTTATCGTTTTATTACATATGCTATTACATATAATAAATGTGTATAAAATCAAACAGTCAAATACCCAATTGTTCTTGCGATGATGAAATCAGTAGCTATTAAAACAATTATTTTGTATATTTTAAAGCAGGGAAACATACACCACAACATTTAGGGGGGTTTATGGTTACCAAAAAATCTCCGCTCACCGTCCTGGCATTACAGTACAGGTTGTTAACTCTTTACCTGATGCGAGCTTTGTGCATTAGCTTTGCCTCCAGAGCCGCTCTTGCCCTGAGACTGCGCGCTGCCCTTGGACCCCCCTCCGGACCCTTTAACATTTTGTCCCGCTCCACTTTTTCCGAGTTGTGACGCGCCAGTCTTACTCGCCGGTCCAGGGGGCTTGCTGCCGGTCAAGACGCTGCTCCGTATGAAATAATAATACACACTCATTTAACTTATAGCGATTGCGATCGCCAACATGGCCGTTGGAGACGTTTTTGTTCACCAGTTTGTATGGGACGACGCACTACGATTTCGAAATGAATTAAATATTATCAAGGGTACCGTAGTTAGAACTGTGGCTTAATATCGCACGGTCAGTGGCGTAACTATAGATTTGGGGGCCCGTGGCAAATTCATTGAATGAAGGTCTTTTCAGTACGTGACTTTCTATATGGTTACGGCTTTTTCGGTCTGAAGTCTCCTTCTGTTCGCCACTGGGTTCCCTATGGTCGGGGCCCGTGGCATTTTGCCGACATGCCACCTTGTAGTTACGCCACTGCGCACGTTTCTGGGTGGTTGACATCTGAACTCTTGTGTCGCTACTACGGCCATGTTGGTGATGCTCGTCCCTACTTACCGCCCGGTGCCCCGTTGCCCCACCAGAAGAGGTCTGCCCATCGGTTCTTTTTCCTCATTTTCCTTCTTTTTCTTACGCTTGGAGCCTTCATCATCAGCCGTTTCGGCTTCGTGATTGTCCTCTGCGTACTGTCTCTTGTTACTACCAACGGTTTCGTCTTGTGTCGACGATACCACACCGCTACTTAGCTGAGTGCTCTCTGTAAACAAAAGGTTACGTCACAATAAAATTGACTCTTAGCGGGTTCACTTCGAGATCGACCTTTCGAATTTTAAACGCAACTTTTTTATCATATTTATTTTAAGAGAGTACACCACCTCAAATAAACTATGTGTTAGCTTCGCCAAACCCCGTAAAAAGTCCATAGCACCCCCTACTAGACATATTGCTGGGTTTCCTACACGGCCAAACGTGACATTACCACATTACCTTATCCCCTACTTTCATAAATTGTTACCATTTCTCAGTCTAGTTTCGAAAAAATAATATACTAGTTACATTATATTTAATAATACCAGCCATACTCATGCCGTGGTATGCAGTATACTTCTGTATGATTTTTCTCAGTAGTATACGTTATTCACTCAAGTATTTAAGTCATAGGCTGCACAAAATAATTCATGGCATATACAATGACGTCACCGTCTCGTACAGTACCATAATAGGCCGCACGCGTGTGAGGGAGATAGAGGTGATTAATCATGTAGGTGTTCTTAGAGAGTATATTGCATAATAAAACTTCAGTTACTTTATTTAGGATACTGGCTTGACCAAAAAAACCTGTCTACCTCCTCTTATCCCACCTTGATGTGGGACCGGAACAACACACTTTTTCAAGCATGTTGCCGAAGGGATTTGGCTTAGTGTTTACGACTGGTTGCCTGCCTGGCGTCCACCCCCCTCTGGGGGAGCCAGTTCCGAACAAATCAAATCCGAAAAGTAGCTTGCTCGACCTGGGAATCACTGCTGCCACTAGACCAAGGAGGTAATTTTACTTGACAAAAAAAACACTAGTTGAATACATAGGAACTTAGAACTTATAGCTGATTACATAACATAAGCTCACGCCTGTATCCTCGAAGGGGTAGGCAGAGGCGTACTAGCGAACTAGTACACCCACATTTCGCCGAGCTTAGTTCCGTCCCAAATGTGATAGGGGGCGAGCCTATCGCCATATCGGGCACAAATTCCAGACTCCGGGCTGATATGGAAAAATCCAATATTACTTTGCCCGACCCGGGGATCGAACCCGAGACCTCAGAACCGTAGTCGTACCGAAATACCACCACGCCTCCGAGGCAGTCATATTACATAGCATACATAGCTGATTATTATAAGCGAAAAACAGCCAAATTTTGGTTGAACAGTGGAATAATACTTTCCGTACAGTAAGGATTCCACAAAATAGAGTATGGCTGCTTTACACATTCTGTTTTGTAATACTAACACCCTAGACTTAAAATCGCATCAATAAATTATTTCTAATCTCCGACATTACTGACACGGCGCGCATGTCAATAGTGTTAACACGGTAAAAGGGCTGATTTACATTGAGCAAGTTGCGCATGTAAAACGTACAATCCAGCTTAACAGCTTCTAGTCAGTGCCGGCGAAAATTTATCAAATAATGTTATCCTAAGCCTTGCCTCGCCTTCAATATTAAGGTCTGTATGGTCACGTCCGCCCGAATATTGCCGTTTCTTAGGCCCTACGCTATGTTTCAATTTTATGACCAGCACTGACTGACTCAGTGTAAATCCGCTACAGGTTCACAAGCAATCGCTTACTATCGATATTTCTTAAAACTGCTGAATCATGCCTACCCTACTTAGCCTAAAAAGTATCTCTCCCCCATAGCGGTAAGTATTGGCGAATCAGACTTGGGTTCACACGGTATTTTACTGCACGTTTTTGTGCGGGATAAGTGTAACGGATAAATAGTGACGGGATACTTTATGCATAGATTCATTCACATGTGTTCAGTTCAGATTTTTTGCACTTCAAACATCATGTGTAAATAGTTCTATCGATAAAGTGTACGTCACTATTTTTACGTAAGATTTATCCTGCATTAAAACGTGCGGTAGTGTGCGTTAACCCAGCCCGTCTAGTTAAATGTTCGTTTTTAAACGGAGATCCTCTAACGACTTAACTGTTCTACTCTAATACGCACTAATCAAGTAAAAGTAAAACATCCATCACAACAGGTTTTGTGTTGATTGCATCAAAATACATGTGTGACGTTCACAATCGCGCCTTGAATTCATTTATTAAATTAAGTTTGAACGAATTCAGGAATGACAACAGCTCCAACTCTTACGGACAGTTTCAATAAACGATCTCAGTTTAGTGTGCAGATAGATGGCTATTATGAACCAAGCAAATCACGTCATTTGACGGAGTCATGTTCAAACGGTGTTCTTATTGGCTAATTTTTGTAATCTATCTGCACATTTGTACTGAGATTGTTTCTTGAAACCGGGCGTTACTTTAATCTGTCGATGTCTATCAATACTCTGTGATCGCAAACCATCATATTAAGCATTTCATAACGCGATTGTAAACAATCAATGAACGAATGCAATGCAATTTTACAATAAAACGCGCAAGTAGTACAATTATTTCATTTGCAATCTCCACATAAAAAATAGACGTTTTGAAAACTGAAATTCTTAGGATATGTTATTGGTGTATCACGACTCCAGTATGAGCAATAAAATAAAAAAGTTTCCATCGAATTTCAACCAGTGCGTCCAGAAACAGGCCAAACGTTTAGTTCGAGTACGTTACCGCATGCTAAGGGAGATTTACAATGGTAATTTAACCTGTGAGCGGACTATTGTTCTAGAATTCCTTTTACATCAAAATGGGGCCAACATTTTAATACTATTGCATATTTAACAGTACGTGGTCACTAATTCATAACACGATAATTTGGGGCATCTATGAGAATATAACTTCATTTTACTATAATCACAAGTTTAAAAACTTAACTGACCGAATTTCAATTTAACGATCGTGCCAAATTGGGACCACTCTTGAAATAAGCTCTATCGAACACAAAAAGAATTTTGAAAATCGGTCCACATTTGGCAGAGATATCGAGTAACATATATAAAAAAAAATACAGACGAATTGAGGACCTCCTCCTTTTGTGGAAGGCGGTCGAAAATACGTCATTATTGCTAAAACAATGACTCCGAATAATACAAGGGTAAGAAATTCCTAAGTTACATTTATAAGTTCAAGGTGGTGTAACCTCTTAGTTTCTCAATCGACCATGGAGTGTACAATGTACCTAATTTATATAAATTCAACGTTTAAGTAAGATTACATATTATATACATAAGCTATCATTTAAATTAAACACGTAGATACCTAACGAGTTTATTTGAAGATAATTACACATTCAAAACTATTGTAATTTGTATAGTTTAGATATAAAACCAGATGAGTCGCGTATTTGGACCGATGGGTTCAGAAATGTTACTACGTTTTGTTTCGCTACGGCCCATTTCAACTTCTAAGATATTAAAACTGTACAATACATGCCTAAAACATGACGTATGTAATCAATGGTTAGATGCCCGTAACAGTAACACTAGTCGCTAGATTCGTAACTAAATTTAATGTACGAATGCCCCAACATAATGGTCAGAGTAGGGATGGTCTTGGCGTAAAGTAAAGCGTGAAGCGACAATGATGCATTCTATTAGCGTGTGCCACCGCGACCGCTCCGAGACACGATAGTGTCGCGCCTAGTAACTCACCATCTCTACTCTCCGTCGAACCCTTCTCTTGGGGAATGGCATCTTTGCCATCGAAATGTTCGCCCTGCGCTAGGGTCTCCATGTTGTTCCGCTTGCCGCATTCGGTGTTCGCACTTGCATTGCAACCCTTCTTGAGGCTGTCATCCCTCGCGCGACCGACGTGTGCAGCTCTCACGTTATTATCTGTTGAAAACGTTCCCATACCCAAAATAAAATAAACGCGGAACGAATACCCGTACTTTATAGCAATCCATTTTAATGTAGATGTATGAAACGCGTCGGTATCAAACTTAGAAAAAAAAATCGGCACAAAGTGAGAGACTATAAAATTAATGAAATAATAATAATAATATATTCAGGAGTATGTTGCACACCTCGGCCTTTATTACACCCAAGTGCCACTACATAAATTGAAATTTAAATACGTACTCCTGTTTGTTCAGTTGGCCGAATGCGACAGCCTTCATTACCACTAACGGTCCAACACACTACCAGTATTACAATATGCATTACAAGCTTAATCAATTAACAGCTATATTGCAGAAACTTCTCAATAATCATAAAAATATGTGCTATACAACAGAATGCTAAGACCCCTACATATTCAATATGTATATAACATGCCACATCCATAAAATATGGGACATTTCTCATCAGAGTTAATATTATTCTACATATATACAATATCTACATCAATTTCTTAACTATAACAGTAGGTATACAAAAATTGAAATACAAACATCTGTGTAGATATGTCAATTGTACAAACAGTACACATTGTATCGAAGTTTGTACGTTTTCTACAACCATAGTGAATAGCTTTCTATACTTAAGTAACTGATGTGTGTTACTTGTTAGTGGCCGAATAAGGAGGTTATTATATAAAGAACACACTGTGTGCTTCCGTTAATCACCATGGACAACACACTGTAATTACACACACATACACAACACCAGCCACATGTATATGTAAGATTCTTTAATGAGACCAGCCCCCTGACTCTTGATTCGAATTTGATTTCAATTCGGTTTCATCTATTGAGATAAAATTACTCTGAAATCAAGTTAAAGTGCGCTAATGTTGCATTACATTCGAGATGTCATTTGGTAATTTTTAACTTGACATTAGTACACTTTTAACTCTATTTCGGTGGAATTTTAAGTTACAAAATGAAAGTGAACCGAAGTCAAATTCAGAAAGTGTCAAGAGACAGCCCCTGTTAATTATGAATTGTGGAGTCCCTTCACTTTGTACATATTATAATTATAGCTAGTGCTAATCAGACATGCTATTATTGATCTGCAATTAAGTATAATAGTGTATAGTTTTACATACTAATGTATATAATTTATTAATATATTACACATATTTCTTACATTAATATAAGCATAAATGAGATTGTTATCCCATTAACTGCATTCATTATGAGTAATATTGTGTAATAATACTTTAAGTCTATTATAACTATGACTATATTACTTCAAGTAATGGTCTTTGAGAACCAAGCAATGTTAGGTTATGTAAATAAAACAAGCAACTATTTATATATAAAATCAACCATTACATTCGAGATGGATGACCCCTGATAACAGTTTGTTGATTTTAAACATCTTATGAATTAAATGAATTCAAAATTTGAATAAAAATCACCTTTATTGATATAAAAACAAACAGTTAATTGATTTCACATTAGCACTGTTACAATTGTAAAAAGCACATGATACTGATAAGACAACCACTATTGGTGTTGGTGTGGGTTTAGTTGTTACATGATACCATATAGTATAGTTATTTACACAAAGCATCAATGAGTTTGCAAACTACACCGCTCCTCTTCAGCTGTGCAAGGAACACGCACTTACCGACAACTAGTTTTTAAGTACAGTGAGACGTCGCGGTCGCGAGTCGCGATCTACACGACACACTTATGGGAAACAGTACGCAATTACCTTGTCACCTTCGCAATGTTCGCAACACGCCTAACGTGGAACTATTTGTTAGCTTTGTAACAGACTAATGAGATATACTGCTTAAAATAATCACGTTGTCACGTCAGTCGGGTCATTATTGAGGGTTTCAACAGGGGTCATAGCACGATCGTGAATATGCGGCGTGCATCTTCACATGAACCGATTACAAAACTATTATCAAAGAACTATTGACTCCCCTTTGTTGTGTGAGAGCGTCCTCCTTTGCATTTCACGTCGCCGAGCACTATTGTTACCTTATACTTGTTTGTACACTACAAAATTTCTACAATAAAACTTATGCTAAATCGGTCTATACGACCGCCACGAAGTTGGCGTCAAGGAGCAGCCATCATTCGACAGCCCAAGCAACACGCCCCATCACGTTCCTTTACACGAAGAACATTTCAAATGGCAAGCGTCACATAATTATTATAAAAAATACGCTTCAATTACAACACACTACGAAATATATAAGCTCCTGTATTATTTAATATTTGTATTAGCCACTTTATTATTTATATTATAGAAATAATTAAAATTATCAAAAAAACACACGTGCGATGTTCATACCGGATGAATGAATTCCGATTCACGCAGCCATTCATTGTCTAAATATGCGATAAAGGCTGACGTACACGCACGCCGAACCCTACAAGTGGAAGCGAATCCGAACCGAACGGGTTCGACTTCTTGACAGGCGATCGTTATCGTATTACTAAAAACGCATGATGCGAGGCAATACTTGTAAAAATACACGTGTAATCATTTGAAGTCTGCACATTTTGTGACATTCAATGTGTTTATTTATTTTTATTTATTTATATACGCAAAATATTCTACGTTAATGATAGGCTCACGAGTGAACATGCATTCGATATTATCGTGTGTAAAGTACAGAGAAGGCATAAATACTATTTATTACATTTATAGTAAATGCCAGATTATGCCAGCCAGATAACTTTTAGTTCTAAATAGAATACAAATAATTATTTAATAAAGATTTTCTGATATGACATTATATAATGTGTGCTTTTACAACAATATGGGTATCATAATATCATGATTATTATATAAATAAAACTAGAATAAAAGAAAAAATACAATATTACATTATTAAAATAAAAAAATGCCAACTACGTAAAACTCCAGACAAAGGAATTGATTTAGATGAAGAACTTTTTCTACAGTAATCTTTTTTCAAGCTCTTTATGATCGCCTTAGGTGCTCTTTACATTGCATTCATTGATATGGCATCGTGGAAATGAAAACAAGTTGAGATATTTAGTTTAAAACTCTAATAATCCAAGAAATAACTAGTGATCTAACTACAGTTACTTCAGTTTTATTTTACTCTTTTATTTCTTTCTTCTATCTGGCGTTATGCCGGTCTTATGCCTTTGTCCACCTTCCTGCAATCGCTTTCAGTTCGCACGGCCTTGAACCCTTTGTTTTACACACTGATGATTAGAAATAATCAAGAGTTATACTTTCTGGGATGCGCGTCCATAAGAAAACTATGCTGAATAGACCTATTTAATTGGTTACCTATGTTTAATTTTATACAGATTTTTTTTTATATGTAATAGCACATAAAACAAAAAGAAACCCTTCTGTAAAAACTGCATCAAAATTGGTTAAAAAATGAGGCAGTTATTCATATTTTAAATACTGCAACGAGAAAGAGTAGGGGGAGGGGGGGTAGTCTTATTATCCCTTACTAACGCACGTACCGTTATGGCTGTGACGTGAATATACTGATGGTTTTCTTTCCTGCAGTTTGAAGGTTACACGAAATTTCAAATGCTTATAACTTTTTATTTTTGAAAATATTTTAATATTTTTTCCTGTGGTATATTTTAGATCACGTAAATTCCATATAAAATTAATTAACAAAGGCAAGTAACTAATTACAGGTATCAGCTAATTATATACTTATTATAAGATTAGGGGCTAATATAATTACTTATTATTTGTTCAAATATTTATGTAGAGTTTAATTTTGACGTTTGATAAGTATTATATGAAACATCTGTCAAAGCAACAAAATTATTATTCAGAATAAAGATAGCTTGGCTATTGAAAAATCGGCCCTGAATAAGTTAACATAATGTCCTTTACATTAATTACCCAGCTTGTTAGTAATATACGAATAAACGTGAATATTGTGATTGTTCGGCAACATATGAATAAGCGATGTCTCGCCGAACATGTCATCCGGCATTATAATCGTGTAGGTACGCTTTTAATTCCCAGACTTTCGCTCTTTTCGACCTTACTTGCTATTGCTTCCTCGCATCGTAAACTGAATAATATACATATATTAATCGCGTCGTTTATTACTTTAATTCGATCATAATTTTGAATCGAATTAAGTTAACGAAGCCGTTGTATGTAGGTACTAGGTATGTACTATTTTATTATGAATAAAAAAAATTACGTATCGTTTGAGGCGAACAAATGTAAACCTGCGTTTACATTTAGGTACCTAGTTGTACCGGATCCAGGTTTTTTAAATGCGGGGGCAAGCTGCCAATTTTTCCGATTTTACCGCCCCCAAATTAGGGGCGCCCTCTAGATTTTGCCGCTTCCCAAATCCTGCGCCCGGGACACATGCACCCTCTCATCCCCCCTAGATCCGACACTGCTCCGAAAATGTTCACTCAATGAAATAAGCCACTCTTTTGTTCTAACATTTTTTGCGCTAAAAACTAACTACCGTTTAAATGGTTAAAAAAGAATGCACTTGGTTGATCATAAATTGATATTACTCTTCCATAATTATATAAACCACAGCATTAACAGACAACGAATATGTTTTACTTACTTTTTTAATAATGAAAACTATTATTTCGGTATTATGAAACAAAAAATGTAAAAAGCAATGTTATTTCCCTGGGAAAATAGTAACTTTTTTAAAATGGCGAGAAAAGAGAAAAAACAATATTACTTGCTGTCGAAAGGCACGTCATGGTAAGCATTGAATTAATGATTTTAAGGTGATGTCACCAAAGCCTCTTCACCGCTGCAATGTTACAGTAAGAGGACATGCAATATTGAAACAAGACTGCTATAAGGTTGGTAGTAGGTCCCCTGTATAAATTCGTGCATTTTCATCTTAGTTTATTAGTTGTAGTAATTGCAGGTATCGAATGATTTGCAAAGGAATCATTCCGATAGTTAGGCCTTGTAATACTCCAAAAATATCCTTTGTATTCGAAAGCACTAACGGTAACACATATATAAAAACGGTAACATATTATGATTATTTTTCATGCACAATAATCCACATTTATTTCGGTTCCGCCTTTGACGTTTGACATCCGATCTGAGTTTATCGCCCGAATGGTCAAACGCTACTCAACTTTAACGGCTTCTTACATTGATTTTCGTCATACAATTTTAAAAGATAAGGCGACCTTAAGTATATGAGCTTTCGGCGATTAATCTATGATGTAAACCTACCTTTACATTGTCTACACTTGACATTCCCTCATTTTTGAAATCCCATTTCGAACCAAGAGGGTGTGGTTTGATTTGGGTTTAATTTATAATACAAATAAATACTATGTAGTAGTCATTTCACTCCTTAGGACGCCTTGCACCGCTCTTACTAATCTAGAGTTGTAACTCAGGGATCAGGAATGAGCTGGAGGATAAATCGGGATAAGGTACACCTTGTCCCGATTTATCCTCCAGCTCACTCCTATCTTTTAATCAAGATTTAGAATAAATGAGGATATATCGCGGAGCTGCAAGTAGCCGTTTCATTTGCAGCACTATTGTTGAGTTAGTCCTAAACTCGATTTAGATAACATTTCATTCGGATATCTAAATCGAGATTTAAGGGAGGTATATCCAAATGCCGCAAGACGTCCTTAGTAGTTGATTAGTGGTTTATCACGTTGATATTGTAATTGCAATATAAAATTTACCCGCAGTTAACGTAATAGGCACGTTGACTTTTGAATAAACTTGAAGTTTAGAGAGTGAACGCACTTATCGTTGAAGAATCGCTCCGAAAGATCTTTATAATTTTACATACATACATAAGCTCCCGTCTGTATTGTCGATGAGGTAGGCAGAAGCGAACTAGAACACGAACATTTCCGTCCCAGTTCCCAGATGGGACAAGGGGCGGGCCTGTCGGTGTATAGGGCCCAAATTACAGACTCTGGGCTGATACTGAGCGGAAAATTTTTAATATCACTTTACCCGACCTTGGGTTCGAACCTGAGACCTTAGGACGGCAGTCGTACAGCACAGGCAATAAAATTACTTTAAAGTAATAATGCTTTTAAAAGCAACATGCATTATAAAATTAAAAAAATAAAGGAACGTAATGTGGACATACGTATCATTAGTAAATTGACCCTAGTCAGTCCGCCGAAAAAATACTTCTAACGGAGGATTCTTAACCCCTTCGGAAGCGGCACATATATATGTTACATAAGCGTATGGGCCACCGGAGGCCGAGCCGCCCGTGACTGTCTACGTGATTACCGTCATGGGTCCGTTTCCAAAATATATAGTGCAAATCGTTAATCGTAGAACTGCAAAAATAAGCCGGCCACTTGCAACTCCGCGATAAATCTCTATTTATACCAAATCTGGATTTAAAGATAGGAGGGAGTATTAGGATAAATCGAGATAAGGTGTAACTCTAGATTAGTAATAGCGCTGCAAGTGGACCTTAAACATATATTTCTAAGGATATATTTCGTGGAAATAAATATTTGAAATTCAAAGCGACGCGACGCGGCTTGGCGTTATTTAAAAATAATTTTAGAGGCTGACGTCGCGTCCATTTTTAAGTAATTTTGAAGTCTGTGATTGGCCGATAGGAATCAAGTAAAGATAAGGAAAATCGATGAAAATATTATTGAACTCATCCATCTTTCCACTTGCATTAACCCCACCACAACGTGAGGTCGGTAGCACACACTTGTCAAGTATGTTGCAGAAAGGATTCGGTTTAGTTTTTTGGGTATCGAGTCCCGGGAAAACCGTGTGCAATCGTGCTATAATCTTGAACACATATAAAATACCAACCTTTGACCTATTTGAATGCAGCTGCGCGTAGTTTCAATCAATAACTGAAGCGGACGACATATAACCTGTAAGCCGGCCTGCATAGGTCCCGATATCCGACCTAGATTCTCGATACCCAGGCTGTGACCTATTTTACTACGCTATGACGTCAATTCAATATTTCAATATAACGGGAAACATTCTATCGTGCTCATCCAGGTATTTGATGCTTTTTTCCTTGAGCGGCAAATGGTGGATGAAGTATGACGGTCCAGATTAACTGACTACCACATCAGAGAAAACCAAGTGGCAGCTGTTGCATTTAAAATAGGAAATTTAAAAAAATAATATTAGCCCCGTGATATTACTGTCCCACTGCTGGGCACGGGGCCTCTACTAATTAAAAAATATTGTAGGTATACCGGGTGTTTCATAAAGTTGGTACCAATAGCATTTCCATATACAGAATGAACTATTTCAAGCGTAATGGTAAAGCTTTTTTTTTTCTACCTGACCTTATCCCACCTTAATGTGGGTCGGCGCAACACTTTTCCAAGCATGTTGCAAAGAGGATTTGGCTTAGTTTTTACGACCGGCCGCCAGCCTGACGTCAACCCCCTATGAGGGATAAAGCGTAATGGTAAAGCTAAAAAATAAAAATAATCAATTAAGCATAGGAATATTAAAATCGGAATGCGACCTGTAAATTGTCGCAATTAGCATGGGAATGGCTTAGTGTATGCTAAAAATAATTAATTACCCCATAGGTGGTTTGCAAATGTACTGCAACTGAGCTGCCAATGAGCCAGAAAAAGTTTGGGACACAAATTCAAGTTCCCATTATTTAAAAACTATGAGCCTTACAAAATTTTAAACTTTACTGCTAGATTGCTAAGCATCTTCTCTTTAGGTGTAGTTATTATTTATACCAAGATTATGAAACATCCTGTGTATATATTAATGTTAAGTCTGCTTTAAACTCTAAACCTATGTTAATAATATAATACGTAGTATCTCTTTATTACCTCTACTTTATTTACGAACGATTCTGTCCATCCAAAGATTATGTCATGCTATCTGAGATAATAATACTGCCATAAGGTGGTTGTAACCCCCCAGAATATCCGTGGTAGAATCATATTAAGTAGTGCAATAATCGGTTTTACGAGTTCAATCTCGGGATTGAATAAAACTATATTATGGTTTCTATACAATATCAGCTCGAAGTCTAGAATTTACACCCTATATGGCAATAAGCTTCTATCATATCATGGGACGGAATAACCTTAGCATAAAGGGTGCATAAAGCCGCCTCTCCTGCACTAGACAATACACAAAACACATACTCAATCCCATGTCTTGAAAAGTGTGTAGCGATACCATTTTCGTTACACATTTTTATTTATCGCCCATTTGCGACGACGGTGTAATATTTCGAAAGCCTCGATTGTACAGAAAACGCTCTTAAAGCTTTATTTTTAAAAGCGTTTTTTGTACTATCGAGGTTTTCGAGATATCACACTGTCGATGAAAATGAACGCTATGGTCCATTGTACTATGAGCAAGAGAGACAGCGAAAATCATTGTTTTGCGTATGCGGTTTTATTTGTTTCTCGAAAAACAGATGCAGGAGAAGAGGCTTTAGTTGCGCATTTGCATACCGCTCTAGGGATAATTAAAGTTTATATATGATCACATGATATAAGTGGTGCTGCTGACATTAATACAATTTTTGTACTCCAAAAGCGAGCCATAAGGTCTATCTACTTGCTTAGTTCCAGGTGTTCCTTGAAAGAAAAATTCAAGGAAATAAATATAATGACAGTAGCATCTCAATACATATTCGAAAATTTAATGTATGTGAAACAAAATATAGATAGCTTTCCCAAAAAATTGTGATGTACATAGCTTGAACACCAGAAATAAAAATAACCTGGCTCAGCAACGCCAGAGTTTCATGCCCGTTCTTCTCTGGCGAAACGGCCTTCCGAACTGGCGGTAGAGGAACTTTGACGGAATCTAAATAATGTAGTAACATTTCATGGATGCAATAAATATTTTGATTTGATTTGATTTATAGTTAAAAAGGGATTTAGATATTTGGATTCCAGTTACAAACTAAAAACTAATGGTCCAAGAAATTCTTAGTTCTTTTTAAAAAAAAAGATCTAAACATGGCGTCGGCGAGCAAGAACGTCCGATCGATAAGGCCTTGGGAACAGACACTAACTCTTTGAAACTTTCCACGCCTTTGAAGTTTCCACACGGTGAAACCTCGCGATAGCCATAGTGAAGAGGAAAATTTTCTTAATTTCGACTTTCTAACAACTGACGAAATGAGCAGGTTACTCGTCTGAAGGTAAACGTAACAGCGGCCTATATTAATGATTGTTGAACTTTTTGAAATAAAATCTGAAGCCATATAAGGTTACCATAATTAAAAAACTTAGTAACTCCAATTACTTTTTGCATGCGAATACAAACTTATTTTTATAAAGATTTTTTTTAAATGGGTATTTGATGGGATATAAATTATCTTATTTCTCAACAACATGACATTAAATTTTTATAAAACACTATGGGCCACTTGCAGATAAATCTCCGCGATAAATCTCTATTTATCCCAAATATTGATTTAAAGATAGGAGTGAGCTGTAGGATCAATCGAGTTTTGGTTTAACTCTACATTAGTAATAGCGCTGGCTGTCGCCCTATCTATATATAAGAAAGTATAAAAGTATGTCTGCTTTCTTCTCACACCCAGATCTCACCGAGCTTATTTCCGTCCCGGATGTGCGAAATGGTCGTTTGTTTTTGTCGACTGACTTCCACAAAAGAGGTCCTCAATTCGTCTGTATTTTTTTATGTATATTACTCGATATCTCCGCCAAATGTGGAGCGATTTTCAAAATTCTTTATGTGTTCATTAGAACTTATTTCAAGGGTGGTCCCATATAAATTTGGTCACGATAGGTAAATTGGAAGTCGGTCAGCTAAGTTTTTAAACTTGTGATTATTTAATATTTATGTTTCACGCTTACAGCCGTTAAGACTGTTATAAAAATATAACTCTATTAAGCTTTTATATTATTTTTCTGCATCGATATAATAATATACCTAGATGCACAGTTGACGCTCAGAAAGTGGGACAGCCAACGAGTGCTTAAAATGTAAGTAAGCACTTGTTGGCTGTCAGTCGGGCGCCGACCGTTCGTCTGTGAAGATGCCTAAATGCTCTGTGAAAGAGTGCAAAAATAACACTCTTACAAAGCGCAAAACACATGGGATTTCACATTTTAAGTAAGTATAATTCCCTTACTTGATTCTTAAAACCTTAATCATGTTAAATTAAGTATTAAACGTGTATAAATAATTAATTTAACGAATACAGTTAATAAAATATTTTGGCCCTTTTAAAATCATGATTTGGAACAATGAAATATATGGAGTCGTTTTTTTTTGTAAATATATTATATTTATTTTAAATTTATGATTTTTTTTATTAATTTTATTTATTAATTACAGATTTCCATGAAATGAAATAGTAAGAGATAAATGGCGTAAAATTATTTCCGAAGAAAGGAGAGAAGAAAATTTTAAACCCAATTACTCAAGTGTGTTTTGTTCAGACCATTTTGCCGATTCCGATGGATATTATACAGAAAAAGGGATTAGGAAAATTAAAAAGAATGCTGTACCAAAAATAAAGGTGATAAATTGTCATCAGCTACATTGTCCTTAACTAATGTTTACTATTTAATTTAACAATATGTATGCTGTTGGTGTACCTATAAATAAATAAATATTGCCACATTTATTGACTTTATTTTAGATTGTCGTAACTACAAGTTTAAATGAGGCAGGGTGCAGTACAAGTGTAATAGTTGAAAAATATTTGATACAGAATTCATCAATAGCAAGCATATACTAGGTACATACTGCCATGTAAAATGACTATTTCATAATTTGCGGCTAATTCTAATAAATGTTTTCAATCAAAGTGTGCAGATCATAAAAAATTGCCAACATGAACAAAGTTGAACATTCCGCTGTCAAATAATAATTTTAATGGTTCATTCTCGCGATTTTTCATTTTTTAATATTTCATTTTTATCTTGGATTCTCGGATTGAGATCATTTATTGGAACCGGTCGTTAGGCATAATTACTACAACAGTAATTGTGGCGTCATCATTTATTGGAAACATATTCATTTCCAGGAACCAGCAATTGAACCAATAAATAATGAAGGATCACCAATACCATCAGAATTTTCATCAATCTTTAACACACCTAAGACGTTATTTTTGAAAGATAATTTGAAAGAACGCAACCAAAAATTTAAACTTAAATCTAATTTAGTGCGAAACTTAAAAAGGCAGAACAAAAGATTAAGAAAACGAAATGATAGTCTAAAAGAAATTATTAAGAATCTAAAGAGCAAAGGACGATCTTAGTGTGGGGCCAGGACTATGTATGTGACTGTTGGGTGTTATTTATTTATTTATGAATCACGCTAAGGCAAAACAGTGCTTATTTCATATTCATTACTCATAAGCTTTGTTATCTTCTAAACATTTATACTCTATCTATCTCTTAATGTAAGTAAAATTATTATAGAGATATCGCCATTCTCATCTACATTGTACGCCACGTGGTCAAAATTTCTCACAGATAAATACAAGAACTATTCGACTCCATTCAATCTTTGTCCAAGTGACTAGAATGTTTCTTTTAATAATGTCAAATTATTGTCAAATTCAAAAACGATTAGAAATTCAAAAATTTCGAATATAGGAACGTTTGAACATTCAATTTAAAAAGCTACTTTATGCCGCGTCTATAAGGTCATATTTGTGTTAATTTAATTAAATTTGTGATGTCTATTTGTTTTGTCTGTCGAGGACACTGTTTACAATGATATTTGTATGGAACTGTGCATCTAGGTATATTATTATATCGATGTTTTTCTGTGCCATAAAATGTAACCAGTGCAGTGTAATCATTTTGATCACTACGACCATCGTTCGTTGTCGACTGTACCGGAGAATTATGAAAATCACTGCTAATTGCTGTAATTGGTCGCAGTATCCGAAGTCCGAACGTGCATTGGTTGGCGTGTAAAATCTGTACAAACTACAAACTCGTTTGATATAATCATGTTAGCCTTGAATGTGCCAACAACATGGAACCACGTTTTGAGTCTAGACTTAAATTTAAAAAATCAAACTACCACGAGATTGAATACAACATTTAAAAATACCTAATTGGGTCAAGGGGTAATTTTCACGCATTTTGCTTTAGAAATTTAAATCAATGATTTTTTTCGAAATGCGCAGGAATTTCGTCCCAGGATTAAAATACCTCAGAGGGTAAGCGGAAGTTGTACTGCACCCAAGGTTTGGTGTTATCCAGGCCACGACATGATAGAGGTCTAAAAATGGCCGGCACTAACCCCACTCAGCTGATGTGATTTTTCGAAACAAGACTTCAGAGTATTTAATTGCTACGGCTTATTTTTACAATGGAGTTGCAACTACATCGGTCGGTGTCATGGGTTTATTATGATAAGCATGAATAGTTAACTGCACTTCTTGCACTGGTATAATTTACAAAATGTGAGTATGCCTTCTGGTATATATTATCAACATCATTAGCCATTATATATAATAAACATACATTTAGATACATTTAAAGAACAACGTTCACTTCTTTACACACTGTCACTTCCTTCAAATTATTTGTCAATTCCTATCAGTATCCATGCTTTTTAGGCGATTTTTTCTAAGCGGACCAATGAAACACGTTCGTAGTTCGACCGATATACTCCGATGAAAAGCCCCGAAAGTTCAGCTATTACAATGCTTCCTTTCATGTCCATCTTCATTGAAGTTCATGGCATAAACCCACATCACTTTTATGTATAATAACAATAGTCACTTCAAACTATATTATTTTAAACATGTCAAGCGACCGTATGTACTGTTAGAATTTCTGTCAAAACTCTAATTATAATAGTAACTAAGCAAATACTATTTTAATTTTAGTTTTTAATAATAGGGAACTTGCGTGTAATTTTTTTATTGGTTCATTGCAAAGAACTACGTATCAAATAAACACACCAGAAACAAAAACATAAAAATATGCACAAATCATTTAATTATCGCAAGTCTAAATATGACTTACAAAACCCCGCGCTAAAAAAGGACGTGACGTCACAGCTTAAAAATGCCTTTTTGTTGACATCTTATTTGACACTGACGGCTAGTGACATTGTCTGGAATGACGTTTGAACCGCTATAATTGCCTATCGTTTAAAATTTCCCCATGCCGAACAAAAAATTCCCCAAAAATGTTGAAGCTATTTCATTAAATAACGAAGTAAGAATAAGTTGCACTCTTGAATCCTGAGCGGAGAGGTGGGAAAGTTACATGAAGAAAATAATTTGGAAAGAGGAGGACCTCCGAAATCCCACTCATCAAGTACCATACTAAACATAACAACAGTTTTCCGCAAAATTGGGAAAAATACCCCAACGTGGAAACACTGCCTAATGCAACGACGTCACTTGGGTTTTGTAATAACGTTCCATTACACGTAATTTCTAATTAAGATATTTTGTAAAATATCAATTATTTTATACTACAAATTTCATCATAGCACATTTCAAGGTTTTGTTTATTGATTTATCAACACAATTTCTCGTTATAATTTTCGTGCAAGTTCCCCATTGGGCCGAGGTCTACCTTTAAAGTCTTTATTTTCATAAATATAAGGAGAACGTAGAACAATGGACCAAAAATAAAAATGTGTAGCGAAATCATGTTTTGTGTTGGTGTTTTGTGTAATGTTTTAGGACAGGAGACGGGGTTTAAGACCCAAATAATGCACCTATTTTGAAAACTCATCAGTATCCAGTAAACAATTTAAGCACTAAAGATTCCATAAAACGCATTTCAATATTATTTTATCCTCAGTCCTCACATTGACTTTGTGTATTTATAAGGATAAATGTTTGTTTTTTTATTTTGTGACGACCTGATTTGACCCACGAAATTTAATGAATACATTTATTTATTGGTCAAAATGAGAACGAAATAATTCTAAACAAGGTGTGCTTTAAACCTTGATGACGCAACATTTGATAAAAAATGAATATAGAGGTACGGAAATTAAATTTGTTTGTCCTTATATCAATAATAATTATTAAAGAGGGGGTGGCTAGCAATCTAGCAGTAAAGTTTAAAATTTCATAAGGTTCATAGTTTCTCAATAATGGAAAATTGAATGTGACAAAAAAATCTGGCTCATTGGGTCAGCTGCAGTGAATTTGAAAACCATTTATGAGGTATTTAATTATTTTTAGCACAAAGCCATTCCTATGCTAATTGCGAAGATTTACAGGTCGTATTCTGATTTTAAATCCTCGTGCTTAATAATTGATTAAAAGAATTATGTTCAATATTTATTTTTTAACTTTACCATTACGATTTAAATCGTTCTCCCTGTATATGGAATTGTTATTGGTACCAACTTTATAAAACACCCGGTATATTTTAAAATATCAACAACCATTATTTCGCTAAAATGTGGGGTGTTGTACCTGCGGCCCTCTCCTAGATCCGACCCTGACTTTAATATGACATGACATTTATTTTAAATAAAAAAAAAATGATTTATAATTATAAAAGCCTTAAAAAATGTTGTTTATATACAGTGTAGACGCATGCTTACACGAGTTATACGTAACGAATCGTCTGCATAAGTGGCGAGTGGCGGAACACATCAATTTTGCATAATGACCATCTGCTGACATCCACTGTAGGGTGGTAGTTAATCAATCCAGCCGTTTACGCGACCCATCATTATGCGATTGTACTGTCGCGCCTTACAGCTTACGAGGTACAGTCAATTGGGCACTTGACTATAGTAACCAATATCAATGAATTTCTGTAGGAACATACATTTATCATCAGAATAACGTATGCAATAGGAATTTGTCAAAAATACTCCAAGAATAATTTTATTTTAGTAATTTAAATACTTAATTTTTATCTCTGAGTCACGTGACTGTAAACACCAATCACGATGCGTGATGTCAGATTACTCACTTTTCTTGTTTATTTGTTCCACAAGGGCCTAAGATCTAAGGTCTTACTGCCAGGTTATTTGTATTTTTTTTTTCGTATTTTTTTTAAATTTCAACTTAATTTCAACGCGGATGTGATCGACGATCGATATCAGATCGACGAAATATCTGACCCGATTTTTTAGTTTGAATCATAAATGTTATTTCCTCAATATATTTTTTTTAATTATTTGGTATCTATGGTAAGAAACAATGACGTCATCCGCAGTTACAGTTAACAGGTAGAGTTTTGGCGGCAAACTAAATTATACATTTTAATTTTTGCTTTTTTTTAACTAAATATATGAAAATAGATTATGAAATATTTTTTTAGATGTTTAGGATAACCTAATAAATACTTTTTAGAAAGTAGTCGGGTACTCAATTGTCTAGCAAAGTTTAGTGAATGGGAATCGAACAATAATCTTTACTCTAAAGTTCAATCGAATAGCGAATAATGCGTCCTCGGTGGCGTAGTTATATTTCAGTACGATTACCGGCCTGAAGTCTCGGGTTCAATCCACAATAACCGCGAATGAAACCATCGCGTCAGTTTGAAATCGCATTATGATCCGTGCATTCATTGCTAACTTAACTAAGGGCCATTTGCAGCACCGCAATAAATCTCTATTTATCTCAAATCTTTATTTAAAGATAGGAGTGAGCTGTAGGATAAATCGAGTTTAGGTGTAACTCTAGATTAGTAATAGCGCTGCAAGTCTCCCTAAGTTTCGAACACCAGAGACGATTTATATTATAACTGGTCTCTGATCGAACACGTATTATTTAATCTAAAATAGTTTTAATTATAAAAAATATAAGCTATACTGTTGATAATAAGACAAGTTGGGAACAGACACTAACTCTTTGAAACTTTCCACGCCTTTGAAGTTTCCACACGGTGAAACCTCGCGATAGCCATAGTGAAGAGGAAAATTTTCTTAATTTCGACTTTCTAACAACTGACGAAATGAGCAGGTTACTCGTCTGAAGGTAAACGTAACAGCGGCCTATATTAATGATTGTTGAACTTTTTGAAATAAAATCTGAAGCCATATAAGGTTACCATAATTAAAAAACTTAGTAACTCCAATTACTTTTTGCATGCGAATACAAACTTATTTTTATAAAGATTTTTTTTAAATGGGTATTTGATGGGATATAAATTATCTTATTTCTCAACAACATGACATTAAATTTTTATAAAACACTATGGGCCACTTGCAGATAAATCTCCGCGATAAATCTCTATTTATCCCAAATATTGATTTAAAGATAGGAGTGAGCTGTAGGATCAATCGAGTTTTGGTTTAACTCTACATTAGTAATAGCGCTGGCTGTCGCCCTATCTATATATAAGAAAGTATAAAAGTATGTCTGCTTTCTTCTCACACCCAGATCTCACCGAGCTTATTTCCGTCCCGGATGTGCGAAATGGTCGTTTGTTTTTGTCGACTGACTTCCACAAAAGAGGTCCTCAATTCGTCTGTATTTTTTTATGTATATTACTCGATATCTCCGCCAAATGTGGAGCGATTTTCAAAATTCTTTATGTGTTCATTAGAACTTATTTCAAGGGTGGTCCCATATAAATTTGGTCACGATAGGTAAATTGGAAGTCGGTCAGCTAAGTTTTTAAACTTGTGATTATTTAATATTTATGTTTCACGCTTACAGCCGTTAAGACTGTTATAAAAATATAACTCTATTAAGCTTTTATATTATTTTTCTGCATCGATATAATAATATACCTAGATGCACAGTTGACGCTCAGAAAGTGGGACAGCCAACGAGTGCTTAAAATGTAAGTAAGCACTTGTTGGCTGTCAGTCGGGCGCCGACCGTTCGTCTGTGAAGATGCCTAAATGCTCTGTGAAAGAGTGCAAAAATAACACTCTTACAAAGCGCAAAACACATGGGATTTCACATTTTAAGTAAGTATAATTCCCTTACTTGATTCTTAAAACCTTAATCATGTTAAATTAAGTATTAAACGTGTATAAATAATTAATTTAACGAATACAGTTAATAAAATATTTTGGCCCTTTTAAAATCATGATTTGGAACAATGAAATATATGGAGTCGTTTTTTTTTGTAAATATATTATATTTATTTTAAATTTATGATTTTTTTTATTAATTTTATTTATTAATTACAGATTTCCATGAAATGAAATAGTAAGAGATAAATGGCGTAAAATTATTTCCGAAGAAAGGAGAGAAGAAAATTTTAAACCCAATTACTCAAGTGTGTTTTGTTCAGACCATTTTGCCGATTCCGATGGATATTATACAGAAAAAGGGATTAGGAAAATTAAAAAGAATGCTGTACCAAAAATAAAGGTGATAAATTGTCATCAGCTACATTGTCCTTAACTAATGTTTACTATTTAATTTAACAATATGTATGCTGTTGGTGTACCTATAAATAAATAAATATTGCCACATTTATTGACTTTATTTTAGATTGTCGTAACTACAAGTTTAAATGAGGCAGGGTGCAGTACAAGTGTAATAGTTGAAAAATATTTGATACAGAATTCATCAATAGCAAGCATATACTAGGTACATACTGCCATGTAAAATGACTATTTCATAATTTGCGGCTAATTCTAATAAATGTTTTCAATCAAAGTGTGCAGATCATAAAAAATTGCCAACATGAACAAAGTTGAACATTCCGCTGTCAAATAATAATTTTAATGGTTCATTCTCGCGATTTTTCATTTTTTAATATTTCATTTTTATCTTGGATTCTCGGATTGAGATCATTTATTGGAACCGGTCGTTAGGCATAATTACTACAACAGTAATTGTGGCGTCATCATTTATTGGAAACATATTCATTTCCAGGAACCAGCAATTGAACCAATAAATAATGAAGGATCACCAATACCATCAGAATTTTCATCAATCTTTAACACACCTAAGACGTTATTTTTGAAAGATAATTTGAAAGAACGCAACCAAAAATTTAAACTTAAATCTAATTTAGTGCGAAACTTAAAAAGGCAGAACAAAAGATTAAGAAAACGAAATGATAGTCTAAAAGAAATTATTAAGAATCTAAAGAGCAAAGGACGATCTTAGTGTGGGGCCAGGACTATGTATGTGACTGTTGGGTGTTATTTATTTATTTATGAATCACGCTAAGGCAAAACAGTGCTTATTTCATATTCATTACTCATAAGCTTTGTTATCTTCTAAACATTTATACTCTATCTATCTCTTAATGTAAGTAAAATTATTATAGAGATATCGCCATTCTCATCTACATTGTACGCCACGTGGTCAAAATTTCTCACAGATAAATACAAGAACTATTCGACTCCATTCAATCTTTGTCCAAGTGACTAGAATGTTTCTTTTAATAATGTCAAATTATTGTCAAATTCAAAAACGATTAGAAATTCAAAAATTTCGAATATAGGAACGTTTGAACATTCAATTTAAAAAGCTACTTTATGCCGCGTCTATAAGGTCATATTTGTGTTAATTTAATTAAATTTGTGATGTCTATTTGTTTTGTCTGTCGAGGACACTGTTTACAATGATATTTGTATGGAACTGTGCATCTAGGTATATTATTATATCGATGTTTTTCTGTGCCATAAAATGTAACCAGTGCAGTGTAATCATTTTGATCACTACGACCATCGTTCGTTGTCGACTGTACCGGAGAATTATGAAAATCACTGCTAATTGCTGTAATTGGTCGCAGTATCCGAAGTCCGAACGTGCATTGGTTGGCGTGTAAAATCTGTACAAACTACAAACTCGTTTGATATAATCATGTTAGCCTTGAATGTGCCAACAACATGGAACCACGTTTTGAGTCTAGACTTAAATTTAAAAAATCAAACTACCACGAGATTGAATACAACATTTAAAAATACCTAATTGGGTCAAGGGGTAATTTTCACGCATTTTGCTTTAGAAATTTAAATCAATGATTTTTTTCGAAATGCGCAGGAATTTCGTCCCAGGATTAAAATACCTCAGAGGGTAAGCGGAAGTTGTACTGCACCCAAGGTTTGGTGTTATCCAGGCCACGACATGATAGAGGTCTAAAAATGGCCGGCACTAACCCCACTCAGCTGATGTGATTTTTCGAAACAAGACTTCAGAGTATTTAATTGCTACGGCTTATTTTTACAATGGAGTTGCAACTACATCGGTCGGTGTCATGGGTTTATTATGATAAGCATGAATAGTTAACTGCACTTCTTGCACTGGTATAATTTACAAAATGTGAGTATGCCTTCTGGTATATATTATCAACATCATTAGCCATTATATATAATAAACATACATTTAGATACATTTAAAGAACAACGTTCACTTCTTTACACACTGTCACTTCCTTCAAATTATTTGTCAATTCCTATCAGTATCCATGCTTTTTAGGCGATTTTTTCTAAGCGGACCAATGAAACACGTTCGTAGTTCGACCGATATACTCCGATGAAAAGCCCCGAAAGTTCAGCTATTACAATGCTTCCTTTCATGTCCATCTTCATTGAAGTTCATGGCATAAACCCACATCACTTTTATGTATAATAACAATAGTCACTTCAAACTATATTATTTTAAACATGTCAAGCGACCGTATGTACTGTTAGAATTTCTGTCAAAACTCTAATTATAATAGTAACTAAGCAAATACTATTTTAATTTTAGTTTTTAATAATAGGGAACTTGCGTGTAATTTTTTTATTGGTTCATTGCAAAGAACTACGTATCAAATAAACACACCAGAAACAAAAACATAAAAATATGCACAAATCATTTAATTATCGCAAGTCTAAATATGACTTACAAAACCCCGCGCTAAAAAAGGACGTGACGTCACAGCTTAAAAATGCCTTTTTGTTGACATCTTATTTGACACTGACGGCTAGTGACATTGTCTGGAATGACGTTTGAACCGCTATAATTGCCTATCGTTTAAAATTTCCCCATGCCGAACAAAAAATTCCCCAAAAATGTTGAAGCTATTTCATTAAATAACGAAGTAAGAATAAGTTGCACTCTTGAATCCTGAGCGGAGAGGTGGGAAAGTTACATGAAGAAAATAATTTGGAAAGAGGAGGACCTCCGAAATCCCACTCATCAAGTACCATACTAAACATAACAACAGTTTTCCGCAAAATTGGGAAAAATACCCCAACGTGGAAACACTGCCTAATGCAACGACGTCACTTGGGTTTTGTAATAACGTTCCATTACACGTAATTTCTAATTAAGATATTTTGTAAAATATCAATTATTTTATACTACAAATTTCATCATAGCACATTTCAAGGTTTTGTTTATTGATTTATCAACACAATTTCTCGTTATAATTTTCGTGCAAGTTCCCCATTGGGCCGAGGTCTACCTTTAAAGTCTTTATTTTCATAAATATAAGGAGAACGTAGAACAATGGACCAAAAATAAAAATGTGTAGCGAAATCATGTTTTGTGTTGGTGTTTTGTGTAATGTTTTAGGACAGGAGACGGGGTTTAAGACCCAAATAATGCACCTATTTTGAAAACTCATCAGTATCCAGTAAACAATTTAAGCACTAAAGATTCCATAAAACGCATTTCAATATTATTTTATCCTCAGTCCTCACATTGACTTTGTGTATTTATAAGGATAAATGTTTGTTTTTTTATTTTGTGACGACCTGATTTGACCCACGAAATTTAATGAATACATTTATTTATTGGTCAAAATGAGAACGAAATAATTCTAAACAAGGTGTGCTTTAAACCTTGATGACGCAACATTTGATAAAAAATGAATATAGAGGTACGGAAATTAAATTTGTTTGTCCTTATATCAATAATAATTATTAAAGAGGGGGTGGCTAGCAATCTAGCAGTAAAGTTTAAAATTTCATAAGGTTCATAGTTTCTCAATAATGGAAAATTGAATGTGACAAAAAAATCTGGCTCATTGGGTCAGCTGCAGTGAATTTGAAAACCATTTATGAGGTATTTAATTATTTTTAGCACAAAGCCATTCCTATGCTAATTGCGAAGATTTACAGGTCGTATTCTGATTTTAAATCCTCGTGCTTAATAATTGATTAAAAGAATTATGTTCAATATTTATTTTTTAACTTTACCATTACGATTTAAATCGTTCTCCCTGTATATGGAATTGTTATTGGTACCAACTTTATAAAACACCCGGTATATTTTAAAATATCAACAACCATTATTTCGCTAAAATGTGGGGTGTTGTACCTGCGGCCCTCTCCTAGATCCGACCCTGACTTTAATATGACATGACATTTATTTTAAATAAAAAAAAAATGATTTATAATTATAAAAGCCTTAAAAAATGTTGTTTATATACAGTGTAGACGCATGCTTACACGAGTTATACGTAACGAATCGTCTGCATAAGTGGCGAGTGGCGGAACACATCAATTTTGCATAATGACCATCTGCTGACATCCACTGTAGGGTGGTAGTTAATCAATCCAGCCGTTTACGCGACCCATCATTATGCGATTGTACTGTCGCGCCTTACAGCTTACGAGGTACAGTCAATTGGGCACTTGACTATAGTAACCAATATCAATGAATTTCTGTAGGAACATACATTTATCATCAGAATAACGTATGCAATAGGAATTTGTCAAAAATACTCCAAGAATAATTTTATTTTAGTAATTTAAATACTTAATTTTTATCTCTGAGTCACGTGACTGTAAACACCAATCACGATGCGTGATGTCAGATTACTCACTTTTCTTGTTTATTTGTTCCACAAGGGCCTAAGATCTAAGGTCTTACTGCCAGGTTATTTGTATTTTTTTTTTCGTATTTTTTTTAAATTTCAACTTAATTTCAACGCGGATGTGATCGACGATCGATATCAGATCGACGAAATATCTGACCCGATTTTTTAGTTTGAATCATAAATGTTATTTCCTCAATATATTTTTTTTAATTATTTGGTATCTATGGTAAGAAACAATGACGTCATCCGCAGTTACAGTTAACAGGTAGAGTTTTGGCGGCAAACTAAATTATACATTTTAATTTTTGCTTTTTTTTAACTAAATATATGAAAATAGATTATGAAATATTTTTTTAGATGTTTAGGATAACCTAATAAATACTTTTTAGAAAGTAGTCGGGTACTCAATTGTCTAGCAAAGTTTAGTGAATGGGAATCGAACAATAATCTTTACTCTAAAGTTCAATCGAATAGCGAATAATGCGTCCTCGGTGGCGTAGTTATATTTCAGTACGATTACCGGCCTGAAGTCTCGGGTTCAATCCACAATAACCGCGAATGAAACCATCGCGTCAGTTTGAAATCGCATTATGATCCGTGCATTCATTGCTAACTTAACTAAGGGCCATTTGCAGCACCGCAATAAATCTCTATTTATCTCAAATCTTTATTTAAAGATAGGAGTGAGCTGTAGGATAAATCGAGTTTAGGTGTAACTCTAGATTAGTAATAGCGCTGCAAGTCTCCCTAAGTTTCGAACACCAGAGACGATTTATATTATAACTGGTCTCTGATCGAACACGTATTATTTAATCTAAAATAGTTTTAATTATAAAAAATATAAGCTATACTGTTGATAATAAGACAAGTCGCAAAATTTCCTATAAAAATATTTACAATAAGGTATATTTATACATGGATTATAAGCTGTGACACCCACGTTTCATGGCGGGTACACACTGTCCGAACGAAGACAAATGAATCTATACCTGTGGGCTTAGACGAGTGGCTTATGCGCTAGTCGAATAGAATAATAAATGTATGGGAATGACATAAAAGTACGCTGTATGCGGCGTCCTCTTATGTCATCCCAATACATTTACTTTCTATTCGACTAGCGCATAAGCCACTTGTCTAAGTCCGCTGTTGCGTTCACATAAACAAATTTCGCTGTTGTGGGAATAATATTATTCGTTCGCCTTCCTTCGGCCTGGTGTGTACGCGCCATTAAAGGAAAAACTGATCATAGGTCACATTGGTTAATCTAAGTTTTGTGAAACAAATAAATGATTATGATTATGATTAAGTTTGTAACATTCAAAAATAGGCATAATAAACATTACCTGCCCTAGAAAATAACCATTTAACATTTCTGAACCCATGATTACTGGGGTATATCAAGTTTATTGATTAATAGTTTAATAAAAAACATATTTTAATATTTGTAATTTTTTGGTAGATATAATTATTAGTAATATGCTGAATTGGTATTTTTTTATATAGTAGAAACTGGCCAACGAGCAGATGGCTCACCTGATGGTAAGTGATCTCCACCCCCATAGGCACCCAAGACACAAAAAACGTCATGGGTGCATTGCCAACCTCCTAAAAGGATGAAATGGAAGAGACGGGAAAAGGGATTGGGAAAGGGAGGGGGCTGGGGGAAATGGGCCTAAGGAAATCTTCCTCAGAGGAATCGCGACAGCAAGCTACCACTTTGACGTCAGTTGTCTGAGACAGTGGTATCAAAGCGGTCGAGCCGGCCCTTCCGTGCTGTAGACGTTACTGTCTACAGCGTGGCTGTACCACATAAAAAAATTGATATCTAAACGCATTAACAAAACTATAAGAAGCTGATGCATAATTAAAAAAAGAAAAATAAACACAAAGGGAAAAAATATATCTAAACATTATTACAACATCCAAAATAGACAATTATAAAAATGTATGGACGTACCTCTTTTTTTGTTTAACTTAGGTAACTTACCTTAGTAGCTTCTTTTTAACCTATTTACTTATTTTGAATAAACACCTTACCATTTTTTTAATCAAATTTTTAAAGTGTCAGTTACTCGCCTGGCCTTAGCCTCATTCGGACGAGCGTTTTTTCAACGCGCTTTAAAAAAGCGTTGAAATGGAACATAATTATAAGTTTTAAATATTGTTATTCATACGTCGCGCCGGCGTTTTACAACGCGGCGTTTTTTTTTGGGCGGTATGTAGAATATACCTACCTTATTGCAAAAAAGACAAGAATGAATTTGAAGCAAACGTATGATCAGACATGTTGAAACGCTTTTTTAACGCGCGTTGAAAAATCTCTCGTGCGAATGAGGGCTTATGTATTTTTTTCAATGACAATGCATGATGGCCAGTTGTTTAATAGTTAGATGTCACTAAAAATTCATGAACACATTTAAAAATATTGAATACCAAAAACTTCTATGTATCACTAGACAGGCTATTTGGTAGATTGAAATTGTGCACAAAGTTTCCATCAATTGACTGCAACTCACTATAAAGATCTACCCTTTTCCTTAGCTGTTATACATCAAACATTCGCCGTAATGTGACACAATTTTACTTCTAAAAAGCTTGTTTATTAGCAAAGACTTCTATGTATACTACTAGACTGGCTGTTCGGTACATAGAATGTGCGCACTAAGTCTCTGTTAATCGACCTCAACTCACTATAGAAATCTGCTCTTTTCCTTAGCCGTGAAACGTCAAACACTCGCCGTCATCTGCCACATTTTTCTTCGAAACAGCTTGTCTAGTAAATACGTAGAAGTCTTTGTTTATTAGTATACATAGAAGGGCGTTTAAATTCTTTGCATAGAAGTCTATGTTGAATACTATGACATGTCAGAGTCTTTGCATGTCATTTACATCGCTGGGGTGCTGGTCTACCATAGGAAGCGATGTATGTTATACACAGCAAGGTTCCTTACCATGATGCGCCACAATTCAATGAATAGCTAAATGATAATTGAGCACATACCTTTGAGGGACTGCAGATACTCATAGATGTGCGGCGCCGCGTAATCTGAAGGCATCTTCCCCTTGGTGTTCTTCACGAACGGATCAGCCCCATGTTCAATTAGGAACTTCACCATCTTTAGGTTGCCAGACGTAGTGGCGTCGTGGAGGGGGGTGTCGTCGTCCAACCCTTTCGCATTCACATTAGCACCACCATTCACAAGAACTACTACTACTTGATACCATCCATAGCTGCAAGCTTCATGAAGTGGTGTCCATCCTAAAATTTTATAGCCGGTGTATATGTCATGGTCTAACTACAGTTGCACGATTGCCATCTCCTCCTACTACCCACTAAAGTGATGTCCAATGTTTGATGTACTTTAGCTGGTATGAAATGTGAGTGTTCATATTTTTACAAAGACTAAATACGGAATTGACACAAACTACAACAACAAATAAAAGCATAACAGGTATGAAGCTAGCAAAAAAAAATAAAATACAATTAGCATAAGGAATCTGATACTTATCATATACCGGTAGATTCATTGATGTGTTAAAGAGCCCCTACCTAGTGGCCTATTTTCTGGATAAATATTTTAATTTGAAAACCATACTTATATACACTTAATACTTATAATAATTTTAATGTCTAAATGATTAATTAGTAGATATACATAGGGCCTTATTTATTTATAAACACATTTTAGTTAAGCAAATTGTTAAGAATAGTCTGTAATTTTTTTTGTGTCACATCGTTTGAAAATAAATGGGACAGACTATTCTTAACAATTTGCTCAGCTAAAATGTATTTTATAAGTAAGGCCCATAATGTGTATAATAATTGTAGAAAAATAAATATGACACAAATACAATCCTAGATGTTTGTTTAGTTTCCTAAGCCTGTGAGGACATGTCACATGGTTAAAAAAACGTTGCTATAATTGGACATAGTTTATAAGAAAGGTCACATCTATAAAAATAAGTTTTTACTCATTTTCTAGTATAATACTAAGAAGGTCGGGATAGCACCAGGCAGAAAGAAAGAAAAAAGATTGGTATCTTAAACATTTTTTTTCTAAACAGATTTTTGTCCAATAAACTTTATCTTCCTAATTACTTCAGTGGTCTAAATCCAAATATTCTTCTTGTCCACAGACATTTACAATGTCAAGCAGTTTATACACATACAGACATATTGTTATTAGGTACTACTAGCTTTTGCTTGCAGCTTCACCCTACGAAAAAGTGTTTTTTATGTTTCCAGGATCCAAATTTTACACCTAAATGTATCTCATGAATCACTCCATCCATTGATGAAAATCACATCAAATCTAATATTATGAACGCGAAAGTTTTTAAGGATATATGGACGTTAGTTACTCATTAGGGCCACTGGCAGCTCCATGATAAATTTCCATTTATCTCAAATCTTGATTTAAAGATAGGAGTGAGCAGCAGGATAAATCGAGATAAGGTATAACTCAAGATTAGTAATAGTGCTGCCAGTCATCCTTAACCCGTCCGAAGCTACATAATGCTTCTAGCTATATGTTACATAAGCGTAAGGGCTATCGGAGGCCGAGCCGCCCGTGACTATTTAATGCAAAAACTACTAAACAGATTTTGATGGAACTTTACAGTTATATAGATTATAAAATATCACATTGATACATAGGCTATTTATCATGTAATAATGTATGGTTTTCTTGGATATTTCCATGTGGACGAAGCTGCGGGCAACAGCTAGTCACAAAATAAAAATTAGCTTCAATAACATTGTGAATTTCAATGACAATGAAAACAACTTTTTATGGTGTAATCTTTTCAAATGTTGAGTTGTTTTTGAATATTATGGATGGGTTTATATTGTGCATAAAATAATCACTAACCAATTAGAAACACAGTTCATTAATAATTATTCTCCAAGGAAAAAACTATCTATATGCAATACCCAATACTGAGATTAAGGGTGAAAATGGTTCCAGAGAGAGCTGGCCACTTACTTTTTACCTGGCGTTATCCCGGCTTAGTACCAGCAGCCGCCTTCCTACTTAAACGCTTCCACTTCGTCCGATCTGGAGCATCCTCCACAGTAAGATCATTGACTCTCATATCATCCTCCAAAACATCCAGTCAGTGCTTTTTGGGTCGTTCGCGGGGACATCCCCTATTATGATCTGGTCCAGACACTTGTGATCAACATACCCCTAGGTTTCTCAAAACGTGACCATACCATAGAAAACGACATTTTTGCAGTTTTTGTGTCATGTAGCGGCCACCAAGACTACCATAAATAATAGTAGTGAACTATATGCAAAGTTCCTCTTTAACCCAATGACAAAAGGTTCCAATCAGATTTGATTACTAATACCTGTTGCAAGCAACGATAGCTCAGTTGCGAATGGTACGGACTGCCGAGACAAGTGTTGGAGGTTCGAGACCAACTCCGAAATGGGGCATACACCTCTGACTTTTCTATGTCAAGTGTATTTTCATTGTGAAATATCGCTTGTTATAACAGTGAAGGAAAACATTGTGAGGAAACCTGCATACCAGAGATTTCTTCCCAGGAATTTCAAAGGTATGCGAAGTCTACCAACCCACATTAGGCCAGCATGGTAGACTAAGGCCTAACCCCTCTCATTAGTAGAGGAGGTACGTGCCAAGCAGTGGGACAGTATTACAGGGCTATTATTATTTTATTTTTACTACTACCTGTTATAGAATTTTATTAGTCAAAACATTCATGACATGACCTGAGAGCTTCGATAGTAATATAACAAGTTAATAGTAGAATATAATATATACCATAATGTTCTTAATTATACAATATATACATCATAATCACATTAATACATCCCTTACATACTAGTTATATATTTGTTTGTAGTAGTTACTGATTTCTTAAGTTTATGCGGATATTATACATTGAAATAAAACTATTTTTACGGATTCTATCATGATTAGGTTTTAATTTTTATTCCCAACGTTTCGAAGGCTTTGCAGTCTTCGTTGTCACGGGTCAGAAACGTCGGGAATAAAAATTAAAACCTAATCGTGATAGAATCCGTAAAAATAGTTTTATTTCAATTGTAGTAGTTAGTTTGAGTTGTACACTATGATGAATTCCTAAGGATGTAAACTATCATAGTTAAACATATATATGCTTAACTGATCATATGGTCAGACGCCTTTTATTGTGTTGTTGATGTTATACCAATTATGTTGTGATTTCCTATTCTTAGTCTGAGATATTGATCTTACATATGTACTTGTGTTTTAAACATAATATTTGACCATTTGCAAGTTTTAATGCATTTTTATGACACTCTTTTACATAAATTCATCAGGGAAATGTTGATTGTCCATCCAATGTTGTGTGATGACATCATTACAAAAGTAAAACGCTGCAAATTGACTTACCTGCAAAGTCTGGCATGTCCGGATCTTGACCTTGGTCAAGGAGCTTCTTAACTTGATCATGGTCTCCTCGTATAGCTGCCACGTGTAGCGGTGTCTCCCCACGTTCGTTGCGCTGCTGCCTTGTTCGTTTCCTCTCTTCTGCTGGGGTCGGAGCGGCTGAGCAGGAAAATGGCGGGAATTCATTATTTATCACCTCGCAAACACCACTCACTTAAAGTATTTCATCAGCTAACCTGGAGGAGCATCCTGGGAAGATATTTGCATCACCAGAGCTAACTGTTGCCGCTCCGACATGGGCGCTATGACTTGGGCCCGTGACGCGCCGTCCGGCCCGCGCCCGGAGCCCCTCGACCGCGACGTCGATGGCATGCTTCGGGCATAACCACACTCCTAAACACAATACAATAACTTTCAACGCCACGCAACACAAAGAACGAGAAAAGATACACGGATCACTAACGCGCCAATACTTATATCAAGATGCGAATCGTATGTGTCTTACCTACAGCGCTAAATCGAAAGTAGTTTTTAATTCATTGTTAGAAGATCATAGCGTTACATCACTCAATAAACAGAAAACAAAAATGTACAGTTCAGCATTGCAAATTCGTGAAAATCCCAAAAAAATCAGAAGGTAATCATAATCAGTAACTCGCAGACAGTCAGAGTCAGACAGACATTTCGTCGAACGAGACAACGAAATGTTGTGAATACAGGTTTGTCTATGGTCAATATTGAATCAAGAAAACTGTGACAAACCATCAAACTGAGATTTTTTTTGTAAATTCTTGTGGCTATCAAATAATATACTTAGGTCTTCCGGAATTTTAACGAAGTGTTTATATTATGGTGATTACTGATAATTTTTGAGTGTCATTTGTCATCACTTTCCGCCTGTTGTCAAGTCAAGCTGACAATATTGTACATCAAGCTACAATACACGTCAATATAAAGGCTGATTTGTTTTCAAGATGTCTGACTAGCTATTTTTTTGAGTAATGGGTTTATTAAACACTGTCGTTGGCAAAATCATCAAACTTTGATGGAGGCCATATTTTTTAAATAAAGAAGAAGAAGAAAGGCTGATGTTTTATAATTAGCAGTACAATAGATATGAATTAAAGAAAACGAACTAGAATATTTTGCCACTTCTCAGATAGGTAGTAAACGTTTATGGAATTGGTTTCTCAAAACGTTATAGTAGCAATTAGCATAATTATTAATGTACAAAATTGTATATTCCATATTCACCACCCCATTTGATTTTATGTTACAGAAACTATTTAAATTTTCTCAATTTACTGCGAGACGTACCTAGTCGAGGATCGTTCTTACCGCCTATTATATATAGCTCTATAATGATCATAATCAACGCCACCTCATAGTTTCTAGCAATCACTAAAATGTGCTGAAATGATGTGCATTTACTTCCTAGACAAGTACCCATATTTGGTCAGGTTCATTATGATTTTTAACCGACTTCAAAATATGGAGGTGATCAATTCGTCTGTACTTTATAAGTATGTTACGCGATATCTCCACCAAATGTGAACTGATTTTCAAGATTATTTTTGTGTTCAATAGAGTTTTTCCAAAAGTCGTCCCATAAAAATTTGTTCTCGAGCATTAAAGATAAGTTTTAAACTTGCGATTTTTGTAACTGCCTATACAGAAAAAAAATCAGATATTGTATTATAGCATAGATTTGCTGTCTTGATGTATTGTTTCCACTAAATTATACGAGTATAATACGGAATTTAAAGAATTATACTTATGGAAGTAGGTAATTTTTGGGAAGGAAAGTGTATTCATTAACAATGCATTAATTTAATATTTTATATAAAATCGTTTTATCTAAAAAAATTATGAAGTATTCTTGTAATTAAGAAGGGAAAAACACAAATAAAAATGATACAAATCAATATGATAAAAATAAAAACAAATCACGATAGAATCCATAAAATACAACTAGTTTATAGTTTTATTTGAATGTATAAAACTTTTTTTTAATTTTAACCAATTTCTATTGTCTCGATTTTTTCTCCCGATACAATGAAATGATTCTGACACGAAACTAAGTTGGTCAGAACAATATTTTTTTTTATTTTTATGTTCAAACTTACATTTGGGCCCTCACCAAAAAACTAAGTATACCTAAATTATTTTAACAAAAATAGATAAAATTCCTAAGACGGTTTCTCTGTATCTCATAAACTTTCTGATTTTCTCATTCTTTCTTTCTTTCCATCTGACGTTATCCCGGCCTTCTGCCAGGGTCCGCCTTCCTACTTAAACGCTTCTACTTCGCCCGGTCTTGAGCATCCTCCCTAGTGAGGCCATTCCATCCAGAACGTCCAGCCAGTGCTTTTCCCCATTCTGTCCCAGTAAAAAAGCACCTGTATTTGTGTATTATATATTTTTTTTATTGATTGTGTCAGGAATACTTTGCTTAAAACCATAGACAATATGTATTGAATCAGTTCAGCTTGAAAGAGATTGCGATTAGTGAGTGCTAGCCTAACTCTAAGATTCACTCAATTTGAGGTTACATTCAAAATAATGTTAAAAAGGGTTGCATAATTTTTGAAGCAAGTAAAATAAGATATTTATTATTTTGGAGATAATAATTATATTTCAAAACACAAATTAGGACACAACAGTCCTTTATCATCAAATGATAACTTTCATGTATTACAATACGTTTTATAATTCGTGAAAATCAGTTTTTGCAATATTCTTGGTTGTTTTGATGTTATCAAAAATATAAAAAATGTGGCGTCCTTCGCGTAATATATTCCAGAAAATTGTCATTCCTTCGTTTAAAATAGACGGAAAACTATCGAAAGTATTATTTTCAACACGGAGCCGGCCAAGGTCGACCGCAAAGTTGACTGTTGTGAGTGCCAGCATCGGCGTTCTCATCGGAGCGGGCTACGGAGGTTATACCCACTACAAAGTTAATGTTAAAAAAAGCGCGGCCAAGGAACAAAACGAGGAGTATGCCTTTTTGAAGGAAGCGCCGGAGTACAAACCGCATTATCGTGTAAGAATACATTTAATTTTAAGTAGCATATTATTACATGTACAGATAGTGTGCAGTCTGGTTAAAGCAAAAGTAAGCAAACGCTTTTAGGTTCATTATAGCTTTTAGATGCATAAAAAAATGTGTGTGTGTGAGCTTGTGTTATGTTATGTTAAAAAGTGTGCATGTCAATGCTTTCTTGACTTAGGGAAATTCCTTTACAAGCTGAGCTTTTTCTCTCTGAGTCGTAGTTCAGAAGTATCAGGATTAGATCTAAGAGGTCCTAGGCAGTACCGTCTACCATAAGGGAACACGGGGCTCATGCCCAGGGCCTCCCGACCATACCCCCCCCCCCCCGAAAGGCTGAGACTACTTACATTCTACACCTGGGGTGAAAACGCGCCATTACTATTCCCAAATGGTGAGGCGTGCAAAGGAAGGTGCGAGCATGTGTATGAGATATACTTTCTAAATATGAATGTATGAACTAAGTTCCATAAAAATAAGGTCACCAGACTACAATAAGCTTGGTAACCCCTGTCTTACACGATCTTTTTACTCTCAAAGGGGCCCCTGAATTCTTGTATGCCCAGGGGCCCATGAATGTCTTAAGATAGCCCTGGTCCTAGGATGACTTGCAGGACTTAGATAAATCTTAGATAAATAAAATTAGATTTAATATAAATCTAGATTTGAGATAAATCTAGACATATATTAAATCTAATTTTAGATAATATCTAGATTTCAATATACATATGTATAGATGGAAGTTAAAATTAAACATAATAATACTGCTATAAAATGTGGTGGTAACCCCCAGATGGGTTGTCATAATAAGGTGTGATTACTTTAAGGGTCTAAAGAACATTGGTACCTTGGTAACATTTCAAATAATGGTCTCTTTTGTTGAACTAATGTACTTTTATGCTCTAGAAATGTGTGACAATACAGAGGCTATTATGTTACAAGGTCAGTTCAGTACATGACTCAGTACAACTAAAGGCGTGTCTCCTGCACTAGTTTTTCTCGAAACATTACACAAAAACACATACGCAAAACAAAACATGATTTTTAGATGCCATCTGCTCGTAGAACAATGGACCATAGATAAAAATGCATGTTTTGTGTAATTTTTTAGTGTAGGAGACACGGCTTTACACTATGGCAATTTTTGAAAAAAAACAGATACATAACTTCAACTAGATAGCGGCACAAAATACATAAACTCACGCCTAAGAGGGTAGGCAGAGACAATATAGAGAACTAGAACACCCACATGTGAATGAGCTCAATTCAATATTATAGGAAATGTGTGTGTGGTAGTTCACTAGTGCGCCTCTGCCTACCCCTTGGGGGATACATGAGCTTTTGTTATGTTATGTGATAGAAAGCGAGCCTATTACTAAATTGAACACAAACTCCAAACAAAATACTAACAAACTTACGCCCGAATGGTCAAACGCTACTCAACTTTATCGGCTTTTAACATTCATTTTCGCCATACAATTTTGACAGATAAGGTGGCCTTAAACGACTTAAGGCGACCTTAAGTGTATGAACATTCGGCGGTTAGTTTTAGTTATTTATTACCAAGATTTTACGGCTCACATTTCAAACTATTAAAAGCTGTGTTTACGTCTTGATATTTTTACTGCGTGGCGAATTGTATTTACGCGATAAAATTTTCCTCAAGCTGACTCATAATCTGCGTCTCGCTTTTACCTTTACCAAAGGTATAATCACGAACGTAAAAAAATTTCGGCCCATTCGATCAGTCGCCGCCATTACGTGTCGATAGATTGAATGGGCCGAAAACCTTGCTTCACTTTCAATGTCCCTGCGCTCCGTCCATCTTTTTTTTTACGTCCGTGGGTATAATGTAATGTGAAGTTATTTTTTTATATTTGAAAAGGTATGCTTAGGTGGTTTGGACATTTCCAGAAGATGGATGAAAGGCGATTTACGAAAGGTATTTATCCTGTTAAAGTGAATGTTAAGGCCAGAAGAGGGCGCCTGACGTGATCCTATATGGATCAAATAAGCGATCTCCGTAAAGGGCAAGTTTGGAGTACCCTACACCGGTAGGATATGTATGAAATGATGCATGAATGTGGACGAGGCAAAACAGGTGTGTCAGGATTGTAGTTTGTTGCGCTCAATTGTCTCTGCCTATCCCCATGAGATGTAGGCGTGAGGGTGTATGTATGTATTATTTGTGCTAGGGTTGACAGCAGCAGTACCAAAGCGCGATCCACTCTGTCTCTCTAAACTTTCTTTCTACCAGCCCTTATTCCATCCCCTGGAGGAAGGCGCATCACACTGTTCCAAGCATGTTGCAGAAATTATTTGGTTTAGTTTTTACGACCGACTGCCTGGCTGTCGTCAACCACCTCTGAGGGATCCAGCCCTGCAAATCCTGTTTCTTTATAACCATTTCACCTATTTAGATAATGATATGGAGTGGTCTGTAACCAGTACGCCTAGGTTCGACGCTTAGGTTGATCAAATATTTGTTTGTTTTATAAGTTGCCTAGTATTGGTAATGTTGCCCCATAAGATATAAATTTGCTCAAAATCACATCAAGATAGAAATTCCGAAGTTATCATCAGTCATAGGACGTCCACTGCTGAACATAGGCCTCCCTCAAAGATTTCCAGATCAACCTGTTGGAAGCGGCCTGCATCCCGCGCCTTCCTGCGATCTTTATCAGGTCGTCGGTCCACCTTGTAGGTGAAGTTATACTATTAGCGAACTTCATAAAATTGTCAAACCAGTAATTGAGCATCTAGCACTTACATAGGCACTTTTATTTCTGTTCGGGCACTAGTATAAAGTTGATGTTGTATTTTTTTTCTTAGACAATAAATATGCAAAACAAAAACTGGGTTGCGATTTTAAACTTTATTTACTTGTAATATGCACTATATGTTATTCTATTTATCAGCTCATATTGCCTTCTTATTGCAACATTTTTTTTTTAAATCTGTGACTTTCGTTGATCCTTATGTGTATTCTTTGCCCTCGCGATTGTCTGATTCTAAACTATAAATTCTGTATAAGTGCTATGCGAATGTATGTTGACAATAAAACACGTTTTTATTAGTGCTGGTGTTAATCTGCATCGTGTTATTTGTTAAAATGTGCTACTGTGTATACATTTATCTATATAAATAGTACAAAGATTATATTATTTTATGTTAAATCATACTTTGCCCATGTTTACAGTTTACTGCCAATTGCCAAAGCAAAATAAATTTAGTTAACAAATGATTACAATCATAATTGGACCGTATTATGCAGAAATTAGCCAAGCCACAAAAAAAAATTACATCAGTATGGTCTATTAATGGTTTAGAACATGTTGGCATTAAAATAAATAAAAAAAAATGTGGATTGGCTTATTTATGCATAACACGGTCCAATTATTTTCCTTAATAAAAAAATGCACTCTACTAGAGGTAGTATGGAACAGTACACCTGGCATAGTCCGTAAAATGTTTAGAATCCATGTTATCTACTGTGGCCAAATTAACATAAAATGAATAAGGATAGAAACTGATAGTCGCCTCCTTGGTCTAATGGCAGCATGTATTGGCTGTGGACTGGAAGGTCCTGGGTTCGATTCCCAGGTGTGGACTGGATCCACCTGATAGGTATTGATGTCATGCAGTCAGCCGGTCGTAAAAACTAAGCCAAATTATTTCTGCAACATGCTTGAAAGAGTGTGTTGCGCCGACCCCACATTAAGATGAGATAACGGCAGGTAGAAAAAAAAGTGATGCTCAGTTGATTCATGTTTGTACCTGACTGTTGTCACACTTGGAATTTTGAGGGGAAGTCTGACAGGGTGGGCGTTGCTTGTTAAAATTATATTCTCTAGAACTATGTTTGTTGGTTCAAAGTGTTGTGGTTTAATGTATCAAACTTCAGTGAATATGGACAGTATAATGTGAAAACTAACTAGTAATCTTCGATGAGTTTTGCTTGGCTGGCTTTGTTCGGTCGATTCGCCGAGTGAAGGTCATCTGAGGGGTACCGCACTGGAAGGAATTACCGCCATAATCCCAGCAGGGCCTTGAGATCATCTACATCTAGGTCTTATGGTCATTGTGAATACATAATTGCTCTATTTACCTTGACATTGACTAAATCATCGCTTTAACATGTGTGTACCATTGTTTTAGATAATTAACGACGCCGACTCAAGCAATCTACAACTGGTACTGTTCCAGTACCGAACATGTCCGTTCTGCTGCAAGGTCCGTGCATACCTGGACGCCCGCGGCATCAGCTACGAGGTGGTGGAAGTGGACGCGGTACTACGGCAGGCCATCAAGTGGTCCGGATACAAGAAAGTGCCAATCTTGCTGGCCAAAGTCGATGGGGGATATCAGGTAACATTTAGTTTTCGCAACAGTAAAATACGTATAAACTTTTGGTAAATTTTCTGAATCCTTCCAATTTTATATATTAGATAAGCTCACGCCTGTATCGCCGAAGAGGTAGGCAGAGGCGCATTAACAAACTAGTACACCCACATTTCGCCGAGCTTTGTTTCGTCCCAGATGCTATAGGGGGTGAGCCTATCGCCATATCGAGCACAAATTCCAGCTTCCGGACTAATATGGAAAAATACAATATCACTGGCCGACCCGGGGATCGAACCCAAGACCTCAGGACGGTAGTCGTACCGAAATATCACCACGCCACCGAGGCAGTCCTGCTAATATTATAAACGTGAAAGTATTATGTATGTATGTTTTTACTCTCTCACACACAAACTACTGGATTTTTGATTAGCCTATGGTGTTCTGTTTCAACATATTGTCATAATTCCAATCCCAGGAAAATGAGTGATATCAAAAAAGCATGAATATGTTTTCATTGAAACAACCCTTTAAATTAGCGGTCGGCAACACGTGGCCCGCGAGTCGCATGCGGCCCGTGAAATCCTATTTGCAGCCCGTGAAGTCCTATTTGCAGCCCGTGATTGTTTTGTAAATTAGTCATAAATATCTAAAATGTTATAGATTATACCTCTATAGATAGAAAATATGAGTTGAGGTCCGCCTTCACTGTATTTTGCCCCCTTGTGGCCCCTGCCTGCCAAAAGGTTGCCGACCACTACTTGAAATGATGGGTTCGTGCTGGTTCTACAGTATAGGTTCACATTATGGGCCTTATTTATAAAAACCAGTTTAACTGAGCAAATGGTTAAGAACTTAAGAATAGTCTCTCCCTTTTAATTTCAAACAATGTGATACAAGGAAAAAAGTGACAGACTATTTTTAGCCATTTGCTCAGCTAAAATGTTTTTATAAGTAAGGCCTTATCCGTTAATTGGTAATGTATGATGAGTTTATATTTTCCAGCAACTACTAGACAGCACTGCAATTGTATCAGTCCTTGAAACATACTTACAAGACAAGAGCAATCAAATTAGAGATATAATAAAGTTTTATCCTATTACAAAATATGTTAACGATGCTGGTAAGGACTGCACGGAAATCGCAAATAAATACTTTATTATGCACAATGCTGTAGCGCAGAGTGAAAAGGAAAAAGCCAATGAGACGTGAGTATGACACAAATTATTATACGTTTAGAATGATCTTTGAATAGCAGCTTTTAAAATGAGTATTAAAATTGTTTTTGTGGAATACATTGTATATTTGTCGACTGCCTCGGTGACGTGGTGGTATAGCGTACGCGGTACGACTATCGACAAGAAGTCTCGGTTTCGATCCCCGGGTCGAGCAAAATTGTATTGCATTATTCAGTATAAGCCTGAACTTTGGAATTTGTGCCTGATATGGCGATAGGCTCGCCTAATTAAGTTCGGCGAAATGTGGGTGTTCTAGTTCAACAATGCTCCTCTGCCCTATCCCTTCGGGGATACAGGCGCGAGCAAAGTATTTATTATTGTACATATTTTAGTACAAGCAAAAATATGTTGGCGCTACATTAGTTATCATTTTGTGAGGTGTTCTTTACCCGTGTATTGCTTACAAATACAATGTAATATAATGTATAGGGACGCACGTACGAAATATACAAAGCTCAGTTAACTTGAATTTGATTACGAGCAGTGTCGCATTGTATTTAAAGAGACTTTTTTTTGTTATCGTGGGGAAAAATGTGTTACCACTTCCGCCACACCTGGGGGTAGCGTAAAGGTTATGTCGGATTCACCGGTCTTCCAACCCAGCGCCATAATGCCCGGGAGAGATGAAAAACATCCGTACGACACTGGGCCGAGTCCCTAACACTATGTACATTGTATATTATGGTATATGACGATGTATGCATCGTCAATACCCACTAAAACCCTGCGATGGCCCTCTTCGGCGCTTTAGAGACGGCCCCAGGTTAGCCTAGGCGAGAAGCGCCCAGGCTTAAGCAAATGGTGGGCGGGAGTGCATTACATAAGTTAAAGTTATACGTAATTCGTATATTAAAGCATTTCAATGGTTGGGAAAATATTTTGCATTGATACCCCTTTTTTTCGTATTGCTGACTCTAAACTAACGTATAATATATGTTTCCAGTGAGGAACGCAAATGGCGGCAGTGGGCTGACAGTGTACTCGTGCACACATTGTCGCCCAACGTGTACAGGACGCCTGGCGAGGCTCTGGAGACGTTCAAGTGGTTCGAGGAGGCAGGCGGGTGGCGACAAGCGTTCCCCACATGGGAGTGTGCGCTTATGGTATATGTAGGGGCTGCGGCCATGTGGATCATCGGCAAACGACTTAAAAAGAGGTAATTTTTACAAAGTTAGTACATTAGTCACATTTTCACAGCGATCTTTAGAATTGTGGTACGGACTGCCGTTACGAGTGTTGACCAACCCCAAAAGGGAGTTTTCTATGTTCCTGTTTCATTGTGAATTGGTTGCTATAGCGGTGAAGGAAAACATCGAGAGGAAACCTTGCATACCCGATAGTTGCTCCGAGGTTCGAATTCTATAAGAGTTTTTAGAAATTAAACTAGGATTATAAAAATTGTACAAGCTAATTAATAATTACGGTCGCAGCAAGTTGCTGGAAGCAGACCACTTCCAGTCGATCTTGAGGTCTTTAAGGGAGGTCTATGTCCAGCAGTGATTTCCTCTAGCTGATCATGATGATGATGATGATCATGAAATAAATCGGGCGTAAAAATCGTCATAGTCGTAGAACAGTGACGGGTCTGAAAAATTTTAAGCTTTACAGTGCATCATTTCAAATAATTATATTTGTTTTTTAAACTTTTTTAATTTTAAATATGTAGTTATGAAAATTGGCATATATCTAAAATACGTAGAGATTTTTAATGTACCTTGTAATAATATTTAGACAGTGTTGTATCCAAATATAGTGAAAAGTGAATTTTGAATTTTAGAACGGACTTTATTCTACAATCATGACGAACGGAAATAGTCTTTTCTGTCAAACAGTTGCAAAGTAGCAATGTCGTATTAGAGTTACATTTTGTGTTATATTTTATCGCTACTATTTTTCTATTGAGTAAAATATATAGTTTTTATAGCATAGGTACGAATTAAACATATAAATACAGTGATAAATTACATTTTATGACGCATAAGTTACAAACACGTGCTACATTATGTAGCACATAATACATTTAATAATAAACAATCTTTAAATAAATCTTTATAATATCAAAGAAAAAATTGCAACCAAAAACATGTTTAAAATTTCCGCGTTCAGTTTATATTTTAAATCGCTATATCGACAGATGCTGATAATAATAGTCCAAGTTTATCTACCCTAATTTGCGTTACTGCGTCACGGGCGGCTCGCCCTCCGGTGGCCCATACGCTTATGTAACATATATATGTGCCGCCCTCCGACGGGTTAATAAGAATAACAAGATATCTTCATATTCTAGGCACAATATTCAAGACGATGTACGCCAGTCGCTATATGACGCTGCAAACGAGTGGACCACGGCTGTGCAGACCAAAGGCACACCCTTCTTTGGCGGAGAGAAGCCCAATCTAGCTGATATAACAGTTTACGGAGTCCTAAGTAGCATTGAGGGTTGTCAAGCCTTTAAAGAATTGAGGAGCACAAACAAGGCCATAGCGAAGTGGTATGATGATATTAAAAATACAATTCATAACGGTATGGGCAAAGTTGTAGCGACCCATGCGTAATATAATATGTACTGATATTTATACACTGTAACAAGGCAGACAGAACAGAGTGGTTTAACTGTCATTATAAATATTCTTGTAATTTCATATGCTATAGGTGACGTAAACTGTGACTTTGTGCGTGATAATGAATTATACGATAAACGGCAGGTTTTTAAAATTATGGCTTAAGCCACTCTAGTTTTTGCGGCCAAGTTACGTCACGGAGTGAAGCCAAGCTTGTTGTAATTGTCCTAGAAAATTGTAAATGTTGACTTCTGAAGCGATCAGTTAATATCTTTCTTCATGTTTAATGTTTCATTAGTTCAGTTAAACGCTTCTGGGCTAGATGTTTTGAGTACAATACTAGGATAATTTTAACATGCGTTGGCTTCACTGTACAAGCAATATTTTAATTAGATAAAATATAACACTCATGTTACATCAATTAACTTTTCACTATTGAATATTGTTGCCTATGAAGTTGTTATTGATATGACTTGCGGCCTCTTGACGATCTCTTACAGACGATGGAAGCGGCAGCATGAACCACTTGTACATATTCGAATCACGCTCGCTAATGATTTATTCGAAACATAAAAATGCAATCGACAATCGAACTTAGTTCAAATCTTGCTACAGTCTCGAAAAAGTATGAATTGCAATTGATATTAATAACATTTAACAGACGAAGGCCGGTTTCTATAAATAACTTCTGTCGGAACGTACAGATTGATTCTATTTTAAAAATATTTAGGCGATAAGCTCGCCCCCTATCACATCTGGTATAGAAATAGGCTTGGCGAAATGGGGATGTTCTAGTTCGCTAGTTCGCCTCTGCCTACCCCTTCAGGAACACAGGCGTGAGTCTATGTATATAAAACGTTTAAACACGATGCCCTCAAAATACTGATTCATTTTTGAGATCAATCTACTGAGATTGAGGTCGTTTATTGAAATCTGCCGTTAGTCCCCACATTAAGATACGTGTTTTGTGTGACAATTCTCAAGGTCTCACATCCAGATCCGAAATATTTGCTTACCACACACCCACTTATCTCGGTGCGGGGATCGAACCTGTAGCCCCACGTCTGTCTCGAGGCGTACTGCGCCACGCTTCCATATGTCACAAATTGCATAGACTCTCAAATGTCAGGGATAGTACGCGCACGAATTTATTTAATCACAAGGAATGTGAGCAATGTTGCAGATTAATAACAAATAGTAATATCGATAATTTCGATCGATAAATCGACAAAAAGTATGTTACTATGAAAAGTTTATGCAGTAGAATTGTACTACGATAGAAGACAGAGAGGGGAGAATCGTGCTATTCTTCTCAGGCGGCTGACTCTTGACACTTGATTCGAATTTGATTTCGATTCGACTTCATTTAGTAACTTAAAATTCCACCGAAGTAGTGTTAAAAAGTGCACTCATGTCACGTTAAAAATTACCAAACGACAAATTATCGAATCTACTGCAACATTAGCGCATTTTTTTAACTCGATTTCGGTGGAATTTTAAGTAAAAAAATGAAACCGAATCGAACTCAAATTCAAATCGAGTATCAAGATTTAGGGGGCAGGCCTCTTTTAATGTTCTCGCGCGTACCATCAGTTGCATGCAAATAAGAGTTGAAGGCCTATATTTATAGTATTATTTTGACAAAGATTGGTAATAAATTAAGTAGGAAATTAAACACAATTAAAGTTGTATAATTTATTGGCTATGTATAGAAACAATTTAAAAATTAAGTGTACGTCAAAAAGAAAACAATAATTACACAATTAAAGTCTTCTTTTCAAGAGTCATTACTTAAGTTTGATTTAAATATATTAGTGTACAGTGTTTTTATATCTTAATGTTGGATTATTCGTTTAAAAGTTCGGTGTTTCGCTATTTTTAATTAAAAATATACAGCTGTAAGTCTTACGAAATAAGTTCCTTATATGACGTAGTGGAGCCCTAAGAAAGGGTTTTTATAAATGCATCCCCTAAGGGGGCGTAAACGCGGGCAACAGCTAGTTATTTATAATAATATTTATTTTGGAATGTGAGAAGATGCCTAACCACTATATTATTGGCATAATTCTTTCGCCAAATCGCCATTTTGGTTTAGCTCCATACATTAGGCATGCACGTTGTTTCATAGTCATGCCAAGTCCTTATTTTTGTTTTGTCATTGGGTTTAACAAGCGACTTGAGTGTAAGCAAGCGAGAAGCCCCTGTTGGCGACGTCGGGCGGCGTGGTGGCCGTGGCGCCTTCGTTCGCGTCCGTCACCACGTACAGTACGAACGGCTTGGCACCCGCTGCGAAAACAAATATAATTTTGGGTTTTATTCGAATGAGTCACGTATGTGGTAAGACTTTTGGCAATTATGTTTATTTGCCTACATGCCTGTGGTATATGAGCACTACAAAAAAGTCTCTGAAAAAAAACACTGCCTCGGTGGCGTGGTGGTATTTCGGTACGACTACGGTTCTGAGGTCTCGGATTCGATCCCCGGGTCGGGCAAAGTGATATTGGATTTTTCCATATCAGCCCGGAGTCTGGAATTTGTGCCCGATATGGCGATAGGCTCGCCCCCTATCACATCTGGGACGGAACTAAGCTCGGCGAAATGTGGGTGTTCTAGTTCGCTAATGCGCCTCTGCCTACCCCTTCGGGGATACAGGCGTGAGCTTATGTTATGTAAAAAAGTCTCTAAACTGTTTTTAAACAATATCTACCAAATTAGTAATTGAATTAAAAAAACACAAAGTATTAATCATGGACCAACAATTACGAGTATATAGACTGTATGTGTAGACTGCGTCAATATTTTAGGCAAAATTAATCCATATTTGATCTTATGCCGCAATGACATCATCCGTATAAAATTTGCTTTCTAGAGTCGAGTTAGACTATACAGACTGAAGTACTTGCATTACATTGTCTATTTTGATCGTTGGTCTATGGCATTTATCAATTGCATTTGCGGATAATGTAAAAGCAGATATTTTTATGAGCTTAACCAGTTTTTTTACGATTGAGATAACGGGACACGAAATCTTGTTATTGACTACTTACGACTATGAATTAATGTTTTATAACCGTGTTTATATAGTATGAAACCTGGTAGTGAAATATTTGGTGGATTCTAGTATTAAATACTGCAAGCTTTATTAAAATTGTTTATTCACTTATTTCCCAATGATTAAAGAAAAATAAGACCTGGCATAACTACGAAAAAACGTGTTTATTTTGAGGCCGATTACACTATTTTAGTTGCGAGATTGATTTACATGTAACATGTCACTGTGTCATAAGACTTAAATAATGTATAAATACTTATATATTTTATTTACAATAATAGTAATTTCGGAATATGAAGAAGATGCCTAACTGCTACCTCTATATTAATGGAATCTTTCTTTCGCTATTTTGGTTTCGTTCCATACATTAGGAATGCTTCATTTTTCCGTAGTTATGCCACGTCCTCTTATTTTCTTTAGTCATTGCTTCTTTTATCGATGGTTATAAAGTAGAGATGAAACGGATAGTGTTTTGACCGGATACCGGATACCGAATATTCGGCAAGTTACAAGGCCGGAGCGCCGGATATCCGGCTACCGGATATTCGGCCTGAACTGAACCTGTATACCCGAGGTGATTCCGCATGTCCGCATGTTTCAAATGCAACAAATAGCATTAAAAAGTATTAAGACAAAAACAAGACTACAAAAAGAACACCGGACTCTCTCTACCTCTTTAAAAGCTGAATTGGAAAGTCGTTTTAAATCTTTAGGAGAGAATCCTAACTACCTAATCACTACCTTCTTAGACCCAAGGTTCAAGTCAGACTATTTAAGAGTTCTTGACACTGAAAAGGCCCAACAGAAAATCATGATAGAGTATATAAAAAACTCTTACGATGAATCACGGGCAGCCTCCGTGGCGCAGCGGGCGAGTAGCCGGCTGTGAAGAGAGAGGCCGCGGGTTCGATTCCCGCATTGAGGCAATTTTTTATGTGGCCCACAGATATTTGTTTCAAGTCTGGGTGTTGTGAGACCGAAAGTCTCTCATAGTTTCTGACACCCACGATACAGGTTATACCTAGTGTGGGGTCAGGATTAGGTGTGTGACTGTTGGGTGTATTTATTTATGTAATCTTCTTCTGACAGTAACAGATCATCGCCGTCTTCAACGCCTGCTAAACGAATAAAAGATGATGAAACTGGATCCAACTTCACACGTGTAGCTCATGTCATTTTTTGTGAATGTGTCAATGACGTTTCATTGACACAGTCCCAAATCACTATTATTATCCTTTTCTGCAAAGGCTAATAGTAGTGATTGTTTCGACCAATAAAAAACAAAATCCAATTGCTAACCAGATTGACTTTTCTTGAAAACATCTTGAATCGATCGCAATCAAGACCCATATATTTGGTCATTTCATTTGAATCAGTACCCGAAGTTGTCAAAGTTTGCTAGAATTTATCTTTCAGCACCTGACAGTAGCATTTACAGCGAAAGTGTTTTCAGAAACTGGTCTGGTGTAGGAAGCCAAGCGGAGTCGCCTCTTATCAACAAATTCGGAAAATTTGTATTATTTCACCATAATTTGCCAATTGTTAATTTTGAGTACTAAACTAATTAATAAAACAAACATTTTTGACGTGCGATTAAAAAAATAAACGGTGTCCATACCTTTGTGGTATGATTTGCCTTGTTTAAAATAATGAGATTTTTTTGAATTTTAGTATCCGGTATCCGGCCGAATACTGGATTACTATCCGGTATCCGGCCGGATAGTGAAAACAATGCCGGATAGGCCGGATAACGGATAGTTACCGGATATCCGTTTCATCTTTATTATAAAGATAATGGTTATTCTAGCAGCACGGTGTGATGACTTTGTACGAGACCAAGCTTATGTACTACGCGTAAATATTTTTGCGAATTATACTTGCCTATTTATTTTTTGGTAAATTTTTTGGCAACACAGTTATGAGTTTTCGACAGTCATCACACGGTGCCGCTAGTATTAAGCCAGGAAAATATAAAAATTGCATTTTGACGCCCATTTTCTGTGTAAGTTTGTTACATATTCATTTATTATGCATTTCATCTTAGTTGAGATAATAGCGATGTCAAATTTTAGTTATGTATACGAATAAAATGTTACAAGATTGTTATTTGCTGTATTAATTTGTGTTTATTTTGTACCCGCCATTTCTTATTCGAATTTAATAATGTTTTAGTAGTATATTCTTATGTGAATTCAGATTTTCTTTTGGAAGTCAAATTAAAATCCCAGAGAAAGAAAAAAGCAGTTTTAGCTTATTTTTTTGGGATTTATTGCAATCGTTTTGAAATAGCTATCTCCGTCTAGCAATGTTATTTGCATATGACGTAGACCAATCAGATTTGTTTTATTTTCATTTGCCCTTTTCCCACAATATCGTAGAAAGGTATTGGCTTAGTTTTTACGACCAGCTACTTGCCTGACGTCATCCCCCTCTGGAGGTTCCAGTCCCGGGCAAACCAAATAGAAAATTCGCTTGGCCCAACCTGGGAATCGAACTCAAGATCTCGATTCGCAGCACATACATGCTGCCACTAGACCAAAGAGGCGACCAATCAGAACTCTAATGCCGGGTACACACCAACCCAACGAACGTTCGCGAATCTACGCCTGTTGCATTCACACAACAGCGAAAGTTTATACCTCTATGAACATAACGCGTAGATTCGCGAACGTTCGTTCGGTTGGTGTGTATCCAGCATCAAAGATAAATATTGGCCGCTCAATCTTTTTCACACTGCGTCTGATGCCGCGTACAATCAACCGAATGAACGTTCGCGAATCGACGCCTGTTGCATTCACACAACAGAGATGGTTTGTATGAACGCAACAAGCAAATTCGCGAAGGTACGTTCGGTTTGTGTGCCCGGCATGATACTCACTCTGCACAGTGACGAATCCAAGACCGCAGAACCGGTCTGTTCCCGCGGAGAGTCCAGTAGAGACCACTGTAGGGTTGGGGATGACCACGAAGTCCGTGACGCAGGCGCCGTCGTTGACTGCCCCCACCGTGGTGCCGAGCACAGTGTTGTCAGCGCCCTCCACGTCGCCCGTCACCGTGAACGAGTATATGTCGTTACCTGTCTGTTTACAATTCATTATTATACTATAGTACGATTGGACGTATATCAGGCCCGCCCGGCCCCGCGTCCTTTTTGGTACTTAAACGGAGTAAACTGACAGATCTTAATATCACTTTCCAAAATGTTTCTTACTTTCAAAACATAGTGATTGACCTAGTACAATTTTTGTCATTCAAAGAAACAATAACTCGCCGCCAGCTTGCAAAATTAAAATTTTATTGCGTATTTTTAGAAATTTCAGCTTAACCTTTGACTAAATATCTGTGTAAATAATTTTGCGTAATTAATCACAATAGATACGCGAAATGATAACAATGAAAATCAGTACTACAGGTCTATTGGAATTATAGCCATGGTTCAATATAAACAAAACTTACAAAAGCTATGAATGTGCGGAACGTAATTTTTCTCAAATAATACTTTTATTATTTGAGAAAAATTACTTTATATTGAACCATGTTTATATTGAACCATGGCTATAATTCCAATAGACCTGTAGTACTGATCACACATTAGGCAGGAATTACGACTTTGAGTCGGACTTTAAAAAATGAAAGAATGAAATGGTTCACATAATTGAAATGTTCAAATAATCTTGATCTTTTTACCACAGCACTATTTAAATTTCATGAAAAAGTGGCAACATCCGAAATGTCAGTTTACTCCGTTTAATTAAAAATCCTACTATAGCCGATCCGCGCCACTTCGTCTGCGTCACATATGCATAACAGCCCACGCAACGGAAGCTCTTTAAATATTATACATATACCCCTTCCTCTTGAATCACTATCTATTAAAAAAACTCATCAAAATCCGTTGCGTAGTTTTAAAGATCTAAGCATACATAGGGACAGACAGACAGCGGGAAGCGACTATGTTTTACACTATGTAGTGAAGACTCATTATTACTTTTTCTTTTAAAAATAATGGCTTCCGCGCATATGAAGGTAAGTATAGCACTTATCAACTTTTCACAATGACCATGAGACCCAGATGTGGATGATCTCAAGCCTCATTATTACTCTCGAGAGGCTTGCGACATGACTTGAAGGTTGGGACGGATTGGGGGATCCCTGTGTCTGTGTCGGTCATCAGTCTGTCTTGTCGCAAGCCCTCCATTTGCTTCTTCCCTCTTAAGATTCGGAATGTGAAGAAATACGCCCATTGTTTGTCAGTGGTCACTGTTTTTTTGGACTGCACTAGAGTGTCAAAAGTAAACTACAGGTTCCAGTAGCGTACTTGTAATGGACCGTGGTGCGCGGAGCAATCCGTTCTGTGTGTTGATTGCGTTCGTACAGTAAGACATCCCGAACTTCAAGTACTTCCTCCCCCCAATAAGTTCCTCCATACTATTTATTCAACATCAACTGATCCAATGACTCCTTTGCGACTATATGTACCTGTGAGTATTGTATCCCGCAGTATCCAGCTTCCATTCTGATACATATTCCATAGTTGAGATTGGCGATCTGTCGTGTGCCTGTGACCAGGGATGCGCTGAGTACTGCGTTGGCTCCTGTGCCATAGTTGAAACTATTGATGGTGCCTGTCGTTCCTGTGTAGTACTGCAGACAGCCGTTCGGTGCTACAATAAAGTGGAATGTTAATTTATACAGGTAGAGTTAGTAAGTAAAAATAAGAAATGCCTTAAACCGACGTGCAGGTGTAAATAATGTGATGAAAGTGATTGAGGGGAAAAAGGCAGGGCTTACTGGATTCGATAGTCCGAATCGGAATGACATAAGTCTAGATGGAGGGACTATACCGTTTACATACAAAGAATTTAATATACTGCATACATAAACATAACTTAAGCTCACGCCTGTATTCCCGAAGGGGTAGGCAGAGACGCCCTAGCGAACTAAAACACACACATTTTGCCGAGTTTAGTTCTGTCCCTGATATGATAGGGGGCTAGTCAATTGCCATATCGGGCACTCCATTACAAACTCCGGGCTGATACTGATAATAAAATATCACTGTTCGACCCGGGCATCGAACCCGAGACTCTAGGACATAGTAGTACCGCACACATAATACAACTAAGCCACCGACTCAGTCCATTTTATATAAAACATTCAAAATAAAGATAACCTCTATCAAATAAAATTATAGACGTCGACCATTGTTCATGAATGACGCAAATGTACGCATTTCTGGCCGTTTATTTATTTGGCGCGTTTATTGTATTTTAAAAACTCACCTATTCCTGGACAATCGCATCCAAGCTGAATGAGTTTGATGTTCCATCGCCTGGAGAACGTGGTCGACAGTGTGGCCGATACAGTGATGGTAATGGCTGCGTTCCCGTTGAAATCCACGAAGATCGTTTGTCCAGTGAGGTCCCCGCACAGTGTGGGCACGATCGTGTTGCCACCAGTGACAGTTATGGAGTCCGTGAGACAGTTGCCATCTCCGTCTGGCTGAGCCAGTACCAAATCCAAAAAGTCTATGCGGAGCTGAAATAAATCAAATATCATAAAAAAGTTTTTTAAACTATTATATATTTTATTACATATCCAGTTTCTAGCACCATAATGCCGACAGTTGCTGGCCTGAATACCTATTGTTTTTACTTTTAAATGCTTCATTGGCGCGAATTGCGACAATGGCAAGAATTTGATCGAGTAGCCTCTATCAGTATCGGCGAACGGCGCAACTCATTTATCGAGCATATTGCGGATGGAATTCGGCTTAAGTTTTTTACGATCGTCTTCCTGCCTGGCATCAACGAGGGTGTTGATGCAGAGCCAAGCACTTACACTATATTTTAATAATTAGGTATAAACTGAACCAGATGCGAACGCTTATAGAATTATTTGGAAATAAGTACCTACTTAAGTATATTTTCTTATCAAATAACGTTTATAACTTTAGTTTCTTACTTGGCAAATATTGTTATTACAGCGATTGACGATGATGTTGCACGCCTGCCCACCCGCATACGCCGATGGGTACCCCGGACTGATGAAATATGTGTTGTTCACGTTTGTTCTGGACCCGCACGATCTAGACACTAACAAATTATAGAAATTATATCTTAAGTTTAGAAATGATTCTCCAGCGTTTTATCTATACATATAATTATGATTCGATATAGAATAATCTATGGCTGATGATGATGATTCATGATAATCTACGCATTCGATTAACGAAATCTAGGGTTTCATCTCTTTGTTAAAATAACTTGGTATTAAGGTTTAAGTTTGTAGTCTAGTCACCATTTCCAATAAAATAATACAACCCAACAGTAACACACATAACTGACCATCACACTAAGGTACAGTCTTGTGTCATAACACCCAGACCCGAAACAGATGTCTGTGGGTCGCACAAACATTTATCGGTGTTAATATTTAATCCGCGGTCTCTTGCTTTAAAGCTGGTTCTTTCCTGCTGCGCTACTCAGGCTGTATTGGCTGGATAGATGTATGAGTGACTTACCAACGCAGCACCTCCCTCGTCTGGAGGCGCAGGTCCCCGTGATGGTCCCATTCAGGTTGTTACACTCCCTCCTCGCGAGACAGGTGCCAGTCAGCGCGTTCGATGTGCTGCAGTCGGTGTTCGCAAAACGCACGATACTCACAAATGGGAACACTGAAAATTAAGCGATTCTTTTATTTTCTTATTACTATGAGCATTCGGCCAATGATGATAAGTAGGAACTGTCGCCAATGAACATCGACGACACGGAGGGTACAGGCCACAGCTACGCTGCTGTCGACTATGGATAGCGAAGGAGTAAGGACTTCAAGTGAGGAGAGGTATTCTTATTATTTCGTGTCAATGGCTCCAATAACAACGAATCGAGTCAGATCTTTCCTGACCAGAAGCCCGCCACTCCTAGAGCTGCATACCGGAGTGGGTTTTTGCAAGACTAACATGGTGAGGTGGGGTTATTCATCGGGGTCGAATGTGACTGTGGTGCCCCTGGGCAGAACATGTCGCAACTGCTTGTTTGTCCGCTGTGCCCTATCACCTGCACAAGCGAACACCTAACGGAGGAGAGGTATTTGGGATTCTGGAAATCCCATTCACCATAGCTGCCACTTCGGTTTTCTGTGAGACAATGGTAATATTCCGGTCGGGCCCATTCAGAGTAGGCCACATTGTTTATAGTGTGGGTCTACCACTTAAAATGTTATCATCTCATCTGCTAGTCAAATATATTTGTTATATTTCTACATATTTTTATACTATTGTTACCAACAGCCAAAAATGGAAAAATGTTTATTGTCATGGCACTGAGGTATTTTGGACTAGATGACCTTGTGTCGCATGTGCACTTCGGTTCCAACAGCTTGAACTGGATATCTTTTGCGGCGGCCTGTGTCCAGTAGTGGACATCAGTGGCTTATGATGATGATATTATTTGAATTTTAAGTCACATAATAAGTGTGGAATCTATATAATAGACGTAATAAATTATGATAGAAGTTAATTTATGTAATTAAATATGGGGTAATTTAATCCGGCCGCGGAGCTTTTTCGCTATGGCTATTTAAAATATATCTTCGCTTTGCTTTTTAATTTGACTTTATATCATAATTATTTCAATAGGTACCTCTAGTATAAGTTAAAGCTTCTCGATACCGACTATAATCTTTGATTGTCCATTTTTAATTAATCGTAGTTCCCGCTAGAGGCGCTACTAGTCAAATGTACGAAAATTCAATTATAATTATCGAGAAGTATAACTCATTATTGAGAAGTATAACTCATTATTGAGAAGTATAACTCATACTCGGGTTACTGCTGTGTTTGTCAAAAAAATCTTTATAAATATAGCTACAATTATACTCACATAATTTTCCTTGTCTTCCTCCATCGTGAATATCTAATTCGTCGAGCTGATCAAGGTCCTCGTCCAAACCTTCAGTGTTGTAGATAGAGTTAGCCGCCACCGCCATCACGAGGGCCACCACCAGCAAATACGTCTTGGACATCATTTCGAATCTCCTTGTATCCAAAATTGGGTCATCGGTGATTCACGGAGTGATCACAATGCGTGCGACCATGAAATGTGAGTGAAATTTTCAAGCATGTATAAATAAACGCGTGGTAACGGTGTCATATTTGTGCAAAGTGCTTGTTACCGTTTTGTGTTTAGCGCCTGTCGACCTGGCCACTAATATGTCGCTGGGACACGCTCTGTCTGCTGCGGGCTTAGCCAAGTGGCTTATGCGCTTAGTCGAATAGAATAAATGTATGGGAATGAGATAAGACTACGCTATGTAGAGCGTACTCTTATGTCATAACCATACATTTACTATTCTATTCGACTAGTTGACTAGTGCATAAGACTATAATAGACTATAACTAAGCCTATTGGGCATATAATCGCTGTGGGACTTACATTTAAAAATATTTTAGCTGAGCATATGGTTAAGATTAGGCCGTCACTTTTCCTTGTGCCACAAAATGAAAGGAATAGACTAATCTTAACTATATGATCAGCTAAAATGTTTTTATAAGTTAGGCGAGTATATTTTGACACGCAGCGGGTGAATAGCCAGCTGTGAAGCGAGAACCCGCGGGTTCGATTCCCGCAACGAGACAAATGTTTGTGTGACATACAGTCACATACACAGTCCTGACCCCACAGTAAATGTCTTGTAGGTATCAGGAACTACGAGAGACTTTCGGTCTAACAACATCCAGATCCAAATATCTGTTTATTGTTATTCGAAACAAATATTTTAGGTGTAATAGGTACATAAGTACAATATGTTGTTTCTAATACATTTTGATATAGTTACCGCGAACCATCAGTCGAGTAACGTCCACGAACTCAAAAAATGTTGTACAAAGTTTCCTTCGTCAATGACATCAGTAGTTTCAAAACTCCAACAAAAAACTTGTTTAAAAAAATAATAATAACCAGTTTTATGTGGATTTGCAGTAAATATTGTAAAATGCTCAAATATTTTTTTAAAAATGTAACGGCGCGGCAGCTGTTTCTTGGTACTTATAAATAAAATTAGAAAGTATTTGCTAACGCGGCGGCATTTTAAGGTCCCTGTTTATCGTACTCGTGAATGATTTCCCTAACACAGTGCTCTAGTGGCCTTTATTACTTCACATAACTAATCAAATATAGATCGTTAGACTCACATAGTATTATTTTTATGGGACTGCATCTTTCCTTTCTTCTTTCTTTTTTCAGCCTCCGTGGCGCAGCGGGCGAATAGCCGGCTGTGAAGCGAGAGGCCGCGGGTTTGATTCCCGCAATGAGACAAATGTTTGTGTGGCCCACAGTTATTTGTTTCAAGTCTGGGTGTTGTTAGACCGAAAGTCTCTCATAGTATCTAACACCTACGATACAGGTTATACCTAGTGTGGGGTCAGGACTAGGTGTGTGACTGTTGGGTGTATTTATTTATTATTTTCCACATATCTTATCCAGGAGCGTCTTAAGGTATGCGTGGGTCCCTGGGCACACAGAAATTCGGGGGCACCTTGAAGAATAAAATTAATTGATCGTGTTAGAGAATGTAGGTATTTATCAGACTTCCGGGAGCCCCGTGAGGTCGGGGGCCCTGGGCACGAGCCCCATGTGCCCTTATATGAGCTCGGCGCAACACACCTTTTCAAGCAAGTTGCAGATAGAATTCAGTTTTTTCAACGGCGTTAGAAAAAATCCTTTGAATTAGAGTTAAGTTAGTACCTACCATAGACCGAGATGGACGGCAACAGTAGTTGGTGTCGTGTTGGCGTTGACGCCGAGGGCGTCCTTCGGCGGTGGAGGCCCATCAGCCCCCCCACAATGGAAACGGGCCGCTAGGCGGCACCGCACAGGGACGGTTCCGGCTGAAGCTTTGGCGCCTCTCGCCTAGGTAAACACGGGGTCGTCCCATTGCGCCGAAGAGGCCCACCGCGGAGTTTTGGTTGGTATTTCCGGTGTAAGGTGTAAATAATGTTAGGGACGCGGCCCGGCGGTCGTCTGGATGTTTACCATCTTTCCCGGGTGGCTGAATGCCGGGTCGTAAGACCGGAGAGTGCTACATAACCAGTTCACCTCCCTCTGGGGCGGATTGGTAGCGATAAATCGTTTTCCCCGAAAAAAAAGTACCTACCATAGATGTTCGCTCGGCCGATATAAAGACGGTGCATTTGCGTATAATAAATAACGTAGACTTATGACAGAAATAGACTCGTAACACTAGCACACATTACATTTTTACTGTATTTTTTTAAAGGCTGGCAAACGAATATGTGGGTCACCTGATGGTAAGTGATCTCCATCGCTCATAGACGCCTAAGACACAATAAGAGACAAAGGTGCGTTGCCAACTTAAAAGGAGGGGAATAGAGATTGGGAAAGGGAGGGGGGATTGGGACACCGGAAATCGCACACACCGAAAGAAACGCAACAGCGAGCTGCCACTATACGTCGGTTTTCTGTGAGACAGTGGTATCAAACCGGTCGAGCCGGCCCAGTCGTGCTGTAGACGTTGCTGTCTACAGCGTGGCTTTACCACTCAAAAACTATACTGCGTAACCGCTTAGGCTCAATTGCACCACTATTATTAACCTAGAGTTAGTCCTAACCGCAAGTTAAGTTACATGTCATTCATACATTTTCTGTAAATTTAGCTTGCGGTTAGGACTAACCCTAGGTTAATAATAGTGGTGCAATTGAGCCTTACTGTATTTGGTGTTATAGTTGCTATGCTTTAATTTTACCTATAAAATGGGCCTGCTCGACTGGCTTATTACAAGTCTACCGGTAACCGGCGTAAAGTGGCAGCTTGCAGTTGTGTTTGGAACTAAGCTCGGCGAAATGTGGGTGCTCTAGTTTGCTAGTGCGCCTCTGCCTGCCCCTTCAGGGATACAGGCATGAGCTTATGTTAGGAAAGAGCCCCCGCGATCGGTTTGTATAACACGTAACGCTATATTTTTTGAGTGGTAGAGCCCCGCTGTAGACAGTAACCTGCAGCACGGGCCGACCCGGTTTGATAAACTGACGTAAAGAACCATTATCCACATTTGTCGCCATGAAGGCACGCAACATTTTAGTATGAGTTATTTTCAATTATGTTTATTTTATGTAAGTAAGTTGATGCCGTCCTTTTTTGGTTTGACAAATAAACTTTATTTCTTTCTTCTTCTTCTTCAATCATAACCAAAATATGGGAATCTTTGAATAAGGTCTATCGAACACAAATATTTTGAAAACGATCCACATTTTGGCAGATATAAGTTTTACGTAAATGATTACGGAAGTCGCTTCCAACAGGTCGATCTGGAAATCTTTGGGGAGGCCTATGTTCAGCAGTGGGCGTCCTATGGCTGATGATGATGATGATGATGATTAAGTATTACGTAACATTCAGACGAATTGATTAGCTTCTTCTTTTGATGTTGGTCGAAAATATTAATAAATAAATAAATAAATACACCCAACAGTCACACACCTAGTCCTGTCCTGACCCCACACTAGGTATAACCTGTATCGTGGGTATCAGTATATATTATGGTATAACAGTATATATTATGGTATATATTATGGTATAACATAACATAATATTGATTTTACTTATCATGTATTGTCTGGACTTTAAAAAAGGCGATAACCCTTGAGTTTGTTTCGGCATTTCTTCTCAGGGATAGTCACGAAATGCCGACGTCATCATTATTTTTTCAACATATACTCGTAACTGACATGTAAAAGTGATATAAGATATCCTATTTGCAGAATAAATTATTTGAATTTGAATTTGAATAAGCTCACGCCTGTATCCCCGAAGGGGTAGGCAAAGGTGCATTAGCGAACTAGAATTCCCCACATTTCGCCAAGCTTAGTTCCGTCCCAGATGTGATAGGGGCGAGCCATATCGAGCACAAATCCCAGACTCCGGGCTGATATGGAAAAATCAAATATCACTTTGCCCGACCCGGGAATCGAACCCAAGACCTCAGGGCGGTAGTTGTACCGAAATACAACCACGCCACCGAGGCAGAATATATGAATGTCCGATAATAATCCTGTGGACGTGTAAGTAATACATCAAAGGTATATGTGATTAAGTTTAATTTGTTTTGAAACGTGAAAATTGCAGTAACATTTGTATTTTGTGGTAATGCTTAACTTAAGTTAGTTTCGGCTATCTTGCACCATTGACATTGAAACCAGTAGCCCGAGCACGAAAAACTAATGTAAATGTATTCGAGTTCGCTGCGCACTGATGACGTTTGGTTAATATTTCATACAAATTTCATAGACGCGCATCGAGTTCGAATACATTTACGGTTGTCAGAAATTTTCCTGCTCAGGCCGCTGAAGACGATATTGTTTGGTTATCCATAGATAAGGCTTTATATTTAGGTGCTTCTCTAAGCAATCGATCGTTTTGTTCAATTAATACGTTATTCGAGGCAAATCAATTGCATGAACAGCCAAGCAGTAGGGTAACTTTTGACGCATAATTCGATTGCGACTACGCTTCGGTTTCATTTTAAAAATCATAAGCTCACGCCTGTAACCCCGAAGGGGTAGGCAGAGGCGCACTAGCGAGCTAGTACACCCACGTTTCGCCGAGCTTAGTTCCGGCCCAGATGGGATGGAGGCGAGCCTATCGCCATATCGGGCACAAATTCCAGACTCCAGGCTGATATGGAAAAATCCAATATCACTGCCCGACCCGGGGATCGAACCCGAAACCTCAGCACGGTAGTCGTACCAAAATACAACATCGCCACCGAGGCAGCATTTTAAATTTACTTAAAATAAATAATTGACTTAAAATATCCCGAAATCGAAGTGAAAAGTAAAAAAATAAATAACACCCGACTGTCACACACATAGTCCAGACCCCGCACTAAGGTCGAGTCTTGTGTCGTGGGAATCAAGAACTACGAGAGGCTGTCGGTCTCACAACACCCAGACCCGAAACAAATATCTGTGGGCCACAGAAATATTTGTCTCGGTGCGAGGATTGAACCGGCGCGGCGGCCTCTTGCTTCACAGCCGGCTGCTCGCCCGCTGCGCTACGGAGGCAGTCACATATGTCATGTCATGTCACATGTCATAGTGCACTAATGTCGCGTTAAAAATGCCAAATGACAAGTTCCCGAATCGAATGTAACATTAGCGCACTTTTTAACTCGATTTCGGTAGAATTTTAAGTCAATTTATGAGATCGTATCGTACTCAAAATCGAATCGAGTGTCAAAAGTCAGATTTTTGAAGGGGCCTGATTTTTTTGAAAATCGAATTTAAACATATACATACCCGTTTATGCTTTTTATTTTTTAACCGAAAGTCATGAATGGCAAGATTGATAGAAATCCGATTATTAAAATTATTCCTGCTCGGACCCAAATATAATATATAAATTAATAGATACGTGTTGTGTTGGATTTGCTATATGAGATGGGTATACCTGAATGGCCATGTTGCGCCGGATAGAGAAGCAAGTAGAGGGGTACCTTTATTGTCCGTTGTTATAACCATAATCTGTAGCCCGAGCACGAAAAACTATTGTAAATGTAAATGTATTCGAGTTCGCTGCGCACTGATGACGTTTGGTTAATATTTCATACAAATTTCATAGACGCGCATCGAGTTCGAATACATTTACGGTTGTCAGAAATTTTCCTGCTCAGGCCGCTGATATTGATCTGACTCTAAGCAAACGATGCAATGGTCCAAGCTAGCGCAATACTAATTTACATTAGTGTTTGTTTCCTTGACTGTATACACAGGGTGTGCCTACAGAATTTTGATGACCGTTGGACGTAGTTATGCGTGTATAATCCAATTCACAAAATATTTCAATTAGGTATTTGACTATGTTTGATTTTATACACATATTTATATGTATAAATAATAGCAAACAAAACGAAAAAGAAACACTTCTTTGAAATCTACATCGAAATTGGTTGAAAAATTAGGCAGTAATTCATATTTCAAATTCTGGAGTGGGGGCATATTGGAGATATCTTGCTATCCCTTCCAACGCCAGTACCGTTATGGCGTGACGTAATTATACTGATACTTCTCTTTCCCGCAGTGTAAAGGTTACACCAAACTTCAAAGGCTTATAACTTTTTTATTTTTAAGAATATTTCAATATTTCTTTCTGTTCTACCTCTATATTTAGACGACGTAAATATCATATAAAATTTATTTTAAAAAATTAGATAAGTACCCAATTAATGCCATGATGATCTAATTAACTCTTTGTATTATGAATGTACATATCGTGTATACAATGAGACTGATAGTCAGAATTGACTACGAGTCTCTTAAATCAATTAGATAAAAAAAATCTTTACCTGTCTGGCGTTTCCTGGATTAGGCTGAGATCTATAGAGCGAACTAAGTCTAAGTCAAAGTCACGAACTCAGTGAGGATTTCTACTAAGTCCGAGTCATTTTTTACAAGAAAATCTTTGCTTAGTCTGTCTGTCAGTCTGTTTTTCTTATAAAAAATGACTCGGTCTAAGTCAAAGTTCGATTTAACAATTACAAATCCCCCCAGAGTTTGTAACTTTGACTTAGACTTAGTCGAAGTTCGCTCTATAGATCTCAGCCTTAATGATTATCCGCGGTTCTATTTAAAGGTTTCCATTTCACCCGGTCTTGGGCATCCAGCGAGACCATAATGGTACATATTCACGTGTGCATCCTATGAGGGTAATAGTAATAGTGCCGATATCTTTTTGTTTTTTATTGGATCGTTTTTGCATAACTACGTCCAATTAATATGTTGTGCGTTTACCACCTACTTATTACTTGTTCACATAAATTCATCTTACACTAGTAGGCATTCACCCCTGGTCTTACAATATTTACATCTTGTTCAAACTGTGGTTGTACTGTTTCAAATTAATTTAATGGCGATTATACATTTATTGGAGCTTTATTCATTGCAACTTAGTTGTATCAGCAAAAATAACTGCTTAATTACATTTTCATTTCATTTTTCAATTTTACCACAAGCTATGAGGAGCGTGATTTTACACCGCAAATAAGTTGATAATCGCCATCATATTAATGAGAAATTGAGTTTAAATTAAAGAGTCAAAGTTTTATTGATTTACAGAGAGGTCTGTGGACAGATAAAAATATAATTCATATCATACTTAGAACATAACGTGGCAAATAACAAAATGTTAGTAAATCACACATCTGGCAACATCTACAAAATATACATTTGAAACACATTAAGAGCATAGCTATATCATCAATATAATATATCTCAACGTTTTACACTATAAAAATAGGTATATAAAAAAATTAAAAACATGTCATTGGTAATAAATTATCTTGTGACTTAGTCAACATACTTAACTACGTGCTTAAAATAACTTTACATGTGGAAATATAAAATTATATAATAAGAAATAAACAAAAACAATAATGTACAAGGAATAAGCAAGAACATGGGGTTACCACCACCTCCTATAACAGTATTATTATAATACTACGTTTTTTTGTACGGGAGTCGGTACTAGTAATATTATAATAACACTGCTATAATGGCGCGTACACACCGGCCGAACGAAGGCGAAAGAATCTATACCTGTTGCGTTCACACAAACAAACTTTCGCTGTTGTGTGAATGAATAGGCATGATTCGTTCGCCTTCGTTCGGCCCGGTGTGTACGCGCGATAAGAGGTGATGGTAACCCCCAGAAGGGTGAGGTACGCTATCGTTCATACAGAAGGCGAACTTATGTCTACTGCTCGTAGAAACTAAAATTACATTTATTAAAATATGGCATCTACAGACAGGTGTATGGCAATTATTCGGTTTGATATGACTCGAAGAGCACACACGTCGCAATCTTATAATTACATCCTCATCAAAATCTATAGTTCTTTTAATCTTTGCGACCCAAGATTTACAATTACTATCAAATTTATTAATCCTACTCCCGCACAAATACTTTTACGCCTTTACATTTATAGATAAAAAGGTACAATGAACGAAAATAAGTACAACGTCTAGTCAATATATTAGTTGTGTGATTTAATGTGAAGTGCTAGACTAGAGGTTGTGTAGACGATCTTAATGCCATTTTCACCCACCTTCTTAATTGTAGTTGACACCTAAAAGCGATGTGAAATCGGTCTATACTTATAGCTGTACGCATGCTAATAGTGGTTTTGTTACATTGCGTCGTTGCACCGCTTTGATGTGAAATACTCAGAGCTAGCGCGTATGGCTGACATGTCACCCTGACGTTTTTGTTAAATGTATCAAAAGTCACTCCGGAGTCCGGAGTCACATCGGGTCGTAATCTGCCCGCATGTTTGTACCTTTCCCCAGAGTCTAGACCGTTCAAGAATCACGAAACAGACACAGTAACAAAAGTCATCCATACTTGTTAGCTCAGCTACTTCTAGCTAAGTACGTATATCGGTCAGTGAAAATAGGCATAATCAATGAATGAAACTTCGAAAATCTTAAATAATATTAAGTACCTTTTGGTTTATTTATATAATTATACATATACAAAGTTCAAATAGGATTTACCAAATTAAATGCAAGAAAGTGTGGCAAGAATTAAATATAAGCTACATCTATTTTTATATAATTAGAATATACTTATTATGCAATCGAGATTGTTTATAGGATGTTATTGTTCCTAAAGACTTGTTCAAACTGAAGCGAAAATATGTGGGTGTGACCGCGCAAACTTCGCGAGCTAAAGCAAGTGAATTGAAAAACTGGGTTCTGCCATCTTGCTTTGGCTGTGTAAAATACTCACCACACACTAATTGTGTAATAATATACTTAATGTATTTTTTTATTCATTACACTCGAAATAGGGAAAAATAACTGAGATTCATTATTGCTGTCAAATAAATAAATAATGAATAATTCGTGCGTGCAGGAGACAAAGATAAGGAAAGGAGGTATGTTATAAATAATATTGTATTTTCTCTCAGTTTGAACAGGCCTTATATGTGTTTGTTAATGTTTTAAAAAAAAAATTAGGTCAGGGGTCTATTTTTACAAGGGATTAAACATTTCCATAGTGCACGACACCCATGACATGGGAATAAGCTAGATATGTGTACTTTAAGATGTAATATTATTATTTAAGAATTACAATAAGAAGGCATTTTTATTACTTTTACGCGAAATATACAAATACTCCAGTACAATTCTTGTCGTATAAATATTATATTAATATAAGATAAAAGCTAACGATTATAAAACGATACCGCTCGAATGGTCAAATGCTACTCAACTTTAAGGGCTTCTTACATCGATTTTCGACGTACAATTTTGACAGATAAGGCAGCCTTAAACGACATAAGATGACCTTAAATGTATGAACATTCGGCGGTACATTTCATATATCAAAGGCACGATCAGAAAGGGGCATCAGTTAAGCATAACTTACAATAGCTCGAAATTCTAGTGACTATTCAAAATGGCGATTGATTTAAAATAAATTAGCATCTCACTCCCACCATCCATGTTGAAGATTGGAATACATTTAATTATATTTTTTACTTGTACTACCACTAGGTACAAATACTCATTATAAGTAGTAATCAATGTATATATATCTTAATAACGTCATTGTTATGTTTTATATCATCATCTTGGTAGGATGGTTTGTCTTGTTGTTTTATACCGGTTAACTAATTCTGCAGTCACGAGGAAATCTAGTATAATCGCTTTCACGCGCGTAGTAGTACGTACAGCTCGAGTTAACTCGTGAATGCACGCGTATACGAATTACATGTAAACGCAGCGAGGAATTGTGAGCAAGCTATACCCATTGATCTTAATCCTGCCAGCCAAAATGATGATACCAACGTTTATCACTTATTGTGTATAGTTCCAAGGCACTGTACAAAGGCTTTAATAATGATATCTTGGACGGAAGATATAAGGCTGTGTTTATAACAAAATGAAGTATGTGATTTCTATCTGGTCCAGACATCCAGCAGGTCGATTCTCTACGAAACGCCACAACGTTGCGATCGACGACGCCTCGCTCTCGCAGCGCACATAGTTGAAATCGACGGAGCGTTCAACGTTGTTGGGTCTTAGAGAATACCATTTTCCATACATTTATGTCAAACGTCTCGCTTGAGAGAGCTAGTTCGCATAAGTGCCGACATCACGCACAGCGCTAGTGCGTGCGCTTTGTACCTTGCTCAATACAAAAATTAGAACATCGTTGCCGAAGCCGCAACGTTGTTTTCACAAATTAAACCTTAGAGAATCGACCTGCTGTACTCAATAAAAATACGATATTCCAAATATGCTTTCACGTAATTAAATATCATTTATTTTATTACCTACTAGAGGTTATTGAGGACGTTTTTTGTATATTATATTTACTTATCTTTAATGCGCTAGATTATTTGCATGAATTAATACAGTTTTAATACATTTCGAAAGTGAGATGTCGGCGAGTACTTCATATGGCATAAATTAAGTAGAATATTGTGGACGTTTTAAAGCAAATGATAAACGAATACATCTGATTGTAATGATGTGATGACATACACGGTAAAAACAATCTACAATAAATCGAGACTAGAAAGTGTAAAAATGTGCGTGTCCGAATGCAACGACCTGCAGTGGTCTTATAATACGTGAATGTACGGATAAATGTTTCAATCATACACATACATACCTATTTATAAACATACATCTAATATTTTAAGGCGCATACATAAAAATGAAAAGTTGTAGTAAAATTATTTGCTTTACGAGACTAGACTCAGCAATATTATACATAATAATATACACGTACATATAATGTGCTATAATAGCAGAGGTTTTTAATTAATTTGTTAGTTATAAGAACAATTATATAACTTGCACTTTTATCATCAAAAGTTGTTAGCTACAAGTGATGCAATAGAAATAAGAACTAGATAAAAACACAACCCAGGTCGTAATATCCGAAAACGCGTCTGCATAATAATACTAACAGCTAACTACTTATTCATATTTATTCCATAATAATATTATAAAGATAATATCTTGGATATTCCTTGCTCTCTTATTTATTACCTTACAATAAATTAACTAATCATATCTAAAGAATACTTAGAGCTTTTACGTCAAAAAGTTCATGTAGCGACACCATTGCAGTGAGCAATTTTCCTAAAACTTAGACATCTACTACAATAATCAATATATTATTAAAATTTCTGACACAATTTAGCAAATGGATTCAGAACTTTATTCAATTATGAGAATCATATATTCCGAAAAAGTATCGAAACGCACACCTTTATATTTAGAATCAAAAATGTTTAGTGTCTCATGACACATCACGTTGTAATTTAGTTTAGTTTTAAAAAGAACTTTACTATTTATTATTGATAGTTGACTGAAATTAGTTTATGTTTAATTAGATTCGAGATCCGAGGTGAAGGCAAGCAACGGGTTGAGGCAGATGATACTGAAGAGGATAATGACGCGAACAAACGCTTTGAGAACGAGACTCGTGAATAACACTCACTCACTCGAACTACACTAGAGGTTACAATGCATCGATACTGTCATGCAAACTACTTATAATAACAAATAAATAGAAAAGAAAAACTCATCCTACGTTTAACTACGAAACTAATCAGCAACGGTGTCGCAAATTAGTTTAATAATAATTGTCATTTGAAGTTAATTGTATAATTTACAAACGTATCTAAAATAAGTGTCATTTGGATTTGCGTAGAAGACTGCTCTAGTTACAATAATAAAGTGTACATGTAAAGCGATTTCCTTGGTAATTCTTTCAATTGTTGTACCTTTTGTGACTTTAATCTGATTATGGTTAACTGGTGTTCCAGGGACTAGGGAGAGAAGTACCTCTACGGCTGCAGAAACGTTCGTACAGTTCTCACAATTGTGGACTTAGCATTGAAGGCGTTTGTTGAATGTTGATTGAGAGTCGATGAGGATCGACGCGACACGGAGGGTCAGCGTCGTTTGTACTTCAGTGCGCGATCACAGCACTCCGTAAAATGTGTCCATTAGGGTAGCGTCCAAGTCGCACTCCAGGAACATGCTGTCGCCGCATTCCTCCTGCAAGTTGAACCAGTTGTAAAATAAATAGTGAAACGTGCCAAAGCAAAGATAATAAAACCGGCATAGTCTGTATGAAGCTGTGTATTATGAAATTAGTCGTAAAATTGACAAACTCAGTGACGTGGTGGTATTACGAGCGCGGTACGACTATCGTCCTTCCTAAGATCTCCGGATCGAACCCCGGGACGGGCATTGTTTTGAGTTTTTCAACTCCGTATCAGAAGTCTAGAATCTGCCCCGATTGGACGGTAGGCGATAGGCTCGCTCGTATTCCATCTGGGATGCAAAAGAGTTCGGTGAAATCTAAGTGTTTTAGTTCGCTAGGCCTACCCTTCGACCTGACTTGCCCTGCCCTATCCTGCTTGTTTATGTACTAGCGGTAGAATGTATTACCTGAGTGGTGTGTGTAACGGGCGGCTGGTCCCCGCCCCTCCTCGCGTGTCATTTGGCCGTCTTGGGCAGGTGGCGCTTCATGTGCAGCGCGAGGTGGTCGGAGCGCGCGAACGAGCGCTCGCACACCGCGCACTTGAACGGCTTGGCGCCCGTGTGCTTGCGGTAGTGGCGCGTCAGCTCGTCGGAACGCGCGAACCGCCACTCGCACTCCGGCCACTGGCATGTGTACGGCTTCTCACCTATACGAGTGGTCTACGTTAAGGTCGGCCGCTGACGTAGTCAGAGCGAAGACGGGACGTGGTAACTCCATAGATTTTTCAAGGATTTCGAAGAGCCAAATATGTACTCCTTTGCAAATCCCGACTTCTTTTCTTTCCATGGTATGCAACTGCTGTCTTTATATGTCCAAGGATGCAACTAATGTCTAAGGATGACGGTAACCCCTTACCATCAGGAGCACCGTTTGCCTCTATTAGCCAAAAATGCGGAACCGTTTTCTCTAATGAATGTATGGAGAAATAAATACTGGGAATGGTTAGAAAATGTGGATAGGGTATTTCATTGAGCGTGGATGTTTTTTGACTGCCTTCGCTTTGATTTAGTAGTGGTTGATCTATTTTAAATTCTTAAATACACTTGGCATTACGTTTTTAGGGACTATACTATAACAAAAAACAGATATTTATGAGGATATAATATACCTTCATAGATTTTCAAAGTCTACATTTGAAAAACAAGACTTGTATGACGTGGCATCGCAACTAACAGTTGTCTATGTTTTTCTTTTAACGCGCGATGAAAGCTCCCCGTCTGAATAGGGCTTTAGATGCACAGACTGATTACATTACTACGAGAAAATTTCCAATTACGGTTAGGTGGATGCCAAAACCTATAGAACAATTATTTTTATTTATTAGTGTTTTCGAGGATATTGAGTCCAAAAAAACGTTTGGCAGTACTTGAACTGTTTGGTCTTTCTTTCTTTCTTTAGTCTCATTTTAGTTAATGTATTTGAATTGCTGGAACGTTTCTCTGAAACTTGTCAGACGACACAACTTTGTAGCCAGAGATTATATGTATACTACGAGTTTTCTTAGGAAAACTATGCCAATGAAATTCTCGTAAATTCTTCAAATACAACGGCACTTTCATTTACCATATTTCAACATTGAGAATCATAGCATAAAAAGCTAAAACGATTTCGTATCATCACCACTAAATCCAGCGTGGGCGAGGATTCCAGTTTTACTTTCTATCAATAGCAATACCAATTCTCAATGACTTGTTAGTCATTGTACATTGCACACCTTCAAAAACCGTGTTTTATGAAAACTAACTATCCTCGCAACATTATTTGTTACCTCGATATTATTTTCTCCACACATATTTAGCACCGAGGCAGGTACATTTTTACCACGTAGAAAGTAAACGATCGTAGAAAGCCCGTGTTGAGTAAACAGAACAAGGGATAATACGCTAGAGAGTGCCTACAGCTAAACACTTGTCTGACCAATATTTTTGTTGTCCATTAAACTTTCGCAACGCAATAATAGCTAGATACTTACAAATTATAATAATTTTGACCAATTTGTGCGGTTAACAACATTTTATAGTCCTTACATAAAATGTTATTTCTACTTATAAATTACTTAACACGCTACATTTCGCAAATGAGATCTAAAAAACTATTAACTCGCAGCGCATTCGTATTAGTCTAGGTGTTAGAAAACTGGTCTGGTGTGCTAGTGATACATTGTTTCTTGAAATGTATTACGAGATTCAGCGGTTTTAGCTTTATTAAGCCTCATTCGCACGTGAGTTTTTTCAACGCGCGTTAAAAAAGCGTCTCAACATATCTGTTCATATGAGTGCTTGAATGTCATTTTTGCCTTGTTTCTAATAAGGTTTATTTACATACCACCCAAAAATAAAACGCCGAGTTTTAAAAGTGTCGGCGTGTAAATGACTAAACTAGAACTCATTTATTCTATTTCATCGCTTATTTAAAGCCACGTCTCCTGCACGAAACATTACACAAAACATGTATTTTTCATTTATGGTCCGTTGTTCTACAAGCCGGAGACAGCTAAAATCGTTGTTTTGCGTATGTTTTTTTGTGTAACTTCTCGAGAAAAACTAGTGCAGGAAAGGCGGCTTAACGCGCGTTGAAAAAGCTCTCGTGCGAATGAGGGCTTATAGAAAAGATTCGCGGTCATTGAAACATTTGTATTTTAAATTGATTTACCTGTGTGTATCCGCTGGTGGGCCTTCAGATGAGAACTTTTGGTATACACCTTCGTGCAACCTGTCGACAAATAAACCGATGATATTAGCCAGGTAAATTTCAACGACAACAAACAAGTCCAGAACAACGTGGACTTGTTCGTTAGATTTTGCAAGTAAACGAGGCAAAAGAAGGATGCACGTGGAACTCCGTTGTCTCTACTTACTCATATGAAATGTATGAATGCATGTATGACCTGATAAAGGTCGCAGGAAGTCGCTGGATGCAGGCCGCTTCCAACAGGTCGATCTGGAGATCTTTGGGGAGGCCTATGTTCAGCAGTGGACGTCCTATGGCTGATGATGATGATGATGATAACAATATCGATGCTTAACGGTCATATTTTTTTAACGAAATCAACTATTCAATTAAATTCGTTCAAAAATCGGCAATTTTATTACGTCTTTCATAATTCTACGATTTACATTTTTCGATCTAAGCATATTCTTAATGAAGACATCAAACAGTTTCTTCATTATGAATGATCTTTAAACTATGCTCCTATTTATTTTGGCGGGTAGGTTATATAGCAGAGACTGGCAAACGAGTAGGTGGGTCACCTGATGGTAAGTGATCTCCATCGCCCATAGAAACCTAAGACACAATGAGAATCATGGATGCGTTGCCAACCTAAAAGGAGGGAATTCAAGGGGAGGGAAAGGGATTGGGAAAGGGAGGTGGGAAATGCCCACCGGAAACCTCACTCAAACACGACTTACACAACAACGAAGCAAGCTGCCACTTTACGTCGGTTTTTTGTGAGACAGTGGTATCCAACCGGTCGAGCCGGCCCTCTCGTGCCGTAGACGTTACTGTCTACAGCGTGAATCTACCACTCAAGGATCTCTAGGTATCAATAGACGTATGTTTGACGACGTTATTTTTGTTTATGCTTACCGATGAAATCACAGTGGTGTACCCGCCTCTTCTCCAGTTCTGGGTTGTTCCGCCTGTTGTATTTGACGTTGGGCGGCGCGAGCCTGGAGTGCGGCAGCGGCGGGTGTTGGTGGTGGTGGTGGTGCTGAGGTGGGTGCGGGGGCGGTCCGGTGGGCGCGGGGGGAGGGTGCACCGCCTGCTGCTGCTGCTGCTGACCGGACATCTGGAGCGGCTGCACCATCCCCTGTGGACATCGGGACATTCCAACAATACAGTCAGTGTCCCTGCTGCTGCTATCAAAACTTTGTAAAATCCAGGTGTCTATGAAGTGAATTAATGAGTAGAGTAAGTTAGTAATCACTATGCATTTACATTTTACACGGACTGCTCCACTAAAAGTTAACAATCCTTTCCTTCTTTTCCGTATCACATAAATAAGGCTAAAACTTTTTATTATATTGAAACCTATAAAAAACATCTAGCATCTTGGGTCCTCGTCTAGGAAGATGCACGTCAGAAGATGATGCAAGCTGAAGAATCGCATCATCGGGAATATAACTTCGAATTGTAAAAAGTACGTGCTTACACTGAAATCGTATGAAAAACATCATGTAGCATCTTGGGTCCTCGTCTAGGAAGATGCACGTCAGAAGAGGATGCAAGTTGAAGAAGCGCATGATCGCTAATATAATTTCAAATAGTGATAAGCACATGCTTACTTGTGAATGATGATGCGGATGCTGTGGCAGGGGCGGCGGCACTGGCGGGGCGGACGGGGCGGGCGGCGCGCGCAGCAGCGGCGGCGGGTGGTACGGCGGCGGCGGCGTCCGGCGCGGGCCCCCCTGCACACCACACACTCATGTTGTCCAACACTCAACACTACACCGTTAACATACAATAACAACATTGCACTTTGCACATGCGTTTCTCTCATTGATATTATATGTACAATTTATAGTACTAATCTTACAAACCCAACAGTTGTTTCGTTTTATGCATCTTAATATTTTTCCATTTGTGTCAATAATCTGATGCTGTGAATGTTGAAACACGTGTTTAATACAAATCGCATAGCAGAAGATGGTACCATCCATCGCGAGCAAATACGCAGAGCATCGGTGTGTGTTCGGTGTTACCTGCATGGAGTTCCCGGGGCTGCCCTGGTCAGAGCCGGGCGGCGTCAGCGGGGACATGTACACGAGCCTCGAGGGGGGGTACTTCGCGAACGAGGGCGCCGGCTGATGCTGGTGGTGCGGAGGCTGCGGGTGCGCGTACGTCGGCGGCGCGCACAGTCTCTCCGTCTTGATTTCCAATGGGCTGAGTAGAGGTGTCGCGCATTCTTCGAGCAGTACTTCGTCCGCCTCGAGCTTGACGTGTGTGGCTCCGAGGGGCGCGAGCATGTTTGCGTTCTCAGGGTCGATGTTCCTGATGGAGGAGGCGATGTCCTCCCAGAGAGCTGGCCGGAGGAAGGCATCGTCGCGGGAAGAGGTGCCGCCATCGAAAAGGTCCATGTGGGCGGGCGCCAACGATGCGCCCTCCTGCTTGCACAGCAGCGACTCTAGTTCAGATGTCTGGAATTAAATTACCCTCATCTGTGAATATCATCTTCGTATATATTTCATGTTTTATGGAAATTGGAAATGTAATTTATCTACGTAATAGCGATTTGTACTTAATGTTGCCATTATTATCGGAACGACTTGTCACACTCAGGGACTCATTTTGTAATGAGTTCAATTTGTTCTGTTCAAAGAATAATATGAAATAGACATTAGGTACTGGATTAGAAGGTGTTGGCACCAATTATTTATAATTATGCGAATTAATGCATATATGTAGTATATTCATTTAATAAATTAACCTCTTCATTTATATTTTATAATTATTTTGCCAAGATAAAAAGTAAACTATGTGCTATTCGAGACTTTTATGATACTGTACTAAAGGATGACTCGGTGGCGTGGTTGTATTTCGGTACGACTACCATCCTGAGGTCTCGGGTTCCATTGCCGAGTCGGGCAAAGTGATATTGGATTTTCCATATCAGCTCGGAGTCTGGAATTAGTGCCCGATGTGGCGATAGGCTCGCCCCATATCACATTTGGGACGGAACTAAGCTCGGCGAAATGTGGGGGTTCTAGTTCGCTAGTGCACCTCTGCCTACCCCTTCGGGAATACAGGCGTGAGCTTATGTTACTAAAGGATACGAAAGGATTGACACTAATTTATACTTTGAATATTGTTTTATATTACGCATGCTATGATGTTTATGCTCATAAAGTTGTATACTCTAAACTTACACGGGACTAAAATGTGTTGTCATCGTCCACACTTTTGGACTAAATTCATCAATCATAAGTGGATTATATCGTCTCTAGAGGCAATTTACATTATTCGGTATAATTTCGGTGCGTTGAGCAGAGTGCGGGTCTGGAAGGTATTAGCATACAATGGGATCCAGCCCACGCGCACGCGCAGGTGACGGCTCGGCTTTCTTATATCATTTAATACACGATACACGCTTTTTTCTTTCACAAAAACCTTATGTTGATTTAGATAAGTTGGATATATTGGCATCATAAAGTACCAACTTGGATAAGGTTTACACGACGTAAAACTTTGCGATGTATTTTCGTCGTATGTTTAAATCGGGTTTAGTTCTTACTATTCTTTGATGTAGAATGAGGACATCTAACTTGAAGGTTGCGTCATCATTAAATGGTTGGTAGATGCGAGTATGAAGGTACATCTGTCACCTGCTTGTCTTGTCATAGAATCCTCGATTCGCTTCATCCCTCTTCGGAGTGTGAAGAAACATTAATGCATTAAGGGCCACTTGCAGCTCTGCAATAAATCTTTATTTATCCCTAATCATGAATATAGGAGTGAGCTGTAGGATAGACCGACTTTAGGTTTAACTCTATATTATTAATAGCGCTGCAAGTCGCCCTTACGCATTATTCTGGTGACCATCAAACTAACAGATTATCTGTGGTCGCTGGTTTTTTGGAAACAAAACAATGATTTTCGCCGTCGTTTGCTCATGGGACAATGGACCATAAACAAAAATGTGTAGCGAAACCATGTTTTGTGTAACGTTTTAGTGCATGAAACTCGGCTTTAGATGAAAAATAAAAAGCAAAGAAGAATTAGATTAGAGTCGTATTCAAAGATTGGTGATAGTATGAAATAACGCCCGAGCAATGGGCACGAGCGAGCCTGATTGCGGAATCCGCCTCACAGCTTAGAGTGCACTCATGTTGCTGACATCATTCTGCTGAGCCCCTCACAATGGACCCGGGGATCGGCTAGACACTCAAATGTTACTTTATTCAACAATCAACGCGTGAGTCCAGCATGCTCATGTTTAAACATCAACTCGCCCGCGAAATTCGAATGTTATTGAGTTTTCGAAAATTTCAGTTGACTCCTTTGATTGAATGTCTATGTAAATAATTATACATATATAAACGCGATAAATGCACGAAATCATAACTGGAAATTGTAAATATTATGATATAATATTAAATTATAATATGTACATATTATGTAACCTAAAAACTACCTAGAAATGCTTAATTTAAGAAAAAATATTTCTGCACATTCATAGCTTTAGTAAGCTTTGTTGATATTTACTATGACTACGTATAATAATAATTCGGTTGGTACAAACAGAAACTATATGTGCGATATGCTCTTCATCAACATTATAATAAAATGCCTACCAGCTATTTGCGAAAAACGCAAAATAATTACATTTGGCGGCCAATGTTGATTTTTTGCTTTAATATTGAACATAACATAACATAACATAACATAAGCTCACGCCTGTATCCCCGAAGGGGTAGGCAGCCGTGCACTAGCGACCTAGAATACCCACATTTCGCCGAGCTTAGTTCCGTCCCAGATGTGATAGGGGGCGAGCCTATCGCCATATCGAGTACAAATTCCAGACTCCGGGCTGATATGGAAAAATCCAATATCACTTTGCCCGACCCGGGGATCGAACCCGAGACCTCAGGACGGTAGTCATACCAAAATACAACTATGCCACCGAGGCAGTCTTTAATATTGAATGAACAAGAAGTTCACGAAAATAAAGTATTTTGTGGCACCAGGAGTATAAATATTCTTGGTAAATATAACCTCCCCCATTGGATAGAATTTCCATACGTAATTTCTTAATCGTTTTCTAAGAACTTGATCAAATTAGGTTAATTATAAACATGAAAAGTATTGTTCATCGACCGACTTTAAAAAAGGAGAAGGTCCTCAATTCGTCTGTATTTTTTATGTATATGCAATATCTCATACAATAAAGTATCTTCCATTTCTTTAAATTCTTTTTTTTTATATAATAATTGCATTCCAATAATAAAAATAATTTGTAACAATTTGTGACAATTTGAATTAAATATAGCTTATGACATGTATTTAAATTGATTTTCAGTTAATATAATGCATATTTATAAGTATTGTAAACGCTAGATGTGCGGCCTAAGCAGGAAAATTTCTGATAACCGTAAATGTATTCGAACTCGATGCGCGTCTATGAAATTTGTATGAAATATTAACCAAACGTCATCAGTGCGCAGCGAACTCGAATACATTTACATTTACATTAGTTTTTCGTGTTCGGGCTACTGTATCCCAATTTGTATTATTGTTAATGAATGTTTGTGTTTGCAATGTTGATACGCAGAATTTTAATTTTTAATTTAATTTTATTTTGTTCAGGACAACAAACTGTAACATAATGATGTATTACAAGCAATAACATTACATGTGAAAAATAATCTTACTTATTATGTTACTAACAACATTATCCACCTATTGCTATAAATAAAATAAAATATCTGTCAAATATGGACCGTTTTTCAAGTCTTGTGTTCGATAGAGCTTATTTCAAGAGTAGTCCTAAATAATAATCATATAATTTGTTCACGATCGGATGAGTTTGGAATTCGGTCCGTTAAGTTTGAAACTTGTGACTATTACCTTGTAATGTTCATGTGAAAGCGATTTCCTATAACATCGTTTTATGATAACGTAAAGTATATTATGTAAATACGTCGATAAGCTGAACTAACTTGTTATCTTTATTTACCTTTCATTGTTTAACATTTAAGCAAATTGGGAGGGGCGTTATCTATAACAAAGTAGGTAATAATTGGTATGAAATATGAATACATCCATTAACTATGATAAACATACTGGTGCCTATCTATCTGCAATTTAAAATACAGTAGGTATGTTTTCCAATGTAAGTAATGAGCCCTCAGAGGCAGGCGGCCGGTCGTAAAAACTAAGCCAAATCCTTTTTGCAATATGCTTGAAAAACTGTGTTGCGCCGACCCCACTTTAACGTTGGATAAGGGCAGTTAGAGAGAAAGCTTTCCGATGTAGAATATTCTTCTAATAATGTAATGATAATCTTCTATCTTCTAATAATCTGTCATCCTGCCCTAATGTGGGGTCTTCGCAACACACTTTTCAAGCATGTTGCTGAAAGGATTAGACTTAGTTTTTACAAACGGCTGCTTGCCTTACGTCACTTTAATCTTGGATATATTGGAGTATCTTGACCCGGGCAAATCAAATTAGAAAAATCGCTTTGCGCGACCTGGGAACCGACCCCAGGACCTCCCGATCCACAGCCCATATTTGCTGCCAGTAGACCAAGAAGGCGACAAGGTAGACATTAGCTTCTCATAATACTAGTTGATTTTTAGGTCAAAAACTAAGGATGGATTTCCTTCCTTAATAACGCGGCCTTTTTGATCGACTTCAAATAAGGAGAAGGTACTCAATTCGTCTGATTTTTTTATGTATATGAAATATCTCATACAATAAAGTATCTTCCATTGTTTCTTCTCCTCAATTCGTCTGAATTGAGGACCTCCTTTTGTGGAAGTCGGTGGAAAATAAATAAATAAATTGAAATTATTGTAACATAACAATATAAAGGTCTTATCTAATTATTAATTGTAACAAAACGCTAACAATTATTCCCGTTCTACAATGTTTGCTGTTTTTTTTTATAGCAGAGATTGGCAAAGGAGCAGATAGTCACGTGATGGTAAGTGATCTCCACCGCCCATAGACACCCAAGACACAAAAAGAATCATGGGTGAGTTGCCAACCTAAAAGGAGGGAATGGAATGGGAGGGAAGGGGATTGGGAAAGGGAGTGGGGAAATGGGCCACCGGAAATCTTACTCACCAAACGAAACACGACAGCAAGCTGCCACTTTACGTCGGTTTTCTGTGAGACAGTGGTATCTAACCGGTCGAGCCGACCCATTCGTACTATAGACGTGTCGCACTAAGATGAAACACACACGATTTGCGCGTATTAAGCTTGTTTAAAATGTCATTGGATTGTGTGAGATAGTTTTTGTATGATTAGGCAAGAACAAGTAATAGTAAACTGGTACACTGAACAATTAATTCATACAAGTAGAAACATGTTAGTTGTCCAACACTAGTACAAATAATTCGCGCATGTAAATATTCAACACGGTTAGTTTGATCTCAGTAATTGAGTTAAGGAGATTGGAGCCCCTTGTGGGCTTGTTGCGCCGGCGCAGTGTATCAAATGGAACCTCTTTGGTAGGCGGTGTCGCAACACGCTGGACCGCGCGAATTCCTTCCATGACCTTTGCGGATCGAACGATTGCGTAGCGACTTGCGACTCCTCCACTACTAGACGGCTTGAGCAACGAACACCAACACAGATTACACCGGCCCCGGCCCGCAGATCGGTCACAACTCACACAGTGCTAAACGATCGCTATCTCGATTAATAGCCCGCTGAGAATACATGTCTCGTTGCGAACTGGACACCGATGCACTCTTTCCTCTTTATTCTTCGTTTTCGTTGATGCAATGTTTTCATTATATAAATACTAGTTGTTGCCTGCGACTTCGTCCGCGTGGATATTCCACAGCCGTACATTTTTCGGATAAAAAGTAGCCAAACTCTTGTGTTTGTTTCGGCATTTCTTCTGAGAGATATCCACGAAATGCCGACGCCATTATTATTTTTGCAATATATACTCGTAATTGACATGTAAAAGTAATATAAAATATCTTATTTGCAGAATAAATGATTTGAATTTGAATTTATGTTATTCGAATGTAGCTTTCCGTAGGTAAAATAATAACTATTAAAATCGGTTCACGGGGTTACCACCACGTCTTGGCAGTATTATTATAATCTTACTATGTTTATTTGTACGGGAATCGGAACAAGCAAGATTGTAATAATAATGTTAAAAGAGTTGGTGGTAGCCCCCCTGTTGTTTATTTTACACTGTTTATTAAAACCAAATCTTTCGTCTTTATAATATTACCTCTAGTATAGATAATAAAATATCACGGTCAACGCGATCGTGTTTGATTTGTACTAGTTGGGGCCACGGAGTTTGTAGTTCTTATAATGCGATTACAAACAATTTACAGCCTCCGTAGTACAGCTAGCTGAGAGGTTATGGGTTCGATTCCCGTACCGAGATAAATAGTTGTGTTTTATTTTATACACATTTTTATATGTGCCTCGGTGGCGTGGTGATATTTCGGTACGACTACGGTTCTGAGGTCTCGGGTTTGATCCCCGGGTCGGGCAAAGTGATATTGGATTTTTCCATATCAGCCCGGAGTCTGGAATTTGTGCCCGATATGGCGATAGGCTCGCCCCCTATCACAACTAAGCTCGGCGAAATGTGGGTGTTCTAGTTCGCTAGTGCGCCTCTGCTTACCCCTTCGGGGATACAGGCGTGAACTTATGTTATGTTTTATATTTACATAATATCAAATAAAAAAAAGACACCCTTCTGTAAAAACTGCATCGAAATTGGTTGAAAAATGAGGCACTGGTTCATATTTTAAATTCTGCAATGAGCAAGAGTGGGAGCGTAGTGGATGGACATCTTGCTATCCCATTCCGACGCTCGTACCGTTATGAAATGAAATCGAATTTTGACTTAGTCCGAGTAATTTTTTACAAGAAAAACAGACTGGCAGATAAACTAAGCAAAGATTTTCTTATAAAAAATGACTCATACAAAGTCGAAGTTCGATTTAAAAATTCCAAATCCCCATTGAGTACGGTTTTTTGACTCAGACTTAGTCGAAGTTCGCTCTGTAGATGTCAGCCTGAGTCTAGGGATTGTAGCCTATAGTGAATGTGGAGTTTATTAGTTATTTATTTCTTTATATTTCAGTCGTTCCGGCATACTCACCTTTTCACATATATGTACAGTATATATCTTAAAGTAAATAAAAAAACAATTTAAAATCACCATAAAAATGTAGTTTAGACGATCTTATTATTATAGATACAACGTGCAACTGCGCGTTTATTGGGTCAATCCGTTGTTATTTAAATTAAGCTTATATTCTGTGTCTTTTATTATGTACTATAATAATTTATATTTCTACAAAATATACAACGTAATCCTACTGTTGAAATTGAAAAAAAATGTTCTTAAGTGTTACTTTGTACCTATATCCAAATTATTTAGTGGATAACGATGTTGGTTGTGTTATTACTATGTTGTTTTTAATTTTAATGTATGTACTCATAACTTTATTACACAATTGTTTGTTGTCCTTAATAAAATAAAAAAAATAATCTGAACAGTGAACTACTTATAATTGGGTACTTGACTATGTTTGATTTTATACGCATGTTTACATGTAATAGCAAATAAAACAAAAAAGAAACCCTTTTGTAAAAACTGTATCGAAATTGGTTGAAAAATGAGGAGGTAATTCATATTTTGAATTCTGGAGTGGGGGCTTATTGGAGATATCTTGCTATCCCTTTCCAACGCACGTACCGTTGTGGCGTGACGTGATTACACTGATACTTCTCTTTCCCGCAATTTGAAGCTTACACCAAACCTCGAAGGCATACCTATTTTATTTTTGAGAATATTTAAATATTTCTTTCTGTTCTATATTTTAGACGACGCAATTTTTAAATAAAATAAAAAAAAAAAATGTCAAGTACCCAATTGAATCACTTTCAATCGTCCGAACAAATATAATTTGCCACAATCGTAAAGGCAGCGCTTAGTCTTTGGCGATGCGGTCCGCCAGGTGCCGTACTCGTTTCAGCTTAGTTCATTTACGAGGCAAGCTAAATCAGTCGGCTTTTAGTGAACAGACAGGCTATTGTGAAATTAAAGAACCTCCCGCAGGTTTGCACCTAACGTTAAGCCGTGCCGAACTGTGCCGAACCGCGCCGAACCGCTCTGTACTCTGATGTAACCCACTTGCACCAGATTGTATCTATAATCTAATAGATTGTGCCCATTATTTCGGATCTTGAATGTGGCAAGTGATTAAATTCATTTACAACTTTTGATCTTTTATCGCGATTGGTAAACAAAGGTTAGGTGTTATTTTTGTTTTTATGAGGTTGTGTAATAGGAATTTGCGTTGTGCATCTAATATCTACTTATAGTTCGCAATAGAAATGTTAGTAGAAATGCTTTAAACGATTTTTTTCTCTTACTACTTTTAAATTAATGATTCAGAGGTAGAGCCACGTTAGCTATAAACAGTTATGGCTATAGCAAGGACGGACCGTCTCGACCGGTTTGGTATCACTGTTTTACAGAAAATCGGTGGCTCTAATTGTACTTCCTTTTCCAAGCTCTATTCAGATAGAAAATGCACCAATGATCACTTGCCATCAAAAGAGTCTTCAAGTCGTTTGAAAGTCTCAGCTATCAAAAAGATAACTTCACTTCAGCGCTATCTTCCTCTATGTAGTATATCTTAAGCATTGAAAGTATTATTGAAATCAATTTAATTTGAATTCTTCAAACAGGTTGTTACCATAGCTTGGGTAGATAATTGCATTGAATGAATTCAAGCTCCTTATTTAGAGTCATAGGACGCGCTCTCACAATGGGCCGCCGGCGCCGCGCCGCGCCGCGCCACTCCGTTGAGAAAGGCCCCAGTTTGCACAAATATTAGTACTCTTCGTTACCACCCATCACTCGTCAGTATTCCATGCTTAAACGGCTCATAACAAGCAAACATGGTTGCTTTACGCGACCACAATGTTTGTAAACTACATATCTTACGTAGGTGACAGAATTTTATTAAGCTCCACCCGCAATCGCCATTTTACTAGGAATTGGGTTGAATACGTAAAAACTAAACGTTTGTAATTAGGTCTGGCAGTTAATTATAAATATTTCGGTTTTGTACTATGACTATGAGTAGGTAATAATTTTTAATAACAATAAATACACCCAACAGTCACACGCCTAGTCCTGACCCCACACTAGGTACAACCTGTATCGAGGGTGTTATGAGAGACTTTCGGTCTCACAACACCCAGACTTGAAACAAATATCTGTGGGCCACACAAACATTTGTCTCAATGCGAGAATCGAACCCGCGGCGTCTCGCTTCACAGCCGGCTACTCGCCCACTGCGTCACGGAGGCTGTCAAATTGATAACTACTTCGTTCTTTGAACTCATCTCGCTGTGTTTGTAAATGTTTGACAATAATACCTACACGACGCTTTTTACCGAATTGACACGTCATTTCGATTAATAGGTAAATAAGATATATACTTTTTATATAGGTGAGTGGAACAGCGGCCTTCTGATTGGTAGTTTCCGAGATAATGACGTTGACGCATCGAGCGCATTCATAAATAGAATAGAGTTGGTGGTGCGTCGCGTCGCGTCGCGGCGCTCGGTATCGACCAATGACGACACGAGACGCCGCGCCGCGTCGAGCCGACCCGAACCGCGCCGCGCTAAACTGAACAGTCACGATGCACACAAAATACTCCATTCAGTACTGTAGCCCGAGCACGAAAAACTAATGTAAATGTAAACTCGCTGCGCACTGATGACATTTGATTAATATTTCATACAAATTTCATAGACACGCATCGAGCACGAATACATTTACGGTTGTCAGAAATTTTCCTGCTCGGGCTGCTGTATTGTGTTCCGTCACTTCCGTCACATTCTACTTTTATTGCAAAAGTCACTTTTGATATTCGGTAGAAACAAATAAATGAATGACTATTAGAAGCAAGTAGGCCCTGATAAAGTAATTTCCACCGTCCATAAACATCCATAGTACGTCACTGATGAGTTGTCAACCTTGAAGAAAAGACTGCCATGGGAAGACGTATATGGACGCTTCACTTCATCTAGCAGAGAGTGGCAGTACCTATCTTGTAGTGGCGGTAACCCGGTCGAGGCGCCCCATTTCTGCGGGTATAACTAGTTCAACGATTAACTAATCGGTTGAACCAGTCTGCAATGAGCGTAGCTACCACATGTACTTAACTATTACATTAACTTAGTGCGACTTGCACCAATGTTACTAACCTACAGTACTAACTGTAAGTTAGGAATACCTAACCTCAAGTTAAATTGAAAAAAAGAATATATATAATTATGAATGACATGTAATTAATTAAATGTCGTCATATATAGTCGTCATGTAAGGAATTACATATCAATCATATATTTCTTTTTCAATTTAACTTGAGGTTAGGACTAACTGTAGTTTAGTATTAGTGGGGCACGTCGCTTTAGCATCACAGTAATATAAAAATAGAATGAAGACCATGGCAAGGTTTGCTATCCCTTGGTAGTTAAGTTTGAACTCTGACGTATGACGTGCGTCAATCAATCAACAGTTATATACTGTTATGTATGTACTACACTACTACAGTATAGGTAGTAATTTTATTAGTAACCAATCGCGAACTTGCGTGACAAACACCAATACGCAATATAACACTATTTTCTCCCGTAAATGGTAACTTTACCACAGATTAATTAATTGTTTTGCCTCCTTAAATACCTCAGGTTAAAAGCAGTATTTTTAATCAATACTGAGGTGTTTTAACACGCATCTTTGTGAAAAGAGAATTAATAGATCGAATAAAAATTAAAGGAACAAAAAATTATAGGAACCTGAAAGTTGTGTTACTTTGTGGATTCGATTTTAGTTGGTATTTTCTCGCATTTAACCCATAATCTTTGGGGGACGCCTATGTTCAGCAGTGGACATCCCATCCCATCCCATCATATATGGCTGATGATGATGATGAACCCGTACTTGGACCATTGAAGCTTGTTAACTAGCCTAATTTCGATCAGATGCACAGGATCCTCCTGGTGTCTTCAGAGTTTGCTCGAAGGCCTCTCGGAGCGACCTTGGTATGTTGACGATTTCATAGTTGTGTAACTACGCATCCCAATTACAGGATGACATGAGCATCTATTTTGTTCGTGGACATATAGTGCCTTTCTTATAAACACAGTTTAGCTGAGCAAATGGTAAAGAATAGCCTGTCCCTTCTATTTTCAAACAATGTAACACAAGGAAAAAGATGTTAGTTAATTTTTTTTATAAGTAAGGTCCATATTATCTATACAGTGAGATGTCAGACTGTATCGGAACGCAGATATAATTACATACTTACGAATGACAATAAATTGGTTTTACAAAAAAAGTAAAAAACCAGACCGCCTTGAAAACCTCATTCGTTCTTGAACTCGGTTAAAAATAGTCAAAATTAATATATTAACTTTCTCGATGGTTTACGATTTAAATGGGTTTATTCGTAGAACTGATAGCCGATGGGGCAGAAAAGTTCTCGAGTGGAGACCACGTACCGGCAAGCGCAGCGTAGGACATCCACCTACAAGGTGGACCGACGACCTGATAAAGGTCGCAGGAAGTCGCTGGATGCAGGCCGCTTCCAACAGGTCGATCTGGAAATCTTTGGGGGAGGCCTATGTTCAGCAGTGGACGTCCTATGGCTGATGATGATGATGATGATGATGATCGACTGCCTCAGTGGCGTGGTTGTATTTCGGTACGACTACCTGAGTTCTCGGGTTCGATTCCGGGTCGGGCAAAGTGATATTGGATTTTTCCATATCAGCCCGGAGTCTGGAATTTGTGCCCGATATGGCGATAGGCTCGCCCCCTATCACACCTGGGACGGAACTAAGTTCGGCGAAATGTGGGTGTTCTAGTTCGCTAGGGCGCCTCTGCCTACCCCTCCGGGGATACAGGCGTGAGCTTATGTTATGTAATTTGATCGAAGTGTGGCATGTCATTTACAAAGCTCCAATAGCTGTGACCTTTTGGATAATTTGTATCCTCATACGAAAGGAATTAAAATTACCTTGTCATCCCGTTATGGCATTGTTTGTTGAGTCGCGACTCGCGAGCGGAGTACCGAGTGTCGAGTGCCGAGTGCCGTCGCTCTATTTCCATAATTCAACTGCACGCCCACTTCTCCCATTCTTCAATACGTAACACAAAAGATCATAAACGAAACTGACTCGCTCTTATCTCCGAGTTGTAAAGTTTAAATTGTCAGGAAAAATTTTTGGCTAACGGTAAACCGCGTCGATGTAGGTAATCGCCGTCACAACATCGACATTATAATTATTCTTACCAACTATTGTTGGTACAATGTGAGGAAAGTTAAACACGACGTTATTATCTTATGATAATTTGGAGAAATAAAATAAATCACACGTTTTCGGCGTATATCATTAATGTTAATTATCGTATTTGCATCGAATCAAATCAAATCAAATCAAAATATTTATTGAATCCATGAAATGTTACTACATTATTTAGATTCCGTCAAAGTTCCTCTACCGCCAGTTCGGAAGGCCGTTTCGCCAGAGAAGAACGGGCAAGAAACTCTGGCGTTGCTCTTTTAAATGCCAGTTGACAATAAATGCTTATAAAGTACCATATACAAAAAAGATATATAAATTAGAGCAGCTAAACCACCAAGAAAATACATACAATGATTTTTTGTAGTAATAATTGTGTATCAATGATTGCAACCTGTTTTGTATGAAATAAAAAAGAAATACAAATAAAAACATACAAAATACATCCATACATCGATTCAATTAAGTCACGTATTTAAAGAGTTTATTGGTTTACGAAGGCACATGCACGCTACAACGAATGCAGTAATACCTACAGAAATAATCGATTTTCGTGTAACATTCAGGACGACCCAACATAAAAACCCCTCTTCTGCATTTACCCCCCTAATTCGGAGCGGCAATAACTAATAATATTTTTTACACAAGTAGGGGTGATATCGGCGGGGCGGGCGGCACGTGGGGCGGGCGGGGCGCGCTTGGGCGGGCGGCGCGCACCGATCGATACCCAACGCCGCCCATCGCACCGCAGTGGGAGGCCGCACGGTGCCTTTCATTTACATGTGGCCTATGTAAATGTGTCGCTTTTCGCTCCTCAATTATAATAAATGTTTGTTTTTATTCTTATTAGCAAACGAGGACGTTTGGAGTGTTCTCATTCTAACAAATGAACACAATAGGATAAACAGTCTTAAAGTAAGGGATGATATGAAAATGCGTGATTACGTATACATGTCGCATTTTGATCAACTTTTTTCTTTCTATCTGTCCTTCCTTATCCCACGTTTGTGTGGGTTGGCGCAACACACTTTTTCAAGCATGTTGCAGAAAGAATATGGCTACATTTTTACGACCGGCTGCCTGACTGATGTCAACCCCCCTCTAGGAAATGCAGTCCCAGGCAAATCAAATTAGACAAATCGCTTTTCCCCACAGGGGAATCCAAACCCCTCTGGGTCCACAGCACATATACCTTTGTCTGAATCTTTCCATTATGCGGTATTGTAAATGATTCACGAACCTTTATGATCTTGTTTTTATTAAATAGGCATCCATACATATTCTGTTTGACATTACCCTTTCCCTAAAGCTAACAGCATTGCAACGTTTAAAACAAGATCCTCTTTCCGAAGCCGTTGGTTAAAAAGGCAAAAAAATATTCTACATAATTCCCACGTTACGAAATGATAAAAGCTAACAGTATTGGAACGTTTAAAACAAGATCCTCTTTCCGAAGCCGTCGGTTAAAAAGGCAAAAAAATATTCATACATAATTCCCACGTTACGAAATGATGTACGACAAAGAATTATTGTAATTCGAGTCATGTTTACATTTCCCATAAGTTTTGGTAAATGTTAATTCTAGGGGAGAAAGGCGGCGCGGAGTGGCGGTGCTGGGGGGGGGGGTTACCGAACGCTAAACAAAATGTGTTAGCTTATTATATTGTTTGTGAGGGTGGTGTTTTATAACAAATGGACTATCGATACATTATCTATAACATGTATTGATATTTAACTTAGATTAATGATTATTCAAGAAACTAAATGTACTTGGTAATTGTGATTAATTAGACATGATTCCAGGGGGGTTACCATCACCTCTTATAGCAGTATTATTATAATTTTACGTGTACCGATTCCCATACAAAACAAACGAAGAACGATTATAATAATACTGCTATAAGACGTCGTGGTAACCCTGCTGTCTGAAATATTTCAATGTAAGACGCGTGACTTTAATAAAATATTTTTTTGGCAATCTTTTTAAGACAGTTTAGAGAAACAATCATGACTAATGTAAGATTAAGTTAAAGTTTTCAAATTATTGTTATTATAGCATGTTATTTTGTTCCACACACCCCTCTTTGGTCCTCCTTGATTTAATGGTAGCGTATATGGGTTGTGGACCGGGAGGTCGTGGGTTCGATTCCCAGGTCGGGCAAAGCGAATTTTCTAATTTAATTTGCCCGGGACTGGATCCCTCATATGGGTTTGACGTTAGCCGATCGTAAAAATTATGCGAAGTCCTTTCTGCAACATTCCTGAAAAAAAAACCTGTATCACACATTAAGGTGGGATAAGGGAGGTAGAAAGAAAGATTTTCGAATGACTTCAAAAAAGGAGAAGGTCCTCAATTCGTCTTTATTTTTATATGTATATTACGCGATATCTCTGCCAAATCTGGGCCGATTTTCAAGATTATTTTTGTGTTCGTTAGAGCTTATTCCAAGCAAGGGTAGCCCCATATAAATTTGGTCACGATTGGATTAATTTTGAAGTCGGTCCGTTAAGTTTTTATTCCATACAAATGTTCATGTATCTGAACGCTTGTTGATTTGGCACTACATGATTAACAACTTTATTATTGCTATGTAGCAAGCGAAACGTGCATATAATGTTTTATGTATGTAAACACCGGCAGCTTTGGTATCTGTATGTTGATCACAAATCTGATTGTGTGTAGGAAGACCACACGCAAATGGCAGTGTACATGTAGGGTTACCAACCATCCGGATTTATACGGACATAAGTTCATAACTGTTTTGTTCGCGTTCTCCATTTTTTCCAGATTATCATTTGTTTTATGGAATAAAAGAAATATTTGCTTAATTGGATCGTGTACTGCAACAATGACCTAACCCAGAAAAAAATGTATTGATGCCAAAATTATTTAAACCATATAATAAGTTAACATTTTTTTTGTTTCTTTTTGTGGGTTGGAAGATTTCTGCACAGCAAGGTCCAATTTATAAGCCTTAAGCAGCCAAAATAGTAGAAATTTTGGCAAATGTTCGCCGTTTGTCAGGACTTTTGTCATAATTTAAAGTGTTAACCCTACGACCTACGTGCATGTGAGTGGTGAGAGATAAGGCATCGCATCAGGCAGTGGCCTGACGTGGCACATCCAAGCTGCTCATGCTGCGTCACTAAGCTTTCATTGCCCAAGAAATATTGTCGAGAAAACGCTTGAATCACTAACAGGAATGTTGACATTTTCCTTGACTTTTGGTTGAATAAGGAAAAATATATTAGTTGTGTTATACACTTCAACCTACTGAATTTAATTAGATTTTTTACACTAGATATCTAAAGTTGCACAAAAACCACATCTCAATATGCTCTTACTTATTTATGGTGCCGAAGCTTGGACGCTATCCTAGGGAAATGTATTTATGGAAATAAAAGTACAAAAGGATATAGAGATCATGCATGCTTAATAAAAAGTCTTATAACATAACATAAGCTCATGCCTGTATCCCCGAAGTGAGAGCAGAGATGCACTAGCGAACTAGACCACCCACATTTCGCCGAGCTTAGTTCCGTTCCAGATGTGATATAATCGCCAAGTACATAGAAAGCCGCAAAGCATAATCTAGGTTCTATCAGACAAAACACAACACCTACACAAAACAATGTTTCTGTGTACGTTCCAATGTTCCTGCTTATGGAACAATGGCCTATAGATAAAAATAACACATAACATAAGCTCACGCCTGTATCCCCGAAGGGGTAGGCAGAGGAGAACTAGCGAACTAGAACACCCACATTTCGCTGAGCTTAGTTCTGTCCCAGATGTGTTAGGGGTGAGTCTATCGCGATATCGGGCACAAATTCCAGCCTCCGAGCTGATATGGAAAAATCTAATACCACTTTGCCTGACCCCGATAGCATTCAAGACGTATAAATTCGCCGTTTGTAAATTGAGGTAGGTAGATGGAATGTTTGGTTAAATCTTCGCCTCCTCGATCTAGTGGTTTACATGGGTTGTGGACCGAGAGGTCCTGGCTTCGAATCCCGGATCGGGCATTTAATTATTTTAATTAATTTCCCTGGGACTGGATCCCCCAAAGAGTAAGTTGACGTCAGGCAGCCGGTCGTAAAAACTAAGCCAAATCCATTCTGCAATATGTTTGAAAAAGTGTACTTCGGTATTCGAACCCCACATTAAGGTGAGATAACGGCAGGTAGAAAGAAGAAGAAACTTTCACTTTAATATAGACATTTGCAGAAGTTTGCTGGGGTGAGGATCCGTGGCACAAGTCACTGCAAGATAAAGCTTATTTGAAAGCTGCACACGACTGTTTCAGTTAAGGTACTAGAGAAAACAGCAATTAATGGATAAAAGTTGATGCTTGCTTCATGATTAATATAAAATTTCATAAGTATAACAAACACTGGTTATTTCTATTTCGATATAAAGCAGTTTATATATATCCTGCACTAATTTTTACGAAACAAAACACTAAAACACATACGCAAAACAACAATTTTAGGTGTTACCTACTCGTAGAACAATGAACCATAGATAAAAAATGCATGTTTTGTGTAGGTGTTTTGTGTAATGTTTTAGTACAGGAGACCCAGCTTAACATACACACCTGCGTGATTACAGCAGCCCGAGCAGGAAAATTTCTGAGAACCGTAAATGTATTCGTGCTCGATGCGCGTCTATGAAATTTGTATGAAATATTAACCAAACGTCATCAGTGCGCAGCGAACTCGAATACATTTACATTAGTTTTTCGTGCTCCGGCTACTGATCAGAAAAATCAATACAAAACATTCCGGTATATTACAAAGTGATTTGAACATACGATTCAATTTGTAAAAAGCTCTTTAACAGAGCCCCGTTAGTGCGTTACAGTGCTATTAACAAATCACCGTATAAATATTCATGGGTCATCCCCCTGATGGGTCGGTCGGCTGGAGTCGTGGCTCGCGGCGGCCGCGGACGAGCAATGCGTATAACTTTAATAATAAAAACATATTAGCCGCATCGCATGTCTGTCTTTCCGTGACCGGGCAGTTTTACACCTGGCCGACTGGGGAGACAAGGGTCCGAACGGCGGGGGGATAGGCAGGGGTTTATGGGGATGATAGGGTATGGGGGGCAGTGGGAGGCAAAGGTACCGTTTGTCAGCGGGTCAGCTATTAATGAATGTGTCCATAATGTTTATGGAGCCCGCTGAGCAATTTCTGAGCAACTAACTCATCGTTTTATTAACTGAAAAAAATTAATTGTCATGACTACCGGCTGTTTGGTCTGTTATCTAGAACGTCGCGAGTTACTGCCTGTTCGCTTGTGTATGCGTGCTGTTTCATGTAGGTAAATCCCTGGATATCAATTGAGAATAATTTGAGGTCAAACGTGCGCGTGTCGTAGGGAAATTTATTTTTAGCAACTAAACGAACATACGTTAATGTCACTGTAATGATTAACTTAGTATTGTTGTTAAAATTTCGGCAAATTCAAAGTAAAAGAAGGAAAGAAGAAAGAAAGGAACTTTATTCAACCAATACTTGAGACCAGCCGTGAACAACGAAAATGGGTTCAGCGGCCTGAGCAGGAAAATTTCTGACAACCGTAAATGTATTCGAACTCGATGCGCGTCTATGAAATTTGTATGAAATATTAACCAAACGTCATCAGTGCGCAGCGAACTAGAATACATTTACATTTACATTCGTTTTTCGTGCTCGGGCTACAGGTGCACTTAGATAATAACACATAAGTACATACATACATTTAAGTACATAATATCTGCATTATACCCCATTACTTATAAATTCATTTACGCGCTTTAATCTTTAGGAATACTTTTGTCTCTTTCCTTTTTGATGCAAGGAAAAGTGTGGCAAACTATTCTTAGAGATAATAAACGCGTAAACATTTTTATAAGGGCCTATAGCCTATGAGTCATGCCTACACAAAACATGGTTTCACAACACATTTTCTTCTATGGTCCATTGTTCCATGAGCAGGAGACAGTGAAAAACATTGTTTTGTGTATGTGTTTTTATGCTTTATTTCGAAAAAACATGCGTAGGAGACGCGGTTAGTAGGTACACGATATTATGGTAGCGAGCAGGGAGATTATTTGTCGCTGAGTCTAATGATACCTCTCCTTATTAGACACACCCAATAAAATCATGATAATTCCGACCTATTACCGAATCGTGTTGAAAAAACAGTGAATCATCAACTAGATACTAGTCATCTCATTGGTCAAGTGTCATGGCAAACCTACCGACCAGATTTGAGTGGAAATAGCAACAAAGCATATTATAATAGTCCAATTCTATTAAAATAGTGAAGGGCGGCTCAGCCATCGGTGGCCGAGATGCTTATGTAACACATATTTGAGTGATAGAGCTACGCTGTCTCTAGACAGTAAAGTCTACTGCACGAATGGGTAATCATGGTCACAGAAAACCTATGTACGTAAAGTAGCAGCTTGCTGTCGCTTTTCATTCGGTGAGTGAGATTTCCGGTGGCCCATTTTTCCTTCTCCCTTTCCCAATCTCTTTTCCCTCCGCTTCTATTCCCTCCTTTTAGGTAGGCAACGCACCTATGATTCTTTTTATGTCTTGGGTGTCTATGGACGGTGGAGATCACTTACCATCAGGTGACCCATCTGCTCGTTTGCCAGTCTCTGCTATAAATATATATATATATGCTAATATATATTCATGATAGAATATATATTGGCAAATTCGAATCTGTTCGATTTGCGCTTATATTTGTATCAATTTACGACCGATTTGTCAATAGTATTTTTATGTATTGAGAGGTGTTTCATACAATAACTTTCAGAACATCAATATTATTCCTAGATTTTTAAATGAATGTTGGTGTCTTGACGGTGAATGTACATAGATATCTGCCAAAGCAATTATACCTCAATTATACATATATGGTAAATAAAGTCTTTCGTTCTTTCTCACATAAAAGTTATCTGGCTATTAAAAAATCGGCCTTAAAGCATACAATTTGAAACGTCAGCGTCAAATACAGTATAATTTGAGCGCTGCGAACGCCGCAAGCTGTCATATTTGACACCAAGGGGCGCAATGACCACGTGCCATCGTTTACACATTTGATCCCATTTTATTACAATAATGGAATTATTATAGACACGGGGCTGATCGCGTGCCGGCCGGGCCGCGGCCGCGTGGTCGCCTGGGCCCCTCGCACATTACCTCATTAAGAGATGGCCTGATGGCACCGACATGGGGTTATTTTAACTTTTTAATTACGTGTGGTTGCAGTGAAATATTTTGTGTGAAGGTGTGATTTTGTTTAGTGTGTTTGTATTGTGATTTTTAGATGAGGAATAGCGTGTCGTGTGAATCATTTCACTGGCTTTTTACTGAATTCGAATTAATGTTTCGTTTTTTGTTCCGCCTAGTTGTCTTTGTTGGTGGGCGCGTAATGTGATTCACAATTCTAATAAGTTTCGGGACCATCGATGCCATAAGTCACAATTTTATGTAGAGTTAAGAATTGAAATAAAACTATTTTTGCGGATTTTATCAAGATTAGGTTTTTAATTTTTATTCCCGACGTTTCGAAGGCTTTGCAGTCTTCGTTGTCACGGGTCAGACATTAACATTGTTGTATAACATTCGCGTAAACTTAAGAAATCAGTAGAGGTAAGAAATTGTGAAAAATGATAATTAGTTCGTTAGTATCTTTCTTAGAGCTATCGTATGATTTTTAACATAGAATACATAAAGAAACATTTAATTCCTTTGCTTTGGTATTAGTTATTCTAGTATTAACTGCATTCTACTATAATTAAAGAACAAATAAAAGCTCGCTAATTTGATTATAATACCTCTGTCTGAGATTTAAAAAAGAAAACTCAGTAGCGTAGTAGTATTTCGTGCGCGGTACATCTAACGTCCTGAGGTCTCGGGTTCGATTCCCAGGTCGGGGAAAGTGGTATTGGATTTAGTATCAGCCCAGAGTCTGGTATTTGTGTCCGATATGGCGATAGGCTCGCCCCCTATCACATCTGGGACGGAACAACGCTCGGCAAAATATTGGTTTTCCAGTTCGCTAGTGCGCCTCCGCCTACCCCTTCGAGGATATAGGCGTAAGCTTATCTATGTAACTATATAACAACTTATAATACAATAAACACATATTAAATCAAATAACCATTATGACGTCATTGTAAGCATCATATGATATGCATCAACAAAAGACAAGCGTCCATTATAAAATCAATTAGCAAAGAAAGAAACGGCTCGGCAACAATCTGGTAAGAAGGGGGTCGGACGTAGCCGCCAGCTAATTAGCTAATGGAAGTGTTCACCGGTCACCCCCTCGCTGTGGCCGCGCGTGGTGGTTGCGGCGGTACGGCTCTAGTCACGGTGTAGTCACGGTGTAATGGATTGTGGCACGCTCGACGCCTACAATTTTACGTCTCGGATTTCGTCTATCTGAGGGGCAGAGGCGCCACCGCGGGACTAATTGAAAACTTAAACTTCTATATATTTTATTTAAAAATAATAAAATGATATTAGCCCTGTAATATTACTGTCCCACTGCTGGGCACGGGCCTCCTCTACTAATGAGAGGGGTTAGGCCTTAGTCTACCACGCTGGCCTAATGCGGGTTGGTAGACTTCACATACCTTCGAAATTCCTGTGAAGAAATTCTCGGGTATGCAGGTTTCCTCACGATGTTATCCTTCACCGTTATAGCAAGCGATATTTCGAGACCAACCCCAGAATGGAGCATACACCTCTGACTTTTCTGTGTAAAGTGTATTTTCATTGTGAAATATTTTATTTAATATTTTTTAAATTTTTGCCACGGATATAAGGAAAATCATCTATCACTCCTATAGTTAAACGGACGCCATAGAGAAGCCACGCACACAAACGCGCCTGTACTTAAAATTACACGCCATTACGTGTCGATAGATCGAATGGGCCGAAAACCCTGCTTCACTTTCAATGTTCCTAGCGCTCCGTCCATCTTTTTTTTACGTCCGTGATTTTTACATCGCTAACCTCCGCACGTCGCACTAGGTGATCAGCAAGGTTACCACGACCTCTTATAACAGTATTATTATAATCGTTCTTCGTTTTTTTTGTATGGGAATCGGTACAAGTAAAATTATAATAATACTGCTATAAGAGGTGATGGTAACCCCCCTGAAAACCAGCGTTGTACTGTGGTTGACGCCACACTACAACATGCTGAATGTTCACCTACCTGTCACAGTCCGGCTAGCTACTATGTTTATAATAATTTCATTGTAATTTCGTCTTTGTGTCTGTGACTAATGAAATGTTTTTTTTCTTTCTATATGTTTTAGTGGCGACAAATAGGCGTTTCGGAGGCTATATGGACTGTGGAATGGCCAGTCATGGCTTCAAATCTAGCGTGTTCAGTAGCCCGAGCACGAAAAACTAATGTAAAATGTAAACTCGCTGCGCACTGATGACATTTGATTAATATTTCATACAAATTTCATAGACGCGCATCGAGCACGAATACATTTACGGCTGTCAGAAATTTTCCTGCTCGGGCTGCTGCTTGATTTATCCGGGACAGGATCGCAGAGAGAGGTGGTACGGCTGGTTGTACCTCTAAAATTTAAGCCACACTATTTCTCCAACATGCTTAAAAATGCGGGTTTTGAAGCGGGGTATAGGCTGATGGATGTCATTTGGACACAAATGTGATTTGAATATATCTGATGCCCAAAAGGTTAATTTGGGCTAAGACACAAGTTAGCTAAGACTTTGTAACAAGATTGATATCATCATCATCATCAGCTTCAGGACGTCCACTGCTGGACATATGCCTCCCCCAAAGATATAGTTTGATATAGCTCCGATTATTGAAATGTAGAGATTCAGTAAATGTGCTGAATGCTCTACTATCGAAATACCTACTTAATTTGTAACCCTTGAAATTAAATAATATTTTATCGACGTATGTATGATACTGCCTGCCTGCCTCGGTGGCGTGGTGGTATTTCGGTACGACTATGGTTCTGAGGTCTCGGGTTCGATCCCCGGGTCGGGCAAAGTGATATTGGATTTTCCATATCAGCCCGGAGTCTGGAATTTGTGCCCGATATGGCGATAGGCTCGCCCCCTATCACATCTGGGACGGAACTAAGCTCAGCGAAATGTGGGTGTTTTAGTTCGCTAGTGCGCCTCGTACTTATATAGGAAATGTTGTAAATTTAAAATCAAATACTAATATATTTTTTGTCACCTTATGTACGGTAATAAGGGCAATATATATCTTATTTAAATTGATAACCTTCACCCAATGAATGAGAAGGATGGAGTAATGATGTGCTTTTTCACTTATTTTTTTATTTGCAGACACTGGCATACGAGCAGATGGGTCACCTGATGGTAAGTGATCTCCATCGCCCATAGACACGAAAGACATAAAAGGAATCATGGGTGCGTTGCCAACCTAAAAGGAGGTAATGGAAGGGGAGGGAAAAAAGGATTGGGAAAGGAAGGGGGGGAATGGGCCACCGGAAATCTCACTCACCGAACGAAATGCGACAGCAAGCTGCCACTTTACGTCGATTTTCTGTGAGACAGTGATATCAAACCGATCGAGCCGGCCCATTCGTGCTGTAGACGTTACTGTCTACAGCGTGAATCTACCACTCAAAGCTCACTAATTATATCCCTAGAAAGAGGTTTTTGTCACCGTGGCGTCACCGGTCACGTGACGGACGTCACTTTTACGTCACGTCGCCTACGGATTTTCATACGAGTGTGACGAGCGGAGTCAGGTGACATATCACGCACTCTAGAATATACTGCGGGACTCGCATTACTATGTTTTGTAACTTACAAGAAAAAAATCAATGAAGTTGGATGAAGCGATGAGGCTAAATGTCACTTTGTGCGGCTTTTTTTTCTTCTAAGGATTACAATGGTTATGAAGTCTATTAACCTGGGAACCTGGACGCTTCTCGTCTAGGGAGTAGTCAGTGTAGCCAGAGTCACTCCGACGTTTCCATCTCTGCCGGGCATTATGACGCTGGGCCGTAAGACCGGCGACTCCGACATTATCGTCCTCCCCCCAAACGTGGCGGTAGTGGTAAAACACTTTTCCCCGTGATAACAAAGAAAAACAGCCCAGCGTGGTAGGCTGAGGCCTATACCCTCTTATTGGAAGAGGAGTGGGACAATAATATTACATTACGAAGCTAATATTATTATTGTAATGATTGTTCTTAAAATAAAGATGCTAATTTTGCCAGTATCAAGTATCAAAAATTATAATAATTAATAATTCAATAGCGTGACACGTGTCTGTTGTTATGTATGCATGTTGATAGTCACGGGCGGCTCGGCCTCCGGTGGCCCATACGCTTATGTAACATATATATGTGCCGCCTCCGACGGGTTCAATTAGTATTTTAGATTTAGTACAAGTGTATACATAAAGACGCGTACTCTGCATCTGTTTTTCGCGAAACAAAACACAAAAACAAATACGCAAAACAATGATTTTCGCTGTCTCCTGCTCATAGAACAATGGACCATAGATTAAAATGTATAGTGAAACCATGTTTTGCGTAGGTGTTTTGTGTGATGTTTTAGTGCAGGAGACGGTGCTTTAATCTATGCGATCAGCGAATGGAACATCTGTGTGTTCGCTAAAGAACTGAATTACGGAATCGCAACCTGTTGTTAATAAACATAAACATACATACATAAGCTCACGCCTGTATCCCCGAAGGGGTAGGCAGAGGCGCACTAGCGAACTAGTACACCCACGTTTCGCCGAGCTTAGTTCCGTCCCAGATGTGATAGGGGGCGAGCCTATCGCCATATCGGGCACAAATTCCAGACTCCGGGCTGATATGGAAAAATCCAATACCACTTGGCCCGACCCGGGGATCGAACCCGAGACCTCAGGATGGTAGTCGTACCGAAATACAACTACGCTACCGAGGCAGTCACCTGTTGTTAACCTGTTGTTAATTATGTTTTATAATACTCTTCTGAATTAATCGCCTCCTTGGTCTAGTGGCAGCGTATATCGGCTGCGGACCGGGAGGTCCTGGGTTCGATTTCCAAGTCAGACTGGATATTTTTAACGCGATTTGCCCGGGACTGGGTACCCCAGGGGGGTTGTCTAGAAGCCGGTCGTAAAAATTAAGGCAATTACTTTCTGTAACATGCTTCAAAATAGTGTTTTACGTCGACGCAGGTGGGATAAGGGCAGATAGAAAGAAAGAAAGAATACCCTTTTGAATTATTAACATTTCTAAAATTGAATGCGAATTAAATGCCTATAGTTTATTTCCTCAACATACCGTCGAATGTTCATACACTTAAGTTCCCTTATGTCGTTTAAGGTCGTCTTATCTGTCAAACCCGCATTAGGCCAGCGTGGTAGACTAAGGCCTAACCCCTCTCATTAGTAGAGGAGGCCCGTGCCCAGCAGTGGGACAGTAATATTACAGGGCTATTATTATTATTATATCTGTCAAAACTGTATGCCGAATCAAGGTAAGAAGCCGTTAAAGTTGAGTAGCGTTTGGCCATTCCGGTGATAGTATCCACTTATTGTATTTTTTATAAAATCCAAAATAATTCTTCATATTACAAAAACGACAGTTTTATAGTTGGTCGTAATAAAAAACACATAACTTGCTGTCTGACGTAAATTGAATGGACTCGAGGAGTAGGTGAGAGGTGGCGGCATCGCAGTGCACAATACTAGACCTAAATATAATAGGGGTTTGATCCAATTTAGTTCAACATCCACCTGAGTAGTCGTAAAGCGGTATGGGGGTTATTGAGTATTATTGTAGTGGTCGAGACGCAGTGACGTGCACATGTATTTCGATCAGGGTAGACAAAATTTGCTAAATAATTTTCTTCGACACTTGGAACACCATCACTACATAATATCATCCTAGTGTCGATTTAACCAAGCTCTGCTATTTTGAAAATCTGTTTTTAGTTGTGATTTTTATTATTCTTATTATCCAAATAGTACTAAATAGCAAATGGTCAGGGTAGGCAATGTCTTTTTGTCTATATGGTCTGCACGCCACTGTCGAGACGGAGGCAATATCGACAGCGCCGCAGCATTATGAGATATCGATGTGCCACTTGGTACGGTACCGCACTAATTCATTTAATTATACTTAAGCTGCTTTTCTATTACATATAATACACATTTTCTTAATAATACACTATCATCTTTTATTATTAGGAAAGTATCGATTCTTATAAGTTCTTGATGAATTTCGACTCGGTCTAAGTCAAACAACCGGACTCAGTGAGGATTTGGAATTTTTAAATCGAACTTTGACTTAGTCCGAGTCATTTTTTACAAGAAAATATTTGCTTAGTTTGTCTGTTTTCTTGTAAAAATGGCTCGAACTATGTCAAAGTTCGATTCAACAATTTCAAATCGTCACTGAGGCTGAGATCTATAGAGCGAACTTCGAACTAAGTCTAAGTCAAAGTCACGAACTCAGCGGGGATTTGTAATTGTTAAATCGAACTTTGACTTAGTCCGGGTCATTTTTACAAGAAAAACAGACTGACAGGCAGACTAAGCAAAGATTTTCTTGTAAAAAATTACTGGGACTTAGTAAAAATCCTCACTGAGTTCGTGACTTTGACTTAGACTTAGTCGACGTTCGCTCTATAGATCTCAGCCTGAGTTCGTTTCTTTGACTCAGATTTAGTCGAAGTTCGCTCTATAGATCTCAGCCTAAGGGTTAGTTAGTCTTCGTCGAAGTCAAAGCCACGAACTGAGGGATTTGTAATTGTATAATCGATCTTTGATTTAGTCCGGGTCATTTTTTACAAGAAAAACAGACTGACAGACAGACTAAGCAAGGATTTTCTTGTAAAAAATTACTCGGACTTAGTAAAATTCCTCACTGAGGTCGTGACTTTGACTTAGACTTAGTCGAAGTTCGCTATATACATTTCAGCCTTAATATTTGATGGTTACTGATTGACATCAATACTGATTATTTTATAAATTAATCGATTTAATCCATAAAAAGTTATATCGGTGTTAAGTTACGAAATATAGAGGTAATTTAAAATAGCAATGGCGTCATTTTTAAAACGAAATAAAACGCTGTCCTTTTGTTCGAATATAACGTCCGATTTGATATGTGAATATTGATTATAATAAATATTTATATTATGAGAATGAAACGTTAACTAATTCGCAAGCCAACTGTATTGATTAATTCAAATGAGCGATGTACAAATGTTGGAGTTCCCACAGACACCATATCTATTAAAATAAGTATTGATGTCAGTGACGTAACTTTAATGAATCATGCTGAAAGATATCTCGGCTACTCGTTTAGTTTTTGTCTAAAGGCGGGTTTAAACTAAACGAACATAGAGATAGAGCTAGAACAGGAGCATTTTTTCTCGATCTTTTCGTGTAAACGAACGATCATTCTTAACGTTTACACCAAAATATTATCGAGCAAGAATGAGAACCAAGAACTACGATTCTTGCACGATAGATATTTAGATCATCCGAAAGAATGCTCATTGTTCATTCGTGTCAATGTGGTTGATAATGCATCGTTATGGCCGAACGTCTTCGTACGCAGCATTCGCTCGGACATAAGAATACTTTGAAGAGTCTGCTCCAGGTGCGAGCACGTCCGAACACGCAAGAACGCTCTAAGGCTGAGATCTATAGAGCTAACTTCGACTAAGTCTAAGTCAAAGTCACGAACTCAGGGGGATTTGTAATTGTTAAATTGAACTTAGACTTAGTCCGGGTCATTTTTGTAAGAAAAACAGACTGACAGATAGACTAAGCAAACGTGACTTTGACTTAGACTTACTCGAAGTTCGCTCTATAAATCTCAGCCTAAGCATCAGTAGCCCGAGCACGAAAAACTAATGTAAATGTAAATGTATTCGAGTTCGCTGCGCACTGATGACGTTTGGTTAATATTTCATACAAATTTCATAGACGCGCATCGAGTTCGAATACATTTACGGTTGTCAGAAATTTTCCTGCTCAGGCCGCTGTTCGCACGCTCTAGTACCGTTTACATCAAACGAACGAGCATTCTTAAAATATTCCATAGAATCTTTGCGAACACAGACAAAACACTAAAATAATGCTCTACGTTTGTTTACACTAAACGAATTTGATACAGTGGGCATAGAATGAGCATTCGCTCGTCTAATGTAAATCGGCCTTTACACATAAACTTTGTTATATTATTGACTTTCTGTACAGTCGCCTCTTTGGTCTAGTGGCAGTATATACATATGAGCTGTGGATCGGGAGGTCCAGGGTTCGATTCCCAGGTCGGGTAAAGCAAATGTTCTCATTTAATTTGCCCGGGACTGAACCCCTCAGAGGGGGTTGACGTCAGGCAGGTAGCCGGTCCTAAAAACTGAGCCAAATCTATTCTGCAACATACTTGAAAAAATGTGTCTTGTCGTGTCTTGTGTGTTTAAAAGTTATGATTTTTTTAAATAGGTTTTTGGCTCTCCTATAAAGTTGGATTCTTCGAGACACTACAAGTGTGCTTTCGACCGTCGATATGAACTGCAACTAAACCAAAAGGCGCCATATGTGACGTGAGTTCAAAACAGTTTTTTTTTTAAGATCTAAGTTGATTTTCGCCTAATTTCAAAAAAGAAGAAGGTCCTCAATTCGTCTGTATTTTTTATTTATTTATGTATGTTACGCGATATCTCCGCCAAATGTGGACCGATTTTAAAGATTATTTTTGTGTTCGATAGAGCTTATTGTTTAGCTAGTTTTGATATAGTTTAGTTTAGCTATATAAGTTTTGTCACGATCGGATAAGTTTTGAAGTCGTTCCGTTAAGTTTTTAAACTCTTATTATTATAACATAACATAAGCTCACGCCTGTATCCCTGAAGGGGGTAGGCAGAAGCGCACTAGCGAACTAGAACACCCACATTTCGCCGAGCTTAGTTCCGTCCCAGATGTGATAGGGGGCGAGCCTATCGCCATATCGTGCACAAATTCTTATTATTAAGGTCATTTAACATAGTATATCCAAATTAAGTAACACTGAAGTTAGTAACCAGGGTAAGCTACGAAAACTTGTTTAGAATATGTACTTCTGCGCGCGCAGATTGACGTGCTACATGCCATTTGCACCCCCCCCCCCCCGCGCCCCCCCCCGAGCCGCCCCTTGCCGTGATTGGACCACGCACGGGAAACACCGGAAACGTCTCGTATACGAATAAATTATGTATTACATTGTATGTATCCTTGAAACGTTTGTGTGGAAGCACTGGGGACAGATGTAATAGGGAAAAATTGTATTGAGGACATTAACTGGGCATCTTTTGCATGTTATATATGTACAATATATATATATACATAATATAGTAATATTTGCCTTGTTATATTACTGTCCCACTGCTGGGCACGGGCCTCCTCTATTATGAGAGGGGTTAGGCCTTATTCTATCACGCTGGCCTAATGCGGGTTGGTAGACTTCATATACCTTCGGAATTCTTGTGGAGGAATTCACGGGTATGCATGTTTCCTCACGATATTTTCCTTCACCGTTACAGCAAGCGATAATTCTCAATTAAAACACACTTAACATAGAAAAGTCAAAGGTATGTGCTCTCTTTTGGGATTGGTCTGGAACCTCCGACACCTGTCTCGGCAGTCCGTACCATTCCCAACTGAGCTATCGCTGCTATTTATATATGTATATCTGTATATTATATTACGTCAGAGGGGTATTGATGCCAGTCTGGCAGCCGATCGTAATAACTAAGCCAAATCCTTTCTGAAACATGCTTGCAAAAAATGTGTTGCGCTTAGAAAGAATATTCTTATATTACATACGTCAGGTACTCATTGCATTGAGTAATACATAATCTCTATATTATCGTACTGATGTCTCGGGTCGATCTCCGGGTAGGGTAAAGGGATATTGGATTTTTTAGTATCAACCCCGAGTTGGAGTCTGGAATTTGTGCCCGATATAGCGATAGACTCGCCCCCTATCACACCAGGGACGGAACTAAGCTCAGCTTTCAGTATATTCAAATTATTCTAAGAGCTCGCCGAAATCTGGGTGTCCTACTTCGCTAGTGCGCCTCTGCTTACCCCTTTGGGGATACAAGCAGGAGCTTATGTCATGTAATACGTAAAACAAGAACACTGATACACAACAGAACATAGGTATGTACATAGGTATAGAGGTATGAACATAGGTATGTATGAACATATATTATTAGTTTACGTATGCGGAAATATAGAGTGCTTTACATGCAGGAAAATAACTATTTATATGCATTTCGTAAGGTTCAACAACTTCGAAATAGTGTCGGAACATAAACCTATTATGGTTGATATAAATAAGAGGTCATAATTTTTTGCCAATGACGACACTATGTTAATAATATGCACAGTTATTTACAACAAAGACGAAAATGGCTAAATTACTAGATTTCCTTATACAACAAAACCGCTTGATTGTAAAAACGTTATAAATTGATAATTAACATCATAACAAAAACGGCTAAAGCGGGTACAGACAGAGGCACAAAAAATATAGGTTTCAGCGTGTGCCGTGTTAGCCGTGTGTATGTATGAATGACAACGCGAAGGAATGCGCCGCACTGCGCACGCGCCTCTCGCACACACCAAACATTTACATATATACACAACGACATCATAAAACAAGTTATCTTAAACACACATACTCAGACAGCATGTCTGCATTCACCCACACAAGCAACGCGTACACTCGCCCGCGGAACACTTTCACACTGACTGTATTGTTTTTTTATTTAAATCACACCAATTTATATTGATTTATACGTCACCATGTCTAAAAGCATATCGTTAATTAACACAAATATAATTTTGAATAATGGTAAGTTTTATATTGAAGAACATTCTTGTTAGTAATGATTAATACTTCAAAATTGGAAATTCTCTCAATATTAACTATGAACATAATCATTTTAAATGATTTCATTTATAAATCTGTCAGTTCTGTCCATTGACTTAATTTATAGATCGTAATATGAAATCTTATGTACAAAGTACTTACATAGATTTTGTGTTGAGTCATAAAGTCGTGAGTCGTGACCTTTGCACGAGGTTAATATTTTCGTTACAGTTTCCGACGCGACAGTACACGTTCTTTTGAATGGCGTACGTAGGTAAGACGCGAGATTACTATTAGCCCGTTATTTGTCTGAATGAATGGTGCCTCTCTCGGTAGCGCCCAAAAAGCCTTAAATGTTTTTTACGGCTCAAACAAAAGTGCGCCAACTCTCTACATGTATAAAGGCCAATTTCACAGTGGAGCGTGTGCTTCGTTTTACAGAGTTCAAGATTACGATCCCGTGTGAGAAGGAAGTGGCGTGCGAAGTGTGCGAAGTTACTTTTTCGAGCTGCCTCTGGCCAGGAAACTAGCCCGAGACGCCCACGCGTCGCCGGAAATATCGTACAGATCGTATCAACATTTTAAACTAAGTATGTTGTGCACGATTCCGTCATTAGAAGGAATTGCTTTTCAAGAAAGGAAGTTGAGATATGATAAGGTCGCAAACTTTGTAAAAATGTCATTGTCCTCCGAATTATTTTGTCTACTTCGTAAACCTGGCGCTTTACTGCGTGCCTTCATTAAATACGGATCTGGTTGGTCTGTAACGAGTAACGAAATGTTTTAGCGTCTGCCAAACATTTTTTTTATGTAGTTGGAAAACATATCTGACTGTCGTCGCGTTTTGGTCGAATACACCGTAGGTTAATGGTTTGTTTAGTTTACACACTAAACTTTCCCTTCATCATTAAGCGTGTTTGGTATTTAAATACAAAAGATTAGGAAAAGTTTCTGCGACCGACAAACTGATTCAACGTCCATGGTATCGATACTCTGTAGGTATGATAATACATACATACATAAGCTCACGCCTGTATCCCCGAAGGGGTAGGCAGATGTGCACTAGCGAACTAGAACACCCACATTTCGCCGAGCTTAGTTCAGTCCCAGATGTAATAGGGGGCGAGCCTATCGCCATATCGGGCACAAATTCCAGACTCCGGGCTGATATGGAAAAATTCAATATCACTTTGCCCGACCCGGGGATCGAACCCGAGACCTCAGAACCGTAGTCGTTCCGAAATACCACCACGCCACCGAGGCAGTCAGTCGAGTATGATAATGTTTCCAATAGTAATGTGATATATATCCTTACTTAGAAGTTACAATTGCTAAATTGTACATAAAAATATTAAGTGATCTAAGGGTGACTAGCACGCTATTACTTATGTAGAGATAAAGTAATTATGTAAGTTGAGTGGTAGAGCCAAGCTGTAGACAGTTACGTCTACATCACGAATGGTCCGGCTCGACCGGTTTGATACCACTGTCTTGTGTCCAAGTGGCAGCTGTCGCGTTTCGTTCGTTGAGTGAGAATTCCGGTGGCCCAATTCCCCCCTCCTTTTCCCAATCCCTATTACCCTCCTTTTAGGTTGGTTACGCACCCATGATTTTCTTGTCTTGGGTGCATCGACACCATAGAGCGATGGAGATCTCTTACCATCAGGTGACCCATCTGCTCGTTTGCCAGTCTCTGCTATATAACAAATAAACTGAACTAAATTTATCCTACAGCTCACTACTATCTTTAAATCAAGATTTGGGATAAATAGGGATTTATCGCGAAGCTGCATGTGGACCTAAGTTTCGACAAAGGTTAAAGTTTATATATTTTTAAAACAATGAAATAAGAGACGCGTGCCTTGTCAGTCCTTCTGTCTTTTCGTCACGAACCAGAAAATTGATCGCAAAATCACGACACAATCATGGTTTGCGTTTCTATGACATACTGTACATATAGATTTAATTACCTTGGATATAAATAGTAGAATTAAGAAAAGTCAATTAGCTTTCATTTGTTTAGAAAATTATTGGTATTAAAAGCAAATTAAACATTTTCCGCTGGACTAATCTTATACTTTATTGTTAACGAATTTAAATCAAATATGCCGCTATAAAATTTTGAAACCAGCATTAAAGTTGTAACCAGGCGAGTTTAGCAGTTTTACTGTCAAATGTGTCCAATTCGTGTCGCGATAAAATTGACCACGTTTACGGGCCATCAAATATAACTGGTTGTAAAAATTGTGCCTCATTTGAGTAGATGAGGTTACAGGGGACGAAAAACGGTCAAGCAACATTCACAAATCGCGTCTAAGATTAAAGTGTTAGCTAATAAGTTATAAGAGATAAATATATCATTAAAATCTAGCGTTTTATGAAGTAAATTAACTCAAAACAAAAAAAATAGGATATTTCATATCACTTTTACATGTCAATTAAATGATTTGAAAGAGATGAAATGCTAATATTGTATATATATACAATTAAAATATAAAATGTCAACTTATTTCTAAAAGCAATGATATATTACTGTGCCAAAATTAATGTGTCAAATATTAGAATACGGTACCATTCCGGTATACGGTCCCATAACTGCAGTTCGAGCAGGAATATTTTTAACAATCGAATTCGTATCGAGCTCGATGCGCATCTATGTAATTTATATGAAATATTAACCAAACATATATCGAGCTTATTTAATACGAATTTGCTTGTCAAAATTTTCCTGCTCCGGCCACTGAGGCTCGAATTTTTTGATAATGAAATTCTTATCGACTTCCATACGCTGTCATTATGAAAAATATTAGTTTGATTCAAATCCAATATCCAAAATCATTCGTGCTTGAGCCTCGTAAACCTTACGGTTGAGTACAGGCTGTCGAACAGCAACATTTAATAGTATCATGTAGCATTGAAATAACAGCTAGTTCTTTGCGATTAGGTTTAGGCTTTTTCACAAAGCTATTATTTTAAGTCGCTATTATTTTTTTTTTGTTTTTTTTTTGTTTTTCAAGATGTCTGACTAGGTATTTTTTTGAGTAATGGATTTATTAAACACTGTCGTTGGCAAAATCATCAAACTTTGATGGACGCCATATTTTAAATAAAGAAGAAGAAGAAGTCGCTATTTATAGCTCCCAGCTTTTTTCGCCGATACAGTTCTGGTAGCATATGGGTGATTCAAAGCGACTTCAAGATAGTTGTAAGCTTTAATAATTATAAACGCATTTTTCTCGTTGTAATAGTTCTAGATCGCGGTCGTATTAGTGTCCGCGTTTTCTCGATGTCGACATAACTGTCGTATCGTATCAAAAGCCTAAAAGCTGTTAAGAATAACGTTAGTAGTGATTTCCAAATCGCCTTTAATGACGCTTTAAAAAATATTATTATTATTTAAACAGCTTTCGTTGTAACACCCATGACTAGTATCATGAGGGTAATTTGCGTAAAGTTGTTACTTTAGTCTGGTTTTCGGACTCATATACTCTGGTATACGTTTGACAATGTGATCGAAAGATTAAGTTCCTCTTCGGCCGGTTTCAATAAACAATCTCAGTTTAGAGTGCAGATAGATCGCGATTATGAACCGATCAAATCAAGTCATTTGACGGAGTCATGTTCAAACTGTGTTCTTATTGGCTAATTTTTGTAATCTATCTGCACATTCGATCTGAGATTGTTTATTGGAACCGGGCGTAAATGTTTAGGTATATATATAACGGGTTTGCCGCCATCAATGGCTCATTAGCATGGGAACATAAACACTCGCCTATAGCTTTAAGAGGCCTTTTAGGCGACCAGTGCCGTCCAGTGCCCCAGTTTGGGGGGGAGAGGGTGCACGTGTCCCGGGCGGCAGCATTTGGAAGGCAGTAAAATCTTTTTGATGTCAGGCAGGCAACCGGTCGTAAAAACTAAGCCAAATCCTTTCTGCAACATGCATGAAAAAAGTATATTGCGCCGTCCCCACATTAACCCGTAGGAGACGGCACATATAATTATGTTACATAAGCGTATGGGCAACCGGAGGCCGAGCCGCCCGTGCCTATTTAACGTGGGATATGGGCAGGTAGAAAGATAGTCGCTAGTATGATTTGTCAAAAAAACTCGCGGTCGATCTACTGCTAAACACCCTCAGTAGCTTTAGGCAATTTCGCAACGGTTTAATTGACAAGGCACTCGTTGCGAGTTGTGATACGTATGTAGATTGTATTGTAGAGTTCAACATTAACGTGACTATGCGATGATGTCACCTCTGGAGGTAACGGACACTGCCTCGGCTTCGATACGAACCTCTGTGTGTATAAGAAACATTTCGGTTCTCTCGATTATATTACTCGAATGTGTTATACTAAAGGTGTACTCACTTTCAGTTTCTATTGAGAGTACAAATGACTGCCTCGGTGGCAAAGTAGGATTGTGTGCGCGGTACGACTATCGTCCTAAGGTCTCGAGTTCGATCCCCGAGTCGAGCAATGTGATATTGGAGATAGACGGTAGGTTCGCCCCCTATCACTTCTGAGACGGAGCAAAGCTCGGCGACATGTGGGTGTTCTAGTGCGTTAGTGCGCCTCTGCCTACCCCTTCGGGGCACAAGCGTGAGCCTATGTTATGTTATGAGAGCACAAATTACGAATCATTACACTCATTATACCTTACTTTATATTTCCTTCGAAGGTTTTTTTATAGCGGAGACTAGCAAACGAGCAGGTAAGTGATATTCACCGCCCATTGACGCCCAAGTCACAAAATAATCATGGGTGCGTTGCCAACTTAAAAAGGCGGAAAAAGAGATTGGGGAAGGGATCCATTGGGCCACTAGACAGTTTTCCACTTTTATCTTGCTTTATGGTCATGGTGACTTCATAAACATAATACCCCTGTTTTATTTGGGTTATTGGGCAAAGTGTGTTTTTGGCAAACATAAAAAATATTTAAATTTTTATAATATACATTTCTATTGTTTTCTAGGTTATGACTTAAGTATATGGCAATGTTATAGCTGAATTGTTACTATGCAACCAAATTGTTTTAAAAGCTTTCTTTTGTAGAGAAGATATTTTATTTATTAATACTTTACACTATTGCTAACATACCCAGAGACTTTTTAGTAGAAATATGTATAAAATAAGCTACTTACTAATTAATTTAATATTAAGGATATTCCTGTAGACTTCCAGTGAAAAACTAATAGACTACAGGTGAAAAGCGATCAATATACAATCAAAATACTTGAATTAGGCCACTGGAAATCTCACTCACCGAACGAAACGCGACAGCGAGCTGCCACTTACGTCGGTTTTCTGTGAGACAGTGGTATCAAACTGGTAGAGTCGGCTCATGCGTGATGTAGACGTAACTGTCTACAGCTTGGCTCTACCACATCGACGTGTTTCAAGCTTATTTAAAAGTATTTGTTATTTTTTACATACATACATAGATTCACGCCTGTATCCCTGAAGAGGTAGGCAGAGGCCACATACCGAACTAGAACACCCACATTTTTTATTAAAGTCGATAATATTATTCATAGTTTTAGAATGAATATAAATGATTTCGTCTGTACACCTACGCTTAAATTTTCAACATGTGTCCAAAGACTTCTACGTATACTAATAAACAAGCTGTTTAAAAGTGAAATTGTGTCTCATTACGGCAAGTGGTTGACGTTTGACGGCTAAGGAAAAGAGCAGTAGCTCCACAGTTGTATGTATTAACGCGAGCGAGGACGTAAAATATTTGTATGAAAAACGTCAATTCCCCGCGTAACCGCTAGAGACGTTCGGGTGTTCGTCATACAAATATTTTACGGAGTCGCTAGCGAATAATGTCAAAAAACTCATGGTTGGCCTACAGTGGCTCAACCACGAGCTTGTTGTACATATTTACGCGAGCGAGGACGTAAAATATTTGTATGGAAAACGTCAGTTTCCCGTGTAACTGTTAGAGACGTTCGGGTGTTCGTCATACAAATATTTTACGGAGTCGCTAGCGAGTAATGTCAAAAAACTCATGGTTGGCCTACAGTAGCTCAACCACGAGTTTGTTGTACATATTTACGCGAGCGAGGACGTAAAATATTTGTATGGAAAACGTCAATTCCCCGCGTAACCGCTAGAGACATTCGGGTGTTCGTCATACAAATATTTTACGGAGTCGCTAGCGAGTAATGTCAAAAAACTCATGGTTGGCCTACAGTGGCTCAACCACGAGCTTGTTGTACATATTTACGCGAGCGAGGACGTAAAATATTTGTATGGAAAACGTCAGTTTCCCGTGTAACTGTTAGAGACGTTCGGGTGTTCGTCATACAAATATTTTACGGAGTCTCTAGCGAGTAATGTCAAAAAACTCATGGTTGGCCTACAGTGGCTCAACCACGAGCTTGTTGTACATATTTACGCGAGCGAGGACGTAAAATATTTGTATGGAAAACGTCAGTTTCCCGTGTAACTGTTAGAGACGTTCGGGTGTTCGTCATACAAATATTTTACGGAGTCGCCAGCGAGTAATGTCAAAAAATCTCATAGTTGGCCTGCTGATCTCTATAGTGAGTTGCGGTCAATTGACGGAAACTTAGTGCGCAAATTCCAGGTACCGAACAGCCTGTCTAGTAATACATAGAAGTTTTTGCACGCGTCTTTTGATCTTCAGCTACATTCTAACTAACTAAAGATATAAATATGGGACGATGCAAGTTGCAACGTGCTATTTGATTGAAAATGCACTTGCGGCTAGTTTATTCCTTTGTTTTAACTCGCCTTGATTTTCATATGTTTGTTTTTCCTTATTATACTTACATATATAAAGGCGCGTCTCCTGCACCAGTTTTACTCGAAATAAAACACGCAAAACAATTTTTTTCGCTGTCTTCTACTCATAGAACAATGAACCATAGATAAAAATATTTAGCGTAATCATGTTTTGTGTCTATCACAATAGTCTTATATCTATATGTTCAAATTCATCCAGATCCGTTCAGGCATTCTGGCGTGGTTAAGTAGCAAACATGTATCTCAATTTTCGCATAATATACTAGGTGTTGCTCGCGACTCCGTTCGCGTGGGAATATATTTTCCAGGATAAATAGTTTATGTGTTAATCCAGGGTGTCAGCTATCTTCATACCAAATTTCGTCAAAATTGGTCCAGCCGTTTAAGCGTTAAGAGGTTACACAATCTTTCGCCTTACTTATAAAACAGTATAGCTGAGCAAATGGCTAAGAATACTCTGTCACTTTTTTCCTTGTTTCACATTGTTTGAAAATAAAAGGGACAGCCCATTCTTTATCATTTGCTCAGTTAAACTGTTTTTATAAGTGAGACCCTTTAATGTTAGTGTATAGTATAGATTTTGTAATACAGCCTTACCTAGATATTCCTGAACACGACTTGGAGAAAAACAAACGCGTTACACATTTAACAGCAACACTATCTTTGGCAATTGTTTTTGCCGTTACGTTCTTATTGCCTTCCATGTATACTTTAATCGGATTAGTGCAAAAACTACGTAGACACGTATTGGCTAACTCTTTGAATAGTTTTAAGCGCCAACTATATCTGTTTTTAGGGTTCCATAGCCAAAATTCTAAAAATGGAACGGTTCCGCCATGTCTGTCCATCAGTCTGTCTGACCTCAGTTAAGTTCATAATAAACTTTTAGTTCTAGAAAGCTGTAATTTGGCATTATTAACGCCAACAAATTAGTAAAATAAAATTCTCAAAAAATATTTTTTATGGTACTCGCACTAGGCGGGTTTCCAAAACCTTTTTAACTCACAGAATTTATTGGTGTTTTTGATTTGCGTACGCGCCTCTAGTCCAATGACCTTTTTGAATTTATTGGTAAGGCAATGGCATATACCAATCAAAGACTCACAGAAATCCATCGTAGATCGTTGTTATTATTCTTTATGTGAGTGAGATGCCAACAGTCCAAACCAAAATTCCCCAATCTCTATTTTCTTCTAAAATTGAATAATAATAATAATGCCCCTTACTTATAAAAATATTTGAGCGCTGCTTATCTTTATACCATAGGTTGTCCCTTTCATTTTCAAACAATGTAACGCAAGGAAAAAAATGACAGGTTATTCGTAACCATTTGCTCAGCTAAAAATGCTGTTTTAAGTAAGGCCCATTATCTATATGATATATAAAAGAAGAAACTAACTGACTGACGTATCAGCGTACAGCCGAAACTATTGGAGCTAGGGACCTAAAATTTTACACACGGCACTCTTTTATGATGTAGATGAGCACTAAGGCTGAGATATGTAGATCGAACTTCCACTAAGTCTAAATAACGAACTCAGTAAAGATTTTAACTTAGTCCGAGTCATTTTTTACAAGAAAACCTTTGCTTAGTCTGTCTCAGTCTGTTCTTCTTTTAAAAAACTCGGTTTAAGCCAAAAGTCCATTTAACGATTCCAAATCCTCACTGAGTTCGTTGATTTGACTTAGACTTAGTCAAAGTTCGCTCTATAGATCTCAGCCTAAGAAAGAATTTTCGGAAATTCTTCCCCTAAAGGGGTGTATCGGGGGAAGAAAGTTTCACGAGGGTGCAGCCGCGGGCAAAAGCTAATAAAAAATAAGTTGGATAAGATGACTAATACCATTCGCTTTAATAGCGTAATGCAATTGCCAAACTAAAGTAAAGCATCTTTTCTCTGAAATGTTTGCTTTTCGTTCGAGAATACTTGAGGTGCTCGAGTGAAGAAATACTGGTTCACACGACACTTGGCACACTGCACCAGACGTAGTAAACATGTAAAATATTGATTAAATGTTTGTAATTTAGACGGAGATCTATAGAGCGAACTTCGACTGCAGGGTTACCACCACCTCTTATAGCAGTATTATTATAATCGTTCTTCGTTTGTTTTGTATGGGAATCGGTACAAGTAAAATTATACTACTACTGCTATAATTGACCAGCTTATGCTGAGTTTGGGTCGTTTTGTGACGTGCACATGAAAACATCATGTTATTTGCTAATTTTAGTTAAGATATGTAAATGTATTTACATGCCATGTCATGAATAAACATTTATTTCTTTCTTTCTTCTATAAGAGGTTGTGGTAACCCTCCTGGAGTCGGAGTCAAAGAAACCAACTCAGTGAAGATTTGGAATTTTTAAATTGAACTTCGAAGTCGAAGTACAAGAACAACAGATTGACAGATAGACTAAGCAAAGATTTTCTTGTAAAAAAATGACTCGGACTAAGTCAAAATTCGATTTAAAATTCCAAATCCTCACCGAGTTCGTTTCTTTGACTTAGACATATTCGAAGTTCGCTCTACCTCTATATAGCTCTCAGCCTTTAGTGTCGCCGGTTCAGTCGCCTTCTAGGTATAGTACCAGTGTGTATGAATATGAACCGGGAGGTCCTAAGTTTGTTTTCAAGTTCGGGCGTGGTGTTTTTCATACACTATTTTCCCGTGACTAGATCCTCCAGATGTGGGGTGACGTCAGCAGGCAGCTGGTCGTAAAAGATAAGCTAAATCCTTTCTGCAACTGACCTGAAGTCGAATAAGGTAATGTTTCATTTGAATTTTATAAAAATGTTTGGTATTCGTAAGATGAGCATTTCGGCAATAATTTATATAAATCTTCACATAACGAGGACAAAGCGTATGTTGTTTAGTAATATTTTAGCAATAACTTAGCGGATGACATTGCAAGTGGCATCGATGTGAGCCATCGTTCTGTTGGCATAACTGTCGGCTGTGGACATGGGAAACGAAGCTTCGTCGCTCGTCGTCCGTCGCCCACGCACTGAGCGACCGGTGCGCGGTACAATCACAGCCACAAGTGCATTCCGACCGAACGACCAGTCGCCCGACCGACCGACCAGTCGCCCGACCGATCCGCCGATCGATCGCCAGACCGTCGCGCCGCGCCGCGCTGTGCCACCCGTAAGCCGGGGCTTGTTGCGACACTGACATGTCAAGTGGTACACTCTCAATGTTCCTGCCATAACAAAACTTGCCAACTTTATTTACGTTTCTTCAGATGTTTGTTTATCGTAAACTTTGTTTTTAATTAAATACAGAAGACATATTGACAATGTTAAGTTTTTATTAGTAAATAGTAATTTTTTAGTCACATTTATACTTTTAAATATTGCATTTAGAGCGATTTGCAGCGCTATTACTAATCTAGAGTTAAACCTTAGCCTATAGCTCTTTAAATCAAGATATGGGTTAAATAGAGATTTATCGCGGAGCTGCAAGTGACCGTTAGAGTCAAAAATTGCTAATTCGAGTGATTTGGAGATATAAAATGTAATAAAACTGAAAAAAATACCTCTATTTTAACATAACATAACATAAGCTCATGCCTTTATCCCCGAAGGGGTAGGCAGAGGCGCACTACCGAACTAGAACACCTACATTTTAAAAGCTTTACCTAAATAGTAAGGGATATAAACATATAAACTAAAAAAGATAATTTTCAGTGTCAAAATAATTATTATGTTATAAAAGTATTAAATGAATTGAAATGAGCTTTTAAAAGATTTATTTAATTCTAAGAGGTCAGAACGTTTTAAAAGTTTTGTAAGCGATTGTTCATGACATCATCTGGGGTATACGCGCAAATTAAAATGCTAGTTTCCTGTTTATATCTTTTTATATAGTATTTATTTTATGATTAGGTAAATGACTAAACTGGCCGAATCAAATTACCTTAGCAGTTTGATGTCCGCGTCAATTTATATTATTAATGAGTAATTTAAATCTTGTGTAAAATTAAGACGTTGTGCTGTTCACACTTTCGCAGACGGGACGGGACATTATCGACTATATATCAATACAAAATTAAAAACGATGTTTAACAACTGTCTTTAAAAATAAACTGTAGATTTTGTCCTCTGGTATGCTAATGTTTTATGTGAGACCGAAAGTCTCTCATAGTCTCTGACACCCACGTTACAGGTTATACCTAGTGTGGGGTTAGGACTAGGTGTGTGACTGTTGGATGTATTTATTTATTTATTTATTTATTATATTTGGCTATTTGTTTATCAATTATTAAAATTATTTCCAATGTTGTATTTTTTAACAACAAAACACATTTAAAAATTAAACAACTGCTGAGAGCCGATGCAGTTTTAGGGGATTGAAAATACTTTTTAAGTAGTCAGCTGATTTTTAATAGATGTGAGTAAAGGCAGCAAGACTCAATTTATTTTAATATAAGTAGATACAATTAATGATTGAACAATTAATACATATAAAATAATGATGAAATACATAGAAGAGGATTGAGTAATATGTCGTTTTAAAATTCTCGTCCGGGCGATTAGTTGGAGCGATATTGGATTACTAAAGCATCAGGTTGCTATCCGTCAAACAGGTTAGGTAAACGGTAAGATTGACTAGAGAAGTCATTAAATGTGACCGAAAAGGATTTGCTCTGGTCTTAATAAGGAACGTTTTAGCTTTGCAGTAAAAGTAAATGACAGTAGCTCACCGTGACGTATGCACTGTCCACATCATTGTGTCATGCTGGATACACACCAAACGAGCGAACGATCGCGAATCTATACACAACAGCGAAAGTTTGTTTGTATGAACGCAACAGGCGTAGATTCGCAAACGTTCGCTGGTGTGTATACGCCATTAGTAACGACGTCGACTACTTAAGGGTCCATATCTATAGAGGATAAGCGTACGTATACGGAATTTGTGCCCGATATGGCGATAGGCTCGCCCCCTATCACATCTGGGACGGAACTAAGCTCGGCGAAATGTTGGTGTTCTAGTTCGCTAGTACGCCTCTGCCTACCCCTTCGGGGATACAGGCGTGAGCTTATGTTATGTTATAAACGTACGTGGGCAGACACCACCGCAACCGTTAAAATAGTATTTCATACGTTTCCACGACTACCTGTCATCGGACGACAATAATTGGGCACATGACTATTTGTTTTAAATTAATTTAATATGAAAATGACAACATAATATAGCACAGAAAGAAATATTGAAATATTCTCAATAATAAAAAAGTTACTGAGCTTTAAAGTTTGACATAACCTTCGAACTGCAAGAAAGAGAAGTTTCAGTATATCTACGTCACGGCCTTATCGGTATAAGCGTTGGTAAGGGATAGCAAGATATCTCCACTACGCCCCCACTCTTGCTCATTGCAGAATTTAGCAATTTCTGCTTCATGTTTCAACCAATTTCAATGCAGTTTTAAAAGAAGGGTTTCTTTTTGTTTTATTTGTATTACATATAAAAAATTGTATAAAACCAAACATAGTCAAGTACCCAATTATTAATTTCGACGAGAACTGTACCTCGACCATCATGAGATTTTTTAATATTTCACGCTAGCGATTACGCAAGATAATTTGTAAAACGTCAGTTTCTTTGTTACCGCTAGAGGCGTTCGGGTGTTTGTCATACAAATACTTTACGTCATCGCTAGCGTGAAATGCTAAAAATCACATGGTCGAGCTACAGTCACACCGTTGTGTGTAGTAGATAAATTAATCTCCCAACATCTGATAGCCATTCTTTATCTACACCTAATGGTAAGCGCAGTCCAGAAATACCAGTGACAACATGAGTTGATCGCTGGTCATCAGAATCATGACGGCCGGCAATGCTTCTTCAAACTCCGAAGGAAAATAAGCAAATCGAGGGTCTGCAACAAGATGGATGACTGATGCAGGAAATCATCGGAAGAACTAGCTTACCCTAGAAAGTGATCTACGCACAAAGTGTGGGATGCTGTGTGGTCGCGAAGCATGCGTTAGTGTGACAGGTTTTAACATGTATTCTTCTTTTTCTTCTCATGTAACAACACATTAATTCAGATCCTTCCTGAACAGAAGATCGTTGCTCCTAGAGCTGTGTTTGTCGCCGCCTTTAGGTCTTCGCTTGTACAGGTATAACATAAGTACAAAATGTATAATTGTGTATGATGGTCGCAATGAATATCCTACCACCAGAAGTTTTCTATCAAATACTTCTATATAACTCTATACTACTAGAAAAACTGTTCGGTACATATAATTTCCGCACTAAGTTTCCGCCAATTGACCGCAACTCACTATAGATATTGCTCTTTTCCTTAGCCGTCAAACGTCAAACACTCGCCGTAATGTGACACAATTTTACTTCTAAGCAGCTTGTCTAGTAGTATACATAGAAGCCTTTGTTTTCGACCGACTTCCAAAAAGGAGAAGGTCCTCAATTCGTCTGTATTTATTTTTTTATGTATGTTACGCGATATCTCCGCCAAACATGGCCCGATATTCAACATTTTTGAATTCGATAGAGCTTATTTCAAGGGTCCCATATAAATTTGGTTACGATCAGATGTGCAGTAGGTTCGTTAAGTTTTTTAAACTTATGATTATCTACAAACTTATTTTAAAAATAAAATCACACATTGTCAAAATATGGAATATGGAAAATATGTTACGAAAGTTAAATTATAGTACAATAATTTGGCAAATAGTATTGACGTTACTATCTTGGGATGATGATCCTGTAAAAGTAATGTTTATGGAAAATAAATAAATAAATAAATCTTCGCATCGTGTCGCCACAAAAAGCGGTTGCATAGAGAGGATTTAGTGGCCCGCATGCGACCCGCGCCACACAGTATGCCGACCGCTGCTTTAAATTAATAGGTGTGTTGCTGCAGACTATCGTTAAGTTGGTCGCGTTTCGCAATCCTTTGATACTGTGAACCGTATAGCCTTTACGCAGAACTGCGGCTATATCAGCTGTATAATAACATCATCTACAAGATCACTGTCCTACTAACTACGAACATTTAACGCTTACAAATGCGCTGTACATATACTATATGCAAAGAGTTCTATGTATACTATAAGACAAGCTGTTTAGAAGTAAAATTGTGTCACATTACGGCGAGTGTTTGACGTTTGACGGCTAAGGAAAAGAGCAGTAAACCGAGCACGAAAAACTAATGTAAATGTAAACTCGCTGCGTACTGATGACATTTGGTTAATATTTCATACAAATTTCATAGACGCGCATCGAGCACGAATACATTTACGGTTGTCAGAAATTTTCCTGTTCGGGCTGCTGATCTCTATAGTGAATTGCGGTAAATTGACGGAAACTTAGTGCGCAAATTCTATGCTCCAAACAGCCTGTCTAGTAAGACATAGAAGTCTTTGCTGGCGTCTTTTGATCTTCGGCTACATTCTAACTAACTAAAGGTATAAATAGGGGACGATGCGAATTGTAACGTGAAATTTGAAAATGCACTTGCGGCTACAGTTAATTCCTTTGTTTTAACTCGCCTTGATCTTCATATGTTTGTTTTTCCTTATTATGCTTATATAAAGGCCCGTCTCCAGTATATTAATGTTCTTTGAAAGACGAGTATATTTAATAACTATTACTTTTTGTCGTCTAACCAGACTGACGATAGCGCGGCCAACGTTTATACTAGCCGAATGGCAGCGGGTAACAGTAAATCGACAAAAAAACAGACAATAATGAAGATTTACTAGGCAGGTGGAGAGATTGATCGAGAGATAATACTGTTGTTCGAACGTTGGACTGGTTCACTTTTATTAGATCTTTGTGCGGACGTTGATTATGATATCTGGAAATCACTTAGCTTGTGTATATCGTCAATACGTTTGTTATACAACACACGGACCATTGATGATGTTAATTTATGGGCATTCATCAAAACCGCTGCAATTATTCATGCAATAAAAAGATGATAAACCGTTTATGACATGTTAATCAATTCAAATTGAAAGGGTTGCCAGAAGCTTCGCAAACAGTTTAGGTTACTTTGGCCTTAAGTGGTGGTAATCTTTGGTCGTTAATTGATTGAAGAAGAATCGAAATTGTCATTAAGTGTAGCAAAGGCCAATTAATTTCGGGTTTGAATGAAAGTTACTCGCTGAGTTAAAAAGAGAAGACAGATAAAGCATGGAATCAATTTAAAAATAATCAGCAATGATGTTGAATTCATTGAGGTTTGGGCACTCAGCATCTCGGTCGCAGGCGGGCACGAGTGTACGTCAGACAGTCCGCCGCGCCGCGCCGCACCGGCCCGGGGCTACAGCCGCGCCACTTTCTATGCCTGCTGCCTACCCATCGAGGCACACACATAAATTAATTTCACTTGTACAGCGCGAGTCGCGACACGCGTGTGCTCGTGTGCTCCTGCGAACGTAATGACGCAATAAAGGTAACTGTTACATTGTGTACAACCTGCACAACGAATACCGATCATATTCACTGTACATCTGAACAAACGCCCCCTGACTTTTGACATTCGATTCGATTTTGACTATGATTCGGTTTCATTTATCGACTTAAAATTCCACCGCAGTCGACTTAAAAACTGCGCTAATGTCGCATTAGATTCGAGACCTTGTCAGTTGCAAGTTTTTAACGCGACATTAGTGCACTTTTTATATCGATTTCGGTCGAATTTTACGTCAATAAATGAAATGGAATCGGGTGTCAATAGTTACCCTACTGATTCAATAGGGATGATGAAATAATTGTCAGAATTTATTTCGTAGGTACATTAACTTGTAAGTGTTTTTACAAAGGCCTACAACGTACATTCATAATCTCATGCCTGTATCCCCGAAACGGGAGGTAGAGGCGCACAAATCCAACTTGCCCGACCCGGGGATCGAACCCGATCGTGAGGACGAATATCACTACGATAAAGCGACCTAATCTAATGATAAAATTAGTCTCCTATTCAGATTTTGCAACATTGGTCTAGTGGCATATAGTAGATGATGCTTATTATGATTCCCAGTGACCCTAGTACGGGACTCTAGTTTGAAAATTTGCATAAACTATGACAGTTTTTTTGCCAATGACTAAAGAAAAATAAGAGGAGGAAGCATAAATACGAAAAAATGAAGCCTGCCTAATGTATAGAGAGAAACCAAAATGGCGACTTTGCGAAAGAACGATCACATTAGCTGCCCTGTTAGGCATCTTCACATTCCGAAATTAGTATTATTGTAAATAAAACCCCGTATTTATAATAAAATCAATAAGTACATATTTATACGTTATTTCATTTTTATGACAAGGTGACAACTTACATGTAAATAGATAGCGAAACTAAAATGGCGGAACCGGCACGTATTTTTCGTAGTTATGCAGAGTTTTTTTTTTGTTTAGTTGGTTTTTGCTCTTGTCATATTTTTGACTCGCAGCATAGCTTGCATCGCATAAAAAAGTATGGAAATGAAAACTGTCTTTGTTTTCAACCGACTTCCAAAACGGAGGAGGTCCTCAATTCGACTATATTTTTATTACGTATGTTACTCGATATCTCCGCTAAATGTGGACCGATTTCCAAAATTCTTTTTGTGTTCGATAGAGCTTATTTCAAGGGTGGTCCCACATAGTCTCGATCAGATTTGAAGTTGTTCCATTAAGTTTTTAAATTGTGATTATCAAGAAGTGAGGATTTCCAAAAGTAACTGGTTACAGGTGTTCGTAAATCGATCGTTTAGTCAGTCACGCAGCCGATCGGAATAGTAAACGTCTGGTATGAGGTTTAAAAGTAACAGCCAAGACGACAGCTAAATTATTATTTATTAGACTGACCTATTAGAGGTAAAACCATAAATTAACATGTCTACTATTGGAATAATATTCACACACCCGCGTTTCAAAGTCAAATTCTAAATATTACTGCTCACGACTTCGTACTTAATTATATTCAATGAAGGTTTTTTTTATTTTTATTAATTAGCTTTTGACAAATATTTGTGTTATACCTATTTTCAAAATAAGCAGGCGTGCTATAAGTGGCTCTAGCCATCATATCATAATTCTTTCTTTATACCTGCCCTTATCTCGCCTTAATATGGGTTCGGCGCAAACCACTTTCAAACTTTTTTCTACTATTCCACTTAATGTGGAATGGGCGCAACACATTTTTTCAAAAATGATGCAGAAATTATTAGGCTTAGTTTTTACGACTGGCTGCCTGCCCGACCTGGATATCGAACCTAGGACCTCTCGGTCGGACCTATATATGCTGCCGCTAGACCAAGGAGGTCACAATATATTATTGGAAATATCAGCAACAATTTTACACAAGATGTTCGAATCGGACTACGCTTTATTTTGTGTCCTTACAAACCTGCCAACCGCTTTTAATAACAAGCACTTGATAACTTTATTGCACGGTTTAATGATGTAGAAATGGATTACAGAAAATCTGATATGTCACAGAAGTTACTCAGTAAAATATTGAAAAGTTACACTGTATTTTGTCAATCGGACAAAGACAAATTCCTTTGACAGACGGTAACTTAAGAAATTTCAATCTTTAGGAATTTGAATTATGTATACACAAACACAAATTCAAATTTAGAATTAGCATCACGTACGTTCTCTTTATCTGGTCGATCTAAATCGGCTTTACCCCTTCACTTTGACAATGCGCAAGTTGTTCAACCGTTCTGTGCCTTCCATCGCTGAGTGAACACTGTGACCCATCACAAACACTACTGTTAAGCCAGCTTTGTACGCAGATCTTGGTAGGATGTGTCATAGCTTGCATCGTTCAATGATATGCAGAGTTTTGAGCTCATTTGTCATCGGAAAGATAATAGTCAATGTTTGTTGAATCGACAATGGGTCATATTTTCTTCTTGTTACGTTGTGCGCGGATATTCAATATCTACATCCATATTCCATATGTATCTATATATTGATGGTTCGCTGATCGTTAGGGCTATCAGAAATACCAATTTCTTGGTACACGTTCATGTAGGTAGTATGTACCACCTAAAATTGTGTTGAAATCTGGAATAAACTTTCAATAAGCTTTCAGTCGTGTATTAAAATGACGGGTTTATTTATTCCTAGAGTATCAATTATCTCCGAAAATTTGACGATGTAAGCAGTGATCGAAATGGACTTTTTACGATAGGGAACTTTCTCCTACGTTCCTGTTATAACTGACTTCAAAAAGGGAGGAGGGAATGCTGTGAGATTTTTTTAAGAAAGGGATTTCCGTCGCCTCCTTGATCTAGAGGCAGCATATATGTATGAGCTGTGGACCGGGAGGTCGTGGGTTCGATTTCCAGGTCGGGCTAAGCGAATTTTCTAATTTAATACTCCCGGGACTGGATCCTCCAGAGGGGGTTGACGTCAGGCAGGTAGTCGGTCGTAAAAACATAGCCAAATCCTTTGTGCAAAATGCTTGAAAAACGTGTGTTCCTTTTCGATCACTGGATATAAGCGACATTTGTACCAATTTTTTGGGTCTTGGGCCACATCTAACATCGCTGTAGACTGGCAAACGTTGCTTATGCTTTTTGGTCATTGCACGTAACGCAAATTAGCTGAATGTTCTTATTATCTAAAACATTATAATATAATCATTACATTACGATGTTATGGTTGACGATACATTTTGATCGTCGTGTATGATACGCAATACTCGTATTTCATTGTTATGTCGCATAAAAGTACAGTACAGGGCTACATGGCCACTGGTGTTCAGCGAAACCTATAAAAATAGCTGTTTATGTTCCGATTTGAGTGACACGTTTAGTGGAATACATTTGGAAGTTTTTACTTCAGCTATTACCTCTCTTTATGGATGCTGCTACGATTAAAGTAAGAAATGACTGTAATTCTGAGCTGGAATGCATATACATTTTTACAATTTCTTACGAATAACAATTTTTAACCGTATATATCCCAGTCAAGGACGTAAAAAAAGGACACCATCTCGCCTATAGTTAAACAAGCGCCACAGAGAAGCCACGCACACAAACGCGCCTGTACAAAAGCGCCCTACGCACACACACGCCATTATGTGTCGATAGATCGAATGGGCCGAAAACCCTGCTTCATCTTCAATGTTCCTAGCGCACTGTAGCGCAAAGTTGAGATCACGGACCATCGATATATTATTTACCTAGATGCACAGTTGACGCTCGGAAAATGGGACAGCAAAGAAGTGCTTAAGCACTCGTTTTGCCTACAGTCGGACGTCGATAGAATTCTAAATTTCAAAATTCAAATTATAGAACGCTTGCTCTTTTCGTTTAAAAACCTACTTTATAACACGTGCTTAGGGTTATATTTGTGTTGATTTAATTACAACTTGTGATCGTTGTCACGGACGTAAAAAAAAGGTAGACCATTTTTTGAATAGACCGTCCTCAACTTTGCACACGGTTTTGAAATTTTATAAAGTTACATACTTCGGTTGGTGATGCTTTTACTTAAACTTTAAAGTCGGATGGTGCCGGCTTTATAAAGGTAAGTTCCCAACTGGGCCAACATACGTACATTAAGGTTAGCGACCACTTTGCATTAATTGACATCTGTGTAGCAGTCGCCAAGTATTTTTGTTTTACATTACTCCGCTACACTTTAGGGCGACACACGATTTCTAAGTTGGTAAAATTAGAATATTAGGTCTTAATGTTTTAGTGTCTGTTAAGATTATAGGGCATTACTTATGAAAACATTTTAGTTGAGCAAATGGCTAAGGATTTACTGTCACTTTTTTCCTTGTGTCACATTGTTTGAAAATGAAAGGGACAGACTATTATGTACCATTTGCTCAGTTAAACTGTTTTTATAAGAAAGGTCCATAGTGTTTAATTTCTTATAAAATGGACCAGTTGGAGAAGAAAACAGTGAATAAAAGACAGCATTAAAAAAATGACTATTAGTCTTTACGCCATTTAATTCATTAGAGGCCACGCAGAACCTGAATCTATGATCTCAAATGGCAAACTTAAAAAATCGCATGCTCGGTTCCTTAACAATTGGATATTCATTAATGTTAGTCATTGTATTTATTACAATTGCCCAAAAATACACCGGCACTTAATGTTAGAAACAACAATCATTTCATTAATCTTTCTTTCTTTTTACATGTCCTTATTCCACCTTAATGTGGGGTCGGCGCAACACAATTTGTCAAGCATGTTGCAGAAAGGATTTGGCTTAGTTTTTACGACCGGCTGCCTGCTTGACGTCAGCCTCTTTTGAGGACAGTTCCGGAAAATTAAATTAGATAATTCGCTTTGCCCGACCAAGAAATCGAACCCAGGACCTCCTCGTCCACGACCCATATATGCTATCACTAGATGAAGGAGGCGACCTTCTATTTTAATATTCTCAGTATTTCAATAAGTTATCTCCTTAAATTAGGAAGCTACACATTTTTGACACTCAACTATGTCAATCCTGTCAAACTTAATTTAAATATAGAGGTATATACTAATACGAAACCACATCAAAGTACCAAAACGGTCCGGAGACCGTCATCGACTCATAAAATGATTTGTTACTTTGCATAAATAAATAAATTAACAGATTTATGCTAAGTTCCCCAGTCGCGGCCGCAAAAATACCTCAATAGCACTCAATAGCTTGTTGGGAACGAGCGCACTGACTCCGAGATTGGCTAATCGGTGCGGCTACTTCGGATAATTAATCGATTTACCGCGGCGGCCACATTCACCACAATCGATACTTAGGTCAAAGGTCGTTCCTATGCTAAACAAGGACAGCTATCATTTCCACAGTGCCGCTGCGTTATTCCGCTTGAAAGAGCGAATCACGCCTCCAACACCAGAGTAGGATAGCGTTATCGACAGTGAAATGTTAGTGAGATGGGCGTGCAACGCAAATTACACCGTGCTTCATTTCATTAAGGTTTAATTTTATACAGGCCCGCGATGATCACGATTTCAATATTTCCTTTCAGTGGCGTTCGGTATTTCATTTCATTGTGTTTATTATTATCATTTATACCTCTAAAACGTATTATGTGATAATGAAATAGTTTCATAAAGTATTTGTTCCGAAAGCCGCTGTGTCGTACAGCGTATTTAATAGCATATTAGGAACATAAACTACACTTAACGTTTTATTGCTATTACCTAATTAAGCAATAACACGCTTAAACGCTGGAAAAGAATTTATTAAATATAACATGCTTATTTTTGTATAAGTAATTTTTAAATATTAATTCTCATACTACTTTCACTTTAATGTGACAACATACCGTACTAAAACCGCATTGAAAAAATATTAAGTCAAATCATCATCATCATCATCATCAGCCATAGGACGTCTACTGCTGAACATAGGCCTCCCCCAAAGCTAAAATTGCTTTTACAGCTTCACCTGTAATTATAGTTGGCGCTTATGACGCTCTAGCCAGAAATATTTTGATTTAACTGTCATTGAGCACAGAAGCGCATTTTAGGGGGCTCAGACCTTATATTGGACTGTGAATTGTGTGTATATTTAACCACTAGCAATGCACGAGGCCTACTCTCAACGCAAGGTGGTAGACCTCGGTCTAAATCATCCTCAGTCCACCATAACTCTAGCTCCTTGACGTAACAAGTGGATTATAACGGAGACAATAACGGCAACTTGCAGCACATAGATAAATCTCGATTTATCTAAAATATCAGTTTAAGGATAAATGAAGTTTCGGTCTAACTCTAGATTGGTAATAATTATAGAAATACACCCAAACGTGACACACATAGTCCTGACCCCACAATAAGATCAAACTCTAGATTGGTAATAATTATATAAATACACCCAAACGTAGCCCTGACCCCACACTAAGATCAACTGCGTCGTGGGTATCAGGAATTACGAGAGACTTTCGGTCTCACAACACCCAGACCCGAAACAAATATCCGTGGGCCACACAGACATTTGTCTTGGTGCGGGAATCGAACCCGCGACCTCACCTCAGCCGGCTACTCGCCCGCTGCGCTATGAAGGCTGAGTAATAGAGCTGCAGATTGTCCTAGGAGTTAAAATTTTAAGGACGACTTGCAGAATATATTGTAATATATTATTAATGTAGAATTCCATTGTCAAAAATATTCCTTTTCAGACCACAATAGTTATAGACAACAAAATTATACGATTAAAACAAAACTAAGATTATGTGCCCACCTAGCCCCTTACTTATAAAAATATTTAAGCGCTGCTTATCTTTATACCATAGGTTGTCCCTTTCATTTTTAAACAATGTAACGCAAGGAAAAAAGTGACAGGTTATACGTAACCTTTTGCTCAGCTAAAAATGCTGTTTTAAGTAAGGCCCCTAGTGAAGAAATGACCATATTTGTTGCAATAAGGCGATAATTAGAGTAGTGTTTGACAAATATTCATTATCTTATTTACATTTATTCGCTGTAATCGATCGGTAGAGATATCTTGTTATATACATATTGAACACAGACAGCACACAGACGCGCTCGTATGCCGGACAATAGACTCGTATTATCAATTTGTATCGGTGTCTAATCAAGTGAAATGTATCGTCAGAGTCGCGTGGTATGATAATGATGATAACGTTGCATTCATAAATACATCGTGGACTTGTGGTGATCTGATGTCTATATATAAATGTGATTTATTACTATAGATGCATTTACCTTACTTTTTTTATAGCTGGCTGGCAAACGCCTTTTTGGTCAAGTGGCAGCATATATGGGCTGAGAACCGAGAGATCCTGGGTACAATTTCCAGGTCGGGCGAAGCGAATTTCTTAATTTAATGGGACTGGATTCCCCAGAGGGGGTTGACGTCAGGCAGGCAGCCGGTCATAAAAACTAAGCCAAATCCTTTCTGCAACATGCTTGAAAAAGTGTGTTGAGCTGACCCCACATTTAGGTGAGGTAGAACGAAAAAATAATTGTACAAAATAAAGTTTGTTATCGCAGTCCCCGGATACTTCTTTTAAAAATAATGGCTTCCACGCATATGCGATGATTTAGCCAATGTCAAGGTAAATAGAGTAATTACGTTTTCACAATGACCACCAGATGTGGATTATCTCAAGATCCTGCTGGGATTATGGCGGTAATTTCTTCCAGTGCGATGCCCCTCAGATGACCATCACTCCGCGAATCGACCCAACAAAGCCAACCAACGCACCAAGCCAAAACGCATCATCAGCGGTTACAATTTTTCCACAATATACTGTCCATATCTGAAGTTTGATGCATTAAACCACATCACTTTAAACCAACAAACACAGCTCTAGAGAATAATATGAAATAATTTTAACATGCGACGCCCACCCTGTCAGACTTCTCGTCAAAATCCCCCCGGATACTTTGCTATATCATTTATTTATGACATTGACAGTATTTATTTTTAAAATAATTAACTGTGCCGAATGTGGGTCAACAAACAAAGGTGGGGTTCGCAAAATAGCCGAGTTTGGGACGTTTATCAGTACATAGGTACGTTGCAAACATATCGATAAGATAATACTGACAGATAAAAATGTTAGTGTAAATAAAAGATGCATATTTTCCGTTGATATCGCTTTAAACCACTTGTCCAACCACTTTTGCATTTCCTTCCATATTTTTATAGTAACTAATAACTATAAATTTTAAATGTTGGTCTTAAACCGAGTCTCCTGCCCTAAAACATTACAAGAAACACGGTATTTTTGTCTGTGGTCCATTGTTCCATGAGCAAGAGACAGTGAAATACTTTGTTTTGTGTAGGTGTTTCTTGTGTTTTGTTTCAAAAACATGTGCAGAGGACGCGACTTTAAACTACCAGTGGTCGGAAAACGCATTGTTAAAAGCTAATTAGAAATATGACAACGGTGGAAATTAGGTCAAAAAAGTTGTTTATAAAATGATATGAAATGAGGAAATTAAAAAAACGAATAGAGTAGTGCAAACTTTCTAAAACTTTGATCTTTATAGTGCGGCTAATTCATTTTACACTATTTTACATAATATTGAAAAGAACTATTCTAAACTATAGACTTAAACAGGAGGCTGACTCTTGACAACCAATTTAAATTTGAATTCGATTCGATTTTATTTATTGACTTAAAACAATGACAAAAGAAAAAATAAGAGTACCCGGCATAAATACGTGTTTACTATGAAGCCGGTTCCGCCATTTTAGTTTCATGATCTATTTATTTACATGTAAGTTGTCACAGTGTCATAAAAATGAAATAACGTATAAATACTTTTTGATATTATTGTAAATACGGTGTTTTATTAACATTAATACTAATTACGGAATATGAAGAAGATGCCTAACTGTTTGAGTAGTGGGATCTTTCTTTTGCAAAGTCGCTATTTTTGTTCCGTTCTCTATATCAAGAATGCATAAGTTTTTTGTAGTTATACCCTGTCTTCTACTTTCTTCTGTATAAGACTTAAAATTCCACCGAAACAGAACTAAAAAGTGCACTAAAGTCACGTTAAAAATTACCAAACGACAAGTTCTCGAATCTAATGCAACATTAGCGCACTTTTTAAGTCGATTACGGTGGAATTTTAAGTCAATAAATGAAACCAAATCGAATTCAAATTTGAATACAGCGTCAAGAGTCACTCCTCAGATTTATTAGCTTCGGGATCATTATAAAAATTTTGGTAAACCTGCCTATTTACAAAACTTAAGCATAGACATGAACATAAATGATTATTCTTGCAATCAGCAACAATCAGAACGATGTAGGCACCGCATGTCATAAATAAAGCAGTAATCTCATAAAATGCATGGCGTATAAAATGGTATAAACGTCGCCGGCTTTATGATCCCAATGGCCAGGGTAATGTGAAACAAGAAAGCCTTGTGGAAACATTATCTACGTGGAACGGGTTCGAGTCCTAGCCTAGTATCGGAGTAAAGTGAAACTGCACTGAGTTGTTTATCGACTGCAATTTCATTATTTAGCGGACACCTGCACCGGACTTTATCCACTATCACTATGGGAAAGAGCGTTCACTACGACTATGCATTCAATACATCTGCGGCCTTAGCAGGAACATTTCTGTTAATCGTAAATGTATTCCAGCTCGCTGCGCACTGATGACATTTAGTTAATCATCATCATCATCAGCCACAGGACGTCCACTGCTGGACATAGGACATAATATTTGGTTAATCATCATCATCATCAGCCATAGGACGTCCACTGCTGAACATAGGTCTCCCCCAAAGATTTCCAGATCGACCTGTTGGAAGCGGTCTGCATCATATTTGGTTAATATTTTATACAAATTCATAGATGCACATCGAGCTTGAATACATTTACGATTGTCAGAAATTGTCCTGCTCGGGCCGCTGATCTAATATTATGTGGATTTATTTGGATTTTTTTATATTTTTGTTTGTAATTGATAAGTTCTAAAATTCTTTCTCCCATGGTGGTTGATGTCAGGCAGTGGGTCGAACAAACTAAGCGAAATCCTTTCTGCACCATGCTTGAAAGAGTGAGTTGCGCTGGTCCCACATTAAGGTGAGATAAGGGGAGGTAGAAGGAACATGTAACTTGTCTTAACAACTTTGTTTCTACCTTCCCTTATCCCACTCTAATGTGGGATCGAAGCAATACACTATTTCAAGGAAGTTGCAGAAAGGATTTGGCTAAGTTTTCACGACCGGCCGCCTGCCTGATGTCAACCCACTCTGGGGTAAACCCACCCATTTTCTGATCGTCACCTGTGCATCATCATCACCTAAGTATATATGGTTGCCAGGAAGAGATCGCTTTTAGCGATAAGGCCGTCACTTGTGGCACAGTTATTCTGTTGCTCACCTGTTCCGTTACCTGTTTTTTTATGTGTCTGCAATAAAGAGTTTCTATCTATCTATCTATCTATATATTCTATCGATGATAAAAAAGATATAACTCGTTTAGGAAATTCGTAGTAAACGATATGGTTTCTATTTCCGTATTTTATTACTAACTAATGAACATTTCGTACAAAAGCTCTATATACTCCGCATTATTATAAGATTATGTCCTAAAATAGTTCACTCCAATCACGCTTTTAGCTAACCAAAATAACTGAGAAAATATCCAAACTATTGCCTAATTTTTAAACTACGATTAAAGATATTTTCGTATCGATATTTAAGTGGTGGGCGGTTAAGCCTAAGCCAATGTTAATAGAGTCCGATTTAGATTGTGTTAAAGTGCACTTAATGTGCTTTTTTTAATTGCAGAGATTGGCAAACGAGCAGATCGGTCACCTGATGGTAGTGATCTCCACCGCCCATAGACATCCAAGACACAAAAAGAATCATGGGTATGTTGCCTACCTAAAAGAAGGGAATGGAAGGGGAGGGAAAAGGGATTGGGAAAGGGAGGGGGAAAATGGGCCACCGGAAATCTCACTCACCGAACGAAACACGACAGAAAGCTGCCACTTTACGTCGGTTTTCTTTGAGACAGTGGTATCTAACCGGTCGAGCCGGCCCATTGGTGCTGTAGACGTTACTTTATACAGCGTGGCTCTACCGCTCAAAAATGTTACTGTTACAATAATAACAAAAGTAACATTAAAATATTCTATATGAATCTTTAGGCAGATCAAGGTGTTATTAACGTAATCTTTCACTGCAATTTGTAGAATTTTATAAATGTAGGTGTCAACAAATCGATATAAACTGTCAAATGGTTCGTGGTTGGCATTTAATCAATATGAACTTTACATTTACATACAGTTTGGTGCCGTCATCAATCAATGCAACTTTGTTAATAAAGTTTAAACTGCATTTGTATTAGGTTTTGGTGGCGGTTTTGCTCGCGTATTTTTATATCGATTTTTCTGGAGTCCTTTATATTTCTTTTCACCTACCCTTTTCCCACATTAGTGTAGAGTCGGCATAACACGGTTTTAAGCATGTTGCAGGTAGGATTCGGCTTAGTTTTTACGACCGATTGACTGCCTGACGTCTCAGTATACAGTCCCGAACAAAGTGTTCGAAAACACCCCGCTTGACTTAGAAATCGAACCCAAGCCCTCCCAATGCATAGACAATATTCGCTGCCACTAGACCAATGAGGCAACTGAATAATCTTCCTCCCCATTTCACTACTATTTTAACCTTTTTTTAAGACAAAATGGTAGCCTATGGGCTTTTTCTAGAATTCTAGCTTTCACACCAAATTTTATCAAAAATATTAATAAAAAAATTTAAACGTGAAAAGTCAATAAACAGGCAAACGAACATTAATTTTGCATTTATATCGAGTAAAATCCTCAATACTTTGAAGTAGATTTGTTAGCAAAACCTTTGCATATCTAATTTATTTATCGTGTTGGTCATGCTGTAAAAATGTCAGTGCCTTATAAAATACTTTCTTAGACAAATATTACAGTGGTGCTATGACTGAACTTCCTCAAGATGCAGACGAGTGCTACTGGGGGTCAAGACGCGTGTACGTGATGGTACTGCTGTGCCAAATCATCAGCACCAACGCCTTCATCACTCTGCCGAATATAGCCGTCACTCATGGAGCCACAGGATACATCTTGAGCTACATCATAGTATACGTAGTGCTTGGGATACCACTGTTGTACATGGAGTTCTCAATCAGCCAGTTTACAACACGAGACTGTCTCGAAGTTTGGAGGGCTCGAGAGTTTCTTTCGCATAACGGCTACATCCACGTATTCTACCAAATAATAATGGTCATTTACAATCACATGGTGACCTCTTTCGTCCTCCATTATTTCTTGATAAGCTTCGAAGACCCCATCCCGTACTACATCTGCGGTAAATGGGCGACGAAAGACTGCAGTATTCTAAAGTACAATTACACCGTCAATCAAGATTGCATAAAGGTGAAAGAACCGTTTAGCTACTGCGAACATCTTTACACTACATTTCCAGAATACCAATATTGGAGGTATTATATACTAGGAACGGATGCAGATTACTTTCACATAGCGTGGCGCGTCAGCCTCGCCTCGGGTCTCAGCTGCTTGTTCCTATATCTTTGCTGTTTCAAGACGACGCAGTCCATGAGGTGGTTCATAACATTGTTTACGTTATACCCTCTGTTGGGCTATGTGCTCTTAATCATCGGTTCGATGATGCAGAAAGGATTAGTGGTGATGTACGAGGAGGCTCTGGACTCAGACTTCAGCGTGTTCGTGTCTCGCTTCCGGATATCGAATATAATATTGATAGTGATGCACACGTTAAATGTCGGTACAGGGATTTCGTTTAATTTAGCATCTGGCACTTCATTCCGCACCCCGTGCTATTCCAACACAGTGATCACTGTTGCAGTCTGTTCTGTGTTCACCGTCCTCTCAGTGTGCGCTGTCGCAATGATGTCGTGTGTGTACGCGTACGAGTTTGGCGTCCCACCCTACAGTACCCTCAAAATCCCTATGGCATTAGTGTTTGAGAAAACGCCTAGATTGCTCCACGAATACGCTTACAAATCTTTTTGGTTAATACTGATATTTAGCTGCAACGCTGTAATAGGACTGAGCACAAACGTCATACTTCTCATAAGTCTTCTGCAGTTATTGACAAAGAGGTATATAAAACTAGAAAAATATATCGGTTTGATTTGTTTTGTGATTGTTTTAAGCTTGTTCTTCGTCACGCTCCCGCTTTTGGGCACCAAAGGAATCAATCTTTTTGTAGACTTCAAAAAGTACGTAAACTTCATCCCGATATTCTGCGTTATTCAAGAATGTGTTGTTTTTGTGTTGTGGTACGGGCTTGATAAGTTCTCAGAGGACTTGCATTTCATGCAGGGAGTCCAGCCGCGGAAGTACATGAAGATGACATGGATAATATCGTGCGCCGTGCTGGGTTACGTGTTTTGCATAGAACTTTACTATCACAAACACAAGTCCAAATCAGGTGTCGGCGAAGTGTTAGGCTGGTGGACTTTAGTAACGGTCCTCGGCGGGAACTTTGTAATAATTATAACAAAGCTATCGATTGCGGCGTTAAAAAAGAGATTTCGCAAAGCGGTCTCTGTAGATCCGAGTTGGGGACCGAAAAGTGAATTGTTATTGCGAAGCAGAGCCATGTTCACGGCGCAGGCGATGACGAAAGAATATCTGTATCGGCAGTATCATCTACAAGCCGGCATTATGGCGCGACAGAGGAGGTCTAACATCAGATACCAACGATCTGCGCCCAATATTGATACACAGAGCACGCAACAATAGCTTCGGCTTGGAATTAACGTTCGCTCGGCATCTCCAGTAACGTACAGAGATTATTAAACATTTATTACACATCGATGGTAATGAGGCGACTTTGCGACGAGATTTTTAGCTGTACCGTGAGTCCGTGAGTCACTGTACTTTATTACGATCTATGGCTATTATTATTGAACTAATATTGGGTATTGCGTAATTCGATAAGAACGTGAGTCACCGCCGAAGTTATTGAAATGGTTGTGTGTGTATAAAAATATAAATTTATTTCATTAATATTCATAGGAAACAATATCAAATATATTGGAATTTGTGATTCACTTGTGTGAGATATTAATAGAAAAACAAAGGAGAAATATATGTTAAATAATCTCGTTGGAATGCAGTTTGCATATTTCGTATCGTGATTGTCTACATAAGATAATATGCATAGATATTATGGAGCTTGGTACTTGTCAGTGTGCTATTTTTTGTATATTATTATCTTAATTTGTATGTAGTTTTTTTAAATTGAAAACAATACTAAATCAATTAAATATTCCTTGATGTTTTGTGTAATATTATTCAACACGCCAAGTCAATACAAATTCCGTTCTTAGCTTTTTGTATCACTTTTTAAAGTGTTTTAAAAACGAAATAAAATAGAAACTCTCCAAGTTGTCGCATACCTCTTAAGGTGTAGATAACAGTGCAATTCTAAACTTTTTACACGTCCGACAGGTACAGTCATCAAATTTATTACATTCTCAAAGGCTATAAAAAAGAAAGTCAACGATTTCCTCTTTAGCCCCTCCCGCGCGCACTGATGTCCGACTTTTGTGAAGGAAAAGATATTATTTAAAAAAGTGGCGCGCCAAGCTGTCTGCTACTAACGTGATGTCGCAAGTGCAGACTCGACGACGGGCGGCGGACAATACGACGCATTCAATAGAGGTTGCGCGCGATGGGTCGCGGAGATGTTCTCTGCGCGTGCAGCGATGGATGCGCATCGACAGGGCATCCTCGCGTCGCGCGTCAGGCTCATCGCTGTGCGACGCGATGCGAATGCGATCGTACACGAGAACACGGTGACGGCAACGCGACTCGAGACTCGCGAGCGGACAGAACACACCCGTTAATGTTCTTTAATCTACAGGTTCAATTTAACCACAAAATAAATAAAAAATAAATACACCCAACAGTCTCACACCTAGTCCTGAACCCACACAAAGTATAACCTATATCGTGGGTGTGAGAGACTATCAGAGACTTTCAGTCTCACAACACCCAGACTTGAAACAAATATCTGTGGGCCACACAAACATTTGTCTCAATGCGGGAATCGAACCCGCGTCCTCTCACCCACTGCGCTAAAATTTATTGTAGCTGAGTATTACTACTCGTATTTCCTCATACGTGATAATCGATTAAAGCTGCAACATGTTAAATACGTTTTCATATCTTTATCTCTCACAGAATTAGAATTAAGACATAAATCAAAACGTTTGATTTGATCTCCGCAATGTGGAGTATGACTTATTTGAATTTCACATTCTTCATTGTGGGATAAAGGACGCAAAAATCTGTAGTGTAGTAGTTATGTCAATATTTTGAAATAGTTATACAACAGTCGTAAAATTTCGCATATTAGAAAACATAGTTGTATCGGCACGGGTGCGGGGTGCGGGGTGCGGGGTGCGGGGTGCGGGGCGCGGGACGCAGTTCAAGAACTCTTTATTTGTAGAGGCAACGTATCGGTGACTGTCGGTTAAGACGAGTGCAAATCCAGTTCGTGGCACATTGCGTCATACAAATGGAACATTTAGAATGTTTGACCCGACGCGACGCGGCGACACGCGGCGACACGCGGCGACACGCGGCGACATCAAGTCCGACCACTACCTATACACCGGCGTGACAGGCTGCCCACGGCACCACATCGCACCGCCACGCCACGCGGCCACGGCACTCGCAGTTCGCACTGACGCGACGCCGACGACCAGCCCGCCTGAATTCCGAACATTATCACGACAATTCAACACTTACCTACCGCTCTACAAACCACACACCTCACTCTACGCAGTATAGACTGTGACCGACATACCCTCCGGCATACAGCTCTCCGCTCCACTATGGCTCTACACTCTACACAGTGCACGGAGTAGACGCACCTCGGCCCGAGCACGATCTCTTGTTTGTCATTCAATCTTGATATTGTGAAACATCAACATTTAGGTTTCGCTCGCTCAAAAATCCTCTTGTTTCATATCGTCGGTATAGCGATGAGGTCTCGCGTGCTTGCGTAACGAGTCGACTTTAATGGAAACGATTTGATTAATGAAATCAAGATCTATTGTCACTATTAATAAGCTCAAATCGGGTTTGGTAATCTAACAAATAACACTTGAAAACGGAATTCTAAAACGCCATCGGCATACATCTACCACTATCGCATCGGCGACACCTACTCTTTTCTTACACTTAATGCGCGCCCATTCTGCAATTGCATAACGTTATTTAAGATGCTTTTGGGGAAACGTGCCGTCGTTCGTCGGCCGGTTAATTTATTAGTTTTACGCCTGCGCCTAAAATGGGCTCATGCGTACTTTGAAACCGTTACGAATAGCCGTATCAATAGGTCGACGGACAATTTATTAGACTGGCGATATTGAAGGTTCGAGGAATTAACGCAGCGGCACGTCAGTACTCAGTAATGACCGAGTCGTGAACACTACAACCGGACAGTGCAGTAGTGGTTAGAGTGTAATGGCGCGTACACACCGGCCGATCGGAGGCGAAATAATCTATACCTATTGCGTTCATACAAACAAACTTTCGCTGTTGTGTGCATGAAACAGGCATGATTCGTTCGCCTTCGTTCGGCCCCGTGTGTACGCGCCATTAGAGCGAAGCACGGCCGCACCACACTACCTTTACACCGCGCGAGGGATACTCACAATAATACCATGATTATACCTTGGCACTGTTTGGAAAGGTATTTTGATGAAAATACACTGCGAAATTACTGCCCCGTCTACCGTTTAAATCGTTTTAAACTCTTATCAGTTATTGAAGTGTATACCTCTACATTAATCGATTTTGAAAGTACCTTTACTATTCCATTGACATAAAAAGTTTGTTTTCCCATAAGTTGTTGTCATACACAATATCATATATGTACAGTATGGGCAGATAGATGAAAATAATATTGTAGAGATTACACGATACCTTTTTTTCGTTTTCGCCCGAGTTCCTAAAAGGAGAAGGTCATCAATTCATCTGCATTTTTTTATGTATGTTACGCGATATATCCGCCAAATGTGGACCGATTTTCAAAATTCTTTTTGTGTTCGATAGAGCTTATTTCAAGGGTGGTCCCATATAAATTTGGTCACGATCGGATTTAAAGTAGGTCCGTTAAGTTTTAAACTTGTGATTATATAAATTCTGTACAAGACCTAAGCTATATTCTATAACGCATTTAGTGATTTAATCTCTGCGATATTTGTAGAGACTGTGATTTACACTATATATATTGTGAGATTTTGTTACTGAACCCAAACTAAGTAAGTCATCAAACCATAAGTGATGAAGCACGATTAATTAAGCAACCAAACTATTAAGAGTTCAGTGTAATATTTATTATTATTTGATTTATATTTTGCCAGATATTTACTTAACAACTTTTCGTTATCATTATTACTATTTAACATAATTATTACGATTGTTCTAAATATTTAATGCAATCATCTTTTTGTATCTTTTTAAATAAATATTGAGTAATTGACTTTATTCAAACAATGAATAAAATTAAAATAATCACATAGTTATATGAGTACTAAAGTTGTCATACTGTACACTACGTATACAGTGTGGACAGGTAACGGTCAGTTTTGTTAAGAAAAGTCAATAGACGCGCGTCGGCGTCCGCGGCCCGACCGTCTCGTTCGGCGCTAGCATTACTCAATGGCGCGGGCGGTTTGTACAACGGAAGTTTAATTGCCAATCAAGTATCCGCTGTATAATTACGCGGTACAAAGTATTTTACTGATAATGCTTTACGTTTAGTAGTGATTGTATGTGTGGTGCGTACTCAAAACGCGTTGATGTCTAATGTACATAGAAATTTGGTTATGCAAATTAAATTTTGTTATTGAGTTTATCGATGATTATTAATTATTTTCTTTCATAATACATAACATAACATAAACTCACGCCTGTATCCCACAAGGGATAGGCAGAGGCGAACAAGCGAACTAGAACACCCACAATAATTTTTTTCATAATAAATATAACTTATTGGTTAAGTTTGATTTTTTATTGAAAATTGAGTATTTTATTTCTGTGTATCGTAAAAAAAGAGCGTATAAGTTGTCAAAATCAAAGATTTTAAAACCACAATGGTTGTCGTCAAAATAATACGCGCAAAATAACGTGACTTGGCTAATATTAGTGTCAATTTTACACCTTCCCTCGCAATTTTCTCTGAAAACAGTAACTGTGATGCGCTCATGGCTATCTTCATATTAAGCATGTTATTTTGTCAGTTGAGAAATCTGCTTTTTTATAGCAGATACTGGCAAACGAGCATATGGGTCACCTGATGGTAAGTGATCTCCATCGCCTATAGACACCCAAGACACAAAGAATCATGGGTGCGTTGCCAACCTAAAAGGAGGGAATTAGGGATTGGGAAAGGGAGGGGGGAATTGGGCTACCGGAAATCTCACTCACCGAATGAAACGCTACAGCGAACTGCCACTTTACGTCGGTTTTCTGTGAGACAGTGGTAACAAACCGGTCGAACCGGAGCTTGATTTATTAACTATATAAGCTCAGGCCTGTATCCCCGGAGGGGTAGGCAGAGGCGCACTAGCCAACTAGTACACCCACATTTCGCCGAGCTTAGTTCCGTCCCAGATGTGATAGGGGGCGAGCCTATCGCCATATCGGGCACAAATTCCAGACTCCGGGCTGATATGGAAAAATCTAATACCACTGTGCCCGACCCGGGGATCGAACCCGAGACCTCAGGATGGTAGTCGTACCGAAATACAACCACGCCACTGAGGCAGAGTGATATAATATATTGTATGTATATTGTATATTGTATATATTATACGAATTTCTTCACCTTTGCCCTTTAAGCGTGTGTCAGTGGTTGTTTTATAAAATATGGAAAACTAACACAATACCTGTTTTTGTGGAAGGTTAAAAAAGCCATTAGCTGTAGAGACAGGGGTCTTCATATGTCATAAAAGGTTCGCCACTCGTATACTCGCATGAGTCACCAATGCCGTGCAATCCATATAGACAAAGAGACACTGACTACCCTGTCATTTTGCTGTTTACACAAATAAAGAATAAAAAGTCATGAAAAAATAAAATTTTCAAAATAACAACGTCTGGATAATATTTTAAAACGACACGGGAGTGATGGTGATGTATAAGTTGAAGAATATTTTTTCTAGTTTTTTGTCTACCCTGATCGGAATGTTTGTGCACGTCCATCTGAGTCACTGATGTTTATGGCATCGAATGTCACCTTGGGGTAAATCCTAATTCAGTACAAAGCTACTAACCGACGTCGTATACTATTACTTTCAAATATTTTGAAAAGCTGCATCTCTCATTAGTGCATGCCTAGATTACTATGCGCTCTTTTCGAGCGCAAATATTTGGTTGATTGTATTAACAGCTTGATAGTCTCGCGCCACCGCCCATAGACACCCAAGACACAAAAAAAACTTCTTCTTTCGTGTCAATGGCTCCAACAACAACGAATCGAGTTAGATACTTCCCGACCAGAAGCCCGCCACTCCCAGAGCCGCGTCCTTCGCCTCCATTAGGTCCTCGCTTGTACAGGTGGTAGGACACAACGGACATACAAGCAAGTCCGACATGTTCTGCTCAGGGGCACCACCATCAATATAATATACCCTAGATGCATAGTTCTTTGCAAATATCCTCCTAAAAGGTGATCTCAGGAATAAAACAAAGAAAAAGATCACAAGTTCTAATTAAATCAACACAAATATAAACCTATGCACGTGTAATAAATTAGCTTTTTAAACGAAATGAGCAAGCGTTCTTAAATTTGAATTTTGAAATTTAGAATTCCATCGGCGTCGGACTGTATGCAAAACGAGTGCTTAAGCACTTCTTTGCTGTCCCATTTTCCGAGCGTCAACTGTGCATCTAGGTAAATAATATATCGATGGGCACCACAGTGAAACTAAAATGAGGGAAATAAGTATTGGGAGAGGGGTAATTAGGCCATCGGAAATCACACTAAGCGAACGATTTTTTTTTTAAATAACACCCCACTGTCACACTACTTAACGGTAGTTTTCTGTAAGACAGTGGTATCAAACCGATCGCGCCGGCCCATTAGTGCTGTATACGTAATTGTCTACAGCGTGACTCTTCCACTCGAGAGTCTTTTTAAGTCTCAAAAACTGTCAAAGCATGAGCTCAATGAGCGCCAATATTTACGTGAAATTTTCAATAACAGCACAGTGTAAGGCATCGTGCGTGTGTGGAACGGCATTTGAAGTCTCACGTCGACCGATAAGTCATTTGAACGTGTCAATAAGAGATAACCAATGCAAATAGTGAAGCAAAGGCGAGTCGATGACACGTGATAACTGGGACGAGCCAGGGAACATGCAGGAATCGTCGCTTGGCCGTTACATCGCTCTCATGTGTTCAGAAGTCTTCAAAACAAAAATTTGAGATTTTTCTATGTTATTTTTTGAAATAAAATTATTTTTACGGATTTTATAACGATTTGGTTCTAATTTTTATTCCCGACGTTTCGAAGGCTTTGCAGTCTTCGTGGTCACGGGTTGGACTTCCAAAATAAAACTAGTTAAAAGTTTCCAAAATAGTTAAAACCAAATCGTGATAAAATCCGTAAAAATAATTTTATTTCAATGAATAGCATTCGCGTAAACTTAAGAAATCAGTATATGTTATATTTTTAGTAAATGACGTCATGGAATGATTATCAATGTATCGATGAATATTCAGTGTTTACTAAAATAAATCGTGAGTGTGTTACAGATATTTCAGGAAAAATGCATGGAGAAATTGTAGAAGCGTGCACCGGTTGAAATATCCACAACTTCAGATTACAAAACTTCGAGAACTGTTACTGATCTTTTAGGGAATTTAAAGGTTCTAATTTCAGAAATCAAGCCAACCACTTGAAACCAATAGCATATCTGTAATTTTATTGTAATTAGCCGTTGATATCACCTAGATTGAGCCGATCCATTCATTGAATGCAGATGTCCGATCAGAATAGCACGGCGAAATTAAACAAATGAATTACATGCACCGTCTATGGTTATAGCGGTATAGGTGCATTCATTATATTGGAATGGAACAATCTCGTAGAATTTAAGTACGATCCTTAAGCAAATCCATAAGGTTGACGAGCACAATTAAATATTGACGCAGCAGACAGGCGTCAGGCGGCATAATTAGTGTTGCAGTGAGTACGGTGCAGTGTACATCCGCTTCCAGTTTTCCGCTGAGTAGTGTGAGCGGGCCGCGGGCCGCGGGCGTGGAATGTGGCGGGCCGCGGGTACCTGCCGGCAGCGGGCAGCCGCTCCGCGCAGCGCCGCGGGGTAGAAAGCGCTCGAGATGCGGCGCAAACCAAATGGGACAGGCCCTTTATACGTCACATCATCATGTCACTCGCAGACCGCAGTCGCAAGTCGCGCCACATGTCACATCGAGCTTTTGTCTCTACTCAAATTATATTTTAATGCACCAATTGTTTTTTTGTGACATTCGACTGGCAGCAGTAATGCTGCTCTGTTTTGTGCTACGTCATGGCCCAAAATAACTCACCGACGCAACATAGTCGAGATTAAGCATTCAGTAAGAGATAAACATATAAATATTCTACACCCGAGTGGATATTGTAAGTCGAAATCCACGAACCCATCAAAAAGTAAAAATGCCATCGGTTCGCGAGGCAGTCGTTAGCTTTCCATTGAGCGGAAAAATGCACCTTGGAGCCGGTTTGTTGATACCTTCCGGATTCCCAACCTGCTACTCTAGGTCAGCGTCTGCCCTCTCGCTCACTCATATAAACCACGGCTGAGATTGTAACATCGATTTGGGGTCGCGTCGCCCTAACCTAGATTGTCTGTGCGCGGCAGAACACAGCCTGTCTGACTTGGTAGCCATTCCTTTTTAAGTATTTGCGTATCTATATTCAAAGCTTTTAAATCAACATTTCGTGACATTGGACAGGTAGGTACGGGAAAATATGAACAAGATTTGCGTAAAGCGAAAAGAATAGGATTTATCATAATAACAAGTTTAAAAACTTAATGGACCGCCTTTAAACCCGATCGTAACCAAATTTATATGGAACCACCCTTGAAACTCTATCGAACACAAAAATAATTTCGAAAATCGGTCCACATTTGGCGGAGATATCGGGTAACATACCTAAAAAAAATACAGACTAATTGAGGACCTTCTCCTTTTTGGAAGTCGGTAGAAAAGCAACTAAAGGCACAGAAATTTGCTGGTTTCACACAATGATGCATTCACTGAGAATTTTAATTTCATAAGCAAATAGGTATATAATATATTTCTATCTAACAACTATATCGCATAGCTTTGATAGCTTAATATACATATTTAGAATTTATGCATAAGATGGGGCTGCAGTCTTTTAATATTAACTTATTTTGTGAATTAAGTAGTATTTTACATATTTATTGCCGCGAATACGATGCAGATGACTCACAATATAAGTATAATATATTGTTTATTACAACAATGATAGCTTATGGTTAAAGATATCAATAGATGGAAGAATGACTCTATACTTAAAAAGACAAGTTGATAAGAGTTATAATACAAAACACAAATTATAAAGTAATAGTAAAAGAAAACCAAGAGTCGGGCTTTCTTTTCAAAATGTTCACCCTTCAACACGACAAAGGCCACAGGAATACTATTTGATGCTTGAAGGATAATAATAATGTCAACTTGGACGTACCAGGTAGGATCGCTACTATGAAAGATACGTACATTTTTAAACTTAATGTGACCAGCTTGCCGAATGTAATAACACATGTTATTTATCAATGAAACCTGTACTATTGACTGGTAACTGATGAAATTATGCGTCTATTACTATTAAGCATTACCTCTGTAATTATTAGCGGTAGTACGCCATCAATCCTACCTAATTTTGAATGGAAATGAAATAACATTCAAAATTGAATGGCGCGCGTCATATTTAGCATATCTATAATACGGTTAACGAAATTTTATATGTATCTGTTCTGGAGGCAATAAAATTGATATACGAATTGATATGCATATATTTTCAATCTACTATATTGATGTAATGAATGGGTTTTTACACGGTACCAATGGACCAACGTTAAAATATAAAATGACAATAAAAAATGCTAGTAAAAAATAATAGCCATTGAAATGAGTCATTCATATAGAGATGATGTAAGTTTATTAGATGCATTCGATTATTCTCGTATTCATGATATATCATGAACTTTTCGCCATCCTTGTTCTGTTTACGCTGTGCTATCTAGTGTGACAAGGATAGATATATACATCGACTGCGATACAAAGTCGATGATGCGAGAATCGGACGCCCGGCGTAACATTTCAAACGGCTTCTCTCGTTAGCGAACAGTTATTTTGAATTATAGTTTAGAAAATATTGAGATATATTTTTTCTACGCTATTATATTACGGCCATGAATCTTTTAATTCTCTAATAAAATAAGCTTTCTTTGTATTCAGTTGTAGAAAGTTGTAAGCAAAAACTATTTTTAAGTTAACGCGAGGCAGTAGACAAAATGTTTTTGCGTGTGATTCAGACACCAAGCATTTTAACCGTAAATAGTTTTGTAGAACGACACATATTCTAAGTAACCGCAGTGTACTCAAGTTTACTTTTTGATACGAAGCGATAAATGTATACACGTACTTACATATCTATACACTTGTGTATGGAAAACGTTGTTCAGTTTTCGACTTCCAAAAAGGAGAAGGTCCTCAATTCGTCTGTTTTTTATGTATGTTATGCGATATCTCCGCCAAATGTGGACCGATATTAATTCTTTTTGTATTCGATAGAGCTTATTTTAAGGGTGGTCCCATATAAATTTGGTCACGATCGGATTTGAAGTCGATCTGTTAAGTTTGTGCGAGTATGTGCCACACTTTAAAATACGTGCGCAGTACCACTTAATTGTGTTTGTTAATAAAAATATTTTGGGATTCAACTTCGGGGTATGGGAAATCTATAAACTTGCATTAATTTTTTCGTAGCAAAGACTGGCGTATATGGGTCCCTGGTTGGTAAGTGACCTCCACGGCCTATAGACATCAAGGACATAAAAAGAATCTTGGATACATTGCTAACCTAAAAGGAGGGAAATAAGGATTGGGAAAAGGGGAGAGTGGGGGTAATTGAGCCACTGGCAATCTCACTCACCGAACGAAACGAAACAGCGAGCTGCGACTTTACGTCGTTCTGTGAGACAGTGGTATCAAACCGGTCGAGCCGGACAATTCGTACAGTAGACGTAACAGTCTACAGCGGGACACTACCCCATGCGTCATTTCTGCAGCACATTAGTGCGTACCCTTACTAGTAGCCCGAGCACGAAAACATAATGTAAATGTATCCCGCTGCGCACTGATGACATTTGATTAATATTTCATACAAATGTCATAGACGCGCATCGAGCACGAATACATTTACGGTTGTCAGAAATTTTCCTGCTCGGGCTGCTGATGGTTAGTGATCTTCATGGGCGGATAGCCACCCAAGATATAAAAAGAATTATGGATGAGTTGCTGAACAAAAAGGAGAGGAGTAGGCATTCGGAAAGAGATAAATCTCAATCACCGAACAAAACGCAGCAGCTAACTGCCACTTTATGTCTTCTATGAGAAAATAGTATCAAGCCGGTCGAGCCGGCCCATTCCTGCTGTAGACGTGACTGTCTACAGCATGGGTCTATTACTCAGAATATAGAATACGCGGGACAATCGAGATTTTGACCATCGATAGAGATTTGTGGCGAACAAAATAATGCCAGTTCGTTTGTACATATACTTATACACATGTAATGGCATAATCGATCACGTATTGAGCACGATCATTGTGTTCGTCAGCTGGACCGTGAATCCTGTCACTGTAGCCCCCCCCCCCCCCTCCCACACGTCCCTCAGCTATCCTCACCTCTCCTTCCCGCAGTCCGCGTCCCCCTCCTCATATAAATCTCATTTACGTTTACGCAACTGAGTAAAACCACTGAAGTGTGTAATGTTATTAAGCAAGGGTGGGCATGTAGAAAATGATACGATACGCTACATTTTATCGACCGAATTCCAAAAAGGAGAAGGTCCTCAATTCGTCTGTATTTTTTTTAATGTATGTTACGCGATATCTCCGCCAAATGAGGAACGATTTTCAAAATTATTTTTGTGTTCGATAGAACTTATTCCAAGGGTGGTCTTATATAAATTTGGTCACGATCGGATTTGAAGACGGTCCGTTAAGTTTTAAAACTTGTGATTATAAGTATTTTGGTTAACATATAGCAGCGATATCTCAGTTGGGAATGGTACGGACTGCCGAGACAAGTGTCGGAGGTTCGATACCAAACAAAATGGAGCGTACACCTCTCAGTTTTCTATATTAAGTGTATTTTCTTTGCGAATTATCGCTTGCTATAACGGTGACAGAAATAGGAATATAGAAAATAGTAAAACTTCGTGAGGAAATCTGTATACCCGACATTTTCTCCACATGAATTTCAAAGGTATGTGAAGTCCGCCAACCCGCATTAGGCCAGTGTAGATTAAGGCCTAACCCCTCTCATGAGTAAAGGAGGCCCGTGCCCAGCAGTAGGACAGTAATATTACAGGGCTAATATTATTATTATTTGTTATACATCGGAACTTTATGGTCTTATTTTTCTAGATACAAAGAGGAATGACAATATTAAGTAAACATTTGAAGGAAATCCGATCTTTACTCAGCGGCCCAAGCAGGAATATTTTTGACAATCGATTTTTTTTTATAGCAGAGACTGACAAACGAACAGATGTGTCACCTGATGGTAAGTGCCATCGCCCATAGACACTCAAGACACAAAAAGAATCATGTGTGCGTTCCCAACCTAAAAGGAGGGAATGGAAGGAGAGGGAAAAGGGAATGGAAAAGGGAGGGGGGAAGGGGCAACCGGAAATCAACATACCTACGTGATCAATAAAGATTTTTATTTTTATTGTTTATTTTATTGACAGCCTCCGTGGCGCAGCGGGCGAGTAGCCGGCTGTGAAACGTGAGGTCGCGGGTTCGATTCCCGCACCGAGACAAATGTCTGTGTGGTCCACAGATATTTGTTTCGCGTCTGCGTGTTGTGAGACCGAAAGTCCTACGTAGTTCGTGATACTCACGACACAAGACTCGATCTTAGTGTGGGGTCAGGACTATGTGTGTGACTGTTGGATGTATTTATTTATTTATTATTACGATGATACCGAAGCGGATAGAATAATAGTCGTAGATTAAGCAGAACAATGGCCGTTGTCACAGTAGTCAGAGTACGCGCCGCTCGCTCTAATGATGCGTTTAATATTATTTCGACTGGGAGCATGAAAGCCACGTAAAAAGTAAATGTGTGCCTTTATATGCTAATACGCTATTAATTAACTAAACGTGCGTGTTATACGCACGTCCGTAGTCCAAGTATTAGTGTATAAAAACTCTTGTGGAAATGCGTTACATATTTTAATAACACAAGTAATATGTTTAATGTTACTAAGTTTGTTTTCGTTTGCGGCCAATTCGAATCGTTCGAGATAATCACAAGTTTAAAAACTTAACATATCGACTTCAAATCCGATGGTGACAAAATGTATACGGGACAACCCTTGAAATAAGCTCTATCGAACACAAAAAAACATTGAAATCGGTCCCCATTTGGCGGAGATACATAAAATACAGATGAATTGAGGACCTTCTCCTTTTTGAAAGTCGGTCGATAAACACAAAACACCTCCACTCACTGAAGCTGAAGCACCCCACTGTCTACAAATAGTGGAAATTCGCGACAATCACTTGTGAATGTGATTATATCCTTTTGTCTTCTCGCTTCTCACAAGTTGTCAAAATAAGTAATAGTAGCTCAACTATGAGTTTTTGAGGCCCTACTCTACCAATGAGAGGGGTTAGGCAGATTATAATAATAATACCCGATAATTTCTTCACAAGAATTTCAAAGGTATGTAAAGTCTACCAATCACTAGGCCACCGTCGTAGACTAAAGCCTTAGCAGAAAAACCAAATAAACTTTAGTCGAGCCTCATTATGTTACATTAAAGTCTTCATATTATTGTTCATAATCAAAATAATAGCACGCATCAGTGAGTGCGACCTAATAAAGACAAAACTTGTGACTTCCTTGATGCGGTTCAACGGGCTCCAGTGTTACGCAGCTATGAATGCTATGATTTGAACTTGGGTAACTGGACGTTTTGTTATTCATATACAACAGCGGCCTGAGCAGGAAAATTTCTGACAAACGTAAATGTATTGGAACTCGATGCGCGTCTATGAAATTTGTATGAAATATTAACCAAACGTCATCAGTGCGCAGCGAACTCGAATACATTTACATTTACATTAGTTTTTCGTGCTCGGGCTACAGGAATAATGTAGATTTAAAATGGTTATGTGTGATGTGATCGAACGACACTGTTTTAGATCAGTGTTTTGCTGACTGCCGAATTTGATGCCCGGGATTGGATCGCCCAGAAGGGTAACTATGTATGTGGTCAAAGGGGTTGACGTCAGGTAGGCAGCCCGTCGTAAAAACTAAGCCAAATCATTTCTGCAACATGCTTGAAAGACTGGGTTTAACGATCCCACACTAAGGGCAGGTAAAAGGGTTTTCTCTTCTTCAGTGGTGGTACGATTGCCGTCCAGTGACCCGATCAGGAATATTTTTGACAATCGACTTTTATCGATGGGATTTGGTTAATATTTTTTGCAATGCCCAGGTCAAGCAACAGGATATAAGGTTTATCTGCTGAGTACCAGCCCGGAGTCTGGAATTTGTGCCCGATCTAGCGATAGGCTGGCCCCCTAACACATCATGAGCCGGAAATAAACTTGGCAAAAAGTCGATGCACTAGTTGCGCTTCTGTCTGTCTACCCTTTTGGGAGATAACAGGCTTAGGATATGTTACATAATTTTGCAGTGAACGGTCCGAAAATTTCTGGCTAGATGTTCTGGAGGAAAACATGAAAGCCAATGGTGTCACTGGAGTCGATGCTTAAGACCGCGAGAAATGGAAAGGTCTGAGTAAGACGATGGACTAAGCTCAGACAAGGCTAGATAAGCCCAGATAGATCTTTAGGGGAAGCCTATGTCCAGCAGTTGATTTCTTGTAGCTTATGATGATGGCCAGATAAAAAGAAATCTTTCTTCGATATTAGTTTTTATTATATTTTCTTTAATTATTTCTTAGGTTTTCGCGAATGTTATTCATTGAAATAAAACTAGTTTTTACGAATTCTATCCCGATTTGTTTTTTAATTTATTTTTATGACGTTTGAAAGCTTTACAGCCTTCGTGGTCGCAGGGCGGACTCCCGAGACACCCTTTATTCTTACAATGAAAGGCCAATAATAAATTAAGTATTTAATTACTTAAATAAAGTTTCGTTACCAGAATATTAATGCCAGATGTGTTTTTTGAGTGGTTGTACTAAGTTGTAGACAATTATGTTGTGTCACCAGACCCGGTTCGAGACTATAGCTATCATAGGTGTTTATAGGCTGTGGGTATCACTTACCATCAGGTGACCCGCCTGCTCGTTTGCCAGCCGAATATAAAATTTAAACACTGTAATAAATCAGATTGGCTAAGCGAGCCAATTGTACGTTATCACCGGATTTATTGCGAGTTATATATCGGCGAAAAACTAACTTTCCAATCATCGGTTATAGTAATATCTAACAAAAAATGTTCGGTTCATCCGGTATTTAATCGACTGATAACGCTTCACCACACTTTTGTATTGTAAATTGTAATTAAATAATTGCATATAATATAATATATCCAGCAGTGGACTTCCTATGGCTGACAATGATGATGATGATGATATAATGATTACAAAACTCGGGAAAAGGCACTTTTGTAGTAGGTACCTGTTTGTAGTCTAATCTTAAAACGTTGGTTTGTTAATAGTTTCGAGATGACCCAGGCCCGACACGGATTTTTTTGGGCCATACAAACATTTGTCTCATTATGGGAATCGAACCCGCCGCCTCTCACTTCACACTCGCCCGCTGCGCTATAGAGGCTGCCAAATTATAAATCGAACGATTTGTTGTAATATTTCATATTTTTGTAAAGAATTTATGAAAAGATGCATGAGTGTGGAAGAGGCAAAAGAGGTGTGTCAGGATCGTAGCTTGTGGCGCTCAAGAGTCTCTGCCTACCCCCATGGGATACAGGCGTGAGTGTGTATGTATGTATGTATTAAACCAAGCGAGAACAGTTTTTTTTTTAATATTATTTGGAAATTATATAAATAAGATTCTGTTGATTATATTTCTGCTATATTCTGCTATAAAACCCATCCTTGTTGTTTTGAATTATTGCTGTGTTAAAAAAACAATAAATATAATTCTACGTGCTTATTTTGCCTCCCTGTGTGCAGTTGACGTCATGTAGCTGATAATGATGATGATGATTGTGTCTCCATACTAAGTAGGGGGAAGAAGTTTATATATTCTCACTAGCTGTTGTCTGTGATTACGTTCGTGTGGAAATTTATTTTCGTGGATATGTTTTTTAAAATAAAAGTGGCCTAAGTTATTTCTGATAACATCAGCTTTCTAACAGTGAAAGTCCCCTCAAAATCGGTCCAGTCGTTTCTAAAATTAGCCGGAACATACAGACAGACAAAAAATGAAAATAATGATATACTTTACCTTATATACTTTCATATTATGCGTTTAGTGGAAAATTGTGAATTTGAAATTCCAAACAGACACTCCGATTTTATTTATTTGTATGGATGTAATAATATGTATTCAAAGTGTGTGTACATTTCATCAATATAATATACCCTAGATGCACAGTTCCTTGCAAATATTCTCCTAAAAAGTGGTCTCAGGAATAAAACAATGAAAAATATCACAACTTTTAATTAAATCAACACAATTATAACCCTATGCACGTGTAATAAAGTAGCTTTTTAAACGAAATGAGCAAGCATTCTTAAATTTGAATTTTGAAATTTAGAAGTCCATCGGCGTCCGACTGTATGCAAAACGAGTGCTTAAGCACTTCTTTGCTGTCCCATTTTCCGAGCGTCAACTGTGTATCTAGGTAAATATATCGATGGTACATTTCCCCATCAACCCTTCAAAGTGTAAAATATAGTCGGTAAAGAGCGAAGTAAGAATTTTGGAAAGACATTTCACCCACTTGACACATGACAGCCTTCTTGGCGCAGCGGGCGAGTAGCCGGCTGTGAAACGAGAGGCTGCGGGTTCGATTCCCGCATTGAGACAAATGTTTGTGTGGCCCACAGATATTTGTTTCAAGTCTGGGTGTTGTGAGACCGAAAGTCTCTCATAGTCTCTGATACTCACGATACAGGTTATACCTAGTGTGGGGTCTGGACTAGGTGTGTGACTGTTGGCTGGCTGTATTTATTTACTTATGCAATTCTAACTACCATTTTATCATAGAACACCTTACCATAAACTAGAGGTATTTTCTACTTATTTTGGATGTGTGAGGATCATTTTCAACCGACTTCCAAAAAGGAGGAGGTCCTCAATTCGTTTGTATTTTTTATGTATGTTACACGATATCTCCGCCAAATGTAGACCAATTTTCAAACTTATTTTTGTGTTCGATAGAGCTTATTTCAAGAGTGGTCCCGTATAAATTCGGTTACGATCGGATTTGACTGCCTCGGTGGCGTGGTGGTATTTCAGTACGACTACGGTTCTGAGGTCTCGGGTTCGATCCCCGGATCGGGCAAAGTGATATTGGATTTTTCCATATCAGCCCGGAGTTTGGAATTTGTGCCCGATATGGCGATAGGCTCGCCCCCTATCACATCTGGGACGGAACTAAGCTCGGCGAAATGTGGTTGTTCTAGTTCGCTAGTGCGCCTCTGCCTACCCCTTCGTGGATACAGGCATGAGCTTATGTTATGTTATGTTATCGGATTTGAAGTCGGTCCGTTAAGTTTTTAAACTTGTGATTATCTATTATCGATCGACTTCAAACAAGTAGAAGATACTATTTTCTACTTATTTTGGATGTGTGAGGATCATTTTTGACCGACTTCCAAAAAGGAGGAGGTCCTCAATTCGTTTGTATTTTTTATGTATGTTACACGATATCTCCGCCAAATGGAGACCAATTTTCAAACTTAGAGCTTATTTTAAGGGTGGTCCCATATCAATTTGGTGTCGATCGGATACATTTTGAAACCAGTCGGTCAAATTTTTATTTAGGAATCTAGATCTTGTAAAAATTGAGATAAAGAATGAACAGGCATAACAGTATTTCTGTGCAACTGTAATTTACAAGAGTTATGCTATTGCCATCACAGTAACATGAAACCATCTGGCGTTTTTTAGTATTTATGACCGTAGGATACTCGTATATATTCTAGTATGTATATTCTAGTAGTATGGAAATAACCATTTATGATGGCTTCATAAAATTAATAAGCATATCTACTAAAACATAACCCCTTTTTATTGGGTTAAAACGAACCCTACTCATTGAAATGAAACTATTTTTACGGATTCCATCACGATGTGGTTTTAATTTTTAATTTTTATGCCCGACGTTTCGTGATAGAATCCGTAAAAATAGTTGAATTTCAATAATAACATTCACGTTAACCTAAGAAATCATTACCTACTCATTTCGTCATGTCGGTGTGAATTTCGGTAAGTCACAGCCATTTCAAAAATATTAGCACTACGTCAATGAAATTTGGATGGTAGTATATTCTATAAAGAGCTACCCAAAAGCGGAATTAAATAAAAAAAATATTTCGGGGTAAGTCGTTAAAATTATGTCATTTCATTCTTTCTACCTGCCCTTATACCACCTTTTGTGGGGTCGGCACAAAATACCTTTTTCAAACATGTTGCAGAAAAGATTTGTCTTAGTTTTTACGACTGGCTGCCCGCCTACCGGACAAATAGTGTTATAAAGACACCCCGCCCAACCTGATAATCGAACTTAAGACCACAGTCACGGTGCCACTAGACCAAGGAGGCGACCAGTCTTTAAAATTATGACGAATTTTTTTAAAGTGTTGTTATTTGATTCTCTTCGATGCACCAAGATCCAATCGAAAAATTCATCAAACAATAAAATGTTGTCCATTTAAGTTATTATTATGGGGGTCATCGATATTCAATCTCCTGTCCGAAATTGCCCCATAGGCATTTCCCATGCATTGCACGGTGAATGCGCCCCGACAATGGTGTCCATACGTTACGCACCGTGTAAATTGTTCTAATCTGATCATTATATGCGCTTTCATGCCACTTTTGATTCCAATGAAGTGTAAATTAAAATTATCAAACAGGAACGCCATTTTTGGGGCTGGATGCGATAGTATTATACGTTTAATATATACTGATTTCTTAAGAGTACGCAAATTTTATACATTGAAATAAAACTATTTTTACGGATTCTATCACGATTTGTTTTAATTTTTTATTCCTGACGTTTCGAAGGCTTTGCAGTTTCGTGGTCACGGGTTGGACGCCAGCCAACAGAGTAGCCTTCGAAACGTCGGGCATAAAAAATTAAAACAATTCGTGATGAATCCGAAAACATAGTTTTATTTCAAAGTATAATATAACATCATAACATAAGCTCACGCCTGTATCCCCGAAGGGGTAGGCAGAGGCGCACTAGCGAACTAGAACACCCACATTTCGCCGAGCTTAGTTCCGTCCCAGATTATCGCCATATCGGGGACAAATTCCAGACTCCGGGCTGATATGGAAAAATCCAATATCACTTTGCCCGACCCGGGGATCGAACCCGAGACCTCAGAACCGTAGTCGTACCGAAATACCACCACGCCACCGAGGCAGTCGTATAATATAGTATAGTATTATTATTTAACTAAAGTAATTTATTTAGGATGAATTAAAGCTATCAGAAGAAACAAAGCACCGCTCTCAACTAATTTAAGTTTACCTACAGCTATATATACATTCGTGTACACTTATCTTCAAGTATGCCATCCTGTAAGACAGCTAACGTATGCTTTACGCTGATATACCATTTTAATATATTGTCCCAAATAAATGGTAAGGGATGTCTGTTAAAGCCTCTTTTATACATAAAGGTTATCAAAAGAAGGGACGGTCATTTAAGAGGACGCCTTAAACAAATTAGAAATAGAGTATATTTTGGAAACAGAATACTTCGACTTGAACTCATATTACAGCATTCTGAAAAATGTTACACTATGTTGTATAAGAAACGCTACATTCATCGTACATAGGACGACATAGGACGAATTTTAATGCGACATAAAACTTATAATTACGGAATATCCAATTCATAAAATCCTTGGCGTATATGTATCTGGAAATCTTTGGGGGAGGCCTATGTTCAGCAGTGGACGTCCTATGGCTGATGATGATGATGATGATGATGATGATGATATTTATACTTTCCTAATGTCGATTGTAGGCTACATTGGAGTGAAAAATCAAATAACAACTTATAGCATAATTCGTAAACCGAAACACAGACTGATCCTGACTGTATATCTAAATAAAACGTAGATGTGGAGCATAAATTGTAAGAACCTATTGAAGAAAGATACATGAACAATATTTTATATAGCTGGGACTGGCAAACGGGCAAATGTACCGCCTATAAATATCCAGAAAATTCCATAATACTATAACGGTAGTTGAATTTGAAACAGTCCGCAGTATAAAACGTGCATTTGAGTTTTCACGAATATGTGCCGATCTCGAATTTCAAAGTCCATGGTATGTGTTGCTTCTTTTGCTATATCGGATATTAATACCATGTACTACATAGATAGGTATAAAGTATAGAGAAAGAGATAAATTATGCAGGTAAAATCATATTTAAATACACTGTCATCAACGCAGCGTAGGATTTTGACGGGAAGTCTGACAGAGTGGGCGTCGCTTGTTAAAAATATTTCATATTATTCTCTAGAGCCGTGTTTGTTGGTTTAAGTTATGTGGTTTAATGCATCCAACTGCAGTGAAAATGGACAGTATAATGTGGAAACTTTTTAACCGGTGATTATTGATGAGTTTTGCTTGGTGCGTTAGCTGGCTTTGTTCGGTCGATTCGCCGAGTGAAGGTCATCTGAGGGGCACTGCGCTGGAAGGAATTACCGCCATAATCCCAGCAGGGCTTTGAGATTATCTACATCTGGGTCTCATGATCATTCATCATCATCATCATCATCATCATCAGCCATAGGACGTCCACTGCTGAACATAGGCCTCCCCCAAAGATTTCCAGATCGACCTGTTGGAAGCGGCCTGCATCCAGCGACTTCCTGCGACCTTTATCAGGTCGTCGGTCCACCTTGTAGGTCATGATCATTATGAAAATATAATTACTCTATTTACCTTGACATTGGCTAAATCTTCGCAAATGTGTGGAAGCCGTTATTTTTAAAAGAAGAAGAAGAATACAGCGTAAAACTCGCATGTCATTATGAAATATTCAAACTATACCACCCCAATCCGTCAAACCTTTTTAGCTTTTAAATTTTTCACTGATTAGCTCTACAACTTACAAGTTGGTTTCGTCATATACAGTGGCGTATAGGGCCGAATGGTCAAACTGCTCTTTGGGTCAAACAGTGCCCAGTCATCCAAGTCATTTGAGCACTACCCAAAGTTAAGCAGCCAATAATTTTTGAGCGGCATGGTCGTACGCACTTGAGAAGACTTGGCGGAAAAATCAGCTGAGGATCAATCATTTTGCTACAGATAATAAAAGTTTGTTCTCGATTACAAAATTTTTATAAAATTATATTTTTGTTTCGTTTCACGTAGAATCATTTTATTTAATTTAGTTTTTTTTTAAGATAATTATAATAAATAATTGGCAGAATACATAATTCGATAATGTTTATTTAACCTTTTTGCATTCCATGTGCCATTCCGATCATATTTCATCTGTAGTAAATTTTTCTGTAATGTTTATGTTATCTCTGTCTATTTTTTGTTATTATACATTTTTATATAATAGAAACGGAACTTAAAATGGATCTTTTTATAATTTATTAGTATCTTGTTAAAATATTTACCACTTGGAAGCATGTATCTTTCGTCCTTAGCCAATGATTTGTGTGGAAGAATTGAAAAAAAAAATTGGCAAATGGCGACCTGTTTGTTTATATTTATTTTCGTAATTAAATAACTGTGTTTGTTTTATGTGAAGTGATTTTGTTTTATGTAATAAACATCAACGAAGATGGAGAGATTATGGAAACTATGAAGTTTGGATATGGAGGATATTTCTTGGAGCGTTTCAATGAAAGAAGTCTTCTTGAATTTTTCTTGCCAGGGACTGTGTCTGACCGTGTCAAGAAAAATACTCGGCCCGATCTGAGAAAGGAATTCAGGACGTCCCAGATCACGCCAGCTTCAGCAGAACCATATAAAAACCATTATATTGGAGAGGAATTCGGCAACATGCAGTAGTGTTGAATCGGATTTAATAAAATTAATCATTGTATTTTTGAAGTGTTTTATTTTGTCTTGGCTTCTTCGAGTGCGCTATATTATAATTTAGACAATTATATTGAGGAAAAGTACATTTTATTGAAATCAAGGGGTAGGTAAACACTACACGGAACACGGAAATTATTAAATACAAACCTATGCCCGCCATTTCGTTCGCGTGAAATTTTATTTATTTAAACAAATCTATCCTACGGAAACCATACATTTTTTCGGGGAAAAAAGTAGCCTGTGTGCTATTTCAAACTTTAATCCATCTCTGTGCCAAATTTCATTCAGATCTCTTCAGCCATTCTAGTGTAAAAGAGTAATAAAACATCCATACATCTTCACAAACTGTCGTGTTTATAACATTAGATTTATTTGAGAGTAGTCGCAGGCAATCTCAAACTAATTTCGATCAAATGCTAGTTAAGCGGGCCTTAAATAGCTGTCAAACGTTAGGCAGTTGTTGACCATGCCGTTTTACGAAATAAGCGGGCCTTAAACTGGGTCCTGCTTACATTTAATGTGAAGAGATAGGTTATGTTTGACCATGCCAAATTGAAGAATAACGAGTGCTTAAATCGATAAGGCCATCCTAAATATTTAGGCAGCGTTTGACCATTTGGGGGTTAGTCGCTATATACAAAGAGATACTTTGCTATTTCATAAATAAAGAATAAAATTATAACTAAATACAGATTTTGAAAATAGCAATGCTCGGAATATGTTTTAAATCGACACACAATCAATATTGACTTAAAGATAGAAGTAATTAATTTATATCCCCTCTATAGTTAGTAATATTAAATTTATTTGCCCTAAAACAGTAACAAGAACTTTATAAATAGACCGCACAACGCATATTCGTTTGCAAATTGAAAATGGGTAGTAAACATCCACCTTTATTATTATTTTGATCTACATAAATAGATACGTACATATGTTGCCTACGTGATAATGTCATTATTGTCTGTGGCATACCAATTAGCTGATACTGTCACCGAAACAATGCCTTTATGATTTGACACGAAATTAGCTTTTAATGCAAGGAGACAAGGTTTCAAATGGGTACAAAAAATGTTTATAGGTTAAACAACGTATGCTTATTCACTGGGGATGTTTTAATTCAGAGCGTGTTCGCTTGTCAGTGCTCCTTAGGTCGCGCATCGCATTCGAAGGGCTCATATCGAAGGGGCCTAAATAATTTGTTGATATTTTTATAATTATCAAGAATCTGCATGTACTGACATGTATGTGATGACTGTTTATTGATTGTTAGACATTATACACAGCTTGATGCTGGATATGAAGAATAAGATAGTGATTATAAATTCTTAAATTAAAAAACGTAAAGTACTGAGTAAGAGTTACTTTACTTTAAATAACTAAATAAATAATTAATGAATAAGCCTTCATGCTACTGCTGGGGAGTAAGTTACTTATGATATAGCCTTATACAACTTGAATTTCTAGTCTGAATCTTATAATCTGAATCCACAAAACCTGGAATCGTAATCATTAAAACATCTCCACACAATTATTGTATGGCACGGAATCCTTAATTTAGACACCTATTCCCGCTGTGTAAAGGCTCATGTATTCACTCACCTGCATCTGAAACCAAGAGTCGAGGATCCCGGCGGCGTGTGGAGCTCCCCAACGACCGCCGCCCGGGACAATCTGGAAACACAACATTCGTCAACTTACTGTTCAAGAAACACAATACCCAAAACACATTTCAAAGTCATATGCACTCTTTTATTACACGTCATTTCGTTTACAAACTAGAGGTAATATGCCCTTATTTCAACTGTCCTTATGGGATCAGCTTTCCCAAACTGTATTTTCTTACCGATTCGATAGGACCTTCAAGAAAAGAACCTATAATTTCCTCAAAAGCTGGCACCGTATCTACAATTCTTATGCTATCGTAGGTGTTCATGTTCAGCAGCGATAGCTTACGATGACCCGTTCGCTCTTTTGCCTTGCTATTTCATAGAAATATGCGCTTTATATCATGCGTACTTTCTTATCACATCTGGAACGGAACTAAGCTTAGCGGAATGTGGGTGTTCGCGTGTACGCCCGTGCCTACCACTTCGAGGATATAAGCGTGAGCTGTATGTTATGTTATGCTTTCTTTCCAAAAATATCAGTTGTCTTTGGGGAAGTCTGGTTTATCGACTAACGCCTAAAACCCCAGAGTCTCCTAGCACAACGTTATAAGAGAGAAGTCTAACAAGTGGAACATTACTATCCCTTTCACCCATGTATACACCTTATACTACTAGAACAAGTGAGATTTCAGAAAAGGGAACTAAGGTTGTGCCTCTCGCACTCTCTTCCACAAAAGCTATAGGTATCACGTGGTACGGGACGTGACGATAAAAGACGTCTTTTCTAACATTCATCATCATCATGATCAGCCGCAGGAGGTCCACTGCTGGACAGGCCTTCCCGAAGATTTCCAGACCGTCCTATTAGAAGTGGCCTGCATCCAGCAACTTTCTAACATTAAATTCTACTTCTTCTCTCTCATTCCTTAGTTTTGTTAAAAACTGTTTTGGGGCTCCTGTATCAGCATCAGGTTGTAATTCTTGATCTTGAAATCTCTTTATGTATTTTACTGTTCAAGTCGTACTACTAATTGAAGTGTCCTTTTTGGTGAATCGACTTTAAGCATAATTTCCTAATTAAATAAACATCTTGTTGTATGGATTCTTTTTTAATTTTACTTGTATCGATAGGAAACTTGAATCAACATCAATATCGATCTATAGAATATAATTATTCGTAGGTGGTTGGCATTGTATGTATAATATATTTACTATATGCCTCGGTGGCGTGGTGGTATTTCGGTACGACTACGGTTCCTAGGTCTCGGTGATATTGGATTTTTCCATATCAGCCCGGAGTCTGAAATTTGTGCCCGATATGGCGATAGGCTCGCCCCCTATCACAACTAAGCTCGGCGAAATGTGGGTGTTCTAGTTCGCTATTGCGCCTCTGCCTACCTCTTCGGGGATACAGGCGTGAGCTTATGTTATGTGTTATGTGTATACTTCATTACTGTCCCTGTGGATTTGTAATGAAGGGTGAAAGGAAGTCGATGCTCTACTTTAAATAATGGCAAGTATAAAATGTTATTATGATTGATGTTAGTAACATAATTTTATGGATAATAGATGGTTTAATTTAAAGAAAACTGTAGCCCGAGCACGAAAATATAATGTAAATGTAAATGTATTCGAGTTCGCTGCGCACTGATGATGTTTGGTTAATATTTCATACAAATTGCATAGACGCGCATCGAGCTGAAATACATTTACGGTTGTCAGAAATTTTCCTGCTCAGGCCGCTGATGTAAACTTTCTTTCATTCTTCATTGTATATTGTCCACCAGTGCGCTTATACCTCTATAAGGAACATTTCCACGCCTAAATCCTAGCTAATTCATCTCGTTTCGTTCTTATAAATGGAACTAATGGAGTATGGAGTATCTACGGCTTATAGTAAGTTTTGAGGGATAATTTCTTAAGCAAAAACATAAAAATAGTTTTGATTATCTCTTTTAAAATATTTTCTTAAGTTATACAATTCTTAGTTTTTCATTAAGTGTTGGTATAATAGTTGGCTATATTTTGTTCAACGGTTTCTAATGTACTTTAAAACTAGAATCTAGAATTAAAACACGTTATCAGTATCTCATTCGTCAATTTACTGTTACTCGTAACGATTTTAAAACTAAAACAAACTTTTGACGGTGGGGTCAAATGATGTGCCGCCTTAACATCAAACACATTTTGTAGGGGTCGGTATTACTCCATACATGCCTATATCATTATGAGATTTCATTCATTATAATCATTTAATAGCTTTTAAGCAATGAAATGGACATAAATATTATTTGATTAAGGTGTACTTGTTCTTTTGTATATTGATGACAATAATGTGGTGAAATGCATGGAAATAAAATTTATGTGGAAATAATAAGTTATGATTTTAAAATGGGTACGGAATATAATAAAAACACTAAACTTTGAATGCGTAACTTGCGAGCCCTTGGAACGTGCCTTTTTACAGAAAATCATTTATGTTAAGTTGTTATTAATTTATGTTAATTTATTATTAATGTAGTCTGACATTTTAATGATATGAACTTTAATTAAACATAGTGTTTTAACGCGTGCCAATTTTAATATATGTCAGAGAACTTTGAAGCGGTAGTGTAGCATTTGTTAGGAATAATTACATATAACCAAAAGTTTATTCTTTTCCAAAAATATTGCAGCCGATAAATCCACTTTAATTAATGTAGTTCGCGTGTTAACAAATAACTGAAAATTTTCTATAATCCGCTGTGATCTCTCAATAGAAGAGGTAGCCCTAGTCCATCCCCACCTACCAGTGGAACATACAGGGCTGATGTTATTGTTATAATCCAATGTTAATGTGTATACATGTCCATTAACTTTATTAGGACTTAGTAGTAATGTCGGATTAACTCCTGGAAGTACTGATTATAATGAGTTTTGACACTATCACAAAGCCTTCGCCTGAAATATGAACTTAAATTGGGGTATGAGGAGCTTTTATTAGATCCCGGCGTGAGTCTTTTTAAACTAAATGTAATTAGTTAATTACCGTATGAAGTTTATAAAAATGTATATTCGAATATTAAATTGCATATAACCAATGATTTCTAGCTATTTTTTTAAAATAATGCTTGTGTATTAAATTAAATTGTAAGGTATAAATTATTTATATTCTTTCCGCAATAGTATACGCTATATATCGCTTGTTTTACGTAATTAATCAATTTGTAATGGTAACGACCTGTTATTCAGAAATAATAATAATTGTAAAGATGAATGAATGTAGCCGTCGGTCGGCGTTGATGTCTTTCGTATGAACCGTAACAAAAGAATGTTTTCTTCATTCAAATGTAGTAGTTTGTCGATTTAGTCGAATGGAAACTTGCAAGTATATGTCTATTATTACACGTTTCATAATACGTTGTCTATTTTTTATTATTTTTATAATGTTAAGAAAAACTTGACTTAAATTTTGTTTCACATTAAAAATATTTACTCACCGTGAATTGAACACAAAACATAATTTTGAAATAGTATTTCTTATTAGAAAATTCGTGTTAGTGATTATAAATAAAAAAATATAGTTAATATTTGACACAAGTCTTTGTTTATCTTAACTTTGGGGTGCGTTTCATGTTATTATTTGATATGTTTATAACTGAATGTAAATACGCCTAACGTAAACAACTCGAGGGCCGCGACTTATAATATACTGCGTTCTACTAATCACAATGCTGTTTATTATCCAAGTATTATAACCGATAACCACTTTGTGACCTCCCTGATGTTTGAAGTTACAGGTTTCCCGGCAAAAGTATAGGTATGTCCTGAATTCAAACTAGAGATCGTACGTCTGTCTTGTCAAGTGTGCGGACAACTCAGATTTTTATAATAAAATGTTATGCACAGAACAGAATTAAAATGTGTTTCACGTAAGTGAGGTATGTACTTGTAGTGTCCAAATACTTTCTACAAACCGAACGGTAGCGCATGCGAGAGCCAGTCAAACAGTAGTGACACACTGGTGTTCCGGCACTAGATAAGGGATCACGTCAATTGGCGCGGTGCAAGGTTCAGAGGCGACGGCGGTGGCGGTGGCGGTACCTGGTCGCCCACAAGGTCCTCGGCCGCTCTGATCGCGCAGCAGGCCTCCATTCCCGGCTGGGGCCGGGTGTGTGGTCGCCTCGATGGCGCTGTGGCAGTGACGCGGCCGAGTCCCGACCCACCGACCGAGTCGAGCGCGCCGCTCGTTGCTGCTGGTTCGCGGCGGGTACGAGTGTCCGTATGTTGTGAGCCGTGGCTGTGCGACGGTCGCGGGTCGCGGTGTGCAAGTCGCGGAGTCGCGGAGTCGCGGTGTCACGGTGTCGCGTGGTGTCGCGGTGTGAGTGAGCGCGGTGTCACATCGCGCACGCCTGCGCGCACTCGCTGCGCGCAACCGACTGCGTGCGTGATATCGCTCGGCTCGCGACCTCCTTCGCGGGGTTGCAATGAAAGTGATTAGGTTCTTGCGCTACTGATAACGAGGGCTAGTTTTCGTTTCAAAAAGTTTGTGCACTAACTGTCGAGTACGTGATAACGCACCGACGCGACGCGACAGGTCATTTGTGATTTAATGAAAATATATTTTTATCTACGTGACTTACTTACCTATCATATCAGTAGGCGTAGGTATATTGTAATGTGACAAGTAAATAACAAATGCGATATCTTATGTATTTTCATGCACAAATACCTAATTAGGTAGAAACGCGACACATTTTTACTATAGGTGTATAATACCTATTACTGGGTAAAGTTCGTTAGATTTGGCAGTGGCTCTACTACCTATTCAGTTCCGATATTAAACGTGTTTGATTGCTAAATCAGATTAAAAAAAACACAAGCTCACGCCTGTATCCCCGCAGGGGTAGGCAGAGGCGCACTAGCGAACTAATACACCCACATTTTGCCGAGCTTAGTTCCGTCCCAGATGTGATAGGGGGCGAGCCTATTAATCAGATTAATATGTATGTTTTAGGTATATTTTATTGCACCTGTGGTTATCTCAATCTACATGGCATGGCACAATAGTCATGGTTCTGGTGACCACCCCACCGATAAAACCATTGCTTGTCGGTGGACGCTGTTTTTTTTAAATGCACTGCGCCTACCATCAGGTGGTGTAGTATGTAACTTTGCCGTGCTAGGGATAAAATATGTAAGATTAATATTCCGCACTATAAAAACAACATCTCTATCTACCTCAAAAATAATTTGAAGAACAAATAACATAATATAAGATCAGGTCTGTGTCCCCGAAGAGATAGGCAGAGGCACTAGCGAACTAGTACACCCACATTTTGCCGAGCTTTGTTCCGTCCCAGATGTGATAGGGGGCGAGCCTAACGCCATGTCGGGCACAAATTCCAGACTCCGGGAGGGTATGGAAAAATCCAATATAACTTAGCCCGACCCGGGGATCGAACCCGAGATCTCAAGGCGGTAGTCGTACCGAAATACAACCACGCCACCGAGGCAGTTGAAGAACAACTATACAATAAAATAACGTAAATGTAAAATATTCAATTTATTATTCTTGCATATCTGCATATTTGGAATTCTTTTCCAACTAGGTACTAGTTTTTCAATAGTAAATACCAAGACGATTTCATTCATCGTCGATTTTAGAATTATCATGTATTTTAATTTATTCACAATAAAATTCCACCGTCCAACATGGATAATATAAAATGTAGCACTAACCTTAAGCCCCTTACTTATAAAAATCTTTAAGCGTTGCTTATATTTAACCATACGTTGTCCCTTTCATTTTTGAACAATGTAATTCAAGGAAAATAGTGACAGAGTTTGTTTAGCGAAAAGAATAGCGAAAATGTTATTATAATAAGGCCCTAAATGCGCAAATCGTATCGCTCGGCGAAATGTACCTGTGTTGTAGAGTTGTAGTTCGCCTCTCCTTACCCCTGAAAGTATACGGGCGTGAGTTTATGTTATGTCTTATAGACATTTCTGAATTTGTACTTTACTGATGTATTTATTAGCGTTTATGAGCTGTGAAGTCGCAGGAAGTCGCTGGATGTAGGCCGCTTCCAACAGGTCGATCTGGAAATCTTTGGGGGAGGCCTATGTTCAGCAGTGGACGTCCTATTGCTGATGATAATGATGATGATGATGGGCTGTGAACTGGAAAATCCTGGGTTCGATATTGGACGTGATTTTTTAACGCGATTTTACTGGACAGGACTGGATTGCCAGAGGGACTTTGACGTCAGGCAGGCAGTCATAAAACTACAGCCAAATCCTATCTACAAAATGGAAATGTGTAGTGAGCCGATTCCACATTGGAGGGAGATAAAGGTTCTTTCCACCTGCCCTTATCCCAACACGATGTAGAGTCAGCGCAACACACTTCTTGCATGTAGCAGAAAGGATTTAGCTTTGTTTTTACGACCAGCTACTTGTCTAATGTCAAGCCCCTTTAGAGGGAAATAGAACAACACCCAGCCCGACCTGGGACTCAAACCCAGGAGCTGATGATTTACAGCCCATATACACTGCCGCTATAAGGCGTCTTTGGGTCCATTCTACTATTTAATGATTTCTTAGGTTTACGTGAATGTTATTCATTGAAATAAAACTATTTCTACGGACTCTATCACGATTTGGTTTTAATTTCAAATCCAAAGACCAACTGAACGTAAACGTAAATCGGACCGCAAATAACTAACTTTTTAAATTTAAATTTGTATAATTTTAAAATGAAGGTAGATAATGTAATATTAACATTTTTGGATAAATGTGTCATTTAGTATTCACTTAGTCTGACCCGTGGCCACGAAGGCTACAAAGCTTTCGAAACGTCGGGCATAAAAAATTAAAACCAAATCGTGATAGAATCCGTAAAAATAGTTTTATTTCAATATTCTACTATTTCTATAAATTATGCCATTTTGTAGATGCATAATAAAATTACAATGAATAAATAATTGATGTGAAGTTAGAATTAAATGAAAGTGCGCATTAAGCAGACGCGTAGTTCAATAGAAACAATATCTAAATCACTTTCAAGTATGAAATATCGCTTATTATCAGAATGGACTTGTTTGCCGGAACAGGTCGGATCGCTCTGATGTACCTGCGTAGACAAAGAGCCGTTACTCGTTGAAGCAATAGAATTGATAGCTTAAAAGGTATAGATTGAGACTTCGGCTGAGATTGCTAGAATACTCAACGAGTTTGTTACTAATATAAACTAGTCTAATGCTGAGATCTATAGAGCGAACTTCGACTAAGTGTAAGTCAAAGAAACGAACTCAGTGAGGATTGATAAAAAATGGCTCGGCCTAAGTCAAAATTCGGTTTAAAAATTCCAAATCCTCAGTGAGTTCGTTCCTTGACTCAGACTTAGCGGATGTTCGCTCTATACCTCTAGATCTCAGCCTTAGAATCAAACCAGGAGGTGTAGAGGACGGCTAAAGTGAAAATCCAATTCTTGTTTTAACTTCAAAAAATGTACGTGTGACGTAAAAGCCTCCATAAGTATAGTAGTTACAATTTATTTCAAAACTTCCTCGCACTCAGAAAAGCTTGCCAAGCTTTAAATAATACATATTGTAGATTATTTTCCTAACTATCAATTTCTATCATAGATTTGTTAATCGATAATAGAAATGGATAGTTAGGAAAATACGTACAAACTCCCCTAATCGATGATGTCTCTACATCCCACTTGTGACCGTCCTGAGCGGAGGTTTGTAACCCGCTAGTGTCCTCAGCATGGTCACCTAACTTTTTGGATTCGACCGGCACCGTTCACCCAACACCCGGTGTGTTTTGTAGGCAATCAGCAGTAGGGCCAAACAAAAAAAACTGCTCACATTTTTCTTAATAGAATATAATAAAGATTTATAAACATATCTCATCATGTCGAGGTTACTTTTAATATTATGGACATTATATCTGATGCAAGAACAATAGCGTCAACCAAAACTGCATTTTAATTAAATGCCGTTGACGACATCGATATTTACAATGTCTTTATGAATTTTAAATGTATTGTTCATTTTTTTTATTAATTGTTTATTCTTGGAGTTTTGAATAAAGAAATACATGAATAATTTGCATCGTCACGTTTTTCTACAGCGTAATGAGATAAATTATTTTTTTCACGTGCCCTTATCCCACTTACGCTAGTGCAATGCACCCTAAGGCTATGTTCAGAGTTCTGTGATCTATCTGAACGTAGCCTTAACGCATAGATACTTAGTTAGTGGTAGAGAAGACTAGCTTGTTTATCTACACCTGCCCGCCTGGCATACGCCCCACGAGAACATTTTGTCTACGTTTTTTGTCCTGTTATAACCGGTTTTCACTATTGTCGACTGACACTAATATACTCCCTCGTTTATTTTCATACAATATTTTAGACAACATCTCGACTGTCAATTATCGCGATATCTCGTGGCGCGCATGCTAGGCGGGCTGAACGTAACGTCCTCTGACGCGCTTATGTCATTGGTCCTAAATAGTTAATAATATTAAATCTCTTTGGTTCTAAATAATCAGGCTTTCTGGAGTCAATCATATTGTTCTACTGCAGGAAGGATTCGGCTCAGCTTTTACATTCAGCCAACTGTGTAACGTCAACGAAGACAAAGTTACAAACAAAAATGAACAAGACAAAATTAATCCGCATTAATCCGTATAAAAGATAAATTGTAAAAATGAAATGAGTTTTATCTCGTAAAATTTAGGAAAAAAAGGAAAGTTAATTGATTATGAAAAAAAAAGCGCGGAGTTTCTTTCGGTCCCTTAGATTGAATTTTTCGACCGACTTCCACAAAAGGAGGAGGTCGGCAATTCGTCTGTATTTTTTTTAATGTATATTACTCGATACCTCTATATCCGCCAAATGTGGACAGATTTTCAAAATTCTTCTTGTGTTCGATAGAGCTTATTTCAAGGGTGGTCCCATATAAATCTAGTCACGATCGGTAAATTGGAAGTCGGTCAGTTAAGTTTTTATTACGAATTATGTACCATTTTAAAGTGGTTTCGTGATCCGGGGTCAAAATCTAAATAAGGACCGCCATTTAGTTTTTCTTTGTTTTTGGGCCAATTGACTTCAAAATCGATATCTGGGTCACCCCGTGGTTCTGAATGACAGACCCGGTATAAAACTGTCAAAAGAGGCCGCCATTTTGTTTTCTTTTTTTCTGCGCCGATTGACTTCAAAATCGATATCTGGGTCACCCCGTGGTTCCAAACGACGGACCCGATGTCAAAACTGTCAAAAGTGGCCGGCATTTTGTTGTTCTTTGTTTCTGGGTCGATTGACTTGAGAATCGATATCTCGGTCGCCCCGTGGTTCCAAACGACGGAACCGATGTCAAAACTGTCAAAGTGGCCGCCATTTTGTTTTTGGGCCGATTTACTTCAAAATCGATATCTGGGTCGCCCCGTGGTTCCAAACGACGGAACCGATGTCAAAACTGACAAAAGTGGCCGCCATTTTGTTTTTCTTTGTTTTTGGGCCGATTTATTTCAAAATCGATATCTGAGTCGCCCCGTGATTCTAAACGACGGAACCCATGTCAAACTGTCAAAAATGGCAGCCATTTTGTTTTTCTTTGTATCTGGGCCGATTGACTTAAAAATCGATATCTGGATCGCCCCGTAGTTCCAAACGTCGGCACCAGTGTCAGAATTGTCAAAAGTGACCGCCATTTTGTTTTTCTTTGTTTATGGGCCGATTGACTTCAAAATCGATATCTGGGTCCCCCCGTGGTTCCAAACGTCGGCACCAGTGTCAGAATTGTCAAAAGTGACCGCCATTTTGTTTTTCTTTGTTTATGGGCCGATTGACTTCAAAATCGATATCTGGGTCCCCTCGTGGTTCCAAACGACAGAACCGATGTCAAAACTATCAAAAGTGGCCGCCATTTTGTTTTCGGGCCGATTGACTTCATAATCGATATCTGAGTCGCCTCGTTGTAGAATATTTAGACTAAAACGACAGGGTAGATCGACAAATCAAATGTTTTTACGCGAAGCCGCGGGCAAAAGCTAGTTCACAATAAAAATATAATTAATATGATTCAATATTAAGTTATTAATTTGCATTCGCATGTTTCAAATAAATGAAGGTTTACTTTGTTTCACGTGAACGTAGTAAAAAGCTCATATTTTTGGTCGTCGGTGTAATATCAAGATGCTGCATTGCTGAGCATTACGAGCTGTTGGTGCTGAATCCATCGGCAGCGCACATAAGGCTCACGTGTTCGTTTGTGTATCCACTTTCACTGGCCGTCGCGGACTCGCGGACGTTCTAAGTACTAAGGCTAGGATCTATAGAGCAAACTTCGACTAAGTCTAAGTTAAAGTTACGAACTTAATAAGGATTTTGACTTATTCCGAGACATTTTACAAGAAAATCTTTGCTAAGTCTGTCTGTCAGTCTTATAAAAAATGACCCGGACTAAGTCAAAGTTCGATTTAACAATTCCAAATCCTTACTGAGTTTGTTGCTTTGACTTAGACTTAGTCGAAGTTCGCTCTATAGATCTCAGCCTAAGTACTGCTGCTTTTTGGAGCAATCTCAAAAACCATTGATTTGCAGATTTCGTAACAAAGGCATACGTCGATTGTTGTTAATTATTTACTGCTGAAGAACATATTTATAACTACTCTAAGTATCTAATGAAAATTCAATACACACTACATATTTTGAGAAAAAAGTTCTAAACGGATGAAACTCGGTTCATCCGTTTAGAATTTACGATGCCATAAATACACATATTAAATTTGTGACACGAGAGTTTTTGTGTGGGCAGTTATAAAAAATATTTTTTAACAATTTATTATATTGTACTAAGATTGTACTACTTTCAACAGTTGTTAATAATAAAAATTATAAAGAGATTTTTTTTGAGTGTATCAAATCAAATCATTTATTGAATCCATAAAATGTCACACATTGTTTAGATTCCTTCAAAAATGTTAACTCTACCGCCAGTTCGGAAGGCTGGTTCGCCAGAGAAGAACGAGCAAGAAACTCTGCCGTTGCTCTTTTTGAGAATAATAAGTAGTTTACAGTCAGATATTAATATACAACCAATATGAGAAAACAAAAAAATTACATTAATTTACATTAAATTAGAGCAGCCAATCTACAACAAGGTAACCTCCATGTGAAATAAAATCAATAAAACGTATAATTTCGTAAGCTGAGCGACTCCCACAGGCACGGCAAATAGAAAAAACGGCAAACTAAACGGATGGATAAAAATAATGAATAGAATAAAGTTGGAGCAGACTAGTCCACACAAGCAGCACCCGTTCACGAGTATGACGCATATGCCAGCCACCGGTCTCCTTAACCATGTTGCAGACCAGTGACCGACCGAGTGTAGGTTCATATCTGGCGCTACGTATTAAAGCGCCTGCCAATAAACTAAGAGTAATTTTACATAATGTCAACACGCTATGTGTAAATCGGAAGGAGACATACTTTAAAAAATATCTATATATATCTTACGCCCGGTTCCAATAAACAATCTCAGTTCAAATTTGCAGATAGATTACAAAAATTAGCCAATAAGAACACAGTTTGAACATGACTCCGTCAAATGACTTGATTTGATTGGTTCATAATCGCGATCTATCTGCATTCTAAACTGAGATCGATTATTGAGACCGGCCGTTAGACAATACTCGATCCATCTTCGATCCACCAGTATCTACTATTATTGAAGGTATATCTATAAAAATATTTACAAGTTTCTTATTATTGAGAGTAGTTTGACAATTTGCTTAAAAATAAATAATATTAAATAACACCCAACATTAGTCGCCTCCTTGATCTAATGGCAGCATATATGGGCTGTGGACCGGGAGGTCCTGGGTTCGATTCCCAGGTCGGGCAAAGCCAATTTTCTAATTTAATTTGCCCGGGATTGGATCTCGCAGAAGGGGTTGACGTCAGGCAGGCAGCCGGTCGTAAAAACTAAGCCAAATCCTTTCTGCAACATGCTTGAAAAACTGTGTTATGATGACCCCTCACAAGGTGAGATAAGGACAAGTAGAAAGAAAGGTAAACTCGTACACCTAAAGGCATTTCTTAGATTTTTGTGAGTGTATTAAATTATGATTCTGACCAACAATATTGTGGGATTTGTTAAAATTGATGTGTAAAGTACAAAAAATATTTAATTTATATTTTTATATCATGACCACGGACGTAAAAAAAGATGGACGGAGTGCTAGGAACATTGAAAGTGAAGCAGGGTTTTCAGCCTATTCGATCTGTCGACATTTAATGGGGTGTGTGTGCATAAGGCCCTTTTGTACAGGCGCGTTTGGTGCGTGGATTGTCTGTGGCGTTCGTTTAACCATAGACGAGATGGTGTCCGTATTTTTCTTCACGTCCGTGATTATAACCTTGAGAAAAATAAAGTAAACCTACCTAGTGCGTATAGAACCATGTCCGTGGTAGAACCGTGTCACGCTCTACCAGTTCTAATTTTTAAAAAATACGCAATAGATATTAAAAATAATTGTTTTAATTAAAACCTGTTGTTACAATGAAAAATATAATTAATCATTGTATTTTATGTTATGTTATTTTACGATTAATATAATTGTGTTTAATTATATATTTTATTATAGAAAAATTATGATGTTAACTTGTCTTACAAACTTATTGGCTGTATATTTATTATTTCCTTGCTATGGCACATAAACCCTTTAAAAAATAAAAAATAGAGTTTTGGCGGGAATTCTGACGGTGCGGATGGTCGCTTGTTTTAATGATTTCATATTCTAGTCTAAAGTTGTGCTTGTGGTTTAAATGTGATGTGAATCTAAGCAATAAACATCGACGAAGATGGACAGTATGTGGAAGCTTTGAAATAAGTGATTTTGGACGCTTTTTGTCGGGTGGATGGGTCGACCATGTTCGACTCCTCTGCTGCGAGAAAATCGTCTGAAAAGCATCAAACTGGAAGGAATTAACGCCAAAACTCCAGCAGGGCCTTGAAATTGAACACATCCGATTTCATTGCACTTGTGAAAAATTAGATATAAGCAAATAAAGAAATAAAAAACACTTAAGACGAGGCTGTATGGGCTAGATCTCTTTGCCTTCCCGAAAGGGAAAACTTTAAAAAAAAATAAAAAAAAAATAAAACAATTTTGGCGGGAATACCTACATAACGATAGGTTATCGTATGAGTATTTCTTGGGGTTGTTAATTAAATTACAGTTTCTTGATCTTCAAATAATTTACCATGTTTTGATTGAAAAGTTTAATTCTGTAAGTGCTAAGTAAATATTTTTTATGTATTGAGATCATCAATATAATATACCCTAGATACACAGTTCTTTGCAAATATCCTCCTAAAAAGTGGTCTCAGGAATAAAACAAAGAAAAAGATCGTAAGTTCTAATTAAATCAACACAAATATAACCCTATGCGTGTGTTATAAAGTAGCTTTTTAAACGAAATGATCAAGCGTTCTTAAATTTGAATTTTGAAATTTAGAATTGTATCGGCGTCCGACTGTAGGCAAAAGGAGTGCTTAAGCACTTCTTTGCTGTCCCACTTTCCGACCGTCAACTGTGCATCTAGGTAAATAATATATCGATGATTGAGATAATTGATGTTTATCTGTACCTACCTACTTGGTAGTGAGTAGGTAGGGAGATGGTGACTTTTGGCTGTTATCAAAGAGATTTAATACTAGTAACTGTAGAGGGGTTCTCAAGCGAGTTTCCATACAAATAATGTATCTGAAACATCAGTAACGCCATCTACTACTTATTACAATGCGACGGCGATTATAATCATTTACACTCTAGAATGTACTGTTAATGTGCAAGAATCATGTAGGATTTTTTTTAACCGAATTCAAAAAAAGGAGGAGGTTAACAATTTGTCAGAATCTTTTTTTATGTATGTTCCCCGATTACTCGAAGACGCCTGGGCCGATTCGAGAAATTATTTTTTTGTTTAATAGGGTATACTTCCCAGGTGGTCCCATTGGCACCAAGTCAGGATCTGATAATGGGATCCTAGAAAAATCGAGGTCAACCCTCAAATTTTATAGGGACCCATATGTGTGTTTTATATATTTCCTAAAAATATTCAGGTATTTACGTATGGTACTTATAATCTCATGTTGCTGAGCTGATGGTGGAAAATATAACTCCTTAACTATTAGGAGTTGGTGGATAATTATTTCAATGTTACACTAAAAATAGATAAATAATAATTAAACTTTAACAAAAACTGAAAACCGACTCCAAAAACGAACACTTAAAAATAACAATTTCTTTGGAGTCGGTGCCTTTCCTTTTATATTGTCTAAACATCATTACGCTGGCACGCAAGGTCGGTCGTGTGCGTATGTTTCAAATACGACTGAGTGACTTATGACCTCGAAGTCATAACTTTTGGTTCACAAGTGTCGCGCTGTTGTCCTGTCTATGTACTATTGAATGTCTTTGGCTCTTATTTACTAAGAGCACTTGACAGAGTTATTTTTTCTGATGTAGCAGAGCAGCATGACTTGCCGATTCGAAAGCCCCAATAAACAATTATTTATATTGTATTTATTGACTTTCGAAATGCCTAGTCATTGTGTACCTGGGCATTTTCACGAAAAAAACGTCATTACCGCCGTAGTGGTAATGACTTATATGACCACGGTAATGACCAACCTTTAATAGTCTTATAATTAGTAATTGTTATCTATGTATATAACTTTATACATCACCTGTACTATCCTCTGCATAACATGGCATGAACGTACAAGACATGAGACACGTATAAGTATTAATAATCCATGAGAATGATAAAGTATATACATATATAACAATTATTAATTATAATACTATTAAAAGTTTGTCATTACCGTGGTCATGAGTCTTTACCATTGCCTATACTTAACGACGATAACGAGATTTTTTCGCGTAAATACCACCTGCAATGACCTTATTCAAGTACTTATTTACTTCAGTTAAATTGACAGGGTATAGTGAACACGCTACAGATGATTGAAACAGGCGCGAGTCGCCACTCAATTGATTCTAAATGAGCGTCTCTTAAACGGTGATGTTCAATTTATATGTGATTGGTATGCGCGACCAGCCAGGCATGTTCAGCAAAAAATATGCGCGCACATTTCCTTAATACTATACATATTGTATAATACGTGCCGTTTTTAATATACTGTTCCACGCGGCTTTGCACCCGTGATAAGTCTTTTCCCGTGATAAAAGTAATGGCTTTGAGGAATAGTTTTCTAAATTCGTTATAATATTAGCCCTGTAATATTACTGTCCCACTGCTGGCCATGGGCCTTCTCTACTAATGAGAGGGGTTAGGCCTTAGCCTACCACGCTGGCCTAATGCAGGTTTGTACACTTCACATACCTTTGAAAATCTTGTGGAGAAATTCTCGGGTATGCAGGTTTCCTCACGGTGTTTTCCTTCTCCGTTACATATATTAACGATATTTTACAATGAAAAACACTTAACATAGAAAAGTCAGAGGTGTATACTATTTTTTTTGGGGTTGGTCTCGAACCTACGACACTCGTCTCGGCAGTCCGTACCATTCCCAACTGAGCTAACGCTGCTGTTTTAAAAATAGTTATTATATTTAAAAAAAATATTATAATAGGTTCCATAGTTCTAAAGATTATTATAACGCGTTCAAAGAAACCAACGAACGAACTTTTCTACAAACGTTTTAAGAGTTGTTACCTACAACTTTTTTTGGCGCTATAATGGAAAAACCTTTCTCTGTATCTAGTCTATACAGACATAGATATCATCATTATCAGCCATAGGGCGTCAACTGCTGAAAAAAGGCATCCCCAAAGACGTCCACAAGGAGGACCGACGACCTGATAAAGGTCGCAGGAACTAGGTGGATGCAGACCGCTTCCAACAGGTCGATCTGGAAATCTTTGGGGAGACATAGATATATCACGCTTGAATCCCATAGGGGTAGGCAGAGACTATGGATGTCCACTTGGCTCCGTTCGGATTTCTAACATACTATCCCTTCATCTACTTTCATCTTTTTTTTCTGCCTGCCCTTAACCCACCTTAATGTGGGGTCGGCGCAACACATTTTTTTCATGCATACAGAAAGAATATGGCTTCATTTTTACGACCGGCTGCCTACCTGATATCAACCCCCGTCTAAGAAATCCCGAGACCTGAGCAAATTAAATTAGAAAAATTCCGTGCATTCGAAGCGTCGATGATCCCAATCCCAAAGATAAAGTAGAGGCGCTAGAGCTGCGGAGAGACTTTGAGGCTGAGATCTATAGAGCGTACTTCGACTAAGTCTAAGTCGAAGAAACGAAATCAGTGAGAATTTGGAATTTTTAAATCGAACTTTGACTAAGTCCGAGTCATTTTTTTACAAGAAATTATTTGCTTATTCTGTCTGTCAGTCTGTCTTTCTTGCAAAAAATGCCTAAAACTAAGTCGAAATTCGATTTATAAATTCCAAATCTTCACTGACTTCGTTTCTTTGACTCAGACTTAGTCGAAGTTCGCTCTATAGATATCAGCCTGAGTCTCTCTGTGTGTTGTATCGCGTCTACCACGGGGAGTGTCCTAAGGAACTGTTTAATATGGTGCCTCCAGCACCATTTTACTATCGCACCACCCGACACCGCAGTAGAGTTCATCCTTATCACCTGGAAACAATCCGCAGCAGTACGGTGCGTTTCCAGCGGTCTTTTTAGCACGTACATGCAAGCTTTGGATTGAACTCCCTGCGTCGGTGTTCCCTGAGCGCTATGACCTATCCTTCTTTAGACGAGGTTTAAAAATACTCACACAACGGTAGGCAGCGGCTCGACTGTGCCCCTGCCATTGCTCAAATCTATGGGCGGCGGTTACTGCTTACCATCAGGGGCCACCTTATCCGCCAGCTTATCTATCCACTTCGGCAATACGTTCTCGTAAAATGCAATTCAATTATTCCCTAAAACAGTAGCACAGTTGTATAATACAGTGACGTCAATGGTTAATAAAATCTTGGCACCTTATTTGTGCCGAGGAAGTGATCAGTGACCCATATACTATGCACACACAGAAACCGTCACTATTCTACACATGAACAGAACATTATTATTATACCAAGAGAAATAATCATTCATTGAGTATAAGACTGTTTCGGTCTTGAAATTAAGATGTTTTGCGACTGTGTTCATTGTTCAATCAGCCGCCAGACTTTGCCATAGCCGCGCGTTTCCTAAAGTGATTTTCAACATTAAATAATTTTGGAAATGGGGAACAAAAATAAAAAGGGACAGTACGTGCTTTGTATGCGATTTAAATGTTTTAAACGTGATAAAAATATGCAAATACAGTTTAATCCCGTATTATAGAGTTACTAGAACACCCTGTTGTTTAAAAGTTAAATAATATTTTTCCTTAAATATCATCGATATAATAAATAATATGTGATTGCATACTGCGCCAAGCGAATTTTACTTAGTCTGTGTATGAAAAATAATTATATTTTTTACAGGAAAAAGGAAGAACCTCCACCCCTACCTCAAGTTTCGTACTTTAAAATCGTGAGTATATTATTCAGTCTTCTATTCAATAGTAATTATATGTTTTCAAAATGGTCAGTAAATATATTTAAATCTAATGTGGAAAATTTCCAAGCATTTGTTATTGTATCCTCAAAAGAGATATACAAATTATATTACAGATATACCTTTTGTCTACCTACTCGTTTATTTTACTATAGTACTATAATAGACTGCCTCGGTGGCGTGGTGGTATTTCGGTACAACTACGGTTCTGAGGTCTCGGGTTCGATCCCCGGGTCGGGCAAAGTGATATTGGATTTTTCCATATCAGCTCGGAGTCTGGAATTTGTGCCCGATATGGCAATAGGCTCGCCCCCTATCACATCTGGGACGGAACTAAGCTCGGCGAAATGTGGGTGTTCTAGTTCGCTAGTGCGCCTCTGCCTACCCCTTCGAGGATACAGGCGTGAGCTTATGTTTATGTTTATGTAATAGTAATATGCGACTCCGTGTGACTTCGAACGAATACATAGATATTCTGTAATAACTAATAACGTTTTTTTATTTTGACTGTACTCTACTTGCAATTCAGTGTTATCAGAGATGTACGCCGGGTTGTTACAAAATGTAAATGTAATATCCGCGGATTCGGATACGGATTACGACTGCCTAAATCCGAATAACTTAGGATCGCAACTTTCGTGAAAAGACGGCGCCTTGCATGTGACGTTGAACTGATAGTTGTTAACTTTTAAGTTAATGTGTTAACATATGTTTTTTTTTAATTTATTACGCTATGCATATTTTTTCTATTTTAGGTATTATCAAATATATAGGTTAATTAATAGCTCAAAATATCATTTACTGGTGATTTGCTATAATTAATATTATGATAATCGGTTATGCTAAGTAAAAAATTTAATGTGAAGTTATTATCTTTTATACATAATAAAGTTTACCAATTAACATATCCGCTAATATGATATCCTCCTAACCGCAAACATCTCTCTTAGTTCCTTGATACCCACGACACAAGACTCGATCTTAGAGTGGGGTCAGGACTACGTGTGTTGGATGTATTTATTATTATTTATGTCTTATTAATTATTACATATTATAGAAGAGCTTGATCATAGTATCCTCTCAAATCAGACGATAAGGCAATGTAAGCTTTCCTTTGTTTTCATTTGCCCTTCATTCATTCCAACATTCATTCCAATTTGGAATGGAATTGAAAAATGCATTGACCTCATATTGGAATTTCCAATATAAGGTCAATGCAACACACTTTTTCCACCACGTCGCTAAAAAGATTTGGCTTCGCTTTTCCGACCGGCTGCCTGCATGACGTCAACGACCTCCGAGGTATATGAAGCTTGCTTTGTACGAGTGCTGAATGGTTAAAAAATTTCAAAAGGGAAGCCAGTGAATTAGTAACTTTTCTAATTACAAAGCCTACAATTTAGTCAAAAGGAAGGTATAAACCTTGTGCCACTGCTTTGTAGCTTTGTACTCCAACAAATAATTTTGAACGCTAGTTTCGGCACGCAACATGTCTGGAACTAATGGCGACGTTACTCGGGGTGCTGTTCGGGCTGCTGAGCGGGTGCGGGGTGGCCTACAACTTGGTGCAGATCGGAGAGCTCAGCACGGCATTCGTTGAGAGGACCAAGTATCAAGACCGGCTGTCCAGCTACTTACCGGTCACCGTCGCGTTCGGTGGAGGTCGAAGATTGTAAGTAAAAATAATCCACAAGTTTTATAATCATAACATAACATAACATAACATAAGCTCACGCCTGTATTCCCGAAGGGGTAGGCAGAGGCGCACTAGCGAACTAGAACACCCACATTTCGCCGAGCTTAGTTCCGTCCCAGATGTGATAGGGGGCGAGCCTATCGCCATATCGGGCACAAATTCCAGACTCCGAGCTGATATGGAAAAATCAACACTTTGCCCGACCCGGGAATCGAACCCGAGACCTCAGAATGGTAGTCGTACCTAAATACAACCACGCCACCGAGGCAGTCAGTTTTATAATCACACGTTTAAAAACATAACTGACCGACTTACAATTTACCGATCGTGATCAAATTTATATGGAACCACCCTTGAAATAAGCTCTATCGACCACAAAAAGTATTTTGAAAATCGGTCCTCATTTGGCGGAGATATCGAGTAACATACATTAAAAAAAATACAGACGAATTGAGGACCTCCTCCTTTTGTGGAAGTCGGTCGAAAACCTTTTCGCTTACATCTGAATGATTTTTGTGTTTGCTTTAGCTGTTTCTTTATAATCACTTCGCTTTATATTGAATGAATTTATATGTAATAAGAAGACCATTTATTAGGGCATAAGTTATGGCCGCGAGTGCGTAAATAAAATAAATAATAAATACACCCAACAGTCACACACCTAGTCCTGACCCCACACTAGGTATAACCTGTATCGTGGGTGTCAGAGACTATGAGAGACTTTCCGTCTCACAACACCCAGACTTGAAACAATTATCTGTGGGCCACACAAATATTTGTCTCAATGCGGGAATCGAGCCCGCGGCCTCTTGCTTCACAACCGACTACTCGCCCACTGCGCCAAATATTAGTATACTTAAGTGACCTTTCGACTTCAATGTGGGGTCGATCAAATTTACTTTTTTAAACATTGTAGAATGGCTTAATTTTTACGATCGACCTGACCTGCAAGATCCAAGTCCAGTCAAATGGCTACTCGACCTGGAATTCGAACCCCGAACGTGCCGTCCAGAGGATAAGCTGTAAATGTTACAAAATAAAGACATTTAATATTACTAACTAAAGAACAACTATACTGCAAGTTGTCATGCAAAAAAAATTGATCTCATACATTAATAACGCAATCTACTCATTACAATGCGAGGGAGCTTATTACAATTTACACCATACAATGTTTTGTGATGAATAAAATATCAAGAATCACGTAAGACCATTAAAATGTTATTGTCTAAACATTATTACGCTGGCACGACTTTGCGCGCGTGTGTTTCAAATACGACTGATTGACTTATGACCACGAGGTCACAAGTTTTGGATCACAAGTTCCACGCTGTTGTCCCGTCTATCTTCTGTTGAATGTCAGTGTTAAAACAATAATGTTAACGTAGAGTGAACGCGAGCCACGCTGAGAACATGGAGGCTTTGATAGAAGACGCGAAGGCGATGGCAATAGGCATGTTCATCAGCATCGGCGTCTCCGTAGTGTTCTGCATGCTGTCCGTCGGACTCATCAGCTGGAGCGCTTTGAGACAGGTAATTAAACAATACTCAATATAGAGCACTAGCTTTTTCCCGCGGCTAAGCCCGCGTGAAAGTCTGTCCCGTTGTATTTCCATTTTCCAGGAATTCGATTGTCAAATATATTCCTGCTGTAGCGAAATATATAATTCATGATTGAAGGATTGATTATGTTCAGCAGTGAACGTATTATGACTGACGGTCATGATGATGATGAAGCACTGATAAAGTGAGAGTATGATTTGAGTAGGTATAGTATATCACCATACTCAAATCATACTGCAAAAGATAAATTAAACTATAATTATATTTATTTGGATTTTTATAATAATTTTAGCTGATCTGATGATGATGATTATGACGATATGATATGATTATTTTCTGTTCTTTAGACAAATAATTATTTTAATTAATTACATCTTCAGCAATATAAGGCAACGTTTAAAGCTAATTTTGGGTTAATATTCAAACAACTTAATACAGAATATGATAAAACATAGCATTGAACCGTTTGAGCGGTAGACATGCAGTTCAATTACCGCTCCGAGACAATTGATGTGCAATTCACGAGTGTTTGTTGTGATTGTGACTTTCATATGGAACATTAAGTGTATACACTAGGATACGCAAAGTTCAATCATTTATGCAGACATGTTTTTATAACATTGAGTTCCAAGCGGCGTAGTACCTATTTTAGGGAAATGAACGGGGAATATGTATCAACCACAGACAAAACTAATAATAGCCCGAGCACGAAAATCTAATGTAAATGTAAATGTATTCGAGTTCGCTGCGCACTGATGACGTTTGGTTAATATTTCTTACAAATTTCATAGACGCGCATCGAGCTGAAATACAGTTACGGTTGTTAGAAATTTTCCTGCTCAGGCCGCTGTTTACTGACACTCATATTAGTTGATTACTCAACTTAAGTTCAACCATGTGATTTTTTGACATTTCTCGCTAGTGTACGTACAATAATTTGTATGAAAAACGTTAATTGTTCACGTAACAGCTAGTGGCGTTCGGGTGTTTTTCGTATTTTACGGTGTCGCTAGCAGGAAATGTCAAAAATCTCATGTCCGAACTACTGGTTTGAAATTTTAGTTTGAATAGTTAAGTAATCACAATTTCTACTTGAATTTTTCAAGTCTTTCACAAATTCGTTGGCCGGGTGTGGCGGTAGACTCGTCCTCTATTACATGAAATGAAAATAAGCTCTAAAAAAATTGGATGTATTGTTTGCAATACTGTATGCAATAATGTACCTCTACCTATCTCTACAACTTGTCTATTATAAGAATTGTAGAGGCAGAAGTGAAGAAAATCGAGCGGTAAAGAAAATGGAACTCTTATAAGTTAGAGTTCCTTTTCTTTTTTGTTTAATTTTAAGTATAATTTATTTCGGGTACTAGAAAAATATTTTGGCATGGATGCTCGTTTGTAACATCTGGTACCAGCTATAGTCCGATTGCTAATTAAACGGAGTAAACTGACAGATCGAAATGTCACTTTCCAAAATAATGTTGCTTACTTTCAAAACGTAGTGATTGATCTAGTTCAATTTTTATCATTCAAAGAAACAATAACTCAGCACCAGCCTGCAAAATTAGAATTTTATTTGGTATTTTTAGAAATTTTAGCTTAACCCGTTGACTAAATGTCTGTGTAAATAATTTTGCGTAAATAATCACAACAGATACGCGAAATGATAACGATGAAAATTATAAATATTATTTTTATTATTGAGAAAAATTACGTTCCGCACATTCATAACTTTTGTAAGTTTTCTTAATAATGAACCATGACTATAATTGCAGTAGAATTGCCATAACTTAGCATACAGTAATTTACTATGACTATAATACAATACACATGCAGTACTAATCACACACTAGGCAGGAATTACGACTTTGAGTCGGACTTTAGAAAATGAAAGAATGAAATGGTTCACTGAATTAAAATGTTGATATTTTAACCGCAGCACTATTTAAATTTCATAAAAAAGTGGCAACATTCGAAATGTCAGTTTACTCCGTTTAATTAGCAATCCTACTATATATAATAAATATCAGTGCCCGACATCGATATATTATTTACCTAGATGCACAGTTGACGCTCGGAAAGTGGGACAGCAAAGAAGTGCTTAAGCACTCGTTTTGCATACAGTCGGACGCCGATAGAATACTAAATTTCAAAATTCAAATTAAAGAACGCTTGCTCATTTCGTTTAAAAACCTACTTTATAACACGTGCTTAGGGTTATATTTGTGTTGATTGAATTACAACTTGTGATGGTTTTATTTGTTTTATTTCTGAGACCACTTTTTAGGAGGATATTTGCAAAGAACTGTGCATCTAGGGTATAATATGTATATTGATGGTGCCCGAACAGAAATATTTTTGACAATCAAATTCGTACCGAGCTCGATGCGCGTCGTGACATTTATATGTAATATTAAACAAACGTCATCAGTGCGCAGCAAACTCGATACGTATTCGATTGTCAAAAATATTCCTGTTCAATATAACATACAATGTAATTTGTATGTATTTGATTCCATTGTCGATATGATATTAAACATTGATGACAAAACGCGTTGTAAACAAAAGCAATTCAGCTTAATTGACCTTACCACCGATTGACTCGCCGAGCTTCACGCTTTTAACCAAAATGATAAATGTGACCTTGTCGCGACAACCGTTCGATACATTTTCAAATGCAATATCATCTAGATATATTTTATTTATTAGAGAAGCAGCTGCCTCATCTGAGTGTGGTATAGACTGTTGACAAAAGTTACAGGAATAGCAGGTTCGGAACCGAACAGAAGATCATGTACCTCTGGCTTTCGTAGGAACGTATCTATGTATCTATTACAACCCGTCGGAGGCGGCACATACATACATGTATATGTTACATAAGCGTATGGGCCACCGGAGGCCGAACCGCCCGTGACTATCACGTTAGCAACTTAAGCATGTATGTAGATACATACATGCTTAAGTTCACGACTATATTCCCGAAGAGGTAGGCGGAGGCAAACTAGAACACCCACATTCCGCCGAGCTCTTTTCCGTCTTTATGTGATTGGAGGGCTCCCACCATATACGTCATAAATTCCTGACTCCGAGCTGATACTGAATAGAAAGACTCATCTCTTCATCCGCCCCAAGGATTGAACCTTAAACCTCAGGGCGGTAGTCATACAACGAAGCCACCGAGGCAGTCATAGCGAGTGTTATTAGACATAGCGTGACATTTAGAACACCATTAATGAAGAGTCGGGGACATCACACGTTGTCGCTTTATTGCAGATCACGAGGATAAGGACTTTGTTCTTGAGGGCGGTTCTACGACAAGACATGTCATGGTTCGACACGGATACGGGATTCAACTTGGCTTCAAAAATGTCAGAGTAAGTTATATTCTCACATACATAAATTCATTTTAATTTTATTATTATGTAGCCTCCGTGGCGCAGCGGGCGAGTGGCCGGCTGTGAAGCGAGAGGCCGCGCGTTCAATTCCCTCATTGAGACAAATATTTGTGTGGCCCACAGATATTTGTTTCAAGTCTGGGTGTTGTGAGACCGAAAGTCTCTCATAGTCTCTGACACCCACGATACAGGTTATACCTAGTGTAGGGTCAGGACTAGGTGTGTGACTGTTGGATGTACATATTTATTTATTTACGCCCGGTTCCAATAAACAATCTCAGTTCGAATGTGCAGATAGATTACAAAAATTAGCCAATAAGGCACAGTTTGAACATGACTCCATCAAATGACTTGATTTGATTGGTTCATAATCGCGATTTATCTGCACTCTAAACCGAGATCGTTTATTGAAACCGGCCGTTATAATTATCATAATAGAGGTATAATCTATCTTATAATCTTCCTAATTCATTGTGTTCAAATATGTGTATACTGTTAAATTAATACGGGTCCTGGTAACCTGAAATAAATAAATGATTTGATATATAATTCTCTTATAATATATCCAAAGGTAAAGGTAATATAAAGGTTAGAAGTACCCTAAACCGACGTGCATGCATGAATGTAATGAGACTGAATGAGGCGAAAGAGGTGTGTAAGGATCGTAGCAAGTGGAAATCCGTTGTCTCTGCCTACCCCTATGGGAAAAAGGCGTGAGTCTATGTATGTATAATATATTCAATACGTCTCTATGCCTCCATCGCCGATGGTCTAACATTTGCACAGGGTTTGTGAAGTTGATTTAACCGATTTAAAATACTTTAGCTGGTGGTAGGATATTCGTATCCGCCCGGATGGCGACCACCGTACACATACACGTGCTAAAACCTGCCATAGTGACCCACACTTCGTGTGTGGTTCGCGTTCCAGGATCAGCCAGTGTACTTCCGGATCTCTCGAAGGGCTTGCGGCATGACTTGACGGTTGGTTGAGACGGGTATGGGGGTATCCCTGTATCTGGTAATCCGCCTGTCTTGTCGCAAGCAACTCGATTTGCTTCTGCCCTCTTCGGATTTGGAGTGTGAAGAAGCATAAATAGGCCGGCATGATTCTGACGACCACTGATAAACACAGTGTTTGTCAGTGGTCGCTAGTTTTTTTTGGACTGCACTACGCTTACCAGCAGGTGCAGTGTAGTCACTTTGTCGTGCCTGGATAGAAAAAAATGAGGAATCCCCATTTTACCAATAATATGATGGAACCTTGAAAGTACCTAGAAAGCTTTCTTAATTTAATTTGGATGTCTTTGGGCAGTGGAGATCAGTTACGATGAAGTGACCCACCTGCTCGTTTATTAATCTTTACTATATAAAAGTAAACTATCTAGAATGATGTAATAAGTAATAAAGATACATTATTTTAAAGAACTTAAATCTTATAGCCCGAAATCCGACTGCAAGATCTCTACGTTTATGTAGTCAAAATATTTTTTATGGATCATTATTTTAATAAAAAAATACTCGTGGGCAAGTTTGATTGTCACCTCGGAAAAAATAGATTCCCCAATTCATAATTATCCATAAAAAATATATTTTGACTACATACTTTTATGAACGTAGTGATCTTGTCGGTTCTCGGTCTATGAGGATTTTTCTCAATGGACATGCTTATACAGATGCGACATTTATAAGGAGAGTCGTAATAGAAATAAAACTGGTTTTACGGATTCTATCATGATTAGGTTTTAATTTTTATTCCCGACGTTTCGAAGGCTTTGCAGTCTTCGTTGTCACGGGATAGTTTAGTTTCGTTTTATTTCATAGTTTTATTTTAATGTATAAAATTCGCGTAAACTTAAGAAATCAGTAAGAGAGTCGTAATATTAACGAGTGTTAATTAGCAGCGTAAGCATGATTAATGACTATACTTCAAAAATTACCGATCGGTTGTCGAACCAACTAACAGCAAGTACCATGCACCATGACGTATCTCTGATTGACGTAATTAATCCAATCATCTGGCCACGCGACACCATCACAGTATAAAAATCATACAGCATAGAAACGTAACACCGACACTACACAAATCTACTGTTTGATAAACTCTCCACGTGTAGGTAATTAGTGTATACTGTTAAACAGACAGACAGACAGACAGACGGACATGGCAAAACTATAAGGGTTCCTTTTTGCCATTTGGCTTCGAAACCCTAAAAAAACAACAACTGCTGTCAACTTTTCGATCGTCTTCCCAAAAAGAAGGAGGTCCTCAATTCGTACGGTTTTTTTATGTATGTTACGCGATATCTCCGCCAAATGTGGACCGATTTTCAAAATTCTTTTTGTGTTCGAATGGTGGTCCCATATTTTGGTCATGATCGGATTTGAAGTCGGTCCGTTAAGTTTTTAAACATGTCATTATTGTAATCAATAATTGCGTTGTTTACTTTATAGAGGTCTTACTTATAAAAACATTTTCGCTAAGAATAGCCTGTCACTTTTTCCTTGCGTTACATTGTTTGAAAATGAAAGGGACAACCTATGGTTAAAGATAAGCAGAGTTTAAATATTTTTATATGCAAGGGGCATAGTTTTTAGACTGTGATCTAGTGGTATCGTGTAGTTACGATAGCACTAATGATTTCAATACAGCTTCGTGATCTCATCACCATCACAATAAAACGTCCTTGGCTTTTGACGTACATATAAATATTTGCCGACTGCCTCGGTGGTGTGGTTGTATTTCGGTACGACTACCGTCCTGAGGTCTCGGGTTCGATCCCCGGGTCGGACAAAGTGATATTGGATTTTTCCATATCAGCCCGGAGTCTGGAATTTGTGCCCGATATGGCGATAGGCTCGCCCCCTAGCACATCTGGGACGGAACTAATATCGGCGGAATGTGGGTGTATAAGTTCGCTAGTGCGCCTCTGCGTATACAGGCGTGAGCTTATGTGTGTTATAAATATTTCTATATTATAAATAGAGCAAGCAGGTTCCTAAGCTGTTTGAGGGTCAATCAAGACCATGATACGAGTAACTAAGGGGATTCTGGGATTCATTGCAGATTCTGAGCAGAATAGTGTAGTAATAAATAACTTTTTCGTTTGTTAATCCCACTGATCATCAGGTAAAGACGTTCTTTCGCCCTGTGTAAAGCTATCTATGCTGCAATCCTCAAGCTAAAATGCCGTTATGTGATTAAACCTAAGTTCGGGATGTCTTCAAAAACGTGGAAAATATGGTCCTTAGACATTTCATAGACTTATGGCTATTTTTAATCGTAAAGTTAATAAGTTATTAAACATAAAAGCCACATCCTAATAAACCTCTAAGGATAATATTTTCCACGTTTTTGGGAGACATCCCAAAATTAAGTTTATTAACTTAACGGCATTTTAGCTTGAGGTAGTATGAAGTTGCATACACAAACTCTGCTACTAGACCATGGAGGCTCCTCTATCACAATATGAATATTAAATATCCCTTGACATCATGGCAATTGCTTCATTTTGTTGACTGCCTCTTTTCTGTGGCCCACAAATATTTGTTTCGGGTCTGGGTGATGTGAGAGTGTGGGTCTCTCGTAGTTCCTGATACCCACAACACAAGATTAGTTTGACTGGTGGTTGACACAACACAACACAAGGTTGACTGGTAGAGAATGCCTTAGGCATTAAGTCCGCCTGTACATAGTTTATGTATAAAGTGTTTAAAATAAAAAAAAATTAAATAAAATAAGATTCGATCTTGGTGTGGGGTCAGGACTATGTGTGTGACTGTTGGGTGTTATTTATTATTTTGGGATATAGGACATAGGGACACAATCAGTAGCCCGAGCACGAAAAACTAATGTAAATGTAAACTCGATGCGCACTGATGACATTTGATTAATATTTCAAACAAATTTCATAGACGTGCATTGAGCACGAATACATTTACGGTTGTCAGAAATTTTCCTGCTCGGGCTGCAGTTATGCTATATTCCAGGAACTTGATGAATATGAAGGAGGGCATGGGCGACAAGCTGGCGGTGGTGTCGAATCTGGTGGGCACCTCCATCATCTGCCTCTGCACCGCCTTCCCCCTCGGGTGGGAACTGACCCTCGCCTGTGCTTCAGTCATACCCTTCTCCGTGGCCGCTTCTATTGTCTTGTCTAACGTAAGTTTAACCTCTTGTAGAAGACGACCGTGTATAATGCTTTATATTTCAGGGCATGTAATATAAAAGAAATGTACATGAATTCTTGGGAACGAATTGCTACAAGTCGTTTATTCGTGCTACTTAAAGAGGCTATCAAACAAGTTTCCGTAAAAAAACACATAAGATCACGCCTGTATCCCCGAAGGGGTTGGCAGAGACACACTAGCGAACTAGAACACCCACATTTCGTAGAGCTTAGTTCCGCCCCTGATGTGATAGGGGGCGAGCCTATCGCCATATCGGGCACAAATTCCAGAATTCGGGCTGATATGGAAAAATTCAATATCACCCGGCGTCGAACCCGAGACCTCAGGACGAAAACCCGCTGCAAACGATTTTCCTAGTGAGCCCACAGCCTAAAGAACTTTTTAAAATATGGTTATATGATATATTTATGAAATGAGGACGCAATATTTAGGGGACATACATTTTTATGCAAAGATATTACCGCCGAACGACACACAAGGGATTCGGCGCTCCACGTCTAATTGTACCATATTAATAAACTGTTTAGGGTTGTCGCACATTGACAATATAATTAGTTTAAAGAACTATACTATTTATTACATGTGGCATCATTATCGTGTACAACAAGACATTACAACACTTGCGAGATATAGCTGATACCTAGGCATGTATAATTTTGACAATTTGAAACAAGCTCGAGACGCGCCTATGGTTTTTTATCATAAACTGATCGAAGACATGAACAAACAGCTATCCTGATCAAAAACAACACCACCCGCTTTGAATAACACCGAATGGCACTGCACTTGTCACTCTGAGGCAATGGAAATAAAGTTTCATAATGTGAAAGTTTGAATGGATGTTACTCAAAAACACCAGAATAGCTGAACAGCGGCCTGAGCAGGAAAATTTCTGACAACCGTAAATGTATTCGAACTCGATGCGCGTCTATGAAATTTGTATGAAATATTAACCAAACGTCATCAGTACGCAGCGAACTCGAATACATTTACATTTACATTAGTTTTTCGTGCTCGGGCTATTGATCTAGATAAAATTTGAAATTTAGTAAAGAGATAGATTATTTTGGAATAGCACATAGGCTTATTTTTACCCCGGAAAATTCAACTCAGATGAAGTCGCGGGTAGCTAGTCATATATAAATTGTTTTTAAAACAGTATCAAGCCAAATCATCAATCCGCGAGATGGAGTCGTACAGTCAAGCCGGCAAGCAAGCAGAAGAAGTACTCAAGGGAGTCAGGACAGTCATCGCATTCGGAGGAGAAAATAAAGAGGTAGAGAGGTAAGTAAATGATATAATAACAATCATTAAAACTGTAATTAATTGCACGTCAGATACAGAAAACATGGCTATTGTACGATAAAAATATATTATTGTTAATTTCATTAAGTATTTACCCAACAGCATAAAAACAAACGGCTACGGCAAAAATACAAAAAATACACCAGTACCTCTATCTTGAGGTATAAGGCTCCCGTCTCAACCATAAAATATTTCACCGACGGAAAAAGAACGTTAAATCAGGCGAACATGTTTTCAAAACAATCGTTTTTTAAGACACACATATATAAGCCCACGCCTGTATCCCCGAAGATATAGGCAAAGGCGCAATAGCGAACTAGTACACTTACATTTCGCTGAACTTAGTTCCGCCCCAGATTTGATGAGCCTATCGCCATATCGGGCACAAGTTCCAGACCCCGGGTTAATACTGAAAAATCTAATATCACTTTGCCCTTGCCGGGGATCAAACCCTCCAACCAAGACCTCGATAGTTATACCGTGCATGCAATACCACAGCGCCATAGAGACAAACATTATTTTCTTAAATAAAATCTGGATCCTCAGAGAAGGCTTCATTGTCCGTGCTGCCTGTATTTATCCCTTGTTCCCATCACTTTGTCCCAAGGTACAAGCGTTTGCTAGAGCCAGCGGAACGGTACGGTCGTCGTCGAGGATTCTTCACTGGTCTCGGCAATGGGTTCAACTGGGTGCTCACATACTGCCTGAATGCCATCGGAATGACTTACGGCACCAGGCTGGTCCTCGGTGACTTCGACAAAAATGCTGACGACAGACAATACTCTGTGGGAGCTATGTATAGTGTGAGTATGTTACAGTGATTAATATCAATAAGCAAGTGTATATAGGCTGTAAATCTGGAGGTTTTGGTTTCAAATCTTTGGGAAGGGAAAAACGAGTTTTCTAACATGATTTGCGCGGAACTGGATCCCTCAGTAGAAAATTAAGCCGAGTTTTTTTTGCAGCAAGTTTCAAAGTTTGTTGTGCCGGAATGGCATGACGACAAGTAGAAGAACAAAAATAAGTGGAGGGGATATCTTGCCTCTTCTATTTTCCCGTTTGTTCCTTTTTACGGCAGGCAGACGCTTGGATGTGATAATGTCCTTGGGCGACGGTCTCCACTTACTATCGGATAGGTTATAATATAAAAAATGGTCATCTCAAATATTAATAAAAACAAGTGCCACATTATGAAAATGTATGCCATGGAAAACAAATATTTATTGACTTGATGGATATAACATGATAAAGAATCCTGCTATATTTTCGTGATGCAGATCCTGTTCGCCTTGTACATGGCAACACAGTCTATAACGTTCTGCGTCCCTCACGCGGAAGTGTTTGCGACTGCCCGTGGTGCTGCTACCAGCATCTTCCAGCTTCTGGACAGCGAGCCTAAAATTGACAGCCTCAACCAAAATGGACTGTCTCCAAGGAGAGTTATGGGACAAATAGTCTTGGAAGATGTTCATTTCTGTTATCCCTCTAGGCCTGAAGTTAAGGTAAACTTAGACTTGTTAGAAAATGCTAACGAAGCCATATGCTATACGATTGATTTATTTGACTGATGACTTTCATAAAATCGTAATTATGTCAGTAGTAGTCGTAAGTAGTGTTGAAAGCATAAGAAATCCAAATTTTGATTCAAAATATATAGATAATTAACATGAATTTCATATTGAAATTGGCATGGCTAAGCTTGGTATTGTAGTAATATATTAGTTATCTCTGAATCTAGTCTATATTGTGTTGTAAATATTTGTTTATAATATCATCTCCATAAGATATTATTGTAAATGTTTTGTTTCAAACTGTATCAAAGGTTCTCAAAGGCATATCTCTTCACATCAAAGCTGGGGAGTGTATAGCCTTAGTCGGTGCATCTGGTTGTGGCAAGAGCACCATACTTCAACTACTCCAACGACTTTATGACCCTTACGCCGGTTCAATGAAGCTCGATGGAAAAGACCTGAAGAACCTCAACATAGGATGGCTGCGTTCGTCTCTGGGTAAGTTGTATACCGTAGATGTGCAGGCTTCACATATATGGTATTAACGCTTACTAAAACAGGGGTGGTGGGCCAAGAGCCAGTGCTGTTCCGCGGCACTATACACGACAACATCTCCATCGGCTTCTCCGAGGCTACCAGAGAGGAAGTTCAAAGAGTTGCTGACATGGCCTATGCACATGACTTCATCATCAATTTGCCTAATGTAAGTGTTATTTAAATTTTGGCTTGAGGCTAAAGCCAGCTTGCAGTAGTTAATTATTTTCAACGCCATATCATGGTCAGGGTAAAAGCAGTAGGATATTATGATGATGAAGGGGAGAGCGTCTTAAGCTACAAGTTAATGGAGTACTACTCATTATCTTCTTTGGTATTTCATGGTCTGGGTAATAATAAAAACGCAACCGTAGGAAAGGAGAGAGTCTTAAGTTGCATGTTAATGGAGCACAACTCGTCCCGGTGCATGGGCTACACTGCTATTATTATTATTACTATTCTATTGTTGCCTGAGACATTGGCTGAATAAAGTTTATTTCTTTCTTTCTTTCTTTCTTGCTGTAGGAAACTAGTACTTCAAAGTAATTACAGATGAAATTTTTAAAACTTAAAGAAGTGTCATAAAAAATAAATATAACTGTGCAAACTTTTATTTTATTTCTAGCTTTTTTCTGGGTTATGTGCATTCTCATCGTAATTTCGTCTGGACTTCACTTTGACAATTGATAATGTAACCTTTGATGATATTTTTAGGGCTATGACACTATGATAGGCGAGCGTGGAGCCACGCTGTCAGGTGGTCAGAAGCAACGGATAGCGATTGCCCGTTCATTGATGCGGGAGCCTGCTGTATTGCTATTGGATGAAGCCACATCAGCTCTGGACACGCAGTCAGAGAGACAAGTGCAAGCTGCCTTGGACAGGGCCAGTGTTGGGAGAACTACTATCATGGTATCACACAGGTACAATACTTTTGATATGAGAAGGGATTTTATTTGTTATGTATTAGTTTGTTGATTAACGATTGAGTCATTTATGTTTGACAAAAATAATATATGACATCTCCAGTGCCCAGGGTTTAAACAATAATGATCTTTCAGGTTGTCTACAATAAAGAATGTGGATCGTATTATTTGCATGGACCAAGGAACTATAGTTGAAGAAGGCACTCATGACGAATTGATGAAGACGCAAGGTATACACAATTAGCATTCGTTTATAGTTTGTTACATAACATATTGCAAGGCTATGTCCGGCAGTGGCAGATGATGATAATGATGAAATTTGATACCATAACATCATTCTTTTGTTCGGCTTTCGGTAGTTTCTCGAAGGCTGCTAAAATAAAACTCAACATTGTCTAATATGCCCAGTCAAAATTGCTAGAAACATAAATTCAAATTCAAATTCAAATCATTTATTCTGCAAATAGGATATTTTATACTACTTTCACATGTCAATTACCAGTATATATTGATTTTAGGATATTGATAAAGTAATAATGGCGTCAGCAATAACAATTAGTATTTAAATAAGTAAAAAGTTTTGAACTCCATCTCATAAACTAATGCCTTGTTAATGGAATATTTATTTTATCACCCATTTAGAAACCAATTACAACTATAATTCTCATTATTCTTCCATCATCAGGTTTCTACTACAAATTGGTGACAACAGGAAACGAGGTAAAGGAGCCACAGGAGATAGAGCCGGTGATTGAGGAGAGTGCTGCAGATGATGCTATCGAGCTGATCTCTCCACCGAGGGTCGACGTCAAGAGACGATCCAACAGGAGGATCCACAGGCATCACTCCTTAAAGAAAGGTACTATTGCTTGCTTCTTTTAAGTATTTCTACCACCAGTAAGTCCGCATAATGGACAAACTTAATGGAGTCTCGTGATCTGCTACGGAACAGTCTATACCTAAACAGACCTGGTGAAAAGAACACGTTTTACCTATAGTTTCAAAAAATATTATAGACCGTTAAGAGTCAAGACATATCGAATTCGTCGATCACTGGAATTATACTAGCCTGATATAGTGTATGTTTATATGCACTGGCTGATCCTGGCACAAAGAGCCTGAACGATTCTACGTTTGGTCTTTCATCGGTGATCAATAGAAAAGAAATTATTATATAACGCAGATCTCTATCCGTCAGCAAAGACTACTTCTGTATAATGTAATGTATTCCAGACACTCATGATTGGTTGACACCACGCGGATCCATATCCTCAGTGATGTCAACCGGTCTTCAGAACTTCGTGTACAACGCTGATTACGAGTCTGAGGAGGAAATTGATGATGACGAGGTTTGTATACATTTGTAGTTCATTAACATAGAAATAAGAGGACTGAGATTTTATAATGGCCCACAAAGATAGGCGATCATATGACTCACCTAATAATAAGAGGTTAACGTCGACAGTATTCTCGAATTTTGGTAAGAGAGTCGGCTCTATCACGCGGCTTCTGACGACACCTCGAAATAGAGGCGCCATTACATATTTATTCACAGAATCTAGATACAAAATCTCGTTTCATCGTAAATATTCTATAGATGGTAAGTTGTCACATCAAGCAGATAAATCTTCGCTTCATGCATGTTACTTCGTCAATGAATAAAGAACCGTTCAAAGGTTAAACATTTACGAGGTCGCGTATAACATTTGACATATAACCGGATAAAAGTGATAGGAAATCGCTGGATGCCACTTCCAACAAATCTATCTCAATAATATTAGTGCCAATATGAGGCTGATGAAGTTGAAGCTGTAATAGATTTGAAAGGAAGAATTATATCATTTGGCATCTAGATTGGTAAGATTGTTTGATAATCTTCTGTCTTTTGCGATTGTTTTTAGGAGGTAAAGCCTGTGAGTGACTGGCAGCTGATGAAGCTGAACGGTCCTGAGTGGCCCTACATCACCGTTGGCACGCTCGCTGCTATCATACAGGGCGCATGCTTCCCAGTCTTCGCGCTGCTCTTCGGATTGTCCACTGGGGTAAACTATTTATATAAATTAATTATGTTTGGACTTCATAGCTTTGATAATAAATAAAGAATAGAGTTATTGTGGAGCTGTCTTGGTCTAGCGGCAACATAATATGAGCTATGGACCAGGAGGTCATGGGTTGGATCGTTGGTCAAAATGCAGCAAAATGTCTTTCCAAGATGGTTTCAAAATTCTGTCTTTTAGCATTCGATAGAGTTTACTCCAAAGGTCTTCGTTTTCTTCTTCTTTTAAAATAAATGGCAAATACTCCAAAGGTACATTTTGGTCACGATCTGAGTACGAAACTCTTTAACAAACAACAGTATCTCGATTAGGGTTTTTGAGACGGCTTTGTTTATTATTTCAGATATTCGTGATAGACGATCGCAGCTACGTGGTATACTTGGCGGACTTGTACTCTGGCATGTTCGTGGTGGTAGCCGCCATAGCTGGAGTGTCCATGTGGCTCCAAAGTTCCACCTTCACTACAGCAGGCTTGAAAATGACCACCAGGCTCAGATACCAGTACTTCGGCTCCATTCTTAAACAGGTTCGCTTTGTGTATATGTTTTATTTTTAACTGACTTAGATATAGGAGGTTCTCAGATCGATACGATTGTTTAGGTATTTTGATAATCTCTATTTAATGCGTACCTATTTCATTGATTTCTTGCAGATGATAGGTTTTGCTATAAGATTCCACATAGATTCGGTAATGATTGAGAGGGGCGTGAGAGGTGATGATGATGGCAGGCGACTATTATTTTCATGATGATAATAGTAAAAAACTACAAAAAAATGATAAACGTAAAATTCTTCAAATTCAAAGTTAAAAAGTTGAAGCTGGGTGATAAATGTATATAATCCTAACCATATCTACATATATATAGTCTAAATGATGCAGATTTAAAAATATATCCATCAGTAGATAATCTACAGATGATGAACGAAAATTTCCCAGGAAATGGCGTATTTCGACAAGGAATCAAACACTATTGGAGCGATATGCGCACGGCTGAGCAGCGACACCGCTGAGGTGCAGGGCGCCACCGGCTTGAGGATCGGCCTCATCCTGCAGGGGTTCAGCTCCGTGCTGGTCGGCTTCATCATGGCCGTCAGCTACAACTGGAAGCTCACGCTCGTTGCCACCGTCTTCATGCCTTTGGTATGTCTACTTCATGACAAATGGTCTCCTGATGATAAATATTAACCACCACAGAGGAATACTGAGATTTGTCAAAAAGTGATTCGCCCGTCATCATACAGCATACCCGATACTGACAATACCATGGGATCATAAGTGCTTATATCTTAATAAGATTTATCATACTGATTTGGGATTTTACCAGGTCATCGTAGTTCTCATCGTAAGCATGAAACAATTATACCAGGCGGTGTTATATTACATCCATATCCTTGCAGATGGTGGGCAGCATCTGGCTGGAAGGTATAATATCGCAGAAGTCCCAGGCTGACGAGCGAAGTGCGATGGAGTCAGCGACAGCCATCGCGAGCGAAGCTGTCGTTAGCATCAAGACTGTGCAAAGCCTAGGTCTGTATGAAAACTTCATAAAACTAAACATTGAGCTCAATAAAGAGGCCTACGTCCAGCAGTGGACGAGTGTTGGCTAATGATAATGAAATGCCTTCAGGAGCCCGAGCACGAAAAACTAATATAAATGTAAAATTAATATTTCATACAAATTTCATAGACGCGCATCGAGTTCGAATACATTTACGGTTATCAGAAATTTTCCTGCTCAGGCCGCTCATCTTGATCTGATATCTAGTGACAGGGCTTCGAGTTCGAAACCCAAGAAACAACTCATATAAATAATCACAAGTTTAAAAATTTAACGGACCGACTTCAAATCAGATCGTAACTAAATTTATATGGGACCACCTTTGAAATAAGCTTTATCGAACACAAAAATAATTTCGAATATCAGTCCATATTTAGCGGAGATATCGCGTAACATAAATAAAAAATTCCAACGAATTGAAGACCTCCTTTTCTTGAAGTTGGTCGAAAAATACAGAAGAATTGATTACCTCCTCTTTTGATAAGTCATGATGAAGTCGGTCCAAAATAAAAACCCTCAGGCGTGGAGAGGCTGTTCCTGCAGAAGTTCCAAGAGGCGCTGGTGGTAGCATCAGCTGCTGTCGCCAAGAAGACTAGGTGGCGAGGGCTGATCTTCGGCCTGGGGGTGTACGTCCCCTTCATGGCGTACTGCAGCGCCACTGTCTATGGTGCTGTGCTCGTCGCCTATGGGGAGATCGAGTACAAGGTGGTCATGCTGTAAGTATATTGTAATCGATTTATGGAAAGCTGAAGACTACTTCATTATGATCATGTGAATGCGTTTAGGCTGTAGTATAACGTAAACTTAAAGAGCCTATATCTACCTCAAAGGCCGGCAACGCATCCATGATTCCCCTGGTATTGTGGATGTTCATGGGCGGCGGTGATCACTTTACATCAGGTGACCCACTTGCTCGTTTGCCCCCTCTTCTATAAAAAAAAAAAATACTTGCAATGCAATTCGTATCGAAAAATATTCTCTATGCAAATCAACAGTGGGCGTGATGAAATATTTTCAAGTATATAGATATGAAAGGGGAGAGTATAGAGGTTGGGAAATGGGGGGGGTGAATTGGGCCACTAGAAATCCTACGCACCGAACGAAACGCGACAGCTTACACACACTTATGACACTTAACGCCGATTTGCTGTGAGACAGTGGTGTCAAACCGGTCGAGCCGGCTCATTCTTGCTGTAGATGTAACTGTCTACAGCGTGGCTCTACCACTAAAAAATACGAGATCTTGCTTCTCCGAATCGATAGCTTTCATTTCTCTACTACGAAATGATAAAGCCTTTGGACTAACTTCTGAGATTTTCCCCAAGAAAATAAAAGGTAACTACGACTAATGGTGGGCAGCGGCATTGCTATGGCTGTGCATTGCTGAAGTCCATGTTTCCATGGGTTGTCAATAAAGTAGTATATTTTTCTATTTGAAGTTCCAAGATCAATTTGTTTTGGTTCTTAGCGGCTCCCTTAAGTTCGGTTCGCTTACCATCCAACTAGAAAAATCTGTAGATTTGTCCCAAAATATTAGAATCTTTATTTTGTTGCATCAGCGTGAACGAGGCGATAATGTACGGCGCGTACATGTTGGGCCAGTCGTTGATATACGCTCCTAGCTTCAACTCGGCCAAGGCTTGCGGCGCCAGGATCGTCGCCCTCATCCAGCGGCAGCCCAGGATCCGCACCGAGGACGGCGTCAGGGACAAGAAGGATTGGGTACTATATACGAGGCTTTTTTATAGCAGAGACTGGCAAACGAGCAGATGGGTCACCTGATGGTAATTGATCTCCTTCGCCCATAAACACCCAAGACACAAAAAATCATGGAAAGAAGGAAATAGGGAAAGGGAGGGGGTTGTTAGAATTAGGCCACCGATCGAAATGCGAGAGCGAGCTGGCAGTTTACGTCGGGTTTCTGTGAGATAGTGGTATCAAACCGGTCGAGCCTGCCCATTCGTGCTGAAGACGTAATTATCTACAGCGTGGCTCTACCACTGAAACTTCTAGTAATTAAGTAGGATCTGGAAATCTTTCGGAACGGCCTATGTTCAGACGTCCTTTGGCTAATGATGATGAAATAGGATATGGTAGTGACGATGTGATGTCGTGCTCTAGACTCTACTGGCAAAGAACTTACACTGTAGAATCATGACATTCAAGATATCATATTTTATATTCAGGCAGATAAATATTGTTATTAGTATTTTATACAAAGACAGTCATCTTAATATTATTTGTATATAAAGGTATATTATAGAAGGCCCAGCTGCAGTTACTACTAACAATGCCAGGAGCTTAGTCGCAAACTACCATCAAGATAAAAGGGGTGGAGATTAAAAAGGAGAAAGGATATTTAGGCCTCTAGATTCTTAGTATCTAGAGGCCTAATTATCCAGTCTAGTGACTGCTATTTATCTCCACTATAGGTTTTCCAGGTATACTGCCTAGTAGAGATACTGAAAAGAAGAAACTAAAGCCTCAGCTCTGTGACATATTAAATTCTTAATAATGTAAGCTTGCCTATCACATTCTGGAACGAAAAAAAGATCGGCGACCATTTACTCTCTATTTACATCGTTACCAACTATACATTCCAACAGCCATGACAATTTTAACTAGGTTGCGTCTGGAAGCTTCAACCTCCGCGAGGTAGAGTTCTGCTACCCCACCCGTCCTCACCAGCGCGTGCTGAAGGGAATCGACTTGAAGGTGGAGGCTGGGAAGACAGTCGCCCTGGTGGGGTCTTCAGGCTGCGGCAAGTCCACCGTCCTGCAACTCCTGCAGAGGTTCTATGATCCTGAGGCTGGATACATTGTGAGTCTGATTTTTCCTTTTTCCCCCTCTGATGTAGGGTCGACGATGCATACATTATAAGCATGTTGCAGAAAGGATCAGATGTAGTTTTTACCGTCATCCGGAAAACACAGCCTGATCTGAGAATTTAACCCAGGACCTTCCGATCACCAGGCCATTAATTATGCTGATATTAAACCCAGGTGGCGATGTACTTTCATCATAAAAAGTTCTTAATTGTCAAAAAATCTACGTTTTCGACCGACTTCCAAAAAGAAGAAGGTCCTCAATTCGTCTTTTTTATGTATATTACGCGATATCTCCACCAAATGTGGACTGATTTTCCAAATTCTTTTATATTCGATAGAGCTTATTTCAAGGATGGTTCCATATAAATTTAGTCACGATCGGATTTGAAGTCGTTCTGTTCGGTTTTTAAACTTGTGATTGTTGGTTTTAATTATTTGATATATAATTTTCGGAGTAAACGCATCAAATCTGGCAACGCTAGATAACAGTTTCAGTAGCCCGAGCACGAAAAACTAATGTAAATGTATTCGAGGTCGCTGCGCACTGATGACGTTTGGTTAATATTTCATACAAATTTCATAGACGCGCATCGAGATCGAATACATTTACGGTTGACAGAAATTTTCCTGCTCAGGCCGCAGGTCTTGGAATTACCATGATTGTTACTTGCAAATTCACGTAACATTATACCAATGACTTTCCAGATTCTGTAACAACACTAATCTGTGTGTGCCATTGATAAGAAAAGTATCATAAGCAGCCGTAATTTCCTTTAATTACTATTATTACTCCCAAGCATACTCAGAGTATGCTCAGATGCTCTAGCACGAATAACTTTGACAATAGTATTCGAATCGACTTCGATGCACTTACGTCATATGTAATTTTTTTCGTATAACACAACCATCGACCATGGAATAATAGATTCATATGAAATTATTCCCAAAATCGCAATACCTCATACTACCACTACCTGAGTGAAATCTGAGGAAAATTTATTGAGTGAAATTCAAAAGACCCAATACCATAGACAACATTTATGCCAATGATACATACTTTCATTCACTAACTTATTTGCTAATGGCATCACGTTATTTTGCATTTTATAAGTACAATCTTCCAAAACTGATGTGTAAAAGCGTTCGCCCTGCATAATCATCCTTAACAGTTGGAAATTAGATCATCGATGGAAAAACCATTATATAAATAAATAAACTAAATAAACAAAGCCAAAAAGATTAACATCGGCTTATCCCAAATCTGCTGTTTACAAAGTATAACACGCAGATCAAACACATGTACCTAAACGACATACGTAATACAAAATATTGTATATTTTCATAGTTATTAACCCATCAAATTGTTCAAAATAGGTACTTTATTCAATCAGTTTTTATTGCTTATATTTTCTCCTATATATCAGCCTATTTCAGATTTATAGATACTGATTTGACTTTTTCCAAAAACTATGAATATTTTTGTCATCTCCATACATCAATATAATATACCCTAGATGCACAGTTCTTTGCAAATATCCTCCTAAAAAGTGGTCTCAGAAATAAAACAAAGAAAAAGATTACGAGTTCTAATTAAATCAACACAATTATAACCCTATGCACGTGTTATAAAGTACCTTTTTCGGCCGACTTCCCAAAAAGGAGGAGGTCCTCAATTTGTTAGTATTTTTTATTTTTATGTGTGTTACTCGATATCTCCGCCAAATGTGGACCGATTTTCAAAATTCTTTTTGTGTTCGATAGAGCTTATTCCAAGGGTGGTCCCATAAATGTCATGGTGGTCACGATCGGTACATTTGAAGTCGGTCAGTTAAGTTTTAAACTTGTGATTATAAACGAAATGATCAATCGTTCTTAAATTTGAATTTTGAAATTTAGAATTCTATCGGCGTCCGACTGTAGGCAAAAGGAGTGCTTAAGCACTCCTTGCATCTAGTACATAGACGTGTCCATATTTTAACTAGCAAACACTCGGTAAGAGGCTAAGGTGTCGATAGGAAAATACCTACCTTCTAAGATTAATCAGAAAGCTGACCATTGAAGAAGTCCTCACTATCAGAATCTGGTGTCCGTGTTCCAAATCGGTCGATACATTTTCTTGCCTGTTCTAGCGAACGAGCTTTCTGAACTGGCTGTAGAGTAAAATCAGCAGGTAACTCTTAACATTCGACTCAATTTCATTTAGTTACTTAAATTCCACCGAAATCTAGTTAAAAAGTGCGCTAATGTCGTGATTAGTCCCAGAACTTATCGAAGTCGAATCGAGTGCTCAGAGTTACCTTGCAGTTCGGATCCGATCTGAACTGATTTGATTCGATTTGATTCATACTGATTTTTTAAGTTTACGCGAATGTTATACATTGAAATAAAACTATTTTTACGGATTCTATCACATTTAATAACGGTAAACTTTTTAATTTTGTACAAATTTAAAATGAAGGTAGATATTGTAACACTAACATTCTTGGACAAATGACATCTCAGTCCAACCCGTACCACGAAGACTGCAAAGGAATAAAAATTAAAACCAAATCGTGATGTCCGATTTCGATTCGATTTTCTTGCCCGTTCTTCTCTGGCGAAACAGCCTTCCGAACAGGCGGTAGAGTTAAAATTTGACGGAATTTAAATAATATTTGAACATTTTATGGATTCAATAAATATTTTGATTTGATTTGATTCAGTTTTATTTGATCGTTGTAACGGGCAGGAGCTAGACAACCGCGACACTCGTTCATCGATGACGCTCCCCCGCTTGAGGCGCCAGCTAGGCGTGGTGCAGCAGGAGCCGGTGCTCTTCGACCGGACCCTCGCCGAGAACATCGCGTACGGAGACAATAACCGGAAGGTCACCATGCACGAGATCGTCAACGCCGCCAAGGCAGCCAATATACACAGCTTCATCGTCTCATTACCTAAGGTAGGTTGTATGATTCTTTCTTAATTTTCATTGAACATTTCTTATAAATAATTTAATTTCTTGGTGAAATAAATTATACACGTATGTTCTTCTTAGCTATAGAGCTTCATTATAAACAGTCATGTGTGACATGAATGGGCTACCTCAACCTGTTTCATACCATTGTGCCAAAAAACGTTGTAAAGTGACAATTCACTGTTGAGAGTGAAAAGCAATTAGATGACGAGATTGAATGAGATTCTTTGAGTAGTAGAGCCACGCTGTAGATAGTAACGTCTACAGCACGAATAGGCCGGTTCGACCGGTTTGATACCACTGTAAAACCGACGTAAAGTGGCAGCCTGATGTCACGTTTGGTTCAGTGAGTGAGATTTCCGGTGGCCCATCCCCCCTCCCGCCATATATTTGTTAGCTAGTCTCGGCTATAAAAAAAGATGCATTTAGGTAGTAAGTAATTTTCACCATGCCATAAACGTCCATACTACCAAAAGCACCACGGAGGAAAGGGCTAACCTTAAAAGAAGAGAGTAGAAATTGAGAAGAGGAGGGAGTTTTGAGCAGAACGAAACGCAATAGCGAACTCTCGGGTCAACAGTTTTATATGGCTCCAAACTGGTGGAGTCGGTCCATTCGTGGTGTATGTAGACTGCCTCTTAAAGAATAGTGGTGATAATCGGCCTTACTTCTAAAACAGCTCAGCTGAGCAAATGGCTAAGAATAGGCTGTCACTTTTTTCCTTCCACATCCTTTGAAAATAGAAGGGATAGGCTATTCTTTACCATTTGCTTGGTTAAACTGTTTTTATAAGTAAGGCCCAATATGAATGGTCCAGGGTTACGACACGAACCTTGGGTCCAGCGGTGCTCAGCTATCTGGAGGTCAGAAGCAGCGCGTGTGCATCGCTCGAGCCCTCATCAGGTCTCCGCGGCTCCTACTCCTCGACGAGGCCACTTCAGCACTCGACGCCAACAGCGAACGGGTCAGGGAATCTATATTAATACTATATAGAAATGTTTGTTGGTTGAATGTGCCAATATCAGTATTTTGAAAGCTACTTCTTGTCGAGGACAAATACTTATCAGGAAACAGAGTGCAATAAAAGAAGATTTTATAATAATTTATGGGGACGGAAGCCGCTTCCATCAGATCAATCTGTACATCTTTTGGAGAGGACCGTGTTCAGCAGTGGACGTCCTATGGCTGGTAATGATAATAGAATGATAAATCTAGTAATACATTTTATTCTACCAATTTCTGCCCCGAAGGTGTAAGTAAGGCCCCTAATTTCGGACACACATTTACAAAACTTACTATGTATAGTAATTGTTCGACTCTCGCCTCGACTGTGGACCGAGAGGTCCTGGGTTCGATTCCCAGGTCGGACAAAGCAAATTTTCTAATTTAATTTGCCTGGGACTGGAACCCTCAGAGGGGATTGACGTCAGGCAAGCAGCCGGACGTAAAACTCCCAATCCTTTCTGCAATATGCTTGAAAAAGTGTGTAGCGCCGACCCCACATTAAGGTGGGATAAGGGCAAAAAATCTAATCTGTATCTGCTAATATCTGGAATAAGTATTTTGAAAACTACTTTTAGTTTAGGAAAATACTTATCAGAAAACAGAATACAATATAACAAGGGTTTATATTATTTATGGGGGAAGACGATTTACCTGATTAGGAAGTCGCTTGATGCAGGCCGCTTCCAACAGGTCGACCTGGGGGGTTACCACCACCTCTTATAGCAATATTATCATAATCTTACTTCGTATTTCTTGTACGGGAATCGGTATAAGTAAGGTTATAATAATACTGCTATAAGAAGTGATGGAAACCCCCCTGGACATCTTAGTGGGAGGCCTATGTCCAGCAATGGACGTCCTACGGCTGATGATGTAATTATACCTCTAAATTAAATGCATTTTATTTTACCAAATTCTGCTACGATACACCTTCGAGTAATTCTCTATACGGCCCATAATTACGGTGAAACTTTTACAAAACTCACTACGTATATACTGATTTCTTAAGTTTACGCGAATATTATACATTGAATAAAAATAAAAAACCTAATCGTGATAGAATCCGTAAAAATAGTTTTATTTCACTACGTATAGTTATTGATGTAGTATTGTTTGTCCAGGCTGTATCGGAAGCGCTGGAGAAGGCTGCGAAGGGTCGCACTTGCATCACCATCGCTCACCGTCTCTCCACCATCAAGGATGCTGATCTCATCTGCGTCTTAGATAAAGGTCAGTTTTACAATATTCACCACCATCCAATAAAATAGTGTTATCATATAGCTGAAATACCGACGCCATCATTTTAAGAGATATAATTGACATGTAAAAGTGATATAAATTATCCTATTTGTAGAATAAATTATTGGAATTTGAGTTATTTCACAGCTTCAGTAGCGTAGTTGTATTGGGTGCGTGGTACGACTACCGTCCTGAGGTCTCGGGTTCGATCCCCGGCGAGAGCAGTGATTTTGGGTTTTTCTATTCAGTTTCCACGGAATTTCATGTATTTAATTATATGACGAAACAGTTCGTACTGTTCGTTATTAGTCTCTTTTGATCTATCATGATCTGGGTCAAGTTTGAGTCCTTGTGTCTCAACCACGAATTTTTTTGGTCATTTAGTCTGTTTTGATCTATCATCTGGGTCAAGTTTAAGTAATCTGTAGCTCAACCATTATTTTTTAGTCATTTCACGCTAGCGACTACGTAAAACAATTTCTATGAAAAACATCAATTCCCCCTTAACCGCTAGAGGCGCTTGAGTGTTTACTATAGAAATATTTTACGCAGTCGCTGGCGTGAAATGTTAAAAAACTAATGGTCGAGCTAAAGTCATGTAAATATGTGTGACTGTTGGGTGAATGTTCATCTCGTTGTAGGTAAAATCATGGAGCGAGGGACTCACGCAGAGCTGATCAGCCAAAAGGGCTTGTACTGGCGCATGTGCAAGGGCCAGAATATATCATAGGTCATAGACAATAGGTACAACGTAGTATACTCTATTTCAAATCACTTAATATCGATTTAACTACATTTGCCGTACAAATGCAAATCTAACTCCCACCAACAAAATGTTAAATATTGAAAAAGCAATTATTTAACTTAGAGATTGTATAACTGTGGCACGAGTAGGAATAATTTTGACAATCAAATTCGAATCGATCCCAATACGTGTATGAGATTTATATGAAATTTTAACCAAACATCATAAGCAGCTTGGTCATGAGTTTTTAGGCATTTCACGCTAGCGACTGCGTATAATATTTGTATGACAAACACCCGAACGCCTCTAGCGGTTACATGGGGAATTGACGTTTTTCGTACAAATTATTTTACGTTTTCGCTAGCGAGAAATGTCATAAAACTCATGATCGATCTACAGTGCACAGTGAGCTCGATACGATATGGGATATGCTAATAAAAAGTTGCTGTTGGTGCAACAGTTTGACCGTCACGATGTATTTTTGAACCGCAAATGTATTTGGAATCGCCATTTTGATTTGAGAGGGTACCCGTAGCTTCTGACAATACTCCGTAAGTAATAAGTAGTAAGTATTTAGTAGTAAAAAAATGGTTTCAAATAAATGCAACTATGTAGTATTAATGTAGTTTTATTTAGCCTCTATTGCTTCCATAGTTAATTAGGCTTCCTGATAATCCTTATATTCCATATATTCCTATATGGCGCTAGGCTCGCCTCCTATCACATCTGGGACTGAACTAAGTTCGGCGAAATGTGGGTGTTCTAGTTCGCTAGTGCGCCTCTGCCTACCCCTTCGAGGATGCAGGCGTGAGCTTATGTTTATGTTTGATAATCCTCTATGGTCCAGAACAGTGCTCGAAATCGACTTCTTTACGAGAAGTAGAATATTTTTTACGAGAGGGAACGCTTCTCCCACTGTGTTCCTGAATTTATGAAACGCTACTTTTATGAAACGGAACGGTTGTGACACGAAACGGAACGTCGTTCCCACGCGTTCTCGTCCATTTCAAGCAATGGTTCAGAGTCATGGACGATCAGAATAACAAAACAGGAACAGATAGAAACTTTTGAGATGTGGTGTTAGCGAAGAATGTTTTCCAACCCCCTTTCTTTAAATTCAACCAGTCTATGGGCAAAGAAGGTGACTTACATTCGGGTGACCCACTTGCTCGATTGCAAGTTGCGACTTCGCCCCATGCCTACAGTCAGCCAGTATAGTACAATACAAGATTGATGTAAGTTTTATAATGCGCATGCGCAGATTAGTGTGTGCTAAGGAAATTGTATCAGATTATAGAACTCCGCGCATGTTTACTTTTCCTTGCTATTTTGTTTGTTAACCACGATAACCATGTGGAAACTTGATGTATTCATTAATGGCTTAAAATATCATAGTCACCATGACTAGGTACTACGTTATGATATCTTTATACTGGCGCTTAGTACGAGTTTTGATAGTTTGCAAAAATTATGGTAGTTTTCGTTGCCTCTTTACATTTGCCTACCACCACCAACGCCAGCACTACCAGCTACTATCACCAGATACTATCATCTAGATTAGCGGTCGGCAACACGTGGCCCGCGGGCCGCATGCGGCCCGTGAAATTCTATTTGCAGCCCGTGAAGTCCTATTTGCAGCCCGTGATTGTTTTGTAAATTAGTCATAAATATCTAAAATGTTATAGATTATACCTCTATAGATAGAAAATATGAGGTGAGGCCCGTCTTTACTGTATATTTCCACCTTGCGGCCCCTGCCTACCAAAAGGTTGCCGACCACTAATCTAGATTATTATCATCTCTGTAAAAAAAACAGAGTTCAGGGGGATTACCACCACCCCTTATAGCAGTATTATTATAATTTTACTTGTAAATATTCCCATACAAAACAAACGAAGAACGATTATAATAATACTGCTATAAGAGGTCGTGGTAACCCTGCTGGGCTCTGGCAGTTTATGGCACTTAGCAACGGGCAAAATTAATTTTCCATAATTTCTCATTCGAAAAAAATAAAACAATAAGGCTTAAATTGTATCAAGTGTTTTTTTATTATTTAATTCTAAATGTGCGATAATTATCCCGCAGGTTTTTAGTTATTTGTAACCTCAGCAAGTGTGAACCGTTTTTCTAGATTATTTTCATGTTCGATAGAGTTTACTCCAATTATGGTTCCATATTTTGGACAAAATATAATGAATATTAGGATCGGTTTTTAAATTTCTATACTTATAAAAGTTAATAGATAGTAGGGTCTAATATACATAATCTACTATATAAAAATAAGTTGGGTTTTCCTTCCTGACGCTATAACTCCAGAACGCACGAACCGATTTCCACGGTTTTGCATTCGTTGGAAAGGTCTCGGGCTCCGTGAGGTTTAAAGCAAAGAAAATTCAGGAAAAAATTCAACAGGAAAGCGGGAAAAACTTTTTCACATACAGCGCCATCTCTGATACATAGCATGTACTACAAACCAATATTTTAAGTAGATGGCGCCGGTGCGTGAAAAAAGATTTTCCAGATATTAGAGATTTCACAGACGGGGTGACAATCGAGCAGACAGATGGGGTGACCGACTGGGTGACAGACGGGTGCAGACAGGTGTCAGACTGGGTGACACACGGGTGACAGACTGGGTGACAGACGGGTGACAGACGGGGTGACTGTCGGGGTGACCGACGGGGTGATGGACGGGGTGACTGACGGGGTAACTGACGGGGTGATGGACGGGGTAACTGACGAGGGTACTGACTGGGTGACTGACGGGGTGACTGACGAAAACGGACCAAAGTAGATCATCTCATTACCTCCTTTAGAATTATTGGATTATAGGTGCCTACAACTTATTCTTTCAACCCTCTCTCTCCTACGCAGACGAAGTTGCGCGGGTCAGCTAGTTTGGTTTAAAATTGCAATATTGTTATGAAATGGTAATACAAAACAAAATGTCTTAACGCGCACTCTACACGAATTGCACAATTATATAAAACGAATGATTCATCATACTAAGAAGTTAACTTATGTACTTAATCATTGAAACCACGAGCAGTTAATTGCATTAACTGAAATAAAATAAATATAATTTCAAACTGTGGGATCCTTGTGACGTCAGATTCTTATTTTCCTGAAAGTGACATATTGCGCAATCCTTGTTACAAATGTATTGGATTTTTCCATATCAGCCCGGAGTCTGGAATTTGTGCCCGATATGGCGATAGGCTCGCCTCCTATCACATCTGGGACGGAACTAAGCTCGGCGAATTGTGGGTGTTCTAGTTCGCTAGTGGGTTTTTGCCTACCCATTCGGGGATACAGGCGTGAGCTTATGTTATGTTTTGTTTCAAAACCTTGGAAAAAATATACGAATGACTGTGGGATGAGTGGCATAAGGTGTAAAAATGTCAAGTCCAAATTACGAAGTTAGTACTTTTAACTTTCGACTCAAACGCGATATGCTTTCATGATATTTGTATTTTTTTATAGCAAAAACTGGTAAACGAGCAGCAGCCTGAGCAGGAAAATTTCTGACGACCGTAAATGTATTCGTGCTCGATGCGAACTAATGTAAACTCGCTGCGCACTGATGACATTTGATTAACATTTCATAGACGCGCATCGGTTGTCAGAAATTTTCCTGCTCAGACCGCTGGTGTGTCACCTGATGGTAAGTGATCCCCACCGCCCATAGACACCCAAGAAAAAGAATCAAGGGTGTGTTGCCTACTCAAAAAGAGGCGAATAGGCAATGAGAAAGTGAGGGGGGAATTGGGCCACCAGAAATCTCACTCATCAAACGAAACTCAACAACGAGCTGCCACTTTACGTCGGTTTTCTGTGAGACTGTGGTATCAAACTGGTCGAGCCAGCCCATTCGTGCTATAGACGTCACTATTTAGAGCGTGGTTCTACCACTCAAAAATATAATAGTATTGTAATAATAGTTTTGGTGGACTAATGGGTAGAAAATCAATAGGCAGATTTCGTCGAAATCTAAAGGGACCTAACCATCAACCTAATAAACCACACAATTTGATTTTAATTATCAGATTCGCATACATTTTATATCATAGATGTATCAGTCGACTAACAGCCTCCGTGGCGCTACGGGCGAGTAGCCGGCTGTAAAGCGAGAGGCCGCGGGTTCAATTCCCGCACCGGGACAAATGTTTGTATGGCCTACAGATATTTGTTTTGGGTCTGGGTGTTGTGAAACCGAAAGTCTCTCGTAATTCCTGATACCCACGACACAAGACTCGATCTTAGTGTGGGGTCAGGACTATGTATGTGACTGTTGGGTGTTATTTATTTATTCTTTACTAACGCTATGTTTATATATCATTACATTACGCTATTTATCATTAACTTCTCCGCGTATGATGTACCATTGAAAGATTGACAATACCAATCCTTCTTTATTGGAGTCCGCCGCATCTCAATTTTGAATCTTACTGCACAAATAATAGAGTAGTACTGAAAGGATGCTTCTACATAAGAGAGCTCTAACTACGTAACAAGATTTAGCTTGTGTAAATATAAATTACGGAATGATAACACGTCGGATACATAATATATAAACTGTAGTATTTAGTCTCTTATGATTGATACACGTGTTGGGTTCCGTCTGAAATATTCTGGAGTTCAATATCCCACGAGTCTGCGAGAGTCACGCACGCCTTTTCACTTAGTTGGCCCTGGAAAAGGAGGTGATAAAATGGGTGCCAAAAAACAAAAATCTGTGTAAGTATTTTTATTCATTATTCGCAAAGCGATTTTGTGGCGATTTTTTTTTTTATTAATAAATTGCATTTTTTTTGTGCTCATTGGTGCAATATTTATAATAGAATATTTATATTTCAAAATTAAATAGCTGCTTTAACAATATAAGCAATACATAGATGTAATACTGCTTGATACGTTTTGCAACTGTAAAATACTAGTAAATACTATTAGTTGTTATGAAGTAACTAGTACAAAAATTTGCCTGATATGATACCGATGCTTATAATTATGTGTTAAAATACATTCAACAACCTAAACACCGTAATTAATAAATTAAGTTATAGCGATGTATTAGTGATAATACGCGTTTGATTTGTAAATCAACTATAATCGCAAAAGCTTGCAGAATATTATGTAAATAATCACAAGTTTAAAAACTTAACTGACCGACTTCCAATTTACCACTCTTGAAATAAGTGACCACCCTTGAAATAAGCTCTATCGAACACAAAAAGAATTTTTAAAATCGGTCCGAAGATATCGAGTAACATAATTAAAAAAAGTCGCCGAATTGAGGACCTCCTCCTTTTTGGGAAATCGGCCGAAAATATAACTATGATATAATAATGTTTAACTTTCCTCGCTATATGAATTTTCCCAGTCTTAAAATATACAATATTGAATACAAGTTGGAGGTTATGTAATCGGAAATCCTCCATTTCATGGGTGTATTAAGAAAAAGTACCTAAGTACTAGAATCTAACAAAAGTTTTATTACATACATACATACATACATAATATCACGCCTGTATCCCATAGGGGTAGGCAGAGACTATGGATTTCCACTTCGCCCGATTCTGACACACTACTTTCGCTTCATCTACTTTCATCAATCTCTTCATACATTCGCGTCGGTTAAGTTTTATTAACTCAAAGTAAATATTATACATTGAAATAAAACTATTTTTGCGAATTCTATCACGATTAGGTTTTAATATTTATTAAATATTAAAACCATCGTGATAGAATTCGTAAAAATAGTTTTATTTCAACTCAAAGTAAGTTCAGCTTGAAAATAATTCAATGTACGTCGTTCACATGTTCCATCTGTTACAGAGCAAGTGAAGACGTCGTCGATTCCAATATCTCATATTTTCAAATTGTAAGTACAAAACATTTTGGTACGAATCGTCAAGAGAAATGTCGCATGTCCGGAACCATTCCTTAGGCGCGAGCCGTAGCTCGACCATGAGATTTTTTTGACATTTCGCGCTAGCGACTATGTAAAGTAATTTGTGTGAAAAATGCCAATTCCCAAACTCATAGTCCAGCTACAGGAATATTTTTGACAAACGAGTCCGAATCGAGCTTGATGTGCGTCTATGATATTTGTATGAAATATTAACTAAATGTCATCAGTGCGTAGCGAAGTGGATACCAATTTTCAAAATTATTCCTGCTCGGGCCATTGAAAGACTATGAGCATTGAGCATGCACCACTGACTTTTCTATAGATGTTAAATGGGTGTTTATTGTGAATTTTTATCACTTGCTGAAGTTATAATGGTGTAGGAAAACATCGTGAGGAAACCTGAGAATTCTCCCATAAGAATTTCGAAGCTATATGAAGTCTACCAACCCGCATTTAATGCGGGCATAATATGTCCTTAATAAAGGAAATACGTATCTTTCTCGCTCATTAGTAAAAGAGGTCCCTGCCCAGCAGTGGAACAGTGATATTACAGACTATCGCTCGCTCCACCATGACTTTTTTGACATTTCACACTACAGACTACATAAAATATTTTGTATGACTAACACCGATCGCCTTAATGTTATTCATACAAATTATTTTACGCAATCGCTAACGAGACATGTCAAAACTCATGGATGAGCTACTGATATTATCATATATTATACAGTATCGCTACGCGTCATGGGTGGAGTTGTCGGCGACGGTGTTGGGGGTGTTGTTCGGCTTGCTGAGTGGCGGCGGCGTGTGCTACAACATCGTGCATATTGGAGAACTCAGCACAGCGTTTGTAGAGAGGACCACCTTCCAGAACCATGTCTCCACGTATTTACCACTCACCACCTTCTTCGGCGGCGGACGGAGACTGTTAGTATACCTACTTTATTGTACAGGAGTTAACATAACAGTGGGCTTAGCCAAGTGGCTTATGCGCTAGTCGAATATAATATTATGTAAATAACCACAAGTTTAAAAACTTAACTGACCCACTTCCAATTTACCACCCTTGAAATAAGGGACCACCCTTGAAATTAACAGCCACAGACCTTGACAGTCTCCGTGGCGCAGCGGGCGAATAGCCGGCTGTGAAGCGAGAGGCCGCGGGTTCGATCCCCGCACCGAGACAAATGTTTGTATGGCCTACATATATTTGTTTCGGGTCTGGGTGTTGAGACCGAAAGTCTCTCGTAGTTCCTGATGCCCACGACACAAGACTAGTACATTAGTTTGGGGTCAGGACTATGTCTGTGACTGTTGGGTGTTATTTATTATTATTTATAATAATCGAATAGAATAAATGTATGGGAATGACATATGTACTCTTAGCTCATTCCCATACATTTACTATTATAATCGGCTAGCGCATAAGCCACTTGGCTAAGCCCGCAGGTCGACTATCGGAAGCAGGTATAACTCAATACTCTCTATTTTTTTACGATTTTCCCTAACGACTACGTAAAATATTTTTTATGAAAACGTCAGTTCCCCACGTAAACGCTAGAGGCGTTCGGGTTTTAGTCATACTAATATTTTAGGTACTACAAATGTAAAATTTTTTCATGGTCGAACTATGCTCAACTTCGCTAGTATATATATGTAGCTCAACCATGAGTTTGTTACACGTATATACGCTAGCGAGGACGTAAAATATTTGTATGGAAAACGTCAGTCCCCGCGTAACCGCTAGAGGCGTTCGGGTGTTTGTCATACAAATATTTTACGGAGTCGCTAGCGTGCATTTTATTGCATTAGCATTTGCATTACATTTGCATTAGCAAAAAAGACTCAATCCAAGCCGTGACCACGAAGACTGCAAAGACTTCGAAACGTCAGGAATAAAAATTAAAACCAAATCGTGATAGAATCCGTAAAAATAGTTTTATTTCAATGAATAGCATTCGCGTAAACTTAAGAAATCAGTATAAAAACTCCTGGTTGGCCTACAAGTCTGTCAGTGATTCTGTGATTCATAAAGTTGGCTGTTCATACCATTACCGGCATGAGGCACCATAGAACAATACGTTACGTGAGAAGCACATACTTGACCGAATTGGAAGTACCCAACGACGAAAGAAAAATACTCGTATATGGAGTAGAAATTCGTAATAAGGAATGTTTACAAATATTTCCTTTTTATTTAGACTGAAGGCTCTAGTATAATTACAACGATTAAATGTAATATATTCTGTATAAAGGAATTTTATACAAATTCAAAAACATAAGATAAGGTCACCCCTGTATCCCCGAAGGGGTAGGCGACGCACTAGCGAACTAGAACACCCACATTTCGCCGAGCTTAGTTCCGTCCCAGATGTGATAGGGGGCGAGCCTATCGCCTTATCGGGCACAAATTCCAGACTCCATGCTGATATGGAAAAATCCAATATCACTTTGGCCGACCCGAGGATCGAACCCGAGACCTCAGGACGGCATACCGAAATACAACCACGCCACCGAGGCAATCAATGAATTGAAATTTATTTATCTATCTCGACTCTCGAAGTCTCGACTAAGATTTTATTGAATGTAAAACGTTATCTTGTAATCAAGAGATTGTTCCTAACAAAGACTGTTTTATTGGCCTTCTTACTAACAGTCTGCAGTTTGTACACATACTTGTTTGTTTACTGAAGTTAGAGTCGTTGCACGTGGAGTGATATAATCACAAGTTTAAAAACTTAGCAGACCTACTTCAAATCCGATCGTGACCAAATTTATATGGGACCACCCTTGAAATAAGCTCTATCGAACATAAAATTTGAAAATCGGACCATATTTGTGTGGAGACATCGTAACATACATAAAAAAATACAGATAAATTGAGGACCTCCTCCTTTTTGGAAGTCGGCCGGAAAGATATGAAAGAGACGACATCTAATAACGCACTATGTTTCGACAGCCTCCGTTGCGCAGCGGGCGAGTAGCCGGCTGTGAAACGAGAGGCCGCGGGTTCGAACCCCGCACCGAGACAAATGTTTGTATGGCGCACAGATATATGTTTCGGGTCTGGGTTTTGTGACCGTGCGCCTCTCATAGTTCCTGATACTCACGACGCAAGATTCGATCTAATGTGTGACCAGGACTATGTGGACATAGTAACATTGGAGGGGCAGGGTAGAGGTAGGTAATAACGACCTACAACACCCACTTTCGCTGAGCTTAGTTCCATCCTAATTAATCTGTGGTTCCATCCCAGATGTGATAGGGGGCGAACCTATCGCCATGAGTGTAGTTATTTTATTAAATTTTTATTTTTATTTACCGCTATTCTGCAAGAACTTTTATGTAATTGGACCTCACGAACGTAAAAAAAGATAGACGAAGCGCTAGGAACGTTGAAAGTGAAGCAGGGTTTTTGGCCCATTCTGAAAACTTCACTTCCATTGTTCCTAACGCTCCGTCCATCTTTTTTTGTACGTCCGTGCTCGATATCTGAATCCGCTGTGAGATATCAAGTTACATGCCGAGTGAGCGATGTTATTTCACTCACGAAGCTCGATAACGAGATTAACTTTTTACAGAATAGTGCTGCAGGCCTGCAAGTGCCAATGCTGTAATTAGATACTTGTCTAATATTTTTTAATTAAATTTATACGAAATTTACGCCCTCTAAAATATAGAACAGAAAGAAATATTGAAATATTCTCGAAAATAAAAAAGTTATAAGCCTTTGAAGTTTAGTGTAACCTTCAACCTGCGGAATAGAGAAGTATACCTCTAAGTATAATCGCGTCACGGTCATAACGGTGCGTACGTTGGAAAGGGATAGTAATATATCTCCATTAAACCCCCACTCTTGCTCATTGCAGAATTTACAATATGAATTACTGCCTCATTTTTCAACCAATTTCGATGCGGTTTTTTTTCGTTTTATTTGCTATTACATATAAAATAAAACATATATAAAATAAGTACCCAATTGGGTACTTGACTATTTTTTAAAGTAAACAGGGCTATTTATTAGTTTATCCTAAACATGTAAAAAAATATTTCGTAATTTATTTTCATATATTTAGTTAAAAAAAGCAAAAATTTATATGTTTTAATTTAGTTTTAATTTAGTTTTCCGCCAAAACGCTGTCTTTTAACTGTAGCTACGGGTGATGTCATTGTTTCGTGCCACAGATACAAAATCGCGTTTAAAAAATATATTGAGGAAATAACATTTATGATTTCAAACTAAAAAAAAACGGTCAGATATTTCGTCGATCAGATATCGATCGTCGAGCACATCCGCGTTGAAATTAAGTTGAGATTTAAATAAAAATACGAAAAAAAGAACCAAATGACCTGGCAGTATGACTTTGAATCCAAGGTCTTAGGTCCTTGTGGAGCAAATAAACAAGAAAAATGAGTAATCTGACATCATGCATCGTGATTGGTGTTTACCGTCACGTGACGCACAGATAAAAAATTAAGTATTTAAATTACTAAAATAGAATTATCCTTGGAGTATTTTTAATAAATCCTTATTGCATACGTTATTTAGATGATAAATCTATGTTCCTACAAAAATTAATTGATATTGGTTACTATAGTCAAGTACACAATTGTGTCAGGTACAACGCATCTCACGAAGAGAACATGGCCGCGCTGCTGGAAGACGCCACGGCGATGGCGTACGGCATGCTGTCCAGCCTCAGCTTGGCCATCTTCTGCAACATCGTCTCCGTTGCTCTCATCAGCTGGAGCGCGCTCAAACAGGTACCTATATTACCTTCTTCTAGTGATGTGGATAATCGATTATTTATCATGATTGATTATTCTATCAAGATGTATTATTATATTATTAATCAACCGGGATGGTTGATTCTCACTTAGGGAGGCCTACGTTCAGCAATGGACAGGGATAGGCTGAAATAATAATTGAGTAACCGATTAATCAATCACCTCTTTAAAAGTAATTGAATAATCGATTTTGCCCCACATCACTACTAGTGATGTGGATAATCGATTATTTAATATAATAGGCTAACATAATAGAAGAAGGCTTCTTCTATCAACTGTCTTTATACTCCAGCAGCCCAATCTCGATTTATACCGCTCATTCCTATCTTTAAATCAAGATTTGGGATAAATAGATTTATCGCGGAGCTGTAAGTAGTCCTACAACTCATAAACATAGATTAAAGCTTCCTTTAACCGCTGTTTAAATCTAATCGTATCTCGTAAAGACAATTAATCGTTATATTTACTCTTATTTACTGTAGGTTAAAATATTTATCGTATAGAGTAATAACACTTCTAGGCTTATCTAATATTCGTTGTCCTGCATTGTGATATACCTTTCTGGTTCTAATAGATAATGTACAAATCATGCTAACGGGATGTCGGACATATTGTACCCTACAGCCTCCGTAGTGCAGGCGGTGAATGGCCGGCTGTAAGAATTGATAGGCCGCGGGTTCCATTTCCGCACTGAGACAAATGTTTGTTTTGGGTTTGGGTATTATGAGACCGAAAGTTTCTAGTAGTTTCCATACCAATACAGTTAGACATAATGTGGGGTCAGGAATATGTGTATGACTGGTGTATGATAGTATTATTTATTACAAGCTGGTCGCAGGACGTCGCTGGATGCAGGTCGCTTCCAACAGGTCGATGTGTAAATCTTTGGGCGAGGCCTATGTCCAGCAGTGGACGTCCTGTGGTTGGTGATGATGATAATTATTAGCTGTTGCTTGCGATTTACGTATATATCCCACGATAACTGTACATTTTCCTAGAATAAAGAGTAGCACGCTGATAATGTAGATTTCCATATGTGAAAGATTTGTTAAATTTAAAAATATGTGTCTAATATTTTCCACAGATAACACGAATACGATTAAAATTTCTAAAATCGGTTCTTCGACAAGACATGAGCTGGTACGACACAAATTCCGAGTTCAACTTAGCTTCCAAAATGTCGGAGTAAGTTTTCAATATTTATAGCATCGATATATTATTTACCTAGATGCACAGTTGACGCTCGGAAAATGGGACAGCAAAGAAGTGCTTAAGCACTCGTTTTGCATACAGTCGGACGTCGATAGAATTCTAATCTTCAAAATTCAAATTAAAGAACGCTTACTCATTTTGTTTAAAAACCTACTTTATAACATGTGCTTAGGGTTATATTTGTGTTGATTTCATTACAACTTGTGATCGTTTTCTTTGTTTAATCCTGAGACCACTTTTTAAGAGGATATTTGCAAAGAACTGTGCATCTAGGATAGCGGTCGGCAACACGTGGCCCGCGGGCCGCGGCCCGTGAAATCATATTTGCAGCCCGTGAAGTCCTATTTGCAGCCCGTGATTGTTTTGTAAATTAGTCATAACTATCTAAAATGTTATAGATTATACCTCTATAGATAGAAAATATGAGGTGAGGCCCGTCTTTACTGTAATTTTCCACCTTGCGGCCCCTACCTGCCAAAAGGTTGCCGACCACTAATCTAGGGTATATTATAGTGATGTCTTTTCATTATTAAAATATGCAACTGAAGCTCAACGATAGTCTTGAAGAATAATTATGTTAACACTAGGGACTTGATGAAGATTAAAGAGGGTATGGGTGAGAAGCTAGCCGTGGTCTCGAACCTCGTGGGCACTTCTGTCCTCTGCATCTGTACTTCGTTCCCCCTGGGCTGGCAGCTGACGTTGGCTTGCCTCACAGTCATGCCCTTCTCCATAGCGGCCGCTGTTTACTTATCCAACGTAAGTATTTCAATATATTTTTAGGCCAACCATGAGTTTTTTTGACTCCGTAAAATATTTGTACGAAAAACACCCGAACGCCTCGCGGTTACGTTTACGCGGGGAACTGACGGTTTTCATACAAATTATTTTACGTATTCGCTAGAGTGAAATGTCAAAAAAACTCATGCTCGAGCTATTTGTTTGTTTTATTTCCTGTATGCCTGCCTCGGTGGCGTGGTTATATTTCGGTACGTCTACCTGAGGTCTCGTGTTCGATCCCCTGGTTGGGCAAAGTAATAATGGATTTTCTATATTATCCCGGATTCTGGAATTTGTGCCCAATATGGCGACAAGCTCGCCCCCTATCACATCGGGAAGGAACTAAGCTCGGCAAAATGTAGGTGTTCTAGTTCGCTAGAAAGCCCCTGCCTACCCCTTCGGGGATACAGGCGTGAGCTTATGTTATGTGTTTCATTTTTGGCATTTGTTATAAATATAAACTATCCTACTTGTATAAATTATAACAGTCACATTTCACCGATCTCATTTCCGTTCTAGATGTGATAGGCGGATCTATCGCCTATGGAGACGAAACTAAGCTCGGCGAAATGTGGGTATTTTAGTTCACTAGTGCGTCTTTAGATATCCCTTCGGCGATACAGGCGTGAGCTTATGTTATGATATGAAGAGAAAATATTAACCAAACGTCATCAGTGCGCAGCGAACTCGAATACATTTACATTTACATTAGTTTTTCGTGCTCGGGCTACTGGAAGCAATAATATAGTGTATAATATAGCAATAATAAGTGTTACTTAATTATTTGTAACCCCTTGGCAATCTTAACTAAATACAATAACGTTTCATGTTCAACTGAAACTTTCATTCATTTTCAGTATCAAACTAAATCATCGATTCGTGAAATGGAGTCGTACAGTCAAGCTGGCAAGCAAGCTGAAGAGATATTGAAATCAGTGAGGACGGTCGTCGCCTTCGGCGGTGAAAGTAAAGAAGTTGACAGGTAAGTACTGTCTAACGGGAATAACTTTCGAATATGTATTCGAATGCTGTTGGAAGCTAGAAAGGTTAAGTGTGCAGCTCGAATCGAATGTCTTCGAAGTTTATTCTTGGAAGACTTATAAGCAGGGTACCACACTATTCATCATGATTTTGTTGTTCACGAATTTGCCTTCAAATGCTCGCCACCCCAATCACTCAAGATTATTTTTTATAATTTTATCATCATCAGCCACAGGATGTCTACTGCTGAACATGACCTCCCCCAAATATTTCCAGATCGACCTATCTCCAGCGACTTCTTGTGCCCTTTATCAGGTCGTCTGTCCAACTTGGAGAAGTGGCTTATAAATAATCACAAGTTTAAAAAAATTAAACTGACCGACTTCCAATTTACTGATCGTGACCAAATTTATATGGGACCACCTTTGAAATAAGCTCTATCGAACACAAAGAATTTTGAAAATCGGTCTACATTTGGCGGAGATATCGAGTAACATACAAAAAAAACAGACGAATTGAGGACCTCCTCCTTTTGTTGAAATCGGTCGAAAACTATCACAAGTTTTCCGACATAAATTTTAAACCAAAAGCAAGTAACTATTCGTAGTTAAGTCTATTGAATGACTTATCTCTTATCTTAATAACATCTTCATCATTATATAATGCGTTTTCCGAAAGAATATTACACATAACAATATTATTACAAACAAATACAGCTTGCCTATACTAATAGAGATATATTTTTTTTGCCGACTTCCAAAAAGGACAAGGTCCTCAATTCGTTTGCATTTTTTATGTACGTTACGCGATATCTCCGCCAAATGTGGACCGATTTTCAAAATTATTTTTGTTATTTCGGGTAGTCCCATATAAATTTGGTCGCGATCGGATTAAATTGGAAGGCGGTAAGTCAACAATTGTTGTATTTCTGTTTGTAGTAGCCAATAACATAGGGTACTTTTTATTAGTACCGTTAGGATATCCACGTGAACGAAGTCGCGAAGAAACTAGTGCCAAATACATACAAATCTTTGTTCCTAATAATTTCCTTGATATACGTCTCGCATCTTAATAATCGTCGCACAATACTCATAAATAGTTGATAAGGATAACGTTATCCGTCTGCTAATAGTGGCTCGTTTATATCGTTTCGTAACAGACAATAATCATAAAATCCTAACTTCAGACTTAGTTTTCCGAGTTGGGCATTTGCTGTTCCGTGCAAGATCTTATTTTTCCTTTCTATCATTTTATTAGAAATGAGGCTCGAAAATGTGATGTAATAATAATACCTATATTAATATCAGCCCTGTAATATTACTGTCCTACTGCTGGGCATGGGCCTTTTCTCTCAAGGAGAGGGTTTAGGCCCTAGTCTACCACGCTGGCCTAATGCGGATTGGTAGACGACCTTCACATGGAGGTTAGAGTTATCAAGACTATTTTTTATAGCACAGTCTTCGTGGCATGTCAGACAAGTAGTCGTCTATGAAACAAGAGGCTGCGGGATTGATTCCCGCACCGAGACAAATGTTTATGTGGCCCGCAGATATTTGTCTCGGGTCTGGGTGTTGACAGATAAGAGTTGTATCTTAGTGTAGGGTCGGGACTATGTGTGTGATTGTTGGGTGTATTTATTTTCCGCACCGGGACAAATGTACCTACCTAATGTTACCTACCACATACGGGTTAGTCCTGACAATAGTTAACATTGAAGCCGCGTCTCCTGTACGTGTTTTTCTCAAAACAAAACACAAAAACACCTACACAAAACAATTATTTTCGTTGTTTCCTGCTGTACCATTGACAAAACCGAGTAGCGAAACCATGTTTTGTAAAGGTTTGTGTAATGTTTTAGTGCGGGAGACGTGCCTTAAATAAAAAAAAACATAATGGGGCTTGCGGCATGACTTGATGACGGGTATGGGGGTATCCCTGTATCTGCATCGGTCATCCGCCTGTCTTGTCGCAAGCCCCTCGATTTGCTTCATCCCTCTTCGGTTTTGGAGTGTAATGAAGCATAAATAGGCCGGCATGATTCTGGCGACCACTGATAAACTCATCGTTTGTCTGTGATCGCTAGTTTTTTTGGACTGCACTATGCTTACCATCAGGTGCAGTGTAGTCACTTTACCGTGCCCAAAAAAAAAACACTAAAAATCACTTACCCAAAACAAGGTTTTTAATTGTCTCCAGCTCATTGAACAATGGATCATAGTCAAATAATTTTAGCAATACCATGTTTAGTGCGTGTTTTGCATGTTTTGTGTTATGCCAGTTCTTAGTTGGATTGCCTTTTGTAGGAACATTCATAGCAGTTAATGCTTCATCAGCCTTACAAACATTTTACTTCTTATACATTTGGCAAATATATATTTCGTTATTTTATTTGACTTTTAAAATTTACCCCATATGATTAAGTTATAAATACATAAAATATTAGGTATGTCTATTCATGTATTCATTAATCACCTTCAAATTTGCAATGCCTGACAAAGGCTACTGAGTATAAGCACATAGTATAAATAATGCCTCGGTGGTGTAGTTGTATTTCGGTATGACTACCGTCCTGAGGTCTCGGGTTCTATCCCCGGGTCGGGCAAGGTGATATTGGATTTTTCTGTCAGCCCGGAGTCTGGAATTTGTGCCTGATATGGCGATAGGCTCGCCCCCTATCACATCTGGGACGGAAATAAGCTCGGCGAAATGTGGGTGTTCTAGTTCGCTAGTGCACCTCTGCCTACCCCTTCGGGGATACAGGCGTGAGCTTATGTTATGTTATAAGAAAAGAGCCTATATCTACTTCAAAGGCAGGCAACGCATCCATGATTCCCCTGGTATTGTGGATGGTTATGGGCAGCGGTGATCACTTAACATCAGGTGATCCACTTGCTTGCTCGTTTGCCCCCTCTTCTATAATATATATATATATATATATATATATATATATATATATATATATATATATATATATATAAAAATTATGACCAAATTGTACACTTGGTATGCAAATAAAACTATGACTCTGACTATGACAACTGATTGTATTTGCATCAGGTATAGGGACCTTCTGCTGCCAGCGGAGCGGTACGGCCGCAAGCGAGGCTTGTACACAGGACTCGGCAACGGGTTCAACTGGCTCCTCACATACTCGCTGAACGCGATCGGACTCATGTACGGCACCAGGCTCGTCCTCATGGACCTCGACAAACCTGACGAGGACAGGAAATACGTCACTGGCATCGTCTTCTCCGTTCGTATTACTACATTTACTTCTAGTCATTTTTTTTATTTAGATTAGTATACTACAGGTTGGTCTAGATAATTTTTATAGCAGAGACTAGCAAACGAGCAGATGGATCACCTGATGATAAGTAATCTCCGTCGCCCATAGGATACCCAAGACACAAAGAATCATGAGTGCGTTACCAACCTAAAAGGAGGGAATGGAAGAGGATGGAAAACGATTGGTCAAGGTAGGGGGGAAATGGGCCACCGGAAATCTCACTCACCGAACGAAACGCGACAGCAAGCTGACACTTTACGTCGGTTTGCTGTAAGACAGTGGTATCAAACCGGTCGAGCTGGCCCATTCGTGCTGTAGACGTTACTATCTACAGCGTGGCTGTACCACTCAAAAGTAGTGGTGTAGTATTGGTTTCTTAAATAAAATGATTAAGTTTGTCGCCTCCTTGCTTGCTTGCTGTAGTAGCATCGTTTATGAACTGTAGACCGATTCCCAAGTTGTGTTTATCTAACACGAGTTACCTGGAGTTTTTTTTTATAGCAGAGATTGGCAAACGAGCAGATGGGTCACCTGCTTATAAGTGACCTTCACCGCCCATAAACACCCAAGACACAAAAAGAATCATGGGTGCGTTGCCAACCTAAAAGGAGGGAATGGAAGGGGAGGGAAAAGGGATTGGGAGAGGGAGTGGGTGAATCTTCCATTTTGGATTATGTAATAACGACATATAGACACAGTTTTGTACGATACACTGAATAATTTACAAACAATCGTCCTTAAGACGGATCTCCTGCACTAGCTGTTTCGAAACAAAACATTCAAAACACATACGTAAAACAACGATTTTTAGCTGTCACTTGCTCGTAGACCAATGGACCATAGATAAAAAATGCATGTTTCGTGTAGGTGTTTTGCGTAATGTTTTAGTGCAGGAGACTCAGCTGATAGGGGCATACAACCAAATGTCTTAATATGGCATCAAACCAACAGGCCACGGTCTTTCACTCCATAGAACTTAGCTTTGCCTATTATAATAAAGTATATCTTAATTCTGTTAACGTTACATTTACTCGCCGCGTATTTAAATAAAGACAACTTTTTGTTCGTATGTACATAATTTTAATCTAATGTAAATACATTTGCAGACAGCACGACAAATATAAACAGTTATTTGCTTACATTACTTTTATACATTTAGTTGATTATGATAACGTAATACGAATGATGAATCATTACTTATTATTAAACGGTAATCAAAAAACTAAGGGCCGCGGTAAATCTCTATCCCAAATCTTGATTTAAAGATAGGAGTGAGCTTAACGCGCCCAAAGAAGTTTTCACTTCAAAAAGGCTCTATTTATTTATTTCTCGGAAAACCTACAGCTAAATATAACTAAATAGGTAACACCTTAACAGCGGGTAGGTAATAAATAGTAGATTATTTGGTAAATGTATACAAAAAATACAAGTAAATTATGAAGATCATCACACTGTTACAAGCCTTAATGCCAAGTTATTACAAAAAGAAAGATGGGTTTAGCAAACGTCTTGCTGTGGAAATATTTGTTATAAATTGATCTATGTCGAAATCTTTGCAAATTTCGTTAAAACTCTTGTTGCTCTGCCAATTCAGTCTGTTTTATATTCAGGTATAATATAATATAAGCCCTGTAATATTACTGTCCCAGTCACAGTTCTATTGCTGGGCACGGGCCTCCTATACCAATGAGAGGGATTAGGCCTTAGTCTACCACGCTAGCCTAATGCGGGTTGGTAGACTTCACATACCTCCGTTTCTCGTGGAGAAATTCTCGGGTATACAGGTTTCCTCTTTCCTCACAATGTTTTCCTTCACCGTTTACCGTTATAGCAAGCGATATTTCACAAAGAAAACGCACTTAATATAAAATAGTCAGAGGTGTATGCTCCATTTTGGGGTAGGTCTCGGACCTCCGACACTTGTCAACAGTACGTACCATTCCCAACTGAGCTATCACTGCTTTTTTAATTTATATTCAGGTGTTGTTCTCCATATACATGGCGACCCAGTCGATCACACTGTGCGTGCCTCACGTGGAGGCGTTCGCTTCAGCTCGAGGAGCTGCCGCGACCATATTCAGCTTACTGGACAGGGAGCCCAGGATCGACGGCCTGGCTACAGGGGGGCTGGTCCCACGGCGAGTGATAGGGGATATCAAGCTGGATGATGTTTACTTCTCGTATCCTTCGCGGCCCGATATTAAGGTAAAGTACCTATACTAAGTAACTGCGACTTTTAGCACATCGTCCAACGTTTAGGTGGACATCCAACAAAACGATTTCGAAATCTTTAGGAGTCCTATGTTCAGCAATGAACGTCCTTTGGCTAATCTAAAGGCAGTGAAAATAAGCTTTGGTTCGGGAGGTTCAACAAGGACAACGCTTTTTTTTCTAACACGAATTTCCCGCACTGCATCCCCCAAAGGAAGTGGAATTATACAAAAATAATAATCCAATAGATAAAACAGGCAAATGCAGGCCGCTTCCAACAGGTCGATCTGGAAATCTTTGGGGGAGGCCTATGTTCAGCGGTGGACGTCCTATGGCTGATAATGATGACGATGAGATAAAACAAAAGATAACAAAATTAACAGCAACAGACTTAAAAACTTATAATATTTACAGATCTTGAAAGGTTTCTCCCTCCACATCAGACCTGGTGAGAACGTGGCGCTGGTGGGGTCGTCAGGATGTGGCAAGTCCACGATCCTGCAGCTGCTGCAGAGGCTGTACGACCCTCACTCGGGCACCGTGAGCCTCGACAGCAGAGACATAAAGACCATCAACGTTGGCTGGCTCAGGTCTTCATTAGGTTTGTTAAATTTATAACATAACATAAGCTCACGCCTGTATTCCTGAATATGTAGGCAGAGGCGCACTAGCGAACTAAAACACCCACATTTCGCCGAGCTTAGTTCCGTCCCAGATAAATTATTTAATCCAGTGACTTATTTTTTTGTTGTGAGTTAATTATGACTCTTCTTCTTCTTCTTCTACCTGCCCTTATCCCAGCTTAATGTGGGGTCGGCACAACACACTTTTTCAAGCATGTTGCAAATAGGATTTGGCTTAGTTTTTACGACCGGCCGTCTTCCTGACGTCAACCCCCTATGACTACTGGTTGTAAAATATAAGTCGTACCCTTGCCGCAACACGCTTTAAAATGGTACCATATTAAAGTGGGATAAAGGCAGATGGAAAGAAAGAATCATAGTAACAACTAACAGTATCCCACAGGTTGGTCTAGATTTTGTTTTATTTGAAAGAGACTGACAAACGAACAGATGGGTCACCTGATGGTAAATGATCTCTCTCGCGACAGCAAGCTGTCACTTTACGTCGGTTTTCAGTGAGACAGTGGTATCAAACCGATCAAGCCGACCGTGCTGTAGACGCAACTATCTACCAGTCACGTAATATTCGGGGAGACCTATCCACTCTATCAGCAGGGAACGTTCTGTGGCTGATGAATGATGATGATGATGAAGAAGTTTTGGCGGGAATTCTGACGGTGCGGGTGGTCGCTTGTTTTATTGATTTCATATTCTAGTCTAAAGTTGTGTTTGTGGTTTAAATGTGATGTGAATCTAAGCGATAAACATCAACGAAGATGGACAGTATGTGAAAGCGTTGAAATAAGTGATTTTGGACGCTTTTTGTCGGGTGGATGGGTCGACCATGTTCGACTCCTTCGCTGCGAGAAAATCGTCTAAAAAGCATCAAACTGGAAGGAATTGACGCCAAAACTCCAGCAGGGCCTTGAAATCGAACACATCCGACTTCAATGCACTGGCGAAAACTTAGATATAAGAAACAAAGTGTAATAAATAATAAAAAGTATACGGCTGAAGGACATTGTATCCATGGCTATGAACAATATATATAAAAAAAAAATGATGATGATGAATGATGCTAAAGCCCCAAGTATTTGTTGTCAGGTGTTGTTGGTCAGGAGCCGACGTTGTTCCGAGGGTCCATACATGACAACATAGCCATAGGATTCCCAGAGGCGACCAGGACAGAGGTGCAAAAAGTCGCAGAGATGGCATACGCTCACGATTTCATCTCCAAATTGCCAAATGTAAGTAAATCTTGGCTTTATTTAAACTTTATAAAACTTTACAGGTATCTCTATACCACTTGTAACATTGTTTATTTGTGTCAATTAGTTTTTGTCAAAAATCGCTTTGGCTGACCCGAGAATCGAACCAAGGAAGAATATGCCTAACTGCTATATTACTGCGATCTTTCTTTCGCTAAGGTGCCATATTGTTTTTGCTTCATACATTAGGCATCTTTCGTAGCTCTTTTTTCTAGTCATGTCAAGTCCTTATTCTTCTTTTATCATTGGTATTGGTATTAAATACTTATTACTTCCCACTAAAAAAGGGTTACGACTTATCACTGGTACCAGCTTTCTTTCTTTTTACCTGTCCTTATCCTATATTCATGTGAGGTCGGCGCAACACATTTTTTCAAGTATGTTGCTGAAAGGATTTGGCTTAGTTTTTATGACCGGCCGCCTGGCTGACGTCAACCCCCTCTGATGGATCCAGTCCCGGGCAAATTAAATTAGAAAAATAACTTTGCCCGACCTGGGAATCGAACCTAGGACTTTCTGGTCCACAGTCCAAACATGCTGTCACTAGACCAAGGAGGCGACTAAACGACGTTGGTACCATCAATAAATTGACCTATTCAAAGAATAAAGTTAGATATGATAATGAATCGAAATCGTTTTTTTAATTTTCTGAGCTTAAATTGACCTATTTTAAGTAGTAAATTGTTTTTTTAAGTTCTGACATAATAACAAGTGAAATTATGACATAGCTTAAAAAAAAGCAATTTCGATTCATTATCATACGTAATTTTATTCTTTGGATAGGTTGAAATGCTTATATATGTATTTCTATTAATGCCTCGGTGGCGTGGTTGTACATCGGTACGACTACCGTCCTGAGGTCTCGGGTTCGATCCCCGGGTCGGGCAAAGTGGTATTGGATTTTTCCATATCAGCCCGGAGTCTGGAATTTGTGCCCGATATGGCGATAGGCTCGCCCCCTATCACATCTGGGACGGAACTAAGCTTGGCGAAATGTGGGTGTTCTAGTTCGCTAGTGCGCCTCTGCCTATCTCTTCGGGGATACAGGCGTGAGCTTATGTTATGTTATTTCTGTTATTAAGGGTTACGACACAATGATAGGGGAGCGTGGTGCATCCCTCAGTGGTGGTCAGAAGCAGCGCATCGCGATCGCCCGGTCGCTGCTGCGGGACCCTGGGGTGCTGCTGCTGGACGAGCCCACGTCCGCGCTGGACCCCTACTCCGAGAGACAGGTGCAGGCCGCCCTGGATAAGGCCAGCATGGGCCGGACCACCATCATGGTCTCGCATCGGTGAGTTTGGATTATGGCTGAGATCGAACTCAGTAAGGATTTTGACTAATTCCTGTAATGTATGCATAATGACACATATCAAGTGTCGTACGTTTTTGGTTTGCTCTCTGTCTCTCTCTCTCTCTCTCTCTCTCTCTGTCGCTCTCTCGCAATAAAATGGCTTCCGGTCGGACGTGTTTGTTTCATTACTATTAATATGATATTAACCTCAAATACAATAATTCCGAGTAATTTTTTAAAAGAAAATCTTTGCTAAGTCTGTCTGTCAGTATGTTTTTCTTGTAAAAAATTACTCGGCCTAAGTCAAAGGTTGATTTATCAATTCTAAATCCTCACTCAGGCTGAGATCTATAGAGCTAACTTCGACTAAGTCTAAGTCAAAGTCACGAACTCAGGGGGGATTTGGAACTGTTAACTCGAACTTGGACATAATCCGGGTCATTTACAAGAAAAACATCCTTATTACTGACATTTTTAAGCAATAATTATAGAACAACTTCAAACAAGGAGAAAGTCCTCAATTCGTCTGTATTTTTTAATTTTTGCGATATCTCTGCCAAATGTGGACCGCTTCGCTTTCTTCTGCTTTCTTTCTTCTTTCTACAGATTAATTTCAGGAAAAATATTCTCATTTGTCCTTTTTTACAGACTTTCCACGATTGTGAATTGCGATCGTATAATTTGTATGGACCAAGGAGTAATAGTGGAACAAGGGACTCATAAAGAACTCTTGAAAAAAAGAGGTATGTCGTAATAATAATTAGGTACTTATACTACTAGACTATAATAACCAATATCAATGAATTTCTGTAGGAACATAGATTTATAATCGAAATAACGTGTGCAATAGGAATTTATTAAAAATACTCCTAGGATAATTTCATTTTGGTAAATACTTAATTTTTTATCTGTGCCTCACATGACTGTAAACGCCAATCACGTTGCATGATGTCACATTACTCGTTTTTATTTTAAATTTGTTCCACAAGAACCTAAGATCCAAAGTCATACTGCCAGGTTATTTGGTATATTTTTTCGTATTTTTGTTTAAAGCACAACCTAATTTCAACGCGATTGTGATCGACGATCGATATCTGATCGACGAGATATTTGACCAGTTTTTTTTATGTTGAAATCATAAATGTTATTGGCGATTTCGTATCTATGATAAGGAACAATAAAGTCACCCGTGTCTACAGTTAACAGATAGCGTTTTGGCGGCAAAATAAATTATACACAATAATTTTTCCTTTTTTTTAAACTAAACTAAAAACTATTTTTTTTAAAGTATACAGGGCTGTATATTAGTTTACCATACACATATGAAAATAAATTACGAAATATTTTTTTACATACATAACATAAGCTCACGCCTGTATCCCCGAAGGGGTAGGCAAAGGCATACTAGCGAACTAGAACACCCACATTTCGACAAGCTTAGTTCCGTCCCAGATGTGATAGGGGGCGAGCCTATCGCCATATCGGGCACAAATTCCAGACTCCGGGCTGATATGGAAAAATCCAATATCACTTTGCCCGACCCGGGGATCGAACCCGAGACCACAGAACCGTAGTCGTACCGAAATACCACCACGCCACCGAGGCAGTCGTTTTAATAGCTATACGATTTTAGGGTTTTACTATAAACTGGTTACAACTGGTAAGGAAAACACCGAAGAGATCGAACCCTTACCCGAGGAGAGAGAGGGCGAGGACCTCACCGAGATGGCTCCACCACCTCGAACTGACGTCAAACGAGCTTCCACCAGGCGCCTGCGCAGGCATCACTCCGTTAGAGGTAAACCAGTGGCGAAGGGCACATGCAACTCGATTCCTGCCGGCTTCCTTTTGCCAGGGTCTAGACTAATAAATAAGTATTATATAGACAGCTTCCGTGGCGCAGCGGACGAGTAGCCGGCTGTGGAACGAGAGGCCGCGGGTTCGATTCCCGCATTAAGACAACTGTGTCTATCCTATTCCGTGTTGTATTGTCTGTGCACGTCCCTGATCAAGCCCTCTCATTTATGCTGTAGATATTATTGTCTACAGCGTGGCTCTCTTTCTTTCTACCCGCAAGGGCAGGTAGATAGAAAAAGAGAGAAAAAGTGTGCTGCGCCGACCCCACATTAAGGTGGGATAAGGATCCATTTTTTTACGACCGGCTGCCTGCCTGACGTCAACTCCCGTCACAGCGTGGATCTACCACTATTTTTTTTAGGGTTCCGAAGCCAAATGGCAAAAAAGGAACCCTTATAGTTTCTCCATGTCCGTCTGTCTGTCTGACCACTGTTTATCTCAGAGACTTTAAGTACTAGAGTGCTGTAATTTGGCACGAGTACATATATCTAAGTCGCAGGAAGTCGCTGGATGCAGGTCGCTTCCAACAGGACGATCTGGAAATCTTTGGGGGAGGCCTATGTTCAGCAGTGGACGTCCTATGGCTGATGATGATGATGATGATACATATCAAACTAAGAAAGTCGTGAAATAAAATCTTGAATATTTTTGATTATGTCATCCGCAGAGTCTCAAGAGTGGATGGCACCCAGGGGTTCCATATCATCCGTGGTCTCCGCCTCCATACAGAGCTATGTCTACAACGCCGACTACGACCTGCACGAAGAACAACATGATGATGTAATCTGCACTATATTCTTTACACACATACATAAGCTCACGCCTGTATCCCCGAAGGGGTAGGCAGCGGCGCACTACCCAACTAGTACACCCACATTTCGCCGAGCTTAGTTCCGTCCCAGATGTGATGGGGGCGAGCCTATCGCCATATCGGGCACAAATTCCAGACTCCGGGCTGATATGAAAAAATCCAATATCAATTTGTCCGACTCGGAGATCGAACCCGAGACCTCAGGACGGTAGTCGTACCGAAATACAACCACGACACCGAGGCAGTATATATATTATTTACCTGGCGTTATCTCGGCCTTATGGCAGGACCCGCCTTCCTAATTAAACGCTTCCACTTCGCCCGGTCTTGAGCATCCTCCATAGTGGATTCACTCTCATATCTTCCTCCAGAACGTCCAGCCAGCGTTTTTTGGGCCAGACATATCTATATCTATACTATTATCGATGCGATAGTTTCGATGGACGTTTGTTACTCAATAACGACAAAACGGCAGAACGGATCTGAATGAAAGGCACAGATAGATTAAATTACGGAAAAACGTACGGTTGCCGTAGTATAGCTTTGTTAATTTCCACACGAACGAAGTCGCGGGCAATTGCTAGTTAATAAATATATTAACCCTGTAATATTACTGTCCCACTGCCTCCTATACTAATAAGAGGGGTTAGGTGTTAGTCCACCACGCTGGCCTAACGCAGGTTGGACTTCACATACCTTGAATTTATTGTAGAGAAATACTTGAGCATACAATTTCCTCATGATGGTTTTCCTATATCGTTGCAAAAATGATTCAGCTTGGTCTTTTACAACTGTCTGCAATTTTGATGCTGGATCTCAATAAACTTTTGTTTTCAGGAGGAATTACAACCGGTCAGCGACTGGGAGCTTATAAAGCTGAATGCGCCAGAGTGGGTGCAGATGACTATAGGAGCTATAGCAGCGGTGGTGCAAGGAGCTTGTTTCCCCGCCTTTGCCTTACTCTTCGGATACACCAGTGCCGTAAGCCATTTGCTTTATTTTTATGAAAAAGACTGGCAAACTAGCTGATGGGTCACCTGATGGTAAGTGAGAACACTTACCGTCGCCTTAGACACTCAAGACAAGAAAATTATGAGTGCGTTGCCAACTTAAAAGAAGGGAAATAGGGATTGGGAAAGGGAGGGGGGGAATTTGGCAACCGAACGAAACGCAATAGCGAGTTGCCACTTTACGTCAAAGAAGTCATGTACCAATCATCCAGTGGAGTGCAGTAAGTACAGTAAAAAATACATTGTCGGAGACAAGCCAAAAGCAGCATGCAGGATCGCTTCTGACAGTTACTCCTGATCCTCTCCATCATGGCCATCAAGACCATCTCGTATTCACTAAAGAAGATAACCACGTTATTACTGCCGTACAATTCCTAAAAGGATGTTAGGTAAATTAATTTAATTTGAGGTGTGCCCAAAAACGTAGAAAATAACTTCGACTTATGGCTGTGTCTCAACTGAAAGTAATCAAGATATTAGGTCTACTAAATATAACAACCTACTTTGATAGTTTAATTTTGTTGGGACAATATTACTGTTTCGCGTTTTTTGTAACATCTCAAAATCAAGTTAGGGACCCATCAGAATACAAACCCATTTGTGGACTAGGAAAACCAACGACCTCTGCGTCACCATCCCACTTCTGATGTATTTAAAAAACCTGCATATCTGCAGATATTCGCGATGACAGACCGCCAGGTGATCACAAACCTCGCAGATCTGTACTCGGGCATGTTCCTGGTGGTGGCTGCCGTCGCAGGCATCTCCATGTGTCTACAGAGCAGCACCTTCACCAGCTCCGGCCTCAAGATGACCACACGACTACGGTACAAGTACTTCGAAGCGCTGTTGAGACAGGTAATACACTGATCTACATATTATAAATCAAATAATATTTATTGAATTAATGATTATACATCATTTGGACTCCAAATAATGTTGACTACCTCCGTGGCGTGGTGGTATTTCGGTACGACTACGGTTCTGAGTTCGATGCCCGGGTCGGGCAAAGTGATATTGGATTTTTCCATAATCAGCCCGGAGTCTGGAATTTGTGCCCGATACGGCGATAGGCTCGCCCCCTATCACATCTGGGACGGAACTAAGCTCGGCGAAATGTGGGTGTTCTAGTTCGCTAGTGCGCCTCTGCCTACCCCTTCGGGGATACAGGCGTGAGCTTATGTTATGATTTTACTCTACTACCAGTTCAGTAGGCTGTTTCGCTAGATATAGAATCAGCATCGTATGAAATTTTATATTTACCTGAACAACAGCATAATGTAAATATTATTTTGATTTAACTGTTGTTTTTACTTGTTACTAAATTTTGGAAAAGGGAAGAGATTTGTTTTCAATTGTGACCTAATCCTTTATTTATGAAATTTTAATTGTCAGAGTAGATAGTGTCTTAATCTATATGAGGTGCACGCCACTGACAATTCTGTGTATAGTGCGAGTTTGTTTCACTTTTGAACGCGAGGACTTTAATGAGACGTGCGATCGAATCTGTGATGACAGCTCCGATATTTAAAAATCCGTAGGTTTGTTTAACCAAAAAAATTATAGATCAACTTAAAAAAAAACGAAAGTATATCTACAGTTTTGTGTTTTATGCCTTGTGCTTTGGGTTGTGTGTTTTGTGCTTTGTGTTGTACGTTAATAAATTTCGCAAAATGTAGTAGATTTATCAATAAATTCGTAGGTCTGGCATCATCAATCATTTCTAACATGACAGCTACGTTATCGCGATCGAACTCGTAAAAAAAACTCGCAAAAACTCGCACTACCTCTAGATGACTCTACATACTGCTAGTCATAAGCGACACACTGGCAGATAAAACAATACACACTTGATTTCTTAAGTTTACGCGAATATTATACATTGAAATACCTGTCAGTCTGACCCGTAACAACGAAGACTGCAAAGCCTTCGAAACGTCGGGAATAATAATTAAAACCTAATCGTGATAGAATCCGTAAAAATAGTTTTATTTCAAAACAATACACCTTCAATGTTCATCAGGAAATTGGGTATTTCGATAAAGAGTCGAACACGGTGGGCGCCATCTGTTCGAGACTGAGCGGCGACACGGCGGAGATACAAGGCGCTACGGGGCTCAGGATCGGCATCATACTGCAGGGGTTCAGCTCCGTGTTCATAGGGTTCGTGATGGCCATGGGTTACAACTGGAAACTGACGCTCGTTGCCACGGCGTTCCTACCACTGGTAAGAACTGAGAACCTCTTTATTCGACCGACTACCAAAAAGGAGAAGGTCCTCAATTCGTCTGTGTTTTTTTATGTATATTCCACGATATCTCCGCAAAAAGTAAAGCGATTTTCACAATTATTCTTTGAGCTTATTTCAAAGGTGGTCCCATATAAATTTCATCACGATAAATTTGGAGGGCAGTCAATTAAGCTTTTAAACTTGTGATTACAATAAAATAACTTATTGCCCAAATCTATAATGGAAACTTATCTCAGTGCCTTTTATCCAGATTCGATCAGTCATTCTGGCATGTTTGGGTTACAAACATCGATCCAAACTTTATTATTTATAGTAGTAGTATAATTAATGCAAAAGACTACTCCGCCGGCATAGTGGTATTGTCTTGCGGTACGATTATTATCCTGAAGTGTTAGGTTCGATCCCCGAAGAGGGCAAACTGTGGTTGGATTTTCTACTTAGTATCACCACGGAATCTGGAATTTGACCAATGTGGCGATAGGAGTGAGCCAAGACAAGAAATGATGTGTTAGGGGTGACACCTGTCACATCATTTCTTTCTGCCTGGAGTTATCCTGGCCTTATGCCAGGACCTCCTTTCACATCTGGGATGGAAATGAGCTCGGCGAAATGTGGGTATCTTAATTCGCTAGTTCGCTTCTGCTTACCCCTTTCAGGGATGTAGACAAGTCTATGTATGTAGATTGTGATGTTGTTACATAAGCTCACGCCTATATCACCGGAGGGATAAGCAGAGGTGCACTAGCGAACTAGAACAGTCACATTTCGCCGAGCTTAGTTCTGTCCCAGGAGTAATAGGGGGCGAGCTTATAGCCATAGCGGGACCCAATTCCGGACTTCGGGCTGATATGGAAAATTCCAATATCACTTAGCCCGACCCGGGGATCGAACCCGAGACCTTAGAACCGTAGTCGTCCCGAGTCCTATCACATCTGGGATGGAAATTAGCTCGACGAAATGTAAGTATCCTAATTTGCTAGTTCGCTTCTGCCTACCCCTTTCAGGGATTCAGGCAATTCTATGTATATTAGATTGTGATGTTATCAAGTAGATTGATTGTGATGTCAAATTAAGCATCTTATTGTAGATGGTGGGCAGCATTTGGCTGGAGGGGATCATATCGAACAAGTCTCAACAGGACGAGCGTGAGGCGATGGAATCTGCCACCGCCATATCCACTGAGGCGGTCGTCAGCATCAAGACTGTACAAACTTTAGGTAATACCACTACACGAGCAGGATTTTGATGGTGGTACGGATCGTTCAACCCGGGTGACCACCGTACAAATGGTGCTAAAACCTGCCATAGTGACCAAGGCCAACAATGAGTTTTTTGACATTACTCGCTAGCGACTCGTAAAATATTTGTATGACAAACACCCGAACGCCGGTACGCGGGGAACCAAAAACTTCTACATATGTATACTACTAGACTGGCTGTTCGGTACATAGAATGTGCGCACTATGTCTCTGTTAATCGACCTCAACTCACTATAGAAATCTGCCCTTTTCCTTAGCCGTGAAACGTCAAACACTCGCCGTTATGTGCCACAATATTACTTCGAAACAACTTGTCTAGAAAATGCATACAAGTCTTTGCGGGGAATTGATGTTTTTTATACAAATTATTTCGGTAGGGTAAAATGCCAAAACACTCATGGTTGAGCTACAGATGTAATTCATTTAAATTGATCAAGGTTTGATGAATTACGAAGTAAATTTTTTTCCTATGTTTGTACTTTGTACCAATTTTCCTATTTTCATCATCATCATCATCATCATCAGCCATAGGACGTCCACTGCCGAACATAGGCCTCCCCCAAAAATTTCCAGATCGACCTGTTGGAAGCTGTTTTTTTGCTTCGTAGCTATTGACGAAAAGAATTGGAATCAGATAATTATTTTTATTATGGTCTCTAACCACAAGAACAACACTGGTTAAAGTTTAAACGATACTGATTTGTCCATCAGGTATCGAGTCACTGTTCCTGGACAAATTCCACTCATCATTGAAAGAGGCGTCCGCTGCCGTGGTGAAGAAGTCTCGGTGGAGGGGTTTGGTTCTCGGGCTGGGCATCTACGTGCCGTTCCTCTCGTTCGGCAGCGCCATAGTGTACGGAACCACCCTCGTCGTCAGCGGGGAGATCGAGTACAAGACTGTGCTGCTGTGAGTTATAATGTAATACACTAATTATTTTCCCCTCCCTATCACAATTGGGACGGAACTAAGCTCGGCGAAATGTGGGTGTTCTAGTTCGCTAATACGCCTCTGCTTACCCCTTCGGGGATACAGGTGTGAGCTTATGTATGTATGTAAACGAGCAGATGGGTCACTTGGTAAATGAACTCCACCGCCAATAGCACCCATGATGTCAAAAGAATCATGGGAGCGTTGCCAACCTTAAAAGAGGGGAATTTGGAAGGTAAGAGTATTGTATTGATGGTAAGAGTAAGGCCGAGGTCGACAGAGAGAGTTTTTTTATAGCATTGTTTTTTTATAAACTGGCAAATGAGCAGATGGGTCACCTGATGGTAAGTGACCTCCACCGCCCATAAACACCCAAGACACAAAAATAATCATAGGGCATTACCAACCTAAAAGGGGGGAATTGAAGGGGAGAGGGGGGGGGGCACCGGTAATCTCTGCCACTTTACGTCGGTTTTCTGTAAAACATTGGTGTCAAAACGGTCGATCCAGCGCATTCGTTCTGTAGACATAATAGTCTACATCGTGGCTCCACCACTCAAATAGATGATACTAGATGGAAAAATCTCTCCTAAAATAATTCATTACTCAATTTATTGGAAATCCTGCAGAGTTAACGAAGCGGTAATGTACGGCGCTTACATGCTGGGCCAGTCGTTGGTATACGCGCCCGGGTTCAAATCCGCGAAGCAGTGCGGCGCCAGGATCCTGGCGACTATCAACAGGATTCCCACCGTCAGGACCGAAGACAATGTGAAAGACCAAAAAGACTGGGTGAGGCAATTGGACATTTTCTTACATAAATAATCTCCCGCCTGCATCCTCAAAAGGATAGGCAGAGATGAACTTACGAACTAGCAGTGCTGGATATGCAGTGCTGCCCGCTCTACGCCGCCCGCCCTAGGCTTCAAATAGGGAGAAGGTTTTAGTTTCGTGTTTCACCGCCCCTAATAGTACAGCCGCCCTAGTAGTTGGCCTTAAGGGAAATCCGCCACTGTGAACTACAATACCTACATTTCGCCGAGCTTATTTCCGTCCCAACCGTGGCCTATAGCCATATTGGACACAAATTTCTGATTCCTGATCCTGGTTGATACTAAGTAAGAAAACCTAATATCATTAACCCGGGAATCGAAATCGGGACTTCAGGCCATACTCATACATTAACAGGTTAATGTTACCACCAGGTTGCGTCAGGCAGCTTCAGCCTCAAAGACTTGGAGTTCAACTATCCGACGAGGAGACAGCACCCTGTGGTCCGAGGAGTCAGCCTGGAGATGGAGGCTGGGAAGACAGTCGCCCTGGTGGGATCCTCAGGCTGCGGGAAGTCCACCATCCTGCAGCTCCTGCAGAGGTTCTACGACCCTGACACCGGCTCCATCGTAAGTAACATCAGTTTTAGGGTTATTTCTACCTGCCCTTATCCAATACCGGTTCTAGGCGGATCGATCGAAGCGAGGACAAGCTAATTTGCTTAATTTCACCGCCCCCAAATTAGGGCCACCTTCAAACTTTGCCGCCACCCAAATCCTGCCGCCCGCGACACGATCACCCTGTCGCCCTCCCCTAGATCCGGCACTGCTTTATCCCACCTTAATGTGGGGTCGGCGCAACATACTTTTTCAAGCATGTCGCAGAAATGGTTTCGATTATTTTTTAAGACCGGCTGTCTGCCTGAAGTAAATCCTCTTTCGGGCTATCCAGATTCCAATCCTGGGCAAATAATGTCATACATCCTGCCCGACCAGGGAATCGAACTCAGGACCTCTCGGTTCACAGCCCATGTATTATACTGCCACTAGACCGAGGATGCGGCTCAGCTTTACGTCAATAACTATGATCAATGTTTTTCCAAGTGGTTCCAACGTCATTATTTTCCATTTGAATTACAATAAATACTTTTTGTGCTGAATCTTAGATTATTTGTTGAATGAACATTTTGTTTTGACAATGTTTGTCAACTGTGTCATTGTAACAGTGATTGGGGTTATTGTTGCATATTTTTAAAACTATAGTAATAAAAAGAAAAAGAAGAACAAAACGAGTTTCAATACAGAAACCATACAAAATCGTGTATAAAATGGGTCAAATATTAGGAACTTACAACACCAGGCATCTCGGACTCAAAATGGACGACAAGCCCACATTCGACAGCGCTGTAGGGTTCACATTTACGAGGCCGGAGCGAGAGATGCTAGTGTGCGAGGAGGATCTAATATCCGCCAGAATACCCCCCAAATATCGGGACTACTGCGCCCACCTCCTCATGGATTACTCGGTGTGTCGGTACAAGAACATGCCGCTACTGTACCGGTGCCATCATGAGAGACACGCGTATTTGACCTGCGAGAAAGACGACTACGTACTCAGAATGAAGGAGTTCGAGAGAGAGCGAAGACTCAGAGAAAGGGACATAAGACTCAAGAAGGAAATTAAGGTCAATGAACAGAAAATGGACAAGATATAACATTGTTTTTTGATAAAATAATCACAAGTTTAAAACTTCACTGACCAACTTCCAATTCACCGATCGTGACCAAATTTATATGGGACCAGCCTTGAAATAAGTTCTATCAAACACAAAAAGAATTTTGAAAATCGATCCACATTTGGCTGAGATATTGAGTAACATACATAAAAAAAAATACAGATGAATTGAGGACCTCCTCCTTTTGTAGAAGTCGATCGACAATGAGATTAACTCCCGAATGGTAAACGCCACTCAGCTTTAACGGCTTCTTACATTCATTTTCGCCATACAATTTTGACAGATAAGGCGGCCTTAAACGACATAAGGCGACCTTAAGTGTTTTCGGCAGTTAATGTTACTAACTATAGAAGGCTTATCAAACAAGTTTCCATACAAAAAATTGATCTCAAAAGTCAGTAACGCCATCTACGTTTATTACAATTTACACCCTAGAATGTGTAAATGTACAAGAATCATGTAAGACAGTTTTATTGTCTAAACATTATTACGCTGGCACGACCTAACGCGCGTATGTTTCAAATACGACTGAGTGACTTATGACCACAAGGTCACAACTTTTGGATCACAAGTTTGTGCTGTTTTCCCGTCTATGTATACTGTTGAATATCTTTGTTGTTTAATGAATAAATTTGTTTACTTAATGTATCAGTTATGTACGAGGGTGTTGGTCATTCATATTATTTATTTGGGCATTGTGTTTAATATTATAGTGAATGTCTGGTAAGTGCAGTAGGCCGTAGAAATAATCTTAGATATAGTAATTTGGCGACGTCATCGTCTAGTGGCACCATATTTGGGCGTTGGACCGAAGAGTTCTAGGTTAGATTCCCAGGTCAGGCAAAGCGATTTTTCTAATTTTATTTTCCCAGGACTGGATCCTTGGGATTGGGACTGGGATTAATGTCACGCACGAAGGCGGTTGTAAAAACTTAACCAAATCCTTTCTGCAACTTCAAAAAGTGTATTTCGCCAACCCTACATTACGGTGGGATAAGGGCAGGTAAAAAAACAGTAATTTGTGGACTAATCCACTGACGAGGTACTTTGATTTCGATTGTTGACTGAATTCTACCGTCTAAGGCCCCATACCACAGCTATGATGTACCTCTATAATAACAGTCATATGAATTAGTAACGCCGGGCGTCGAATTAATTTAAAGTCTAATCCATAGACATAGACAATCTGGGGTCTGGTTATCCTGTTACGCGGTTTGTTTGAACATATTAACGTTTATTGTGCATACACAGTATTGTGCAAGCAATCTGTTCCGGTTTGAAGGGAGCGGTTTGTAGCCAGTGTAATTGCTAGGTATTATGAGAATTAACATCCAATACGAGTGCAGTAATGCCACTGCATCATCATCAGCCACCAAGCAACCTGATAAAAGTCGCAGGAAGTCGCTGGATGCAGCCCCTTTCCAGCCCAACAGCTCGATATGGAAACAGAGGCGGCGTAAGGCGTGGGCGACGTGGGCAATCGCTTACGGTCTTGCGGTTCGATGGGTCTCACGCTTTGACGAATGCAATGAAAAAAAATATACGTCATAAAATGATAAATATAATATTAACATACCAAAGAATATTGGCCATTTTGGGCTACAACTAGGGGGCACGACGTAACCAGTTTTTATTTCAGTTAGTTTCGGGGAGTGTTGGTTTCAAAAAAATAAAACAACACTAATGTATAGGATCATTAATTATTATGTAATTATTAAATATGTAGTGTTAATATTATATTTTGGACATTTCGAAGGGGGTTTGAACTCTCAAACCCGCCCCCCTAGCTACGCCCATACCAGGGGTCCTCGTGAAATACAATTTGCCCACATCAGATGTATTTTTTGCCCCGCCAGTCTGAAAATCATTGGGGGGAGGCCAATATCCAGCAATAGACGTCCTATGGGCTATGATCGTCGTGATATTATTATAGAAACTGGATAACCGCGACATCCGCACATCGTTGACGCTCCCCCGCCTGAGGCGCCAACTCGGCGTGGTGCAGCAGGAGCCGGTGCTCTTCGACCGCTCCATCGCTGAGAACATCGCGTACGGAGACAACAATCGGAAGGTGTCCATGCAAGAGATCGTCAGCGCAGCCAAGGCAGCCAATATACACAGCTTCATCATATCTTTGCCGAAGGTAACCAAGCTTAAGAACCAGTACCGTTTCTAATAAGGACACGAGTCCATGCCCCCGACCTCACGGGGCTCGCTAAAGGCTGAAAAGTACTTACATTCTCTTACATCATCATCATCATCATCATCAGCCATAGGACGTCCACTGCTGAACATAGGCCTCCCCCAAAGATTTCCAGATCGACCTGTTGGAAGCGCCTTGTTGAAGGTGGACCGACGACCTGATAAAGGTCGCAGGAAGTCGCTGGATACATTCTCTTACATGAACAATTATTTTTACTCTTAATGGGCCCACCAGATTCTTGTGTGATGCAGTAGACAGTCCTGCTAGAACCTCTATGGTGTCATTTCTCATTTCTGATCCATCTACCGGGTGTTTCATAAAGTTGGTACAATTAACAATACCACATACAGCATCGATATATTATTTACCTAGATGCACAGTTGACGCTCGGAAAATGGGACAGCAAAGAAGTGCTTAAGCACTCGTTTTGTCTACAGTCGGACGTCGATAGAATTCTAAATTTCAAAATTCAAATTAAAAAACGCTTGCTCATTTCATTTAAAAACCTACTTTATTACACGTGCTTAGAGTTATATTTGTGTTGATTTAATCACAACTTGTGATCGATTTCTTTGTTTTATTTCTGAGACCACTTTTTAGGAGGATATTTGCAAAGAACTGTGCATCTAGGGTTATATTATATTGATGACGTACAGGGTTAACGATTTAAAGCGTAATGGTAAAGCTAAAAAAAAGAACTTATTTTTTTTAAATATTATGCATGGGGATTGTAAAACTACCACTATTACTACAACTGGTTATCTGCCCACCAACATTAATATTTGTATTATTGGTACCGACATTATTCAAAAAAATAAAATCATACACCACGCTTACGAGAAAAACATATATAATGATATATCTTGCGGTTTTCCGCGATAACTTAACCAGGGGTACGACACAAGCCTAGGGTCGAACGGTGCTCAGTTATCTGGCGGTCAGAAGCAGCGCATCTGCATCGCCCGCGCCCTCGTCAGGTCCCCGCGGCTGCTACTCCTCGACGAAGCCACCTCCGCGTTGGACGCCAACAGTGAAAAGGTGTGTACAAATATATTGGACCTTACCAATATCAAGCAAGTTTCCTTACAAAAAAATTGTTCTCATACTTCAGTACCGCCATCAACCACTTATTACAATGCGAGGGCGATTATTACAATTTACCCCCTAGAATGTTTTGTGAATGGTTAAGAATCACGTAAGATAAGTTTATTCTCTCAATATTATTTCGCTGGCCGATTATTATTTTATTATCTAACGCCCAAATGGTCAAACGCTACTCAAGTTTAACAGCTTCTTACATTGATTTTCGCCATATAATGTTGACAGATAGAGCGGTCTTAAACGACATAAGTGTATCACCTTATCAACATTCGACAGTAAAGATTATTCCACTAGCACGACCTTGCGGGCGTATTGTTCAAATACGGCTGAGTGACTTATGACCACGAGGACATAACTTTTGGATAACAAGTTTTGTGCTTATGTCCCGTCTATATACTGTTGAATGTCTTTGGGCCTTACTTTTAAAAACAGTTTAACTGAAAATGGTAAAGAATACATAAGCTCACGCCTGTATCCCCGAAGGGGTAGGCAGAGGCGCACTAGCGAACTAGAACACCCACATTTCGCCGCGCTTAGTTCCGTCCCAGATGTGATAGGGGGCGAGCCTATCGACTTAACGGGCACAAATTCCAGACTCCGGGCTGATATGGAAAAATCCAATATCACTTTGCTCGACCCGGGGATCGAACCCGAGACCACAGAACCGTAGTCGTACCGAAATACCACCACGCCACCGAGGCAGTAACGAATAGTCTGTACCTTTTATTTTGAAACAATGAGACACAAGGAAAAAAGTGACAAAGTATTCTTAGCTAGTGCTCAGCTAAACTGTTTTTATACCTAAAACCCATTATACATAAGTTTCAAGACCTGAGGAGTTACCGCCACCTCTTACAGCAGTATTATTATAATCTTACTTGTACCGATTCCCGTACAAAAAAAAACGAAGTAAAATTAAGCTAGATTTCGTGGTAACCCCCAAAACAAACTTCAAAATACAAACGATCTTGATCGAATTTTTACCTAATTTAAAATCAAACCGGTTCCACCGGGTAGTATAGGTACAATTCACAATGATTCGACGTCAGGTTGCGGACAGCCGTTGAGTAACATAACATAACATGTTGAGTGTGGCCCAAAATATCCAAAATTCCTTCCATATTTATGTTTGGACGCAGTTGTAGTAGTGTTGTAATTCGGCAGGCGGTCACCGACGCGTTAGACAACGCTGCTAAAGGGCGGACGTGCATCACCATAGCGCATCGACTGTCTACCATCAAACACGCACACCTAATATGCGTGCTAGATAAAGGTATGTCTATATATTTAAACATTTAATACTTTAATGCAGGGCCGTCTTAAGGCATGCATGGGCCCCTGGGCACACAAGAAACCGGGGGCCACTTGGAGAGTAAAAAGTTATGTAAGACAGTGGTTCCCAAGCTTATCGTTCTCACGCCTCCCTTCTACCTAAATGTACAGGCCCACGTCCCCCCTCGGTGCAAGCAAAGCTCAAACCTACTAGCTTGCCTGGTGACGGTGACCTTTTTTTAGTGAACTTAGTTCATATATTTGGCCAAACCTACTAGCTTGCCTGATGACAGTAACTTTTTAGCGACCTTTTTTCATATATAGTAAGACAATGTAACTACTTATCAGCCTTTGGGGGGGGGCCTATTGTCGGGGGCGCCTGGGCACGGGCCCGTGTGCCCTATAGTAAAGACTGTACTGATCTAATGCTTATCATTTGAGTGGCGGCCACGCTGTAGACAATAACGTTTACAGCACGAATGGGCCGCTCGATCGGTTTGATACCACTGTCTCACAGAAAACCGACGTAAAGTGGTAGCTCGCTATCGCGGTAGGGGTAGGCAGAGGCACCCTAGCGCACTAGAACACCTACATTTCGCCGAGCTAAGTTCCGTCCCCAAATATGATAGGGGGCGAACCTATCGCCATATCGGGCATAAATTCCACTCTGGGCTGATATGGAAAAATCCAATATCACTACCCGACCCGGGATCGAATCCGAGACTTCAGGACCGTAGTCGTACCGAAATACAACAACGCCACTGTGGCAGTATATTATAGGAGTTATATTATTTATTCTGCAGGTAAAATCGTGGAGAGTGGTACACACACAGAGCTGCTCGGCCTAAAGGGTCACTACTGGCGCATGAGCAGGGAACAAAACGTCGACTAATGTAAAAAAAATAACATAATGCTATCGTTGTAAACTGGTGAAATAGATAAATTACAATATAAGACCACATTTCAATAGGGACCTTGAATGTAATTTTTTTTAGTTTATTATAAAGAACTGGGTCTGAAATAAACACAGTAGAAACAAAAATATTAAAATATGCACAAATCATTGAATAATCGCAAGTCAAAATATGGCTTACGAAACGCCGCGCTAAAAAACGACGTGACGTCACCGCGTAAAAATGTTAGCTATTTCTTTAAATAACGTAGAAAATATGAGGAATAAGGAAAAGAAGGACGTCCGAAATCTAATTCATTAATCACCACACTAAAGACATCGGCAAAAATTGGGAAAATACCCCAACTTGGAAACACTGCTATATGATCCTTTATGCAATGACGTCACTTGGGTTTTTCAATTACGTTCCATTATACGTAATTTATAAGTAAAATATTTTGCAAAAATATCAATTATTTTATACTACAAATTTAATGATAGCACATTTCATGATTTTGTTTATTGATTTATCAACACAATTTCTCGTTATAATTTTTGTGCAAGTTCCCCATTACGAGGTTGAAATGGTGTAAAGGCATCTCACGGATGTTAGCACAGAGTACTTTATAATATATACTGAGAGTGTGTTAGTTACATGGGCGAAGTTACGGATTGTCTAATACAAATCTTAAATTATGAAGAAGAAAGTATGAATGAAGAATTTAGCTAGATAAGAAAAGCTAAATTATAATAAATTATAAGAAAGATATAATAAGATAAGAACAGATATATATAAGAAATAAGCACTTATTCAATAAACGTTTTGGAATTTAGCTCTTAATTTGTATTTTGCTTAAAGTATGATTACCTGTATTTTAACAGGTAATTATCATAAAATAAATATCTTATGTGCATGCATCAACAAAAATACTGTGCTATAATGAATTCATAATATTTGCGTTTCGATTCAATTTTCACCAGTTTACGTGTAGATGTCCTAAAAATATTTTATTCGTATGTACCTGTAATGAAATGTGATAATAAATAAATCCAAAATATTTTGTTCTTTTTTTCACGAAAGAGGCCAGCCAAATAGGTCATCTGGTAGAAATTTCTTCCGCTCATGCGGACGAGATTTTTAACATTGTTACATACACACACATGTTACATGTTACACACACACAAGCTCAGGCTCGTATCCCCGAAGAGATAGGCAGAGGCGCACTAGCGAACTAGAACACCCACATTTCGCCGAGCTTAGTTTCGTCCCAGATGTGATAGGGGCGAGCCCATCGCCTTATCAAGCCGCAAATTTCAGACTCCAGGCTGATATAGTTATGTAATGTAATGAAACACATTTTATCATAGATGGTATTTTTTTCCAGTTAATATTTCCAAAAACGTTCTACATGTTGAAATGCGTACAACTATAACATCGATGTATATTCACTTAAACTACTCACAATATCACCTCGCTACACGATCCTTTTGGCATTCATTACCCTGTACCCATAGACGACGGCCATTTTTGGGTGTCCGTCGACTGTAAATCGAGCGATTTTCTATCTTCATACATTCTCACGACAATAATGTGAGTAGAATTCTCAAATATATTTCTCTATTTAATTATTTGTAAGTAATAAGTTTTAAAATACAAAATACGTCACATTAAACGTTGCACTACTCACCATAGACGGTTGGAATTAAAATCGCTCCAGATACACAGGTAAAATTCATAACACACGTGAATATATGTATAAGTCGAGTTACGATAATGTAAAGGCACGTCTCCTGCACTTGTCTTTTCTCGAAACAAAACACAAAACACATACGCAACCAATGGTTTTAGCTGTCTCCTGCTTATAATGGCGGGTACACAACGGCCGAACGAAGGCGAACGAACCTATACCTGTTGCTTTCACACAAACAAACTTTCGCTGTTGTGGGAAAGAAACAGGCATAATTCGTTCGCCTTCGTTCGACCCGGTGTGACGCGCCATAAAACAAAGGGCCATGTGTAGCGAAACTATGTTTGAGTAGGTGTTTTGTGTAATGTTTTAGTGCAGGAGACGCGGCTATGACTAGCATCTATTGTTTAATATACTGAGGTAAATAAATAAATATAATATCGGGATATGTGATATTATCTTTTTCAATATCAGCCCGGATCTTGAATTTGTGCCCGATATGACGATAGCTTCGCCCCCATCACATCTGGGACGGAATTAAGCTAGCGAAATGTGGATGTTCGCTAATGCGCCTCTCCCTATCACTCCGGGGATGGAGACGTGAGCTTATATACTAAATATACAACTTCTCCATATAGATGTTCTGTTATATCAACAATCGGGTACATGTTATATTTACCACAATATAAATTAGACTAGATGCCAATTTTGTAAGTCGACTTACACATTTATTCACACATGTTACGTAAATACACGATGTTATATGACAACAGTCACTTAGCTCATACAGCACCGCAATAATATTAAAAAAATATAATTTCTAAACAATTTAACGATATAAACTGATATTATGCTACTAACACATTAAACATAACATAATAATTAATGTAAAACATAATATCCGTGGCTATTTATTTGGCATGATTTTACAGTAATATCTTGAATGCAGACCTCTGAAGGAAAATACACTAAAGCAATAACACGATTAAAAATAATGCATTCACTGTATATACAACACAAAAATATTTTTTTTGAAGTGTCATTATATTAAAAAAATACATAATCATGACTAAACAATAGTTATCTATTTAATTATAGAAATAAAACATCACGTCGTTCAAGTTGAACAACAAACCCTTAAAAGTGTCAGCGCCCACTGAGCAGGAAAATACACGTTTTTGCATTGAATAAAAAATAGCTATACTAAATAAAAATTTCAAGCATTTTGCGGCTCTATGAGCGCTGAACTTAATCGATATAATCTTCGATTAATATCGATGGTATTAGATAATATCTATGGTAACTATACGTGTTAGGTGTTTTGGTTAAATTCCATTAGTAACGTTTTGAGGTGGTAATGCTAATGGTTATAGACATGATGGGCCTTACTTATAAAAATAGCATGAAAAGAATAGCCTGTCACTTTTTTCCTTGCGTTACATTGTTTAAAAATGAAAGGGACAACCTATGATTATAAGCAGCACTTAAATAATTTTATAAGTAAGGGGCGATACCTGCGGGCTTAGCCAAGTGGCTTATACGCTAATCGAATAGAACAAATGTATGGGCATGACATAAAAGTACGCTATATGCGGCGTGCTCTTATGTCATTCCCATACATTTATTCTATTCGACTAGGGCATAAGGCACTTGTCTAAGCCCACTGATACCACTGTAGTAAATCAGCTGTCCCTCGGGGTCAACGACCAGAGGCGAGTCGAGCGCACTCGCTTTGTGCCTACATCGACGATTTAATAATGGCCTACTATATACTTACCAAGTACAAACACAAGGATAGTTTATTAATGTTACATTGAATTATTTAAAATAAATATTTAAATAACCATTTTATTGCATTGTTTTATACTTATCTACCTAAACATGAAATATTTATCGATTCTTTTAATGACCCGCATTACCAAATTTTTCCGGTAGTGTTTCCCTAGTCAGTATAGTAACTATACTATAGTTGATAACTGTTACTATAGGCGGGTGTACACGAGATAGTAACATAGGAAGCCTTTATTTCTACCTGCCCTTATCCCACCTTAATGTAGGGTCGGCGCAACATACTTTTTCAAGCGTGTTGCAAAGAGGATTTCGCTCAGTTTTTACGACGTGCCGCCTGCCTGACGTCCACCAACTATGAGGGATCCAGTACCGGGCAAAATAAATTGGAAAATTTACTTTGCCCGACCTGGGAATCGAACCCAGGACCTCCCGGTCCACAGCCCATACAATGCTGCCACTAGACCAAGGAGGCGACAACAAAAGTAACATAGAAAGCCTACCAATGGAGAATATCGGCAATTTCTCTTACGTACAACACCAGTAAACATTAATATTATTAAAGTGGACACCAAAATGTAATCACAATCACTGTTTCTAACATCCATTTATATACATTATGTACCCATTTTTCAGTTATTCCAATTAATATCTGTTCAAATTGTCAGATCCTATGATTGGACACTGACTACAATTTACATTTAATACGACTCCTGCCAGTTTACCTTTGCAGAAATACCAATTAAATTGAAATAAAACTATTTTTACTTCGACTCACAACCCGTGACCACGAAGACTGCAAAGCCTTCGAAACGTCGGGAATAAAAATTAAAACCAAATCGTGATAAAATCCGTAAAAATAGTTTTATTTCAATGAATAGCATTCGCGTAACTTAAGAAATCAGTACCAATTAAATTGTAAATGCGAAAGAAACTATAGAAAGTGCCCAACAGGGTCCACGATTCTGAACTATGTATATCATACTAACATCTTTGTAAACAACAATTGTGGAGTGCAATAAATTGAATTTGAATTTGAAAGAAGAAAGAAGCATTTATTCAATTGACACTAGTTGAGTGGTATAGCATATGGTCATAGAGCAGTGGCGAAAGGTCTATACAACTCGATTCCTACTTGCGTCCCTTTGTCAGAGTGTAGGCTAATAAATATTATCGAGGTAATATGTAGTAGAGAAAGTAGAATTGGCTTCCCTTTTGAAGATTTTCTCCCTTCGCCACCGTCATAAAGTTTCATAAACCTAAAACCTACCAAATAGTCATCCATTTAGTATATTCTAATGGTTGTACTGATTTTTATGAAATTAAGGTATGATGAAAACTTGAGCTTTAAAGATATCCTTTTGTACTGATTTCTTAAGTTTACGTGAATATTATACATTGAAATAAAACTATTCTTACGGATTCTATCACGATTAGGTTTTAATTATTATTCCCGACGTTTCGAAGGCTTTGCAGTCTTCGTTGTCACGGGTCAGACTAGATAGAATAGAATAGAATCTTGATAGAATCCGTAAGAATAGTTTTATTTCAATATCCTTTTGTCTCAAAAATGCTGACGGAGAAAAATAACGGACAAACATTGGTCAGCAGCGCCTAATAATTTTTATGCGCTATAACGCACATACGCAATAATAGTAATTAATAATAAACACAAGTTTAAAAACTTAACGAACTTCAGAATTTATCCGATCGTGATAAAACAGCCTCGGAATAAACTATCGAACATAAAAAAATGAAAATATGAAACATTTGGCGAAGATATCGCTTAACATACATAAAAAATACAGACAAATTACCTCCTTCTTCTGTAGTCGAAAAATAATTACATCCCTTTTAAACTATGAGATAATTTGAAAAGTGGGTACTTTTACTAGTTTCTGAAACAGTATTGCGATATAACTTTACAATGTTATGTGTATATTTCATCATCATCATCGTCATCAGCCACAGGACGTCCACTGCTGAACATAGACCTCCCCCAAAGATTTCCAGATCGACATGTTGGAAGCGGCCTGCATCCAGCGACTTCCTGTGACTATATTCATATTTATTTAAGTTAAAATACTTTATCTATAGACGTATATCAATCGTAAACATTTATCAGAAATAGGCGAAATAGGTATCAGAAAATAGTACAGTCAAATATAGGACACATGAAAATACATAATTATATCAAATTCGTAACGTCTAAACACTTATTTTATTGTTTTAACAGTACATAGAAAGGGGAGGGCTGGTTGGTTTTGGTGACCTATGATCTATACAAGGTTATCCCGTCAATTTAATTTTGTGTAGACAGATTGACCTACAAATTAGATTCAAAAATTCTCATAAATGCAAAATATGGATTCGTAAAACTCACTGTCAAAAATCTGTCTCAATATAATTAGTATTATAAACATTATAAACTATAGGGGATTTACAGAAAAATATATAGATTTTTATAAGTACAATAACAGCAAAATCCTCAAATTGGGACTGTATAAAATACTATGGCTGAGATCTATGAGCGAACTTCAACTTCGACTTCGAAGTCCGAGTCAAAGAAACGAACTAAGTAAGGATTTGGACTTTTTAAATTGAACTTCGACTTGTCCCCCCACCCATTTTTTACAAACTGACAGACAGACTAAGCAAAGATTTTCTTGTAAAAAATTACTCGGGCTAAGTCAAAGTTCGATTTAAAGATTCCAAATCTTCACCGAGTTTGTTTCTTTGACTTAGACTTAGTCAAAGTTCGCTCAGTCGATCTCAGCCTATATGTATAATATTTTTTCTTGTAATAAATGCCCCGTCGTTACTTAAGCCTATTGTTTCAATAATTCATCCAAGAACGACGCTTATGTGTACTTTTTGCTATGCGTAAACTGTGAATATGATTGGTCACTTTTTGGCACGAAAAACATTACCTCTCTCCAACTCCTATCGTCCGTTCTCAATACGAGGACAGATAATAAAGTTTACGGTATATAGATTGACAATTACGTGAAACAGATAATAATTTGGTTCTTGGCAATTTTTTTAAATTAATTTTATATGAAATTTACGTCGTCTTAAATCAAGAACAGAAAGAAATATTGAAATATACTCAAAAATAATAAAGTTATAAGCCTTTGAAGTTTAGTGTAACCTTCAAACTACGGGAAACAAAAGTATCAGTATAATTACGTCACGCCATAACGGTACGTGCGTTGGAAATGGATAGCAAGATATCTCCAATATGCCCACACTCCAGAATTTAAAATATGAATTACTGTCTCATTTTTCAACGAATGAAGTTTTCACAGAAGAGTTTCTTTTTGGTTTTATTTGCTTTTACATATAAAATTAGGTACAAAATTAACCATAGTCAAGTACCCAATTATCAAAAAATAATAACTTCCTCTTCAAATTGCCACTATGACCCGAATTTATAATATACATACACCACCATAATAATGGTCCATCGCAGTAAAACGTCATCAACCTAACACCCAAATTATGGTCAACATAAGGACCATAATAGGAAAGCAAATATTTAATTAGTAATTTGTTACAAAACTATTCCTTTTATATCTAATAGATGCAGAGCTAATGTATTGCTGACAAAGAAAAATAAAGAAGCTCGGTTTTTGATAACCGAATACGTATAAAAATAGTTTGTAATTTTAAAGTATAGTGTACTTTGGTATCAGATTGATGATCAATGTAAATAGTTCACTGGTAATGGACCCTCTGACAGTAACCATTATAATGAACAATTATATAACTGAATATCAGCAACTATAATGCTGATATAATTTTTATAAAGAGCTAATATATATTTATACACACTCACGACTTTGACAGTAACCGTTATAATGAGCAATTATATAGCTGATATCAGCAAATATATACCCGATATAATTTGTATATAATATATATCCGATATATACACTCGATCACCACAACTCAGGCATTATTTACCACACCATACTTTTTAGTTTATCAAATACTAAATTTTAACTCCAAGAGTTTCACAGAATGAATTGTACTACATTAAAATGTACTTAAAATTAAATTAAACCTACAATTTTATCATGCAGTGTTTGATGTGACAGAACATTTATTTTTATTAAATATAAAATGTTTGGTAGCTTGGCAATATTTTTTGTAGAAAATTTCTAGAGTTTTGTTATGTGGGAAACTAGTTGATAAAAATAATCTATTATAACACCACGTAGAAAAACTTGTCAAGCTATATATAATAAATGACGCACACCTCAAATACTGCGGTATAAAACTCGTATACTCAATAAAGGCTGACTACTAATATACGGACCTTATCATATTGCTGAATTGAAATATTTTTTAATTTGATGGCAACAACTATAAGTGACAATATCATCACTTTAAGTAACCTGTCTAGTTCAGCCTTTCTACCACAACGTAGGTCTGGTGTTCACGGGATCTTGGTCTACCATTTTCTCAATATATTTTTCAAGTTTATGATGGTAAGGAACAGATTCACAAATTTCTATTATTAAAATGCATTGTGTTAATAAAAATAAAGACGTATTAAATTGGGTTTCCCAAAAAAAAAAATTTTACATCAGTTTATTTGACATATAAAGTCATGGACGAAGTTGTATCGATATTACGATATTAATCGTAACCATATAAACTGTATTTAGCGCTCCTATGACAAGGTTCATATATTAGTTGTCACCCTATAAATAAAAGACAACCAATCTTAATATAACAATATAATTAAATTATATAAAATAACTAACATACAAATACGAACAAAATATAAACTTCGATCTCATAAAATATAACAAAATACAACTTTTAAAATAAAAAAAAATAATCACGATATGATTCATCATTATTATTAATATGATCCATCCATTAACATTCACAGTAAAAACAGTTCTTATGCGACCGCATCTTCTATAAATTCCAGCATGTTTTAACAAAAAAGGGGCGTGGCCTAAATTCGCTACTATTTATTTTTAAAGATAAAAATATCTAAATTGAGAAGCGAAATTAAATGTTAGGCCACGCCCCCATTTAGAAACAATCTAAAGACAAAAACACACGTTGCCGCGTTATTGCCCCTAAAACTAATTTCTGCCCTGAAAGAATCGATTCAAATTATTGCAGACGCCCGCTTTATTGTATCATATATCTTACACTTACATAAAACCCGATACAAATATATTCACCTAGGTATTTACATTGGAGAAGGTACCCACACTACATGACCCATTTTCTTTTCAATTTTTATACCCTACGGTAACCACGTATCATGTAGTAATTTATGAACATGGTTATAAATATTTTTTTGTCAAAGAAAAGTAAAAAATATATGTATATTATGATGTGTTGCCACCTGTGAGCTTAAAAAGTGCTAAATGCTACGCGCCATATTTGAATATAGCTAAAATAACGAAATTTCCAAAGAGAATATTGACTACGTGACGAAAATCTAAGAGCCCCCCTCGACCTTGTGACCAAGCGTGGTATTTTTAAGATCCCCCCTTCCCCCCAGAACGAACCACGTAGTATGGGTACGTTTCCTTGTCAGTGCGAGATCAGACAGTCACCTACATGGCACTTTCATGTTCCATTACAATGAATCTACCTCTTCAACTAATAAATAAATAAATGCGGACACATTTTTCGCATTTTTCAAACTATTTATATGTGCCAATATACAATCGCCTTTAAAAATTTTCGACTAATATAATGAATTAAAAAGTATGTTACAAATCACACAGCCCTTTGGTAACTTAATGACACAACACATATTACATTATATATAAAAACATAATTATATTTACAGCCGTAACTATGTATATATATAGAGCTATATACCGGCCGCACCGACGTTCAATATAAGCGCGGTAAAACATTGCATACATGTATAACATATACATTATTTACACATAGTACTATACATAATATGTGTACAACATACACATATATATCAAATGTTGCGCACATAAAGCCGACTCTGTACTAACCGTAACTTTTATTTATAGGAGACTGGCAAACGAGCAGATGAGTCACCTGATGGTAAGTAATCTCCACAGCCCATAGACACCCAAGACACAAAAAGAATCATGGATGTGCTGCCAAAGTAAAAGGAGGGACAGGATGTGGAGAGAAAAGGGATTGGGAAAGGGAGGTGGGGGGAATGGGCCACCGGAAATCTCACTTACCGAACGAAACGCGACAGCAAGCTGCCACTTTACGTCGGTTTTCTGCGAGACAGTGGTATCAACCTGTAACTAATGTAGACGTAGGAAATTAGCAGTTTGTTCCTCGTCCACACGATTTGTAGTTAGCTTGCTAGTGTAGAGGCAGCTTTAGAATTAGTTATGAATTATTATACAAATAAAAGAGAAAAAGATTCAGAAGTCGTAGACACCAACATTACAATAATGTTAGAATCGCGAGTGTATAGTTTGAAACTATGCGACCTGGCACAAACAATAAATATATCTTTGTAAGCATTTTGGCAAGACACGACCGTATCGATATATATGTCTTTAAGACTTATTCATACAAAATAAATGTTTTAAAATTAAGTTTTGTTTTATTGATTACGCTCAGCGTTTATAAAACTTAACGTTTGTTTTACTTCAATTGGACCGTGTTGTGCAGAAATGATCCAACCCACATTTTTTATTGATGCCAACATGATTCTAAAGTCTAAGCCATTATAGACCATATTGATGTAAAAAAAGAAATGTGGCTTGGATCATTTCTGCACAACACGGTCCAATTGTGGTGTGAATTTAATTTAACATTATCCACTACCTCTTTTATTTACAGCCGTGAAGTTGATACGAATCTCGGCATAGTTTAGCTTATCCAAAATATAGTTTAATTAATCCATTAAATCGATTCGCTTTGACTTGTTAGCGTTTGCGCAATTCCATTGCGTTGTTTGTGCGATAAAGATGCGGCTACTGTATCACGCAGTAGCATATGAATAAATAATGCACAATGTCTAGTTTTGAAACATACGCATCTTTATCACAAATGATACTGGTCCGTCATTCGTTGCTAACTTCAGCAGAGACGTATACATGGTGTAAAGAAATGATTCACTGTTCATTGTTGATATTCACTGCGGCATATGGTGGTGGTGGCCGGAGTGGGGAGGCTGGTGTGGGTACACGCCCCCCGCGCCCCCCGCACCGCCCGCGCCCCCCGGACCCCCCGCACGGGGCGTCGTCCGGTCGTATACTATTTGTGCCGGCAAACGCGGATTTTGTTGCACCTCTTCCTGATTCGCAAATGGATTTTGCACCTGATGAAGGTTAACGTTTCATAAAGAAAAAAACAGAAATAAAATCAAAAGCACTAATGGCATGTTCACTAATGAATGAAATGAAAGAAATTATAAAAAATGAACATTAAAATCCATCGGCGGTAGACAATCTATCTATCGTTAAAAAGCCGTTTTCACATATCGATGGCAGTATTGTGATGCTATGTTAGTCACTAGGGATGTCTCCCACACTCACGTTTAATAACGGCTGTAATATACCGAGCCTCGCCAGCAGCAGCTGTTCTTTAACTTGTCTCAACTCCTCTTGCTGGCGAACAATCATTTGCTGCAACTCCTCGTGTTTCCGTTGCAACTGCTCCTGCCACAGCCACTAACTCGTATCACATTATACAGGTGACCTTTCCTCCATTCCATCGACTCCATTTTCATCAAATAAACAAAATGAAAGGCCAATGCACTAATTTAAATTAAAATTTTAAGTATAAAGTAGGATCGTACAGTCCGACCGGGTCAAAGTCATTCATTATTAAGTAGATGTCGTGTACCTTGAATAACACAACAGAAACAAGTTATATCATCAAGTACAGATTCAATAGAGTGGCCATAAAGACTACTTTTTGCATCGATAATTTTCCTGCAGTATCTCGTCAAAACACAGCACTAAAAGCATATTAGCTCAGCTCATAAAATGAAGAATTGGCCCATGAATTTCATTTTTCAGCAATTAATTTATCACAGCTGATGCAAAAAGTAATCTGTGGTGTAGCTTTATTAAACTAACTACGAAGCTTTGATGAAAATGTATTACGTTTTGGATATGGATGGAATAGACATGCATTGGGTAGTTTAATTAGCTTTATAAAAATATATGCATTTGGGATGAATTTCACAGCTTATTTATATTGAAATTATAATAAAATTCATCATTTCAATAAAATTCATCGACTTTTCGATAAAAAGAACTATCAAGTATATATATTAGCCTTTAGTATGGGCTCTGTTATATGTAACTGCATGAACGTAATTTGTGCAAAGATTGGGTATCTGCACAAATTATTGGAAGCCCAATAATATGATTATATATCTATATATAACATACTGCCTCGATGGCGTGGTTGTATTTCGGTACGACTATTGTCCTGAGGTTTCGAGTTCGATCCCCAGGTCGGGCAAACTGATATTGGATTTTTCAACTGCCAACAACAATCAGCCCGGAGTCTAGAATTTGTGCCTGATATGATGATAGGCTCACCCCCTATCACATCTTGGACGGAATTGAGCTCGGCGAAATGTGGGTGTTCTAGTTCGCTAGTGCGCCTCTTCCTACCCCTTCGGGGATACAGGTGTGAGCTTATGTTATGTTCTATCATATTGCTAATAAAATTATATTTCAAATACAAATAAACCGATCAGATGGATACTATACGTATAAAATGTAAATGATTCAAACACACGTAGCCGTAACAACTTCTAACAGTGAAAAGTGTCAGAGGGGTAGGATATATAGTTTTCAGTTTCCTTTTTTTAAAAAGTAGGAATTAAAGTTAGCATATAAAGATATATTAATCACATGCAAAAGGATATTTGCCATAGTAGGATCCAGATATAAAACATCAATGAAATGTTTTCAAGGGTCTTACTATAACTGTTATGGCGTGTACACACCCACCGAACGAAGGCGAGAGAATGTTCGCGAAGGGGTCGGTGTGGTCGTAGCACCGAAGCCGAACGAACGAAAGCGTTTTGTCCCGTTCTGTCGTGCGCAGGATTACTGTTGTGTGAACGCAACAAAAAAGATTCGCGAATGTTCAGACACGTTCCATCCTCATCGCTGATGGCCCTTCGCAACCATTCTTTCGGTTGGTGTGCACCCGGCATCACACTGATTAGAAGGTATAGGCGGAATGCAGTCACCGTTGTCGTTACTCACCTGTATCTGCGCCTGGTCCTGCGACACGATGACCGGCAGCGGCGGCAGCGACAGCGGCAGCACGCCGGGCATGCCCACAGCACCGACAGCGCTGACAGCACCGACCGCGCCCACGTACGGCGCCGGGTCCAGGTACTGCGCGCCGATGCCGTGCTGCGGCACCAGCGCCGGCTCAGACCCCTTATGACCCTGCGGCACCATCACCACGTTCCCGTGACACGGGTGCCCGTACACGTAGCTACTCGCCGCCGCCGTGTTCGTTAACTGTGCCGACAAAATTAACACCATGACATTCAATACTTCTCAATAACATTTAATAATAGCTTTTACCATCTATTATCTATTATTGTCAGCCTCCGTAGCGCAGCGGGCGAGTAGCCGGCTGTGAAGCGAGAGGCCGCGGGTTCGATTTTCGCACCGAGACAAATGTTGGTATGGCTTAGAGATATTTGTTTCGAGTCTGGGTGTTGTGAGACCGAAAGTCTCTCGTAGTTCCTGATACTCACGACACAAGACTCGATCTTAGTGTGGGGTCAGGACTATGTATGTGACTGTTGGATATTATTTACATTATTTTTTTTTTATTTATTAACCCGTTGGAAGCAGCACACATATATTTTACATAAGTATCTCGGCCTCCGAAAGCCGAGCCACCCGTCACTCACTACAATAACAAAATTACCCCTCAGAATAAAGATAGCTGGCTATTGGGGCATTTCACGCCAAGCGGGCAACGAAAAAAAAGTGAGGTTCTGAAATTCGTTCATATTTTGCTTATTTATACTTCTAGAGGGTATGAACGTGTACACAAAATATTTTTTTTATAAACGGTCTGATTGTCAAATTATGGCCTTCTAAAATATTGACCTCACCGGTGTAAGGGTTCCTTTGGGAGGTATTTTGCGTATTGAAGTAATTTATAATAAAATAACAAATGTAGTGTTTTGCGTAGTAAATTTAATGGACTTTTTGATTTTTTGAACGGATTCGAAATTTAATTTTTTTATCTTGTGTTAAACCGGAAGTAAAGATTTCAAAACGAAATTGTAATACTTTGGGCAACAACATTTTTATTTCTTTTTATTCGAAAATAAAGCTTGACATACACAGATTCTACCATAAAAATTGTAAATGGGGTGCTACATTCGTTTAGGAATTATATCAATTCGAGTACGTACATGTCGTACTGATCGAGGTACCTGACGCTTGCTAAAGTCGGCTATTTTGCGTAAAAAAGAATACACACAGTAAAATTGCTTTGAAGTCACCTTTATATGTATGATTATAATATTTACAGTTAATTTTATATTGATAACCGACTTATCCTAGAGGAGGATAATGTTTTTCGAGTATAGGTTTTGTATTTATGTATGCCAATTTCTTTCGCACGCTCTACAGCCTAAACGGCTTGACGATTTTTAACATATGAGCTATCATTTCATTCGTCTAAGTAATGGGAGTAATATAGTATGTAATATTCAGTTGTTGCGCCTGCGCATTAAAATGGGAAAGGAGAATAAAAAAGTTTTTTTATTATTATATCGTTATTGTAAGCTCGCAACACTTTTTGTCACATAGCAACACTATCAAAATTTTATTATATTTTATTTTACTCCCACTACTGAGACGAATGAAATGACATCTCATATGTTAAAATTCTTCAAGCCGTTTAGGCTGAAGAGCGTGCGAAAGAAATTGACATACATAAATACAAAACCTATACTCGAAAAACATTATCCTCCTCTAGGATAAGTCGGTTATCAATATAAAATTAACTATAAATATTATAATCATACATATAAAGGTGACTTCAAAGCAATTTTACTGTGTGTATTCTTTTTTACGCAAAATAGCCGACTTTAGCAAGCGTCAGGTACCTCGACAAGTACGACATGTACGTACTCGTATTAATATAATTCCTAAACGAATGTAGCACCCATGTTACAATTTTTATGGTAGAATCTGTGTATGTCTAGCTTTATTTTTGAATAAAAAGAAATAAAAATGTTGTTGCCCAAAGTATTACAATTTCGTTTTGAAATCTTTACTTCCGGTTTAACACAAGATAAAAAATTAAAATTTCGAATCCGTTCAAAAAATCAAAAAGTCCATTAAATCTACTACCCAAAACACTACATTTGTTATTTTATTATAAATTACTTCAATACGCAAAATACCTCTCAGAGGAACCCTTACACCGGTGAGGTCAATATTTTAGAAGGCCATAATTTGACAATTAGACCTTTTATAAAAAAAATATTTTGTGTACACGTTCATACCCTCTAGAAGTATAAATAAGCAAAATATGAACGCATTTCAGAACCTCACTTTTTTTTCGTTGCCCGCTTGACGTGAAATGCCCCTATTGTAAAATCAGACCCAAACCATATTGTATTTCAATGTTCATTGTATTTTTAAAGTTATCCAATATTTCGATAACTATTGTAATTGTCACGAGTACCCACTTACACCATCCCACTGCTGGGCACGGGCCTCCTCTACTAACGAGAGGGGTCCAACCTTAATCTATATCGCTAGCCTAATGCGAGTTTGTAGATTTCACATATGAAATTCTTGTGAAAAAATTCTCAGGTAGGCATATTTTCTCACGATGTTTTCCTTCACCGTTATAGCAAGCGATAATTCACAATAAAAATACGCTCAACATAGAAAAGAAGTCAGAGGTGCATGCTCTTTTTGAGGTTTGGTCTCAAACCTCCGACACTCGTCTCGGCAGTCCCTACCACTCCGAACTAAGCTATCACTGCTGTTATTACCAGCCTCCACACATTAAGATACCATAAATAAAAATAAGAAAAATATTTGAGTGAGACACACAGAACACACGTAAGACTGAACGCAAGGCGAGAGCGCGTTTTTTAACGTAAGTTCGTACAAAATTTAAACCATTTATTTTCTACACACACATACAACAACAGGAACAAAGATACATTATTTTTTTTATTTTAAACACTTTATACATAAACTATGTACAGGCGGACTTAATGCCTGAGGCATTCTCTACCAGTCAACCTTTGGATGGTGCAGAGAAAAATTAAGGCAGGTGTAAAAAATAAACAAGGAGACTGAGGCGATTTGAATATTATATAAAATATATAAAAATAAAATTTTATAAATACATATAGTACTACATAAATATATAAAAAACACACACGTTATCATATATACTACGATATTATAGGTACACCTGCTGTTGTGCGGTAGAGGGGGTACCAGCTCAGTGTACACTGCTGAGACACATTATAAGCTATATTATAAATCACGTGAGGTATTGAAAGACCATGAAAAAATTCATGAAAAAGTTCCAAAGAAGTGGTTTAATCACCCGTCTGTGTCGTCTCAGGCCTCTCTACTATAAATATAAATACAATACCTTGATAAAAGTGTCAACATTCGCAAGTGAATGGTGAATTTGTTGTTGGTATATAATAAAATCGTGTCCAAAATTGGCAGTAGACTGTTTATTTTTTTGTTTTAGAAACAGATAACCCAGTCAATATTGCCTTAGTTATAAAAACAGTCTAACTGAGTAAGTGGTAAAGAATAGTTTGTCTCTTTTATTTTCAATCAATGTGACACAAGGAAAAAAGTGACAAACTATTCTTAGACATTTGCTCAGCTAACTGTTTTTATAAGTAAGACCCTATAAGGTTAAAACCATGTTTTTTATTCATGCCCTTTTATTTATTTACATTTCATATACATATACTATACATGTATATGATGTGTAAATAAATAAATTGTTTTATATTAAATACATTGGGCCTTACTTATAAAAACATTTTCGCTTAACTTTTTGCTAAGAATAACCGTCACTTTTTCCTTGCGTTACATTGTTTAAAAATGAAAGGGACAACTTTTGGTTTAAGATAAGCCGTACTTAAATATTTTTATAAGTAATGTGCTATATGGCGGACTTAATTAACCTTTAATTGATCTTTTTGCGTCACCACGATATTTTGCACGAACATACTATTAAAGTTATACTATATTGTGCAAAATTGAATAAGATTTCTGTTTGGTCACGAGTCACGACATATTTATTAGAACACAAAACAACGGAATAAAACAATACAATAAACTACATAATTCAAAAACAGAACCCGACAGGAAATACAATGCACTCTAGCGGATTCTAAACACAACATTGGTGCGTTTACAGATACACCTTAGAATATTTAATCAATGTTTATAAAACATGTAATGTAAATGGAGATACCTGCAAATTTATTAATTTAATACATACGTCGTACGGTCAGTCTTTCGTGCGTCGCGTGCGTCGCATTATAAATAAAAGCGTGTTGTACAAACCTGGTAGTATTCCCTCACCTCTCGCGAGCCGTTCCGCTGTGAGGAGCGAGAGTCTCCGGACACGGAGGCGGTGTCTGAGCCGGTGTACCGCGCGTGAGACGCACGCGTCCACGACGCGCCCGCGGTCGCGACCGTGCCCGCCGTCGTCACCGTGCCCGCTGTGCTCGACGCCGAACGGACCGACGCCGGCTGTGACGTCACTAAACTTTACCATCGAGACATCACGGCCAACACCAGAAGCTCGAACATGAGTTTTTTTTACATTTCACGCTAGCCACTGTGGCGACATCTCTGCAATGCGCGCCTAATCAGTTTACAAGCATCGAGCGTTAGCGCACAACGGCACTGGCTTTAGCTACGGAACAACAGATGAAGCCACCGAATCCTAAATCACGGTGGCAAAGTTTGCAGCAAGCGTTGCATATATACAACCTCCGAAGATGAGCCATCGGAGGGGCCGCGGCGGTCAGGCATCAACACCCGCGTGACGAGGAGATCCCCCCTCTGGTGGAGGAACACCGACACCCGTTCCTCTACACCACTGTCACTTTTTTTTTAAGTTGTTCATAACCAGGGATACAATGTCCTTCAGCCATATACTTTTTATTATTTTTGTTACTTTATTTCCTACATCTAAGTTTTCGCAAGTGCAACGAGGTCGGATGTGTTCGATTTCAAGGCCCTGCTGGAGTTTTTGTCAATTTTCGTCAATTCCTTCCAGTTTTATACTTTTTAGTCGATTTTCTCGCAGCGGAGGAATCAAACATGGTCGACCCATCCACCCGACAAAAAGCGTCCAAAATCACTTATTTCAAAACTCTCCCATACTGTCCATCTTCGTCGATGTTTATCGCATAAATTCACATCATATTTAAACCACAAGCCCAATTTTAGACTATAATAAAAAATCATTAAAATATGCGAAGATGCACCGTCAGAATTCCCGCCAAAACTCCGCTAGCCACTGTCACAGTAAACTATTGTTGCCAGATCCATTATGTGAAATATCGGAACACAAGGTTAAAATAATCAGAACATATGATTTCAAATCGGGACTTTATTGACCATTTAGTATAAAATTGAAATCAACCTACAATAAGTTTTTTTTCTAAAGATATCTAAATGTCTCGACTAATAGACTGCCTCAGTGGCGTGGTGGTATTTCAGTTCGACTACCGCCCTGCGGTCTTGGTTTCGATCCCCGGGTCGAGCAAAGTGATATTGATTTTACCATATCAGCTCGGAGTCTGGAATTTGTGCCCGATATGGCGATAGGCTCGCCCCCTATCACATCTGGGACGGAACTAAGCTTGGCGAAATGTGGGTGTTCTAGTTCGCTAGTGCGCCTCTGCCTACGCCTTCGGGGATACCGGCATTAACTTATGTTATGTTAATAATAAATACACCCAACAGTCACACACATAATCTTGACCCCACACTAAGTGTAACCTGTATCGTGGGTATCAGAAACTACGAGAGAATTTCGGTCTCACAACAGACCCGAAACAAATATCTGTGGGCTACACAGACATGAAAAACGTCAGTTCCCTGCGTAACCGCTAGAAGCGTTCGGGTGTTTGTCATAAAAATATTTTATGGAGTCGCTAGCGAGTAATGTCAAAAAACTCATAGTTGGCCTACAATATCCAGTTCGAGTGTGCAGGGGTGCAGATAGATCACGAAAATAAACCAATCCCATTAATTGATGGCGTCATGTTCAAATTTCATTCTTATTAGCTAATCTTTGTAATCTATCTAAACTAAGTTACTTTAATGGGTCCAAATGGGTCTGCTATAGAGCCTATGGCGGGTACACACCGGCCGAACGAAGGCGAAGGAATCTATGCCTGTTTCATTCACACAACGGGAAAAGTTTGTTTGTGTGAACGCAACAGGCACAGATTCTTTCGCCGTCCTTCGGCCGGTATGTACCCGCCATAAGGCGATTACATCGAGTATTTTTATCGATACCGATAATCTTAACCGTACCTGTGATATCGCTTGGTAAGTGTTCGCGAACGCATCACTTGCTTCAGACATGTAAGATGGTGACATCGGCACCAGTGCTTCTTCAGTCGACGTGTCTTTCATCACATCCTGACCGACTTCCACTTCGGTGATTTCGGGCTCAGCATCCTCCTGCTTTGTGTCCTTAACTGTGTCCGCATAACTGTAACATGACGGTAATTGCTGGCCTTTATGCATTGCTAATATGATTTAGCTACTCTAATGTGTGTTCTTTTTCTTTATTCGGTATTTTATTATTGGCATTGGCATTAGAACGGCAATGCTAGTTGCTTGTCGGTTATTTTGGCTCTTTTATTGAAAAACGACCTTCCGAACTGTCTGTTTTATATTTAAGACGACGTAAATTTTCCAACAGGTCGATCTGGAAATCTTTGGGGGAGGCCATGTTCAGTAGTGGACGTCCTATGACTGATGATGATGATGATAATGAAACTTCACAAACACAAAAAAAAATGTCAACCACGTCACGCTCTAACGGTACGTGCGTTGGAAAGGGGTAGCAAGAAATCTCCAATATGCCCCCACTCCAGAATTTAAAATATGAATTACTGCCTCATTTTTCAATTTATTTCGATGCAGTTTTTACAGAAGGGTTCCTTTTCGTTTTCATCATCATCATAGGACGTCCACTGCTGAACATAGGCCTCCCCCAAAGATTTCCAGATCGACCTGTTGGAAGCGGCCTGCATCCAGCGACTTCCTGCGACCTTTATCAGGTCTTTTTTCTTTTTTCCTTTCTTTTCGTTTTATTTGCTATTAAATATAAATATGTGTATAAAATCAAACATAGTCAAGTACCCAATTCAAAAATTCTACCAACCTCACGACTCGATGAGTACAAACAACGAACTCAGGCTTGGAGTTCCACTGATGATATGTGATGTAGAACCGCGTCTGCAGCCAGATCCACTGCTGGCCTTTGGTCAGGAACCGGTAGTAGCACGATGTCAGCTCCCCCTTCTGCATCACTGGTTAAAACAAACAAGTAAATGTATTCAAATGAGTTTGTAACTTGTTGCTATACATTGAAGACTGGAATTGTCTTAAAATCAATACTTCTTACTATTATTATCACTGCCTGCGTAGTGGTATTGCGTACGCGGTACGACTAACGTCCTGAGGTCTTGGATTCTATACCCGGGTCAGGCAACGAAATATTGGAGTTTTCAGTATCAGCCCGGAGTCTGGAATTTGTACCCGATATGACGATATGATGTGGAACGGAACTAAGCTCGGCGGAAATATGGGTGTTCTAGTTCGCTAATGCGGCTCCGTCTACCTGTTCAAGGATACAGGCGTGAGCTTATATTATTATAACCTGAAAGTTTGGATGGATGTATGTTACTCAATCCAGTCCCGGGATAACAGTGTTAGACAAATACCTCAACCGGCCTGGGAACTGAACCCATGACCTCCCGCCACTAGACCAAGGAAGCGACAACATAGGCGTTTGATCCATTATAATGATTAAGACAACACTCACATGCTTCATGGCACGTAACAACCTTCTCCAGATCATCAAAATGATAGTAGTCATAACCGGAAGTCCCGAGCACTTCGAAGGGCAGGTACCCGATGATGGGCGGCGCGCGGTGGTCGAGGAACAGGAACTTCCACTCGAGACTGTGCCGGGATGTGAACTCGCTACGGTTAGAGTCCACTAGCGACACGTCCCTTATCAGTTGAGGGGTGTACAGGCGTCCAGTGCACACGAATAGTAATCTGAAACGAATTATAATCATAACATAAGCTCACGCCTGTATCCCCGAAGGGATACGCAGAGGCGAACTAGCAAACTAGTATACCCACATTTCGCCGAGCTTAGTTCCGTCCCAGATGTGATAGGGGGCGAGCCTATCGCCATATCGGGCACAAATTCCAGACTCCAGGCTGATATGGAAAAATCCAATATCACTTTGCCCGACCCGGGGATCGAACCCGAGACCTCAGGACAGTAGTCGTACCGAAATACGACCACGCCACCGAGGCAGTTATTATGTATGTAATTAAACAATATAAAGATAATCAGCTATAGGTACTAAACTCGACCAAAACAGCTGCAATGTAACTTTATATTTACGAAATACCACCCCGGTATGCTTGACAAGTCAAAAAGTTTTATGAAACATATTTTGAAAGAACAATGAGCAACATTTCGCAAAGAAATTAAGATTCGCAACATTTTTATTTTGAAACTTTGCAAGTCACGCCGTCACGCGCCTCGTTTTCGAGTAGTTGTGTTTGTTTTGTCGGAACTCTGTACAATTTTATTTTTATTTAAGAAATCGGGCTATAAAAAGACTTATAACCTTTTTAATTTAAGAATGAACAAGACATTACATTAACATTTATCTTTCTGTCTCATCTTTTGCCAAAAGAGAGATTATTAAGTAAATTAAGAGCATCAAAAGTAATGTTTTTTTCTAAGAATGATATAATATCTTATTACTAATAAATAAATTATTAGAATTTATATATACCTATTGTCAGTTTCTTGTTGGTATCTGTTCATGTCATCATTATTAACTTGCTCCATATTTGTTCCTGAAATAAAAAAAAATAAACTCAACTGCAGGAGTAGCGTCTGTCAAACGAGTAGGTGGTTCACCTCATTGTCAATGATCTCCCCCGCCCATAAACAACATTGGCCTTATTTATAAACAAATTTTAGGTGAGCAAATTGTTAATTGTCCCTTTTATTTTCAAACAATGTGACACAAGGAAAAAAGTAACAGACTATTCTTAACCATTTGCTCAGCTAGAATGTTTTTATAAGGCCCCATATGATACCAAAAAAATCACGCGTGCGTCGCCAATCTTACAAAGGAGGGAAATTGATATAGGCATTGGGCCATCGGAAATCTCACTCAACAAACGAAACTCAACAGAAACAGTGGTATCAAACTCGTCAAGCCGGCCCAATCGTAATGTAGACGTAACCGTCTACATTTAAGTCTACAGCGTAGCTCTACCACTACTCAAAACATTGGATGTGTACATAAACTCACGCCTGTATCCCCGAAGGGGTAGGCAGGGGTGAACTGGCGAACTAGAACATCGACATTTCTCCGAGCTTGGTTCCGTCCCAGATTTGATGATGGGCGAGATTAGACATGTATATAAATAAATAAATGTATTATACACTTACGAAAATATCCATTAAACTCGACGAGCTCGTACGTGGTTTCGTCCCTAAAGTCTAACGTCCCCCGTCGAAGGTGACACTGGAACCTGATTTCATTATCTGTAATAATAGAAAGGGAAATTATTACCCTTACTTAAACCTTTATATAGCAGTGATAGCTCAGTTGGGAATGGTACGGACTGCCGAGACGAGTGTCGGGAGGATCGAGACCAACCCCAAAATGGAGCATACACCTCTAACTTTTCTATGTTAAGTGTGTTTTCATTGTGAAATGTGCTATAACGGTGAAAGAAAACAACGTGAGGAAACCTATTAATTGCTTGCTATAACGGTGAAGGAAAACATCGTGAGGAAACCTCGACCATACTCGAGAATTTCTTTACAGGAATTTCGAAGGTAAATGAAGTCTACCAACCCGCATTAGGCCAGCGTGGTAGACTAAGGCCTAACACCTCTCATTAGTAGAGGAGGCTCGTGCCCAGCAGTGGGTTGTCCCACTGCTGGGGCTAATATTACTTATATTAGAAACTTTTTTTGTAATTGATGAGGCGAGCCAGTAGTTTAGTCCACAATAAACTTTACTATTACTATTGATTTCTTAAGTTTACGCGAATGTTATACATTGATATACGTGGCCACGAAGACAGCAAAGCCTTCGAAACGTCGGGAATAAAAATTAAAAACCAAATCGAAACATTTTAGTATGAATTATTTTTAAATTATGTTTATCTTATGTGAGTAAGTTGATGCCGTCCTTTTTTGGTTTGACAAATAAACTTTATTTCTTTCTTTCTTTCTAATCGTGATAGAATCCGTAAAAATAGTTTTATTTCAATGTACTATTACTATTGTTAATAGCTCTAGACAACTTTAAATTAGAAAATACTGTTTGGTGCTGCTCTCAACACCGAGACCTTTAGGGCACTATTAAAGCAGCCTTTAAGCTTGGTTTAAACCTCTGGGTTACAATGGTAACCAGCCACTTGAACGTGGTTTATAGTTAATCCATATTTTATACGGCTCATAACGTCCAGTAGCTCAATCATGAGTTTGTTGCACGTATTTACGCGAGCGAGGACGTAAAATATTTGTATGGAAAACGTCAGTTACCCGCGTAACCGCTAGAGGCGTTCGAGTGTTTGCCATACAAATATTTTACGAAGTGGCTAGCTGTCAAAAAACTCATGGTTGGCCTACAGTTTCATTATTTATAGTGCCGTGACCGTGGTGACGTGGTGACCGTTCAATGGTTTAATTATCTTTGAAAGCTGAAAACATGTGCTTGAAGACTTTTCGAGACCAAGGGGGTTACCGCCACCTCTTACAGCAGTATTATTATAATCTTACTTCGTTTTCTTGTAAAGAGGGGTTACCACCGCCTCTTATAGCAGTATTATTATAATCTTACTTCGTTTTCTTGTAAAGGGGGGTTACCACCGCCTCTTATAGCAGTATTATTATAATCTTACTTCGTTTTCTTGTAAAGGGGGGTTACCGCCACCTCTTACAGCAGTATTATTATAATCTTACTTCGTATTCTTGTAAAGGGGGGTTACCACCGCCTCTTATAGCAGTATTATTATAATCTTACTTCGTTTTCTTGTAAAGGGGGGTTACCACCGCCTCTTATAGCAGTATTATTATAATCTTACTTCGTTTTCTTGTAAAGGGGGGTTACCACCGCCTCTTATAGCAGTATTATTATAATCTTACTCGACAAAAATAGTGTACCTGATGATAAACATCATCATTATTGACAGTCGACACGAATATTTGAAGGAGTCCTTTTCTATCTACCCTTATCCCATTCTAATCTATAGACATATAAATAATATTGGTGTCCGTTTGTAATATTGAAATATCCGTTTTTACTACATGTATATGAATATACATACACCAAAATAACATTTTTTACAATTTTTGAGTGACTGTTCCGGTTAATCTCTGAAATGGCTGGACCTACTTTGACGGGACTTTTATAGACAGGTAGCTGATGTAATAAGGAGTAACTTAGGCTACGTTTATTTTAGACACAATAAAAAAAACAAAAAATTAAAGAATCGTCTGTTAGGCGGAACGAACTTCGCCAGGTCAGCTACCTCTAGTATGGGATATATTTTAAGGTACCACATGTTAAGCATGGTATAACAAGGATTTGGCATTATTTTTTCCAACCGGCTAGGCTGCCTGTCTGTCGCCGACCCGGTTATATCGCCTCAGAAAAACGCGCCTTTCCGACTTGGGACGCGAACCCAGGACCTCCCGGGCCAGAGCCCATATACGCCGCCACTAAAGCAAGTAGATTTCGTTTTATTTGAATGGGTACTTCGCCTCGAGGGAGTCAGTCTGCGAAGCTGGCCTATTTTGGTAATAAGAGGAGCAATCCTGCCTCGATGGATCCGTAAATTGCAGTCATATTTTTTATAATTACATTTTATTTTATTACTCCAACTCCTATAACACGCAAGGCATGGTTTCTATTTGCACTATAAAAATAAAAAGACCTATTCGAACTAAAATTATTAATTTATTTTAGAACATCGGTTATTATTTTAAGAACAATGAAATAGGCGATAAAACATTATACTTAAACAAAATGCGTAAAGCCGCGTCTCCTGCGCTTGTTTATCTCGAAACAAAACACAAAAACACATACGCAAAACAATGATTTTCGCTTGTCCTGCTCACATAATAATGGACCATGGACGAAAATGTGTAGCGAAACCATGTTTTGTGTCGCCTCATTGGTCTAATGGGAGCATATATAAGATGTGGACCGGGAGGTCCTGGGTTCGATTCCCAGGCCGGGCAAAGGGAATTTTCTTATGTAATTAGTCCGGGACTGGATCCCTCAGAAAGGGGTTGGAGTCATGCCGGCAGCCGGTTGTAAAAAATAAGCCAAATTGTTTCTGCAACATGCTTGAAAAAGTGTAATAAACCATATTTTGTGTAGGTGTTTTATGTTTTAAAGCAAGAGACGCGCCTTTAGTCCCACGAACAGTCTACAACTTTTTTTTTTTTTTATAGCAGAGATTGGCAAACGAGCAGATGGGTCACCTGATGGTAAGTGATCTCCACCGCCCATAGACACCCAAGACACAAAAAGAATCATGGATGCGTTGCCAACCTAAAAGGAGGAAATGGAAGGGGAGGGAAGGGGATTGGGAAAGGGAGTGGGGAAATGGGCCACCGGAAATCTCACTCACCGAACGAAACGCGATAGCAAGCTGCCACTTTACGTCGGTTTTCTGTGAGACAGTGGTATCTAACCGGTCGAGCCGGCCCATTCGTGCTATAAACGTTACTGTCTACAGCGTTGCTCTACAACTTCCAGTATAAATTTAGAATCTTACACATGAATGAATCGGTCGAATTTACCAAAAGGAAACAGAACCTTAATTCGCGTCCTGTAGGATTGAAACCTTAGAAGCGTTTATAATTCAAGCATGATTTAGCGCTAAAGTTGGGTTCGCCGTACACGTGCCTGTTTTATTAATAACATCCTGGTGGGCAGACATCTAAGGATTCTTGTTTACCCTGATTCTTGAACTGCCAGACTAACCCCCGAATATTGAAAAGCTACGCTTATGACTTAGATTATTTTGCGGGATAAATTTTGATACAACATGATCTCAAGTGTTTGAGTTGGGTTTCAGTATTTGAGGAGTTATACCACAAATACTGACTGCCTCGGTGGCGTGGTGGTATTTCGGTACGACTACGGATCTGAGGTCTCGGGTTCGATCCCCGGGTCGGGCAAAGTGATATTGGATTTTTCCATATCAGCCCGGAGTCTGGAATTTGTGCCCGATATGGCGATAGGCTCGCCCCCTATCACATCTGGGACGGAACTAAGCTCGGCGAAATGTGAGTGTTCTAGTTCGCTAGTGCGCCTCTGCCTACACCTTCGGGGATACAGGCGTGAGCTTATGTTATGTTATGTTATACCACAAATATACTATCGGCCAAGTGAATGCTGCATATCTGATCACGCACAGGACAGGATACCGAATTAGGGTTAAATGTTACTGAAATATAATTATATTGCATATAATTTTAAGCACATTCTCCATATATACATATTTACTACCAGATAAATAAGTAACAACTTTATTAAATAGAATTTGTACGAAATTTTGATTTTTACTTTGATAGTCTCATTAACTTGTAAAGCCTGCTTAGCCGTGATAGTTTTCCTTTTAAATTAGTCATATATGCGACTACAGTGAATTTTTTCACATTTCCAGAACCAACGGTTTAGCTGGTAGGGGTGCAGACAGCCAGACACTTGATTCTAGTCTAACATAAATTTGTACTTTAAAGCTTAATATTTCACAAACGAATTCTTGTATCGAAAAATTGATGTTTTTGAACGATCTATCCAACGATAACCAACACCATTGAAGAATCGAGAAATACTTTTCGTACCACACTTTACGTATAGAGGATACCTTCCCTGCAGATTTTTTTTCTAGATTTTATTATGTTAATTTGATAGTATGAATGTATATTGTCTCTTGTATGTCACTTTGTCCTATATCCAATAATATCTAATGATATCATGGCTTAGCTGCTCTAATTTGTGGTCTTTCTGTATTTGGTGTTATACTGTATTAGTAACTGACTGTAAATTGGTGTTAAAAAGAGCAATGTCAGAGTTTCTTGCCCGTTCTTCTCTGGCGAAACAGCCTTCCGAACAGGCGGTAGAGTTAAAATTTGACGGAATCTAAATAATGTTTGAACATTTTATGGATTCAATAAATATTTTGATTTTGATTTATTGAAATAAAACTATTTTTACGGATTCAGTCAGTCAATCAGATCCGTGACCACGAAGACTGCAAAGCCTTCGAAACGTCGGGCATAAAAATTTAAACAAATCGTGATAGAATCCGTATTTTTTTTTATTTCAATGTATAACTTTCGCGTAAACTTAAAAAATCAGTGTGATTGATACTCAAGACCGGGCGAAGTGGCAGCGTTTAAGTAGGAAGGCGGACTCTGGCACAGAGCCGGGATAACCCCAGGCAGAAAGAAGGAAAAGATAATATGATGCATACCCATGCGAAACTACAGCTTCCTACTACTAATAGACTGCAGTAATCCGGGATCAGACAGATAGACGGATATGACGAAACTATAAGGGTTCCGTTTTTCGACCGACTTCCAAAAAGGAGGAGGTCCTCAATTCGACTGTTTATTTTTATGTATGTTACGCGTTATCTCCGCCAAATGTTAAACGATTCTCAAAATTCTATTTGTGTTCGATTGACCTTATTTCAAGGGTGGTCGACGACGGAGTGACCGACAGGGTGACAGACGGGTGACAGACGTGTGACAGACGGGGTGACAGATGAGGTGACAGACGGGGTGACAGACGGGGTGACAGACGGGGTGACAGACGGGGTGACAGACGGGGTGACAGACGAGGTGGCAGACGAGTGACAGACGGGGTTACGGACGGGGTCACAGAACTCACAGATGGGATCACAGACGGGTGACAGATGAGGTGACAGATGAGGTGACAGACGGGGTGACAGACTGGGTGACAGACGGGGTGACTGACGGGGAGACTGACGGGGTGACAGGCGGGGTGACAGACGGGGTGACAGTCGGGGTGACAGGCGGGGTGACAGGCGGGGTGACAGGAGGGATGACAGACGTGGTGACAGACGGGGTGATTGGCGGGGTGACTGACGGGGTGTCTGACGAGGTGACTGGGTGACTGACGGGGTGACTGACGAAACCAGACCGAAGTAGAATTATTGGATTATAGGTGCCTACGACTCACTCTTTCAACCCTCTCTCTCATACGCAGACGAAGTTACGCGGGTCAGCTAGTTGTTTAATAATGAAAGGGACAACCTATGGTTAAAAATAAGCAGCGCTTAAATATTTTTAAAAGTAAGGGGCAATATCGTTATCTTTAACACTTTAAACCCATATTAGATTCTATAAGTAATTTGGAAAACATGTTACGGTTTTTTTTTAAATAATGTGACCCACCTATCCGGTAGCATACGAACCACGTGTTATAAAATAAATAATAAATACCCAAAAAATCACCGAGATCAGACGTCCAGACACTATCTCAATGATCCAAATCTAGAACGATACGTTGAATTAAATCTGTTCACAAAGTTTGACTTTCATGGAATATAAAATAAGCATCTGAATGCCAAAACATGATACGTAAATATTATAAAGTTCATACATTTATGTATAGCATAATAACACGGCTTTGTCGCTAGTAACTCTTGTTCAAATGAATAATATGTACATACAGAATGAATTGTGACGCTCATTTGCAAAATCATTTTAAACGATTTGCTCTAACGATTTTATACGAAACCGTGCGCTATTATAACAAATAAAATATAAATACTTAGATTTTTTAACATACTTTTATTTTTGCTAAATATAACTTACCATTTCATTTTTATTAGGTTAGCCGCGAATTTGACTTAGGGTGACTTGCACTACTATTACTAACCTAGAGTTAGTCCTAACTTCAAGTTAAATTGAAGAAGAAATATATGATTGACATGTAATTCATTACATGTAATGTACTACATGTAATTAAAGATAATATATGACGACATTTAATTAATTACATGCAATGAATTACACCTTATTCATATATTTTTTTAAATTTAACTTTAGTTAAGGACTAACTGTAGGTTAGTAATAGTGGTGCAAGTCGCCCTTAGCAGTCAGCACGCCGACCGATTAACCGATATTAAAAAGAAGGACGTTCTTAATTCCATTCGTATATTTTTCCGTTTACATAATTTTGTACATCCATTATCCCGACGTATTTTTAAGGAAATTATATTGGTTAATAAAGTTTATTAACCATATTTTCGTAAAAATCTGACTAAATGGTATGGAGTAAAAATATTTTTCTAAACTAACAACAGCAATGACGTCGCAATTGGATAATTAGGTAATTGATACGTAACGATAAGTTGTACCTAATGATACAAATATGTAAATCGACATGGATAACAAAATCAATTATTTTTCGATAGGGTTATATAGAGTAACAGTTATTTTTGAAGTCGATAACATTTATATTAATTTTATGGAACGTCAATCCTTGCCTTTTGAATGGTCGTTAATCGTAAGATAATTTGTATGAAAATATCAATTCACCACGTAACCGTTGCAGGCGTTAGAGTATTTCACGTAGTCGTTAGCGAGAAATGTCATAAAACTTATGGCCGATGTACAATAGGTATATGTTACATAAGCGAATGGGCCACTGGAGGCAGCAGAGCCGCCCGTGACTATTTCGACCTATCCAAAGAATAAAGTTACATATGATAATGAATCGAAATTGCTTTCTTATTTTTCTGCGCTTAAATTGATCTGTATATTTAACTAGTATATATTTTTTGTAAGCTATGTCATAATTTAACTTGTTATTATGTCATAACTTTAAAAAACAATCACTAATTAAATATATACAGGTCAATTTAAGCTACAAAAAATATAAAAGCAATTTCGATTCATTATCATATGTAACTTTATTCTTTGGATAGGTCGATTTAAATATTTTTTGCTAGCAATTCGAAGTGGATTGAAGTGGCCCTCCAAATTAATTTTCGCTTAACTTCGATCAACTTCGCGAGTAGTGTAGTCGACGCATTAAAATCACTCTTTTACGACCGGCCGCCTGCCTGGAGTCATCACCCTCTGGTGATCTAGTCCTCGAACAGCGGATTTAGACAAGTGGCTTATGCGCTAGTCGAATAGAATAAATGTATGGGAATGACATACACCGTACTCGTATGCCATTCCCATACATTTATTATTTTCGACTATTCTATTCGACTAGCTCATAAGCCACTTGTCTAAACCCGCAGATTTCCATTCGATAAATGTCATCACTTCCAAAATTAACTCGCAATACGCAAAATAATAATAACGAATTAAAAAAATATGATTCGCATAGCTTAAAAATATATTGGATTATCATTTCATAGATAAGGTTACTCATTAAATTAATAGGAAACACACATTTATTTGTTCTATAATAACAATCGCAGAACTAGCATCTCTAAACATTCGCCATGGCAATAAAAAACAAGGATATAAATACTAACCTTTCGCTATTGATTGTGAGGGATCTATAACATTGTTTGGATTCTGTAAAATGTTATATAAGTTGGCTCGATCATCTTCAAAAGCCAGGTCAAAAATGCTTTTGTTCACCAAAGTCGCCTGAAAAATAATTTTATAAATAACATAAACATAAACATAAGCTCTCGCCTGTATCCCCGAAGGGATAGGCAGAGGTGCACCGGCAAACTAGAACATCCACATTTCGCCGAGCTTAGTTCCGTCCCAGATGTGATAGGGGGCGAGCCTATCGTCACATCGAGCACAAATTCCAGACTCCGGGCTGATATGGAAAAATCTAATATCACATATATATTATTTTATATATATATGATATTTTATAAATAAACTACAGTTTTATGACGCATGCAAGATATATGATCCTATAGCAAACCTTTGTCAAAGAGACCTGAACAGAAAATATTCAACACTCATAAATAATGTAATATTTTTTGTAGAACAATATTTTACACCTCTATATTTCTAGTTTATAATTTTACTGTAACAATTTTTACATTAGTGGTTTCGAAGCAGTCGTTTGTGGACCTTTGATGGTCCGCGAAATTGCGTGAAGTGGTCCATGCGTCACCATGCATCTTTTAAAAAAAACATCCCTAATGGTAATTCATCATCATCATCAGTTACAGGACGTCCACTGCTGGTCGCGAGAATGGTAATTATAAAATCAAATGTGAGTTTTTTTTGTCAGTGCAGCAGGGTTACCACCACCTCTTATAGCAGTATTATTATAATCGTTCTTCGTTTGTTTTGTATGGAAATCGGTACAAGTAAGATCATAAAAATACTGATATAAGAGGTAGTGGTAACCCCCCAGAGCCCTGGATATTATTGTGTTCATAGAACTACCTACATTACTCTTTCTACCTGCTCACCTTAATGTGGGGTCGGCGCAACACACTTTTTCAAGCATGTTGCAGAAAGGATTTGCCTAAGTATATACGACTGGCTGCCTGCGTCACGCAACCCCCTCTGAGGGATCTAGTCCCGGGCAAATTAAATTAGAAAATTCGCTTTGCCCGACCTGGGTATCGAACCCACTACCTTCCGGTCCACAGCCCATATGTGCTGTAAAGACTACTTTACTATCGTTTAATAAAATAATACTATTGGTGGTCCACAGCACAACCAAAATTAAGTCAAATTGTCACCAATAATAGACCGAGATCCAGCTGCAAGATCACTATGTTCAGCATGTATGTGGTCAAAATCTAATTTTTATGGACAATTTTAATGGGGAATCTATTCTTGCCAAGGTGACAATCAAAATTTACCCGTAAGTATTAAAATAATATTGAACTTCAACTTTCGATCTCTTGACTATCAGTCATTTTTTACAAGAAAAAATTTGCTCAGTTTGTCTGTCAGTCTGTTTTTCTTGTCAAAAAATGGACATGGTTGGAAACACTTCTTTACAAACATTTGTCTCGGCGCGGGGATCGAACCCGCGACTTATCGCTTCATGCCCGCTGTGCCACGGAGGCTGTCATATCTCAAAATATCTTAATATGAACATACAGGATTGTGTCCCAGCAGTGATGTTATGCTCTCAGAGACGTAATATATTTGTCCGCTTGCCGAAAAAACCATAATGAAACCTTCCAAAGCCTCAAGCACTAAGTATGTGAACTCTTCATTTGATAGGAATGCTGGCTTCCAATCCTCTTGTATGTCATGAGCGCGAGATCTTACTGTTGTTTCTACAACAGATTAACATTATGTAAGACCTGCACATTCCAGAAGTCATATTAATTAGTATTCACCTATTGGTTGTTTGACCATAATGAAAATAAAAATTGGGTCCTTGACAAATTTTTTTAAATTAATTTTATGTGAAATTTACGTCGTCTAAAACACAGCACAGAAAGAATCATTAAAATATTCCCAAAAATAAAAAAGTTATAAGCTATTGAAGTTTTATGTAACCTTCAAAATGGGGGAAAGAAAAGTATCAGTATAATCACGTCACGGCCGTAACAGTGTATGCGTTGGCGAGGGATAGCAAGATATCCCCACTACGCCCCCACTCTTGCTCATTACAGAATTTAGAATATGAATTACTGCTTCATTTTTCAATCAATTTTGATACAGATTTTACAGAAGAGTTTCTTTTTTGTTCCTAGTACATATAAAAATGTGTACAAAATCCAACATGGTCAAGTACCCAATTGAGGAGCTTGGCAATAGCAATTATGCAAAAAAAATCCCAACAGAAAAGAAGAAGTATTAATATACTTAATACAGATTTATCCTAAATTAACTGACTGTAACAAAAGTTATTCACAATGTTAATTATATCTTACGTTAAAATTATGTAAATTAGAATTAGATAAACCTACATTAGTAAAACTAGAAATTATTCTAGTTAGCATTTTAAAAGAATAATGAAATACACCCTTTTATTTTAATAAGTTGCAGTTGTAATTTAGCACGGATGTATAAAAAAGAAGGACAACATTTCACTTATAGTTCAACAGACACCACAGAAAAGCCACGCACACAAACACGCCTGTACAATAGTGCACTCCGCACACACGCGCCATTACGTGTCGATAGATCAAGTGGGCCAAAACACTGCTTCACTTTCAATGTTCCTAGTGCTCTGTCCATCACTTTATTAACGTCCGTGTTAATTAGCATAAATATAAAACTTTGATGTTTACTTAAATATAGATACCATTGTGGTTCTTGAGGAAGGAGATGGTTGATTTAAGGACTGTGGACTTGTCCATCTTCCTGTTATTGCTCGAGACCATGGAGCTGAGCTCGTTGACGAGCATGTTGAACTGATCTCGCCTCTTCTTCTCGCTGAGGTTGCGTGTCCGCCTGCACCAAACACACCGACATTTCAGTCATATTGTATTTGTTGACATGAGCATTGATTATGTACTAGCTGTTGCCCACGACTTTGTTAAACCATTTAAACCATTTTTGCCATACAATATATAGATAAAGAAAGAAAAAAAAACATAATATTTAGTAAATAAGAAAGCATAACCATGGTATATTCTACTTATATCCACACAATTGAATGGCGAGGGGCCAGCTCAGTGCATGCACTGTTTTTCAACTGGCCCCTCCCAATTTGCACAACAATTGTAATTGATATTGCGACTCACTCTTAGCATACAATGTATAAGAATAACAAAAATAAAAACAATAGCAACAAAGTACAAAGAAATGAACAAGGGAAATAAAATTGTTCATGTGAACTGTACATTTTTCCAGGATAAAAGTAACATATGTACTATTGTAGACTATAATCTATATCTGTACTAAATCTCAGTCATTCTGGACACTTTCGTTAGGTGTTTTATAAAGTGAGCAGTATTCCTACCAGTTAAAGCTCCTCATGATAATTATTGTTACATTACATTCCACCAGTAGTGCCTTAGAAACTACAATCAACTAACCCCCTTATTCATAATAACTTAGTAGAGGGTAATAAGACCGCAATAATACGTTTCATAAAAATTGTATTCATAATTCCAAAGTTTGATAGTGAAAACATGGCCGATTCCGATCAGCTGTTTCAACTTTGATATTCTTTCTTAATGACATTAATTTTGTTATAGTCCCTAAACTATCCTGGGGGGGTCCTAACCCCATCTAAGATTGATATATATTTTTTATTTATTGTTTCCAGTCAAGACTTCCTATTTATTTCAAAGCTTGCCAGAGATAAAAATAAAGATTTTTCTGTAATCAGCAACATTGTATTCGATAAACATATTTCAGCTAAACTAGGCAGAAGTCGGGTTATGCGTTCAATAAGACCAGAATTTCATTATGAATAGGGAGGTTAAAGTATAGGGAGATTTAAACATAAACAGCCTTACTTATAAAAACAGTTTAGCTGAGCAAATGGCTAAGAATAGCCTGTCACTTTTTTCCTTGTGTCACATTTTTTGAAAATAAAAGGGGCAGGCTATACTTTACCATTTGCTTCGTTATACTGTTTTTTTTAAGTAAGGCCCAGTATCATTATCAAAGAAGTATTAGGTAGTTTCTGTTCAGAGAACAGTGCTTCAAGCAGAAATATTGTTGGCAATCTATTTCTTATAGAGCTTGCTTACGAATTGCATTTGGTCGAAATTTCAAACAAATGTCATAGATGTGTATCGAGTTTGTTTCGAATTTGATTGTCTTATCCTACCCTATTTCAGGGCAACTGCAGACATCCCAACTATAATAATACAAACTATGAGTCGTATAAAAACAAAGGTGACTATCTGAAAAATGAATGAATTGTGGCTATTTAATATTTTTGCTTTCTCTAATGTACCCTAGACTGCCTCGGTGGCGTGGTGGTATTTCGGTACGACTACCGTTCTGAGGTCTCGGGTTCGAACCCCGGGTCGGACAAAGTGATATTGGATTTTTCAATATCAGCCCAGAGTCTGAAATTTGTGCCCGATATGGAGATAGGCTCGGCCCCCTATCACATCTGGGACGGAACTAAGCTCGGCGAAATGTGGGTGTTCTAGTTCGCTAGTGCCCTTTGCCTACCCCTGCGGGGATACAGGCGTGAGCTTATGTTATGTTATGTTAATGTATCCTAGAAAATTACAGTGATATTAAAATTACTCAAGCAATATAAAATTGACATACTGACGCAAGATTTGATCTCTGTTTGAACACATTGCTAGAAAACACACACAATCAAAATAAATAAATTAATTCATTTTTCAGATTGCCGAAATTCTTTTTATATGACTCATATATTCCATGCTCAAAATTTTCATAAGAGGTAACTAATTTTTCTCTGCATTCAGGATTTTTAACCAACTTCAAATAGTGAATTAAATACTGAAAAATATGTGTTACGTAAGGGAACAATGAGACTAGGGGATTATATTGAATAAAAGGGAACATCATTCCCATGTTCTTGATGATTTCGAGCACCGACTGTATGAAATGTTATTTAATTTGCCAAAACAATTTCCTCCTGCCCAGCTAGCATGCGTGTCACAATATATCTCTATAATTAACTGTAGAGATGTTGTCTACAATATTCTATGAAAATAAACGAGGATGCATGTTAGTGTCTGTAGACAAACGGAGAAAATGTTAAAAAGCATAGACAAAATGTTATAATGGTGCGCATGCTAGGTGGGGTGTAGCAAGTTGATTTGTATGTATTGATTACCACACTTAGTCAAAAGAGAGAAATTATTAACTGAAATGATAATTATGCCCGGCCTAAATTCAGCTAGAGTTATAAGTTATAAGTATAAACTTATGGGGAGTTTTCTAGATCTACATACATACATAAAATCACGCCTGTATCCCATAGGGGTAGGCAGAGACTATGGATTTCCACTTCGCCCGATTCTGACACACTACTTTCGCTTCATCTACTTTCATCAATCTCTTCATACATTCGCGTCGGTTAAGGGTACTTTTTATCTTTCCCTTAGTTAGTATATTATCAACTTGGCTAAAATATGTGCGATGCGGTCGACCTTTACCGACTTTTCCTTCCACACTCGTCTTGTGTATCTCTTTCGTCAATCTCCTATCATCCATCCTCTCAATATGTCCGAACCATCTCAACATCCCTTTCTCTATTCTTGTCACTACATCTTCTTTCACTCCACAAAGTTCCATCACCACATTATTCCTCACTCTGTCACGCAATGTCACGCCACACATGCTCCTTAACGCTCTCATTTCAACCGCTCTGACCTTACTTTCGTGCCTCTTCTGCCATACCCAACTTTCACTGCCATACATTAGTGTCGGCATTAACACTCCCTTATGAACAGCCAATCGTGCCTTTTTAGAGACCTTTCGGCTGCTCATAAAGGTGTTCAGTGCGCCGTTCACTCGATTACCTGCACATACTCGTCTTTCAATGTCGCTATCATGCTTGCCATCACTTGTAAACATACTACCCAAATATACAAACTCTTTCATTTGTTCTACTCTCTCATTACCTATCATAATTTTACACTCTGTCATTCCTTCATTTCTTTCAAAAACCATACCTTTCGTCTTACTTACATTAATTTTCATTCCCTTTCTTTTAAACGCATCATCCATAATTGTCACCATTGTCTGTAATTCTTCTGCTGACGATGCAAGAAGAACTTGGTCGTCAGCGTAAAGAAGACATTTGAGTGACAACTCATTCATTCTTAACCCATGCTCACTCTCTTTTATATCTTGTAGACAGCCGTCCATGAAAAGGTTGAACAACCATGGAGACGCTACACATCCCTGTCTTACACCCTTATCGATGGAAAACCAGTCTGTGTACGCCCCATTAATCCTAACACAAGCACTGGAGTTCTCGTAAAGAGACTTCAGCGCTCGGATCAGGCAGCTGCTCACTCCAAACATGGACATAGCTGACCACAGTTCCTCTCTTCTCACTCTATCATAGGCCCTCTCCAAGTCTACGAAGGCGCAAAAGACTTTTTGTCCTTTGGCTGAGCATTTTTCAGCAACACTACGTAGGGAGAAGACCTGATCTGTACATCCCATACCCTTTCGAAAGCCCGCTTGTACATCCCATAATTTGTTATTCGTCTCTTGCATAACCCTTTCAATTAGAACTTTCGCATATAATTTGCCGACAACACTAAGAAGGCTAATGCCTCGGTAGCTCTGACAGTCTTGCCGTGACCCCTTACCCTTATACAATGGAACAATAACAGCGTTGCACCAATCTCTTGGTACAATACCTTCGTTCCAGCACAAGTTTAAGAGGCGGTACAGCAGACATGCTACGGGACCCTGTCCAGCCTTTAGCATTTCGACAGATATTCTATCATGCCCTGCAGCTTTCCCCATTTTCATACTATTCAATGCATTTATTATTTCATCCATTCCTATCTTCTCTTTAATTTCATCCTTGTCATCGAATGAACTTCTAGATCTAACATATGTAATATTATATTGCAATCCATATATATAAAATCTTTGTCCTGGGTAAACCAAAACGAGCCAAAACGTAACGATGCTGACATTTGGAAGAAAGGATCTGCAGATTTTTGTTAGAACTTTGAGGGGGACATAAGGCGTGTATTTTTGCCCTTTTTTTCTATTTAAAACACGACTCCACGCATGCAATGTCACAGGCAACAGCTATATAACAGACTCAAAGGAGCAAATTGTGATAATTATCTGTAGATTTGTCTGTGCATTGTTGTTACCTCTTTGTGTCATCCTTGTCGTCGCCGTCGTCCTCCATCATGTGTGGAATCAGGTCACGCCTTCTACACCAGTCACCAATTACAATCTAGCCGTCACACATCGCAGTGCCCAAGTGTACCGCGGGATGTTACTTTGTATGCGCACTAAAATCACAAAAGCAATCGATTCTATTTACTAATCTTCATATCACAATACGTCAATACTTCGTTTCCGTTGATAACAATCACGGCAAAACACAACACGCCACTTTTCTGTATGCGAAGTATTTGGAAAATAGGCTCAGTGCCCGTGTACCTATGCGCTGCGTCAATCTTCTACAAAACACACCTTACATTTACAATTTTCACTGGTTTTCACATTACAGAGGCATGTCACGTACCCAAAATGAAGGAGGTGGACAAAATTTACTAAATCTTGCGAGATATCAATTGTTTCTTCAACGAACAGTGCAATCAAGTAGAATATGGTTATCAACAAAATTATAATAAATTGAGTGGAGAAATTGATGTATTTTCGCACGAATAGCCAAAGACATTTTTTTTTCTGTTGTGAATTTGATATGCCGTTCCTACACACTCGCCGAAATGTTTACGTTCGTATCGATTACAATCGATACCAAAATTACACATACAAATTAGTGAAATACACCCTAATTCTTCTTTGTTTTTGGAGATAGATAATCTATTTAAACTTTAACTATAACTTTTCTTTGCACAAGTTATTCCTAAAAGCTGAAATTTAGAAGTCTAAAGTACATTGAGAAAAAATCTTAGATGGAAAAAATAGACCAATATCTCATTACTGCCCGTATGTATATAGCCTTATGAAGGCTGTTTTTATTCAGTGACAGTAATTATCTACGAGGATCTTATTAAACGTGGTTAAATGTGGGACCTCATAGAAACATGTTCCAATGCTAATTCTGTTGATTTCTCTAGATTAAATGATAAAAAAAGTGAAAATCAATGTAAGAAGCCGTTAAAGTTGAGTAGCGTTTGACCAATCGGGCGAAAGACAAGTAATATAAATACTTAACTTTTTATCTGTGAGTCACGTGACTGTAAACACCAATCACATTGCATGATGTCGCATTACTCATTTTTCTTTTATATTTGTTTTATAAGGTCCTAAGACCTAAGATCCAAAGTCATACTGCCAGGTTATTTGGTATTTTTATTTCGTATTTCTGTTTAAAGCTCAGCCTAATTTCAACGCGGATCGAGGAAATATCTGACCCGTTTTTTTTAGGTTGAAATCATAAATGTTATTTCTTCAATGTTTTTTTATGACCGATTTTGTAATTATGCTAATGTCATAAATGCTCTAAGATGCTAATTAACAATGACGTCACCCGTATCTACAGTTAATAGACAGCGTTTTGGCGGCAAAGTAAATTATACAGAATAACTTTTGCTTTTTTACTAAATATAATAATTTATTTTTTTACTAAAATAAATTACGAAATATATTTTTTTAAAAAGAGTCAAGTACTCAGTTGTTGTTTGTATTGTTGCCATTTATAGAATGCTTTTACTACTCTCGTGACAGAGTTCACGTTACTTGTTAGCCTTTAGTTGTGGGTCTTCGATATATTGACGTTTAAAAATTAAGAAGAAGAAAGAGAAGGGCATCTGAAATCTAATTCACTAATCACCATACTAAACACAACAACAATTTCGGCAAAATTGGGAAAAAAACCCAACTTGGAAACATTGTTCTATGATTCTTTATGCAATCACATCACTTGGATTTAAAATTACGTTCCATTATACTTAATTTATAAGTAGGATATTTTGTAAAATATCAATTATTTTATAGCACAAATTTCATGATGGACATTTCATGGTTATGTTTAAGCTAATACATTAATGGTTTAAGCCGGTTCTTCTGCACTAGCTTTTTCGAAACAAAACACTAAAAATACATACGCAAAACAACGATTTTAGCTGTCACCTTCTTGTAGAACAATGGACCACAGATAAAAAATGCATGTTTTGTGTAGGTGTTTTAGTGCAGGAAATTGGCTTAAGCCGGGTCTTCTGCACTAAAATAATACACAAAACACACTAAAAACACATGCGCAAAACAACGATTTTACCTGTTACTTGCTCGTAGATCAATGGACCATAGATAAAAAATGCATGTTTTATGTAATTTTTAGTGCAGGGACCCGGCTTCAATTGATTTATCAACAAAAAATGACATTATATTTTTTGTGCAAGTTACAAATTTTAAAATATGTTTTCGTTTTTTTATTCTGTGTTTCCTTCATTCACATTTCACACTGTTCGCCTTTGGTCACCGAGGTCATCGCGATTACATTCTCTTTGCTCACCGCTTATAAATTATTCACCGCAATGAAGTTATATGTAAGTCAACGCTTGCTTTCCGCTTGCCGCTTGGTGGCGCTTATAGCGCTTGGCTCATAAACAACTAACAAGTAGAACTAACAACTCATTCAGTCGGTGTTGGCGTGCGTGAGGTGATTGTATCGTGGGTTGGCTAATATTTCAAGTTACGAAGCTACGGTGTGTTTATCTCGCAATAATAAATTATCCAAAAATATCGGACTATGAGGCCGCCGTCTGGCGGGTACCAAGAAATATCTAGTGAGGTGAGTTACAAAAGTTAATTTACAATTACATTTTTATTATATCTTCAGAACATGCCGGTTAGATATGTGCACATGAATTTTGTAAAATTGTCATCGGCATTACGTAATTTGTAACTAGAAGGCTCCTAACGGAACGAGGGAGGCGGGTATCCTCGCCACGCGGTCATTACGTAAGGAAATTATATAAGGCTATACGGTACGGGGGTGATTTAGGCGGGATGACCGTGACATAACGTGACGACCGACAAAGGCGGATTGTCACATAGCCGCCCAGCCGCTGCGTGTAAACAGAAACATCGAACGTAAACACGACGCCGCGCTGGTGCGACTTCGAGCGCCCGACACGACGCAGACGCCGAGCCCGACGCCGACGCCGACGCCGGCGCTGCCCATATCTCGAGATGACCGTTTACCGCTAAGCCGACACGCGTTCGCAATAAAAACCAAATTGCATAATAATTGTTACATAATTCATGTTTAAATGTTTTATTGGTACATTGTATCAGTATATAACACGCAGTGAAAAACCTATATAGTTATTCGTTTTAAGCAGTAACATTACTATAAATTACAAACATTTAAAAAAAGTGAATAAATAATTTTCATCCATTGTTGGATACATAATTGAAAAGATATAGATATTGCATTAACTTGATATAACAATAATTATGTGCCCTGGACAACCCATGTTTTGTAATACATATACAACCTAATATTTAATATTTCTGAAACACAAAGAAAAAGTTTACATAACAATGTTGCATAAAGCTGTTAGTACTTTTGCAACGCAGTGAACAAAATTTGTGATGAACTGAATCTTTCATAACATTAAATACCCTTTTTAGAACAATCAAAAAAGGATAACATTCTAAAATAAAATTTTGAAATCCATTCTTAGCTAAAAATGTTTGCGCACCATTCTTTGTCTGCATTATTAACCATATATTGCAATTTCATAATTATTTTTTTGTTTTATATTCCGTGTTCATGCAATTGGAGTTTTTATCAGTGTTACATAATATAGTTTTATTTATGGCTGTATTTAATATTTAAAGTTGAATTATCACAATTATATTATTGAGACATCATCACTACAATTTGAATGAACATAATTAAATAATTATATAACGCAGTGGGTACATTATGTTGAGTAATGGAGCATTTTTTAAACATTTACATTTGTTACATAATCCATTGTATGTTAATATTAGAGTTTCAATTTGCACATAATATTTTCAGATTCTTGAATGAGTATTATTATGCTAATGGGATTATTTATATGATATCAGAAATGATAAATTAAGTAAATATTTATTATTATGCCCAATGTCTATAATATTATCAAGAATGATGACTACATTATTTTCTTTTGAACAACTATTAACTTTCATACATTGTAAAAATGTTATGAATTGTAATTTTTCAATATGGTTACCTATATTGCTCGAGGTCCCGTTTAGGGTAGTGATTAATGATTATACTATGTCTTGTATTATTGTTATAAAATTGGCTTTATTATATATTTAGTTGCTTGAATTACTGTAAAAATCCTATTATTTTGATTAATATTAACAAATAGGAAACATTCTACACATACTAACATAACATAACATATGTTATGTTAGTGTAATGAAGAAAACATGCAGAATAATGTATAAAATAGAGAGTACTCTTATAATATACATAATTGGGCACATGACTATGTTTGATTTTATACAGATATTTATATGTGATAGCAAATAAAACAAAAAAGAAACCCTTCTGTAAAAACTGTATCAAAATTGGTTGTAAAATGGGGCAGTAATTCATATTTTAAATTCTGGAGTGGGGGCATATTGGAGATATCTTGCTATCCCTTTCCAACGCAAGTGTCGTTATGGCGTGACGTGATTATACTGATACTTCTCTCTCCCACAGTTTGAAGGTTACACCAAACTTCAAAGGCTTATAACTTTTTTTTATTTTTGAGTGTTTCAATATTTCTTTCTGTTCTATATTTTAGACGCCGTACATTTATTAAAAAAAATAATTAAAAAAAAATAGTCAAGTACCCAATTGATAAAGCTTATTTCTGACAAACGACGCGCCGAGTTTTCCTGTAGGCTCCAGAGTAACTAAACTAATGCGTTTTTGTTCATGTTACTCATACCTAAAGATTTTTAATGTCCAAATCATATTAATATTGCAACGTGAAATACCGACCTATTTAACAGTGAAATTGAATGATGGACCTGAGATCGATAATGCGCGGAATCATGAATCAACCGCGCTCCTATCAGAAATGATACATTTTAATGTATTTTGTGATGTCATCACAGCAACAGGTACTTTGTAATGTAATGAATAACGACGCATAATAGTATAGACGACACTAATCAACTCATCATTGATAAGCTCGTGAATTCTATACACATATAAACAATACATGCACTTACGCGAAATATTTTAAGATCCTTTACTTTTAGCACGATTTTTGCGATTTATTAAACATCTCATAGATGAACGAAACGTTACCTAAGTGGAAAAACACCAACGTGCCCAAAATGGCAAATACGTCGATCATTGACGCAGGATCTTGCCGCAAGTAGATAGTTTTTCAGAAACGTATAGCGCCGGTAAATGTTGAGCGCCGCGAGAAAAATTTCAATCGAGCCTCCGTGTTGAGCCGGGAAAAGCAGCGCGCATGCGTGAGGAGGACGGCGGCGGCGGCCTCGGAGCTGACGGAGCCCGCGGAGGCCGGCCTCCAGTACTGTAGCGGCTGCTCGCTCGACGTGTACCTTCAACGGGCCACTGTTGCCTGTTGCCTCGTCAGTCGTCTGCATAGATTCTTTTTTCAAATTAAAACATGACATAAAATGGCGCCTGCATCTTGCACCCGGTAGGTGACACGCCCGGCAATATTTAGAACGCGAGTAATGTAACGTTACATAATGTAATATTAGTAATAGCATACACGTGGCATTGGCGCCAAAAATGCAATTAAATACAAAGAGCTTGAAACCTCTACGTTTATAAAATCGTGTCGCTATGTAGTTTTGAGTGGTTAGGACATATTCCTATGTTATTTAAGCAAGTCAGTAACGATGACCCAAGCGCATGACTGCGTCATACTTTACAACATTATTTATATGGACGAATGTGGACTATGAACAAGGAATTCATAAAGTGAGATGTATGTTACCCATTAAACCATACAGAGAAGATGAATCCAATATAACATACCATAAAGTAATAAAATTGCTTATAGGACGCAACGGGCCCGCCTGTTGGTGAGTGATGTCATTGCCCTTCAAGTTCATATCGCTTGGCGGAGTTCCTGAATCAGTGATAATGCGGTTCTCGCTGTACGACAGTATATTAATGTGTATAATAAATACGTTAGCCAAAAATATGTAATACTGCGGTATATTTACCGCTTGTTTTATCGTGGTGCAGTGCAACAGGCTTGTGGGTTGTGATAGCGCGAGGGAGGCCTGGCATGGCACTGAGTGGCGCGGTGGCCGCTCCCGGTGTGAGTACTACTAGTAGTCGTTGTTTAATACCGCGAATCCTAAAGTGGTTTCCGTGGAGTCACCAGGATTTCATAGTTCGAAAACTAAAAGATTTTTGTTCACGATATGGCGATAGGCTCGCGCCCTATCACATCTGGGACCGATATGAGCACGGCGAAATGTGGGTGTTATATTTTCTAGTTCGTTTCTGCCTAACCCTTCGATGATTTATTTTAAGAACTTTAGGAATCGCTGATCGATGCCTAACAGGAACGCTTTTCCCCTGCGTTCCTGTTTTAACCAACTTCAGAAAGGGGGGGGGGCGGGTTAACCATTTATCCGTTCATTTTTTTTAACATGTTTGGATATTTGATATTTTTAAAATCCATTTGTGTATGCATTCATAGCTCTAACTCGAAGGGTGATCCCATATAAATTTGGTCATGTAATAAGGTATTATAGAATAAATTCTTTTCCTGCGTATTTCATTTCATCATCATTTTTTTTTTACGAAAGGGACCACTGTTCCCACGCCTCTGTTCATTTCGTTAGCTCACGCCTGTATCCCCGAAGGGGTAGGCAGAGGCGCACTAGCGAACTAGAACACCCACATTTCGCCGAGCTTAGTTCCGTCCCAGATTTGATAGGGGGCGAGCCTATCGCCATATCGGGCACAAATTCCAGACTCCGGGATGGAAAAATCCAATATCACTGCCTGACCCGGGGATCGAACCCGAGGCCTCAGAACTGTAGTCGTACGAAATACCACCACGCCACCGAGGCAGTCATTTCGTCTGCCTGTTAATTTCGAGCACTCTTATTTTAAAGCAGTGTTTGATGTCCACTATGTGAAGTACGCGAAAGTAAAAGGGGCTTTTGAATCCCGTTTCCATTATTTTAATAAGTTTGGAACTGTTGACCTAGTACGTTCTGTGTAACTAACTAATGAGTAACGAGTACCGAGTGCAGTGGTACTCGTAAACTAGTATCGTGCCGCTCGCAGCGTGCTCCGTGCTCCAGTCGGCACTCAGCAGTCAGTGTGCCAGTAGGTCGCGTTATATAACTATGCCGCTTACTTCGCTTTGCGCAAGAAACGTAAGCAATGTTACAGTCTATGATTAATTTCGGGCTCCTTACGTAGTTGAACTAATAAAAGAATAGACTATATTGGTACTGGCCTTATGAAACGTTCAATTAGGTCACTGTATGTGTGAACATTTACTGTTGTGTGTATTAAGTGTACTCTAGTACTAAGTTGTTTTAATATTGCTTTCATTATCCTGACTGATATATACCGGATGTTTCATAAAGTTAGTACCAATAACAATGCCACATACCTGGCGAATTATTTAAATTGTAATAGTAAAGTTAAAAATCTTAATTTTTTAAATTAATTATTGAGCATGCGAATTTCAAAATCAAAATGCGACCTGTAAATCATCGGAATTATTAGCTTTGAAATGGCTTTAGTACATATGCATATAGTATATAGTACATATGCTAAAAATAATTACCTCATAGGTGGTTTGCAAATCTGCCGTCCCCAAGATAAAATTCCGTTAAATAAATAAACCTAATTTTATGATGTCTCCAAAACAGTGAAAAATATTATCCTTAGAGGTTTATTAGACTGTGGCTTTTATTTTTAATAGACTTAATAACCTGTTTACTTTAAGATTAAAATTAACAATAAGTCTGTGAAATCTCTAGGGACCTGTTTCCCAGGTATTTTTGGAGAGATCTCAGTTAAGTTTATTCACTTAACGGGGGTTTTAGCTTGAGGACGGCAGTAATGTACTGCATCTGACCCCGTGAACCACAATTTTTTTCATCACAAATTCAAGTTTCCGTTATTCAAAAACTATGAGTCTTACGAAATTGTAAACTTTACAGCTAGATTGCTAGCAAACCCCTTTTTAAGTGTAGTTATTATTGATACCAACTTTATGTAACACGCTGTAGATGTCACGAAAACAGTTCGGCGTTGTGGTTCAACACCTCCAACATATTGGACTGCAGGTTCGCACGCCACTATTTATAGCGCGACGATCGAGTAGACGACTGTGAAACGAGAGGCCGCAATTTCGAATCCCGCACCAAGACAAATGTTTGTGTGATACACATACAGAGTGGCGCTAAAATAACAACATTATATTTGATAAGGGGTAACATAGGTATTTTTAAATTTCGCCGCAGCAATAAAAAAATCTGTGACGTCGATACAGAAAAAATATTTTTTTTTAACAAATTAAATAGTAAAGGTTCCGTTGATAAATGTCACATCATTTATACTGTGTAAAACCGGTATAATGCCCGAAAATCTACATGTAGGTAAACTTCAATAGGTACGCGGCTCGTGGCGCTCGCATCGAAGGCATGCCGGATAAGACCTTTCATGTTTGTTATCGACAAAAGTCTTTGACTGCTAATATCAGCTGTTTTAGGTCGCCCGGACATACATCATGTGGAAAAAAAGTGGAAATTCTATTTAAAAATTCCAATTCGTAACTGAGTTGGTTTCTTTGACTGAGACTTAGTCGAAGTTCGCTCTATAGATCTAGAGTCAAACACGACTTCGACTTGTGGTTTTGATCTTGAGTTGAAGCCAATATCGCCGATCCATATCTACACGCAGGATGTTGAAAACTATACCAATGAGTGCACATCCGCTGTTCGTTATCAACAATGATGGCGTGGACTCAGAACACTGAACAAATACAGAGGGAAATGACGGGTCACACCCGTGACCACGAAGGCTGCAAAGCTTCCGAAACGTCGGGCATAAAAATTAAAACCAAATCGTGATAGAATCCGTAAAAATAGTTTTATTCCAATGAATAACATTCGCGTAAACCTAAGAAATCATTAAATACAGAGGGTTTTGAGACACTCGTCAACAATACCTTGGACTCGGTCACGAGCTTTTTACTATGCTCTAGCAACTCAAGCAAAAAACACACTGAATTTAATTTTATTTAGGTAGTAATTTTATTGTAATATCAGTGATTCGCTATCATGTCATCGCGAATGAACTAAGTTAACTCGAATCTACTGTAGGGCTGCCGTAAATGTTAGAATGTTGACCAAGACATTTAGAAAAGAAAGGTTTTTAAGATAAAAAGGTGCTTTATCGAAACTTGCCTCAGCACGGGGTAAAATGAAGGTGTATCTTTGTGTCTTGGTGTCCTGGACATCTCGCCGCCAACACGCCTCTTGTGGGGATGATCTAGCGACCGAGACAATTGGCTTACTGACTGGGACACGGGGACATAAGGCTCCAAACCAGGACATTGTACTGGTGTACCGTTACCGGGACGTACGGCATTCCTAATCTGTCTTGTTCCAATATTAGATAATTAGGAAGTTATGATGGTTACTATTTTGTTTGAATGTGCATAATCTGGAGATGAATTCTCTCACTTTAAAAATTCTCTCACTGTCGCAAAGTTACTCTATTATGGCTCCAAAAAAGGCCTTATCACAAGATCGGAGCTGCGGGAAATAAGTAGTATATGTAATCTGTATAGTATAAATACATTACTCCGTTGTGTGGGCTGTGGTTACAGAATCTAGTTTAGTACTCGTATATATGACTCGTGGTCAAAGACCTTATTAAACATATCTATTTTAGACCAACACTCACGTATTCATGTGGAGGTGGCCAAATATTCCCGCCTCCGCCTTTCCGCCTCTGCTCAGATGGCATTACTGATTACTGACACAAGGTCTATCAACATATTCCCTCAACCCAAAGACTTCTATGTATACTACTAGACTGGCTGTTCGGTACATAAAATGTGCGCACTAAGTCTCTGTTAATCGACCTCAACTCACTATAGAAATCTGCTCTTTTCCTTAGCCGTGAAACGTCAAACACTCGCCGTCATGTGCCATAATTTTACTTCGAAACAGCTTGTCTAGTAAATACATAGAAGTCTTTGCTCAACGCCTTTATTATCGCACCATTAACTTACATTTCAACTCACCATGAGTTTGTTGCACGTATTTACGTGAGCGAGGACGTAAAATATTTGTACGGAAAACGTCAGTACCCCGCGTAACCGCTAGAGGCGTTCGGGTGTTTGACATACAAATATTTACGGAGTCGCTAGTGAGTAAGTAATTCCAAAAAAACTTATTGTTTCCCTACTGAACCTTAACGACAGATTATTTTCTCTTTCCGTATTTGCTTGAAGGACCAAACTTATAAGGATCAAAAGCTAGTACCTCTCTTATAAGTTATGTAGAAATCACTCTCATGTAAAGGTAAAGTGGTGCTTATCCCTTTTCGGCAGTCACGGTTTGATGGTCATTTGTTACACGTAACAGAATCTGCGTTGGGCCGTTGGGCAATGTTCTGTCACCCACGTGTCTCCAGTCACGTCACGATACGCCCAATGGATACGCCTAAACGATACATCAATTATTATTTATATGCTAGTTGACGTCACGCGACTTCTGATCAAACTGTGAGACAAAACTTTGATATTGGATAAAAGTTTGCGCCACTTTGAGACAAATAAGATGACAAGTTTATCAAAGATTTTCTATTCATTACTTGATGGCTCCAAATATGTAAGTGTCAAAGAGCTGCTTATGCTCTACTCATTAATTTGATGTATTTTTGCCTGGCGTTATTCGAGCTTAGTGCTAGAGTCCTACTTAGGCGTATTTATTTCACCCGTTCTTGAGCATCATACCGATGAATGTTCATACACTTAAGGTCGCCTTATGTCGTTTAATGCCGCCTTGTCTGTCAAAATTGTATGGCGAAAACAATATAAGAAGCCGTTAAAGTTGAGCAGCGTTTGACCAATCAGGCGTTAGTAATAGGAGTTGTAAGACGGTCTTAACATTGTGTTTTCCTCTCCTCTAATGAATCAAATCAACGCACCGTGTAATGTGTACTGAGGCTTGTAAGTTGTAATCACTATCACTACATAGTATAAAACAAAGACGCTTACCGCTGTCTGTCTATCCTTATGTCCCTAATATGCTAACCGCCGCATGTTCATACACTTAAGGTCGCCTTATATCGTTTAATGCCGCCTTATCTGTCAAATTTGTATGGCAAAAATCAATGTAAGAAGCCGTTAAAGTTGAGTAGCGTTTGACCATTCCGGCGTTAGATCTTTAAAACGCAATGGATTTTGATGCGTTTTTTTAATATATAGTGATTCAAGAGGAAGGTTTATATGTATTATATATGCATAATATTTTGAGAGCTTCACTGGCGTGCGCTGTTATGCATATGTGAGACAGACGAAGTTGCGCGGCTCGGCTAGTACAGTATAAAACATAATGATAATAATACAGTATAAATAATTTAATATTTATATACATAGACACGCGAGTATTGAGTCTCAAGTGTCACGTAACGCGTTTTTGATCGATCCATTGCTAATGCGAATAAGTCGATATTCCTTTATAATGTTACCTTGAAACCTTAATTTACTTTCCAATGTTTATTAACGTAACTCTCCTATAAAGTTCTCTGATTACCTAGAAATACGTATTATATGAGTCCTCATATAATACGTAAGATTTTAAACGTTGAGTAGAAGTAAAACCTTGAAAATACTTTAAGGAACATGAAGGCCGAATTGAAAGTGATCGAAAATGATTATGTAAGGAGGTAAGAATTGAATCAGAACATTATAATTGCAAACTTGCTGATTTTTTTAACAATCTTTTACCCGCACCTCTGCTCGCTTTGATGAATGAAAAGTGTATCAGTTCGTGAAAGTTAAAATCAGATGAACAGTCTTGAAGATTGAACTGGTTTGGAGGTTGGGCAAGTTATAATAATATAATCATAATATGATTATGGGATTAATGAAAGACAGTTCGTAATACACAGCCAGACGGTGCGCCGTACGACTTATTTGTATAGATGATGTTGTAACGCTCTGCTTAGTGGTGGTGCAATAGTGTTTCGGATGGCACACCGGGATTGATTTGTCTTTATTTAAATTTATTTTATTGCACTGCATTGTGTAATTTCATGATTGCACTGCCGTGATAAACCAATATTCGTTTGAATCTTGTGTTGCATTGATGCTTCGCACGATTTATGTTGAGTTTCGACATACTTATGAATTCAAATTTGTTGTTTATTTAAAGTATATCATATTATAGGTACACCCATAGTTATATTATATTTGATTTATTCAGGAACATTTTGCAGCGTTTAAGAGCAAGCAAATGAAACAATTTTCTTGTCCCGTGCGAGCTAGCGTGTGATTTGTTCTGCTCACGCCCGAATGGTCAAACGCTAATCAACTTTAACGTCTTCTTAAATTGATTTTCGCCATACAATTTTGACAGATAAGGCGGCTTTAAACGACATAAGGCGACCATAAGTGTATGAACATTCGGCAGTCAATTACTGAGTGTAGGGTCTACAACAGACACTAGGCCTCGGTGGCGCAGCGGTGTAGCCCGCTGTGAAGCGAGAGGCCGCGGGTACGATCCCCGCTCTGAAACAAAGTTTGTGAGATCCACAACTATTTGTTCCAAGTCTGAATGTACCGCGACTGAAAGTCTTTCCTATTTTCTGATACCCACGACACAAGACTCGTATCCTATGGGGCTAGACTACATGTGTAACTGTTGGTTTTTATTTATTTACTATATATACCTACGTGATTCTTTGACCGCCATGTAATTTATGTGCGAGTCAGTTACGTATGCGAGCTATACACACTTTAGATTAACTCAACTCATCTCCCCATCCCGTCACAACTCATTTAGTACCTCGATTTCCTTCGATATTATTATGAAACACGTTTAAGTGGAAAATTCCTGGATATTACTCGGATGTTTTGACATATCGCAGGACGACTTCCAATGTCCTTCAAACGTATTCGCGTAACAAGGCAGTGGGGGGATATCCTTAGGCAATGATAGTATACTATCTTCTTAGTATGATAGTAACTTTCGCGGTAGCCTGTAATAATATATTCGTTATGTGGAAACAGGTAGAAAATGAAATTGATGGAAATATTTTGATGTTTGAGTTATTTGATTGTTAGTCGGTACTAGATGTTCCCGAGCTATGTTTCTTTCGTTTACTAGATTACAAAGAAAGATGAGCAGTCGGCTCACCTGATAGAAAGTGGTTAAATAAATGACACCCAACAGGCACATACATCCTGTCCTGACCCAACACTAAGATCGAGTCTTGTGTGGGTATCAGGAACTACGAAAGACTTTCGATCTCACAACACCCAGAACCGAAACAAATATCTGCAGGCCCTCCAGACATTTGTCTAGGTGCGGGAATCGAACCCGCGGCCTCTCGCTTCACAGCCGGCTACTCGCCGGCTGCGCCACGGAGGCTGCCAAATTGATTGGTTACAGACGCTTGGTCAAGCTTTATTGATAATTTGACTATAGCGTCTTGCTGCCATGTAAATTGTTTTAAATATGAATTGACCTTTAACTTTCTACCTGTCCATCCCACCTTTATATGGGGTCAACACACTTTCAAGCATGTTGCTGAAAGGATTTGGCCTAATTTTTTCGGCAATTGACTTCGTGACGTCAAACCGTCTAGGGGAACCAATCCCAGGCAAATCGTGTTAGAAAAACAACCCAACCCAGAACCTAACTTAGGATCTCCCTGTCCACAGCCCATACAGGCTGCCACTAGCCCAAAGAGGCGACAAAAGAATATAAATTGACCTCTAACGATAACGAGATTTTGTCGGCTGTTAGTTTAGCAGCTCGCACCGTGTAACCAGTCCTTACGTGCAGTCGTGCGTGGGTTGTGAAACTATTGTGAACTAGTATGTGGAGACTGGAGAGCGTCACCGTGATGTTTCGTCAGGGTGGACTCAATCGAAGCAGGTTTCTCGCATTTAGATAAACTGCTGTAAATCCTATTGAATTAGGGTTTAAATTCAATTGAATAACACTCATATTTCTGTCGTTTTCTGGGGGCTGTGTATATGACCTGTGGGAAGTTCTTGATGCGTACAGGTCGAGAAAAAAGCTTTAGCCGTCACTTAACAAATCAGGCAATTTGTCGTAGCTTATAGAAAAATATGTTTTTGTATCGTACGCAAATAGTCGATGTAGTAATATATGAATTCAGTTGTAACATTTTCATGGTGTGGTAATATTTATTCAATGGCTACGACTACGAGGTACATGAATATATTATCTCCCATGAAGATTATTATGCAGTTCCGTTTTCAACAAACACCAGCCTTGTTGGGGTTTTATATACTATCTCTAATCCGTAGTTCATGAATGACTACTTGATGGGTGGTGTTTTATATACTATCTCTAAGTTCGTAGTTTATGAATAACTACTTGAGGGGTATGATATGTAAACGGACCTTGTAAAACCACCTGCTTAGGTCTTATATTAGTGACATTATAGTATTTTAAAGTTTTATAAAATTTTGAGTACTATTTTCTATAAAAGATTTATAGAAAAGGAGTACGTCGGCCGCAGGTGTCTCGCCCAGATCGTACCAGGAGTACGTTCCCATGGACGGCCCAAAAAGCGCTGGCTGGACGTTCTGGAGGAAGATATGAGAGTCAACGGTCTCACTATAGGGGACGCTCAAGACCGGGCGAATTGAAAGCGTTTAAGAAGGCAGACGCTGAAAAATATTTTTTTTTAGTTTTCTTAATATTGATCTAGGTGTGCGATATGTGCCAAGTGGAACATTTTGGATTCTAACGTTTATGTGTTAATTTTCATTGTTAACTTTAAATAAATGGCATAGGCCATATTATGTATATTAACAATGATAATTATTATGAAGTATAATTCGTATTCAATTGATTTCTTAAGTTTACGCGAATGCTATTCATTTAAATAAAACTATTTTTACGGACGGAAAAACTATTTCTTTTTCAGTCCAACCCGTGACCACGAAGACTGCAAAGCCTTCGAAACGCCGGGAATATAAATTAAAACCAAATCGTGATAGAATTCGTAAAAATATCGTAGTGTTTTAAACACAATGTAGTTTAAAAGGATAAGCGTATCACACTGAACAATACGTAAGTTGCGCCGTAGAGGTTTTAGTACGTACTGCGTAGTGTGCAACAGGCCGATTACATAAATCACCCGCTGTACTATCACGGGCAGGGGTACGTCGGTACATGTAGCCTGTGTTCAGTGCATTTTGTACAGTGTAGTTCAGTGTACACAACTACACAGTATACGTGCGTGTTACGTTCGTCGCGTCTCGGCTCTCGGGAGTCGTCGGAAGCCAGTCAGCACTCACAACAGTGAGTCAGTGAACACTGAGCAGTCGCCAGTCACAATACAACTCGCTCGCAAGTCGCAGTTCGTAGTGCCGCTTGCCGCTACAACCGGTTCGCGCGCGTATTGGGCCAAGTTCAAACATTTCGCAAGTTTCTCGATTGCTTGACAAATTATTATCGAATTTGAATATTATTCCTAAATCATTTTAACGTAAGCTATGTACGTATACCGGTATATCTATGCATCGTTATATTACAAGAGCTATTTTTTTTAGCAATTCCTTTTCGTTGAATTTTAATATCTGGGACACATCGTTACAGATATCAATAAAAGTTTTGATGGCTATGATGTAGGTTTATAAGTAGGTATATCGTATTTGCCTACGTGAGTGTAACGCGAAAATATATTTGGTCGTTTTATCGCACCCTTGTGTTAGGTCGAGTGGTTGATAACATTATTTATTGTTTATGTTATATAACAACACATTTGTTGATACGGTTTCGTTGTGGATGTTAATTTGAAAGTGACTTTGATAAAATTAATCAGTGTTGTGAAACATGCGAGGAATGAAAACATAATATTTGTTGTCTACAGGTATTTATTGCGCAGACGGCGACGCACATGAGTCCGCTGCACTCCAGCTCGCCGTTGACGCCCGTACGCCTGACCGCGCAGAGGTTCACTTTGTCATTACCGCTACCACTCGTGCAGATACAGATGCCTCTATTAAGCAACGAACTGCAATGGCAATCGCGGACACTTTTGTCCCGAGAAAGAAGGAACGCGAGGCGAGTCCAAAGGCACAGAGGTACAAACAGAGCCCAACAACAGCAAGGATCACGGTGCCCAGCGTCCAACGGTGCCTATGGCACGTACATGAGTGATAGTCAAATGTCATCGCAAAACGGGGAAACGTCAACGGATGCGCTCAACCAACCGCGGGTAGAAATAGAATCTCATCATTCGTCTATCGATCTACCTTCGAATGAGATTTGTCGTCTCACTTCCGATATGCCGCACGGAACCAACTTCATTGTAACTGACAGTATTAATAAAGAAGCCGACCAGAAGTGTTTGAAACAGTATAATTTTGAATCGGAACAGTCAAAAATGCCAAACGAGAATACCGCGGACGTGTCGATACGTGAAAAGAGCTCAAGTGAACTTTTAAACTCATCTTTGAATCCGTTGCAAGTATTGACGGTGCATAAGATGCGGAAACCTACCCCGGCCACCATAAGAATAACGAGCAAATTGATTAGACATGCTCGCAGTAACAGAGTACCAAATGAGCAAGAACTGTGCTGCCCTGATTGCGAGCTAATACCCATTCTGCCTGTGACCGGACAATGCGGTCACACGCGATGTACCGAGTATGTATATTCCACGTGGCACACCGCACAATGTGTTTTATTTGAATTTGCACTTGAAATTAATTACTGATTTGTTTAGGTGTATCCAAGAAAAAGGCGCGTGTTCCTGCGGAGCGCCACAACCCGAGACTTTGTTTGTGAACGTCTTAGTACAAGATATAATTTCAAAATTGGTCAACCACTGCCCCGATTCCAGGTAATAATTAGCATTTTGCTATTTTTATTTAAAAATAATGCGCTGAGTTACTTTGGCCTTTTCTAACAGCGTATGATATCCGATAATTAATAAAATTGGTACATATTTCGTTAAATTAACAGATATTTGATATTGTTGGCTACAGTTTTTTTTTAAAGAGGGTAGATGAGTCTTATGAAATTTTATAATGATTTAATTTGGTTGACTTTTTCGGTCGAGGACCCAGGTGCTCCTTATCACCACGCCATGTCAAAGGTAATGGCGACTATTGGTTCTTAATTGTATCGTGTTTTTTTTTTCTAGGAGGCAGCGACTCCTGCGTTTGAGGTTGCCTCGAGAAGAAAGGGCGTCATCAGGTTCCTCATCCGGTAAGTACACGATGCAATCTTAATGAGAACTACCAGCAGTTGCTCACGAAATTATTTAGCAAGGGTCATTGTGTTTATGGTTAGTAAACATTATCATTACCAACCACAGGACGTCCACTGCTGGCATAGGTCTCCCCCAAGATTTCCAGATCGACATGTAAAACATTAGATATCTTTAATTTGAGAAAAATACGTTATGCCATAGGACGTCCACTGCTGGACAAAGGCCTCCCACAAAGATTTCCAGATTGACCTGTTGGAAGCGGCCTGCATCTATCGGCTTCCTGCTAACTTTATCAGGTCCTCGGTCCACCTTGTACGTGGAAATCTTTGAGGAAGGCCTATGTTCAGTAGTACACATCCTATGGCTGATGATGATGATGATGATGATGATGATGATGACGTTATGCACCTTCATAGTCTTTGTAAGTTTTGTTAACAAATTTAATGAGCCAAATGTTTTTCATTGTCGTAACAAACTGTCAAGTCACAGTCGCCTCCTTGGTCTAGTGGCAGCATATATGGGCTGTGGACCGAGATTCCTGGGTTCGATTCCCAGGTCGGGCAAAGCGAATTTTCTAATTTAATTTGCCCGGGACTGGATCCCTCAGAGGTGCTTGACGTCAGGCAGGCACCCGGTCGAAAAATAAGCCAAATCTATTCTGCAACATGCTTGAAGAAGTGTGTTGCGCCGATCCCACATTAAGGTGGGATAAAGGCAGGTAGAAAGAAAGTCGTTACAAAATGTCATGCTGCAACTTCTAAAAGACGCACCCAAATGAATTTCGAGGCTACTGCTGGGCTTTCGTCTTAAATGTTAACATGTTTGATTTTGCTATGTGTTTATCGTTTTATTTTTGTTTGCGAATGTTTTTTATGCTATAATCCTACTATTTGCTATATTTGACTCTTTCCTAAAATGATTATAGTTTTAATTTTCTCCATTAATTTATTATTATTTACTTCATTGTCGTTTCCGCATGAGGTTTTGTTTTCTGAATTGACTTTTGCTGTGAGCATATATTGCTTTTACAGCTTTACCTAACAGTAAGCCAGCACTAGTAGTTCGGGGAAATCTAAGGCTGAGTTCTATAGAGCGAACTTCGACTAAGTCTAAATCAAAGTTACGAACTCAGGGGGGTTTGTAATTGTTAAATCGAACTTTGACTAAGTCCGGGTCATTTTTTACAAGAAAAACAGACTGACGGACAGACTAAGCTAAGATTTTCTTGTAAAAATTACTCGGACTTAGTAAAAATCCTTAATGTGTTCGTGACTTAGACTTAGTCGAAGTTCGTTCTACAAATCTCAGCCTAAAACTGTCAAACCTCGTATCCTTGTAATTTCCAGCTACTTAGTACATCACACGAGTGATGAGATATTATAATATCCGCCATTTTGTGTTTATTATTAGAGCAGTTTATGATCGAGAAACAATTTTTCAAAGTTATATGACGTCACTTTATTGTCGTGCTGAGTTCTGAAGGTGGTCACAACTCACAACACCCGCCATATTTTGTCCTTTGATCTGTTGAAAACAATAACTGCTTACTCGATACTAATTTCGGTCAGGTTTGATGAGAATTCAACATTTAACCGACCGAATTGAAAAGGAGGTAATGTTGTTTGTATTTTCGACCAAATTCAAAAAAGGATCCCTCAATTCATCTGTATTTTTTTATGTACCTATGTTACGTGATATTTTGGCCATATGTGGACCGAATTTTAAGATTCTTTCTGTGTTCAATAGGTCTAATTCTGATATTGAAAGACTTCAATATTGTTTTACCTGACCTTACCCGGGGATCGACCCCGAGACCTCAGGACGATAGTCGTACCGAAATTCAACTACGCCACCGAGGCCAGCTAATGTGTACCAATGTTTATGATTCGTTTTGTGTTCGATAGAATTTATTTCCGGGTAGTCCCAAATTGTTTGGGTTCGATTCTCAGATCTGACGGGAGTGTTTTCTAACACGATTTGCCCGGGACTGGATCCTCAGTGATGAGTTGACGTCAGGCAGACAGCCGGTCGTAAAAGCTAAGCCAAATCCTTTCTATATCATGCTTGATAAAGTGCCTTGCTCGGAACCCACATTGAAGTGATATGGTATATGGATAATACCCACATGGTAGGGCTGGTAGAAAGATTGGAAACACACCTCAGTCTGACCCGTGACAACGAAGACTGCAAAGCCTTCGAAACGTCGGGAATAATAATTAAAACCTAATCGTGATAGAATCCGTAAGAATAGTTTTATTTCAAGATTGGAAACATTTTAAAGTCGATTGTAAAGTTTACGTGCTCTTTGTTCTGTTGGTTAACTTGTGATTATTTATAAGCTTTGTATGTAGATCGCTCGTTTAAAATCAGCTTCGTATATACACTACACCATCGTCCGCCACGGTGACATAAAGCAGTGAAGTAATAGTTAATATTGATCCAACTTCTCTTGCAACTTGCGTTTATTTATTTATTTCTTAAGCAAAACCACATCATATATATTAGAATAGTTAGAATTTAGCTTAGTATATAGCATACATAAGCTCACGCCTGTATCCCCGAAGGGGTAGGCAGAGGCGCACTAGCGAACTAGAACACCCACATTTCGCCGAGTTTAGTTGCGTCCCAGATGTGATAGGGGGCGAGCCTATCGCCATATCGGGCACAAATTCCAGACTCCGGGCTGATATGGAAAAATCCAATATCACTTTGCCCGACCCGGGGATCGAACCCGAGACCTCAGAACCGTAGTCGTACCGAAATACCACCACGCCACCGAGGCAGTCATAGTATATAGAAATATAATATAATCTGATATATATGAACACTTAAGGTTTGCATGACATTGTTTAAAATACTGGCATAAAATATTAATAAACTTTATAAAAACTTATTAAATAGAACACAGTTCAATATAGTATCATCATTATATACCTAATTAAAGTAGGAAGATGTAAATTATTTATAGTGCAAATAATTCACATATTATCTATTTAAGAACTTCTTTTTAATTTTGTTTTTGAAATTAGCAAATGAGTCATGAAAGATATCATTTATGTTGTGTCATACTCGTGTTCTCAGCTCGTTTCATTTCTTTCTAATATGTAATAGGTTGCTTAAACCTTGATAGCTCAAACCTTAATAAATTAATGACTAGTGATAGTCAACAGACGTGACGTAGAAGACGAGTAGCTTGTGAAGCGAGAGGCCGCAGGTTCGATTCCCTTACTGAAACAAATGTTCGCGTGAGCCACAGATATTTGTTTCGGGTTGAATCTGGTCGGAGTCTGGATGTTGTGTTACGTCATGGACTGTGTGTGTGATTGTTGGGTGTGTTTGTTATTTTTGTCTTTTATTTCGCTTTGTATATTAGATGATTGGCGTCACTTTTAAGAAGTTTAAACATTTGAATAATAGCACGTACCTACATTATAATGATATTAGTTTAATTGATGTTATGCTGCCAGCGAATGTTTTACACCACTCGGAGACATTCATAAAGCCCCGTTTCCTGCGCTAAAACATTACACAAAACATGGTATTTTTAAAAATGTTAGTCTATGCTATCCATTGTTATACGAGTAGGAGACAATGAAACATATTGTTTTGTGTAGGTGTTTTTGTTGTAGATGCGCCTACACATACTTGCCAAGCTGTAACCACCATTTATGCAGTGATTTGTTGTACTAACCTTTCATTTACTAACCACTGTTTATCTATGCTGTGCAAATTGTTAACTGTTACCATGGCGACAATCCTATTTCATAATTCCTTGTTTATCATAAGGGAACGTACCCATATTAGGAGACCCATATTTTACCATTTTATACCCCCCCCCCCCCGCTCCGCCCTCGGTGACCACCCGTAGTATATGCCAAGAAAATTTTGAGTACGTGACGAAGACTTGAAATTCCCACTGTGACCAAGCGTGGTATGAAGACCCCCCCCTTAACGTGTCACGTAATATGGGTACGTTCCCTAACCTTATACCTTTTCTAATGTCTTATGTACACGATATCATTTATAACCTTGCTAATTTACAGCTGTACCTCGACCATGATTTTATGGCATTTCTCGCTAGCGAGTACGTAAAATGAATTGTATGAATTATCACACGTTTAAAAACTTAAAGGACCGACTTCTAAAGTTATCGGATCGTGACCAATATATGGGACCCTTAGAATAAGCTCTATCGAACACAAAAATAATCTTCAAAATCGCTCTATATTTGGTGAAGATATCGCGTAATATTATCGATATATTATTTACCTAGATGCACAGTTGATGCGCGGAAAAAGGGGCAGCAAAGGAGTGCTTAAGCACTCCTTTTGCCTACAGTCGTCGCCGATAGAATTCTAAATTTCAAAATTTAAATTTAAGAACGCTTGCTCATTTCGTTTAAAAAGCTACTTTATAACACGTGCATAGGGTTATTTTTGTGTTGATTTATTTAGAACTTGTGATCTTTTTCTTTGTTTTATTCCTGAAACCACTTTCTAAGAGGATATTTGAAAAGAACTGTGCATCTAGAGTATATTATATTGATGCGTAACATACATATAAAAAATACAGACGAATTGAGGTCCTTCTCCTGGAATTCTGTCGAAAAAATATCAATTAACTACGTAACCACTAGAGATGTACCGGTGATTGCAAAGACATTCAACAGTACATAGACGGGACAACAGAGCTACACTTGTGATCCAAAAGATGTGACTTCGTGGTCATAACTCACTTAGTCGTATTTGGAAATTACGCGTGCAATGTCGTGCCAGCGTAATAATGTTTAGACAATAAAATTGTCTTACGAGATTCATGAACATTCCTAGATCATTCTAGGGTGCAAACTGTAATAAGCGCCCACGCATTGTAATAAGTGGTAGATGGTGTTACTTACGTTTGAGATCAATTTTGTATAGAAATTTGCTTGATATCCCCTCTGCAGTTAGTAATATTAAATCTCTTTGGGTGATTGTCATACAAATAGTTGCTAGCGTCAAACATCAATATAATATGCCCTAGATGCACAATTCTTTCCAAATATCCTCCTAAAAAGTGGTCTCACGAATAAAACAAAGAAAAATATCACAACTTCTAATTAAATAAACACAATTATAACCCTATGTACGTGTTATAAAGTAGCTTTTTGAACGAAATGAGCAAGCGTTCTTAAATTTGAATTTTGAAATTTAGAATTCCATCGGTGTCGGACTGTATGCAAAACGAGTGCTTAAGCACTCCTTTGCTGTCCCATTTCCGAGCGTCAACTGTCATCTAGGTGAATAATATATCGATGCCGTCAAATGTAAAAAAAGTCACGTACGAGCTACTGTATACATCTGTCATTGTTAAATGAAATGTTTTGTCTAACTACCTCACGTGAAATATCACCCAGAATAGTGAGGCAAAACCTTTGGAAAAATATTGTATAACTATGACAGACATTATACTGTAAATTAATGTCAAAAGACATGAAAATTAGGCGTTATTTATGTTATATTTTTGTGCCAATTCTATGTTTTATGTAAATTGTGTTGCTTTTACAATTGCTATACGTTATATTGTTTCCGTTTTACGTTTTATCATTGATTTTAGTCGATTGCCACCGGATAGTTTCAGTATGCTAGTAAATCAAATAATCACAAGTTTAAAAACTTAACTGACCGACTTTCAATTTACCGATCGTGACCAAATTTATGTAAATTTCCCATATGGGACCACCCTTGAAATAAGCTCTATCGAACACAATAATAATTTTGAAAATCGGTCCACATTTGGCGCAGATAATAATAAATAATAATAAAACATCGAGTAATATACATGAAAAAATACAGACGAATTGAGGACCTCCTCCTTTTGTGGAAGTCGGTCGATTAAACAGCATTATGAAAATAGGTAGTAACTATCTTCTTTTGTGTAAGGTACATGACATAACAAGCTCACGCCTGTATCCCCGAAGGGGTAGGCAGAGGCACACTAGCGAACTAGTACACCCACGTGACGCCTAGCTTAGTTCCGTCCCAGATGTGATAGGGGGCGAGCCTATAGCCATATCGGGCACAAATTCCAGACTCCGAGCTGATATGGAAAAACCCAATATCACTTTGCCCGACGCGGGGATCGAACCCGAGACCTCGGAACCGTAGTCGTACCGAAATACCACCACGCCACCGAGGCAGTCAAAGGGATTACGACAAATTTGCTTTTTGATTAGAATTCAAATACTAGCAAACTAAGTGAACTTGTGAAATGCCTCTATACTTTAGCACGATTAACTTTCGACTACGTATTCGAACCGAGAGCGCGCTCGTATTAGATTTTTCGTCCTCTAAGTTAAAAGATGGGTCCCCTTCTATTTCTTTTTACTTGCCCTTATCCCAGATTTATGTGGCGCAATACACTTGAATTATGATTATTTATTCCGACTGACCTGTCTAACGTCAACTTAGGAAAATCTGTTTGCCCGACCTGGGAATCGAACCCAGGACTTCTGGGTCTGCTGCCCATTTATGCCACCAAAACATAAAGGATACGACTAATCTTCCGTTGTATTAACTTCTATAGAAATTATTTTAAACCATTCTATTATTATTTTAAGAGTCTTTACTTCTTTAAAATGTGATCGGGGATATGTTGAATAAGATTCCATTTCACGTAAATGGTTTTCCATTTCACTCAGCCTATATTCATATCTGCGTTTTTTTGTACAGTGTTATAAAAAGTAGGGCACACAGTGTGGATAGAGTGGGATTAAGATAAGCGCGTCATCGATCCGGCCTGTGTATACAAGGGCTAATACACACCGGTTGATTTTCAGCTCAGTGATTTTTAAATCACCCGAGTCCCTGATCATAAGCAGTGAAAGGTTCTTAAAATTCAAAATTAAAAGTATGGTAGGCGAAAATCAGACAAAAATATAACACTTAAGCTCACGCCTGTATCCCCGAAAGGATAGGCAGAGGGACACCGGAAAACTAGAACACCCACATTTCGCCGAACTTAGTTCCGTCCCAGAAGTCATAGGGGCGAGCCCATCGCCATATCGGGCACAAAATCCAGACTCCGGGCTGATAATCCAATATCACTACCCGACCCGGTGATCGTACCCGAGACCTTAAGACGGTAGTCGTACCGAAATACAACCACGTCACTGAGGCAGACATGTGTTTATAACTCTGTACTCATATAGATAACTGTATTATACTCTGGTTTTTATTAATATTGAATATTGTTGTGGATTCTAGCTAATCGCCTCCTTGGTCTAGTGGCAGCATATGTGGGCTGTGGACCGGGAGGTCGTGGGTTTGATTCCCAGGTCGGACAAAGCGATTTTTCTTATTTAACTTGCCCGGGATGATCCACCAGAGGAGGTCAGAATCAGGCAGGCGGCTAGTCGTAAAAAAATTGCTAAATCCTTTCCGCAACATGCTTAAAGAAGTGTGTTGTGCCGACCCTACTTTAAAGTGGGATAATGGCAGGTAGAAATAAAGTAGTGGATAAGACCTAGAAGTCAGTGGAATTAAAGATTCTATAGATTCAGTATTGTATTACCAAAGATATGTCTACCAGTAGGCTAACCATGTGTTTTTTGCCATTACTCGCTAGCTACTCCGTAAAATATTTGTATGACAAACACCCGAACGCCTCTAGCGGTGACGCGGGGAAAAGACGTTTTCCATACAACAAATTTATGTCCTTGCTCCATCGATATAATAATATACCTAGATGCACAGTTCCATACAAATATCATTGTAAACAGTGTCCTCGACAGACGAAACAAATAAACATCACAAATTTAATTAAATTAACACAAATATGACCTTATAGACGCGGCATAAAGTAGCTTTTTAAATTGCATGTTCAAACGTTCTTATATTCGAAATTTTTGAATTTGACAATAATTTGACATTATTAAAGAAACATTCTAGTCACTTGGACAAAGATTGAATGGAGTCGAATAGTTCTTGTATTTATTTGTGAGAAATGTTGACCACATGGCGTACAATGTAGATGAGAATGGCGATATCTGTATAATAATTTTACTTACATTAAGAGATAGATAGAGTATAAATGTTTAGAAGATAACAAAGCTTATTAGTTATTAATATGAAATAAGCACTGTTTTGCCTTAACGTGATTCATAAATAAATAACATCCAACAGTCACATACATAGTCCTGACCTCATACTAAGATCGTCCTTTGCTCTTTAGATTCTTAATAATTTCTTTTAGACTATCATTTCGTTTTCTTAATCTTTTGTTCTGCCTTTTTAAGTTTCGCACTAAATTAGATTTAAGTTTAAATTTTTGGTTGCGTTCTTTCAAATTAACTGTAAAAAATAACGTCTTAGGTGTGTTAAAGATTGATGAAAATTCTGATGGTATTGGTGATCCTTCATTATTTATTGGTTCAATTGCTGGTTCCTGGAAATGAATATGTTTCCAATAAATGATGACGCCACAATTACTGTTGTAGTAATTATGCCTAACGACCGGTTCCAATAAATGATCTCAATCCGAGAATCAAAGATAAAAATGAAAAATTAAAAAATGAAAAATCGCGAGAATGAACCATTAAAATTATTATTTGACAGCGGAATGTTCAACTTTGTTCATGTTGGCAAATTTTTATGATCTGCACACTTTGATTGAAAATATTTATTAGAATTAGCCGCAAATTATTAAATAGTCATTTTACATGGCAGTATGTACCTAGTATATGCTTGCTATTGATGAATTCTGTATCAAATATTTTTCAGCTATTACACTTGTACTGCACCATGCCTCATTTAAATTTGTAGTTACGACAATCTAAAATAAAGTCAATAAATGTGGCAATATTTATTTATTTATTTATTTATAGGTACACCAACAGCATACATATTGTTAAATTAAATAGTAAACATTAGTTAAGGACAATGTAGCTGATGACAATTTATCACCCTTTATTTTTGGTACAGCATTCTTTTTAATTTTCCTAATCCATTTTTCTGTATAATATCCATCGGAATCGGCAAAATGGTCTGAACAAACCACACTTGAGTAATTGGGTTTAAAATTTTCTTCTCTCCTTTCTTCGGAAATAATTTTACGCCATTTATCTCTTACTATTTCATTTCATGAAAATCTGTAATTAATAAATAAAATTAATAAAAAAAATCATAAATTTAAAATAAATATAATATATTTACAAAAAAAACGACTCCATATATTTTATTGTTCCAAATCATGATTTCAAAAGGGACAAAATATTTTATTAACTGAATTCGTTAAATTAATTATTTATACACGTTGAATACTTAATTTAACATGATTAAGGTTTTAAGAATCAAGTAAGGGAATTATACTTACTTAAAATATGAAATCCCATGTGTTTTGCGCTTTGTAAGAGTGTTATTTTTGCACTCTTTCACAGAGCATTTAGGCATCTTCACAGGCGAACGGTCGGCGCCCGACTGACAGCAAACAAGTGCTTACTTACATTTTAAGCACTCGTTGGCTGTCCCACTTTCTGAGCGTCAACTGTGCATCTAGGTATATTATTATATCGATGCCTTGCTCGCGTAAATACGTGCAACAACCTCATGATTGAGCTACTGATGCACATTGCAGAATTTAAAATATGAATTACTAATTTTTGATGCAGTTTTTTAAGGATTTCTTTTCATATATTTTGCTATTACGTATAAAACAAAGTTTAAAATGAAACAAGCAACACCCGGTTAACGAAGGATCTATAAAAAGGATGAATCGTAACAGTGACGCGCGTAAATCCGTTTTAATTAGTATTGTTAAGTAACATCAAATGTGTAATGACGTCAGTCGATACAAAGTGTGCTGTTGATGAATTGTTTCTCAGTTTTCCATTTGTATTCATATAGGGTGACACGCGCTGAGCTCTTCCGTTAATAGTTTACTTGTTAATGAACTGTGGATAGAAATAAATGCATAATTTAAAAGGAGTTTCAGTATGAACTGCCTCGGTTGCGTGGTGGCATTTCGGTACGACTACGGTTCTGAGGTCTCGGGTTCGATCCCCGGGTCGGGCAAAGTGATATTGGATTTTTGCATATCAGCCCGGAGTCTGGAATTTGTGCCCGATATGGCGATAGGCTCGCCCCCTATCACATTTGGGACGGAACTAAGCTCGGCGAAATGTGGGTGTTCTAGTTAGCTAGTCCGCCTCTGCCTACCCCTTTGGGGATACAGGCGTGAGCATATGTTTCAGTATGAATATTTGGAAAAAACAACGGGAGGAGAAAATAGTAGATAAATTATAATGATTTTTAGTTAGTACTTAATTGGAGTTAAAGTAAAACTACGGATGAAATCCTCCATTTAGACAGGTCATCTCGGCTCGTAATGTGCTTTGTATGCTTAACATAGCAATTATTGTTAGGCAAATTTTATAGAAAAAATTGTGATAAATAATTGTAACTTACTTGTCGCTGTATCGTACGATTGTTCAAATGTGACTGAAAGTGTTATGACGAACAAACAACATATTTATAAATTGAGATAATCACGTTGAAGTTCAAAGAATACTGCCCTTCTTTCCACTGCCCAATTCTGTGTATAAAACTGTCAGTTCTTGGTATAATGTAAAACTGGTGTCAACATTCAAAGCCGCGTCATTGGCTCGTCGCACGCCGAAAATTCTATAAATGGTATACGTTAATGTATTTGGGTCATCTATAAAAAGGAAGGAGTTATGCAAAACGGATCCAGCATATCATTTGATCACCTTTCTTTCTTTCTATCTGTCTTTATCACATATCAATGTAGGGTCGGTGCAATACGGTTTCTCAAACATCTTGGAGAACGACTCGGTTTCGTTTTTATGAGTGGTCGCCTGCCTGACTTCAACCCTCCTTGAGGGTATCGACTATCGATACCAATTTTCTTTCTGCCTGGCGTTACCCCGGCTTAGTGCCAAGGTTTGGTACCTACTTAAACTTCACCCACTTTTGAGTATCATCCAAAGTGAGGCCATTGGGTTCAGAAGCCTGTAATTCTGTGTTTTTTGTTATCGACACTACATTAATAATTAATTATTAATACTAATACACCCAACAGTCACACACCTAGTCCTGACCCCACACTAGGTATAACCTGTATCGTAGGTGTCAGAGACTATGAGAGACTTTCGGTCTAACAACACCCAGACTTGAAACAAATATCTGTGGGCCACACAAACATTTGTCTCAATGCGGGAATCGAACCCGCGGCCTCTCGCTTCGCAGCCAGCTACTCGCCTGCTGCGCCACGGTGGCTGCCAACATGGTTTATTAATTAATTGGGTTAACGATGACATTCATTTTGTTGGTTGAATCCGTTTTGCATAACTGCGTCTAAATTTGCTTGATATTGTATTATAATAAGTGTTTGTATTGTATTATAATTACATACCGCCACCACAATGTCGCTAGCAGCCCAAATACATAGATTTGAGAGGTCGTTTATGCGATATATGTCTTAATAGTCGTAGATAAGTATTAAAGTGCAATGGTTTGGTTTTGTCACTATTTTCACGAGAAAATGAAGGATGTAATGAGACTAAATGAGGCGAAAGAGGTGTGTAAGGATCGTAGCAAGTGGAAATCCGTTGTCTTTGTCTACCCCTATGGGAAAAAGTCGTGAGTCTATGTATGTATGTAGATGCTGAGTGTCTGGGTGCTTCTTTTCAGGCGACTTTTGTGAAGTACCGGGAGATTCAATGACGCATTAAACTGCCCCTAGTTAGTAGTTGTCTATTAAATAAAGATTTGAATTTCATTTTAAATAACAATAATAAGCTCGGCAAAATGTGTGTGTACTAGTTGGCTAGTGCGCCTCTGCCTACCCCTTCGGGGATACAGGCGTGAGCATATGTTATGTTATGTAATACGATAATTGCGACGTAGTTTTAGATGCTACTGCATAGTCAGCGGTGTTATTATAATAATATAATTGTTTAGGAGCATAGAGATTTAATTGCACTATATATGAGCTATCAAACAAGTTTCCATACACAAATTGATCTCAAACGTCATTAACGCTATCTACCATTTATTACAATGCGAGGAAGTTAATTACAATTTACACCCTAATGTTCTAGAGGTAGAATCATGTAAGCCAATTTTATTGCCTAAACATTATTCATTACGTTGGTACGAACTTGCGCGCGTATGTTCAAATACGACTTGGTGACTTATGACCACGATGTCACAAATTTCCGGGTCATAATTTTCTTACTGTTGGCCCGTCTATGTCCTGTTGAATATCTTTGTTTTGGATATCAAAGAAAATATGTGGTGATGGTTAACGCGCGCCAGAGTTTGCGTAAACCTTAATATTGATTAGATGATTCTGATGAAATTGCATGGGATACAACAGTCTGACTCAGTCTTGTTCAAATTCTGTCAATGTCTGTAATTAAATTCACATCTATAAATGAGTAGAATTTATCTCCTAATTTATAATGAAAACCAAGTCCATTAGTAACTTTTGGCGCATTGGGCAAGCACATTGCCTCGTCGCGTCGCGTCGTGTCGATTACGTTATAAATGTGTGAACGTCGTAAAGCGCAAGTATAAATCCGATACGAGAACGAACGGCGCGGCGTTTGTTGCCTTCATTTGAAAATTCTATTTCGCGTTAAAAGCTTTAGTATTGTACATTTCAATCGAACTCCCCAACTCATCAGCAGGCTTAGCCAAGTGCCTTATGCGCTAGTCAAATAGAATAGTATATCTATGGAAATTACATAATATACGATATACGCCGTATATAGCGTACTCTTATGTCATTCCCATACATTTACTCCCTTATTCATAATGAAATTCTGGTCTTATCGAACGCATAACCCGTGGCCTTTTTGTTCATTGCAAGGTCGCAATGATTAATTGGGTATATCCCGTTAAGCCTTTTATATATGTAATTTAGTGTAGTAACAGTATATTAGCTCGAATAAATTGTACTTGTGCCTTGTATATGGACAAATAAAATTTCTTTCTTTCTTTCTTTCTTTCTACTTTTGCCTACTTTAGCTAAAAGATAACTGAAATATGTCTATCGAATACAGAAATATGTCTTGAAATATGTCTTGCTGGTTACAGAAACAATATTATTTTTATCTCTGGCAAACTTTGAAACAAATAGTAAGTCTTGGCTGAAAACAATCAATAAAAAATATATATCAATCTTAGATGGGGTTAGGAGCCCATTAGGACCCCCCCCCCCCCAAGAGAATCTACGGCCTTTAACAAAATTAATGTCATTAAGAAAGAATATCAAACTTGAAACAGCTGACCGGAATTGGCCATGTTTTCACCATCGAACGTTGGAACGTTTTAACGCTATTGAACCATTATGAATAAATTGTTTATGAAACGTACTATTTCCGTCCTATTACGCTCTACTAATTTATTAAGAAAAAGGGGGTTATTCTATTCGACTAGCGCATAAGCCACTCGGTTAAGCCCGCTGGGCAACGTACGCTTATAAGTACCACTGTGCTTAAAAATAACGATAGCTCAGTTGCTATTGGATCGGATTATTGAGACGAAAGTCACAGGTCCAAAACCAACAATAAGAGCATGCACTGACTTAAGTTATTTGTGTTCATTTATTAATTACCGTTTGCTATACTGGCAAGAATTCTCCACTAGAATTTGGAAAGGTATGTGGTCTATTTACCAACCTGCAACAAATCAGATGGTGGACTAATGCCTAACCCTTCTACTTAGTAGAGGAGCTCGTGTCCAGCAGTTAGTAATGTTATAGATCTGATATTATTATTGGGTGTATTGCGTGCGTAATACAACTACCGTTCTGAGGACTCAGATTCGATCCCCGGGTTGGGCTAAATTATATCGTGTTTTTTCCAAATTTGCGATAAGTTTCCCCCCTCTCACATCTGGGAATGAAATGAGTTCGCGGTGTTACGGAAAGGTACCTTATAATCTTCTAGTTCTTTATTGTTTTACATCTGCCTACCCCTTCGGGGATACAGGCGTGAGTATGTATGTATGACATTATTACTGTATCATAGACACTAGTACTTCTTAAATAATTATAAAGGCGTGTTACAGTGCCGCCACGTCGGCCTCGCGTGGGCGTCTGTGACGATAATCGCGCACCAACAAGGCTATTATGTAAATCGGCCATTTGTTTGTTACATTGCGATTATGTAAGCACATTGTCGACGATGCAATGGAGAACGCCGCGCCGCGCCACGCCGCCCGGGTCGCAGGTTACGTTACGCGCGGTATATAGGTCTGTGTTCTGTCTCAACTCTCAACTCATTACGTGGCCGCGGGCTTACCGAAAGGCGGTGATGGACAAAGTTACACCGCGGTTTTACACCAAGACATTATGGCCCACTTGCAGTTCGGCAATAAATCTCTATGTATCCCAAATCTTGATTTAAAGATAGAAGTGAGCTGTATGATAAATCGTTTTGGGTTTAATTATACATTAGTAATAGAACTGCAAGTCGCCCTATAACTCGGACGATAATATCATCGTTGAAACGTCGATTTTGCGTAACGTCGCGTCTCTTAGATAAAATACGATATATGTGACTTAGCTTCTGTATGTTTTATATGATAATTCCTGCCGTCTGTTCTATCCCGACTTTAGCCTTCACCGGCGAAGCTCGCTTGAATGCAAAGCTAATTCATAGCTTGGCTCGTGGTAGATGCAATCGTGCAAATGTAACATAAATACGTGCCGCCTCCAATGGCTTAACGCATGGCTGCGTGAGTCATCACTTCACCAGTGAATCTATTCCAAGCCCTTTATTACAGCCTCCGTGACGCAGCGGGCGAGTAACTAACCGAGAGGCCGTGGGTTCGATCCCCACACGGAGACAAATATTTGTGTGGCACAGATATTTGTTTCAGATCTGGGTTGTGAGACCGAAAGTCTCTCGTAGTTTACTCGTAGACTCGATCTTAGTGTGGGGTCAGGAGCCAGGACTATGTGTGAGTCTGTTGGGTGTTATTAATTTATTTATTCAGTCGGTGGTGGTCTCTCCGAATGCGAGTCTCCAAGGGCGCGCCACTGACCTCGATCGCCTAACGATTGCAACGCGTTACGTCATTAGATACTTGCATAATTGAGCATGAATAACATTGCAGAAGTGGTAGCAAATAACTAACATAAAAGTTGTATGTTGAAACCGCGCTCCGAATACGCAATGAGAAGTGTAAGGTTTCCAGGCCCCGAAATAAAACAGCGGGACATGACATTGTATAGTAAACAGGAATTCGGACATTATTTTAAAATCCGAACATACTTTTTCAAATCCGTACCCCTTTTGTAACGACGCGATGGTTAAAAACATAACACATAAAGTGGGTTTTTACATAACATAACATAAGCTCACGCCTGTATCCCCGAAGGGGTAGGCAGAGGCGCACTAGCGAACTAGAACACCCACATTTCGCCGAGCTTAGTTCCGTCCCAGATGTGATAGTGGGCGAGCCTATCGCCATATCGGGCACAAATTCCAGACTCCGGGCTGATATGGAAAAATCCAATATCACTTTGCCCGACCCGGGGATCGAACCCGAGACCTCAGAACCGTAGTCGTACTGAAATACCACCACGCCACCGAGGCAGTCAGTAAGTGGGTTTTTAATTATTATTTATGAACAACCGTTTTTGTTTTTTGTGCTCCACGGACAATATAAAGAAACGGATGGCTCCATGTATCGACTTATCCAAAGCCTAACAAGAGCTGTACCGACCGGACAAGTAGTGGCCGGACACGATCGTAAAAAGCCGGACACCTGGTAACCCTAGATGTGTGGCACCTTCGGCCGTAGAAGCAAATATATCGAGCTACTTTGATCGAATTCTTTCTAGTTATAAAATGTCCTTGAATGTATATGTAGATCAGGGGAGTTACCATCACCTTATAGCAGTATTATTATAAACTTACTTGTACCTATTCCCGTACAAGAAAACGAAGTAAGATTATATAATAATACTGCTACAATGGTGGAAACTTTATCATTTCATGCTAAACGTAGGCCTTTATAACTAATTATCAAAAAAAAGTTTAAAAATTCAATATATTGTTTAATATGTTTCTTTACATTACATTTAATAGTCACGGGCGGCTCGGCCTCCGGTGGCCCATACGCTTATCCTTATATATGTGCCGCTTCCGACGGGTTAAAAAGGTATCTCAGTATTACATGTTTAGGTGTTAAACACGAAAACAAGAAAAAGGATACCTACATAAATGTGTTACGTAATTAATAACACGTATTTAGTACCTATACTACGCGCGAGGACAGCTGTTTAATTTATTATGTAAGCTGAGCGCACAATGCAAAATAATGGCTCCATATATAACATAAGCTCACATCTATATGCCCGAAAGGGTGGGTAAAGGCGCACTAGACCCACTTTTCGCCGAGCTTAGTTCCGTTCAAATGTGACAGGGGGCGAGCCTATCGCCATATCGGGCACGAATTCCAGAATCCGGGCTGATACTGAAAAATCCAATATAACTTTGCCCGACACGGGGAGCGAACTCTAGACCTCAGGACGGTAGTCGTACGGCGCACGCAATACTACTACGCCACCGAGGCAGTCTCCACAATATAACGTTATTATTTCAATTATATCGAAGAATAAATAATTTTTAAGGATAATATTTATCGAAAAGGGTACAGAAAAAACATTTTCACTCAGAAAAAATATAGACGCCTTTGAATTTAACAATAGAAACTGGGATAAGTAATTCAGCTTGACTTCTTGAGGGCCACTTGCAGCTCCGCGATATATCCCTATTTATCCCAAATCTTGATTTAAAGATAGGAGTGAGCTGTAGGATAAATCGAGTTTAGGTTTAATTCTAGATAAGTACAAGTCGCTCTAAGAAGTTAAAACAAAATGCGTATGGTCATTTGGTCGAAAATTGACGTATAACGATACAATTTATTTTTAAACTACCAATTTCCTCGGCGATGTTAAAGTTGTTTAGCGGATGACGGTGTTCTGCCGGCCTGTTATAGTAAATAACTTCATTTCTCGCTAGGTCAGCGCTGCAAAAATATAGGGCAATCTACGTCAGATAAATAAGTTTTAACTGGGTACATAGAACGTTGTTAAAACACTTCAAAAGTCTACAGTAAATTACTGTTACAATTATTTTTGTTGGTAATAAAACAAAACATATTTATGTGGATATATGAAGCGATATAATTTTTTTTCCATAATGTTTTATTAGTGTAGCCCGAGATTTATTATTAGATATACGATCACCAAACTGGGTTCATATACGGTCTAAACTCTAATGTGATTATATTTTTAATAATGTAATTATTGCGGCATTTGTACGGGCTTTTGGTCATGAAAGGTTTAGGTCGTTATTTAATGCATTGGCTGCGAACTTGAATAACTCCGTAGAAGGAGCGTGCAAATAATAAGCCACCAGCGATTTGAACTCGCACTTACCTCATTCAATAGCAACATTGGACGCAAACTCCACATGTTTGAAAACGCTTTGAGATCCATGGCCACGTCATGAGAAATACTTTAAATTGTTTTTCTTTACTGATAATATATGTAAGGTTATCGAACGTTGAGGAAATTCCGCGCTGAGATATATTCAGACGGGCGACGCGATATAAATAGCAGACAGATTTATTAATGAATGATACCGTATCACCGGCAAAACCAGCACTCAGTGTTGTTTATAATGTAACGTAGGTATGTACTGTGATATATGTAACACCCAACTGTCACATACATAGTCCTGATCCCACACTAAGATCGAATATTGTGTCATGGGTATTAGAAACTACGAGAGACTGTCGGTCTCACAACACCCATATCCGAAACAAATATCCGTTGGTCACACAAATATTTGTCTCGGTGCGGGATCAAACCCGCGGCCTCTTGCTTCATAGCTGGCTGCTCGCCCGCTGCGCCTTGGAGGCTGAAGGCAATCATGCGTATATAAGTGTGTACGTACGTATAGGAGCATAATTCTGTAGGCAGTAGAACACTTGTTTTGGAATAAGACACGTGTTGCATCGCTGAACCAGCGAAGTTAGATATGTATTTCTTGTCGTACTTTTGATGATAGTTATTATGCTATAAAACGAAACGATGTGGTCGGACGAATAATTTACATAATAATTATTGTGTAACGAAGTTTTTATCAAAAACTATTTGTAAATGATCTGGCGCTTGTTTAGGTATTCTCGGAGAGCGCGGTGCTCTCATGGCTTGCGCCAAACCGTTACGTAAGGTAACGCAAACTCTGACTTCATTGCTAAGTTACATAAGTATTATGTAGCGATGCGGACAAAATGTCACAACTCACAACATGTATAGAGTTTCTTATTAAAAAAAATAATTCTTTATCTATAAGAGCGACTTATAAGTGCCCCTGATTGCGTCACTAAGACGGGGCATTATTAAAAATGTAATGTTTGTAAATTTTTTTCATTATTTTTTTCTACACTGCCTCGGTAGCGTAGTTGTATTTCGGTACGACTACCGTCCTGAGGTCTTGGGTTCGATCCTCGAGTCGGGAAGTGATTTTGGATTTTTTTCAATATCAACCCGGAGTCTGGAATTCGTGCCAGATATGGTAATAGGCTCGCCCCCTATTGCATGGGACGGACTATGCTCGGCGAAATATGGGTGTTCTAGCTCGCTAGTGCGCCTCTTTGCCTACTGTTTCGGTGATAAAGGCGTGAGATTTTTTAATAATGGCAACCTTGATAATTTATGTATTTATTTAAATTAGCACTATTACTAATACTACTTTTTTAAACTCTTATTGTAATCTACAAATGTTTGATCGTGTTCCCTGCCCGGTGTCGCGCCGGTGCAGTGACGGTGACGGTGCCTGGTTACGAAACTGTATGGTTGGCCTCCATGAGTTTTATTGCACGTATTTACGCGAGCGAGGACGTAAATATTTGTATGGAAAACGTCAGTTCCCGCGTAACCGCTAGAGGCGTTCGGGTGTTTGTCATACAAATACTTTACGGAGTCGCTAGCGAGTAATTCAAAAAAACCCATGGTTGGCCCAACAGGTCATCCGTTCTAGTTCACTTGAGTGGTACAATGTAACATTTTCCACAATAGGTTGAATCATGAACCCGTTGTTTTCTTGCTTTATTACGTAACATAATTGCACTGCGAATACAAATAGCCAGTGCAAATATATTTTTGTAGCCGACCTTCAATATTCCAATGCTGTAACCTTCTGGAAGCAGGAAATGTATTTTTCACCTTGACATTGACATCGACAGCCTCCGTGGCGCAGCGGCCGAGTATCCGGCTGTGAATCGCGAGGCCGCGGGTTCGATCCCCGCACCGAGACAAATGTTTGTATGGCCTACAAATATTTGTTTCGTGTCTGGGTGTAGTGAGACCGAAAAGTCTCTCGTAGTTCCCGATACCCACGATACAAGACTCGATCTTAGTGTGGGGTCAGGACTATGTATGTGACTGTTGGTTGTTATTTATTTATTTATTACTTGTTCAGCGATCGCGCTGCGGTCGTCGTTCCCGCGCTCGAAGCGACGTGTGCGCCTCTTACGAGCATTGGCGCAGGGTGCGGAACTAATCCGCATCACACTTGACATCATGGAAATCGTTCCGACCTCAATGCTGGTAATTAAATACTCTTTATTTATAACTAATCATTGAATACACAATTACTTGACATACATACATAAGCTCACGCCTGTATCCCCGAAGGGGTAGGCGGAGGCGCACTAGCGAACTAGAACACCCACATTTCGCTGAGCTTAGTTCAGTCCCAGGTGTGATAGGGGGCGAGCCTATCGCCACAAATTCCAGACTTATGTTTGATTATATACACATTTTTAAATGGACCGTGTTACGCAGAAATGATCCAACCCACGAAAATAAAAATAAAAATTGTTGACGTCAATATGGTCTATCAATGGTTTAGAACATGTTGGCATCAATAACATTTTTTTAAAATTTTGTTGTGAGTTGGATCATTTCTGTGTAACACGGTCCAATGTTATAGTAAATAAAACCCTTCTGTAAAAACTGCATCGAAATTAGTTGAAATATGAGGCAGAAATTCATATTTTAAATTCTGGAGTGGGGGCATAGTGGAGATATCTTGCTATCCCTTCCATCGCACGTATCCTTATGGCGGTGACGTCATTATACTGATAATTCTCATTCCGCAGTTTGAAGGTTACACCAAATTTTAAAGGCTTATAACTTTTATTTTTGAGAATATCTAAATATTTCTTTCTGTTCTATATTTTAGATAACATACAAAGACAATAAAAAGAATAGTCAAGTACCCAATTGCAGAGGGTCAACTTTATTTCGTCTGCCCTTACCGGACATCCAATATGTGCGGTTAGCGAAACACACTATTTCAAGTTACATTCCGTTTCAACAACAGTAGCCCGAGCACGAAAAACTAATGTAAATGCAAACTCGCTGCGCACTGATGACATTTGATTAATATTTCATACAAATTTCATAGACGCGCATCGAGCACGAATACATTTACAGTTGTCAGAAATTTTCCTGCTCGGGCTGCGGGGCTATTTAGTGTTCTCCGAGGGATCTAGGCTAGATTAATTCGACCAATCTAAGGAATAAAGTTACACATGATAATGAATCGAAATTGATTTTTTATATTTCTGAGCTTAAATTGAGCTATATATTTAACTAGTAAATATTTTTTTAAGCTGTCGTAATTTAACTTGTTATTAATATTATGTCATAACTTTAAAAAAAATACTAGTTGAAAATATATGTCAATTTAAGCTTTCGACACAAAATGATTTAAAACCCTATTTATAAATTACTACGTGAAAACTAGAGGGGGGCAGGGGGCGTTTGGAATATACTACGGGTAGTCACCGAGGGGGGGAGGGTGTAAAAATTGTAAAAAATGACGTCACGTAGTATGGGTACCTTTCCTTACTGTTTGTTTACAAAAGTTATTTTCGATGGTCCCTACGTACAAAGCGACATGTCAAAAACTAAGGTTTTCAGGAGAACGAAGGAAGTTTATTTATAAGTTTAAGAATTATCATACTTGTTATCTTGTTCGATTAGTATTTAAAGTAGAATTATTGGAATACAAAATAATACAAAATATATCTATATAGTTATGAAGCTTATGGACAATCTAAATACATGTATATGCAGTAAAAAAATATGACATTTTGACTTGTCTTTATATACGTAGGGACCGTCGCTTCGTCTCTTCTCTGCATCACTCTAGGTTGATTGGTAAAGAATGCCTCAGGCATTAAGTCCGCCTGTAAACAATGATTTGTATATAAAGTTAAATTTAAATAAAAAGTTCACGTTATGTATCTTCTTTAAAATAACATTTGGCCACATAACTTTGTAACAAAAAAAACTTTACAAAAACCGTGTGAATTCTGCTCTGTCTGCCTTTGTTGGTTTAAAATAACATAACATTATTCAATGGAAACAATGTCATATTTTATTTTATACATTCGTTATGTCATTGTAAAGAATGTAGTGTAAAACGACTTTATCAACTTTTAATAGGAGATGCTCAAATCGTTCTCTGTGTTTGTTTAAGTACTTGTGTTATTGGATTCCGATGTCAAAATGTCGACCGCCTTTCGACCGACTTCAAAAAAAGAGGTCCTGAATTCGTCTGTATTTTTATGTTACGTGATATCTCCGCCAAATGAAGACCGATTTTCTTTTTGTGTTCGATAGTTTATTCCAAGGGTGGTCCTGTATAAATTTTGTCACGATCAGATAAGTTTTAAAGTTAGACCGTTAAGTTTTTTAAAATTCCATTTGTGTTCGATAAAGCTTATTTCAAGGGTGGTCCCATATCAATTTGGTCACGATCGGATTTGAAGTAGGCCCGTTATATTAAAAGAATTTGGACCATATTTTGTCCAAATAATATGTTATTTGAATTCATTATTTTGTACAAAATGTGAACCAACGTCAATACTAAATCAAGGTTTCGCGAACCAGTGGCGTATCTGTCATTGTAATAAAATATTTTTACGACTCCAAAGCAACATTAAAATAGCGAGTGGCCTAGATATCATTTTCACATTTTAAAAAGATGCATCATAATATAATTCTAGTTGTTTCTATCTATGTAAAAGTTAAAAAACATAATCACCATCATCATCAGCCATAGCACGTCCACTGCTGAACATAGGCCTCCCCCAAAGATTTCCAGATCGACCTGTTGGAAGCGGCCTGCATCCAGCGACTTCCTGCGACCTTTATCGGGTCGTCGGTCCACCTTGTAGGTGGACGTCCTACAAGGCAGTGGGCAGGGCACATAGCTCGTAGAACTGATAGCCGATGGGGCAGAAAAGTTCTCGAGTGGAGACCACGTACCGGCAAAAAACATAATACTCACGTCAAAATCCCATCTTGACTTATGGGACTAATCTTGTAGTAATCTCTGACGAACACAAAAATTTTAAAATCTGTTATACCGGGTTTTGCAGAAAGTTAGTACCAAAAACAATTCCACCTACCGGGAGAACAATATAAAGCGTAATGGTAAAGTTAAAAATGTAACTTTCGGATTTTAAAATAGATAAGATAATTTTGGTTTTAATTTTAAGATAATTTTATTAGGTATAATAACGACTTCCCCAAAGATTTCCAGATCGATCTTTGGGGGAGGCCTATGTTCTGCAGTGGACGTCCTATGGCTGATGATGATGATAATAACCACTGTAAAATAATTATTATACCAGAGGTTTGCAAATCTGCAACAACTGATCCAATGGGCCAGAAACAAGTTTTTCGTCACAAATTCAAATTTCCGTTATTCAAATACTATAAACCATACGAAATTTTAGAGTTTACCGCTAAATTGGTTGCCGTCCTCCCTTCAAGGGTACTTATTATTGACGCCACGCGTTTGCAACACTTATATAAAAAACGACGAATTGAGAACCTCCTCCTTTTTTAAACATATATAAAAAGAGAAACTGACTGATGTATCAGCATACAGCCGAAACTATTGCAACTAGGAACGTGAAATTCTTCACACGGCTTCCTTTTATAACGTACGCGACCACTAAGAAAGGATTTTTTGGATATTCATCCCCTAAAGGGATGTAACGGGGATGAAATATTGTATAGAGAAAACAGAAATACATTGGGATAGATTATCCCGGGCGGAGCCACGGGCACAAGCTAGTTGAAAGTATAAAGCCAAGACAACATTTGATTTTCATTTTCACTTTTGCTTCTTACATATAATTTACTCTAATGCGATCGATATTTTAAAACCGGTATTGCACACATAATTTTTTTACTGTTACTAATGTATGATAATGGTTTTCAGACTCGTTATGAAATAGGCCAAAAACTTTTCATTCTGGGCCGGTATCGGGAGGCGGCGCCGTATTTAGCCCACGTGGCCGCGTGTTCGGACGAGTTGGCAGCAGAGGCGCACAGTTTACTTGAACAGGTCGGTAGGATGCCTCACGATATTCTCGTATAGCCCCTTAGGGCTTAGGGACTTGCACCACTATTACTAACCTCCAGTTACTCCTAACCTCAAGTTAAATTGAAAAAAATATTTTGCCATGTAATTAATTACCGCCCAAATGGTCAAACACTATTCAACTTTAATGGCTTCTTTTTGACAGGCTGTAAAGCGAGAGGCCGCGGGTTCGATTCCCGCATTGAGACCAATATTTGTGTGGCCCACAGATATTTGTTCCAAGTCTGGGTGTTGTGAGACCGAAAGTCTCATAGTCTCTGACACCCACGATACAGGTTATACCTAGTATGGGGTCAGGACTAGGTGTGTGACTGTTGGGTGTATTTATTTATTTATTATTTATAACTACGGCAGTTTTAACAACTTTGATGATGGCTTACGACTCTACTGAAAGCAAGTGGGTGGTATGCGTGTGTGCCTCGATAAGTCAACCGCGCATTACATTTCTTGGGGGTTACCACCACGTCTTATATCAGTATTATTATAATCTTACTTTGTTTTTTTAGGGTTCCGTACCTCAAAAGGAAAAACGGAACCCTTATGGGATCACTTTGTTGTCCTTCTGTTTGTCTGTCACGACCCTTTTTCTCAGGAACGTGTAGAGGTATCAAGCTGAAATTCATATCAAATACTCGCAAGGTAATCAAAACCTACATGGTACTTCCCGTGAACTAAGAATCTTGAAATATGGTACGAAGCAACGTCTTATAGCACAGATAAAGGAAAAATTGCTTATTTGCCTACAGGTTTGTACAGAACCCTAGGTGCGCGAGTGCGACGCGCACTTGGCCGGTTTTTTGTACTGGAATCGGCACAAGAAAGATTATAATAATACTGCTGTAAGACGTGGTGGTAACTCCCCTGAACTTTACCCGTGAAAAATGTAGAGGTTGCGGTGTGAATACCCGACAATGTCGGATAAATAATTTGTAAAAATAGAAGCGGCAACAACGGTCCGTCAACGAATGCTATTTATATGTGTATTTTCTAACGTGATTCGGTTAGTGATGTGGATAATGGATTAATAATCGATTAATTTTTATTATGTATTATTATATTATTAATCGACCGGGGTATGGTTGGTGCTAACTTGGGGAGGCCTACGTCCAGTAATAGGCGGCGATAGGCAGATATATTAATTGACTAACCGATTAATCGATCACGTCTTTAAAAATAATCGATTATGAAAATTAATCGATTATCCACATCACTAGATTCGGCAGTACAAAGATGTTTTCTTCCAGGCCGTAACAGCGATATGTGGGGACAAGATGTGTAGATGGAAAATTAACGATCTGCTTCGGGCCGTTCGCGATCACTCCGCCGCGTCGTGGCTGAAGTCGACCGACCTCGAGTGCATCCTCTGTTGCGCCACATTCACTGACCCCGTCACCACCCCGTGTGGTCACACATACTGCCGAACTTGCATAGAGCGGGCACTGGATTACAACAACAAATGTGCACTCTGCATGCGCTCGCTGAACCTAGATTTGTCTATGGTGAGTACACTTGTGCTGTTTTATTTGATTTTTTTCAAATCTTTTTTTTTCTTCGGATAGTGACATTTTCGATGGCCAAATTACACTCTTCTCAATTCTTCTTCACACCCATGATTATGTCTATGGGCGGTGGAGATCACTAATAATTAAGTGAGCCAATGGCAGGTTCAGCAGTGTCGGTTATAAAAAAAAAATACTATAGATAAAAAAATAATATTAGGTCTGTAATATTACCTGTCTCACTTCTGGGCACGGACCTTCTCTACTAATGAGCGGGGTTAGGCCTTAGTGTACTACGCTGGCCTAATTTCAGTTGGTACACTTCATATATCTTCGAGATTCTTGAGTATGCAGGTTTCCTAACGATGTTTTCCTCCACCGTTATAGCAAGCGAAAAATCACAATGAAAACACACTTAACATAGAAAAATCAGAGGTGTGTGCTCCTTTTCGGGGTTGGTCTCGAACTTCCGACACTGTCTCGGCAGTCCATACCACACCCAACTGAGCTATCGCTGCTTTTTAATATAATAGTTGTTCAGTGTGAATACGGCGCAATATGTCTGCGTGACGCTCCACACGTTTGCCAGTCCAAAATGTTTGGCACAAAACGCGCGTTACGTCGCGTCGCGTCACGTCGTGCCACCCGTATATAGAATAATCTGCGCTCTCGTATGTAGTTTGTACCTCACAAGATTTACGTCATGCTAACTTCAAATGCGTCTCAATTATAATAAAATAATATAATATTAGCCCTGTAATATTACTGTCCCACTGCTGGGCACGGGCCTCCTCTACTAATGAGAGGGGTTAGGCCTTAGTCTACCACGCTGGCCTAATGCGGGTTGGTAGACTTCACATACCTTCGAAATTCTCAGGTATGCAGGTTTCCTCACGATGTTTTCCTTCACCGTTATAGCAAGCGATATTTCACAATGAAAATACACTTAACATAGAAAAGTCAGAGGTGTATGCTCCGTTTTGGGGTTGGTCTCGAACCTCCGACACTTGTCTCGGCAGTCCGTACCATTCCCAACTGAGCTATCGCTGCTTTTTTTTATAATAATAAATAATCTGCGCTCTCGTATGTAGTTTGTACCCCACAAGATTTACGTCATGTTAACTTCAAATGCGCCTCAATTGCGTTATCTAATTAATTAGGAATATTGTGCATCAATAGGAGTTTTAGGTTTATTTCAGTAGGTACTTCGGTTATTCTAATTCTATTACAGAATATCGTTTTCTTTAAAGGTTTTCTTTAATAATTACAAACATGTCAAAATATTGTGTGGATTTAATACACTGTTCAGCAGCATTTAAAGTTACAATTACAATAACCGATTTATGAATAAAAAGAAATAATGACATAACAAATAATCTGTCGATTATTTATCTGATAATATCTGGTCGATCTGGAAATCTTTGGGGGAGGCCTTTGTTCAGCAGTGGACGTCCTATGGCTGATGATGATGATAGAAAGAAAGAAGCATTTATTGGCAACTAGTTGGATGGTAATATAATATCGACCGTATGCTGCCAATAAAATTTTTACCACAATATTGTTTTGTGCGCTATCTGTTAGTCCTAATGGTACATGATGTAAATATGTTCTTATTAAAAATATTAAACTATTGTAAAATTGATAAACTTGAATTTTGGGTGCATAAATATCATCTATATTTTTTAATATATTTAGTTTTTATTGTCTCCTACAAACTTGATCTCAAAGCACTTAGGAGGTATTGGCGGCTTACGGTCGATCGAAGAAACGCCGGAACAAACTTAGGTGTTATCTCATCTTTTAAAATCCAGACTATAATTGCTATTTATGGCCATTAATCTTGGTCTTGGTGACTTGTTCTTTTGTGTGTCAGCAATCAAGTTCGATTAGGTCACCGGGAGGTTGTTATAATGTTATATGGCACACAGTGCACCCATACACCACTTGTCACATCGGTAACAAAATAATGACTAGCTATTATTGTATCAGAGAGCCTTGGCGCACAGTTAAGTCGATTATTGAATTCGATCTGGGTCGATAACCCTTCCAATTGGTTGGTTAGCACTTACGAATTTACGATCTGTGTAAGGTTCATTCACACATGACTGTAACCTAGCCTAGAAAATCGTACACTATAATATATAAAATAACAACAACAAACGTACAACATAAGCTCACGCCCGTATCCCCGAAGGGGTAGGCAGAGGCGCAATAGCGAACTAGAACACCCACATTTCGCCGAGCTTAGTTCCGCCCCAGATGTGATAGGGGGCGAGCCTATCGCCATATCGGGCACAAATTCCAGACTCCGAGCTGATATGGAAAAATCCAATATCACTTTTCTCGACCCGGGGATCGAACCCAAGACCTCAGAACCGTAGTCGTACCGAAATACCACCACGCCACGGAGGTAGTCAGTCACCGCAGCAGGCAATATATAAAAAAATAATAATAATTTATTGATTTGCGTGCTCTATTATTCATTATTTTTTTACAGTTATATGGGTTAAAGCGAAGTATTATTATTCATGAAAATAAATAGCAATAAAAGTGTGTGACATAAATATCAACCCGCATTACGTCAGCGTGATAGGCTAAGGCCTAACCCCTCTCATTAGTAAAGGAGGCCCGTGCCTAGCAGTGGGACAGTAATATTACAGTAGCCCGAGCACGAAAAACTAATGTAAATGTAAACTCGCTGCGCACTGATGACATTTGATTAATATTTCATACAAATTTCATAGACGCGCATCGAGCACGAATACATTTATGGTTGTCAGAAAATTTCCTGCTCGGGCTGCTGAGCTAATAAAAGTATGTGAACGGTACATATCACACGTAATAGTTATATCTTTCAAATTTTTTTTTACATTTTATTAATATCAAAAACCCAATCTCTCTTCTATATGAGTGTGTAGTGTGCACTATGAACGAAACAATGATCTGCTTAAGATTAAAGTTTAAGAAGATTTAACAAAAATATTTAAATAGTTTTGTCTCTCTCAGTAATACGGCATGTCCCGCTCTCAGAAACTTCTTGCAGTTTATATTCCCGCGTCGCATCTGTCGTGCGATAAACTCGCTTCATCTAAATGGAGCTTAAATCGTGACCGATTATGTAATAGTGACATTTACGATAACACATTTGAGAAGCCGTATGGTTTGGTTATCGTAGTACGCAACGTACTTAGGTAATAGGTAATTACATGAGGCTAATTGAGTTATATATATAGCTTTTGCACGCGGCTACGCCCGCGGAGTGTCTTGACAAACATCGTCCCCCATTACATTTCATTAGGGGATGAATTCATGCATTTATTATATATACAAACCTTCCTCTTGAATCACTATCTATTAAAAACCGCATCAAAATCCGTTGAGTAATTTTAAAGATCTAAGCATACATAGGGACAGACAGACAGCGGGAAGCGACTTTGTTTTATACTATGTAGTGATGATACAATATGATATATTATACATACAATACCTCTATATGATTTATAATATGATACAATATCGTATGTTGGATTTATAGAGCAAGTGGTTAAGAATAGTTTGTCCCTTTTATTTTCCAACAATGTGACACAAGGAAAAAAGTGACAGACTATTCTTAATAATGCTCAGCTAAAATGTTTTTATAATAAGGCCCATATAGCGCCGGTTGTTTCACCACTATTTACGTACGGATAACAGTAAAAAAGGGCGTTAACTATTGTTAAAATGTGCTGTGTTTAACAAAATGTTAGGTGTCCTCAACGTAAGCAAAAAAAAAAAATTATATTATCTAGTGCTTCATCCATAAAATAGCGTGTTTTGTATTCATTTTTTAAGATATTAGATTGCCTTTATTAGGCTAACAACTCTATTAACCAGGGGGTTTACCACCACCTCTTATAGCAGTATTATTATAATTTGACTTGTACCGATTCTCATACAAAAAAAAAGAAGAACGATTATAATAATACTGCTATAAGAGGTCGTGGTAACCCTGCAGAAAACATGATACGTATTCGTTATTAGACGTACGTATGTTATGTTAACCAACTATTTCAAACAACCTACCCTTAATCTTTGTATCATTACGCCGGGTACACACCAACCGGTTGGGTTAGTGTGTACGCGCCATTATATTATAAACAATGGTAAGAACAATATCCAAGAGTTTTTTAACCTACTTTAAAAAAGGAGGTTATCGTTTGTGAATAAGCTTTGAAAACGTACGGATACTAAGGTATTTGCTTAAATTGTGTGTTATGCGTCCAATTGCTTTTAGGAATCGAGAATTCCTGAGAAAGTGACGATTTTTTCGGGTATGCGGAAAGGGATGAAAGTAATCACTTGATTGCTTCGGTGGCATGGTGGTATTGCGTGTACACAGTACGACTATAGTCCTGAGGTCTCTATGATCCCTGGATCGGGCGGTGATATTGAAATTTTCAGTATCAGCCCGGAGTCTGAAATTTGTGCCCAATATGTTGATAGGCTCGCTCCCCATCACATCTGGGACGATCAGTTTGGCGAAATGTGGGTGCTCTGCCCCTGCCTACCTCTTCAAGGATGCAGACATGAGCTTATGTTATTTTAATCATTCGACTGGTTTTAATGTTGGTTTTGATTGTTGTAGACACGGGAGACTGGGTTCGTGACGGCCGCCCTGGCGTCGATAGATGCTCTCAACCGCCCGCCACCACCAGATCCCAACGTGATACCCATTTTTATATGCACCGTCGGCTATCCAGAGTAAGTATATATTTTAACCTAATAATAATGATGTGGTAAATCGATTATCTATATATCTAAAAATTATTCCACTAGTCGCTGGAATTCTTAGAGTTGTCGCCTTCTTGGTCTAGTGGCAGCTTGTATGGGTTGTGGACCGGGAGGTCGTGGGTTCGATTACGCAGGTCGGACAATGCAAATTTTCTAATTTAATTTGCCCAGGATTGGATCCCCCAGAGGGGGTTGACGTCAGGCAGGCAGCCGGTTAAAACTGAGCCAAATTCTTTCTGCAACATGATTGAATAAAGTGTTGCGCCGACCCCACATTAAGATGGGATAAGGGCAGGTAGAAAGAAAGTCGCTAGAATTCTTATTAGTCTAACATACGGTAGTCGTACCGAAATACAACTACGCCACCGAAGCAGGTAAGTAATATCATAATCTTAAAAAAAAACATCTATTACGAAAAATAATCGATTATCCACATCACTAGCTAAAATTGCCAAACGAGCAGGTGGGTCATTTGTAAGTGATGTCCACCGTGTCGACTAGTAGCGCCTCTTGTGGAAAAATACTGAATTAACGACATACTGGAAGCAGAGATCCAGTCCCAGGGAAATAGTGTTAGAGAAACGCTTTTTTTTTATTAGCAGAGACTGGCACACGAGCAGATGGGTCACCTGATGGTAAGTGATCTCTACCGCCCATAGACACCCAAGACACAAAAGGAATCATGGGTGCGTTGCCAACCTAAAAGGAGGAAATGGAAGGGGAGGAAAAAAGGGATTAGGAAAGGAAGGGGGGGAAATTGGCCACCGGAAATCTCACTCACTGAACGAAAAGTGACAGCAAGCTGCCACTTTACGTCGATTTTCTGTGAGACAGTGGTATCAAACCGGTCGAGCCGGCCCATTCGTGCTATAGACGTTACTGTCTACAGCGTGACTCTACCACTCAGACGCTTTTACCTGACTTAAGATATGAACCCAAAACCTGATCCACAGCCCATGTACGCTGCAGCTAGACCATAGAGGCCCCAAACTGTTATAACTAGCTGTGGGCGATTACACATTATTATTTTATTCTTGATTTATGTTTAATTATCTATTAAAGAAAATAATATCCACTTTAATTTATAAATTACTTTCAATCATCATCAGCCATTATCCACCCACTGCTGGGTATAGGCCTCTTCTTTGGCACGCCAAATGTAACGGTCCTGTGCAGTTCTCAACCACAAGTGTCCAGCCTGTCTTACAATGTCGTCTGACCATCGGGCTGCTGGTTTACACAGATCTCTTGCCATCTCTAGGCCACCAGTTGACAATTTTCTTACACCATCTTCCATCCTCTCTCCTAGTTAAGTGTCCCGCCCATCTCCACTTCAATTTGCATATACGCTTACCAACATCAGCACCAATCACTTTCAATGGCCTATTTTTATTGATATTTTTTTTCTGCAACAATCCAACACACATTCCAAAGTTCGCCTTTATCGTAGGTATCGGGTATCAAAATAACTTGCAAAATATTTTCAGGGACTTTTTACTAAATAGTAATGATAAATACATCATTATTTTAATATCAATATATTAAAAACTAGTTACAAAACCGGATCAATTAGAGACATTTTTATTTAACGCATTTAATATAAAAATTAAAAGTAGGTAAAAAATGAGCAAGAAAATATGTATAAATAAATGTTCTTAATTTAGAACATTGTCATTCTGTGTTGAAATCATTACGAATCTCGTATAACTGTAATCCGGGAGCTGCACCCTTACTGTCGACACTCGATTCGATTGTGATTTCGATTTGGTTTCATTTATTGCCTTAAAATTCCATCGAAATCGACTTTTAAAGTGCGCTAATGTTGCATAATATTCGAGAACTCGTCATTTGGCAATTTTTAACGTGACATTGATGAACTTTTTATGCAGTAATGTCACAATAAAAATTACCAAATAACAAGTTCTCGAATCCAATGGAACATTTGCTCTCTTTTGAACTCTATTTTGATGGGATTTTATGTTACTAACTAGCAAAACTGGCGAACTCCGTTTCGCCACCAGATGGCTTCGTTTTATGTAACATCTACTTAAAATATTGGTTTGTAGTACATGCTATGTATCAGAGATGGCGCTGTATGTGAACAAAGATTTTCCCGCTTTTCTGTTGAAATTTTTTCTGAATTTTCTTTGCTATAAACTCACGGAGCCCGAGACCTTTCCAACGAATGCAAAACCGTGGAAATCGGTTCGTGCGTTCTGGAGTTATAGCGTCAGGAAGGAAAACCCGACTTATTTTTATATAGCAGATGAAACCGAATCGCAGTCAAATTCGGATCGAGTGTCAAGAGTAGGGGGCCTGTACGAGTTGACAAATATCCGCGCCCTCACGTCGCAACGCCCGTGAGGCCGTGACTGTTTAATGTCACCAGTTGTCATTACCCTCTTTTAACGTTTAAAATAGTTTATTTATTACATAAGCTCACGCCTGTGTCCCCGATGGGGCAGGCAGAGGCGCATTAGCGAACTAGAACATTGCAGAGGTCATAGGGGGCGAGTCTATCGCCTTTTTATATATTATCGCTGTATCGAACATCCAGACTCCTGGCTAAAATTGAAAAACCTCAATATCACTTTCCCTGCACCGATGATCGAACCCGAGACAGTCGTACCGAAGTACAAAAGACAACTACGCCACCGAGCCAGTCAGTTATTATCGTTATATAAACATACCTTCCACAAGGTTATCTTCGAAATACAGCTGCTTACTGTTAAATATTATTTGAATACACTTAAGTTTAGCACGGTGTCAACGACCGCCCCTGTCAACAAGTAACTACATGTCATACAGGGGTTATCTAGCATCGCAACGATAAAACAGACAGTGCCTTTCTTTTAGTGTTATCTCGTGTTAATTTGTCTGTTATATTGAAATAGATACAATGTGTACAACAACGTTTAATATCTGTTTTGGGGGCCCAATGCCTTCACCATAGTAGGATTGCTAATTAAACGGAGTAAACTGACATTTCGAATGTTGCCACTTTTTCATAAAATTTAAATAGTGCTGCGGTAAAAAGATAAAGATTATATATACATTTCAATTGAGTGAACCATTTCATTCTTTCAATTTCTAAAGTCCACCTCAAAGCCGTAATTCCTGCCTAATGTGTGATTAGTACTGCATGTCTACTGGATTATAGTCATAGTAAATTACTGCATGCTAAGCTATGGCATTTCTACTGGAATTATAGTCATGATTCATTATAAACAAAACTTACAAAAGCTATGAAAGTGCCGATCGTAATTTTTCTTTAATAATGAAAGTAATATTTGCAATTTTCATTGTTATAATTTCGCGTATCTGTTGTGATTATTTACGAAAAATTATTTATACAGACATTTAGTCGAAGGTTTAAGCCGAAATTTCTAAAAATACGTTATAAAATTCTAATTTTGCAAGCTAGTGCTGAGTTATTGTTTCTTTGAATAATAAAAATTGAACTAGATCAATCACTATGTTTTGGAATTAAAGAACATTATTTTGGAAAGTGACATTTCGATCTGTGAGTTTACTCCGTTTGATTAGCAATCGAACTATAGAGGTAGTATTTTGTGGAAGGGTCGGGTTGCAATATGGTTATACTCACGGACTTAAAAAAAAGATGGACGGAGCGTTAGGAACATTGAAATTGAAGCAGGGTTTTCGGCCCATTCGATCTATTGACACGTAATAGCGGCGGCTGATCGAATGAGTCGAAAAACTCTGCTTCGCTTTCAATGTTCCTAGCGCTCCGTCCATCTTCTTTTTACGTCCGTGGTTATACTCATCTAGGCCGTCAGCGTAAAAGTCGCGTCGAACTCAATATTTGTCATTCTCATTAAAATTTAAAAAAATGCAAAACCGTTGTTTACTTGACACAATACATTCAGATAAAGCTGGGTCTCCTACACTAGCTTTTTCGAAACAAAACACTAAAACACATACGCAAAACAACGATTTTAGCTGTCACCAGCTCGTAGAACAATGGACCATAGATAGAAAATGCATGTTTTGTGTAGGTGTTTTGTGTAATGTTTTAGTTCAGAAGAGCCGGCTTAAGTAGTGCGGTCATACATTACAGTAGAAACATGTCATAACTCATAACTAGTACGATATAATAACTAGAGGCCGCAAGAGTGCAACCAACCGCGACAAAGAGAGTATGAGGTCAAAATTACATGGTAATTGCGTGTTATACTTTATGGATGACTAAACCGTGCACAGTGACGTGCGCGGACTTTCTGATCAGGGTAGACATGTAAAATGATTTCTTCTATCATCATTATTTTCATGTCGATTAAAATACAGTCCGAGAACTGATATTTTGACAATCTGTTTATGGTCACGAATTTTTCGCGATGATTTATGTAATAGCAAATTGTCAGGGTAGACATGTAAAATGATTTCTTCTATCATCATTATTTTCATGTCGATTAAAATACAGTCCGAGAACTGATATTTTGACAATTTATTTATGGTCACGAATTTTTCGCGATGATTTATGTAAATAGCAAATTGTCAGGGTAGACAGTGTCACTTTGTCTATATGCACTGCACGCCACCGACCGTGCACCGCTGGCTTGTTTTTCAACTTTTTTGTTACTCTACTTTGTCACAATTCGTTTTCGTAATATATTTATATATTGTTAAATAACCCATAAGTCGTGTAATTGGCAATTGCTCATGTAATTTTTTTTTTTAAATCGAGTTGTAAATATTTAATTTATACATGCATACAGGGTGTCCCATAAATCAACGAAATCGGGCGATAGAGCAGATAGTGGCTAACTCCAGAAAATTACTACCGTATCTAGGTTGTGGTTCTCTAGTTCGCCTCTAGCTACCCATTGGGGATAATAATAATAATAATATTAGCCCTGTAATATTACTGTCCAATTGCTGGGCACGGGCCTCCTCTACTAATGTGAGGGGTTAGGCCTTGGTCTAGCCTAATGCGGGTTGGTAGACTTCACATACCTTCAAAATTCAGGTAAAGAAATTCTCGGGTATACAGGTTTCCTCACGATGTTTTCCTTCACCGTTATAGCAAGCGATATTACACAATGAAACTACACTTAACATAGAAAAGTTAGAGCTGTATGCTCCATTTTGGGGTTGGTCTCGAACCTCCGACACTTGTCTCGGCAGTCCGTATCATGTGAAGTCTACCAACCCGCGTTAGGCTAGCGTGGTAGACTAAGGTCTAACCCCTGTCATTAGTAGAGGAGGCCCGTGCCCAGCAGTAGGACAGTAATATTACAGGGCTAATATATATTCAGTACTCTTTATTTTTAAAGTTTTTTTTACATTTTTAAATATTGTTTAAATATATGCTATAAAAATATAAATACATTTAAAAATATAAAAATATTCCCCTCCGATGGCGAGGCTCGGGACCCAAGCCACCGGCGGTTAGGACCCCAGAGTGAGGAACCACCTCACAATTCGTACTGTATCCAGTAATACTGCCTTCTGCATTTGGCTCTTGACCCAAACACTAACCGAGAGTGGTGGAATCAAACGATGGGCAGAAATGACTATCGGAACAATGATTGTTGAATCCACATCCCACATGCGAGTAACCTCATGTGCCAGGTCTAAATATTTCTACATTTAGTCTTTTTCGGCTTTCACAAGGTTCTCATCATGCGGAATCGTGACAACAAGCATCGCCCGACGCGTCAATCGATCTACCACAATATCAGGCTGATTGGCCACAATAGCAGGACTAATATTATTATTATTACAGTATGTGATTTGTTTTCAGTATCCCCTGCCCGCTGTTGATGTTCAACCGGCGGTACTGGGTGATGGTGCGTCGCGTCCTGCAGTCGAGCTCGCGCATGTTCGGAATGGTGGCGTTCGAGAGGGACCGCCCATATTCTAACTACGGAACGGTGAGTCAATCACGCATTTTTATTTTATTTTTAAGCCAAATGGCGTAAAAGGAACTCTTAGTTACCATGTCCCTCTACCGTGTGTTTGTCTTTCTGACCACTGTTTATTCCTTTTTTGTAGCAGACTGGCAAACGAGCTGAAAACGAGCTTGTTGCCTCCTTGGTCTAGTGGCAGCATGTATGGGCTGTGGACCGGGTCGTGGGTTCGATTCCCAGGTCGGGCCAAGCGAATTTTCTAATTTAATTTGCCCGGGACTGGACCCCTCAGAGGGGGTTGACGTCAGGCAGGCAGCCGGTCCTAAAAACTTAGCCAAATCATTTCTGCAATATGTTTGAAAAAGTGTGTTGCGACGACCCCACATTAAGGTGGGATAAGGGCAGGGAGAAAGAAAGACTGGCAAACGAGCTGAAAGGTCACCTGATGGTAAGTGATCTCCACTGCCCATAGACACTTATTACCTAATGGTGGTTCGAAAAAAATAAAATAAACAATCATGATATACTTACAAAAGATTCCATGCCATGCGTTAAACTTGCATATCAATGACAACCTCTGTAGCGCAGCTACGATGAGCCGGCTGTGAAGCGAGAAGCCGCGGGTTCGATTCCCGCACCGAGACAAATGTTTGTGTGGCCCACAGATATTTGTTTCGGGTCTGGGTGTTGAGACCGAAAGTCTCTCGTAGTTCCTGATGCCCACGACACAAGACTAGTATCTTAGTGTGGGGTCAGAACTATGTGTGTGACTGTTGTGTGTTATTTATTTATTTATTTGTAGATATTGAAAGTATGCGACTGCGTGTACTTAGAAGATGGTTGTTCGATACTATCCACCGTCGGCATCTCCCGGTTTAAGGTCATCGAGTGGGACTACAGAGACGGGTGAGTTCACTAATTATCATACCATTAAGTCACTGCCTCGGTGGCGTGGTGGTATTTCGGTACTACGGTTCTGAGGTCTCGGGTTCGATCCCCGGGTCGGGCAAAGTGATATTGGATTTTTCCATATTAGCCCGGAGTCTGGAATTTGTGCCCGATATGGCGATAGGCTCGCCCCCTATCACACCTGGGACGGAACTAAGCTCGGCGAAATGTGGGTGTTCTAGTTCGCTAGTGCGCCTCTGCCTACCCCTTCGGGGATACAGGCGTGAGCTTATGTTATGTTAAGTCAGGGTGTTTTCGACCGACTTCGAAAAAAAGGAGGTGTTGAATTCGTCTATATTATGTGTGTTTCGCGATTTCTCCGCCAAATGTGGACCGATTTTAAAGATTTTTGTGATCGATAGACCTTATTCCAAGGGTGGTTACATATACATTTGGACACGATCAGTAGCCCGAGCACGAAAAACTAATGTAAATGTAAATGTATTCGAGTTCGCTGCGCACTGATGACGTTTGGTTAATATTTCATACAAATTTCATAGACGCGCATCGAGTTCGAATACATTTACGGTTGTCACAAATTTTCCTGCTCTGGCCGCTGATATGTTTTGAAATCGGTCCGTTACGTTTTTTTCCTAACTCTATTTGGACAGTATCCTCCAGAGGCGGGTGGATGACTGGCATGGATGACTGGCAGCCGGTTGCAAAAAATTAAGCCAAATCCTTTTTGCAAAGTACTTGAAATTATGAGTCGCTACTTGCGCCGACCCTCGATTAAGGTGTGAAAGTCGTAAGGCCATATAAAAAGAAAGATTTTAAATAAAGCACTCACGCGAGTTTTTAATACGGGGTGAATAGGAACGTGATTCTTATCCAATGAGATTATAATTTACTAGTTGTAGCTCACGACGCCGCTCGCATGGACATTTATTTTCTAGGATAAAAACCCTATGTGTTAATCCATGCTGTCAGCTACGTTCATACCAAATTTCATGAAAATTGATTTAGCCTTTTCAGCGTGAAGATGTAACAAACATACAAACACTCACAAACGTTCGCCTTTATAATATTAGTGATGATATCAAATTAAAGCATAATTCGTGTACAAAATTGATAATAGATTGTTTATATTTTGTTTTATCGAAGTCGATAACTTTTGAACCAGTTTATACTAGAACAAAAGTGAAGTGCCACCCGGACTGGGTTTAAGGGTGAACCAGTTAATAAACGAGCTGATCACTCGTCTGTCTGTGCATAGACTTCCCCACCACCTTTTTCTTTCTACCTACCTAGGGGTAGGTAAGGTGGTATAGGTCCCACCTTCATGTGGGGTCGGCGCAACACACTTTTTCAAGCATGTTTCAGAAAGGATTTGGCTAAGTTTTTACGACCGTTTACCTACCTGACGTCAACCCCCTCTGAGGGATCCAGACCCGGGCAAATTAATTAGAAAATTCGCTTTACCCGACCTGGGAGTCGACCCACGACCTCCCGGTCCACAGCTCAGATACAGTAGATAAAAATAATAATTTACTTATTTATGTATTGTTTTCATCAATATAATTAAGAATATAATATACCCTAGATGCTCAGTTCTTTGCAAATATCCTCCTAAAAAGTGGTCTTAGGAATAAAACAAAGAAAAAGATCACAAGTTCTAATTAAATTAACACAAATATAACCCTATGCACGTGTGATAAAGTAGGTTTTTAAACGAAATTATCAAGCGTTCATAAATTTGAATTTTGAAATTTAGAATTCTATCGGCGTTCGACTGTAGGCAAAAGAAGTGCTTAAGTACTTCTTTGCTGTCCCATTTTCCGAGCGTCAACTGTGCATCTAGGTAAATAATATATCGATTATTGTTTTCTTTAATAAATACATTACAATTATAAAACTTAAAATATAATTATTGAAGTTCACATACCGCGCAGAGACGAACTCGAAAAAAGTAAAATTCATTTTAATTGTCACATTTGCGTGAGCCTGCCTATTCACTACTGAGTTCTCCCGCTTAGCCGTCAAACGTCGAATACTCTCCGTCATGTGCCACAATTTTTCTTCTAATCAGCTTGTCTAGTAATACCCAATGAGTGACAATGACTAAAGAAAAATATATAGTAATACCTTAGACAAAAAAAGGTAGAGGACAGGACTACGAAAAAATGAAGCATTCTTAATGTATGGAACGAAACAAAAATGGCGACTTTGCGAAAGAAATATCCATAATAACAGTTAGGCATCTTCTTCATATTCCGGAGTTAGTATTATTATAAATAAAACACCGTAATCAATAAGTATTTATACGCTATTTAATTCTAATGACACGGTGACAACTTACATGTAAATAGATCACGAAACTAAAATGGCGGAACCGACTTCATAGTAAACACGTATTTTTCGTTAGTTATGCCGGATCCTCTATTTTTCTTTAGTCATTGAGTAATGCATAGTCTTTGTCTGTAAGTAGCATTTTATCAATTGTCTAAAATAATTTTCGACAATGATCCTAATCAACAAACAGATACCTACGATATGCATGAATATTGATAAAAGCAACATTATCTTGATTGATAATTTCGAATGATAAATTTACTTTCTTTTGAAGTCCGTTGGAAGAGGTCAATCAACTATTTATCCTTAGTATTTATCAAAAAGATACCAAATACTGTCTTTTCGTACCCTCCGCCCCCTTGCCGGATATTCGTATTTTTTTTATACACTTCTACATGAAACCTGTATCGTGGGTATCAGAAACTACGAGAGATATTTAAGTATTACAAATAATGTAAGATATTAAAGTATGTCTTACAATACACAGACCCAAAATTGGGAAATCATACTCACCCAAATAAACCCGACACCGAGCAGTGGCGTGCACACAATACAGACAAACAGACATTGTCTACCCTGACAATTTGATAAATAAAGAAAAAAATTCACATATTGTCGAATATGTTATGGAAATTGATAATTTTGTTTGGTTCCAGCTGCGAAGTGGCGAGAGTGGAAACCCTGACGGATATCATCCCGTCACAGCACTCGATAACGTGGGAGATGAAGGTGACGGCGGTACAAATTTGCTACAAAGCCCTCGCCTGGCTGAACGGTATGAGCAAACCTGCGTTCGATGAAATCGTCGCCACTCTCGGCAGGATGCCTCAGATGGATGCGCTTGACAGTAACTGGTGGGAGACGCCCAACGGACCCGCCTGGATATGGTGGCTCATTGCCATATTACCACTAAGGTGTGAGATCAAGGTAAACTTTCTTTCTTTCTTTCTACCTGCCCTTATCCCACTTTTTAATGTGGGGTCGGCGCAACACACTTTCAAGCATGTTGCAAAGAGGATTTGGATTAGTTTTTACGACCGGCCGCCTGCCTGACGTCAACTCCCTATGAGGGATCCAGTCCCGGGCAAATTAAATTAGAAAATTTACTTCGCCCGACCTGGGAATCGAACCCAGGACCTCCCGGTCTACAGCCCATACATGCTGCCACATCAAAATTTTAACAAACAACCGAACATGAGTTGTTTGACATTTCAAGATATCGATTAACGGCCGGTTTCAATAAACGATCTCAGTTTAGAGTGCAGATCACGATTATGAACCAATCAAATCAAGTAATTTTTGACCGACGTCCAAAAAAGGAGGAGGTCCTCAATTCGTCTGTTTTTTAATGTATGTTACTCGATATCTCAAATATGGACCGATTTTCAAAATTCTTTTTGTGTTCGATGGAGCTTATTTCAAGGGTGGTCCCATATAAATTTGGTCATGATCGGTAAATTGGAAGTCGGTCATTTAAGTTTTTAAACTTGTGATTATAAGAAGTCATGTTAAAACTGTGTTCTTATTGGCTAATTTTTGTAATCTATTCGAACTGAGATTGTTTATTGGAACCGGGCGTAAGTAATTTGTATGAAAAACGTCAGTTCCCCACGTAAGCGCTAGAGGCGTTCGGGTGTTTTTCATACAAATTAGCTAGTGTGAAGTGTCAAAATAAACTTATAGTCCAGCTACTGCTCAAGAAAACTGCCTCGGTGGCATAGTTGTATTTTGGTACCACTTCTATCGTGAGGTCTCAGGTTTGATCCCCAGGTCAGACAGTGATATATTCGATTTTTCAATATCAGCCCGGAGTCTGAAATTTCTGCCCGATATGGCGATAGGACCCCCCATCTAAGACGGAACAAAGCTCGGTGTAATGCGAGAGTTCTAGTTCGCTATAGCACCTCTGCCTACCCCTTCAGGGTTACAGACGTATTTTGTGTTAACAAAAATCAAATTCAAAAATCCATTTCATTTGATCGCTTTGGCCTTGTCATGCCAAAAGAAGTTATAATTTACGTTTAGAAGTATTTTAGAAATAAAACTATTTTTACGGATTCTATCACGATTAGGTTTTAATTATTATTCCCGACGTTACGTTACGTTACGTAAAAATAGTGGTATTTCAATGTATAATATTCTCGTAAACTTAAGAAATCAGTATTTTAGAGGTTTTTTTCGGCTAGTTATTTATAAGTGGATGCAGGCCGCTTCCAACAGGTCGATCTGGAAATCTCTGGGGGAGGCCTATGTTCAGCAGTGGACGTCTTATGGCTGATGATGATGATGATGATGATGATTTATAAGTGTACAATTTATACACAGGTATTGATCCTGTCAACCCAAAATCTGCTGAAGCGGATGACGGCCATATACCGTACGCTGGATGCTGTTGATAGAGTCAATTTTGGATCGAGCAACGCAGACATTGAACTGCAGAGTGCGTTGAATACTACTGAAGAGTGGCTGCAACGAAATTCTTGAGTCTATAATACATTGATTTAATGTATCCTAGATGCACAGCTCTTGCAAATATGTAAAAAGTGGTCTCAGTAATAAAACAAAGGAAAAAATCATAAGTTGTAATTAAATCAACACAATTATAACCATATGCACGTGTGATAAAGTAGCATTTTAAAGGAAACGATCAAGCGTTCTTAAATTCGAATTTTGAAATTTAGAATTCTATCGGCGACGACTGTAGGCAAAAGGAGTGCTTAAGCACTTTTGCTGTCCCATTTTCCAAGCGTCAACTGTGCATCTAGTAAATAATATATCGATGCATTAAACACAATGCCCCTTACTTATAAAAATATTTGAGCACTGCTTATCTTTATACCATAGGTTGTCCCTTTCATTTTTAAACAATGTAACGCAAGGAAAAAAGTGACAGGTTATTCTTAACCATTTGCTCAGCAAAAATGCTGTTTTAAGTGAGGCCCATAAAATTAGCTAACAATGAAACTATGGTTGACGCTTAAGACTCACGACTTGTAAGGTAAGTATGTATGTATTAAACTATTGAATTGTTTTAGTGTTTATTATTATATTTGAACCCTAGCATTTAGACTTCTATTATAACATATTAACAAAAATATTATAGTACTAAAATAAGAAACAAAGGGAACTAAAAATGTAGCAAAATTTTAATATCTACCGGTATTGAATGCTGGATAAGATTGTATTAGCGTCATTTTGTCGAAACTTCATAGTTTAGAATCACTCCGGTCAAAATAGATAGGAAGCTGAAAATTTACACAAACGTTAGGGACACCATGATAATGAAATTATGAAGTCTCCATCAATCATCAATTTGTGCAAAAGATTTAAAAAGTCAAAGTTCGCAAAAATATCCTTACATCCCTAAGCGATGCCATAAAAGCGTTTCTGTAATTTACTAGTTGTATTCTCCATTGTATTCTTCCAATAGGTCGATCTAGAAATCTTTGGGGGAGGCCTATGTTCAGCAGTGGACGTCTTATGGCTGATGATGATGATGATTCTCCATAATATAAGATCTTCCAATTATTTTCAAACTATTCCATACTATTAACCCATTTGCGACTGCCTCGGTGGTGTGGTGGTATTTCGGTACGACTACGGTTCTGAGGTCTCGGGTTCGATCCCCGGGTCGGGCAAAGTGATATTGGATTTTTCCATATCAGCCCGGAGTCTGGAATTTGTGCCCGATATGGTGATAGGCTCGCCGTCTATCACATCTGGGACGGAACTAAGCTCGGCGAAATGTGGGTGCTCTAGTTCGCTAGTGCGCCTCTGCCTACCCCTTCGGGGATACAGGCGTGAGCTTATGTATGTATGTATGTTTCTCTAGTACTTCTTCTTCGAGTAATACCTCCATCTTTCTTCATAGCTTACTACTCTATCACAATATTCGTTGAAGTCGCACAACTTATGAGAACATCCAACAGTTTCGCTAAAAATCCAAAAAAAAGATTGTGAACTTTGACCTTTTATACATTTTGCACACATCGGATCTATGGGGAATTTAACAGTTACATTATAATGGTATCTTTAACATTCATGTAAATTAGCTTTTTGGGGGGAAATGCAAGCGTACTATTTTTCGGGCTATCTTGACCGGACTTTGTCAAAAATGTTCATCGTAGAATCCATTACTTTCTGAGACAATATTTTATAATAGTTAAATGTACGTGTATGTCTTCGATAAATTGCAGGGTTCTTATTGTGATCTAAGCTCTTACTGTCTTTCTACAACACTCGTTATGTCCCGTAGGATGTCGTGTTAGTTAGTATACGTCTAGATGTGTCTTTATAATGGGTTCGGTATATTTTTGAGATATCACAAACATTCTGAGACAGTTAGCAACTGATGGCCCAAAAATTACTCGTATAAATATAAATAGCTTTTTGTATTTTCTGTGGCCTCATGAGACTGTTTTCTTCTTTCTACATGTTTGTTATAATCTATCCAAACGTATAAGTTATTTTGTTGCATTTAAAGCTAGATGATAGATTGAGTTTGTAACGATGTAATAAAATATGTGATTACTAAGTGCACCTTTATATACTTCTTATATTTTTTCTATCGTGATTAGACGTAAATGTATAGGATAATAAAATTAGAGTAAACAATATTTATTTGTATACAATATAAATCGTTAGTAAATGGGTAGAATTTCGATTGTAACAGTAGGTAAGCTAGATGTAGAAGTTATTTATAAAGTTGCATGTGAAAAGTGCTTCATAAGGTTTGGTGTCGCTGCGTCTGCGCCGTGAGGACAGGGGTTTACCACCACCTCTTATAGCAGTATTATTATAGTCTTACTACGTTTTTTGTATGGGAATCGGTACCAGTAAGATTATAATATTACTTTAAGAGGTGGTGGTAACCTCTCAGCTCGCTTTATGTTCATCGTTGGTCGTAATTCGTCCGTCGTCGTGCGAACTACGAGCCAAACAATACGATCTCATCAGCAAAGTTACTATAGTTACCTTATCCATTATTACATTACCTTGGTGTTATTCGTATGTAGAGTAATTATAACATTAACACAAAATATATATATGGTTAGTTAGGAAACTAGACATTATACATTTAAATAATATTTTCATTATAAGTTATTATACTAAAATGCCGCCTCACAATATTTAATAAAAATAATTCTATAATAAATTTTTCATATTTCTATTATATTTTTTTACAAAATTAAATATTAACATTTACATTCTAATAACAAAATCTCTTCCAAATTCTATTTACATATTCATATTTCGTGATTAAAGCTCGCCGAATTGTAACTGCACTTATTTCAGAACTTCGCTTTGATTTTTACAATAATTAATCAAATTAAAAATATTTCTATGTCCCTTAATTATGTATTATTAATATTCAATTCCATCACATATTTTTACTAACCCTGCATAGTACTTAATGCACCATTCCGCTTTATTCAGAATATAAAATAACAAATTGTGATCTCTGCATTAAATGGGTGATTCTTAACTAATCTCTGTATAGATTTAAGGTTGTCGCATCCAAGCTTTGTACTGATCGGTTTTGTTATACGTTTAATATAATGAGTATCCGAAATACAAAAATATTTATATAACTCTTACGAACGTCTGTACTGTTCCTTTCAAAACAATTATTGTATGTACCTTAAAATACCTTTGGCGACGAGTAGCGACAAGTGCAAAATGTCGTCGACGATTTTGGTAACAAAAATGCCTTTAAAATATAGCCCCTTACTTATAAAAATATTTAAGCGCTGCTTATCTTTAACCATAGGTTGTCCCTTTTATTTTTAAACAACGTAAAGCATGGAAAAAAGTGACAGGCTATTCTTAGCGAAAAGATAAGCGAAAGTGTTTTTATAATTAAGGACCCATAATACCTCCAATACTTAAGTTTCTACACACAGTGCTCGAAGTGGACTTGTTCACGAGAGGGACCCAATTCTCTCTTGCGTTCCAGTTTTTTAACCGACTTCCGACAGGGAGGAGAGAACGGTATAACATTATTTTTAACGAAAAGGAACGCCGTTCTCATGCGTTTCAGTCCATTTCGAGCATCGTATATACCATTGAAACCTAACTGTATAAGGCATTGACAATAAATGCACTATAACGGCCGGTTTCAATAAACGATCTCAGTTTAGAGCGCAGATAGATCGCGATTATGAACCAATCAAATCAAGTCATTTGACGGAGTCATGTTTAAACTGTTCTTATTGGATAATTTTTGTAATGTATCTGCACATTCGAACTGAGATTGATTATTGAAACGGTCGTAAATCTACACAATTCAGTCGCCGTCGTATGATTTGGCAATCGAAATTATTTCCATATTGATTTGAAGTCGTTTTCTATATCAAAATCATCAACATAGGTATCAGTGGTAGGTATTTAGATATAATAATTTAATTACATAATACATTTAATCGATGGAAATGAATGGTAAAACAATCCGAATTCTCCATAATGGCTAATGTTTTTGTTATAGTATTCAAACGCTTTGTGTACTAGCTTTTCGCCGTTGTCTTCATTTAATTGATAACAAGATTTGAATCTGAAACCACATAAGTATATATAATAAACAGCTGTGTTAGTTTAAATAGTTAATTAGGATAACAATAAGGCTCAATTGCACCACTATTATTAACCTAGAGTTAGTCCTAACCGCAAGTTAAGTTACATGTCATTCATACATTTTCTGTCAATTTAGCTTGCGGTTAGGACTAACTCTAGGTTAATAATAGTGGTGCAATTGAGCCTAAGTAAACTATAGTTTGTGCATTCTGTGAAGACTGGGAATGACGGTTTGTTCTTTAAATTTAGGGTACGAAGGGTCATGCGTCAGGAAGTATGCTGGACTCGACATCCTTCGCTGGCTTCTCTGTTCTGTGGAAATATGAAAAATGCACAGAGTATACATGTCCTTCAGCCTTGCTGCTTCATTCAATGCATAAACTTACATCTTCGTTTATAGCATATTTTCAAAGCTAGCTTTAACAAAACCTTTATCTTAATTTTATATTAATACTCTATAAAACTAACGCTGCATAAATGTACGAGGCCGGCTATGTGCAATGTTAAAAATAATAGTTGTGATTACTCCAAATGTTTTTAAGAAATATTCTGATTGCTTGAATACGTGAAGCTCCCAATTTGTAGCACGTGCCGCGCCCACTATCTCTGGAGACATGACGAAAGCTAGTTTGTAAGATAGGTAATATAATAAATTGAATATAATAATATAAATAATTGAATTGAATTACGGTGTTTTATTTATATGATAAAAATTCATTCATACCAATGACATCAGATTCTACATTATGGCCGGCCTCAATAAACTATCTCGATACGAATGTGCAGATAGATCGCAAAAATTTGCCAATAACAACTTAGTTCGAATGATGCTCAATGTAAAAAATAATGTGGTTGCTTCATTTTAGTGATCTATCTGCGCTCTCAGATTGAGATGTTTATTGGGATCGACTGTTTTGAAATACTTTGTGCTACCAGACCAACCTACCACAGTTTTTATCCTGTTTTTAAAGGTGTTCATGCTTTCCAAGTTGTTATAGAGAATAAGGCGTGAGTATCCATACAATAAAAGGAAACGGAACTTGAAAAAAGGCTTTCCTAAAATGCCTATAACTTAAAGTAAACTGAAAGTAGTGAAAGTAAACTGTTGGGAGCCCGCGGCAAATATATCGAATGGAGCCGTTTTCGCCCCGCGGCTCCTTTCAGACCTGCACAGGGGTTTTGTGGCCGGAGGGCCGTGGCCTGGCATGCCACCCTATATATAAGGTACTGGCATTATTCCTTCGTAGTTACGTACGATTGATGCTTGGCTGATATTAATAGTCAGGGGATTCGGCTTTGTGTTAGGAGAGAGGTCAGAGGATGGAGGGAGAGATGTCATCTCTTGGTGATGCCCATAATTACCTGGAAAATAAATTGAAATAAGAAACAAAATTCATTCATGAATAATGCTGGTTCAAATCTTTGCATATTCCTGTCTGTAAAAAAATAAAAATGCTAATCAACAAAAAGATTCCCAGTTCATTAGACGTGTGGGTGGGCGCCATGGACCAAGGGTGGGCGTCAAGATTTTATAAATACTCAAGCGAGAGGGCACTGCCCTCGCTTCCGAGCTCTGTGAACGTTGAACTTAGACGTACATACAACGAATCGCAGTAAATCTCTTATAAAGTTTTAGTATATATATATGTTGTTTTTTTCAATTATGTTGTTTAAACCAAAAAAGCCGTGATAATATAGGGAGTCGCGGGCTCAAAAAAAGACCTCCATGCAATTAATTTGCCACGGGCCCTCAACATTATAGTTACGCCACTGACCATACCATACCATACATTTAGGCACTTAATTGCATGTAGGTATGTATGTAAAACGTAGGTATTTTTGAATGGAACAACAAACTATATACCTTAATTATTGATTATTTGCGCTTTCGATTTCCGTCCTTATTTATTGCAAAAATAATAATATTATCTTAGATTATGAAATACCTTCTGCAGATCTTCTTCTTTATTTAAAATATGGCCTCCATCAAAGTTTGATGATTTTGCCAACGACGGTGACGCAGTGGGCGAGTAGCCGACTGTGAAGCGAGAGGCGCGGGTTCGCGGGTTCGATTCCCGCATTGAGACAAATGTTTGTGTGGTCTACAGATATTTGTTTCAAGTCTGGGTGTTGTGAGACCGAAAGTCTCTCATAGTCTCTGACACCCACGATATAGGTTTTACTTAGTGTGGGGTCAGGGCTAGGTGTGTGACTGTTGTAAAAAAAAAATATTAACTCAATGACAACATCAATGACGAGAATAACTCAAAAAATCGTTAGCATTAGATATCGTTAGCATAATATCTCTGCTATAACAATCGTTATTTAAGCGCACTAAAGCTTTTCTAATTATACGATATTATTATTATTTCTCTCTCGTTTATGCCTACTCTAATGGTATAGAAAAGTCAAATAGAATTAATGTATGGAAATGACATAAGAGTACGCCGCATGTAGCGTACTCTTGTCATTCCCATACATTTATTCTATTCGACTATTCTATTCGATTATCGCATAAGCCGCTATTATTATTATCTATTATAAAGTTGTTTATAGCTGTAAGATTCGTGCCTTTAATGGTTGGGTTATGCCTGTACTGATGTACACTTTTGGCATACTCATATATTAATTACATATATATAATAATTAATAATTATATAATAATTATCATATATTATTACTATAAATTATCTATTATTATTATTATTCTCATTTATTTCATTATTCATTTTTTTACATTTTTAAATACAAGTTAAAAAAAAATACATTTAAAAATATAAAAAACAATAAATATCACCCTCCCGATGACGAGGCTTGAGACCCAAGTCACCGGTGGTTAGGGGCTCAGAGTGAGGAACCGCCTCACAATGCGGGCCGTGTCCAATAACACTGCCTTCTGTATCTGGCTCTTGACCCAACGTCCGATTGAGAGCCTCTTAAGGTGTTGGTCGAGGCTCTTTGCTATCAACCCATTATTATTATTATTATTATCTAAACCCGCTGGTGTGATAGTACGTATGTAATGTAAAAAAATATATCGTAAAATAACAAAATAAAACATTTTATCGATATCGATAATATACGCAATGTATTACGACCCTCGTCACTAGACTGCCATTTTTACTACCGTATTATTATTACTTTGGCCCAGGGGCGTGGCTTATTGACGGCTGCGGATCTTTAGGCATAAACAAATGTATATTTATCCTTTTTTACCTGATTTGACACTTATTAGTAGAAAAGAGATAGTATTATTTTTTGCTGCTCTATCAAATTTTATGCTCGATAGGTTGTAATAGACAATAGGGGCTCCTCAGTGTTCTAAGGCCATTGCGCTCTGGTGAATTTTTGACAAATCACAAATAAGATCACAATTCACAATTTTAACAAATAAACATGGCCTCCAACCTCCAATGCGAATATTCTTCAGTTCACGGGAAATAATTAAGCGTGAGAAATGGAGGCTCCTAGATATAAGGCAATCAAGAGATATTATGATTTGTGAATAAGCAAGTTTCCCTGTGTTTTGTACATATTCTCTGAATACTCTTCATACTTTTTTATTTTTACAAGCCGGTGCCGACACCGACTCCCACGGAAAATAGTAATTGAGTTATAGGTGGTCCTTTAAACATTTCAAGGAAATTATGGTCGTGATAAGATGGAGATTTCCGGGGAGGGGACTTGGACGAGCATTAAAGTAAGTTATAAGTTAATTTCATATTAATGTGTGTTCAATACAGCAATAATGCATTAAATATAGCAATAATGTACCTACCTACATATTTTCTGAAAGAAACTAATTAGATTCTCAATAAACTAGTTTAGTATTTATTTTGTCACAAAGTATAGTGTGTCGATAATTATTAATTCGTATCGAATTAACAAATACAATATTAAAATGATGATGTGCAACAATAAAATCTGCATCTTTGTCTACCCTCAATTGACGAGAAGTACGAACAAAATGATGCTATTTTCTTTTGTAGATAGTCATGGGCGGTTCGGCCTCCTACACATTATACAAAACATGGTTTTGCTACACATTTCAAGAAAAACAGGTGTAGGAAATGTGCCTTTAGAGACTTGTTATCCCTACCCTAAATAATTTTGTTTGAAATTAATATTGAATTGAATCCATTTAATTTCACTATTAATTAAAACATATTTTACTATCATATACCCACATAGATACGCATCATGCCAGTCATCCCCAAGGGATAGACAGAGGTGAACAAGTGAATTAAAACACCCACAATCTCCAAGCTCATTTGATCTGATAGGGGTGAAATTGATTCATATCATACATATTTCCTGGATAAGAAGTAGGCTATATGCTATAATAGAGTATGATCTATCTGCCAAATTTTCATCCAGATCCATTCAGCCATTCTAGCATGATTGTTGACAGACTCCGTGGCACAGCTGGTGAGTAGCCGGCTGTGAAGCGAGAAGCCACGGGTTCGATCCCCGCACTAAGCCAAATGTTTGTATGGCCTACAGATATTTGTTTCGGGTCTGGGTGTTGTGAGACCGAAAGTCTCTCACAGTTACTGATACCCACGACAAAAGACTTGATTTTAGTGTGGGGTCAGGACTATGTGTGTGACAGTTGGGTGATATTTATTTATTTATTGTGTTACAAACATCTATCCATACAATCTTTCATATTTATAATATTAGTATGGATTGTTTCAGAGACTGGTTCGCATGGAAACTGATACAAATGCGACTAACAGCTCGTTCAATTACATACAATGAACACATGAGCCAAAATTACGCCATTGATTTCATGATGGAGCCAATATTTTGGTTTGTTGACAACTTTGCTAAATATCTAGGCAAGGTAAATATAGAAGTTAGAATTTCATGTAGAATACACAAACAACTCATTAGAACTACTATTACTTATTATGGCAGGTACACACAGGCCAACTAAGGCGAAAGAATCTATACCTGTTACATTCACACAAACTAACTTCCGCTGTTGTGTGAATGAAACAGGCATGATTCGTTCACCTTCGTTCAGCCCAGTGTGTAAGCACCATTCTAATCATTCTGTATCCTAATTTTTATTATAGTAGGTCTTACTCTTAATATAACAATTTAACATACAGCATGTTTAATGTAAATTTTGTTGTTACTATGTTAGCGAGTTGTCTAGATAGTTAAAAATTCCTTTGCTTTCCCAATTCCTATTTCGCTCCTTTTAGGTTGGCATGCATCCAAGATTCTTTTTGTGTCTTGGATTTCTATGGGCGGTGGAGATCACTTACCATCAGGTGGTCAATCTGTTTGTTTGCCAGTCCTGTTACAAAAAAAAGGACCATTACATGAATTTTTTAAAAACAATGATGACTTAAATATCTAATCTATTATGAATATTGGATAATAGTAAATTAGATACATACTAGATTTTTCTGTAGAACTGACTTTAGTCTTGCTTGCTTCATCACCACCATCAGCCATGGGATGTCTACTGCTGAACATAGGCCTCTCCTAAAGATTTCCAGTACACCTTGCTAAATGAAATTTTTCATGGTACCTACATTACTTTTTGGTGCATATAGAAATTCAACTAGACCCCATATTATGTTTGAGTATATAATTATTAATATTATATTGTATTTACTATACAATATGATTTTGGGCTGTGGGGTCAGGACTGGTATTTCCTACATCACTTATCACCTGATATCCCGAGCTTTAACTCCTAGTGCTGTGATTTAAAAGTTGGAACTATATTTTGTGCTCTCAGTCTTATCTCAAGAAAAACATAAAACATAGCTAAGAGCTCAAGAAAACATAGCTAAGAATGACAAATTACTACATTTTACTAGTTATGACATATCAGACTTAAAGACTGCCAAATTAGGTTAAAATTGACTTATCAATCAATGTTTGTTGATAATGTCGAGAACACCGAATCATAACATGGTTTGTGAGTATTCATCATAAACCACGGTATTTCCACTGCTCAAGGTCTTCCCAAAATATTTCCAGACTAGCTTGATGGAAGCAGCCTGCATATAGTAACTTCCTGCAACCTTTTTGACAGCCCCGATTGCGCAGCGAGCGAGCAGCCGGCTGTAAAGCGAGAGGCCGGGGGTTCGATCCCTGCACCGAAACAAATATTTGTGTGGCCCACAGATATTTGTTTCGGGTCTGGGTGTTGTGAGACCGAAAGCCTTTCATAGTTCCTGATTCCCACGACACAAGACTCGATTTTAGCGTGGGGTCAGGACTATGTTGGGTGTTATTTATTTATTTATCATGTCCACTTTGTAGGTGGGCTGTTTAGTTTTATTTATATATATTTTCAGGTTTTTGTGTTCTGCGTCACAATACTGACGTTGTTAGTGGTGGTGATTGCTTACTGGGTGGGTTTGCCGTACTGGTGGCAGAGGTGTCCATACACGTCAGTGTTTCTCGTCATATTTGGCAATTGGCTCCTCGTGAATATCATATTCCATTACTATATGGGAGTGATCACCCCACCAGGCTACCCTCCTAATGTAAGTTGATAGTAAAATATTTTTTTTTTCGGCCCTTATCCCACTCTAATGAGGTCAGTGTAACACATTTTAAGCATGTTGCTGAGAGGACTCTGAATACTTTTTACGATCGGCTGCCCGATTGACATCGATCCTTCTAGGATATTATAGCTCAACCATCAGTTGTTTCATATTTATCGCTAACAATACCATAAAATAAGGTAGACTCAGGTAGACTGGTAGAGAATGCCTTCGGCATTAAGTCCGCCTTTATACATTTCATGTATATAAAGTTTAAATAAACAATAAAAATAATTTGTATCAAAAACATCAATTACCCACGTCACCGCCGGAGGCGTTTCTGATACAAATATTATATGTTGTCACAAGCGATAAACCTAAATAAAAATTGTTATATTTGTAATTATTATAACTAGATGCTTGCCGCTTGGTATAATAGTTACAGAGTCTGACCTCTGAATGACGAACTTTGGGTTAAATTGTCTTTCAAGTATTTTACTGTCTTTATACCGGCTCTGCTTTTTGTCTGCTTTTGGATCAGGGTGAGAAATGTTGTGTCCAAAGTTAGACACAAACATGCATCCTAATTCTTCTAGTCTTCTTCTTTATGAAAAAAATATGTCCTCCATCAAAGGTTGATGATTTTCCCAACGATAGTGTTTTAATAAACCCATTACTCAAAAAAATAGCTAGACAGACATCTTGAATTACTAATCTGGAGTCAGTACTAATTCCCCTTTATAAGAATATTTAAGCTCTGCTTATCTTTAACCATAGGATGTCCCTTTCATTTTTAAACAATGTAATGCAAAGAAAAGTTGTTTTTATAAGTAAGGCCTATTATGTTTATCCCCTTTGTACATTATTTGCTCATAGCTTGGACTCTTTCTTTCTAGGATCAATCTGCAATAAGAAAATACAATAGAACCTCCAACAAACAGGTACAATTACTTATTATAGCTGCGGGATTGTTTATTCTTTAAAAGCGACCACAGTCAATTTTCTGTACTGACTTGCTTTCGGGTCAGATGGTACATTCAGTTCAAACAATATTGTTACCTGGACCGTTATTCCATACAACCAAAATTAATGCATTAGGGGAAATTCTTATAGAAAAATGCTCTCTGTGCCATTTTCTTTAAGTATAAATTTCATGAATGCTAGTTTTTATTATTGGGTACCTGACTATAGTAACCAATATCAATGGATTTCTGTAGGAACATAGATTTATCATCTAAATAACGTATGCCATAGGAATACTCAAAGGATAATTTTATTTTAGTAATTTAAATACCTACTTAATTTTTTATCTGAGTCACGTGACAGTAAACATCAATCACGATGCATGATGTCAGATTACTTATTTTTCTTGTTTATTTACTCCATAAGGGCGTAACACCTAAGATCCAAAGTCATACTGCCAGGTTATTTGGTAATTGTTTTTCGTATTTTTATTTAAATCTCAACTTAATTTCAACGCGGATGTGATCGACGATCGATATCTGACCGACGAAATATCTGACCCGTTTTTTTAGTTTTAAATTATTGCCTCAATATCTTTTTTAAAAGCGATTTTGTATCTATGGTAAGAAACAATTACGTCATCCGTAGCTACAGTTAACAGGTAGCCTTTTGGCGGCAAACTAAATTATACATATTAACTTTTGCTTATTCTAACTAAATATATGAAAATACATTACGTTTTTTTTTTACATGTTTTAGATAAACTAATAAATAGCCCTGTATACTTTTTTAAACATAATCAAGTACCCAATTACAAGCTCACGACTGTATCCCCAAAGGGTAGGCAGACGCGGCTATCGAAGCTCAGTGGTTGTGACTGACTATCCAATATTCTGATGTGATTTTTGTTTTAAGGATCTGGTGTTATCAAAAGCGGCGAGTATTTGCAAGAAGTGCATAACTCCTAAGCCGCCTCGTACCCACCACTGTTCAGTGTGTGACCGGTGCATCCTCGGCATGGACCACCACTGTCCGTGGCTGAACAACTGCGTAGGATATAGGAACGCGCGCTACTTCTACCTTTACATGTTGTATATGCTCGCCGGAGTCACTTTTATAATAGTGGCCGGCATAGATATAGGATATCAAGTGTTGTGGCTTAATGATACTGGTGAGTTGGTGTTTCATTTTTTGTATTGCGAAAGCTTCACCTCCCTACAGCGTGTATGAGCTGTTGACCCGAAGGTCTTGGATTCCAATCCCAGGTCAGGCAACTTGTTTTTTCTAACTAGTTGCTTGAGATTGGATCTCCAGATCAGATCATCGTTAGGCAAGCTAACAGTCGTAAAAAACATAGCCAAAACCTTTCCGCAATATGATTGATGCTCAAATGTATTTCGCTGATCGCCCATTTGGAGCGGATTGGGATGAGATCAGTGGGGTTACCAGATTGTCTTCAGCAGTATTATTATAATCTTACTTTGCTTAATTTGTACGTTAGACTGTAAAAGTAAGATTATAGTAATACTGCTATAGGACATGGTAACCCCCCAGGTTGAAACGGACAACAAAACAAAGAAAGCATTATATTTGTTTTTGCCACCCATAGACATATTTATATTTCATACGCCCGAATGGTCAAATACTACTCAACTTAGCGGCTTTCTGCATTGATTTTCGCCATACAATTCTAACAGATAAGGCGGCCTTAAACGACATAAGGCGACCTTAAGTGTATGAGCATTCGGCGGATAGCACACTGTAAATATAAACCGAACTGTTTTCATTTGCAGGTGGCATAATCCCTTACAACGATCCAGACCTCGTTGGCCATCCAGTCCGCATGAACCAGAGCGGTATCTTAGTCCCAGTGAAGGGGATCGTCGAATACGACACCATAAACTTCCCCCGTGAGCACAACCTGCCCATGCCCCCAGTGACGGAGGCTCAGCGCATCGCGGCACACCCATGGAAGCGGAAAGCCGTCGTGTTCATGGCAGTGACTTGCGTCTCCGTGGTGCTGGCACTCGGGGGACTGGTCGTCATGCACGGGAAGAACATATGCCGCGGCGAGACCAGCGTCGAGGCTGCCATCAACGCCAAGCTCAGGAAAACTAAGAAGAAATTCAGGAATCCGTACGATTTTGGCAGGAAGAAGAATTGGAAGCTGTTTTTGGGTTTGACGCAAGGTCGTACGTTCATGCGGCATGTGCTGCTGCCATCTGGTCATGCGCCTACAGGCACTGGCATTAAATGGCATACGGTGTATAACACTTTGGAAGATTGGCCTTGATGGGATATTAAGGCGCGTGTCCTGCTAATTTTTTGTCAAAACACTACACAAAACATGGTTTCGGTACACATTTTTATCAGTTACATTTTTCTGCGAACATGAAATAATATATCTCTAAACTATTTTTTTTAAACTTTAGGCACGCTGAACAATATGTTGAGTATTGAATGGGACTGAACCGTCACGCTCGGCTATGTAACGCTCTTTCGGGTTAAGTCGGTTGGAGTCGACTAAGGGAGCGAGAGATATTCAACGCATCACTGCTTACTCGTCTTACTGATTTTTACTTCTGTCGTTATCTTAAACACACTGTCTTTTGTGTAGATGTTTTTGTGTAATGCACGACACGCGCCTTTAGCCAGACATTGTTAAGTTACCTTTAGGATAAGTTATTTATAATCAATAAGATTGAGTTTGTATATTGTAAAATTATTATTACTAGGCAATAATTGGGGGAGCGTTACTGACGTTACTTCACTGGCGGAAGGCAATTACGATAAATACTAATGGTTTAATTCGATTATTAAAAAGTTTCGAGACATTCGATTACTTCCATTAGTAATAAGTAATTCATTCTTCACGTTTGACTGAGTGAAACAGACAAAATTACAAACACGTTTCATGATATAAGAATATCAGTAAGATTACTAATATTCGATTCTAAAAGTAAATTAGTTCTTAATCTCGTAATCGATTATCGTGATCAGACCTTTTGATTTACTTTCGATTATTCGAACTTCAGTTAGCATCCTTTTACGTCCGGTCTAAATAAACGGTCTCAGTTTAGAGTACAGATAGATCGCGATTATGAACCAATCAAATTAAGTAATTTGACGGAGTCATGTTCAAACTGTGTTCTTATTGGCTAATTTTTGTAATCTATCTGCACATTCGAACTGAGATTGTTTATTGGAACCGGGCGTAAGTACGCACTGTGTTTGGGAAAGACATTCATCATGTCGTTTGGTGGAGAGTGTATTATTTTGCGATTCAATTAAGTATTTCCTGATGTAAATAATTTTTATTGCTCATAAAGTATGTACGGTGGGAAGTGGAAACCTTATAATTCCAACTCCTCCCTATCTTTCTGTTTGATTAATTTCGTTGCGGGATGAAGACAATTTTGCATTCTCTGAGACTAGCCGAGATTCATTGCTCGGTGTCGTAAAATGCGTGTCATTGTTGATCCTGGCTTACAGGAGTTATAGTGGCGGGTGTGTGGGCGGGACAGTCTCATGAATTATATGTGATGTTTTGTTACAATTTTCCCGCCATTCGTCATGTTCGGCTACATGTTTAGCAACATAGCTCGTCAATTGTTGCCCGGTGTCACGTGGCTTAGTCGTAAGTAATTTCTAGTAACAAAATTGAGTCTGATATCGTATTGTAAGAGTTAAGGCGCGTCTCTTGTTCATGGTTTTTCGAAAAAATACATTAAACACCGACACATTTTTGTCTATGGTCCATTGTTCCATAAGCACAAACCATTGTTTGGTAGAGCCTCGCTGTAGACAGTTAAGTCTATGAGCATGAATGAACCGGCTCGACCGGTTTGATACCACTGTGTCACAGAAAATCAACGAAAATTGGTAGCTCGGTGTCGCGTTTCATTCGGTGAGTGAGATTTTAGGTGGCTCAGTTTCCCCTTTCCTTCCCCATTTTTTTTATAGCATAGATTGGCAAACGAACAGATGGGTCACCTGATGGTAAGTGATCTCCACTGCCCATACACACACATGACACAAAAAGACTTATGGGTGCGTTGCCAACCTAAAAGGAGGGAATGAAAGGGGAGGGAAAGGGAGGGGGAAATGGCCCACCGGAAATCTCACTAACCGAACGAAATGCAACAGCAAGCTGCCACTTTACGTCGGTTTTCTGTGAGACAGTGGTATATAACCGGTCGAGCCGGCCATTTTTTTAATTCCTACTCCTATCCATTTAGATTGGCAACACTTCATATGTGCGGTGGAGATCACTTACCATCAGGTGACCCATCTGCTCATTTGCCAGCCTCTGCTAAAAGACGCGCCTTTACTATTATTATTATATTGTTGTTTATTGTAACTAGTCATGTATACAAGTAGCTTTTTACGCGGTAGAGTCGCTGTAGATAGATAATTTTGCCTTCCATATACGCCCGGTTCCAATAAACAATCTCAGTTCGAATGTGCAGATAGATTACAAAAATTAGCCAATAAGGACACAGTTTGAACATGACTCCGTCAAATGACTTGATTTGATTGGTTCATAACCGCGATCTATCTGCACTCTAAACTGAGATCGTTTATTGAGACCTGAGTTTGTATATGTAAGTTTAGGAATTTTCAATTATATGTTTTTTGTTCGATATTATGTTTTACTGCTCACGCAATAGGGATGTTGTTTTGTCGTGTTTTTGTTTTATTTTTTTTTATTCTTTTTCTCATGTTACTGCGGCAGGCTAAGATCGGGGACCACACTGCCAAGTCACTTTTGTCATCTAAGGAGTCATGTCTGAGAATGCTATTTATAATTATAATTGAGTTTTATTTAGCTTTCTTTTTTATATAATATTGCGGAAATAAATTTATTTTCTTTCTTTCTTTCGTGAATAAGCTTTATCGGCCGACTTCCCAAAAAGGAGGAGGTCCTCAATTCGTCGGTATTTTTTATGTATGCTACTCGATATCTCCTCCAAATGTGGACCGATTTTCAAAATTCTTTTTGTGTTGGATAGAGCTTATTTCAAGGGTGGTTCCATATAAATTTGGTCACGATCGGTCAATTGGAAGTCGGTCAGTTAAGTTTTTAAACTTGTGATTATTTTAATGATATTTGTTGTTGAAAGAGACGGCATTATAGCCCGCGTATACAATTCGTACTATTATACAGATTACGAATTTTTGTTTAAGCTTGCCACAAAACATTTATAATAAACAGGAGAAGCGGCTTTAATTCAACATTCCTGTTGCTTAATTTTGGTATTATGTGTTTAGAAACAATAGTTAATTGTTAATAATAGTCAGTCATTAATATATGAGAATCAAATTTAGAATACATTTTTGTTTGTTTTCTGTGTATCAAGGTTAGTATCCTGCACTAAAAACGCCTATACAAAACATGGTATCGCGAAACATTTTTGTCTTTGTAACATTGTTTTGTGCTTTGTCTGGGAACATTGTTTTAAGAAAAACATAAGCAGGGACACCCGCCTTTACAACAAAATATTTTTTTTTCAGTGTTACACTATTCAGTATTTTTTTTTGTTGATTCTTCATATTTTATTTTTCAATATACAACCGTGTATAAATTTTTTGCTGATACCTCATAAATAATTAACCGCCATTTTGTTTTCAATGTATTATGCATTATAGTAGCGTATATTACTTTTTACTTTTCCTGGACTGCCTCGGTGGCGTGGTTGTATTTCTGTACGACTACCGTCCTGAGGGGTTCGATTCCCAGGTCGGGCAAAGTGAAATTGGATTTTTCCATATCAACTCGGAGTCTAGAATTTTTGCCCGATATGGCGATAGCTTAGTTCCGTCCCAGGTGTGTCACACCTAAGGAAGTAAGCTCGGCGAAATGTGGGTGTTCTAGTTCGCTGGTGCACCTCTGCCTACCCCTTCAGAGATACAGGCGTGAGTTTCTGTTATGTGTTATGTTGCTTGTCCTCTATTTTGTTTTTCATTCAGTATGTTTTCAAGCGTATGGTCTTTATTTTTTTGTTGACTCTCTTTAAAAGCCGCCATTATTTTTGGCATTGTTTTTTAAAAATGGATATGTGTACTAAGTTCACATCATATGTATATAACCTCAATATATTAGCTAACTGATCTCAAGAATACTCTACTGGTGGATGTAGACTGGTCCAACATTTTTTTACTATTTTCTTTTAAATATTTTGTGCTTTTCACTTTTTTCTGTTTGTGACATTATTTTTTCTAATTCTATACAAGATGATGAAAATATTTACATTTTTGTACCGTTACTGTATAAGAATAATTCCACTAAATAAGATAAATGATAAATAAAACATATTACCGTATTTGTGATTATTTTTAATCCCCTATAGGTTAAACATCAACAATTATAAATATCATGTAATAAGGCGCGTCTCCTGCACTAAAACACCTACACAAAACTTGTTTTGCTACACATTTATGTCTGGCCCATTGTCCCATGAGTAGAAGACAGCGAAATACAGTGTTTTGTGTGTTTTGGGTTTTGGTTGCAGGAGACGCGGCTTTAGAAACATAAATACAAAATAAATAATAATATTAGCCCTATAATATTACTGTCCCACTGCTGGGCACGGGCCTCCTCTACTAATGAGAGGGGTTAGGCCTTAGTCTACCACGCTGGCCTAATGCGGGTTAGGCCTTAGTCTACCACGCTGGCCTAATGCGGGTTGACATACCTTCTTCTTCTTGTGGAGAATTTCTTAGGTATGCAGGTTTCCTCACGGTGTTTTCCTTCACAGTTCTAGCAAACGATAATTCACAATGAAAATACACTTAGCATAGAAAAGTCAGAGGTGTATGCTTCATTTTGGGGTTGGTCTCGAACCTCCGACACTCGTTTCGGCAGTCCGTTCCCCATCTGGGCTATCACTGCTACATAAATACAGCTTAATCTATTTGACTTAATCTACATATTGCACAGAATATATTATAGAAGTAGTAGCTATTTGTATTCGTTGTATGCTACGGTATGAGTACAATCGGCAATAAAAATTGCTCAACATTTTATTTCAAAACAAAAATAAGGCCACTACTTTAAAACAGTAGCTCAACCATGAGCTTGTTGCAATATTTACGCGAGCGAGGATGTAAAATATTTGTATGGAAAACGTCAGTTCCCCGCGTAACCGCTAGAGGCGTTCGGGTGTTTGCTATACAAATATTTTACGGAGTCGCTAGCGAGTAATGCCAAAAAAACTTATGGTGGGCCTACAGTTGTCATGCTCAAATGAAGGTTAGCATTTAACTTCAAGCTTAGACTAAATATTCAAGTGTATCTGCGAGCTAAAGAACAAGTTACAACAAAAATAAATAAAAAAGAAAAAGTTATCTACATATCAAGTGCAGTGACGTGCAGTCATTCAGCTTAGGGTAGACAAAAAGTTGCATTTATTTCTTATTGCATAATCACGACTATCATGATCGATCCTCTAATCGATTTAAAGTAAAATACGAGCGCGGAAATTTTGAAAACCTCATTTTATTAGTAATTTTTCCTTTGGCAAATTGACTAGGTAGGCAGTGTCTCTTTCTCTGTATGGTTTGCACGCCATTGACCAAGTGTGGGATAACTTGCGGTGAAACCTGATGTTATAAATATAGATATTATTTTGCCATAAAGCAATATTGCCAACCGTTGTTGCTGATTGTACCGATATCTTAAATTACGCCTATATTATTTGTATTATATTCTTACATACATTGACTTCTAAAATTATACATTAATAGGCATGAATTATAATTGAACCGTGTTACGCAGAAATGATCCACAAAAAAAAATATGAAGGCGTAATTTTTTTTTTGTGGTTTGGATCATTTCTGCGTAACATGGTCCAATTATGCCTCTTAAATAACATGCACGCACATTTTTCTAACTCCACACCGATATACGATATTTTTCGATACCGAGTCTTGTGTATAGGAATAACGAGACTTTCGGTCTCACTAACCCAGACCCAAAACAAATATTTCTGGGTAACTCAAATGTTGATTCGGTGCGGGACCGAACCCGCGGCCTTCCATTTCACAGCCGGCTACTCGTCTGATTTTTACTCGCTGGGCCATATAGAACCGAAACCTTTTTTGAGTGGTAGAGCCACGCTGTAGACAGTTACGTCTGTCTACAGCACGAATGGGCCGGCTCAACCGGTTTGATACCACTGTCTCACAGAAAACCGACGTAAAGTGGCAGCTATGACTGTGTTTCGTTCGGTGAGTAATATTTCCGGTGGACCGATTCCCCTCTCACTTTCCCAATCCCTATTTCCCTACTTTTAGGTTGGCAACTCACTATGATTTCGTGTCTATGGGCGATGCAGATCATTTACCATTATCGGCCTGAGCAGGAAAATTTCTGACAACCGTAAATGTATTCGAACTCGATGCGCGTCTATGAAATTTGTATGAAATATTAACCAAACGTCATCAGTGCGCAGCGAACTCGAATACATTTACATTAACATTAGTTTTCCGTGCTCGGGCTACTGATGACCTATCCGCTCGTTTGCCAGTCTCTGCTAAAAAAAACCTTTCGAATACTTTTTTCAGTTTGACTAGATTGAAGTGACTATAAAACGCGACAAAAAAATTGCAAAAATATTTGCCACACATTGCCATTAGTATCGTCCCCTGTTAATTCAAAATATAATCCAGATGCTGCTATTTTGATAATTCGTTTTTGATATTTTTTTCTTTACATAGGTAAATGACAGGGTGAAGTGTCTCTGCCTATATCATAGGCCTATATGGACTTCACGCCGTCGCTCGCTATGCTTTAGTCTTGCTGTCTGTTTCGCAAGGCCTTTACATCATTATACTAAGTAGTTACCTACCTATAGAAACAGGAAAAATACGCAACCATAGTGCACATAACTTCGCCCGGTTCCAATAAACAATCTCAATTCGAATGTGCAGATAGATTTTTTTTAGAATGGCAAAAATTTGCCAATAAGAACACAGTTTGAACATGACTCCGTCAAATGACTTGATTTGATTGGTTCATAATCGCGATCTATCTGCGCTCTAAACTGAGATCGTTTATTGAAACCGTACGTTAGTAAATGCATTAATACAGCGATATAAAAGTAAGGTTATTTTAGTTGTGTGTGTACTGCAGATTGTCGGAGCTGAGAGCCAGTGACGTTAGCACACTGCGTCGTTGCGGGTTCACTCCCAGGTTCTCCCAGTTGATCCACGATAACCGGGCTGTGAGATCTGCCATAAAGAAGGAATTAATTATCAACATAGGGAAAGGTTGAGATCGTTTTTAACCTTATAGGCCAACTATAAATTTTTGACATTTCACGCTAACAAAACATACATACAAAGAAACATAAGCTCACGCCTGTATCCCCGAAGGGGTAGGCAGAGGCGCAATAGCGAACTAGTACACCCACATTTCGCCGAGCTTAGTTCCGTCCCAGATGTGATAGGGGGCGAGCCTATCGCCACATCGGGCACAAATTCCAGACTCCGGGCTGATATGGAAAAATCCAATATCACTTTGCCCGACCCGGGGATCGAACCCAAGACCTCGGAACGATAGTCGTACCGAAATACAACTACGCCACCGAGGCAGTCACGCAAACGACTCCGTAAAATATTCGGCCTTACTTATAAAAACATTTTCGCTTATATTTACGTTGTCTTTTTTCTTGCGTTACATTGTTTAAAAATTAAGGGGACAACCTATGGTTAAATGTAAGCAGCGCTTAAATATTTTTATAAGGGGCTATGATAAACACCCGAACGCCTCCAACCTGGGGAATTAATGTTTTTCATACAAGGTATTTTAAGAAATTGCTGGCCTGAAATATCAAAAAACCTCATAGTCGAGCTATTATACTGAACCTAATTGAGAAGTCCTTTATGCCAACCATGAGTTTGTTGACATTACTCGCTAGCGACTCCGTAAAATATTTGTATGACAAACACCCGAACGTCTCTACCGGTTACGCGGGGAATTAACGTTTTCCATACAAATATTTTACGTCCCCGCTCGCGTAAATACGTGCAACAAACTCATGGCTACTTTTCAATATACAACCCGCCCCAATACAAGTTTTCTCCATACAGTTATGTATAGCTAGTTGTAATTTCCACCAGAAGCGCTGTTATCAGGGTGGTATACCGGGCGAATGCCACGTGCCCTCGACTATAGGGAGCCATCACGTCGACGGGAATGAGGTCGGGGTATTTTTCTAACACTACTAGTCCGGGACTGGATTATCAATGCTGGCTTGACGTCAGACAGTCAGCCGGACAGGTAGCCGGTCGTAAAACTAAGCCGAATTGTTTCCGAAACATGTTTGAAAAAGGATACTGCATTGACCCCACACTGAGGTGGAATAAGGGCAGGTCGGAAGAATAATGTATAATCTAACATGGTGGCGTTGTTGTATTTCAGTACGTCTACCGTCCTTAGGAGTCGGGTTCGTTTCCCGGATCGAGGAAAGTGATAATGGGATTTCCAATTCAGTCTGGAGTCTGTAATTTGTGCCCGAAATAGCGATAGGCTTGCCCCCTATCTATCACACCTGGGACGGAACTAAGCTTGTCGAAATGTGGGTGTTTAGTTCGCTAGTGCGCTTCTGCTTACCCCTTCGGGGATACGGGAGTGAACTTGTATTATGTGTTACAACTTACAGCCAGGTAGATAATTTTGTGCACAGTATGAATAGATCAACAAGTGTGAAACGGTACGGCTAGGGAGATTTCCAGGGTCTCAAATCCTTTCCTTTCCGATCCCCTATTTCTTTCTTTTCTACGGTAGGCGACTTGGCAGTGTTCTTGGTCTTAGCAATGCCAAAAACCAGTTGTTTATGGTAACTACTCACCAAGTGAGTCGTCTGCTCATCTGCCCGATTATGGATTGAACTTTGAGACAATATGATGCAGGGACGTGCACAGCCATACATAATAGGATAGACAATTATATAATTCATGTTTTCAATTCTTGCATCACCATTTATAATTAGTCAAATAGAGATAATCAGGCGGGACTATTTTGAAATTAAGTAGTTATTTATGATTTTGGTGGCGACAATTTCTTTATTTATCATAGACAAAAGGTCGTTAGTGTCTTTTCATCTGTATGGTGTGCCCCTGATGTAGTAAGAAATAGTTACTAACCGCTAGTATTCCAGTGAGCGCGATCCGCCTTGATCTCTCCTCGAAGACATTTCTCCACGTATGTCAGTGGATCATAATCCGCATCTAAAACCTTTGAACAATAATTTAGAATATAAGTAGAATAAAACTATTTTTACGGATTCTATCACGATTTTGTTTTAATTTTTATGCCCGGCGTTTCGAAAGCTTTGCAACCTTCTCGGTCATGGATCAGACATTGGTCGGGTTTTATTCCAATGAATACCATCGCAGAAATCATTATATAAGTAGATAAGGATATCTACTCCTAAGCAGCCTTGTGCTATGTTGTATTGCGATTTGAAGGACTATAAAGGGTGTAAACGACAGCGTACTGAAAACGGTGTTCATTACATGATTCTGTAACCCCCAGTGTTAAAATTTTTCGTCGGTCTTTTAATGAATTTTTGTTTATATTTCAATCACAACGCATTAAAATCAATACTATTCAATAACACCTCCTAAACTAAGTCACCTTCTTGGTCTAGTGGCAGCATGTATGGGCTGCCGACTAGGAGGTCGTGGGTTCGATTCCCAGGTCGGGCAAAACGAATTTTCTAATTTATTTTTCCCGGGACTGGTGTGTGTGTGTGACGTCAGGCTGGCACCTTGTCGTAAAAACTTAGCCAAATCCTTTCTGCAACATGCTTGAAAAAGTGTGTTGCGCCGACCCCACATTAAAGTGGGATAAGGGCAGAAGAAAGAGTCAAGTACCCAATTGCTGGCTACACATACATTTGTCAATAGTGTCAGCCACTCGTGTGCTCACCTCTCTCAACAGGGCAATGTATGCGATGGCGAGCCGCAGGGTGTCGATCTTGCTGAGCCGCTTCTCATACGGGAATGTAGGGACGTGCACCCGTAGCTCATCGAACGCCGAGTTTATACTGCTAAAATCACAATATCATGCACAGCGTTTTAGCATCTGTTCAAAAATTATGATACTTATAAATTACAGTGACACAACATAAAGCTCACGCCTGTATCCCCGAAGAGGTAGGCGGAGGTGTACTACCGAACTAGAGCATCCACATTTCGCCGAGCTCATTTCCGTCCCAGATGTGATAGGGGGCGAACCTGCCGCGATAACGGGCACAAATTCCAGAGTTGATCGATAGTGAAAAAAAAACCATATCACTTTGCCCGGGGATCGAACCCAAAATATCAGGATAATTAATGTTTAAAATCGGGGAGGAAGTTTTAAGCTACGGCAAGGTTACTAAGTTCATGCAACAAACAAAGGGGATACCCATTGGGTCCGGACCTCAGCATCCGGCGTCGCTCGCGAACATTGGCCGCGGCGCGTTGGACCCGGTACGGAGAGCCATTGCACTGGTACTCAGGCTCGCCCGATGCTTCCAGCAGGCCATCTGGGAACGGCAAATTACTTACTGATGTTGTCGTTTTCTTTCAGAGGAAATTGTTATTATCGAAAGCTTAACCATAAAGGTAGCTAGAGGAAGGTTGGTAGGTTAGCTAGGATAGGGCCTTATAGTCCACGGCGTGAGCTTCCTATTTTCCCGTCAATTCCCAGCTAGAATTCCTGCCATATCCCGTTCCCTCTCCTATAAATTACAACCCCTTATCTATTATTGTGTTCATACCTGCCTGCTTGTTTATTATATTGATAGTGTTATAAAATATTTATAGTAAAAATGTACGTGGAGCTTGTTTGTTGTGACCTGCAAGTCGATTCTCTAAGGTTTCATTTGTGAAAACATCGTTGCGGCAACGATGTTGTCATTTTTGTATTCAGCAAGGTATAAAGCGCACGCAATAGCGCTATGCGTGATGACGGCGCTTATGCGAACTAGCTCTCTCGAGCGAGACGTTTTACATAAATGTATGGCAAATGGTATTCTCTAAGACCTAACAACGTTGAACGCTCCGTCGATCTGAACGATGTGCACTGCGGGAGCTCGTCGTCGATCGCAACGTTGTGGCGTTTCTTAGAGAATCGACCTGCTGTTATAAGTGCTTTTTATTTGCCTATGTGACCAATAAACATTTTTATTTATTCATTTAAACCATGAGTTTTATAACGCTTAATACTAGAAAATATGTATTTGTATGACAAACACTTGAAGGCCTATAGCGGTTAGGTAAGGAATTAATTGTTAATTGCTATCTTTGGCGGAGGCCCATGTTCAGCGATGGCTGCCGTCCTGTGACTGATGATGATGATGAATTGGCATACAAACTATTGTACGTAGTCGCTAGTGATTGAGCTTCAGTTAATTAACTATTTATTAATATTCTTTCTGCCTGCCATTATCTGGGGTCTGTTGATAATGCGTCTTCCTTCTCAAACGCCTCCACTTCGCCAGGTCTTGAGCGTCCTCCATAGTGAACCATTGGCTCTCAATTCTCATATCTATCTCCAAAACTTCTAGCCAGAGGTTTTTGGGCTTTCTATGGAACGCAATCTCGTGAATCCGGCATTTGTAACCGGGTAATTGCTTAATAAACAGTACCTTAAACAGTTAGTAAGTAATATTGAATCTCTTTGTTAATAAAGTAATTCCCGATTCCCGTACCATACCAATGTCAATTCATTTCAAAAGTTTATTTAAAATCCTGGTAACTGTAATTGCAGCTACTGGCAATCGTTGACATTTGCGTATACTAAAGTTGTTTGTGTGCCGATTGCATCGATATATTATTTACCTAGATACACAGTTGACGCTCGGAAAATGGAACAGCAAAGAAGTGGTTAAGCACTCCTTTTCCCTACAGTTGGACGTCGATAGGATTCTAAATTTGGAAATTCAAATTTAAGAACGCTTGATCATTTCGTTTAAAAAACTACTTTATAACACGTGCTTAGGGTTATATTTGTGTTTGATTTAATTAGAACTTGTGATCTTTTTCTTTGTTTTATTCCTGAGACCATTTTTTAGGACATTTGCAAAGAACTGTGCATCTAGGGTATAATATATTGATGGCCGATTGCCTTAAATAATAATAAGCCTTCTTATTCCGAACGAATTTGTGCAAGTATTGAATGTGTTCTGATTTTATTGCAATATATCCTGCAGTTCGGTGTGCCTCTTGGCCTATGCCTTCTCTAACAATTTCCAGTTGGTTCTGTCGCGCGCTAATCTTCTCCAATGAACGCCTTAAATACCTAAATAATATTAAAAATACGATTTCTATTTAATCCATACCAAGACACTTAAAAATAAAATGAGGTACATTCGTCAATAGGTACCTAACTTAGCTATTGTGAAATAATGCATATTATATCAATCTAAGAACCGCTGAAATGTGTATAAATCTCAGTTCAAATTGATTCTAAAAATACCTGGGTGAATAAACTAAATAATCACAAGCTTAAAACTTAACAGACCGACTTCAAATCCGATCGTAACCAAATTTATATGGGACCATCCTTGAAATAAGCTCCATCGAACACAAAAAGAATTTTGGAAATCCGTCCACATTTGGCGGAGATATCGCGTAACATACATAAAAAAAAATACAGGCGAATTGAGGCCTTTCTCCTTTTTGGAACTCGGTCGATAAAAGCATGGTAAAAATGAAGTAACTTTGACGTCGATATGCTAGCGTATTAGATTAAGCCCTCATTCGCACGAGAGCTTTTTCAACGTTAAAAAGCGTCTCAAAATGTTCATATGATTGTTAGAAAATCATTTTTGTTTCTGATAAGGCAAAGAGATTTAATATTAAACAATAGAGGGGCTATCGAGCAAGTTTCCAATCAAAAAATTGATTTCAGACTTTAGTACCTTCATCAATCACTTATTACAATGCGAAGGCGATTATTACAATTTACACCCTTGAATGTTGAATCTGTGAATGGTTAAGAATCACGTAAGACAAGTTTATAATATTAGCCCTGTAATATTTACTGTCCCACTGCTGGGCATGGGCCTCCTCTACTAATGAGAGGGGTTAGGCCTTAGTCTACCACGCTGGCCTAATGCGGGTTGGCAGACTTCACATACCTTCGAAATTCCTGTGAAGAAATTCTCGGGTATGCAGGTTTCCTCACGATGTTTTCCTTCACCGTTATAGCAAGCGATATTTCACAATGAAAATACACTTAACATAGAAAAGTCAGAGGTGTATGCACCATTTTTGGGGTTGGTTTCGAACCTCCGACACTTGTCTCGGCAGTCCATACCATTCCCAACTGAGCTATTGCTGCTTTATTCTCTCAATATTATTACCCTGGCTGATCTACCGCGCATATATTTCATATAAACTGAGCGACTTATGACCACGAGGTCGTAACTTTTGGATCACAGGTTTTGTGCTGTTGTGCCGTCTATATAATGTATAGAGGTACTGTTGAATGTATTTGTAATAAGGTATATTCTACATACCACTCAAAAAAACGCGTTTTAACAGCACCGGTGTGTGAACAACTATACTAGAACTCATATGTTCCATTTGAACGCTTTTTTAACGCGCGTTAAAGAAGCTCTATTGCGAATGAGGGCTTACAACGTTTGCAACAGCAACGTGGAAATGTAAAGCTCACGGGAAAGCCTCCGTATACTACTACGATACGATTTTATTTCGACAGAGTGAGTGACGTCCGCACCTTTGTGAGTAATTGTAAAACCATTTTTGAGGTAATCGGACTACGAATTTAAACCATTTTTTCACATAACATAACATACATAACATAAGCTCACGCCTGTATCCCCGAAGGGGTAGGCACGGGCGCACTAGCGAACTAGTACATCCACGTTACGCCGAGCTTAGTTCTGTCCCAGATATGATAGGGGGCCAGCCTATCGCCATATCGGGCACAAATTCCAGACTCCGGGCTGTTATTGAAAAATCCAATATCACTTTGCCCGACCCGGGGATCGAACCCGAGACCTTAGAACGGTAGTCTTACTGAAATATAACTACGCCACCGAGGCAGTCACCATGTTTTCAAATGTTTATTAGCCAAGTTTTCCGTTGTATGTGTATTTAAATAGTGTTATAACAAATTATATCACTAATTATAGTGTTATATTAAATTATTATTAAATATTTATAATAAAAACTGGAGAGACCTTCCGACGGCTGGCGACGCCCTGGTAGACCCAGGAAGAGATGGCGTGACGATATGGATGCCTACGAGCCTACGTGGACTGAACTAGCTCATGACAGAGAACAGTGGAAAAAGATGGGGGAGTCCTTTGCCCAGCAGTGGGACACAATAGGATAGGATAGAATAGAATAGAATGGAATGGAACGGAACGGAACGGAACTGAACGGAACTGAACGGAACTGAACGGAACGGAACGGAACGGAACGGAACGGAACGGAACGGAACGGAACGGAACGGAACGGAACGGAACGGAACGGAACGGAACGGAACGGAACGGAACGGAACGGAACGGAACGGAACGGAACGGAACGGAACGGAACGGAACGGAACGGAATAGAATAGAATAGAATAGAATAGAATAGAATAAAAACTGGATGCAAATAGATGGATGGATGGATATAAATATTTATTCTTCTTTCTCGTGTCTTTATCCTACTCCAATTTTGGTTATACATTTTAAAGCGTGTTGCAAAAATATTATTGCTTAGTTTTTATGACTGCAAATGTATGACGTTATCAAATGATTATAATTTTATTAATTTTATTATCTATACATATAAATAAAATTGGAGTGTCTGTTTGTAATATTGAAATAACCGTTTTTTACTACATGTATATGAATATGTATACGGTATATACACCAAAATAACATTTTTTACAATTTTTGTCTGTCTGTCTGTTTGTTCCGGCTAATCTATGAGGCTGGACCGATTTTGACGCGGCTTTTATTGGCAGGTAGCTGATGTAATGTTTTCCAGTAGATATCAATTAATACAAAATCTGCCTTAGATTTTGTATTAATTGATATCTACTGGAAAACATAGATAAATAAATAATCATCATCAGTCACAGGACGTCTACTGCTGGACATAGGCCTCCCCCAAAGATTTCCAGATCGACCTGTTGGAAGGGGCCTTCCTCCAACGATATTTTTTGTTCTTTTCTACCTGCCCTTATTCTACATTAATTTCGGGTCGGTGCAACATACTTTTTCAAGCGTGTTGCAGAGAAAAATTGGCATAGTTTTTACAACCGGCTGCCTGCCTCGTCAACCGGTCAACGAGGGATCCAGTCCCGGGCAAATTAAACTAGAAAATTTGCTTTGCCCGACCTGGGAATGGAACCCAGGATATCCCGGTCCATAGCCCATACATGCTGCTACAAGATCAAGGAGGCGACTCAAAATGTAAAAAAATAATCCTTATAAATAACAGGATTAGTGACAACAAGATTTATTATTCTCGGGGACTAACGTTAGGCAAGCAGCAGGTCGTAAAAATGAAGCCAAAATCCTGCGACATGCTTGAAAGTTGAAACAAGTGATACTACGACACACATTGAGGTGGAATAAAGGCAGGTAGAAAGAAAAGAAGACAAGATATGAATATGGTTGAAATCACCGACCATTATGCAGTTGCCTGGTGTGCTGATGGACGTAGGCGGCGAGCGGCAGCTGCAGCCTGCTCCTGGCGGCGGCATACACGCACGACGGTAGCTCAGTTGACAGCGCCGGGCCCTCGTCATCAGAACCCTCCGCATACGCGAACTTCAGCCCGGAGTAATCCAGCCGACGATTCTCACTAGAACAATGGTAATCATTACAATCATCATCATCATTATCAGCCATTGGACGTCCACTGCTGAATATAGGCCTCCCCCAAAATTTCCAGATCGACCTGTTGGAAGCAGCCTGCATCCAATAATTACAATAATTTATAATATCAGCCTTGTTACTGTCCTACTGCTGGACACAGGCCTTCTCTACATACTCAGAGGGGTTAGGGTTTAGTCTACCTAATGTGGATCGGTAGACTTTACATACCATCGAAATTGTTGTGGTGAAATTCTCAGGTAAGTGTGCAGGGTTTCCTCATGAAGTTTTACCTCATCGCTATAGCCAATATAGCAAGCGATAATTCACAATTAATAAATACACACATTTACAGTAAGTACATACCTACATACGTAGAAAAGTTAGAGGTGCATGCTCTTCAGTAAATAAAACATAAAATCGCAACTAGCTTTTTCCGCACGATACCAAAATAATAATCATAAGTTTATCTCATACTACCTCTAATTTATAATGGACGTGTACCTCTTCTGAAGGACCACCATAACGAATCGCAAAATGCACGTTTTAAGAGAAAAGATACGACACTTCGTGGAGCGTTATCCACCGGTACATTAGAGGCGCGTAAAATCAATAAAACTGTAGTAGATAGGTATATGACTAGAACACATAGTTACAATTTTAAAGCTGCATACACGTACGTATGTTCACACAGGGATGAGGTTTATTAAGACTTGTTGCAAAAATACCTGAGAGAGGGCGACGTGGAGGAGTCTGCGATCTGAGTCCTGGTACCCGACATTTTCACTTCACTAATATGTTTGGTTTTTCTTATTTTCACACTCACCACCCAAAACTGACTGAGCCGAACCAAGTGCGTGAAATAATTTTATACAACTAGGGGTGGCCATTTCAACAACTGTCAGATTGTGTGTCGCTACAACTTAGTACTCACCCAGCGAACAGCGGTCTTGCCGTCCAAATAATAAGGTTTCATTTCCGATGGACATTATTTTGCAAGTTTGGCAGTGTGCGCTTCAACCCCTAGCTGTGGAGGTGGTGCTTTATATAATAAGGGAAGAAAGGGGCGGGGCTTGCGAGCTATCCGGATAAAAGTATAGGTAAAAAAATATTGGGTAACTTCAGTAATGCTCTCAGTACATTTCATGACTTTTATGGAAATAATTATAATAACATTATATACATACACATACATAACGCCTGTATCCCCGAAGGGGTAGGCAGAGGTGCACTAGCGAACTAGAACATCCACATTTCACCACGTTTAGTTCCGTCCCAGATGTGATATGCCTATCGCCATATCGGGCATAAATTCCAGAGTCTGGGCTAAAACTCAAAATCACTGCCCAACCCGGGGATCGAACCCGAGACCTCAGGACGGTAGTCGTACCGAAATACAACCACGCCACTACGCACTACCTCGGTAGTCCAATAAAAGTATATGTAAAATGTAAATATTTTACTGTTATTTGAAATGCTATCTCGGGTGATTTCTATATATATTTTCGAGGTGGTGAGAGACGAGTGGGAGTGTAAGGGGATCGATGGACCATCCTCTCTCCCATTGGTGGGTGGAGGAGTGTTTTTGACAGCGCCTATAAAATACACGCCGCGCCGCGCCGGCTCAATAAGATAGCGGTAACCAGCGAAGATTACTTTGGAGACTGCAATAATCTAAATCTAAATGTTTTTAAACAGTAATCAACTACGAGACTAAATGCCAAAAATGTTGATTCAGGTAATACTATTAAATATTTCAATATATTTTGCTGAGATGTAATAATGTTAGGTCTGTATTAACTTCTAACAGGTAGATTATGCCCCTTACTTATAAAAATATTTAAGCGCTGCTTATCTTTAACCATAGGTTGTCCCTTTCATTTGTAAACAATGTAACGCAAGGAAAAAAGTGGCAGGTTATTCTTAGCGAAATTTTTTTTTTTTAAATAATGCCCTTCAAGTTAATATTTTGATGATGTAGATCTGTAGCCCGAGCACGAAAAACTAATGTAAATGTAAATGTATTCGAGTTCGCTGCGCACTGATGACGTTTGGTTAATATTTCATACAAATTTCATAGACGCGCATCGAGTTCGAATACATTTACGGTTGTCTGAAATTTTCCTGCTCAGGCCGCAGGGGTGCTCCAACGATCGATCGCGAGTGCTTTTTGAATCGATCTCGAGAATATTGCCCATATAGATCTATACCAAAGACTTCTGTGTATACTACTAGACTGGCTGTTCGGTACATAGAATGTGCGCACTAAGTCTCTGTTAATCGACCTCAACTCACTATAGAAATCTGCTCTTTTCCTTAGCCGTGAAACGTCAAATACTCGCCGTCATGTGCCACAATTTTACTTCGAAACAGCTTGTCTAGTAAATACATAGAAGTCTCTGATCCATACACCTGACTTACACCTACCTTGATTAAAAAAAGCATATTGAAGGAAACTAATTCAAACCAAATCAATTACTTATTGAATCCATAAAATGTCACACATTATTTAGACTCCGACAAAAATTGTACTCTACCGCCAGTTCGGAAGGCTGGTTCGCCAGAGAAGAACAGGCAAGAAACTCTGATGTTGCTCTTTTCGAGAAAAAAGTAGTAGTAAGCAGTTTACATTCAGATATTAATAAACAAACAATCAAACAAAAAAAAAATAGATTAGAGCAGCTAATCTACAACAAGGTTGTCTCAATGTAAAATAAAGCCAATAAAACGTATTATTTCGATTGCCGAGCGACTCTCACAGCATTCCTGCCGTTTCTACTAATTCTACGTGGATTCATGGCCATGCAACGTTATACTTACACCTGCCCAAGATACACCCGATTTATGTACCAAGACGACAATCCTGCATCACATATATATTTCCAGCCCGACAGGGCCGATCGATCGGAGACTAACAATGTTGAGATAGATCGCCAGTAGTTCAAGTCTGAGCACTATTTTTGATGCAATTTGTAGCTATATTTGATTGTAACCTGCGGCCTGAGCAGGAAAATTTGTGACAACCGTAAATGTATTTCAGCTCCATGCGCGTCTATGAAATTTGTATGAAATATTAACCAAACGTCATCAGTGCGCAGCGAACTCGAATACATTTACATTACTTTTTCGTGCTCGGGTAACTGTTTTGTGTTTTAAATAAATAAAAACATTGTAGGTAAAATTTCAATTGAAAATTGCATATTTTTGTATGTAGATTGATTTAAAAACTCTACATAAACGCAATGCCAAAATAAAATTACAATAATGACAATAAACACAGATCCCAGCTGGATAACAACCCTGAGAACTATACATAATCGTCGCGAACTGCATTTGTCATAAATTAGCGAGTCGCCCTTAACTATAAACAAGTAATTTCAGCAAGGACTATCATTTGGTGCTAATTCTGTTTCGGAAGTTGAGCCCGAGTCGGCCCTGTAATTGATTTGTCGCGTACTCGCGGCGTGTCGCTGCGACTGTCGCGCCACGCGGCCGCCACGCGCCGAGCCACGCCCCCACCAAACATGTTTCATAGATTTTCGCGTGAGATCCCCTGTCGCTATGGTTTAGTGTTGTGCGGTATGGGCACTCGATTGTAGTGATATTTGAAGAGGTCGCTGTTAACTGCATCCGTCGGCCGTCGGGTCAAGCACCTACATGGATTTGGTGAGTTTTTAGATTAGTCTTTGAACTGTTTGAATATTTTTCATAAATGACTTTAAACATATACCTGTCTTAACATTGTATAATAAAGGTATAATCATCGTCATTCACAGGACGTCCACTGCTGAACAAAGGCCTCCCTCAAAGTTTTCCAGATCGACGTGTATAATAAAATAATAATAATAAATTAATATTTGTATGATATATGCATCTTCAATTAAAATACATTTTACGCTATCCTCATCCAACACGTTTTTATTCTGTTGATAAATAGAATACATTCGAAGGCCTTATACCATTTCCTTTTCCATATTTTTAGGGGACTATAACCATTTAGGTACGGTCGGCTAGGTACATCGGTAAGCCAATAAAAACAATATGAAGTTGAGGTAACGAAGCGGAATTCTGAATCCGACGGCAAAAAATCTGAATTTTCTCTTAAAAATGTATTTTCCATGGTTATATCATGAATTTACAAATTATTGATTTCAATTTTTTAATTATTTCTTAGACTCACGAGAATGAATAGATTGAAATAAAAATTGTTTTTACGCATTCTATCGCTCGACCCGTGACCGCGAAGGCTTCAAATGTTGCGAAACGTCAGAACTAATAATAAAAACAAAACGCAATAGAATATTTCCATTATTTCTTTTTTTATGTAAAATAGATGAAAAATAAACAACAAAAGCTAATAAAAATTCTCCAACCCTTAAAACAAACGCGCAATTTCACATGAGTCTTAAAATGCAAAACCAACGTTTGAATTGCATTTCTGGTGTATAAACCGCGGCGGCTTTGGTTAATTTATTTATTTGGCTGCATATGCTTGGTCTGGATTATCCGGCAAGGACGCACACGTGGTTTGCCGGTCTTTGTGCCGAAAGCCGCGTGGCCAGAGCCGCGTGCCGCGCCGGTGGCCGACACGCGTCCGCCACGCGCCCCTCAAAGTGCCCGGAACATGTTTCGGCGCCTTCTGCAAAACGGTTTTTTTGACTGCACTTAATTAATCCGTGTCGCGAACTTCTTATAATTTACTGTTATTACTGAAATGGCGTATATTAAGGGCCTTACTTCAATCAGCATTTTTAGCTGAGCAAATGGTTAAGAATAACCTGTCACTTTTTTCCTTGCGTTACATTGTTTAAAAATGAAAGGGACAACCTATGGTATAAAGATAAGCAGCGCTTAAATATTTTTATAAGTAAGGGGCTAAATGTTTATAGGTAGTGTTTTCTAGCTTTCATTATAGATAAATCTGAATCTTAGTGATGATGGTTCACATACAGAAAGAAACTAAATTAAAGTGATCCAGAATGGCATATTATCAAAGAGATTTAATATAGGGAAAACTCATAAATATATTTTATAGAATCATTATGTACCTTTACGTCAGGTATTAAGAGTTAGGTTTACTGCATAATCACAAGTTTAAAAACTTAACTGACCGACTTCCAATTGACCGATCGTGACCAAATTTATATGGGACCACCTTTGAAATAAGCTCTATCGAACACAAGAAGAATTTTGAAAATCGGCCCATATTTGGCGGAGATATCGAGTAACATACATAAAAAATACAGACGAATTGAGCACCTCCTCCTTTTGTGGCAGTCGGTCGAAAATATGGACCGATTTTAAGATTATTTTTGTGTTCGATAGAATTTGAGTTAGATTGATTGCAAAATATGAACCGAATTTCAAAATTATTTTTGTTTCGATAGATTTTGTTCCATGGGTAGTATTTTTGTAAGATCCGACAGTTACATATTGAAGTTGGTTTTTGAGATTTTAAACTTGTGAATCAATCATATTATCAAATTAGTCTATATTAGAGTCAACTACATGTCGCCTCGTTGGTCTATTTGGTGGTAGCTCATATGGGTTGTGGATCGGAAGGTCCTGGGATCGAATCCCAAGTCGGGTAAAGCTATTTTATCCCTCATAGGGGGTTGATATCAGGCAAGCAGCCGGTCGTAAAAACTAAGCCAATCAATTTCTGCTGCATGCTTGAAAAAGTGTTGTGCCGACTTCACATCAAAACGAATAAAGGGCACAATAGAATGAGTCATCGTTATAGACGACGGAAAAAGATGAGATATCTTTTCAAGTTGTCTTTACCGCAGGAAGTCGCTGGATGCAGGCCGCTTCCAACAGGTCGATCTGGAAATCTTTGGGGGAGGCCTATGTTCAGCAGTGGACGTCCTGTGATGATGACGATAGTGATCTTGTTAATTGACCGACTTCCCAAAACTCTCCCAAAACTACTCCGTGACCCATGTGTATTGTGGTCACTTGAGAGATTTCATGCGGTTGGTTTTTTATTTTGTTAATTTTGTCTAAGTCCTTGGTTTAAGGAGAAGGTCCTCAATTCGTCTGTATTTTTCTATGTATGTTACGCGATATCTCCGTCAAATGTGGACCGATTTTCAAGATTCTTTTGTGTTCGATAGAGCTTATTTCAAGAGTGGTCCCATATAAATTTGGTCACGATCGGTAAATTGGAAGTCGATCAGTTAAGTTTTTAAACTTGTGATTATTTGTAACATATTCCTAAATATTCCGCGACGATTAGGTGCCTTACTTACAAAAACAGTGTAACTAAGCAAATGGTAAAGAATAGCCTGTCCCCAAAGACTTCTATGTATACTACTAGACTGGCTGTTCGGTACATAGAATGTGCGCACTATGTCTCTGTTAATCGACCTCAACTCACTATAGAAATCTGCTCTTTTCCTTAGCCGTGAAACGTCAAACACTCGCCGTCATATGCCACAATTTTACTTCGAAACAGCTTGTCTAGTAAACACTTAGGGCCTTACTTATAAAAGCATTTTTAGCTGAGCAAATGGTTAAGAATAACCTGTCACTTTTTTCCTTGCGTTACAATGTTTAAAAATGAAAGGGACAACCATAAAGTTAAGCCGTACCGTATAAAGTTAAGCAGTGCTCAAATATTTTTATAAGTAAGGGGCATAAAAGTCTTTGCCTGTCCCTTTTATTTTCAAACAATGTGACACAAGGAAGAAAGTGACAGGCTACTCTTAGCCATTTGCTCAGCTAAACTGTGTTTATAAGTAATGCACTATAAGTAAACTTATCAACCGCACACTCCGTTCACAGACATGCACTCCTGCAGTTATCTGTCGAATTCAATAGGTCGGAAACTAAATCGCTCCCATTATGAAGACCCCTGCCCTTATTTGTCTGTTTGTTGTATTTAAGCATTTATTATACGCAATTATTAACAAGTCGTCAACAGACGTGTGCACTCAATATCGACCAGCGTTTGTCAAACATTCGTTTTAAACCAATAATAATAGACCAGTGACGTGAATTTCTTATAGACAAAGAGACATTGTCTACCCTGGCTAGTATTTTTTTATTCATTTTATATGAAATTTACGTCTATCTAAAACATAACACCGAAATAAATACTGAAATATTCTCAAAAATAGAAAAGTTAGCCTTTGAAGTTTGATGGAACCTTCAAACCGCGGGAAAGAGAAATGTCAATATAATCACGTCAGGGCCATAACGGAACATATGTTGAAAAGGGATAGAAACATATCCCCACTACGCCTCCACTTTTGCTCATTGCAGATTTTTAAAATACGAATTACTGCCTCATTTATCAACAAATTTTGATGCAGTTTTTACAGGAAGGTTTCTATTTTGTTTTATTAGCTATTACAAATAAAAATGTGTATACAATCGAACATTGTCAAGTACCCAATTTGATAAAACTACATAATGAAAGAAAAAATGGTCACCAAAAAGGGTTTTTCAAACAGCGTTGGATGTATTATTTCAAATCGATCATGATGGTTGAAGTAAAGCTAGAATAAACTGAAGAAAATAATTATGCAAGATTTTTGTCTAACCTAATCTAAATGCTTGTGCAAGTCACTGTAATAGACAGCGAAGATATCTGCAATGGAAAGGGCACAGCCAATTGCCTGCCAACTATGGAAAGGAAACAACCAGGGATTGTAGAGAGGGTGCGAGAGGGGGGGAAGCTGTTGTGCCTTCATAAATCTTACTCACCGTTGACATGCATCAGCAATTTGACACTCCATGCCCATTAATGCTGTAGGCAAAACTAGTCTACACTCTACTAGATACTACTACTAGGAAAACAAGACTCGTCTGATATACTATACTTGCCCGATGTCCATCAACAAAGTAACAACACCATACAGAATTTTGGAATACCAATATAGGTATCGTACTACAGATCACTGTGCTTGTCACTACGGTCTGACGTACCGCCGAATGTTCATACATTTAAGGTCTCCTTATGTCGTTTAAAGGCGTTATCTGTCAAAATTGTATGGCGAAAATCAATGTAAGAAGCCGTTACAGTTGAGTAGTGTTTGACCATTCGGGCGGTAGTCTCGTAAGGCTGCTTTTTGATCAGAAGTGTGCAGGAATACGAGCGTTGCCTGAGGAAAAATCCCATCAATATCACTTCGTTTTCCCAGCCGGTCTAAATGAACTATTGGCGAATTTTCCTTCAGGCACCGTTGATATTTCTTGCATACCTTGTTCGAAATATAGGTAAAAATAAACGAATAGTGTTCGATTTCTTTCCATCCATGATTGAATTGATTGATTGGTTTCAGTTTAGAAATTGTGAAACTAAAATTAATTATTTTTCGAGTCCCAGTTTTAATCCGTTTATTTAAACACAGTGGCACACTGTGAGAAGTGTCTCAAAATGTACTTAAAATCTATAGCCATGGGCGTAGCCAGTGGGGGGGGGAGGTAGTTCATATTTACACTACCTCATTAATATTATTTTTTCATATTGAATATTGAATATATTATTCATATTCCGAATATTGTTAGTTAACACATAAGTGTTGTTTTATTTTATTCATAAATCCCCCCCTCCGGTTACATTAGTGTTTTATTTTCTTGAACACGGGCGGGGGGGTTGTTCAAGATTAAAAGCCAGACTAAACCCAGATTAAAAGCTACACCCGTGTCTACAGCTCTTTCATCTACTTTTATCTTAATTACCACATATCAGTAAAAAATCACAACTAGCCGATGCATGCAAGCATCAAGCATACATACAATGCTCACAAATATGTGACCTTCTCAAAGAGACGGTATTGTCTATAATACTGTACTTACTGACCTTGAATTTAAAACAAAAATGTGATAAAGGTTTTTGAAGTAAGTACCGTATTAGGCACGCTTGTAGTAGGTGTTCATTGTTTTGTTGGTTATAATTATTAAGAAACCATAAGCTTACGCCTGTATCCCCGAAGGGGCAGGCAGAGGTGCGCATGCGAACTAGAACAGAACACTCACATTTCGCCGAGCTTAGTTCCGTCCCAGACGCGATAGGGCGCCTCCTATCACGAGTTTATCGCCATAACGCACAAATTCCACACTCCGGGCTGATAATGAAAAATCCAATATTACTTTGTCCGATCCGGTGATCGAAACCGAGACCTCAGGACAGTCGTCGTATCGAAATATAACTGCGACACCGAAGGAGTCCAGTTGTAGACGACGCGATTGCAAGAAGGCCGTATATTATTTTTAAATTTTGAAAAGGAATAAAGATGACGTATGTTTTTTGTAGTTCTTGACATCTCTCATCTGAATACATCGTTTTTCTAAAATATCATCGTGTTTTAATTTCGCAAGCTTTATAAAGTGGTCCTTCGAGCCGGATAATTCATGTTTCGGACGCCACCACAATCTGTAAAAATGGTAATCACGCGGAACACTGCGCGAAAGGAACGCGAAAACAATCCCGATGAACCATCGACCAGTCAATCGCCATTAGACCAGCCTACGTCACATGCAGCATCTTTAAAGAGAACTTCGAAGGCATCGGCATGCTCTTCAATGCACGCTCAGATCGCAAAACTAAAATTACAAGCTGCTGAGGAAAAGGCCAGGATTCAGATGGAACTAATTGATAAAAGACTGGCGGCCAATTTAGCGGATTTGGAAGACGAGATGAGTGATCGCCAAGACTCCCATGCACAAAGTGTAGCCGATATCGAGCAGAGGTTAGAATCTAGCCAGCCTGAACTGGAAAAGGCACAGTCCGTTCACGATTATGGTATTAAAAAGGGCGAACTATGTCAACCAGTGGCACCGTGCCCTGGTACTCAGGATGGTGCGCTTCAAGTATTGGCAAGCGCAATTAAAGATCTCGCAGCTGCTTCAGCTAACACTAATGCTAATCTGCTCAGCCGTATAAGTACACCGCGAGACTTACTCCTTTTCTCCGGTGACCCGATGGAGTGGCTGCAGTTGAAGCATGCGTATGAAGAGTCAACCGAATTATGCAAATTCAGCTTAAAGGAAAACTTATGGAGACTCCGGAAATGTCTTCGTGGACCTGCAAAGGATGCTGTCTCAGCTCTCTTAATTACTGCCACGGATTCTAAGATAGTAATGGCAGCTTTAGAGCTACGATTTGGGAACCCTGACAGCATCGTTATGAAGATTATTCAGGACTTAAAGAAGTTGCATCCGATGTCTCAAGATTATCAAAAGGATATTGTACCGTTCTCATTAAAAGTTCAGAACTTTATAGAAGCCGTAAGATCTGTTAAGCGCGATGAGTACTTACAAGGAATGAATATAGCGTCGCTGATATTGTCTAAATTACCTACAGTCCTCATATCGAAATGGTCAGACTACAGTTTCCCACTCATCACGGAGGGCAAGAAATCACGAATAGACATTTTAGCAGATTTCTTAAAAGATGAGGCGGTGAAAATCTCAACGACAGCAAATATTCATACATATAGTTCACACACGAATGTCAAAGGAACTCACTCAAGCCGTGCACAAGATACTGTCTTATTAACTACGGACACAAATGACTCGAAGTGTTTATATTGCCGCATATCAAAGCATAATTTAACTGATTGTAAACGCTTCAAAAAGTCACTACGGAAGGATCGCTGGCGACACGTCAAACGACACGGGATCTGCTACAAATGCTTACTGTCGCGCCACGACCGAGACACATGCCCCGCCGCCGTCTGTGATATAGACAATTGCGGACAATCGCATCATCCACTACTGCACTATGTGTCTAAACATAACCGCCCGCAAACCGACGTTACCATAACGGAAATCACCGAAAGTGAAACAGTGACGAACATTAACTTAACGCGTTGCAAGGTGTTACTAAAAACTGTGCCTATTGACATTCATGGCCCTGATGGTGTAGTGAGTACGAGCGCGCTTTTAGACGACGGGTCAACGGTGTCACTAATAAGCCATGAACTCGCAAAACAAATAGGTTTACATGGACAAAAACAAACAATTCGAGTGTGCGGTGCGTGGAACGACAATATATTAGAATGTGACAGTGAGATAGTGGACTTCAATATATCAAACAAGGACGGTTCTAAATTCGAAATCCGTGCGCGCATTATGAAGGACTTAAACTTACCTGTGCATGATTTAACAACGATTGACCCTTCACGCTATGAACATTCGGTGCCTGATATTAAAAACTATTTTTATAACACAAAAATTTGTAAACCACAGTTGTTGATTGGGCAGGATAATTATAATTTAATGTTGCCTCTACAAACAATTAGGGACAAAGCTAATGGTCTGTTTATAACACGCACAGCTTTAGGTGTGAGCATTCATGGACGTTCACTTGATCATTCGCTATCGTCCAAGCAACCGCTGCATACAACTTTGCTCATTGATGATGGCATGAATACGCAATCTGTTGAAGCAGAGCATCGACTACGGGAACTTGAAGAACAAATTCGCTTGTCCTTTGCTATTGAGTCTATGGGTGTTGATGTCAAACCGAGAAAATATGCTGAAGATGTCCGAGCTATATCGCATTTGGAAAATACTGCTGTACTGAAAGATGGAAGATGCTTAATTGTTGGCTTGCCCTGGAGGGATTTAAATTGCAAGCTGCCAAACTCTTACCCACAAACAGCATCACGATTGAGGGGCGTCGAGAGGGAACTCATGGCAAATAAAGGCTACGCTGAAAGGTATACCGAAAGGATAAACCACTTACTGGACAACGAACATGCTAAAAAACTTACGTATTGCGAGTATATGCCGAGTTATGCCTGGAAGAGACGGATGCGTAAGGCTAGTCGAGGTAAAAACAAAAAAAGGCGCGCTATAATAATCTGCAATACGCGTCTCAAGGATACCTTCAGACGTGGAGTGCTGACCCCAGTACTGGGGTGGAGAATGTAGACGACGCGATTGCAAGAAGGCCGTATATTATTTTTAAATTTTGAAAAGGAATAAAGATGACGTATGTTTTTTGTAGTTCTTGACATCTCTCATCTGAATACATCGTTTTACTAAAATATCATCGTGTTTTAATTTCGCAAGCTTTATAAAGTGTAGAAGCCGTAAGATCTGTTAAGCGCGATGAGTACTTACAAGGAATGAATATAGCGTCGCTGATATTGTCTAAATTACCTACAGTCCTCATATCGAAATGGTCAGACTACAGTTTCCCACTCATCACGGAGGGCAAGAAATCACGAATAGACATTTTAGCAGATTTCTTAAAAGATGAGGCGGTGAAAATCTCAACGACAGCAAATATTCATACATATAGTTCACACACGAATGTCAAAGGAACTCACTCAAGCCGTGCACAAGATACTGTCTTATTAACTACGGACACAAATGACTCGAAGTGTTTATATTGCCGCATATCAAAGCATAATTTAACTGATTGTAAACGCTTCAAAAAGTCACTACGGAAGGATCGCTGGCGACACGTCAAACGACACGGGATCTGCTAAAATGTCTATTCGTGATTTCTTGCCCTCCGTGATGAGTGGGAAACTGTAGTCTGACCATTTCGATATGAGGACTGTAGGTAATTTAGACAATATCAGCGACGCTATATTCATTCCTTGTAAGTACTCATCGCGCTTAACAGATCTTACGGCTTCTATACCAGTGTTATTCATTTTGAGACATTGATAAACAGGACACCAGTGTCCAAAGCTAGAGTAATTATTTGTATTGAATTAGATTACGTTGACTCATTTTAAATTTTAATGCACCTTCAATTTTATTGAAAATTTATAAAAAATATACGAACGTACATGTTCACTTTTGAACTAGATATTTATCTGGTTGAGTTAGGTAAAGCTAGGGCCGCACTTTAATTATAAGAATTTATTTAGAAGATATTGTACATCGCCAGAATAATTGAATTAAAAACAATGTATTAAGTACCAAAATAAAAGTTTGGGAACCTGTAACGTTAGGGAGCAATGAGGGTGGACCGGGCTTGTCGGTGTCCCCACAATACGACCAGTACAAGAGCGAACCCCTGCCACGAGCCGCTCCCGGGTCCGGACTCCTATGGGAACACCACACAATTTATCTAAAACTAATTGTTTAATGTGTTAACGTCGTTTAAATAAACAGATTGTATCCGTCCGTACTCCGTGACCCATGTGTATTGTGGTCACTTGAGATATTTCATGCGGTTGGTTTTTTATTTTGTTAATTTTGTCTAAGTCCTTGGTCTAAGTTAATGACAATTTAAGTTAGCACTATAAATAAAAAGGGATTTTGACGAGAAGTCTGACAGGGTAGGCGTCGCTTGTTAAAATTATTTCATATTATTCTCTAGAGCTGTGTTTGCTGGTTTTAGGTGTTGTGGGGTTTAGGTAGGCATCAAACTTCGGTGAAGATGGACAGTATAATGTGGAAAATTTTTAACCGGTGATCTTCGATGAGTTTTGCTTGGTGCGTTGGCTGGCGTTGTCGTCAGTAGTGGGCCATTGGCTCTCACATCTTCCTTCAGATCGTCAAACCAGCGCTTTTACGGCCCCTACGAGAACGCACCCCTGGTACGATCCGGACCAAACATATGTGACCTTTGAATGCGAATTTTGAACAGCATAAAAAAAACAAGCTAGATCTTGTAATAAATTTATTTAACAACACCGCTAACGCTACTTGTCCGCAGTTTTGCCTGTGTTTGTCTCTGGTAGCTTGATCTCTTCCACGGCCAGCTCCTCGGTGCTTGACTTCAGTTCCACATACTTGTATCTGAACGCCATTGCGGTGAATATAAACATGTCGATCATCATCAGACCCGCGAACAAGAAGAACTCTTTCCACTGCAAGAACATTGACGTATTAATTAAACAGAACTAAAGAAACTTTAGTTACAAAAGTGCTTGTTTGTACTTTGTAGCCATTGTGTTAAGCATTGTGCATTTAACGTCGTGCATATTACATAAAGTATATATATCTACGGAAACCTACTAATAATATTAGTCCTGTAATATTACTGTCCAACTGCTGGGCACGGGCCTCCTCCACTAATGAGAGGGGTTAGGCCTTAGTCTACCACGCTGGCCTAATGCGGGTTGGTAGACTTCACATACCTTCGAAACTCCTGTAAAGAAATTCTCGAGTATGCAGGTTTCCTCACGATGTTTTCCTTCACCGTTACAGCAACCGATATTTCACAATGAAAATACACTTAACATAGAAAAGTCAGAGGTGTATGCTCCATTTTGGGGTTGGTCTCGAACCTCCGACATTTGTCTCGACAGTCCGTACCATTCTCAAATGAGTTATCGCTGCTATCAAACCTACTAAACAAGTTAAAAATAATGAAAACTTTATGGTACTATGTTAAGCATGTATGTTCCGGACTTATTTGCCGTTTTTAATCTCACCAATGTGCAAAAACCTTCAGAAATATAGAATTAAATTTAGAAATATTGCCTCAATGATAAAATAATAAAAATCTGTACTTGTGTTTCAAATTGACATCGAATCATTGGTAATATAAAATACAGCCACTGCGAAATATGGCGGCAAAAGCGCAGTGTAAATGCATTTCGTATTTCATCAATAATTTTGAACGATCATCATTTACTGCAGTAGTTGTCGAATCTGAATGTAATGACGATGAGTGTCGACTCTCGATGAGTGAACCGATCATGGTACAGAATCGAACAATAAAATGTTCATTTGCATATTGACAGAAGTGAAATCGAGATTAGAAAATATTTTATCGAGCTACAGCAACTTACCTGGGCATCCAAGAAGTTTCCTTCCACTATAAGGACGACAATTAGGTTGCCAAATGCGACGGTGAGCAGCCAGACGGATTGCAAGACAGATTTCATGCTGGCAGGGGCCTGGGTGAAGGAGAACTCCAGACCCGTGACTGAGAACATCACCTCTCCCATAGTCATCACTACGTACTGCGGCACTAGCCACAATATGTGGATACTGTTTGGAGGCGTTATGATCACCGGATTTGCAATCTAAAAATTGGAAGACAGAATTACGTTTATTAGATTTGCTCGCATCTTTTTGCGAGTTAAAACACGTTTTTAGCATTCTCATATTCAAAATTAAACATCTAAATCATCCTCTTGAATCTCTCCGTCTATTTGTGAACTTCGTATGAAAATCCGCGATGTAGTTATTGAGTTAATTGCGATTTTAGATTTAGACAGACGTAGCGAGGGGGGGGGACTTTGGTTTTGGTACATTTTTTCTACCTGCCCTTATCCCACTTCAATATGGGGTCTGCTCCTCGAAAATCGTGTTAGAACAACACGCTGCCGGATCTCGGAATCAAACCCAGGATATCCAGGTCCATATACCCTGCCCCATATACCAAGAAAGTGACCGAGAATTGGTTTTATAACATTTTTTAATATAAGGTTTTTTTAACCGAGATTAATTTAATCTAAAACAGCGTGTATCGCCATTCATTTTTTTATCTGCACTTAATTTAAGAAGTGCAATGTTTCTCCGGGGCTCATTTTTGATATTATTCATCCAGAATTACAAAACTATTTTGTATCTACGTACATAAGAGTCGTTTCCATCCTGGTAAACGTTGATGGTATACACCGCACCAGATTTGAATGCAAAGTCTTTTAATACCGTCACTCCATTTATTATCACATCACTTGTTCCTTTTTGTATAGTTTTTTGATGAGTGTCGCTACTCGTCAAGTTGAGTATTATCTTATTCTTTCGATCTAATATGGTTATATCTGCTTCATCGTTCAAGTTTGTTAAAAATCTGCAACAAGTGTAAATACTTCAGAAAAATTCAATTTAATTTATGAATGCAAAACAAAACATGCGTCGGTTCAGTGCAATTAATAGATTGATCGATACGACAATATGTTATGAACAGGAACGTAAAATACTTTTCATTATGTTCGAAGCGTTGAACGTTATTGCGGTTGTTTTGTTCGCATTTATTTTGAACATTCAGGCGTATGACGTAAAAGTTAAAGTGACACAGGGCACGCTTGTTGGTGGTCAACACATAACTATTTTTGATGGTAGACTGTATTACGCTTTTTATGGAGTACCATACGCACGGCCTCCAGTTGGCCAATTGCGATTCAAAGATCCCAAAAAACCACTAAAATGGAATCGGCCCTTTGATGCTAAAACAGAACACCGCGGTGCGTGTACTCAAGCCCATATTGTGCATAAGCATGGTGTGTATGGCTACGAAGATTGTCTACATTTAAATATTTTCGCACCATTTATATCCAAAGGTGATAAGCCAAAGAAAGCTGTTATAGTGTGGATACATGGCTATGCCTTCACATCAAGTTTCAGCCATATCCACGGCGGTGACTTTTTTGTAGATAATGATGTTATTTTAATAACAGTGACACACAGATTAGGACCTTTTGGTTTTCTAAAACTCAATGAATCTGATTCGCATACCAATATGGGACTAAAAGACATAGTCATGGCTTTGAAGTGGATTAAAAAGAACGCCAAAGTATTCGGTGGAGATAAAAACAAGATAACCGTTATGGGAAGTGGATCGGCAGCGACATTTTTGTCATTGCTGCTGACAACGAAAGCAAGTAAATTATTTACGAGGATGATACTACAAAGCGGGTCAATGTATTCACCGTCTCTATTCCTAGGCGACCACAGCCTAGAAAAAAAAAGACTGCAGGAATTACTTAATAGCAAGGGCGTTAAAAACATCAACAGTGCTTCAACTAGTGATATTATAGGGGCGTTGCAGAAAATTTATAAAAATGAAGATATAATAAGGCATCATAAACCTTTAATTCCCTTTCTGCCTATTAATGAACCCGAATCAAACACATCTCTATTGTCAAATATTCGAAAACAATTATTTGATTCAATTCAAAGTTTATCTGTTAATAAACCAATATTAATAGGTTTTAATAGTCAAGAGAGTATATCAGATGTAATACCATTTCTGCACAATCCTCAGTGGCTACAGTCGCTAGCAATTTCTTTTAAATATATGGTGCCTTTTGAAAGCGAATGCCAATTTCACCCCAAATCACGAACATACAAGCTTGTGGCGGATAAAATAAGAACAAAGTATTTTAGAAATGGAATTTCGATTGAAAGTTTTCTGAGGTATGCGTCCGATTTATACAAATATCCTGTCTACAGATTTATGATGGATATGGCAAACGTGAATGGTAGTAGGATATATGCATACAAATTCAATTATAATGGCAACTTTAATGCAGTTAAAACAACTTCCATGGCCGGTTTAAACGTAAAAGTGAAAGGTGCCTCTAACGGAGACGAAATATGCTATTTACTTAAATGCGAACCACTTTGGGAAAATTATGTAAAGATTAGGAATACAAGTCATAGAGATAGGATATTTATTAAACAAATTACGGAGTTATGGTCTAATTTTGCAAAAACTGGCAATCCGACACCGAGTAATTACCGTGGAAACATTACATGGCCATCCATGGCGATAGCAAAAGACAAGTTGTTAAACATTGGTAGAGAATTGAAAATAGTAGATGCAAACATGGAAAAGAAAATGTATTTGTTTTGGAATGACATTTATAACAAATACTACTCGCGTGAACGCTGTCAAATCAGACACGAAGAATTGTAATCGGCACAAATGTAATTGTAACATTACAAATATTTTTTAAATTAAAATAAGTCCATTATAGAGAATTGTATTGTTATTACCAAAGTATTACCTTACATTTACTCCATCAATGGCTTTGTCATTATTGTCAGTGAAATTGTATACACCGTTACGACCAATGAAGAAAGAATTTGCGGTTTTTTCTCTCAAATGGAAATATCCACTGTAGACAATGTCTGCACAGTTATCTTCACCTCGCAAGTAATAGGGTAGCTCTACAATTCTCTCTGCCGCAATATCCAATTGCTCGTGTACAGACAACGGACCGATGTGGATAAATTTAGTGTCATTTTCATTTAAATTAAAATCTCCTGTATTCAATGTAAAATTGCAATTGTATCCATTGTAAACTCTTAATTGTGCGAAACCACCCGACACTGGAGTTCCGTATGTGGGCTGAAATAATAAATGTTATTAATGCTATAATTTCTGTTGTTGAGAGTTCTTTTTGGTTGGTTCAACACACGATTGTTGAAGCTATTGCCTCAAGGGTAATTGTGAACGTACCAAAAGATTTAATTCGACAATGCCCGATATAACAAATGCACATGCCGCTAGGATTCCACCCCAAATCATTTTGTGTAAAGGTTTGCGAACAAGTTTGCACCACGTCAAAAACGGGTAGATTGCCTGAAAAAATAAAAATATGTCAACAACAAAGTAAACAATATAGAAATATTTTTTATGTCAACAAAGCTTACCACTTCAAAAAGAGGTATAAATATTAAAATGAGAAGTGGGTTGAGGACTTGCATCTGATCAGCCTTGAGCGTCCAGGATCCAATGTCTTGCTCCATCCTGTCTGCTTGGAATGTCCATCTAGATCCCTGTGATTGAGGAACCTCAATTACAACAATATTGTTAAAAAAAAACTCTGTGACTAAAATATAATATAATTTCTAAAACTTTCTTTAAACATAACTACGCAAGCAATGCGGTTCGGTAGTTTACTTATCTTTAGAAATTCTTACACCATATATGCTTGTTTAACATGCGATATTCAATGAGTACCTACATGTACAATAGTCTAAGGTGCATGATCTTGGTATTAGTTTCAAACTTGCGATTTCTTCTCTGCATCTTATCCCCGTTTAGTTATCGTTGCTTATAGAAGTGATACTTAAGGAATTTGAAGCAATAATGAAACCATCTAACACACGTTTCGTTTGTTTTGCATTTGCTATTTCTTCTCGGCGTCTTACTATTGATTAGCTATCCCTTACGAAACCAATAATTAAAACTAACTCATACCTGTTGATCAAACAGTGCCCAGAAAACAGGGAGCGGAATAAATAGCACAAGGACCCTCAATAGGGACTTGATGTCGTCGATTAGGCTCTTGTCGTACTTGTCGTCGGCGTAGTCGAGCCAGTGGTCGCGTTTCACTTTGGTTTTGGATGACTGCACTACAGCATGCTGTTGACAACGTAGAGCAACATCAACTACTGGATTGAAGGCTTCTTCTTCTTCTTTCGTGTCAATGGTTCCAATAACAACGAATCGAGTAAGATCCTTACTGAACAGAAGCCCGCCACTCCCAGAGCTGCGTCTGTCGCCTCCAATAGGTCTTTACTTGTGCAGGTGGTAGGACTCAGCGGACAGACAAGCAGGTGCGACATGTTTTATAATAATATGTTGTAATATAATATGTTAATTCATGTTCATGTTTTCATTGAAGGCTTAATCGTACAATACGTACGTAATTATATTATGGGAAGAAACAAGGCAATAATACCTACGTATGCCTAAGATACATCGGTGGCGTAGTTGTATTTCCGTCCGTACTACCGTCCTGGGGTCTCGGGTTTGATCCCTGTGTCGGGCAAAGTGATATTGAGTTTTTTCAATATCAGCCCGGAGTCTGGAAATTGTGCCCGATATAACGATGTATTCGCCCCTTATTACATCTGGGACGGAACTAAGCTCGGCGAAAAGAGGGTGTTCTGGTTAGTTAGTGCGCTTCGGGTACCCCTTCGGGGATACAGGCGTGACTTTATGGCGGGCACACAACAGCCGAAGGAATGTTCGCGAATCGTCGCCTGTTGCGTTCCCACAAACAAAATTTTGCTGTTGTGTGAATGAAAGAGGCATAGATTCGCGAACATTCGTTCGGCTGGTGTGTACCCGCCATAAGATTTACTGCATTCTCTGAGAAATGTCATTATATACCATTTTGAGACATCCCCTTATGTATGCGGTTGCAACGTCATTGCATGCGCTATTGCGTGCGATAACTAGTTGCAAGCGTGAAATCGCAGCAGTGTGGACAATATCTTAGGACGACCTTTGATAAATGTTACAAGGATTTTAGTTTCAACTATAAACTCGCTTCGGTCAATGATTGTCATTAGTTTTTTGCATTGTTAAACTAGAATTATATTCCAATATGCTCTTTTTATTTTTTAGTAACGGACAACGGGATTTAAAAATAAATGAAAGGTGATCGTAGATAATTAATAGATGTTTACCCGAGATTTTTCTGAAAATTGCAATATCGTGCTTGAAATTAAAGGGCAATAAATATAGGAGAATCAGGAACAGATTTGTTAATAAACTAATAAGGGAATGGAATACAGCCATACTGTGGGTCTTACCAAGTAAATAATTAAGTATTGTATTAATATTATTAGCTACATAACTAAGTAATTAAAATAGAGTGGGTCAAAAATATTTGTTTAAAAATGAGATATTAAATCTATAGATAATATCATTTCTTGCGTTTCGACGTGTGATTTATGTGAAACACCTTTATATTACATAATCAGTGTAAGTAAAGCATTACTTTGCACATGAAAGAATAATAAATATTAAATTGCAGCTTAACCCTACTTAACTTCTAGATGCATACGATGATGAAACAGTTTTGATCATATTGATCATTTTGATAGTTACATCATTAAAACGAATTGTACCAAATCGTAAGTAGTTGAAGCATTTCCTAAGCTACAAACTGTCAATTAACACGGTTTTGTTACAACATTTAGAACAGTGTGTTAGATACCTATAATTAAGTTTACTTACACCGACACAAGTAGCCACCTTCCCCAACACATTGCCTGCTGGTTTCTTCACTATGTACAACCTCTTACCGGCCACAAAGAACACTGGAACATAATGAATTTATTAAAGCAGCGATAGCTCAGTTGGGTGTGGTATGGACTGCCGAGACAAGTGTCGGAGTTTCGAGACCAACTCCAAAAGGAGCACACCTCTGACTTTTCTGTGTAAAGTGTGTTTTCTTTGTGAATTATTGCTTGCTGTAACGGTGAAGGAAAACATCGTGAGGAAACCTGCATACCCTAGGATTATTTCACAAGAATTTCGAAGGTATGTGAAGTTAATTAATCTGCATTAGGCCAGCGTGGTAGACTAAGGCCTAACCCCTCTCAATAGTAGAGGAGGCCCATGCCCAGCAGTGGGACAGTAATATTACAGGGCTAATATTATTATTATAGACCGCTTCCAACAGCTCGGTTTGGAAATCTTTGAACGTGGCCATCGACGATTTAAGATGAGATGATGCCGTTTTAACGTAATTAAAAATCACATTTACTTCAAACATCATCAACATCATCAGCCTAGGCTATAGCCTAGGCTGATGATGTTGATGATGAAGGATGGGCCTATGTGCAGCAGTATACTGCTGCACATAGGCCCATCCCAGATTACGCCAGCCTTACTTATTTACAAATAATTTTAAACTCATTTTGTATCATAATAAAAACTCATAGTGTATAAAAAAAATGCAATCATTCATTTATATCAATCTTTCCACCTGTCCTTATTTTACTTCAATCTACATCAATCCCTTTGGGGGATAATTACACGCAGGTACTGTTTCTACTACTATGCAACTATTTTTTTTGATGTCTTATTATATATAACATAAGCTCACGACTGCATCCCCGAAGGGATAGGCAGGGGCGCACTAGCGAACTAGAACATCTACATTTCGCCGAGCTTAGTTCCGTCCCAGATGGTACAGGGGGCGAGCCTATCGCCATATTGGGCACAAATTCCAACCTCCGGGCTGATATTGAAAAAAATCAATATCGCTTAGCCCGACCCCGGATCGAACCCCAGACCCAGGACGGAAGTACCTTAATACAACTAGGCCACCGAGGTAGTCTACTTTAGTTTTGTAAAATGTACAGCTATAAATGCCTTTCACTCAGATTTAACTTGAAGTCGTTTAATAGCTGATAAATATGTCCGTTCTTAGTAAAACCGTTAATTGCCAAATCGCAATTAAGTTGTAATTGCCTCAGTCCAGATCCACGTGATTTGAGAAACTTGACTAACTTGGTTTGAACTATCGAAACGAGTAATTTGCGCTTCCATTTCAGTTTTTCGTTACGTTATCATCATCATCAGCCACAGGACGTACACTGACGAACATTTTCGTGACAAAAATATTCATAATAGTTATCTAGCATCCTATATTATTACATCTAGTATTGCTATACCGCTCTTTTTTTCACTAATTATAAGAACTTAGGAGCGAATATTCCCGGCGCACCATAATCTATATTTTTGGTGTTGTTCCTCTGCTTACCCAATCTGGGATGCAAGCATGAACTTATGTTGTAATTCTCGCACTCAAAAAATAATTGCACTCGATTCACTTATCGGTTTTCGTGGAATTTACGCGAAACAAGTTCTCAGCTCTCGTGTTTTTATCGGTTTAATTTATCAGTGATTTAACCAGCCACTTCGATCACGTATATAATATTTGGAAATGTTTTTATTACTTCTAACTCTGTGCATCTAATTAGTTTAGCAATTTGGTGATTCTGATGATTTTATTTTAAAACTAAACAGAGGCCCTATTAATAATTTTGACCTAATTCAATCGAGCCTGGAATTTGTACTTTCTAAATTCTAACCTATCTCTTCATATAAAAGCCTTCATGCTCTGACACAACAGTACAGTTATAGTCTCAACAAACATTGAAATTAAACTATTTTTACGGATTATATCACGATTTGGTTTTAATTTTTATGCCCGACGTTTCGAAAGCTTTGCAGCCTTCGTGGTCACGGGTCAGACTGTCTGTCTTGTCCTGTCTGTGTCCACAGTCTGATGTCTGAGTCTGAAAAATAGTTTAATTTCAATTAATAACATTCACGTAAACCTAAGAAATCATTATGTCTCAACAACCAATTAAACAGCAATGTTTGCGTTCCTTCACGAACATCAGAATATTTTAGAATGTAATCGAGGCGATGCATTTCGATGCGCGCTTGACCGCTCCTGTTCCGCTCTTATTTACTAACAACCATTAATAATTGAGTAGTACGAAATACCATTTACCAATATTGACAATAAGTCGAATTCCAAAACAAATTATAATCTTTTGAATAATTAGGTCCTGCAGGTAGTATAGGCTTTCAGTACAACATAGGATTCTTCTTCTACCTGCCCTTATCCCACCTTATGTGGGGTCGGCGTAACATACTTCTTTTTTTAAGCATGTTGCAGATAGGATTTGGCTTAGTTTTTACGACCGGCCGCCTGCCTGACGTCAACCTCCTGTGAGGGATCCAGTCCCTGGCAAATTAAATTAGAAAATTTGCTTTGCCCGACCTGGGAATCAAACCCAGGACCTCCAGGCCCACAGCCCATACATGCTGCCACTAGACCAAGGAGGCGACTGGTACAACATAGAATTATAATTATTAAATATAAATGTGTAGTGTACTGATTTCTTAAGTTTACGTGAATATTATACATTGAAATAAAACTATTCTTACGGATTCTATCACGATTATGCTTTAATTATTATTCCCGACGTTTCGAAGGCTTTGCAGTCTTCGTTGTCACGGGTCAGACTGAGGTGTCATTAGAAATAATGATAAATTAATTAATCGTGATAGAATCCGTAAGAATAGTTTTATTTTAATGTGTAGTGTGTAAGCCATAGTATATAAGTTGAATATAACATATAAGTAAGACAGTGTACAATAAAGTCTATAACCAACCACCACCCTATCAACACGTCTCTACCACTCCTCCTACATTACAAATGAAATTGTTCCTTGATACCTGGCTTTTCGTTAAAATTCAGATATAGATGTAACTTTAGGTTGAAGGTTTGAACTGAACTTTGAACACTGGATTGTGGCAAACCAGCATCGGTTCCAGTAGACCCAAATTTAAAAAAAAGAATAATGTCAAGTTTAAAAACTTCACGGACCGACTTCAAATCCGATCGTGACCAAATGTATATGGGACCACCTTTGAAATAAGCTCTATCGAACACAAAAAGGATTTTGAGAATCGGTCCACATTTGGCGGAGATATCGCGTAATATACATAAAAAAGTACCGACGAATTGAGAACCTTCTCCTTTTTGGTAGTCGGTCGAAAAGCTACTTCACAGTTATATTAAATGTTATAATAAATTACGGGATGAACCTGATTCTGCAAGCGAAACTGCGACAAAGGATCTTTTTAGTAAAATCACTGTCATCAGTGAAGGTAAGTATAACAGTTTTAAATGACTTACGAATAGAGACGATCATCAGTATTCCTGGAACACCGAAAGCGAGGGAGTAACAGTCGTTGTCTCCGAAGCAATGCACGTCAGCCCTCAAAATTGGCGTGAGGAATGTGGATATGAGACTGCCGGCGTTGATGGCGAAGTAGAACAGCGAGAAGAAGTAGCCCAAGTACCTCTCCTGCTCTGGCAGCTTGAACTGGTCGCCACCAAACGCAGATACGCAAGGTTTGATTCCACCAGTGCCGAAGGCTATCAGCAGTAGAGCCATGATTGTGAATTCTCTAAAACAATAACAAGAAACTGTATCTCTCTAAACTAAAATTGAATTCAACCGTAACTTAGACGTGAATAAAGCTATATTATTGATCTCATGTTAAGGTTAGATGAATTGATGGATAGGTTGGATGCAAGAAATTGCATATAGAAAATTTATATTGTCAGGGTCATATTTTACAAAATTAAATATAAAGCGTGTAATCCTTGCGGAAAGCAGCGGGCAAAAACGGGATGCAAAGAGCTAAAGACCGAGCTCAATGGTGTGCATTAGGAGAGGCCTATGTCCAGCAGTGGAGGAGTATAGGCTGATGATGAATCCTTTTCCTTCCCCTTTCATTCCCTCCTTTTAGGTTGGCCACGCACCCATGATTCTTTTTGTGTCTTGGGTGTCATTAGGTGACCCATCTGCTCGTTTGCCAGTCTCTGCTAAATAAAAATGTAAGCGTAAAACGAGTCCAAAAGGCAACTTTTTTGCTAGCACCAAAATTATTAATGTTGAAATACAAAATAGCTAGTCGCAATTTAATTAGTAAACGAATAGTTTTAGTCTCTATGTACTGTGGTATGTATTTCGCAGTTTGTATTATAGACGTCACATCCAAGATTCTATTATGATTTTAAGTGTCTATAGGTGGTGGATATCAATTACCTCACCTGATTGTTTTGTAGTTTCTGCATTTAAAAAATGTGGTGTTGACGTAAAGCGCCTCCTTGGTCTAATGGCAGCATCAATGGGCTGTGGACCTGGATAAAATCCCTAAAGCGTTTCTTTCTTTCTGCCTGGCGTTATCCCGGCCTAATGCCAGGGTCCTTCGCGTCCTCCACAGTACAAGGCAAAGCGCTTTTTCTAATTTGATTTGCCCGGAACTGGATCCCTTTTTGACGTCAGGCAGGCCGTCGGTGGTAAAAACGAAGCCTTTCTGCAACATGCTTGAAAAAGTGTGTTGCGCCGACCTTATATAAGGTAGGATACCTAAAGGCAGGTGGAAAGGAAGCTTACGTACAGTTGTGGCAGTCCGACGGGTGGCATCGCCGTCAGAGATATCAGCACACTACCAGACGCGTACACCAGAGATAGGTATAATATTGTCCTGCAAAATAACATATATTATAACCTTTTTGGGTGGTAGAGCCATGCTGTAGACAGTAACGTTTATACCACGAATGGGCTGGCTCGACCGGTTGGATACCACTGTCTTACAGAAAACCGACGTAAAGTGGCAGCTGGCTGTCGTGTTTCTTCCGGTGGCCCATTTCCTCCCTCCCTTTCCCAATCCCATTTCCCTTCCCTTCCATTCCCTCCTTTTAGGATGGCAACGCACCCATGATTCATTTTCTGTCTTGGGTTTCTATGGGCGGCGGAGATCACTTACCATCAGGTGACACATCTGCTCGTTTGCTAGTCGCTGCTATAAATAAGATCTTTATAACAGGCACCTATGACTTTTTTTAGTTCAATAATTTATGTGTTCATTGTGAATTAAGGTACTATTTCACGAAATCTGACTAATTCTAAAAAAATAGCTGTTAATCTCACTCCAAGTTGAAATGAAGCTACTATTTTGAATTAAGAACTCTGATTTTTGACGGCAGTGTAAAAAACTTGTAAATTGAAATTTTATTTGACCATCCTCTCAGAAATCCTTTAAATACCTGAAGCGTCCGAGCCAGCCGTCAGCAATCATGGCTCCGAGGACTGGGAAGAAGTATGCGAACATGGTGAACACGTGGTAAATGACTGTCGCGCCATTATCCGAGTAGCCCAGCTTGTCGCGGAGGTACAGCGAGAGGATAGCTGGAAAACATTGGCTTATTATTAACGAACATAACATAAGCTCACGCCTGTATCCCTGAAGGGGTAGGCAGAGGCGCCCTAGCGAACTAGAACACCCACATTTCGTAAAATATTAATAATTTAAAGGGAGACTCAGGCTAAAAAGACCTCCATCCAATGACTTTGCCACGGGACTTCAATACTATAGTAACGTTATGTTCAGCGGCCGAACAGGAAAATTTCTGACAATGGTAAATGTATTCGAGCTTGCTGCGCACTGACGACATTTGGTTAATATTTCGTACAAACATAGAAGCGCATCGAGCTCGAATACATTTACGATTGTCAGAAATTTTCCTGGTCGGGCCGCTGAAGTACAGTATGTGATTGAATCATGAAGACATTTTAAATTCGTGCCAACTTGCGAGTGAACTGAATTCGAATACAAAAAAATCTGACGAAAAACCAAATGTCGCCTCCTTGGTCTGAGGATCACAATATCCTGGGTTTCAAGTTGGAACTATCAATCTCATACGCAAAGCTGTTTTAACTCCATTTACATTTTACTTGAGACAAAAAAAAAGCGGAAACCTCTGTGCTACGTGTTTGAAAACATCTTGTTGTCCCAACCTCACATTGGGGTGTTTTTTTTCTATAGTAGAGACTAGGACATGGGTCATTTGATAGTAAGTGATCTCCACTGACCATAGACACCCAAGACACAAAAAAAATCATGGGTGCGTTGCCAAACTAAAAGGAGGGAAATGGGATTGGGTAGGGTGAATTGGGCCACTGGAAATCTCACTCACCGGACGAAACGCGACAGCGAGCTGCCACTTTACGACGGTTTTCTGTGTAACATTGGTATCAAACCGGTCGAGCCAGCCCATTCTTGCTGTAAATTTAACTGTCTACACTCTACAGCATGGTTCTACTGAAAAAAGGTGGAATAACATCCCCGGTATGATAAACTGATCGCGCCAGCTAGAGGTACTTAACTTGAGAAACAAATAAGGTAATTATTGTTGTACATATGTTCCAAACACACAAGTTGCTTATGTTATGGCGCATGTACATAATATATAAACAAGCATGCGCACATTACATGCAAGCGTGGTAAACAGAAAATATTGTCTTATCCTTCGAATTCAACTATACGTGACACAATTTCCATTGGCAATGATTCAATGAATAAATTAAATAAGAAATATTGTTTGCCGTGACTGAGTAACGTTAATACTTTATGCAGAAGAATCTGTGTGATAGACTAATACCTACTTCGTCCAATGTAACACATTTTAAGAGATTTTATTATTTTTTTAATATTCCTTTCATTAACATATCCAATATCTATATTCCAAAGAATTAAAAAAATCGTTTATAAATGAATACTGCCGTCCGCAAGCGTGAATATAGCTAATTTTGAGATGTCTCTAAAAAACATAGAAAATATGGTCCCTAGATATCACATTTAGGGACAATATTTTCTTAAATACGGAAATCTTAAAGTAAACAATTTATTAAGTCTATGTAATACAAAAGCCACAGTCTAATAAATCTATAAGGACAATATTTTCCACGTTTTTAGAGACATCTTAAAATTAGGTTTATTTACTTATCGGCATTTTAGTTTGAGGACGGCAGAATATGTAATAAGACATTCAAGTAAGAAGAGGTAACTGTCAAATGATGCACTGCTGGGAACATATCGTCACCTCCCTCGATGTCCAATATGTTACAGGTGTGCAAGGGAGATAGAAAGATGGTCTCATAACGCCCCCATCTTGCTCAATACTATTTATTATTTATTTCAATGGTGTTAATATAATGTTTAATTTCTTATTATGACATAAGCTCATAACATAAGCTCACGCCTGTATCCCCGAAGGGGTAGGCATAGGCGCACTAGCGAACTAGAACACCCACATTTCGCCGAGCTTAGTTCCGTCTCAGATGTGATAGGGGGCGAGCCTATCGCCATATCGGGCACAAATTCCAGACTCCGGGTTGATATGGAAAAATCCAATATCACTTCGCCCGACCCGGAGATCGAACCCGAGACCTCAGAACCGTAGTCGCACCGAACTACCACCACGCCACCGAGGCAGTTCTTATTATGTTCTGTCTTAAATTTTGTAATATTCGATCAGTCCATACTAAAGCCCCCTTGTATACGTAGACTCGCGCCTTTATCCCTGAAGGGGTAGGCACTGGCAATACCGGATCTAGGTTTTTCAAAGCGGGGGCCAGCTGCCAATTTGGCTGATTTTACCGCCTCCAAATTAGGGCGCTCTCCAGATTTTGCTGCCTTCCAAACCCTGCCGCCCGGGGCACGTGCAACCTCTCGTCCCCCCCTGACCCTAGATCCAGCACTGGGCACTGGCTAATGACACGGCACGACAAATAAACGGACCTGCCCGCCTAGCATGCGCGCCACGAGAGCATTTTGTCAACGCTTTTTGTCCTGTTATAACCGGTTTTCCCTATTTGTCTATGGACACTAAGATGCTTCCTCGTTTATTTTCATACAATATTGTAGACAACAGCTCGACTGACGATTATCGTGATATCTCGTGGCGCGCGTGCTAGGTGGGCTGACTTTCAGTCATAAAGGAAAAAAGTCGTATCTGTTGCCAAAATGCCAGATACGACTTTTTTCCTTATGACGGCAGTATTTGTTAAGTTATTTTTCGATAGAAGCCGAGCCTCCCTGTGTAGTTTAATATGCTATATATCATCCAAATTATTCAGGGAGGTTACCACCACCTCTTATAGCAGTTTTATTATAATCTCACTTGTACCGATTCCCATACAAAATAAACGAAGAACGATTATAATAATACTGCTATAAGATGTCGTGGTAACCCTGCAGTAACGAATAATAATTTAATGACATGAGATCACAATTTACGACTTTTACGTAGATCATTTCACGTCATATTGGTCTCGGGGCTTCCCTCATACTATGTATAAGGTTTTTATCCCACTTGGGAAAAACCTTCTTATGCTAAATCCGTGTAAGCTAAGAACGGGTAAACGTGCATTACCTGGGTATTCCTAAGTTGAGCGTAGTACTTAGAGTAAAGTCTGGATGATGAGTTTGCCGCGAAGAAATGTTAAAATATTGTGTATTATGTAATTATATTATTTTTGCGGCATTAGTGTGTGTTTGTGTTGTAATTTTGGCAGCTTCCGTGGCGTAAATGGCGAGTAGCTGGCTGTGTAACGAAGGGCAGCGCGTTCGATTCCCGCACCGAGACAATAACAATAACTATAATAATTTAAAGTAATTTTGTATAATAAAACCGACAAGGCCTGCAATCGAACAGGCATTACTTTGTAGTTAAGTATTCATAAAATATTTTGTATGCACAGTAGGCACTAATCATTAAATAATTAAGGCATTATTCATTGTATACTTAAACGTGGCAGTAGAATACTACTGAGTACTGACATAACTATGTATGTGCTAATAAACTATTAATGCTCGGTTTCTGAAGTCCTAACATCGCTTTCTGTATTCGATAACTAGAACCTAATTACATGGATGGAATATACATCATCAAATCAAATCAATCAAATCATTTATTTAATCCATAAAATGTTTAAACATTATTTAGATTCCGTCAAATTTTAACTCTACCGCCATTTCAGAAGGCTGTTTCGCCAGAGAAGAACGGACAAGAAACTCTGACGTTGCTCTTTTTAACACCAATTTACAGTCAACTACTAATACAGTACAGCACCAGATACAGCAGGACCTTAAATTAGAGCAGCCAAACCATGATAACAATAGATTTCTAATTATATAGGACAAAGTAACATACAAGACACACCGAGCGACCCCCATAGCCACGGCAAGTTAAATTGACATAAGCAAACAAAACAGTCCAGACAGACCAATCTGCACAAGCAGCACCCGTTCACGAGTATGACGCATGTGCCAGACATCGACCTCCTCAACCATGTTGCAGGGAAGTGATCGACCCGGCACATGGCGCCGCCACAAACATAGACCTTAAGTGAGCATGACTACCTAGACTGATAGCAATGGGCAAATAAAGTACGCCACAATACAACACCAGTGCACAGCAAGCTCGAATACAATTAGGATTGTCACAAATTTTCCTGCTCCTGCCGCTGATCTTGACGATTTTTAAGAAACAACCTTGAAGTAAACACTACATACATAGACTCACGTCTTTTTCCCATAGGGGTGGGCAGAGACAACGGAAACTCCGTCGATTACAAAAACAATTCTAAAATTTCCGGATATTTGCCAATATTAAAGGGTAAGATGGGGAATGGGGATTTGAAGCTCCGAAAATATCAATGACTGAATGAAGGAAGAGTGAGAAAACACTTCTCACGAGATTTTCCGCGAGACAGCGTTATCAAAACAATCGCGTAAAAAATCCGATCGTCCTCCTTTTCAAAATTGGCTAAAAATAGAAAGTAGTTGTAAAGTGTAACACAATACACCTCATAACTTAGTTATCTAAGCACCAGTGGAGTTAATGTTTATTACCTAATCACTTATCAGTAATAAAAGTGTTTTGTATAGCTAATACTACGCGTATTATCCATTTCACACGTGTATGAACTATGAATATAATGAATAAGTACTGTATACTGATGTATATGTATGACAAACAAAAACATAGATATAAAGAGAGCGCAAGTTTTTACACTACGTTTGCCGAAATGTTGAATATGCTCAGATCAAACAGACGACCATTTTTTACGGTATTGATACATAATGGCCACAATTTTTCAACTTTTGATAAACACAAATGTTTTGTTGCGTCTTTTAGTGTCAGGAATATAATTTCCTTATCATGAACAAACTTTAATTTTTAAGTTTCTAATTTGCCAATGATGGCTAAACTATCATAGTTTAAAATTGAATCGTTTGTACTGAACAGATAGACAAGAATGCGAAAGAAAATAATATGTTATTAATTTAAAATAAATCTAAAATTTTATTTTTCGTAATTAAACTGTTGTCACAGAAATATATCAAGTATAAACATACGTTCTCTATTTCAAATATGTCTGTGGAGCAAATCTAGCGAAACTGTCTACGTAGGAGATAAACCTGTATTTATGTGGGTTAGAATTTGCACATTCTCAGACAAGTTGTGTATGATAATGTGTATAATTTACGGTGATGTGACGTCATGACTCATGATAAACTGTAGACACCGTAAGTACCGAGATACACGGCTTCGATAGACATTAGGAGTAAGATCTACTATATCTGCACCCCTAGTACGAGTTAATGCTACTCGAAAACTATCATAGTTATCGTTAAAACTCCATACATTTGCCTTGTAGCGCCGCTTGCGGAAACTACAATGAACTAAATAAATGTATGGAGATTAAACGATAACTATCATAGTTTTCGAGCAGCATTAACTCGTACTAGGGGTACAGAATGAGGATTTGGAATTTTTAAATCGAACTTGACTTAGACTGAGTCATTTTTAGTAATAAAATCAAATCAAAATATTTATTGAATCCATGAAATGTTGTTACATCATTTAGATTCCGTTAAAGTTCCTCTACAGCTAATTCGGAAGAAGAATAGGCAAGAAACTCTGGCGTTGCTCTTTTAAATGGATTATAAAGTACCATAGAGAGGGAGAAAAAAAAAAAGAAAAGCTTTGCTTGAGAAACTAACTCTCTGACAGTCTGCAAGGTTACCACGACCTCTTATAGCAGTATTATTATAATCGTTCTTCGTTTGTTTTGTATGGGAATCGGTACAAGTAAGATTAGAATAATACTGCTATAAGAGGTGATGGTAACCCCTGTTTTTCTTCTAAAAAATGTCTCGAACGAACTCAAAGTTTGATTTGAAAATTCCAAATCCTCACTGAGATCGTTTCTTTGAGTTGGACTTTTGATGATCTTTGATGAGTTTTGCTTGATGCGTTGGCTGGCTTTGTTCGGTCGATTCGTTGAGGGAAGGTCATCTGAGGGGCATCGTACCGGCAGGAATTGCCAGCAAGACCTTGACATTATCCACTTCTGGGTTTCATGGTCATGACGCATCTCATGGTCATCATGGTCAAATTTGATACTTGCTCTACTAACCTTGACATTGGCAAAAATCATCGCAAATGCGTGGAACCCATTTCTTTTAGAAGAAGAGGTACAGAAAGATTATTGAATGACCACCATGATTGCGGCCTACCCCAGAAATCTCATGACAGATGCAGACATAAAGTACAACACAGCATAGGTTTTGAGACACATTGCGTATGCTCCGCCGTAATAAGGAAAAAAACATCTGTTTAAGAAATGTCAAATACGAATTTTTCCTCATGACGGCATTGCCTCAAAACGCAAGATGCGCGTGGTCCCGACTCAACACATTAGTAGCTCAATCATGAGCTTGTTGCACGTATTTACCGAAGTGAGGACGTAAAATATTTGTATGGAAAACGTCAGTTCCCCGCGTAACCGCTAGAGGTGTTCGGGTGTTTGTCATACAAATACATACATACCTACATACATACATAAGCTCACGCCTGTATCCCCGAAGGGGTAGGCAGATGCGCACTAGCGAACTAGAACTCCCACATTTCGCCGAGCTTAGTTCCGTCCCAGATGTGATAGGGGGCGAGCCTATCGTCATATCGGGCACAAATTCCAGACTCCGGGCTGATATGGAAAAATCCAATATCACTTTGCCCGACCCGGGGATCGAACTCGAGACCTCAGAAACGTAGTCGTACCGAAATACCACCACGCCACCGAGGCAGTCATGTCATACAAATGTTTTACGGAATCGCTAGCGAGTAATGGCAAAATATCTCATGGTGGGCCTACACATGTGTTTAAAATGAGTAATAATTTAAATATGATATAAAGTAATACTTACTTCGCATGCCATAGTAAGAAAATCTTTCACAAAACTCATTTGTTACTATAAATCCAACTGCCTTCGGATATGGGAGTTTCTGAAACAAAATAATTTGTGATAAAATAAATTATTAATTTATTTATATATAAATAAATACACCCAACAGTCACATACATAGTCCTGACTTCTGACCCCACGCTAAGATCTAAGTCTTGTCTTGTCTAAGTCTTGTGTCGTGGGTATCAGGAACTACGAGAGACGCACGGTCTCACAAGACCTAGACCCGAAACAAATATCTGTGGGCCGCACAGACATTTGTCTCGATGCAGGAATCGAACCCGCGACCTCACGTTTCACAGCCAACCAACCAACCATATACCATATACCTCAAATTAATAAGTATCGGAGCGAATCGCATGTGTTAGGGCCATAATATACGAAGTAAATGGCATAAAAAGAGGTGCCTATGCCCAGCAGATGATAAAGCATGTGATGATGATTACGCCAAAATAAAAAAAAATACAATTCAGAATTTTAGTCCATAAGTTTTTTTTACAAATTGGGTTCTGTATGCCTTTTCAAAGTCTTCTTGCAGTGCTATTACTAATTTAGAGTTAAACCTAAACTCAATTGACCTTACAGCTCACTTCTAAGGGCAAATCTTGATTTAAAGATAGCTGCGCTGCAAGTCGCCTTAAATCTAGATTTGGGATAAATAAAGATTTATCGCGGAACTGTAAGTGGCCCTTAGGTACTAAGCCTGATTTAAATTTAAAATTGTCTGATCTATAGAAGCAAAATCCTAGAGGCAAAAACTTTTGCCAGCAGCATCGCTTGCGTGATGAGGTTTATCTATGACAACTCAAATTTGAACCCATTTTAAATATAAATGGAAGTTGGGATTTTATATAATAGCAAAGTTTATAAAACGAATAGTAATCCTAATAAACTATTCATTATTATACTAAATAAATGTCACATGCCTAGAAATGGGAGAAGAGTGGTAGAGCCACGCTGTAGACAGTAACGTCTACAGCACGAATTGGCCGGCTCGACCGGTTTGATACCACAGTCTCATAGAAAACTGACGTAAAGTGGCAGCTTGCGGTTGCATTTCGTTCGGTGAGTGAGATTTTCGGTGGCCCTTTTCTCCCCTTCCTTTCCCAATCCCTTTTCCCCTCCCTTTCCATTTCCTCCCTTTAGGTTGGCAACGCACCCATGATTCTTTAGTGTCTTCGGTGTTGTGGGCGATGGAGAAATTAAAACTTAAAAAAATTGAAGAATACATACAATGTTTTTCCTACACAAGGAAAAAACGGCGAAATATAATTTATATAATCACTAGATAGATGATAAAGTTTTAGCCAATTCTGGTCTGCGTCGTGACTTATGATTTGTGAGTTATGACACAAACCGGTGTATTAAATCGATGCACAAATCCTATTAATAATTCCCTCCATCTTAAATGGGGATTTACCACTAATAAAATGCAAACGAAGCTGTTATTGTGTGATCATTAAAAAAACGATTAATACCTACACAGATCGATTAATAAGAGATGATTGTTTCATATCTGTTTTATATATTAATTAAATATTCATCACTGGCTTATCACTTTACACTTAAAACAGATTACTGCAGTGTCTTATTTATTTGTAGGAGTCGCCTTTAGAGTATGATAATATAGAAATCTGTCAAGCCCTTTGGGGATACAGGCGTGAGCTTATGCTTTTGCATATAGGGCCTTAATCATAAAAACATTTTAGCTGAGCAAATGGTTAAGGATAAGAATAGTCTGCCACTTAGGGCTTTACTTAAAACAGCATTTTTAGCTAAGCAAATGGTTAAGAATAATCTGTCACTTTTTTCCTTGCGTTACATTGTTTAAAAATGAAAGGGACAACCTATGGTATAAAGATAAGCAGCGCTTAAATATATATTGTTTACATAAAATGTAAAATTCCGATTGTGTACAATATTATACATGTAGAATAATAAAATTCCGACTGTACAGCTCGCATTTCATGAAGTTTTATGATAAGTACTCCTTACTTTTAAATGTTTTTTATATATTTTTAAATAATATAAAAATACATTTAAAAATATTATTATTCGATGGCGAGGCTCGAGGTACAAACTTTTAATGTATTATAAGCATAATTATAATAATAATTAAGTGTTTCTGACTGCCGACCATAATACATTTTTATAATACTTTTATCGTTTTAGTTAAATATATTTCAATCAAATAAATGACAAATTATTTCCTGTTAATAAAATAACACAACAAAAATAAGGCCTCAACTAAAATAAGTATTTTATAATATGAAATAATATTTAGTCCCTCGGCACGATTGTTTTTCCCATCCTAGTTTAATACTTTAATACTGGACTGTTGGAACATAATTATGTAACATATTTAATTAATAATAAATATACATAATATAGTAAATTGATAGCAGCGATAGCTCAGTTGGGTGTAGTACGGACAGCCGAGACAATTGTCGGAGGTTCGAGACCAACCCCAAAAAGGAGCACACACCTCTGACTTTTCTATGCTAAGTGTGTTTCCATTATGATATATCGCTTGCTATAACGGTAAAGGAAAACGTCTTGAGGAAACCTGCATACCCGAGAATTTCTCCACAAGAAATTCGAAGGTATGTGAAGTTTACCAACGCGCATTAGGCCAGCGTGGTAGACTAAGGCCAAACCTCTCTCATCAGTAGAGGAGGCCCGTGCCCAGCAGTGGGACAGTAATAGTACAGGGCTTATATTATTTTTATTTTTAGTAAATTAAAAACTCGAAAGATAAATTGAATCCGCTCCCGTTATCCACTCAGACGAGCTCGGAGGGCCCCCCAGTCCCCGTCCAATCTCAGTCGCCAGTCGCCACCCGGCGCCCGACATCAATCAATAATTTCGCGCAGAAGTATTCGCGACATTGCCCTCTCATTTTTATATAAATAATCGCCAAGTACATAGAAAGCCGCAAAGCATAATATAATCCGCAAAGCTAAAATAATGGCGCGTCTCCTGCACTAGTTTCTATCGAGCAAAACACTACACCTACACAAAATAATGTTTCTGTTTACGTTGTCTCCTGCTTATGGAACAATGGCCTATAGACAAAAATAACACATAACATAAACTCACGCCTGTATCCCCGAAGGGGTAGGCAGCGGAGCGCTAGCGAACTAGAACACCCACATTTGCAGAGCTTAGTTCCGTCCCAGATGTGATAGGGGGCGAGCCTATCGCCATATCAGGTACAACGACGGACGGGAGTACCGAAATACAACCATGCCACCGAGGCAGCCAAAAATGTGTAACAAAACAATTTTGTGTAGTGTTTTAGTGCAGGACAATGTATTCAATTAGTTACAAAATTGAAATCGAAAATTACACCAAGGAACTTTGCTAGTTAGGTATCTAATACTAAAATTTAACGTTCACAACGCCAATAGACTTAATTTTGGTTTCTTCCATAAAAGGAATAATGATTAGAAAGCGAGGATAAGGATTAGGTCAGGCGACAAACAAGGACGTATAAAAAGAAGGACACCATCTCGCCTATAGTTAAACGGACGCTATAGAGAAGCCATGCACACCAAAGGCACCTGTACAAAAGTGCCCTACGTCCACATTAACACTTATAACACGCTCAGTCGCTGCCATTACGAGTCGATAGATCGAATGGGCCGAAAACACTGCTTCATTTTTAATGTTCTTTACGCTCCGTCCATCTTTTTTACGTCCATGGTCACAAATTACAAAATATCACTCTTTTCTTTTGAAACGCATCAGAATGCCATCATTTTACATCGGTTTATATTGTACAATGGTAGAAAGCGGTCTAGCGCCTACTTCGTTTAATTATGTAATAATATTATGTAATAATTACGTAATATAGGCCAACGGACTTATAATAGATATCGTCATTTAATTACAATCACATTATATTTCATTAAAGTCGGTAAAAATATGTGACGTCATTATGTGGCCTCGGAGACGTGGTTGTATTTCAGTACGACTACCGTCTTGAGGTCTGGGGTTTGATCTCCGGGTCAAGCAAAGTGATAGTCTGAAAGTGTCCGATATGGCAATGGACTTGTCCCCTATTATATCTGAACCGGAAGTAAACTCGGCGAAATATGAGTGTTCCGGTTCGTCTCTGCCTACCTTTTCTGGGATACAGGCGTGAGATTGTTATAACGTCATATAATATCAAAATAAGGATGTATTTGGAATGTGTTGTATTATACGATTTCGGCAGCAAATAAACAGTAACGCAATTTTATCATAGCATATAACAAAAAATATGCGGCGTAAAACCAAACGTAAGTTTTTAAAATTATTTTATATATTTGCTTTAACATCGTTTAAAATGAGGCCTAACTCCTAAGTATTACCAAATACTAGATAAGACGAGTTTAACAACTTGCTAGAAGTACTCTGTGCTCTCGATATTTTCCGAGGCCATATTAAGATCTGAACGTTTCAACCTATTCTAACTTTATCTGGAGCTATGGCATTTAAATCTGATACGAAATGTTTGATAATTTTCATCCGATTTAAAAAGGAGGTTATCACATCGCCTTTATATTAAAACTACGCGATAAATCCATCAAATGTGGACAGATATCGTTAATCGTTGTTTCCGATACGACTTTTCTCAAATTTATTTTCTTTTTTTTATTTCACCTATGACTTTAAATTCTGTTAGGAAATGTTTTTATTAATTATGTTTCAAATTCTTCTCTCTTGTAGTATAATATAGTAAATAATAAAATAAATTAGTAAAGTTTTAATATACGAAATGCTTCATTATTAAAATTGAATTAGCACTTTATCTCATTTGTTAATGGTTAAATAATGTAATTACATTCTTAGACGTCAATAATATATTCAGCTTGATGTACGATATTTACGATAATTAATTAATAAATTAATATAATAAAAATAATTCGGGTCTGGGTGTTGTGAGACCGAAAATCTCTCGTAGTTCTTGATACCCACGAGTCCCACGACACAAGACTCGATCTTAGTGTGGGGTCAGGACTCAGGACTATTTGTGACTGTTGGGTGTTATTTATTTATTTTTTACTTTAACATAACATAAAATCGGACTGGGTACTAGGAATTTAAACAATTGCGTTGAATAACAAAAACCATATACATACATAGTAATTAGTAAACAACGCTCAGCGAATCTTTCGTAGTCGATTGTTTTAACTTTTTCTAAGATAAGATATCATATTTTGTAACAATAATTGGTTATTAATGGTTGTAACCTGTTTTGTGTGAAATAAATAAATAAAATAAAATATTTTATTAGACTGCCTTGGTGGCGTGGTGGTATTTCGGTACGACTACGGTTCTGACGTCTCGGGTTCGATCCCCGGGTCGGGCAAAGTTATATTGGATTTTTCCATATCAGCCCGGAGTCTGGAATTTGTGCCCGATATGGCGATAGGCTCGCCCCCTATCACATCTGGGACGGAACTAAGCTCGGCTAGTGCGCCTTTGCCTACCCCTTCGGGGATGCAGGCGTGAGCTTATGTTATGTTATATTTACAATACTTTCAGCATTCAGTCCGCCTGTACTGTATATGAAGTGTAATAAATAAATACAAATTAACAACTATGTAGATAAAATATATCCACATTCTACTTTAGAGAAAGTTGATGCTTATAATATCGACAATCCACATTATAGTTTCGGGGAAGTTAATCAATTAAGACTAAAAATGTACACTTAACCTTCTTTGGGGCCAGACCATATCTCGTTCCGAATTTCGCGTGTTAAAGCAAAGAAACTGGTAGTAACTGGATTTAATCTTTGTTGAAGCCGCACAGCAATTAAGGACCGTCGAGTTGACGGCCCGCTGTGCACAATCTTGCAGAAACATGCCACTTTTTGGTGCTTTTTACGATATTTCTGTGTAAAAATTTCGCAACTTGCCAGCGTACTCGATGCTACATAACAAATAAGCACTGACTTTACAAAAAAAAATATAATATATTCCGTAATATCAACGTTGGAGAATAGATGTCTGTTCATTTATTTTGATAACTAAGGATTGTATTCCATAACGATACTCATTAATGCAGTTTTAAAACAAGATTTTAGATACAGCTTAGAATCTGGGTTCATGTCTGAGTACCGTTACTACCGTTCTTTAATTCGGGCCGAAGACAATGTACATATTTATATTTATCAATACCCAAGTATATAGGACTATAGTCTTTTTTCTGCCTGGCGATATCCTGGCCTAGTGCCAGACTCTGGCTTCCTACTTAAACGCTCCCACTGAGTCCCACTTCGCCCGTTCGACGGTAATAGGTGAATTGTATTTATGACGTATTTATCAATAATGGACCTTACTTATAAACACATTTTAGCTGAGCAAATGGCTAAGAATAGCCTGTCACTTTTTTCCTTGTGTCACATTGTTTGAAAATAACTGATAAGTACTGGTGAACTTATTATTATATTTGATAGTCGAGATAAAAGCCGAATCCTTTCTGCAATATGCTTGAAAAAGTATGTTGCACCGACCCCACATTAGAGTGGGATAAATGCAGGTAGAAAGAAACTATGATATGGTACGATTAAAATAATAAACCCACAGTAACCATACGTATGAAAGGATAAAGATAAAGCACGACGATGTCAGTAACGGGACTAGTGGCACTGAAATATCGGTCTCACTAGTCCCGCGGGACTAGTGGGATTAATTAGTCTCACTAGTCCCGTCGCTTGACAACTCTACGGAAAAGGTGGGATAGACCCAATAAAAGGGACAGGCTATTCTTTACCATTTGCTCAGTTAAACTGTTTTTATAATTAATGCCCAAATTGTGTGAGAAATGACAATGCATACGAAACAAATACAATGGCATATATTTGTAACGACATACATCTATACTTGTTGCATGGACGTAAAAAAAAGAACGGAGCGCTAGGAACATTGAAAGTGGAGCAGGGTTTTCGGCTCATTCGATCTAGCTATACGTAATGGCGGCGACTGATCGAATGGGCCGAAAACCCTGCTGCACTTTCAATGTCAGGAACATTGAATTGCGCTCCGTCCATTTTTGTTTTTACGTCCGTGACTTGTAGCCTGTTGGGCCGAAAATTTTTCATAGTTCCTGTACCCACGACGATACAAGACTTATATCTTAGTGTGGAGTCAGGATGGCATGTGTGATTTTTGGACGTTATTTATTTATACCTAAGAATCATAAAATGTTTACATCCGTGACGGAATGTGGGTGGATGCATCAGGCTGTCGAGAGTTCACTGGCATTTGAAGACAATATGAATTATAAAAAAACACACAATCGTTCATGTCAATGTTATTGAATGTCTGGTTTCGAACGGTTCATTGAACAATAAAATGCCAGTGTAGCTGTTTGAGGATCGGAGATATTAGCAAACTGCGGCCTGAGCAGGAAAATTTCTGACAACCGTAAATGTATTCGAACTCGATGCGCGTTTATGAAATTTGTATGAAATATTAACCAAACCTCATCAGTGCGCAGCGGTTTGTCATGTCATGTCATGTTTTCCCGCCATGACTTCCTGTTTGAGATAAAAATCATGTTTTTTCTGTAAACAAGCAACATTGTATTCGATAAACATATTTTAGTTCTCTTTTAGCTAAAATAGGCAAAAGTAGGGTTATGCGTTCGATAAGACCAGAATTTCATTATTAGTATTTGATTTTCCACCACGCAATTCATGTGAAGTGTGTGAGAGGAGAAGGTTCTCAATTCGTCGGTATTTTTTATTATGTTACGCGATATTTCCACCAAATGTGGACCGATTTTTAAAATTCTTTTTGTGTTCGATGCAGCTTATTTTAAGGGTCATCCCGTATAAATTTGGTCACGATCGGATTTGAAGTCAATCCGTTAAGTTTTTAAACTTGTGATTATTGTGTTCTATAAAGCGTTCTTTGGTCACGATCGGATAAATTTTCAAGTCGGTCCGTTAAGTTTTTAAAGTTGTGTTTATATTCACAATAAAAGTTGTGATTATATTCACAATAAAAGCTGTGTTTATATTCACAATAAAAGTTGTGATTATATTCACAATAAAAGCTGTGTTTATATTAACAATAAAAGTTGTGATTATATTCACAATAAAAGTTGTTATTATATTCACAACTAGCTGACCCGGCGAACTTCGTTCCGCCTAACAGTCGATTCTTTATTTTTTTAGTTTTTTTATTATGTCTAAAATAAACGTAGCCTAAGTTATCATCAGCTAAGTCATCAGCTATCTGCCAATAAAAGTTGCGTCAAAATCGGTCCAGCCATTTCAGAGATTAGCCGGGACAAACAGACATGCAGACAAACAAAAATTGTAAAAAATGTTATTTTGATATATATACCGTATCATATACATGTAGTAAAAAACGGCTATTTCAATATTACAAACAGACACTCCAATTTTATTTATATGTATGTATAGATACGATGCGCTAGATCGGGAACAGGAAGAGCTCAGCCTTCAATATTAGTTATGTGACGCGACTCATGAGTGGATTCCTTTTTTGTATACAATGAAAGGTGAATGATTACGTATTTCTGCACACTTTAAATATTGTCGGCCGACATCCAAAAAGGAGGAGGTCGTCAATTCGTCTGTTTTTTTACGTCTGAAAATCGGTCCACTTTTGGTAGATATATCGAGTCACATACATAAAAAATACAGATGAATTGACGACCTCCTCCTTTTGTGGAAGTCGGTTGAAAAATACAGACGAATTGAGGACCTCCTCCTTTTTGGAAGTGGGACGATAAATCACGAAATAGCGCGAAAACGTGTCAACAGATTGAACACACGTCGGCGCCATGCCTGTGGTATTGCCAGATGGAAATATAATATTCATTATTTTCACCGTTCACGTGAAGCCGGACTTATCGAGCCGTTTGTAAAATGACATTTACGAGAAAGCAATATGCCATACCGAGCCGCGCCGCGTATTTTTCGGTAACATGTCGCGGCCATATATGGGGTTTTGCGAAATTACGACTTTGTTAAAAAAATGTAGGTGGTTGACCTCGCGATAAACACGGTTAAGCAGGTTTTGGCAACGTCTAAACAGTTTTGGAGATTATTTCGATTTTACGCAACATTCTAAACTAGGAAAACACGATTTCAAAACAATAATTTCCTAGTGAGTATTTTACAATGTCTTTAACCTTTCTGTGGACAGAGACGGTAAATACGGAAATATTTCTCATCTTTATAACGTTTCTTTATCGAGCAAACTTACTTACTTACTTGATTACACAGAAAGAGTGACACTTGTTATACTTCAAGGTTAAGCAAATTAATATTTACGTCTTAACATTGTAAGGAAAAAAAACAGATAATTCATTATTAATATAGTCTCATTGCAACATGTAGAACTAGGTTTTGCACGCGGTTTTACCCACCTCATACTTGTATACTTTCCTGGGATAAGAATTATATTAGGATTGCTACACAACTCGGTAACTGGTTGCGGCCAAAGAGATTTAATATTACATACATAACATAAGCTCACGCCTGTATCCCCGAAGGGGTAGGCAGAGGCGCACTAGCGAACTAGAACACCCTCATTTCGCCGAGCTTAGTTCCGTCCCAGATGTGATAGGGGGCGAGCCTATCGCCATATCGGGCACAAATTCCAGACTCCGGGCTGATATGGAAAAATCCAATATCACTTTGCCCGACCCGGGGATCGAACCCGAGACCTCAGAACCGTAGTCGTACCAAAATACCACCACGCCACCGAGGCAGTCAGATTTAATATTACTAATTATAAAAGAGGTTATCAAGCAAGTTTTCACACAAAATAAAATATATTAAACATCAGTATCGCCATCTACCACTTATAACAATGCGAGGGGGCTTATTATAATCTACACAATATTTATTTATTATAGTAGAGCCACGCTGTAGACAGTAACGTCTACAGCACGAATGGGACGTCTCGACCGGTTAGACACCACTGTCTCACTGAAAACCGACGTAAAGTGGCAGCTTGCTGTCGCGTTTCGTTCGATTCCTTTTATTTTCAAACAATGTGACATAAGGAAAAAAGGGACAGGCTATTCTTAGCCATTTGCTCAGCTAAACTGTATGGGCCTTACTTATAAAAACATTTTCGCTTATCTTTTCGCTAAGAATATTCTGTCACTTTTTTCCTTGCGTTAGTTTGTTTAAAAATGAAAGGGACAACCTATGGTTAAAAATAAGCAGCGCTTAAATATTTTTATAGGTATGGACCTATAAGTAAGGCCCATTAATAGAAGCGGAGCGGTTCCAACGTCATTACCCTTACCCTAAGCGGCTGGGGCAAGAATATTTTTGACAATCGATATCTCTTCTATAAAAAAATCCAAATAGAATCGAGCTCGATGCGCGTCTGTGAAATTTGTATGCAATATTAAACAAATGTCATCACTGCGTAGCGAGCTCGATACGAATTCTATTATCAAAAATATTCGTGCTCGGGCCGCCAGTCAAGTGTTGTTACCACGGACGTAAAAAAAGATGGACGGAGCGCTATGAACATTGAAAGTGAAGCAGCGTTTTCGGCTCATTCGATCAGTCGCCGCCATTACGTGTTGTTAGATCGAATGAAGCGAAAACCTTGCTTCACTTTCAATGTTCATAGCGCTCCGTCCATCTTTTTTTACGTCCGTGGTAACAACACTTGACTGGCGGCCCGAGCACGAATATTTTTGATAATAGAATTCGTATCGAGCTCGCTACGCAGTGATGACATTTGTTTAATATTGCATGTACCTACCGCTCCGTCCATCTTTATTTTTACGTCTGTGGTTGTCACTTTGCAGTCGGATGAAGAAGTATATATTTACAAGCACTTCACCTGTCTAGCCATCTCTTCACAAGTCATGATGTCAAGGCGATCAGACTTCAATAGTGTGAAGGCAAAACGTAACTTAAGCTACAATCTGAATCGATTACGAAGATCTAAAACGAAATCAACACTATAAAAGGAAAATGTTGCAATTTATGCTAATAATTAATGATAATAGCTCGCGTGACGCTATTTGCCAGGCAAGGCGGGACGGGTTAGCTCATGGCTGCTCTGAAACGATTATTGCCTTATCCTCGTTTCATCTATACTTTAATTGATACTCAGGCTGATATCTATAGAGCGAACTTCGACTAAGTCAGAGTCAAAAAGACGAAGTCAGTGAGGATTTGGATTTTCAAATCCAACTTCGACTTAGTGCGAGTTATTTTTTACAAGAAAAACAGACAGAGAGACTAAGCAAAGATTTTCTTGTAAAAAATGACTCGGACTAAGTCGAATTTAAAAGTTCCAAATCCTCACTGAGTTCTTTTTTGACTCTGACTTAGTCGAAGTTCGCCCTTTGGATCTCAGCTATGACTAAGTTCACGCTTATACGTCCGAAGGGATACGCAGAGGACATAGAGGCAGGTACCTGCACCAAGAGTTCACTGACATTATTTAAATCTTACAATGTGACGGAGGGCGAATGGGGCTTATCGGCAAACTGCAGCAGCATCTTATATGATTTTTTTAGTTGAATTTCCGAAGACTGACTGACTGACTGCCTCGATGGCGTGGTGGTACTTCGGTACGACTACGGTTCTGAGGTCTCGGGTTCGATCCCCGGGTCGGGCAAAGTGATATTGGATTTTTCCATATCAGCCCGGAGTCTGGAATTTGTGCCCGATATGGCGATATGCTCGCCCCCTGTCACATTTGGGACGGAACTAAGCTCGGCGAAATGAGAGTGTTCTAGTTCGCTAGTGCGCCTCTGCCTACCCATTCGGGGATATAGTCGTGAGCTTATTTTATGTAATGAATTTCCGAACTAGGATTTGCATCTAGGCAGTTCTCTTTTCAGCTCGCTAGATGAATCGTTTACGAACGGATGACACAATACTGTGACTAGAATATTTATTGACCGCCCATTGATGAATCGTAAGTGTTGGGAATGATACATAAATAGTACCGAGATATGAATTTATGACAACTGACTGGAAACTAGAAAATATTCTAACTACGCCACAGTCTGAAGATGTGGTAAATGATGTACTTGCGAATATCTCTGTCAAACTGATTATACATCGCTTTGTGATAAATAATGAGTTTATGTTTTTCTCATAAGAAATCTCATAACATCATAAAAACAAGTTAAAAACTTAATCAACCGACTTCAAAATTTATTCGATTGTGACTTAATATATGGGAATATATAATAATATATGGGATCACCCTTGGAATGAGCTCTATCGAACACAAAAAGAATCTTGAAAATCGGTCCACTTTTGGCGGAGATATAGCGTAACATACAGGAATTCAGGAAGACGAATTGAAGACCTCCTCCTTTTTTCCGTCGAGGTCGAGTCGGTCGAAAATACAATCGCAATACGCTAGCAAGGTTACATGGAAATGGAAATCTAGGTGACCACACAATCTAGATTTTTGACACACAGGTACACTGAAGTCGGGAAAAGCATATTTTCTTACCGGCTTTTGAAGATGACGACAGGTGAACCCAGTATGTAAGTGAACGGATGCTAGCTAAGCTTTTTTCCCAAAAGGAGGTAATGTTTATACACTATTTACATACATATAGACGGGTACTCAAAGACTTCTATGTATACTACTAGACTGGCTGTTCGGTACATAGGATGTGCGCACTAAGTCTCTGTTAATCGACTTCAACTCACTATAGAAATGTCCTCTTTTCCTAGCCGTGAAACAACAACAAACACTCACTGTCATGTGCCAGAATTGTACTTCGAAACAGCTTGTGTAGTAAATACATAGAAGTGTTTACGGGTACTGGTAGAACAAAGATACGACTTGTGTGATTGACAGACATTGCCGATCGTATTATTTATATTGCCAAATATTGCACATACGATAATTATTATTTTCCTTATCCCTATATCATTCCCGTTAGATGTTTTGAAACTAAAGGTCAAGCCTGCGTCATTTATTAATTTTCATCATACCTAATTTTATCAAAATCGGTCTAGTTTTATTATGAAAACGGAGCAGACATATTGCGTTACCATAGTATATTTTATTATAATGTTTGTTATTGTACTAACGGTTACTTGCGGCTCCGCACTATTCTCTATTTACCCCAAATCTTGATTTAAATACAGGAGAAAGCTGTAGGTTAAATCGAGATAAGGTATAACTCTAGATTAGTAATAACGCTGCAAGTCACTCTTAATGTTTAATCTGTTGGAGGCGGCACATATATATTTTACATAAGTGTCTCGGCCTCCGGAGGCCGAGCCGTCCGTCACTATATATTTCACAACAGGTTCGAATGAATATACCTACATCTTCTCTTCCAAGGAGAACAGAAAACAATCGTAAAATTATCATTTTAAGAGCTCTCAAAACTGATACCAGTATCTAGTTGACAAGACGTGTATATTTCGTAATAACAATGCTTTGAGCACAGGTTGAAATGTGTCAAAATAATCGAAAGCGGCACGAGGTCTTGAGTTCTTGACGTTATCATTATATAAGGAGATTTATAAAAGAACTAGCTGTTGCCTGCGTCTTCGTTCACATGGAAATTTGACACGATTGTCATGGGATCGATATCCCATGGGATCCGTACATTTTCCAGGGTATAAATAGCGTATCTGCTACTCTATACTATAATCTATTTCTGTGCCAAATTTTACCAATATCGGTTCAGCAGTTCTGAAGTGAGTGAGTAACAAACATTCATCCAAACTTTTGCATATAAAATAGTAGTAAAAACATATAGGAAATCCTTCATTGTAATGTGTATCTATACTCAAAAATATTTTGGTTCTTGTATGCATTCTATCATTCTGGAGATTCAACATAGACCGAAATGATATGAGACATACACGGACGTTAAAAAAAAAAACTACTTAAAGTCGGTTTTCTGTGAGATAGTGGTATCAAACCGGTCGAGCCGGCCCATTCGTGCTGTAGACGTAACTGTCTACAATGTGGCTCTATCACTCAAAAAACGAAAAAAAAGTTATACATTTTTTACTATTGACATTAAAACTGCGGCGTCAAAGCCGTAATAAGAAAAAAGATGTGTCTGACATTGAGTCAAAATAAAAAAGACATATCGGCATCGGAAAAAATGTCGGTTACATCTTTTTTCTTTTGTGACTCAACATCATATACGTCTTTTTTCTTGTGACGATAGAATAATACAAAGACCGTGTTGCATTCGTGTATTTGTTAGGTACTTGTTAAAAATTCGCGTCATCTCACAGGGTAAAGCCACGTCCACTGCAGATGTTTTTTTCGAAACTAAACACCTACGGACAACAATGTTATCGTTGTCCATGACCATAGACAAAATGTGTCGCGAAACCATATTGTGTGTAGTGTTTTGGTGCAGGAGGCTCAGCTTAATAATATGTCTTGTCTTATGTCTATCACACAACGTAGGATAGTGAGCGGGAGACGCTTATCAGCTAATCACATAACATACATAAGCTCACGCCTGTATCCCCGCAGGGGTAGGCAGAGGCGCCCTAGCGAACTAGAACACCCACATTTCGCCGAGCTTAGTTCCGTCCCAGATGTGATAGGGGGCAAGCCTATCGCCATATCGGGCACAAATTCCAGACTCCGGGCTGATATGGAAAAATCCAATATCACTTTACCCGACCCGGGGATCGAACCCGAGACCCCAGGACGGTAGTCGTACCGAAATACAACAACGCCACTGAGGCAGTCAGATATCAGATAATCATACGATTTATATTATCAAGATGAGCACAATGATGCGACTAAACTACAGCAAGGCGTGTGCACACCTAGCCTTGGAAAGAGAGAGCGGCCTCTAGTGCCACATTCACTTTCCGACAGATACTGCACGGCGCGGCGTGGTGCGGGCGGTCAGCGCAAATCGCCTCGATGCAGTTCTCCAGTGCAGTCCATACTCCCTATAGACAAATAGAGACTGTCTACCTTGACAATTGGATACTTGACTATAATAACCAATATCAATGAATATCTGTAGGAACATAGATTTATTATCGAAATAACGTGTGCAATAGGAGGATTTTATTAAAAATACTCCTAGGTTAATTTTATTTTAGTAATTTAAATATTTATTTTTTATCTGTGAGTCACGTGACTATAAACACCAATCATGTTGCATGATGTCACATTACTCATTTTTCTTTTATATTTGTTCCACAAGGTCCTAAGACCTAAAATCCAAAGTCATACTGCCAGGTTATTTGGTTATTTTATTCGTATTTTTGTTTAAAGCTCAACCTAATTTCAACGCGGAAGTGATCGACGATCGATATCTGATCGACGAAATATCTGACACGTATTTTTTAGGTTGAAATCTTAGATTATTGGTTGAAATCATAAATGTTATTTCCTCTTTGTTTTTATGAGCGATTTTGTATCTATGGTAAGCAACAATGACGTCATCCGTATCTACAGTTAACAGATAGCGTTTTAGGGGGAAATTAAATTATACATAATAATTTTTGCTTTTTTAAACTAATTATATAAAAATAAATTACTAAATATTTTTTTACATGTTTAGGATGAACTGATGAATGCCCTGTATACTTTTAAAAAATAGTAAAGTAAAATACCTACTCAATTGACGCTTGAATTTAGTCATACGAGTCTGACAACTGAGAAGTCCCTTATCCGTGCTAACATTTGACTCGATGCGGGAATTGGGAATCCCAATTCTACCGATACATAGAAATCAATACAAAAATTTATATTTACAAAGTTTTAGTCGCCTCTTTGGTCTAGTGGCAGCATGTATGGGCTGTAGACCGGGAGGTCCTGGGTTCGATTCCCAGGTCGGGCGAAGTAAATTTTCTAATTTAATTTGCCCGGGACTGGATCCCTCATAGGGCGTTGACGTCAGGCAGGCGGCCGGTCGTAAAAACTAAGCCAAATCCTCTTTGCTTGAAAAAGTGTGTTGCGCCGACCCCACATTAAAGTGGGATAAGGGCAGGTAGAAATAAAAAAGACAAAGTTTAACAAAAACTGAAAACCGACTTCAAAAATGAACACTTAAAAGTAGGTTTTCAGTTTTTGTTAAACTTTAAGTATGATTTATTTATTTTTAGTGTAATATTGAAAGAATTATCCACCAACTCCTAGTAATTGAGGAGTTATATTTTCCATCATCAGCTCAGCAACATGAGATGATACACACTATGGGTTCCTATAAAATTTCAGGGTTGCCCTCGATTTTTATAGAATCCCATCGTCAAATCTTGACATGGTACCAATGGGACCACCTGGGAAGTATACCCTTTTAAACTAAAAAATAATTTCTCGAATCGGCCCAAGGGTCTTCGAGTAATTGAGGAACATACATAAAAAAAAAGATTCCGCCGAATTTTTAACCTCCTCCTTTTTTGAAGTCGGTTAAAAATTAAAGTGTTTATTTCTAATTTCAAAATGACTTACTTATTGTAGTCCTTATACCGAAAAAACTATTTTTGTCTTTTCCGACTAATCTCTGAAACTGCTGGACCGATTTTGACGGGGTTTTTAATAATTGATGCCATAAGTAATTATGGCTTTTATTTGAGAGGAAAATTAAGGTTTCTCATTGAATACCGCGCGGATTATTGTACGGCTGCAAGCGGGGACTAACCTCGAAGAAACTCCCGCGATAACGGAATACTGATGACTATTGTAACAATTTACTAACAGCGCGACCTAACAGTTTAAGGTCATCGTTCATTATGACCACTCGGGAGCAGACCAGCAACCGATCAGCATCAACAATCGAATAGGGATACTCCGCACTCTCGTTGTCCACTATCTTCAATTATATTTATAAAATGCATTATAAGTATTTTCGTCCGACTTAAAAAAAAAGAAGGTTTGCAATTCCTCTGTAGGTAAGTTTTTTGGATTTCCGCCAAATGTGGGCCAATTTACAACCGACATCCAAAAAGGAGAAGGTCCTCAATTCGTATGCATTTTGTAGATAGTCACGGGCGGCTCGGCCTCTGGTGGCCCATACGCTTATGTAACATATAAATATATGTGCCGACTCCGACGGGTTTCTATTTTTTTATGTATGTTACGCGATATCTCCGCCAAATGTGGACCGATTTACAAAATTCTTTGTGTGTTCGATAGAGCTTATTTCAAGGGTGGTCCCATATAAATTTGGTGACGATCAGATTTGAAGTCAGTCTGTAAGTTTTTAAACTTGTGATTATTTTCGTAATTCGAGAACCAAGTGTTGAGTGCTTTTGTTAGGGTTTGATGTCTTAAAAGATATTGTTGACTACACAGTAAATAATTCCAAACAAATCATCATTATCCACGACAGAAAACATTGTAAATACCAATGACATATAGATGTTAAACAAAGGGCAATAAATACGTATATTATTGAAGTATTTTCCACATAAAAAATAATAAGTTATGGTGTTTTAGGTACAGTTACGATCTAACTTGCGGCAGCCACCGTGGCGCAGCAGGCGAGTAGCTGGCTGCGAAGCGAGAGGCCGCGGGTTCGATTCCCGCATTGAGACAAATGTTTGTGTGGCCCACAGATATTTGTTTCAAGTCTGGGTGTTGTGAGACCGCGCGTCTCTCATAGTCTCTCACACCCACAATACAGGTTATACCTAGTGTGGGGTCAGGACTAGGTGTGTGACTGTTGGGTGTATTAATTTATTATTAATTTTACTATTAATTTTATTTTATAGAAATGATATTTTTCATAGTCGCCTCCTTGGTCTTGTGGCAGTATGTATAGGTGGCAGGTACTGGGTTCGATTCACAGGTCGGGCAAAGCAAATTTTCTAATTTAATTTTCCCGGGACTGGATCCTTTATAGGGGGTTGACGTCGGACAGGCGGCCGGTCGTAAAAACTCAGTATGTACCCGGGAATTGCACCCGAGAGCTCAGGACGGTAGTCGTACCGAAATACAACTACGCCACCGCGACCGAAGCAGTTATTTGAAAATAGTTTTTTAGTTAATGTTTAAAAAAACCCTCACATTAAAACATGAGATCCGTGCCCAGCAGTGGGACAGTAAATTAATTTCATACAAGGCAGATAAATGAGTATACGTAATTAAAATTAGAAATTATGTCACTTAGTACCCAATAAGAACAAAATATGTCTCGTCCGTGGTCTTGTTGCCGGCTCTGTGAATTTATGACATGTGCACCTAGAGGTATATGGGTTCGAATCCCTGAATGGGCAAAACTTTGTGTGTGTTTCACTTGCACGATTTGCCCAGACCCGGATTCTGAAAGTGCCCTGGCCCTTGACGTGAGTCAGACAGGCAGTCTGGTGGGTAGCAAAAACTAAACCTAATCCTTTTTGCAACATTATCAAAAAGTTTCGTGACAACGACCAACCCCAAATAGGGGTACCACGTACTCTTATCCAAATAATGGTACGTGGAAGCATAATGACTAAGCATAAAATTAATTCGCTCGTAATTATTGTGATTACATATTTGTGCATAAAATTATTCTTTTATGTTATTTAACTGGCATACGTTTGTCAGAACAAAAAATCGGCTAATTAAAAATCGCAAGCCCGCATAATTATTACACAAGCCAAAACATACGCTCCGAGTACACAAGAAAAGATCGCAAGTAACACCGCTGTTTACAAATAAAAACAAATAGTTTGCGCTGAAGTCGAGTCGTGGCCGTCGCATCGTCCCCACGTTGCGAAGAAAATTAACGTCAATTTTCTAGCAAGTCGCAAAAAAAGAAAAAAATACCAACCGCGGGATGTTTCGTTGCTTGCTCCATTTTATACAGTAAACTTATACACTTTTATAGTTCATTTACAGTATTTGTGTGAGGACGCACTATGACATAATTTAGTAACAACTTACGCGTGCGCCGTAACGAGCGCGCGAACAGTGTGTGCGCGCGCGCAACTAACTGCAATATGACAACGCCGAGTACGGACATTCGACAGTCGACAGTCGACACTACTTGTCACTTGTCGACGATGAGTTAAGGCCGCTCTGTTTCCAACCTCTCCAATACACGTAACACGCTGAAGGCTGCTTCTTGACGTCAAGTATTAACTTCATAGGCAAAACCTACATCGACGCGCGCGGTGGGGAATGGTGATAATATTTTATTTTGTCGCCTTCGTGGCGCAGCGTGATCATCCATCTATGAAACAAAGAGCTATGGTTTCTATTCATGCATCGAGAGAAAATAATTATGTTTGTGTGATTCACAGATATTTGTTTCGGGTGTGAGTGTTGTGTGTTCGTTCATAGTTCCTGATACCTACGATACAGGTTAAACCTAATATGGGTCTGAATCAGGATTAAAAATCATAATTTTGAGGCCAAATAATTATTATTAGAATTTAGCATCCTACAGCAGCTGGATAAAGGTCATCTTATTATACTACTGATGCCGTTGTTTGATGTACTGCTAAGTAATAAATTAATTGTGAATTCTAGTAAAGTGGTGACAATAATTAATCACTCAAAACTTTATATCTAACATCGCATCAACATCACACGATTATTTTTAGTTCCTATATAAAAGTAACGCTGATTTTGCGGATGTTGATTGTTGATAATAAAGCTTATATTCCAAGATCTGTCTTTTTTACTATTTAATGCAAATTTTAAAATTAAATTCGTTACAAGTTAAATAGTTTTGCAGTTTTGTTTAGCAGAGACTACGATTTACTGTACGATGTGTATAATAGGTACGAAGAGATTTAGGCTGATATCTTTAGACCGAACTTCGACAAGTCTAAGTGAAAAAATGGAACTCAACGAGGATTTGGAATTTATTTCATTTATTATTGTTTCTTTGACTCAGACTTAGTCGAAGTTCGCTCTATAGATCTCAGCCCAAAATTTACTAACTCCAAAGGGGTTCAAGCAGGTTAGTTAGTTAGCAAGTACAAAAATATTGATCTCAAACTGATGTTTGAAATCAATTACTACAATGCGAGGGCGCTTATTATAATTTACACCCTAGAATGTTCTGTGAATGTTCAAGAACCACGTAAGTCATTTTTATTATCTATACATTATTACGCTGACACGACCTTACCCGCGTATGTTTCAAATACGACTGAATTACTTATGACCTCGTGGTAACAAATTTTGGATCACAAGTTTCGTGCTGTTGTCCCGTCTATGGACTGTTGAATGTCTTTGGTATAATGATATTAGATATTATGATATTAGAATAGATATTATTATGATATTAGAATAGATTACAAACATAGATATTGATATAACTGAGCATCCAAATTACGGCATACTCATTGCAAAAACCGTGGCAAAAACATGGTACTGTTAAATCTAGTGAGGCCTTTAGAAGTCCGTGATTAGGGTTGCAAGGTGTTAGGCTTTAACCGGATATATCTGGGTTTTATGGCCGTGTCTGGACATATATTTACGTTGCATAGCCTATTTTTTAGGATATGCCGATGTACAGTGCAAAGGTGGTAGTTACAGCAACGGTAAGCGTCAAATATAATTCTTATTTTTATAAGGATATAATTTAACAATTAAATATAATTTTATTAGACCTAATTTTAAGATATTTGGACCGGTAACTGGCCTACCTGTTTTTAATAACTTACAACCTCATCTAAATAATTTTCAATATAATTTGTTCGAAAATATGGCTGTTATTATTATTGGATAACTTGTAAAGCCTACTATCCGTGATCATTTTCCTTTTAGTTTATAATTACTGTGTTAATTACTTTTATTAATACTGTGATTTTTTTCATATTCTTAAAGTCATCGGTTTAGCTGGTAACGGGGAGACACATTACTAATAAAAATTAACACTTAAAGCCTAATAATTGGGTACTTGACTTTGTTTGATTTTGTACATATTTTTATATGTACTAGCAAATACAACAAAAAAGAAACTCTTTTGTAAAATCTGCATCGAAATTGGTTGAAAAATGAGACAGTAATTCATATTTTAAATTTTGCAATGAGCAAGAGTGGGGACGTAGCGGGGATATCTTGCTATCCCTTTCTAACGCACGTACCATTATGGCCCTGACGTGATTTTACTGATTACTTCTCTTTTCCACAGTTTGAAGGTTACAACAAATTTCAATTGCTTATAACTTCGTTATTTTTGAGAATATTTCAATAATTCTTTTAGTGCTATATTTTAGATGGCGTCAGTTTCATATAAAATTTGTAAAAAAAATTAGTCAAATACTCAATTCGCAAATCGAAAATGCCTCGAATCGAAAAATAGTTTTCACAAACCCGCAATATTTTAAAACGGCCTATTCAACGATATCGCATATCATGGGATAGTCGAGAAATAAAACCCCAATTCACCTGTAGGCACCCTAATATTTTTATATATTTTATTTTACCATTCTGTTAGCGTGGTTTATATGTACTTCCATTGCAAATTATAGCTCTCTAGTGGCTAAATATTACATTCTCTGAGATAAACCACGGTCAAGTAGACAGACGGAAGGATACGGCGAAACTATAAGGGTTCCTTTTTTTGCCATTTATTTATCCTTGGAACCCTAATGATGTCCGGTTTTAAAAAGCACGTTTAGCTTTTATGATAGCTTTTCTCGGTTTAGTCCGCCTTTTTTATTTTAATGCCTGGCAACCCTACCCAAGATTGATCAAGATCGTTCGACTTGCGTGTCCCTGGCGGATATCATTAGCTATGTAGGTGTATGATGAAACAATCGTAGAAATAATAGTCATTGTAATTTGCGATAAAATTAATTTTCAACCTTCTTCCAAAAAGAGAAGGTTCTCAATTGGTTGTATGTTACGCGATATTCAGTATGGTTATAGATCAGACTGGCAAATGAACAGGTGGGTTCGACACCGTCCCGGAATCGGACCCCGAGATATGAGAACATTTCTCGATACATTTTTGTTAATAAGACATATTTTTTATATTGGGTTTTTCCATATTAGCCCGGAGTCTGGAATTTGTGCCCGATATGGCGATAGGCTCGCCTCTATCACATCTGGGACGGAACTAAGCTTGGCGAAATGTGGATGTACTAGTTCGCTTGTGAATATCTTCCTACCCCTTCGGGGATACAGGATGTTTTTAAGTATTTTTTTTTAAATCTGTGGGCTGCTCTGGGTCCATTTTTATGGCGGCGGGTAAGTAGTAAGAACACTATCATAATGTGTGGAAATATACCAATTTTTTTTTATATGATTCACTAAACTGGGCGATACACATAATTACATGCAAAGATAAATACTAAAGAAGATAGTGCACAATGTGATTGCCCTTCTAGTAGTGAATACTACACATACAATAAAAATTTTGTGCAGTTACATAAGTATTTACTTTATCTATTAAAATCAATATTATAAAAATAATAACAGTACGTACCTCATTTTTTTCACGTTTTTTCAACAACACACTATTTTCGTTTTCAATTACTATTTCTGCCATTTTCATTTTTAGAATTACACAATTAGTAAACAGTAGATAAAAAAAACTTGCTTCTGCTTCGTCAGACGTATGATAAGATGATAACTCTAATATCGCAGATAGACTATAGAGAGTGTACTAGAAATAACAATGCAAATTATAGTGCGCAATTAGTCTTTGCTCTTATCATAATTATCTAACGATAATTTCATTTCACGCATAACTTTTAAAAAGGTTAGTAAATTGTTTTAAAATTAACCCGAGTTTTATGTTACCTTTAACGGCCGGTTTCAATAAATGACCTCAGTTTAGAGTGCAGATAGATCGCGATTATGAACCATTAAAATCAAGTCATTTGACGGAGTCATGTTCAAACTGTGTTCTTATTGGCTAATTTTTGTAATCTATCTGCACATTCGAACTGAGATTGTTTATTGAGACGGGCTGTAAGTTTGTTTCGGCATTCTTCTCAGGGATAGCCATGAAATGCCGATATCATTTTATTTCCATATTGATTAAATAAATTATTTGAAATCAGATTTCCAAAACCTTTGTCGCCTCCTTGGTCTAGTGGCAACATGTACGTGCTGTGGACCGGGAGGTCCTGGGTTCGATTCCCAGGTCGGGAGTGATGTTTTTCTAACACTATTTTCTCGGGACTGGATCTTCTAGATGTGAGTTGACGTCAGGCAGGCAGCCTGTCGTAAAAACTAAGCCAAATCCTTTCTGCAACATGCTTGAAAAAGTGTGTTACCCTGACCCCACATTAATGGGATAGCGGCATGTAGAAAGAAAGATTTCCGAAACCTTTGAAGTCACATACTACATACATACATAATATCACGCCAGTATCCCATAGGGGTAGGCAGAGACTATGGATTTCCACTTCGCCCGATTCTGACACACTACTTTCGCTTCATCTACTTTCATCAATCTCTTCATACATTCGCGTCGGTTAAAGGTACTGAAGTCACATAGTGCTAAAATTACTATCTAAAGAAAGGAGTTAGTACTCACTCATGGATAATGCCATGGGGGAATGGAATTGGGTACTTGAGTAGTTTTTTTTTAATCAATTTTATATGAAATTTACGTCGTCTAAAACATAAAACAGCAAGAATCATTGAAATATTCTCAAAAATAAAAAAGATAATCCTTTGAAGTTTGGTGTAACTATCAAACTGCGGGAAAGAGAAATATCAGTATAATCACGTCACGACATAACGGTACGTGCGTTGAAAAGGTATAGCAAGATATTTCCAATATGCCACTCTAGAATTTAAAATATGATTTAGGTACTGCCTCATTTTTCAACCAATTTCGATGCAGTTTTTACAGAAAGGTTTCAATTTCGTTTTATTTGCTATTACATATAAATATGTGTATAAAGTTTGTAATGTATGTACATATTGGCTTGAAAAATGACATAGCTTAACGGCTCATTTCAATATGTTTGATACCACTGTCTTACAGAAAACCGGCGTTAGTGGCGGCTCATTGTTGCATTTCATTCGATGAGTGGGATCCCGGTGGCCCATTCCCCCTTCTCAATTCCTATTCCTCTCTAAGGTTGGTAGAGGAACCATGATTCTTTTCGTGACAGGGATGTCTATGGGCCTTGGAGATCACTTACATCTCGTTTTCCAGTATTTGCTGTACAAAAACATGGACTCCTATAGAAAAGTGTTAATTTATACCTAACCCTCTCCATTTGTGTGTATTTTTGTTTTTATTGTGATTTTCTATCAACGAAACCCGCTGTGCCAACCTGAATCTAATCCAGGACCTCCCAGTCGCATGCCCCCAGTATATTGTTAATTAATAACTACGATTCATAGGTGTGTTAACTGTAAGGTATGTTGAAAAAATGTAAAGCCATCAGAGCACGTTTATGACTTGTCAATTACTATGCATGGACGTAAAAAAAGATGGACGGAGCACTAGGAACATTGAAAGTGAAGCAGGGTTTTCGGCCCATTCGATCTATCGACACATAATGGCGTGTTTGTGCATAGGACACTTTTGTACAGGCGCGTTTGTGTGCGTTGCTTCTCTGAGGCGTCCGTTTAACTATAGGCAAAATGGTGTCCTTCTTTTTCTTTACGTCCGTATTACTATGATTCTCTCACAGTATTATGATCAGACATAGCGTAGTTTAAGCCAATTGGTTGCGAATGAGACGTCATCACGGTCATTATCGGTCATTGTGAGGGATCTTATAGGAGCCGGGAGGTAAGAAGTGGGTACTATCGGCCGATATAAATAGCGATCACTAGCACATATTGTGAGTAATAATTGTTTTGATGAATGTCAATTCGGATTTCGTTGCAAATGGCATGGATCAAATTTTAATCGAAAATGTTCATACTAGAAGTTGCCTATGTTAATATATAATATTATGTATAATATTATGTATAATATAAACATAGTTAGTAGTAACATTATCAGAAGGTATGTATGCAATTATATGCGAATTTAAATATGACCCTTTTGGTATTTCCATTTATTTCTTTTTAAAGGCTATAGATTTAGTTGCACTCTACTTTGGCTGACTTTTTTTTATCCGGGCACGGCAAAGTGACTACACTACACCTGATGGTAAGCGTAGTGTAGTCCAAAAAAACTAGCGATCACTGACAAACAATGGGAATCATGCCGGTCTATTTATGCTTCTTCACACTCCGATTGCTAAGAATCCTGTTTAGAAAATTCAGGACTAATCATTACAAATTATGTCTTAGTTTTCAATTGAAAAGTCAAACAAGTACTAAAGGCAAAATAACAAGTCAAGTATAGCGAACATAATCGATTTATTTACACTAAAATCTCAATTACCTTTAGTATGTTTCCATAATATTTTATGATAGACTATGTATTACCTACTCGTAATAAAACTATTGTCCGACAAAAACTTCTATGTATTTACTAGACAAGCTGTTTCGAAGTAAAATTGTGGCACATGACGGCGAGTGTTTGACGGTGCACGGCTAAGGAAAAGAGTAGATTTCTATAGTGAGTTGAGGTCGATTAACAGAGACTTAGTGCGCAAATTCTATGTACCGAACAGCCAGTCTAGTAGTATACATAGACGTCTTTGTTGTCCGAACAGGCTGTTCTTTATGTTGTTTGGAATTTTAATTTTGGCATTATCAATTTAGCATTGCATTGCAGACAGAAATTGGTTTCGTTGAAAACAGTAATAAATGCAACAAACTTAAGTTTAAATAAACCTTTATTTCAAATTGTATTGATCAAAACTTGAGATGTGTTGATGTGATACATTTTAACGATGGTGCCTCCAAAAAGTCCAGTACCAACTCCATATCCAAAATGTTAACCAGATGCTGGCACGATTGTAGACAAAATAGATAGATGTTTGTGGACATTTTGTGGCAACTTATCGACCGCATCGAAGCACCTAGGACGCTTCCAAAACATTTGAACCACACGATGCATAGCAACTGCACCAGAGGCCTGTTCCTTCTCTTCAGGGTTTCTGCTGAACGGTCCTGCATTCTATTCCTGATATTTAGGTGCAGTAGAAGCAGCACGCTTTCCTCGGAGCCGCTGGTATCAGCTTCGTGGGATACGTTTGCGTGAATGTACTTTTCTTTGTAAATGGATTCAATGGTTCGGGTATGGCCCGATGTTTCACTTCCATATTAATCCTTGCTATTCGCTCTCCCTTCTCTTCCTCCTTCTTTATCAATATGAAATACGGACGAAACTCATTTGAATACATTTTGATGCAAAAATATGGCTTTTTTGCATATGATATATATCTTTATTGTATTTAAAACATTTTATACAAAAAATCTGTCACCAACATAAATTTACGTCATTATAATTCTCTTTGGTCGCATTTCTTTCACTTGGTTGACAATGGAGATTACTAAGAAGAGTATATATATCATTGGTATTCAAAGACTTACGCCCGAATGGTCAAACGCTTCTCAACTTTAACGGCTTTTTATATGATAAGGCAGCCTTAAACGACATAAGGCGACCTTAAGTGTATGAACATTCGGCGGTTAGAGTAGGTCTAGGTAGACCGCAGACTGCCAGGTTTTCCTTAATTTTCACCTCAAACGTAGAAACATGCACTATTTAAATAGAGCTTTAGGAATAACAGTCAGTAAATTTCCGTGCTTCTGAAGATTCTGTAAATATTGGTGCTTTTATCAAACATAATGTTATTTTACAATAATAATGTATTTACGAATTGATAAAATAAATAATATCCCGCGGTCCACACTGAGTATCTACTATCTCAGGATCTTTCCCACCACTCGACAGCGAGGTAAAGAGTTCTGCAGCACAATAGCACTCATGTTATCTAGTACATTGTCTAGGACAATGAACTAATCGGGCCATTGTAACTAGTTGTTGACAGAAAGATAGATAAAATGATGAAACTGCGTGACACTATAACTAAAAAGTAAAGTCTTACCCAAAGAGTATATTGAATATACTGAGAGTCTTACTCGCGATAGAAAGTAATGTCACTTACATAATTGTAGTCATAGATATAATTAATCTGAGATTGTAGTGAACTTAGTGAAATTATTTTCGAAATATGTTCCACAGGCTAGCGCTTTCTTCCTTCTTTCTGCCTGGCGTTATCCCGGCCTTCTGCCAGGGTCCGCCTTCCTACTTAATCGCTTCCACTTCGCCCGGTCTTGAGCATCCTCTATGGTGAGACCATTGGTTCTCATATCTTCCTCCAGAACGTTCAGCCAGCGCTTTTTGGGCCGTCCACGGGAACGCAACCCTGGCACGATCTGGGCCAGACACATGCGACCGACGTACTCCTGCGGTTTCCTCAAAACGTGGCCGTACCATCTTAAGCGACATTCCTGCATTTTATCTGCCACGTCCCGGACGCCAAGACTACCGCGGATGTGCACCAGCAGCATCTTCATTTCCGCGACGTGGATTTGCCTAACATGTCGCTTAAGGGCAGGCCAAGTCTCACACCCATACAGGAGTACAGGCCGAATGATGGTTTTATATAGAGATATACCTTTAAGTCTCACCGGCATCTTGCGGTCGCAGGTGACACCCGTGACCTGTCGCCATTTAGCCCATGCGGCACCAATGCGTGCCGTAACGTCGTAGGCGATATCACCCGATTCGTGCAGTACAGACCCTAGGTACTTAAACTTGTCAGTTTTCAGTGCAAGCTCGTTCCCTATCCAGATACTATCTGGGTCTGCACACCCGCAGCCCATGTACTCGGTCTTCGCCACATTTAGTTTCAGACCGCCGTTCTCAAGCGTCTACTTCCACAGGTTTACCCTCTGCTCTAGGCGCTGTTTGTCCTCATCTATTAGTGCTATGTCATCGGCATACATAAGTACCCACGGGGGCTGCTCCTGTACTTCCGCCGTTGTGACATCGAGCACTAGGTTGAATAGAAGAGGACTCAGCGCCGAGCCCTGGTGTACCCCCACGGTTATCGGGAAAGAGTTGGTGTCACCAACAGCAGTCCGAACCAGAGACTCGGATCGGAGGTACATGTCCCTGATAATATTAATATATGCTAGCGCATTGGATAAAAATGTTTCTAATATAGTATAGATTATGTAAATGATTGTGTATGTTAAGTCGCGTTTCCAGTACTAAAACATTATACAAAACATCTACGCAAAATATGATTTCGCTACACATTTTTATAATGGTCTATTGTTCTATGAACAGGAGACAGCGAAAATCATTGTTTTGTGTATGTATTTCTGTGGTTTGTTTCGAGTAAAACGTTAGTAAAACCTGCACAGTGCTGTCCGGACTGAGAAAAAATCCAGGCACTTTCAGGACCAATGTATGAATTCATTAATTATCGTAAAATAAACGATAATTTGCAAAATTTACGTATTAATCGCAATACAGTTAATCTACAGGACATAAAAACTAAGATCAAGACATACAAGTTTATTACACAGCACGAAAACATTAAAACATTGAATTTATATTTGCCTGCACCTATCACAAACAGTTGTTGGGGCTGTATGGAAAATATATTTCATTTGTCGCAGTAGGATCTTGTAGTTCTTTTTATCCTTCAGTAACTTACTCTCCTCTATCTGTGCCAGAATGTTCTGTATTTTTGGTGATATCGTCGTCGATGTCAGCGTCATAGATTTTTGTTCAGGATCAATTCTCTGTACAGGCATCTTACGTTCCTGGCAGATACAAAGGCTCAGTTATTGGCGAACTTGGCATCTTTACTTATCTTTGTTTTAATATTTTTGGTTGTATTATGTCTTGTTAATAGGGCGACGTGCTGTTTGACATTCGGTACATATATCTCCTTCGGGGTAAATGAACTTTCATAATTTTTCCCAAATCATCGTGGGGCCCGTGGGCAGCGCACACCACGCACTGTAAAAAACATCCTAGTGGGACATCACTGAACCAAATAGTACTCGTATAAGAACGAATAAATGAATTATCAGGGATTTTATCAGTCACGCACCTACAATATTTATAAACAAAGATTATGAATCACTAAGGAATAAATTAAGAGGAAAGACTATACGACTATACGAAATATATGTGGAATAGATATTCTCCATATAAATAAGTTATTTAATAAGTACAGCATTTCGCGAAAATCAATTATTATACATCAATAAAATCGATCTAACTTGAAAGTAGAAGAAGAAGTGGGATCCTGTCTAGTGGCCGAATAACACCAGACACTAAGAAAGATAGAAATTAATAATAAAAATCAAACCTATTAATGCACTAACTAAAGCTAGAAATAGTTAAAACTCAATGCATATAGGAGGATAAATAGGAAGCACTACTAGTTTTCAAAGATGATTAAAGAATGAGATTAATGTACCAACGTAGACAATATCAACCAATATGATTCAATACGATAATATATTAACTAATAAATACAAATTATAATTGTCCCATAGCATTGTTATATGCTTCAATACACCGCTCTGTTATACGATGTTATTATGTTCCATTTAGTTTTATATATTATATCCTTAAGGTTGATATGGAAATCGTCTAAAGCTTTCAATACTGTATCTTGGACTGGTTGTACCGTTTTTATTTTTCGATGGACAGGGTAAACTGGTTTTCGGCACGGTTTCTGAACAATAAGGTAAAGCAGATGTCATTTACCTACTTGTATAATATAAACATATCAAGTTATACGTATAACTTACAGCATTGGTGAAACATGTAATAAAGAGAATAAATGTAGATATAAATAACACACAACCGAAGGCTCTCATGTTGGCAAACTTCAATATAACGTAATAAAATCTTTATAAAGTAAAATACATTGGCTGTAAAATGAGGAAACGAAATATTGTGTTTATCAACAACGAAACGAATATTGTAATAAATACTTATGGCTAAATTGTGAATTGTGTATGAAAGTTATACAACGATTGTGAAATTTAAAATAAAATATTGTTTGCTTCTTATTTGGGTTTCGAAAACTTTTTGGATGAACAGTCAATGTTATTTTAGCTACACAAAAAATATACCTAAATGTTTATTTTTGTGATTTTCTCTCTTGTACAGTGTCTCTAATACTTGAGTAGTTTACTTTCATCTTCATCTTGAAGTTATACCCGACTATTTCCGAAGGGCTCAGTAGAAAATCACCAGCTGCAGCGTAAAAATATTCCATTAACATTAAGACACCTTATTTTATGCTATTTTACATTGTAAAATAATTCTACAACAACATTATTTGGGTGTCTGTACCTATTTTAGATTGGAGTATCAATTACATTAATTTGGGTATAACTATTTGGTGTGGAGTTCTATAAAGTAAAGGGCATTATTGAGTGTTCCGTCTCCTTAATAGTCACGGGCGGCTCGCCCTCCGGTGGCCCATACGCTTATGTATCATATATATGTGCCGCCTCCAACGGGTTAAAATCTCAGGAACAGGTATAAAAGCATATTTACAATAAGGTTCTGTTATGTGCTGGAGGTGTGAAGCTTCACATATACGTATATTTATATACGTATATTTCAAAGAAACTTTTCCGCTACACAGCTGTGTAGCGGAAAAGTTTCTTTGAAATATACGAACACTGATAGAAAGGGGAACAATCTAAACTAATAATGTAAAGAAAACAGATTCGGTAGTTGTTTGCAATATATAGGCTCGTCGTCCTAGACGTCCAACGCTGCGCTTGCCGGTAAGTGGTCTCCACTCGAGAACTTTTCTGCCCCATCGGCTATAGGTTCTACGAGCTATGTGCCTTGCCCACTGCCACTTCAGCTTGCTAATTCGCTGGGCTATATCAGTTACTTTTGTTCTTTTACGGATTTCCTCATTTCTGATTTGATCGCGTAGTAACATACTGCTTTTTGTCTCGGGAAACTTACAGTTTCCATGGGGTAGATGTGTTTATAAACCATGCGAATTCGCGAGCAATACTAGTTTGAAATAATTGCATGTTTGCGACAAGTTAACTGCGCATGTCATGCAGCATAATAATAGTTATATAATACCACATAATTCATATGTATTTCAAGTGAACTGTACAGGTGGCATTGTTCCATTTAATTGGCATACTATTACTAATTATAAACAGTTTCTAAGCCCACGACAAAAACAGGTATGATTTGCAGATGCAATTTCTTTCCAAACTTCTTCTTTATTTAAAAAATATGGCCTCCATCAAAGGTTGATGATTTTGGCAACGACAGTGTTTAATAAATCTATTATTCAAAAAAATAGGTAGTCAGACATCTTGAAAAACCCCGATTCAAAAGGCTTTCCAAACTTAATTATATTGGTTTATATGATTTTCGAAAATGACGTAAATAGTCATTAGCTTGCAGTAAGATTCGTTTGTAGTGTCGTGGGTATCAGCCATTATGCACTAAGTAATATTATTGAGGTCACTAGACCCAGACCCAAAACAGCTCAAACATCTATCTCGATGCGATGATCGAACTTTCCCCGTCTCTCGCTTCACCACCGACTGAGTGACCGGTCATCTATGTCTTTATACTAAATTAATTCCTGTTATAAAAAACTTTGTGAGTTTGTAGGAAGTAATCTTTTGAATTACTCAACCGATTTTGAAAATATTTTTATCGGGATTTAGAATAATGCAGCTTACGTTATTCCTGACTGACTTTTTCACAAAAAACCGATATAATGTGGCAGCTCCTGTCGCGTTTAGTTCGGTGAGTGAGATTTCCGGTGGTCTGGCCCAATTCCCTACTTTCTAATAATCCCCATTTCCATCATTTTGGCTTGGCTACGCACTCATGATTCTTTTTGTCTCTTAGGTGTCTATTGGCGGTGGAGATCACTTACCATCAGGTGCCCCAAGATTAATCATTGCAGCATATAAGTTGACACCCAGAATCTTAAGCCACATAAAGTTTGAAACATCTAAAAATGTCTTCAGCTTCGTAGCGCTTAACTACTTTCACAAACTTTTTTTCTGCAAACGATAATCCAACCAGCACAATTATTTAAATTAAAATGTTTTATGCGGCAAAACAAACATAATAATTTATTCAAATAAATAATTATCAAATCAATTGCACATGTGTATATATACTTAAAGGAGCTAGTATTTTATTTCAGTTAAATTAAGTGAAGTATTAGATCAAATGCATTCTTAGGAAGCCTATTTTTCAGTAAAAATGTTGGCTTTCATCGACGGAAGTGATTTGAAGTAATATCTAAGAAATAGTATTGAATTAGGATTAATTTAATTAAATAAGATCAAATACCCAAACGAATGTGCTGGAAAAATATAAAATTGCAAATTGAATTAAAAAAAAGAATAAGGAGTTTTCTAACATAATCTCGTAACCCCGAGATGCACGGCAGCACGGGTGCTTGGCCTGGTGTTGCCGTTGAAGTCAAACGTGTCCTTTGGTAACAGGGCTTACGAGTCCCCTCACAATGGAGACGAGTACTCGCAAGGCGGCACCGCGCAGGGGCAGTTCCGGGTAAAGCCTGGGCGCTTCTCGCCTAGGGAAAACCCGGGGCCGCATCGTCCCAATCCCCCGAAGAGGGCCGCCGCAGAATTTCTAGTCCGTATTGCTGGTGTAGTAATGTTGAGTCATAAGACCGGCAAATCCGTTATAACCGTCAGATCTCCCAGGCGTAACGGTAGCGATAGAACGCTTTTTTCCCGCGAAAAAAGGAAAAGCGTTAATCTTGTAACACTATATTAGCTACATTCGATACTAGCACGCTTTATTATTTTAATAGTAACTCTGCAGTTTATATCTCTCATATGATGTACAGGCTGCACTCTAGAATAAAAATATGTCTAATTTTGTTTCAGAAAAGTTACAAGACCTCAAGATGTACCGTACATAAAAATGTTAAGATTTGCCTTAAACATCTTAAGTGCTTGGCCTGTTAGGAAGATCGACGGCAAGAGCGACAAAATCGCTGTATTCAACAGACGTTATCTGGTCGTTCTTACTACTATTCTTGTGTTAGGTCAAACGAAGTACCTTAGCGTCAGTATTGGAAGGTACACAATGATGTACCTAGGACATTCCTGCATCACTGTCATCCTGTCGGTTATGGCCACTGTATGTACCTAATTAAGTAATTAATATATAATTTCTTTTATATTTCATGCGTCAACTTACCTAATATTTATGTTACAGTTTAGGTACATAATGGCCAATTTTGAAAATTACCATGTAACAGTATCCGATTTTGTTCTAAAATTACATCTCTTCAACCATAAACACAAATCCGACATTTTCATGGAGGTACGTATTGATCATCATCAATTGATGCTCCAGATTACGATATATCTTTATTATTTTTTATCTTCGATAAATGCATAGCAACAGATAAGTACCTACTTCTGCAGATTGTAACCTCTCAGTGTATTCCAAAATGCTAAGAATTGTATGCTATGTACATTTTTTATGTGCATCGTTGTTTGCAAGATTATCTCGACCCAAAAACATATCTGAACAGGTGGTAGTTCATACTACCTACATATACATATAATTATCCTCGGCAATAACTAGTGCGATAATTACATACATATGTATATACCTTTGGTATATACATTCTAGTAATCTAATCGTAGAGTAAAATCTGATATGTACATAATTGCGTCTATCTGTTGGTAAAAGTTATTATATTTTTACAAAAACTTTTGCATTTACAATGGTTCAATGGATTACGAAGATTATGACATTATGATTTTTGATAGATCAGATTTGAAAACAGACAAAACGATGAACCCTTAGATTAAAAACGAAATTCTTGGATGAACCCCATTGTATGTGGTGCCATTATACCTAAGATCGTAAATATTTATTTATCTTTTTTTCAGTTTCATCTACTAGTTCATAAAATATGTCACCTATATGCACTGTACCTTATATTTATGATGGTGGTGGGCCCTAACCTGTTCAATTTAGCGCCACTTTATGCCAACATCGTATCGGGAGCATTCGACAAATCAACGAACATAACTTTTGAACCTTCTGTCCATTATCTGCTTCCTTTCGATCAATCCACTGATTTAAAAGGTTACCTCGTGGTTTTAATCTTCAACTGGTATTCAACTAGTTTGTGTTCAGTGTCCATTTGTAGCGTCGACCTACTTATTTGCCTAATGGTGTTCCATGTTTGGGGGCATTTGAAAATTCTCACAAAAACACTTGATAATTTCCCAAGACCGGGATTCATGTCTACACACGCCAATGGAAGTAAAACACCTGAACCGTTATTATTTTCTGATGAAGAAATGAAAGTGGTTCATGATATGCTCAAAGAAAATATTATACATCATCAAATGATTTTGAAGTAAGTTTGAAGGAAGTTTAAGTTTACATATATTCTTATTTACTGTGCCTACTAATTACTAAAGCTAATAAGAAGATAAAATAAGGACCTGGCATAACAATGAAAAATACGTGTTTACTTTGAAGCCGGTTCCGCCATTTTAGAGGTATAATAGTTTCGCGATATATTTACATGTAAGTTGTCACCGTGTCATAAGAATTAAATAATGTATAAATACTTGATTGATTGATTTTATTATAAATACGGTGTTTATTTACAATAATACTAATTTTGGAATATGAAGAACATGCCGAACTGCTATATTAATGGGATCTTTCTTTCGCAAAGTCGCCATTTTGGTTTCGTTCCATACATTAGAAATGCTTAATTTTTTCGTAGTTATGCTCCTGTATCTTCTTTTGTCTAAGGATTTAATTTTTGTCTTATCCAGAAAGGTGAAAAACAAAATTGTATAACAATAAAAAAACTTCTTTTACCAGCTTTACATCGAGTATGTCAGACTCTTTTGGATTGACATTGTTTATTTATTACTGTTTTCATCAAATCGCCGGTTGTATTTTGTGGTTGGAATTTTTACAACTGGTAATATTTTTTATTTTTATCTTCTATAGTTTCAACTATTAATATTTACGTACTAATCCTCTATATTATTTCTTAGAGTCTAGACTCAGTAGCACGCTACGGACCGCTTACAATCGTATTGTGTCAACAATTAATACAGATGTCAGTCATATTTGAACTCATTGGAACAATGGTAAATATCCAAACTAAGTAGAAGGATATGCCATCATCAACATCATCATCAGCCATAGGACGTCCACTGCCGGACATAGGCCTCCCTCAAAGATTTCTAGACCGACTGTGCCATATGCTCGAATATGCCATATTTAATATTAATTTCATAGTTAATTCTTTTAATATGTATAATCTTGTCAGTTCAACGCATAATTGTAAGTCACTCTACTCGTATTTAGTCATAGCTTTCTCTTTTTACGACATGGCAATGACCGCTTTTTTTATCTGACTTATATACATAACTAATTCTAGATCTACCTCTTCTTCTCTTTCCTTCTGTAGTGTTTAGTATCATATCATGTCATGTAATGTGACCTATCATTTTCTGCTCTATTTTTTATTATTTCCATTAGTCTTTGTCTTTCTTCACTCTCTGTAGATAAATGAATACTCAAAGGAAATTTTGGAGTCTGTGTAATTCAAAGATATAGTCATTCAATTTCTCGAGTACAAATATTTTAGATATGTCTTGATTGATATAAATAGATGACGTATCTGGGATTCAGTTGAACAGAACGTTATGATTTTAAAATCAGACCTTATTAACTAACTTCAAAAGGAGGAAATTCTCAATTTGTAATTTATTTATGTATTTCACTTTATATCTCTGGCAAATGAGGACCTGTTCTAAGGGGTGGTTTCATATTTTGGTCGAAATCTAATTTTGATGTCGCTTTATAAACTTATGATTATTATTTAATGTTCTTTTAGAATGAAAAGCTATCGGAATCCGTTTATACTTTGCCGTGGGAGTGCATGAATCACGGGAACAGAAAAATAGTATTAACTTTCCTCAGAATATCCCAACAGTCGTCGAATTTTAAGGCAATGAATATGATTACTGTTGGAGTACAGACTATGGCAAGCGTAAGTTTTAAAACCTAGCAAGTCAATTTGAATAAGTCGCGAAATAACAATTATTTAATTATTTGGATAAAAAATTTGGACTACTTAAAGCATAGGTAACCGTGTAGGTATCATAAAGGGCTAGGCCGTCATTTAGGTTTTTTTATAGCGAGACTGGTAAACGAGCAGATGGGTCACTTGATAGTAAGAAATCTCCACCGCCCGTAGACTCTCAACCCATAGATACAAAGAGAATCATGGGTGCATTGCCAATCTAAAAGAAAGGGAACAGAGATTTGGAAAGGGACGGTGGGAATTGGGCCCCGGAAATCTCACCGATATGCAACAGCAAACTGCTACTTTACGTCGGTTTTCTGTGAGACAGTGGCACCGAACCGGTAGAGCCGGCCAATTCAAGCTGAAAGCATTACTGTCTACACTCTACAGCAGTCTTTCCCAAAGTAGATGATAACACCCCCTTGTGGGCGCTATATGCCTAAAGGGGGGCGGTAAGAGACCGAGAAAAAAAGGGAATTTATTTAATTTGAAGTTATAGTGGTATTTAAAGGAAATATAAAAAGTACCCTTAACCGACGCGAATGTATGAAGAGATTGTTGAAAGTAGATGAAGCGAAAGTAGTGTGTCAGAATCGGGCGAAGTGGAAATCCATAGTCTCTGCCTACCCCTATGGGATACAGGCGTGATATTATGTATGTATGTATGTATGTAAGTAGGGGAAAAAATGTTATTTTTTTTTAAATTGGGCAGTAGATAAAATGAGTTTGGGAATCTCTGCTCTACAACGTGGCTCTACCACCCAAAATACGATTATTTATTTGTATGAACACCGTCACTCATTTCAATTTGCGGTGATGACCACCACAAAACGGTATTTGTCTAATCAACATTAGGAAATAACGAAACTACACATTTAAATAATAATTTCTTATGTTTACGCGAATGTTATTCATTGGAATAAAACTATTTTTACAGATTCTTACACGAAACGTCGGGCATAAAAATTAAAACCAAATCTGATTTCTAAAGTTTACGTGAATATTAAACATTGAAATAAAACTATTCTTACGGATTCTATCACGATTAGGTTTTAATTATTATTCCCGACGTTTCGAAGGCTTTGCAGTCTCTTTGTTGCAGTCTTCGTTGTCACGGGTCAGACTGAGGTGTCATTTGTTCAAAAAAGGTTAGTGTTACAATATCTACCATCATTAAAAAATTATACAAAATCAAAAAAGGTTAATTATTTGTGTTCCGATCTATGCAGTACGAGCTCACGGTGTCTTGAGTTCTGGCAGCTGGTCTTTTGGGTTCCGATTTAATAAGATGTATAATTGTATCCCAGGTTTGTGCAAGCTTCCAACCATCTTCTCTATTGAAATTAGGATGATTTTTAATTTCAATAGCCTCGCGTATCATCCTAGGAAGGAAAGAAAGAACAACTAGGATTTTTTAATGATGGTAGATATTGTAACACTAACCTTTTTTGGACAAATGACACCTCAGTCTGACCCGTGACAACGAAGACTGCAAAGCCTTCGAAACGTCGGAAAAAATAATTAAAACCTAATCGTGATAGAATCCGTAAGAATAGTTTTATTTCAATAAAACCAAATCGTTATTGAATCCGTTAAAATAGTTTTATTCCAATACACATTTAAACTTACTGCCTGTATGTTGTATTTAAACGACTGCCTCGGTATTGTAGTGGTATTGCCTGTGTTCAAAACTAACTTGGGCTCAATCTCCGGGTCGGGTAAAGTGATATTTTTCAGCCCAAGTCTGGAATTTGTGTCCTATAAGGCGATAGGCTCGCCCCCTATCATATTTCGGACGGAAATAAATTCGGCGAGATCTGGGCATTCTAGTTTGCTATTTCGTCTCTGCCTGCCCTTCGGATATGTGGGCGTCACGCCTAAAACTCTTTTTGTTAACTTTAGCCGAGGGATATGACTAGGTACATTGCAGCAGATTATTTTTTCCTTTTACAGATACTGAAAACTACGGTGTCCTACTTTTTGATGCTGAAGACAATGGCGAATACCTAGTAGACTAGTAACTCGTATTATTTACTCGTATTATGCTTAGTATTTTATACACTTCGCACATTTAGACGAAAATATTTTCAGCACTACACAGTACCTACATACGGGACTTAAACTTCATGTACTTTTAGGAAATATTATGCATATCTAATAAATTCAATTATGCAGAAACCTTTGTCTTATTTCTGTACATGTTTAAAAGTGTTATCACCAACTGTGAACAAAACTTTAAGCTACCTTATTTACTAATTGTACTAAAAAAAATATCTGCATAACCTTTATAAATAAAATAATTGAATGTTCTAATATGCAGCTCATACAACACCAGCTATACCTACTTAATTTAAGTAGTCAGATGTCACAGCCTGCCATATTTTAATAGCTACCTGTCTTCGAATAACTACTGTATAGGAAGAATATAAAAGCACTAATTTTATGAAATTGCTTAATATATTCAAAGTGAGAGAGTATAATAACACAGGTTAGTTATAACTCGTTGCAATTTAAAAAGAAATATCAGAAAAATAATATTTTTTGAAAATGTGGTTATTGCCCGAAACCACGACGTAAGTTTTGACCAATTTTATCTATTTTGTAAACTGACATTGTTATAAAATAATTAGAATACACGCTGATGGAATTTGTTACGTACATATTTTATACGCAAAAAGTAGCTTCCTTGGTCTGGTAGCAACATGTAATGCGTATGCTGAGCTAGTGTATGCTGAGAATGTCGTAGGTTCAATTCCTAGGACGAGCAAAGAAAATGTTCTAATTTAATTTTCCCGGGACTGGATCCCTCTAAAGGGCGTCAGACAGAGGTAAAAACCAAGCCGAATCCTTTATGCAACACGCTTGAAAAATGTGTCGCTCCGACCCCACATTAAGGTCGGACAAGGGCAGGTAGAAAGAAACATTTTATACGCAAAAAATAAAACAATAAGAAACTATTGTCGAAACAGCCCAAAGTCTAATAATGAGAACACATTAATCTAAGGAGAACACTTTATATTTATTGCTATGGCCAAAAGCTGGATCATTTAGTTATTCCCTCTTACACCTTCCCTTCAAGGAAAAGTGGCATCAGTCATCGCCATCATGGGTTTGCGAAAAAATATCGGTCACAGTGTAAAATATGTTCGCATAACTAATTATTCTAAAAGTTTATGATCAACGGCGATCGCTTACCGTTGGTGGTGTCTCAAATAGTTTATTAGTCGGACTTCTATAATATACGGAACAATCTTCTACTAAAGCAAGTTTGTCAATCAGCAACTAAGGGAGCAATGTGTATACCCTTTTATACCACTGGGCAAATCGATCTACCTCGGTGCTACTGCCTCGGTGGCGTGGTTGTGTTTCGGTACGACTACCGTCCTGAGGTCTCGGGTTCGATCCCGGGTCGGGCAAAGTGATATTGGATTTTTCCATATCAGCCCGGAGTCTGGAATTTGTGCCCGATATGGCGATAGGCTCGCCCCCTATCACATCTGGGACGTAACTAAGCTCGGCAAAATGTGGGTGTATTAGTTGAGCTCATCCGAGGTCAGACAGATACGACAGATGGACATGACGAAACTATAAGGGTTCCATTTGCCATTTGGCTTCGGAACCCTAAGATTTGTATTTTTTAAGGCATCCCAAAAATAAGTTACATCCTCTGTAGCTATTAGGTAGAACAGAATATTAACATTACTTTTTTTTACAGGAGTATAACAAATCCCATGGATCTTACATACATGAAAATGTTGAGGTTCAATCTTGAATGCTTAAGCGCATGGGACCACAGATATATTGAGGGGATTAACTCGAAACTGACTCCAATAAAAAAAATCTACATCACTGCCATAGAATATTTTTGCCTCGTAACTGGGACAAAATATTTGATCAATAACATTGGAAAGCTTTCATTTTTCGAACTGGGACACACGTATATAACCGAGTTCATGAATATTGTTGCATGTGTATGTATTTTACATGAGATGGATGATGTGTGCCTTACCTGCTTAAGGTGCCTATTTATTGTTACTTATCTCATTTCAGACAAGATTAACTTTAATATTTCGGGAATCATACCACAATATAATCAATAGGTTTATAAAGGACATTCATGTTTTAAATCATAAAGATAAGTCCGATCATGCTATGAAGGTATGCGTGGATATATATTTGAGATGTATTCAGTAATGCCATTAGTAATAACTGTAAAATCAACTTATTTCAGGTGCATCTAACGGTCCACAAGTTGTCTCACTACTTCACTGTGTATATCAACGCCATAGCGATTATAGGCCTTTGTCTGTTTAATGGAACTCCTTTGTACAATAATTTTAGTTCTGGTGCATACAAGACGCCGCGTCCTCAGAATGTCACTTTTCAACACGCCGTGTACTACGCGTTACCCTTCGACTACACCACAGACCTACGAGGATACATAGCACTTTTTATTTATAACCTACACATATCGTTTATTTGCACCAGTTGCTTTTTGGCTTTTGATCTGCTGATTTCACTGATAATATTCCACGTTTGGGGCCATTTAAATATTTTAATCAAGAATCTGGAACATTTTCCACGCCCTAAAAGTTTTGACGGCGATGAACAATATAGATTTTCAGATGAAGAGATGAAGAATATTTCCAACATATTACGGGAAAGTATCATTCATCATAATTTAATTATAGAGTGAGTGAAATATTTCTTACAATACGCCCAGAATGCACTTAGATATGCCACGTAGTACCTAGAACTATAAGGCTGAGATCTATAGAGCGATCTTCGACTAAGTCTAAGACAAAGTCACGAACTCAATGAGGATTTTTACTAAATCCGAGTCATTTGACAAGAAAATATTTGCTTAGTCTGTCTGTCAGTTTGTTTTTGTTGTAAAAAAATGACCCGGACTAAGTCAAAGTTCGATTTAACAATTACAAATCCCCCTGAGTTCGTGACTTTGACCTAAACTTACTGGAAGTTCGCTCTATAGATTTCAGCCTAAAAGTGAACGGTAGAAGACCGCTGTAGCCAGTTTTGTCTTTACCACAAATGGGCTAGCTAAGCCAGTCTGGCTCTACTGTTTTAATACCACTTTTTTTTTTTCAGCCGTTACTGTCCCACTGCTGGGCAAAGGCCTCCCCCCATTTCTTCCACTTCTCCCTATCCAGTGCAAAATTGGTCCAGTCTGGACGGAACGTGTATAATACCACTGTCCCACAGAAAATTAATGTTATTGTGACATCTCGATAATGCGTTTCGTTCAGTGAGTGAGATTCCTGGAAAAATACCCTTGTCACACGGACGTAAATAAAAAGGACACTTTCTCGCCTATAGTTAAACGGAAGCCACAGAGAAGCCACGCACACAAACGCGCTTGTACAGAAGTGCCCTACGCGCACACACGCCAGTACGTGTCGATAAATCGAATAGGCCGAAAACCCTTCACTTTCAATGTTCTTAGCGCTCCGTCCATCTCTTTTTTAATGTCCGTACTTTGTCAATCTCTATTCCCTGCCTTTAAGGTTCGCAATGTACTCATGATCTATTCTATGAAAAGTGGAGATCACTTCGTCTAGCAGTAAAAATGATTGGTATCAAGTTTTTGAAGGTCATAAATCATAGTTCTACAATAAAAACTGAAAACCGACTTCAAAAACAAACACTTAAATTAAAAAATAACAACAATTTATTACTCTCTTTGGAGTTGGTGCTGAGGCCGAAGCAGATTAAATGAAAAGGCACCCACTCCAAAGGGAGTAAGAAATTGTTGTTGTTCTTTACTTTTAAGTGTTCGTTTTTGAGGTCGGTTTTCAGTTTTTGATAAACTTTAATTATTATTTATCTATTTTAGTGTAATATTGAAAGAATTATCCACCAACTCCTAATAGTTAAGGAGTTATATTTTATATCATCAGCTCAGCAACATCAGATGATGAGTACCAGATGAAAATACCTGAATAGTTGTAGGAAATATATAAAACACACTATGGGTCCCTATAAAATTTGAGGGTTGCCCTCGATTTTTCTAGGATCCCATCATCAGATCCTGACTTGGTGCCAATGGGACCACATGGGAGGTATACTCTTTTAAACAAAAAAATAATTTCTCGAATCGGCTCAGGCCCAGAGTAGTCGGGAAACATACAAAAAAAAAGATTCCGACGAATGTTAACCTCCTCCTTTTTTTGAAGCCGGTTAAAAATAAAAATATAGGAAAGATTTGTTCAAAATGATTATGTGTATTCTGGGTGTAATGCATGAATGTTTTGATAAGAATTTTGTGTATAACCGTTTTATGTTATTTACAACAGTTCTATAGAAGCGATATCGGGTACTTTCGGTTGGGTGGTGTTAATATACTACGCATTCCATCAAATCTGTGGATGTTTCCTCCTACTTCAGTGCTCCCAAATGGTAAGTGTTTCATATTTCAATTAATTTAGCAGGTGGAAGACACTGTATGCTTCCGACGAGTAGCGTCAATTTCAGGCCATGTGGATATCAGTCAGGCAAAATGTGAAAGTTGCGATGGTCGTTAATCACAAGTATAAGTTTAAAAACTTAACGGACCGACTTCAAAACCTATCGTAACCAAATTTATATGGACCATCCTTGAAATAAGCTCTATCGAACATAAAAAGAATTTTGAAAATCGGTCCACATTTGGCCGAGATATCGCGTAACATACATAAAAAAACATAGATGAATTGAGGACCTTCTCCTTTTTGGAAGTCGGTCGAAAACTTAAAACTGATTTCTAAATTCATGGGAACACACTTGGAACTCTTGAAAATTGATCCACATTCGCCGGAAATATTGAATAACATCCATAGATAAAAAATACAGACGAATTGAGAACTTCTTGCTTTTAAAGTCAATTAAAACATGCAACGACTACCTCCGTGGCGTGGTGGTATTTCGGTACGACTACGGTTCTGAGGTCTCGGGTTCGATCCCCGGGTCGGGCAAAGTGTTATTGGATTTTTCCATATCAGCCCGGAGTCTGGAATTTGTGCCCGATATGGCGATAGGCTCGCCCCCTATCACATCTGGGACGGAACTAAGTTCGGCGAAATGTGGGTGTACTAGTTGGCTAGTGCGCCTCTGCCTACCCCTTCGGGGATACAGGCGTGAGCTTATGTTATGTTATGTTAAAACATGCAAGTCTCGGAAGGTTTCTCATTATGGCGAAGTCAATTATTGAAGGCGGGTCGAAAAAACCTAATGAACACTGCACACTAAATTAATATTTTTGTTTAGGATCCAAGGGCGCTGTCACGCTATGGACCACTAACTATAATTCTGTTTCAACAATTGATACAGATATCGGTGGTGTTCGAATTTCTAGCGTCATTGGTAAATAAAATCTTTTTCTACTTGCCCTTAGGCTACTCCACTGTGGTGAAGTGTGGTGCCATTCGGGTGTTGGTCATACAAATATGCTACGTAGTCGCTAGCGAGAAATATTAAAAAGCTCATAGTCGAGCTACTGATCGGTGAAGTCCGAAAATGGAGGAGGATCTTCATGCACACTTTTTTTCTTTCTACCTGCCCTTTATCCCACTGTAATGTGGGGTCGGCGCAACATACTTTTTCAAGCATATTGCAAAGAGGATTAGGCTTAGTTTTTACGACCGGCCGCCTACCTGACGTCAACCCCCTATGAGGGATCCAGTCCCGGGCAAATTAAATTAGAAAATTTACTTCGCCTGACCTGGGAATCGAACCCAGGACCTCCCGATCTACAGCCCATACATCTTCATGCACAAACTATTAACCATTAAATATTTATATTTATGCGCAGCGGGCGAGTAGCTGTGATGCGAGACCGCGGATTCAATTCTCGCACCGAGACATGTTTGTGTAACCCTCAGATATTTATATGGGGTGTGGATGTTGTGAGACCGAAGTATCTTGTAGTTTGTAGTATATTGAAAGTATCTTGTGGGGTCATGACTGTGTGTGACTGTCGAGTGTATTTGTTTATATTTATTTTTAGTATGATAAGTTATCCACAGCGATATACAATATCCCCTGGGAATTCATGGACGTTTCGAATAGAAAGCTGGTGCTAACCTTCTTAAGACAGGCACAAAAGCCAATAAACTTAAAGGCGGGCAGTATGGTATCTGTGGGTGTTCAAACAATGGCTGCGGTATGTATACAAACTAAGGTTCTATTGAGAAAACGCCGAAAATCGCAGTACGGTCGAGAACTGCAAATTCATAATAAAAATAAGGGCATAACGACGTCATATTCTATGGACTGAGACTGAAAACACAAATAATGCGCAATTTACATTCATGCCTATGGACCACTTATTTCCGTATTTTAGGAAGCTTTATAAGGGCTTCCCGGGTGAAATGGTTACGTTTACGTTTTAAATAATCCCCACGAAATAAACTTAAGGTGGTATGTACATATTTTATCACATATTCTTGTCCAATCACAAAGGAATTATATGATCAATCAATTTCATCATAAAATAGCAGTGGCGTTACTATCCTGAGGCCCCTGGCAAATTCATCCGATACGGCCTTTTTTACCGTGGGGGGCCCAGGAGGCGCGTTGGGTCAAGGCGTTTTCCATCTGGTGCCACCATCCGCCGGCGCGCAAGGCTCCACTTTGGTCGGAGGCCCGTGGCATTTTGACACGTATGCCACCCTATAGTTATGCCATTGCAAAATAGCAATATAGAGGTAGTAGAAAACAAGATTATTGATAGGAGTCGAGGGATAAGTATGACATGACTGTTCGCACTTCAGGATCATGTAGACACCTACGAGGTTGGGGTTTATAATAAAACAATAAGCTACATTAATACATTTCTTTGTTTACAGATACTGAAAACTTCAGTTTCTTATTTCGTGATGCTACAAACAATAGCAGTGGACGAATAAAAGCTTCTGAACTGCTCCTCTATTCTGCGAATATCAGATTTCTATCACAAACTACATAGCAAAGTCTCATTTACGAGAACTTAGGTATACACTTTACACTTCTGACGCAAGGACACATACATTCGTCTCGTCTATCAATATGTGATTTCTGGACAGTTGTGAGCAGCGGCGTTAGATGTGTCCTACATTTATTTAGAGATATTAACGTAAAACTAGCACGGTTCGAAAAAAGTTCGAATCTATCTAGAATAGCAATGTCGCATTAATGTAAAAATGCACTAGAAAAGAAAAAGCGCCTATTTAATAAAGTCGATTATCTACTTCAACATGTTTAATTATTGTAATTCGTCGATATGGAAAGGTACGCAGGTGGTGTACATGCGGAATCTATTCATTGTATTGTTAGGCGGAGTTAGACAAGTCGATAGACATTCGGCTCTTGATTCAAAATTGTTTTGGTTACCGCCACATCCTGAATAAAGTCGACGCTTACAGGTCCTGTAATTCAAAGAAGTTCTCAGAACGGTCCACTAGCTCCGGCCTCAATAATGGATACATATTACAGTGTCATTCTGTGCCATGACTTGTGAATTCCTAATGCAACATATCTTTATGAATATTAGTCATAGCCAGGCGTGTAAATAATTTCTTAGATCTTAGCGATAGACTCACAAAAACGCCTTCCAAAACTCACTTAGCAAATTTGTCCCAACCCCAACGGTTGTAGTGGCCAAAACATGTTCCATAGTCAAATGCAAGTGAACAGTAAAATGGTATCTCAGCTAGAACAAAAATATATATTAACAAATATTCTACAGGCACTAGACTTATAATAAGCACAGTAACTAGACCAGCCATTCCTTTAAGCCTAAAACAATAGCTGTGATGCTGGGCTTGATTTGATAAAATAATAGTTAAACAATGAAAACTGAATAAAGTTAAATTTAATTAAGGGCCCTGAGGCAGTCCCGGGTGTACCCATAATAAGACGAAGAAGATGAAAATGCTGGTGACTATCGGTAATTCTGGCTTCATCGTCACAGTCATTTTTTCGGTTAGGAGTCCAGATGCCTGTTTTCCCCTGCTTGATGACGTCCATGACTATTACAACAGTATAATCTTGTACTTACCTGGAGGTGCTGTTGTATTCAAATGACAATAATCAAGACAATTCTTTTGGGTCTCGAATCTGTTACCATTTCCTTGACAACCTCCCCAAAAGAATCTATAGCATTTGCGCTGCTTCACGTCGAAATACCACTGTATTATATCGGCACGGCAAGGGCCTGTGTCAGGCCTAAGGAAACATGTCTTGTGACGGGCTATCATTCAATATAAACAAATATTATACAATCTATGGAAAGAATATATTTTTTTATATCTACAATATTTCTATCTGCCCTTATCCCACCTTAATGTGGGGTCGGCGCAACGCACTTTTTGAAGCATGTTGCAGAAAGGATTTGGCGTAGGTTTTATGATCTGACGTCAACTCCCGCTGGGGGATCCAGTCTCGGACAAATTAAATTAGAATATTAACTTTGCCCGACTTGGGAATCGAATCCAGGACCTCCCAATCCACAGCCCATATATGCTGCTACTAGACCAAGGAGGCGACTTATTTACCTCTACAATAGCTAGATATTATAAAATTAACAATTTATCATCATATTGGCCTTAAATTTCTAGGTTCAAATCGTAGATCATAATTTACCATTTTTTTTAAACTGATAGTTGACTGGAATTTAGAACAGATCTAAAGAAAGGCAATAAACTCAGTTTATTAATCACATCATATAGGTAGGTTGAAATAATTTTTGGCTGAAGCAAATATTAGAATTATAACTGCACACAAAATTGGTGGAATATGATAAATCTTTTAAACATATTAGAATAGTTACCTACAACAAGTTTCTACTAAATTATAATAAAATCTAATCTCTCTTTAGGTGAGTAGGTCCATGCCCAACTGAGGTACAGTATAAATAATATTATTATCCATTACTACATTCCTGCTATACATTACACATATAACATTATAACAGTATTAATAATGTATTAAATCTTTACCTCGAAGTGTGTTGTCTAACTGCATACAGATTGTTTTAGTAAATGGATTCTGAGTTCTGCCATAGTAATTATGATGAGGTTTCCTTCTAGCATTTTTACTAGAGCTGAATACAATAAGCAATATAATGAATAATGTGTGAACTAAACTCAACCGACTGAAAATGTATTGTGAAAATGTTTTATGCATGATCACAATGTTAGTTTATGATTGAACATAAAATGTTTATGTGTAATATTCTAATGTAAATAATAAAATTTCTTTTTAGGTAGTTAGATTGGAAGTTTGTGGAATATGGTGCAATTGTATTATGACCGCAGTAAAACTATAACCGTCCTTAGGTTTTTGGTATGATCCCTGGGTCTGGTAAAGTGATGTTGGATTTTCCTAGTTTGAATCAGTCTAGACTATAGAATTGGTGCCCTATATGGCGAAATCACATCATGGGTAGAAATAAATAGTTGCATCCAAGCATATGTTTGTGTAATATGTATATTAGGTACCTTTAAACACTACACCCCTATTATAATACCTAGAAAAGAATCATAGTTAATAAATAAGAATAAATAAAAATTATAGCTATCTATTATTTAAAAAAATATATATGGCAGGTTCAGGAAGCATAATTTTTTTATTCCTCGTTTATGTTGGATAGTTACTAAGGTATTTTCTAATCACCCAATAGTTGAAATTCTACCATGGATTCATCTATCAGAAGTCGTTCATATTTCTGGACTGCACTCGAAATTTTATTTTAACTAAATGATAAATTATTTAACCCCGCATCTAGCAATCAGGATATTTTTATAACTGTAGGTACATATGTACTTACAATAAGAAGAGTCAAGTGTTTCATTGCTTTATTATTAAAGAAAAATCAATTTGTGTAGACCAATCCCAATTTGATTAATCAACACTAATAATAAATTAAAGAAAATATTGGAAAGTCATTAAACGTTTGATTTCATACACTGTCTATTATATACCTGTATATTTTTGTAAGTACTCGCTGAATTGATTGTTCCTGCAACACGACTTTTAACAACAACAAACACAATGTAACTAGAATAAGAACATTTATTAATGATAAAATGTGGTCGACAGAAGTCTACTCTCAGCACTGTCGAAATTCCCACCAAAACTAAAATAACACTGACAATTGACATTTTATTTACTTTATTCCACTAAGTACCGTCTAAGGTCTGCGACCATGCTGCCAAGTCATAAGTTACATTACTTTTGTATTTATAAAACTTAATCTAACTTTAAAACTAAACCGTAAGGCTTAATCTATAATATATTATAGTGTATTTTTACCAAAATGATGATACGCAGATATATTTCAAGGTATCGATGGAGTTTTGTCGACAATACCTTCCATCAGCAAAATCTCCTTGTTGGACAAGTTCTTTGTTGGAGTTTTTAAACGTTTTCTGTATAAAAATAAGTTTGGCAAACTATACATGATAGCAGAAGTTTTATGTAGGTAGGTACATAATTTTATTATTAAGGATATGTATTATGTACCCAGAGAGTTTGGACGAGAATTTGCACGGTGCGAGTGGTCGCTTATTATAATGATTCCATAATCTAATCTAAAGTTGTTTTTATTGTCTAAAAGTGATGTGAGTTTATGCGATAAACTTCAACTAATATGGACAGTATATGGAAGCTTTGAAATAAGTTATTTTAGATGTTTTTTCTTCGGGCGGATGGGTCAACCATGCTCGATTCATCGGCTGCGAGATAATTTTCTAAAAAGTATCAAACTGGAAGGAATTGACGCCAAAACTCCAGCAGGGCCTTGAAATCGACCACATCCTTTTTCATTGCGCTTGTGACATTAGGTTAGAAAATCAAGACAAAAAAGCACATAAGACCAGGCTGTATGAGCTAGATCCCTTTGCGTTCCCGGGAGGGAAAATTGAAAAAAAAATATGTACCTACATATTTTTATGTTATTGCGAATTTTCGAATAAAAAATAGGGACAGCATTGATTTTCAATTATGATGTCGTTATCTGTACCTATAGTTTTACGCTCGAGTTATGTATGCACTTTAACTAACTGAGATAGATAGGTACCTACATGTACATAATGTGAGGTAGGTATAACGCATGAACTTCATAATATTATTAGAGTACCATTATAACTTAACGTACGTAACGTAAATACCTGCATATTCATAACACTAATTAAGTATACATATACATGACATCGAGCCATTTTAAATATTATGTATATACTATCCTTATGCTAAACTTGCATCGTTTAAATTTGGCATTGGTTGTTCGTTAATTTGAATGATTTTGATATCTTATTATATCATTTACCTACCCATGTAATTTTAAGCGATATTTAATTTCAGGGTGTCCCACAAAATATAAACCTATTACACTATTCTCAAATTTCACACGTGCCAAAGGTAGAAATTATAAAAGACCTATTCTTTATACGTTAACTTCCACTTTTTAAAGTAGATACCTACTTTATAACAATGATTGTTACTTATTAGTACCTACTGCATACCTATTCATGTAAATCTTGTGAATCATCACGAGAACAACGTCTGTTGAAAATTAGAATACACGAACAATTTTTACGTTACATATTCCCGTACGATATTGTCGGTAGTGTAATGGGTGGGGTGGGAGCTAAGAAGCGTGTGTGACCGTGTGCCGAGCGCTCTGCCGCTTTGGCCAGTGCCTGCGTCTGCGCTTTTTGCTCGTGGCAACTGGCAACACGATCGCGGCGGTGCGACGCGGCGCAGCGGCGCGGCGCGCGGTGGTGGCGGCGCACCGGGATTTTATCCTTATTTTATTTATTCTGTTCTTCGCTCTCTGTCTCGGCGAACGTCCCTACGACGTCCCTCTTATAACATTCACCGCTTATTGTAACAAAGCCCGTTCCATAAAACCGTAGTATGCCAATATGACAATAAAAAGTTACTCATTCTTCGTCCCGTCGATAGCCGTTTCGTTTTTTTGTGTAGACGAGTGTTATAAATAAATAATAATAGTTATCCGTTAATTGTTTTTATTTAACAAATCGCTGTATCAACTGGCATTATGAATATCAATGACATAGTGTTTCATTTGTTTATTTTCAACGTTATTTATTTGGCGGATGGCGCTGCACCTGAATTGAAGGTAAATATTTTTTTTTAAATTAGACTACTTGATTGCATGTTCAACAGAGATCCTAATAAAACCGTGTAGGTAATTACTAATTGTGTTGTGCGTTTTACTTATATTTGTTTTATTTACTACAAAGGCTATTTTTTAAAAAGAAGCAGTTAGTGTGTATTTATTAGATTGTTGTTTGTGAAACAAATGGACTCATCTCATTTGCATGGTGAAAATATTTACCTACCTAATTTCGTAGAAAAGTTGATGGTTACAGCGTTTTTAATATTTAGGTAGGTACTTTTTGTTATAGTAGTAAAATAGATTGGTCTTTTATTGCCATATACATAAGTTGTACCGTCTATCATGTTTTTATACATATCTACTGTCGATAGATAATTATACATATATGTAGTTTCTAGACTAGGAACCAGACATATTTTTTGTAAGTCAATCATTATTACTCAGCGTTAAAGTATTGTTTGAGCAATTTGAGGCTTTGCTTGAAATCGTAAGCAGAAACCGAAAACGAGTACCTATAAAAGCTATATAAAGAGTATTACGTACATATTTTATACAAGCCACTAACTGTTTCACGCGACTTATTCTCGTGGCAAATCTATCTCCCGGGAACTCCTCTATACCAAATGTCATCCAGATCCATTCAGCCGTACTGACGTGATTAAGTAACAAACATACAATCTTTCGTATTTATAGTATTAGTATAGGTATGTATATTAAAACATACTCCCTATAATATAGCCTGGTGCTGATAACATTATAAATATCTTGTCCATCCGAATATTATCGAAGTGTTCATTGTGGCCCTTCTGTTTCCAGAATTCAGTGCCATAAACGTAATAACGGAACTCTTATAATGAGCCCCATATCTGCTTGTCTATCTGTTTATCTTTTGTCATTTACAACTTTTGGAGAAGTCCAAATGCGTTGTGTAAACATTAATGTTCGGAGTGCAAAATAAGCTTTACAAACCGACTACTAACATTTCGCGAAGGTATTTTAAAGATGTTATCATAAATATGTCCGTGGTTATAAGTATTATGCTTGTGTTAAGTGACATCATGAAAAAAGTTTTGGCTTTTGACACATTGCGTTTGTTGCCGGGCTATAGTTACGATCCTTACTCTGTGGTCAATGTTCACTGTGTAGTTACTATCCTAGTGTAAACAAGGCATTACAATATGATGTATATCATATATGTAGATACTATAGAGTACCTATATAATTAACAAAATAATTATGAGTAACTCTTAGTTATAATAAAAAAAAATCGATCGTTTTATTTATTTCAAAATAAATTAATCTAAAATATACCTATATCTACTTAAAGAAACTGCTGTCAATAAAAAAATATATGGTCTGTAACGTGAAAAAAGGTACGTAACATTTCTTTAAATTATGAGGAATAAAATTACTAATACAAGCTCTTATAAGGAAAATAATCTAAAGAGCTTGCTCGATCGTAATGTAGTATCAACTGTGTAGTTACTAGACGCAAGTATCAAATTCTCAATAGGTACCTCTTAGAAAATATAAGAAACCTACCGCCGAATGTTCATACACTTTAAGTCGCCTTATATCGTTTAAGGCCACCTTATCTGTCAAAATTGTTTGGCGAAAAGTAAGAAGCCGTAAAAGTTGAGCAGCATATATGTAGGTATTTCCGGAAATCTGTATGACAATATTATTACGATATAAGTGACAAGATAAACGCTACTTCACTGTAACGACTACTAACATTATTTTGCGCCATACAATTTTGACACATAATCTAAAATGACATAACACGACCTTAAGTATTTGAAGTGCGTTTCAGTAGTCGGAAGTAAAGCTTCTATGTAATAGCTACATTTAAATTTATAAATGCGCAAATAAATGAATATATAATGTTCTAGTTCGCTAGTGCGCCTGTGCCTACCTCTCCGGGAATATGATAAGTTCCTATTTAGGTTATACAGTTTCTTTTGGAAATTGTTTTTTGTGAGAAGAGATATAAATTAAATTATTATATATTTTTTTTATAGCAGAGACTGGCAAACGAGCAGATGGTTCACCTGATGGTAAGTGTTCTCCACCGCCCATAGACACTCAAGACACAAAAATAATCATGGGTGCGTTGCCGACCTAAAAAGAGAGGAAGGGGAGGGACATGTGATTGGAAAAGGGAGGGGGAAATGGGCCACCGGAAATCTCACTCACCGAACGAAACGCGACAGCAAGCTGCCACTTTACGTCGGTTTTCTGTGAGACAGTGGTATCCAACCGGTCGAGCCGGCCCATTCGTGTTGTAGACGTAACTGTCTACAGCGTGGCTCTACCACTCCTAAATCATTTATATATATAGGCATGAGCTTATGTCATGCGTACGGCGAACTATTGTTTTGTCATCTGCATTATTGCGTATGCAAAGTCGTATAAAGTAGATAGTTTTAAGAACGTTATTTTACTACAATGCCATGCTAGTAACGCAGCTGGAGTCCCGAATGCTGGGTTACCATTATCAATCGTTTGGTTGTGCGACCAGATATACATAAGTTAACCAGGTAACTGGTTACAGTCATGGTTTCGCAGAGAATGATAAGCCTTTTACCTGCACATGCCTTAAACAATATTTGACAGCTTCCGTAGCGCAGTGGGCGAGTAGCCGGCTGTGAAGCGAGAGGCCGCGGGTTCGATTCCCGCATTGAGACAAATGTTTGTGTGGCCACAGATATTTGTTTCAAGTCTGGGTGTTGTGAGACCGAAAGTCTCTCATAGTTTCTGATACCCACGATACAGGTTATACCTAGTGTGGGGTCAGGACTAGGTGTGTGACTGTTGGGTATATTTATTTATTTATTTATTTAATATGACCAGTGGCGTGCAGTCCATATAGACAGAGACACTGTGTAACCTATACCCAATTGGCTATTTTCATATATTAAGAATAAAAATCATGTCTAAATCAAAGTAGCCACGCTCGGCTTATATTGATAATAATAGAGATGGTGATGCAAAAGTTGAAGAAAATTAATATTCTGAATGTTTTTTGTCTACCCTGAACGAAATGTCTATGTACGTTACTGGCTATGCACTTCTACCATACAAGACAACATAACATAAGTTGACGATAAAATCTATAGTCACATAATAATATACTCATTAATTGTGACAGCCTCCGTGGCGCAATGTGCGAATAGCCGGCTGTGAAGCGAGAGTCCGCGGGTTCGATTCCCGCATTGAGACAAATGTTTGTGTGGCCCACAGATATTTGTCTCAACTCTGGCTGTTGTGAGAAAGTAAGTTCTGTCATAGTCTTTGACACCCACGATACAGGTTATACCTAGTGTGGGTTCAGGACTAGGTGTGTGACTGATGGGTATATTTATTTATTTTATTTATAATTGTTTTTGTTGCCCAGACTAGTACACAAAGTAGCGACACTTGTTCTGCTCGCGTTGCCTCTTGTGAAGCAAACCCTGCGAACGCTCGGAGAGCTGTGTGTGGCACTGACGGGCGCACCTACTCCTCGCGATGTCACCTCATGAAGGTTCAATGCGCTGGGGAACCTGTCACCATTGCGAAAAAAGGACCATGCGGCGGTAAGTAGCCTCCATGAGGGTTTCTTGTAAAATCCTTCAATAAATGTCGCTATGCATGGACTAACTTTTCTCTTATGAGAATTCGCTACTCGGTGTCTTGGATCAGACCGCTGATCCCGGCTGTTGTCAAATAACAGGTGTTACTTAACTAGGACGGCCTGCAGGGTTACCACGACCTCTTATAGCAGTATTATTATAATCGTTCTTCGTTTGTTTTGTATGGGAATCGGTACCAGTAAAATTATAATAATACTGCTATGAGGTGATGGTAACCCCCCTGGTGACACAAATAACCTGTTGACAGCAGGCAGGATCAGCAGTCTTTATTACATTACATTATACAGCACATTATAGACGATTTCCAAAGATATTTACTGTAAGATGGTTTATCTAATTGCGATATAAATTAGGTTGAAAGTTTTTATTTAAAAATAATGACGTATCATAAAGACTCTACCAGTTAGGTTGTCGTAGAGAGATCTCACTTGGATGACCTTGTTTCTGAGATAGATCAAACTTTTGAACAAGATGGGCCAGACCCCAAAATAGAACTAGATCGTGATGCTCATTTCAAATGATAAAAAATACAGATAGATGAACACAATGAGCATGTAGTCCGTAGAGCGCATAACCACCTAGTTGTTGCATTTGTTTGTTTATGTCGCGGCACGACGGTGACGCGTACGTTCTAGTCCTGGAGCTAATCAGAGAAGTCAATATTCAAATAATAAATATTCTACTTCTTAATATACTTCCAAAGGTTCAACGAATTACGTTAAAATCAGGGATTACAAGGCATTACCTATCGTGGCAAAATCATTTACTGTAATTCTTACCTGTTTTTATTTGTAATGTCATATAATTAACATCATAGGTCCTGGTTTATCGCTAAGAAGATATCAAATGAAGTAACTTCTCCAATAACCTGGCATTTCCAGAGATATGATACTTAGCTGCGTCATCTGAATCATACCCCAGGCATCGAAATACAATAATGTTGCAGGATATGCAATTAACTATAAACTCAAATGTATCTTGATGATTTATTACACTTTACAGTAGAACCCGGCATCAGAACGCATCAAAGAATAAAATCGCATAGTAACAATAAAATTGTAACTACCTCTACAATTCCTTTCTGATTTCATAATCATATCATGTGACTCCATTGATTCCATAATCATGTTGACAGGCGCGACATCATAAATTATTTATAATTCAGTGAAAATAGTTCTATACAAGTCCACTGAGACAAACACGTCCCTATGCTTCTTAAACTTGAGGATTTCTATGAAACTCTTTGTATAGCTAGCCACGACCTTGTGGCGAACGACAACTCCATATTGATAACTCAATATAGCCATTTATTGAATCAATAACTACACAAAGTTCCTGTGAGGAATTCCATTCGATAAAACATAAAATGTTTGGAACGTTATACCGTTTTGTTGTTACTTGTTACGTGTGTACAATAGACACGAGTGAGGTGTTTGTTTACACAGAAGTCTGTGTTTATAATAAAGCAGTAGTTATACCGTTTTTTGGTGCATGTGGTTAAGAATTCGATACTAAAGACCAATATTTCAATCTAAGATAAGAAATAAACAAACAGAGTTCAACTCAAGTTCATCTGGAGTATGTAGAGGTCGACGATGTGATTTAGAACTGATAAAATTAATGCGTGTTGCAGTCGAGTTGCTAAACCGTAAAACTCTGCAAGAACATCTTGACTTTGAAACAAAGTGATCTTTGCAAACGTGTGAGGGATATTCTGGAAACACGAATTAGGAACCTTTTATTAAAGAGAGATTGAAAATGGTTGTGTATAGAAGGGCAGTCGTCTTGCCTGATCGCGCTGCGTTACGCTCTGAGCGCGCAGTCGGCGCAGCGGATGCCGCGGCCGCTGTACACGCCGCGCTGCCGCGCCGACGGCTCGTACGCGGCGGTGCAGTGCGGCGCGGCCGGCACCACCGCCGCCGGCTGCTGGTGCGTCACGCCCGACGGCAAGCGCCTGCCCGACACCGGCGTCAGGAACGGCCGCCCCGACTGTACCAGGACTGGTGAGATCTATTTCTATTTCAACGCTACTCTTTCGAAAACACCGCTATACCTTATACAAATTCTTATTATTGAATTTTGGATTTACTTTTTTGGAACACAGTTTATTTTTAACTCAACGTCTTGAAGAGCTGTCGCCTTAAGCCCTTTTATTAAAATTATCAATATAGACATTCTTACTGAGTAAGAATTAGGCTGAGATCTATAGAGCGAACTTCGACTAACTTTGAGTCAAAGAAACGAACTCCGTGACGATTTTGAACTAGTCAGAGCCATTTTTTACAAGAAAATCTTTGCTTAGTCTGTCTGTCAGTCTGTTTTTCTGTGTGAAAAATTACTCGGACTAAGTAAAAGTTCGATTTAACAATTCCAAATCTTCACTGAGTTCGTTTCTTTGACTCAAACTTAGTCGAAGTTCGTTCTATAGATCTCAGTCTTAGATTCCTAGTCAAATATTGAAACCGTGCGGGAAATAAGTCTCGTATCAAGCCTAATATATTATTAATTTTATCAATAAGGCCTTGTCGAATATTACGTGCGTGTCGTGACATTATTTTACCTTTCACAAGACAAGAAGGGTCAGCCTTTGTGCATTTGCTCCTTCGTAAGTAGGTTATGCAATACATAACATTTACATAGACATAATGTCAAACAAAAGATAAGCAACGCAAGTTGTATCTGCATAGATAAAGATACTAAACTAGAAGCAGACGAAACAAGATTTGTGTATGGCAAAAAAATAGGCGCCGGTAGTAATGTGTCGGTATGTAATAGATTGTTTCTAGGTATTTGTAATAGCAATAGCAGTTTCGTTCCCGGATTCGTAACATCTGTTTTAGCTAACCACGGCCAGTTTATACCGGTGCGAATACCTCAGACGTGGTTTATAAACAATGATCCAGACGAAAGCCTATGTTTATGTTACTACTAGAGTGTTTTTTGTAAGTTCCAGTGGTTAGATGAATCGTAACTAATTATTCATCGTTAGCACGAACCTGTGCGACGTGCGATTTATAAGCGGTTTTAAAAATTCTTTTTGATTGGATTCAGATGCAACAGAGTTAATAAACCGATTTATATTGACCGAATGAAATTAATATCCGGAATCTTTATTAAATTCTATAAATGTGATATCATCTTGATTTAATATAATATAATTAAAGAATACAAGTTGAGCCACAATAACAGGAGATTTGGTTTTGAGGAAAAATGTTTGCTTTTTTTACAATTCATTGTAGACACATTGTGATAATAAGTCGCATGTTAGAAGTTCTACACAAATTCCCTTCCGAAATTAAATTTAAAATCGTAAACGTTTTAACAACCTTATATGAAACTGTAAGTTCCATTCCTACTTGATCATTTTTATTCTTATTAGTTGGCAACCTTACTTGTTTATGGACGTTTTTAATTAATACGTTCGATGCTCTTCGGATCTGTTTAAAGAATTTGTATTTTTTAACTGGAGCGTGATGTGGCGCCAGGATTTTGCGCAGTATCTCTCACACGAAAAATATTTTGAAAATTGTTTATTCTTAACGGTGATTAAGAACAGGGCGTACTGTTGATAGATTTATAAATAAAATACGTTGATACGATGCATTTACATGTTCTCGTGTTTACTATAGTACCTATACAACATATACCTATACAAAATGATTTACTGCTACATGCTTTCAACGTAAATGATAAACAGCATGCATTGGTTCTATGCTAATTTAATTATGATTTACTATGATCGTTTACATTCTTCGAGCTTTTAATATTTCGTGACCGTAGACAGAAAAGAAAAGCGTTCAGGGGCCCGTAGTGACTAGTGAGTAGTGTGAAGTGACGGAAGGCGACAATCCTGACTTGTTTACTAGACAGGTGCCTATTATCGTGTTAGATGACATTGATGCGAGCGCTTGTCAGCTTGTGTATTGAGTAGTTTTTGCGAGTCTACTACATTGCATCGGCGACTTTAGTAAAATTAACTATAGGTACCGCACGATGTAGGTACCTACCGCTTTTTGTCGCCTTCGTGATCTCGTGGCAACAGTTACGGACTAGGTCCTGGGTTCAAATTCAGGTTGGTCTAAGCGGTTTTCTAACTCGATTTGCCCGAGGCCCGAGTCATTTAGAGAGTACCAGTGTTAGGCAGGAAGCTGGTGATAAAACCAAGCCGAGTCCTCTCTGCAACATGCTTGAGAGACAGAGGTATAAAGGCTGATGAAAGAAGAAATGAAAATCTGTGTCCACTGCTGAAATTAATGCTCAAATATTACTCAGACATTTGAGACATAATTTAATGTTGAATAGAATAACAGCCGACGTATCGACATCCGGTTCCCGTTCATATTTCATTTAATCGTTAAATTCAATTCGATTTTATCTTGGATCAAAAATGTCCTGTCAACCGTCAGTCTGTACTCAGTTGCGACCGAATTATCATTCTAATCAAACTATTACTGTGTTTTAAAATTCAATTTTGCTAAACCAGCAATGTTTGGCGCGATAGCGCGAAATTGATACCTGTCTATAGTGCTCAATTAAACATTTAAATTTAAAGCAATTACCATACCTAACGTGGACAAGTTATGTACAAAACGTTTGGTCGAAAACTTGTGTCAATTAAACAGCCGTTACTCTACGCGAGCGTGAGACTCAGTAGCTTCTGGTTATCCCCAAATAAGGTCGAGTGGCTATAAGTGGCTGTACCCTTCAGACAAAGGGTCTTCCTACGCAGGGCATCGCCCGCCATTCGGCCTAATCTAAGCTTCCTCTACGCTCACACCTCGTGACCTTATACGAGATCGTATCGTAAAATAGGTAAATATACGCTGTGTTGCGTGATATATCGTTTGTGTTTTCACGCGAATAGTGATGGTAGGCAGAGCTTGTAAACTGTGTACTGTTAGTGTCGGTAATCTGATGGCGTGTACACACAAACCGAACGAACGTTTGCGAATCTACGCCTGGGGGCTTAGAATAATAAATGTAGGGGAAATGACATAAGAGTACGCCGCATATAGCGTACTCTTATGTCATTCCCATACATTTATTGTATTCGACTATTCTATTCGACTAGCGCATAAGCCACTTGGCTAAACCCGCTGATGCGTTCATACATACAAAATTTCGCTATTGTGTGAATGCAACAGGCATAGATTCGCGATCGTTCGTTCGGTTGGTGTGTACCCGGCATTAGACACCTATAATAATTAGGCACCTACCTAAATAGCTGTATAGTTATAAATGTAGCTAGTTGCATCTTGTACTTGCGGCGCGAGCAGGAGTGTTTTCAACCGACTCTAAAAAAGGAGAAGGTCCTCAAATCTGTATTTTTTTGTATGTTCCCCGATATCTCCGCCAAATTTGGACCGATTTTCAAGATTATTTTAGTGTTCGATAGAGCTTATTGCAACAGTGGTCAAGTTTGGTCACGATCGGATAAAAACTTAACGGACTGACTTGGAATCCGATTTATATGGACAAAATGTATATGGGACCACCCTTTTTTTTGTGTGGTCTTTTTTTTTACTTTATAACTAACAAATTTGTTACCTATTAGTGTTACATATTTTGTCTTTTTTTTTGTGTTCTCCCACTTATTGTTGCCTGAGACATTGGCTGAATAAAGTTTATTTCTTTCTTTCTGTCTTGAAATAAGTTCTATCGAACACAAAATAAATTTGAAAATCAGTCCACATTCAGCCGAGATATCGCGTAACATACATAAAAATGTAGACGAATTGATGACCTTCTGGTTGTTGGAAGTCGTCCGAAAATGACCTAATGATGACATGATGATGATTCATTAAGAAACCACACTGGTAGAGATAACATTAATTGATTTTGTTTTGGACTGCCTCCGTGGCGTGGTGGTATTTCGGTACGACTACGGTTCTGAGGTCTCGGGTTCGATCCCCGGGTCGGGCAAAGTGATATTGGATTTTTCCATATCAGCCCGGAGTCTGGAATTTGTGCCCGATATGGCGATAGGCTCGCCCCCTATCACATCTGGGACGGAACTAAGCTCGGCGAAATGTGGGTGCTCTAGTTCGCTAGTACGCCTCTGCCTACCCCTTCGGGGATACAGGCGCGAGCTTATGTTAATGTTATGATTTTATTTTGGGTTGGATATTCTTTTATAGATGATACATGATTTGTATGCAATATCCGTGACTATCTACTTTGCCGTTTGCCCACCTTATTCACTCCCCAATCAGATAACTCGGGACTTGTGATCTTAAGGTCAGCTTGATACGGAGAAAGTCATTTTAATAACATACATTATTCTATCGATGTTATTTATGTTATAACAAATGGATAATCTAATGGTTCCCATAAGTCTAAGTCGATAGCGTATTCTGCAGGGTTACCACGACCTCTTATAGCAGTATTATTATAATCGTTCTTCGTTTGTTTTGTATGGGAATCGGTACAAGTAAAATTATAATAATACTGCTATAAGAGGTGATGGTAGCCCCTCTGAAAGGATTTATCGTAAGATAAGTTTGAGCAGTCTCTGCGCTCCATAAACGGCCTACGTGTATAAGTTTCGGTAATATAAGCAGAATTTTAATATACCGGCCTCATGCTATGGCAGGCTTCCTCCGGACACGCACGATTAACTTTATAAGCGTTCATAAAATCTTCTCGATAGATTATAAAATTTACAACCTACATGTCGAAAGTTTGTGTTGGTTACCGCCCGACTGTCTACACACTACCTGCAGGTTTTATGTTACGTCCATGCGCCATGCCGCTCAGAACACCGGAAACGCTAGAATTCTTTGATTGTATATCAAAACAACTAGGCAGACGCGTATGCCGCTGCCATGCCGGTTGGGTTTGCAACGTGTCACGTGACTCACTCGAATTCGTGTAAGAGTTAAGGGAACAATTTTTGTTGCAAAAATAAACTCAGGTAAAAATGTGTGGCGTGAGTCAATAACTTTAGACCTGATTTAACTTGATTTTGCACTTAATTCTATCGAAGAATGCAAATTAAAAGTGAATCGGTGTAACGACCTACACGAACTAAGTATATCTGAATTGTTTGCTCAGAAGCTGACTGCTGATAAGAAATGTGTAGTATATTTTAAACTTGAAACGTATTGGCGCAAGTCGCAACACACTAGGGCTGAGATGTATAGAGCGAACTACGACTAATGGCCGGTTTCAATAAACGATCTCAGTTTAGGGCCCTTAGACAAGTGACTTATGCGCTAGTCGAATAGAATAATAAATGTATGGGAATGACATAAGAGTACGCCGTATATAGCGTACTCTACGGGTTTAGCCTAGTGGCTTATTCGCTAGTCGAATAGAATAGTAAATGTATGGGAATGACATAAGAGTACGCCGCATATAGCGTACTCTTATGTTTTTCATTCCCATTCCCATGTCATTCCCATACATTTACTATTCTATTCGACTAGCGCATAAGCCACTAGGCTAAACGCGTAGAGCGCAGATAGATAGCGATTATGAACCAATCAAATCAAGTCATTTGACGGAGTCATGTTCAAACTGTGTTCTTATTGGCTAATTTTTGTAATCTATCTGCACATTCGAACTGAGATTGTTTATTGAAACCGGCCGTAAGTCTAAGTCAGACACGAACTCAGGGGGGATTTGTAATTGTTAAATCGAACTTTGACTTAATCCGGGTAATTTTTTACAAGAAAAACAAACAGACAGACTAAGCAAAGATTTTCTTGTAAAAAATGACTCGGACTTAGTAAAAATCCTCACTGTGTTCGTGAATTGACTTAGACTTAGTCGAAGTTCGCTCTATAGATCTCAGCCGAGTACGTGTGACCGCATCGCACAGCAAGCGCAAGCATATTCCTCACACATTCCAAAAGTTATTTTCTCAGGACACCAATTCTTATTTGTTTTTCGTACTTCGCTTTCAATTATCTATTTTGTGTTTTAATTGAGTTATGAAATTAATTTGAACCTTTATTTTAAGCCTTTTAATTTGAAATTAATTTTTACACTACGAGCCTTTGTAGGTGTTTACTTGAAATAAAGCAAAAATACACCCAACAGTCACACACCTAGTCCTGACCCCACACTAGGTATAACCTGTATCGTGGGTGTCAGAAACTATGAGAGATTTTCGGTCTCACAACACAAAGACTTGAAACACATTTGTCTTAATGCGGGATTCGAATCCGCGGCCTCCCGCCCGCTTCAAAATCAGTTCATCATCATCATCATCATCATCAGCCACACGACATCTACTGGGAGCCTAAGCCCTCCCCCAAAGACTTCCAGATTGACCTGTTGGAAGCGGCCTGCATGCCTGACTTCCTGCTACCTTTATTAGGTCGTCGGTCCACTCGTTCGCTCGTAGTCAATTTCGTTCAATATAAAAGCTTTAAAGCCCTCGATCGAAAATTTCTCTTGCGTTATCATTAGCATTCAGTCGAGGTGGTGCGGAGACGCGTGTCGCATGCCTAAATACATGTCGTATGAAACCTGACCATAAGTGGGAATATGAAATGGCGCCATAATAGTAAAACCCTTCTTCGAATGCCAACACGACTTGGCGGCTATTTTAATCTGTCCACCATTAGGTATCATCTTTTATGTATGGCAGAATGGCGTTAGGATTTATTGGTAACTTCGCTGTGGGACGGACACGAATTTATACTCGATTTGCCGAAGACATATCGGATTTAAATACGGCAATAATTCAGTCGGCATTCTTTTGGGTTCCTGTTTTGTTTTGTAAAAATCTAGACGGCGCCGTGGTTGTGCATCTAATTGGTGTTTAAATGATTATTTCTCGTATAGTACACGCTGGTGACGAAGTGAGAAATTATCAAAAGACAGCTGTTGATGTAATTGATGCTCTCGTGGCGGCATTAGCTGTCGCATGATACATGATTTATGTTCATAACTTCATTATCCCGGACTTTATGCTACGAACTACAAACACGAGGGGTGACTACTGACGCTCGATTCGATTATGATTACGATTTGGTTTAATTTGTTGATTGAAATTAAACTATTCTTACGGATTATATCACGATTTGGTTTTACTTTTTATGCCCGACGTTTCGAAAGCTTTGCAGCCTTCGTGGTCACGGGTCAGACTCCACGAAGGCTGCAAAGATTTCGAAACGTCGGGCATAAAAATTAAAACCAAATCGTGATATAATCCGTAAAAATAGTTTAATTTCAATGAATAACATTCACGTAAACCTAAGAATAAGATCATTAATTTATTGACTTAAAATTCCACCAAAATCGTGTTAAAAAGTGCATTAATATCACGTTAAAAATTACCAAATGACAAGTTCTCGAATATTATGCAACATTAGCGCACTTTAAAATTTTAAGTCAATAAATGAAACCAAATCGAAATCATAATCGAATCGAAGCGTCAGGAGTCACCTCCCTGGTCGCGGATATAAACTATATATACATACATTACACATTGAAACGTTTTATTTTATTCCATCGTCACGAACACGACACAAATAGAAAATATTGCGTCGACGTGATTCAAGCTATCAAATACACACCTCTCGTTATAACTAGTCCATTAATAACATAATATATGTACGCAATTAATTTATAATTACGCGAAATATCAAAAAGCATCGATATTGGGGTCGCAATTCGGTCCAATTTACATCCACAGAGTCTAAAATTGACACTTTATTGATCGTCTAGTTAGCAGTATTTGCCAATAGCTGGTCTCTTCTATTAGACAGATAACTGGCGCCTGACTGTGCCGGTAATTATCCATTTATTGCCACTTAGTTGACCTGGTTGCTTGAAAACAACTGCTATTTCAATTCAATCGTTGATTAATCACGTTAAAGTAATAAATATGTTTCTTGTAATGGAAAAAACATAACATATTGCTTGCCAGCAATATATCATCGAGCAATATACGAATCTACGAATACGGTATATCGTGGCTTGATTATTTTTCACCACACATACAGCAGACAGCAGCACGTTACGCGATACGCTTTCTGGTGCGTTTTGTTTCCATAACACAAAAACGTGTTATTGAGTTCATCTCAAAATAAACGTTAATAGATGACAAAAAAAGAAATCAAAGTTGTTAAACCGTCCCCGCCGCTATTGGATGACATACACAGCGCTACTTAATTAAACGAAACAAAATATCCGGCGCGTCGGCTGATTTACGTCTATTTCGAAAGTAGAGACGAAGCTGCGAGTGGATTTCTTGGAATCAACAGTTGTGTCAGACAGCTCGACGCCCGATCACAATGGGGTCTAGTTTTTTTCTACATCAAAGGCAATGAGAACCCGTCTCGACAGTCGACCATAAGATGTTAGAAAAAATGCTCCAGACGTCGTTTGAAGGCACGAAAGCGTTCGGTTACTCCGCTCGCACCTTTGATGTTCTATATTTAGCCATGGTCTACCTGGGCTACGAATTTAATAAAGCCGTTACAAAAGAGTTAAAACAATCTCCGATTAATATACGCGATATACGGGACAGGTATTGGCAAAATCATTGTTAGATGTAGCTTGGTAGATGTAAACTGACAAATTACTGTGTTTTTGGGTTAAGTTTACTTATTTGAGTATAAAGGCATACGAAAACAGTCTTTTTCTGTGGTAGGCCAGCCCCCTTACTCGTGACACTCGATTCGATTGTGATTTCGATTTGGTTTCATTTATTGACTTAAAATTCCACCGAAATCGACTTTTAAAGTGCGCTAATGTTGCATAATATACGAGAACTTGTCATCTGGTAGTTTTTAACGTGACATTAATGCACTTTTTAATGCGATTTCGGTGGAATTTTAAGTCAATAAAGGAAACCGAATCCAATTCAAGTTCGAATCGAGCGTCTGGAGTCACCCCCCTGTTTTGTAAATAGTTTATCAGCGGCCCTAGCAGGAATATTTTTGACAATCGAATTCGTATCGAGCTCGCTGTGCACTCATGACATTTGGGTTATATTTCATACGAATGTCACAGACGCGCATCGAGATCGATAACGAATTCGATTGTCAAAAATATTCCTGCTCGAGCCACAGTTATCAAAATAAAGGTCCCACAAAGACTTTCGAGACGATAGGTAAGTTTTTGGGAATTGGAGCCAGGTTAAATAATAAATAAATACATAAATACACCCAACAGTCACACACATAGTCCTGACCCCCCACTAGATGTAACTTGTATCGTGGGTATCAGAAACTACGAGATACTTTCAGTCTCACAACACCCAGACCCGAAACAAATATCTATGGGCACCACAGACATTTGTCTCGGTGCGGGAATCGAACCCGCGACCTCACGTTTCACAGCCGGCTACTCGCCCGCTGCGCCACAGAGGCTGTCAGGTTCTCTTGAGTCTATGTAAAGAAGGTATAAGATGTATAGAATAATTACTTTTCGCTTACTAAGATTACTTTCAACATTAATTTAACACCTACCTCGTTAAGCTTAAGTATAGAACTTCAGACAGAGTAAGTTTATATTTAATAAGGTATAATTATTTATCTAGGACCCTTACAGGGCAAATCAGCGCAATATTACAGTTTATGTTTTATACCTATAAAAAATATTGTTGTGAGTTGTTATTTAAAATGCTGTTTTAGTGCAAAAGTGCGGAAATTTATTACCTGTAGCCCGAGCACGAAAAACGAATGTAAATGTAAATGTATTCGAGTTCGCTGCGCACTGATGACGTTTGGTTAATATTTCATACAAATTTCATAGACGCCCATCGAGTTCGAATACATTTACGGTTGTTAGAAATTTTCCTGCTCAGGCCGCTGATCGACATGTCACAAAAAGTCCGTGTAAAGCGTAGCATTTAGCACACACATTTTGTTAAAATAATTGCTGCCATGCAGTTGATAATATTTTCTGTTTAATTTTTTATATGAATTGGGTACTTGACTATGTTTCATTTTATACGCATATTTATATGTTATAGCAAATAAAACAAGAAAGAAATCCTTCTGTAAAAACTGCATCGAAATTGGTTGAAAAATGAGGCAGTAATTCATATTTAAAATTCTGGAGTGGGGGCATATTGGGGATATCTTGCTATCCCTTTCCAATTTACGTACCGTTGTGGCGTGACGTGATTATATTGATACTTCTCTTTCCCGCAATTTGAAGGTTACACCAAACTTCAAAGGCTTATAACTTTTTTATTTTTGAGGATATTTCAATATTTCTTTCTGTTCTATATTTAAGGCGCCGTAAATTGGACCATGTTACGCAGAAATGATCCAACCCACAGAAAAAAAAAATATTGATGCCAACATGTTCTAAACCATATTGGTGTCAACAATTTTTATGTATTTTTATGTGTTGCATAATTTTTGCGTAACACGGTCCAATTTTATATAAAATTGATTTTAAAAAATGTCAATTATCCAATTGCCAGTTGTAAATGTTGTAATAGCCATTTTAAATGATCGCGATGGCTTTCCAAATCAAGTAATACACTTGGTAAAATAATTGTAGAGTCCATAGTACTTAGACGCTAATGTCCCATAGAAAAATGACAATGGAATGTACTGGACAAAGCGAAATAACTTGTACTGAGAACGCGCGGCGGTGTAAGCTATGATGATGCAAAATGTAAATTATGCGCGTGTCTCCTAACATTAGATCCATCGGTAGGGGTAAGGCGAGGTTGTAGAGACGTTGATCGTAGAGGTAGAATAGCCCAGTAGGCAATAAGTCCGTAAATTCAAGGGCCAAAAAGCAATTATATTGTAAAGAACACTACACTCTAGTGATGTTGATATTCGATTATTTTTCATAATCGATTATTCAATTATTTTTAAAGACGTGATCGATTAATTGGTTAGTCAATTAATATCTCAGCCTATGCTGTCCATTGCAGGACGCAGGCCTCCCCAAGTGAGCGCCAAAGAGCATGGTGCTTTGTGACTCAAAGATCGGGTGGTGTTGCTACTGTTTAAAGATATATGTAACATCAGGCGAGCGGCTTGTTCGTCTCGTCATTTGGAGCCAAGTATTTGTGTATCTGACACGAATTTTGTAGCTATCTATCGAAATAGTCTTTGAAATAAAAACATAGACTGTTAACACCTAACATAAGGCCACGTCTGTATCTAAAGGGGTAGGTAGAGGCGCACTAACGAACTAGAACACCCATATTTCGCCGAGCTTAATTCCGTCCCATATGTGATAGGGGGCGAGCCTATCGCCATATCGGACACAAATTCCAGACTATTAATAATTAAAAAAAAAATAAACCTCTCTCATTAGAGGAGGCCCGTGCCCAGCAGTGGGACAGTAATATTATTACAAAATTATGATTTAATCCGTATATCTCTTGTACCTTTTCTTTTTTTTATCTTTTTTACCTAATAACTAGTGGAAGTAGAATATCAATCGTTACTGAGTTTTTTGAGACCGTATGCCCTTACTCCGTTGCTAGCATTATATTTTTAATCTTTGGGCGCCCGTGTGTCTACTTGTCATAAACTCGCTTTGGAATCACTTTCTTTTATTTTTAGTGCGTAGGTTTTAAAGTGTCTCCTCACAGATTTACGAGCGCCGTTCATTTTGTTTTATAAACAGGATCTGACACGCGATTTTGATGAATTTAACTTACTTACGTTATACCTTTTTGTGAGGATATGGACCAGTTATGTACACATAATGCAGGGTGTGTCTCTTTACTGCCAAGAAACGTATAGAATATTCAAGCGATTGGTTACTATAACTACATTTATTCATTAATAAATACAGTGGCGAATTTACACATTTGCCGATAGTAGGCTATTTAACTTTTGCCGCCTCTACTGAGATCTGAAATACTGTATATAATATTTTACTTTTTCTTTTTCCGTGTGTATAATGATGTAGCCAGCAGCGGGATAGTAATATTACAGGGTTAATATTATATTATCATTGTAATGAAGTATTTTTTTTTTATTTTTGTAAATCAAACAAAAATAATTTGGCCAAATTTGTCGCCCCTTAAAATCTGCCGCCCTAGGCTTCAGCCTACTCAGCCTATTGGCAAATCCGCTACTGAATAAATATATTTTCATGCCTCGTTCCCTTTTTATTGAAAACATGTTAGGCCTTAGGGCGACTTACGGCACTTATATAAATCTCAATTTAACCCAAATCGTGACTTAAATACAGGAATGAGATGTAGGATTAATCAAGTTTACGTCTGACTCTAGACTAGTAATAAAGTTTGCAACTTGCCTTGCCTAGAACCTTATAATTCACATTTTATACATTTGGTCGAGAAGTCGGTTTGTCTACACTATGAAGTTAAATAAGACTTTTAGACCGACTTCCACAAAAGGAGGAGGTCCTCAATTCGTCTGTATTTTTTATGTATGTTACTCGATATCTCCGCTAGATGTGGACCGATTTTCAAAATTCTTTTTGTGTTCGATAGAGCTTATTTCAAGGGTGGTCCCATATCAATTTAGTCACGATCGGTATATTGGAAGTCGGTCAATTAAGTTTTTAAACTTGTGATTATTCAAGACTTTTCTTTCACATTTGTGGCATGCGCGAAGAGTAATTGAATTTGTCTAGTGGCATTGATATAATATTTAATAGTTAAAATTGAAGGATAATTTAGAGATGTAATTTGGAAGACCAGTTTCCTCTTCAGTTCCACAAACTTCACATGATACAGTAGGCAGATAACTGGACTTGTTGAATGTGTTAGGATCGTAAGATTTGGTGCTTAAATAGTCACGGGCAGCTCGGCCTCCGGTGGTCCATTCGCTTATGTAACATATATATGTGCCGCCTCCGACGGGTTAATAACTGCCTTAAGTCAGACAGTCGAGTCAGCGCTTGGACTATCTCATACATTTTTCTAGAGTATCCAAATTTATGATAGCCGCTGATTACACCATAGCAATAAATATCACTCAGGACGCGTATGACTCGAGTTGCCAGGTGTGCGGCTTTAGCCGGACATGTCCGACTTTTTACAGTTGTGTCCGGAAAACATTTACGTGTCCAACCTGTCTGAATTTTGTTAGGTTTCTAGATTATCGATGGACTTCCACAAAAGGAGGAGGTCCTCAATTCGTCTGTTTTTTTATGTATGTTACTCGATATCTTCGCCGAATGTGGACCGATTTTTAAAATTCTTTGTGTTCGATAGAGCTTATTTCAAGCGTGGTCCCATATAAATTTGGTCACGTTCGGTAAAGTAGGTCAGTTAAGTTACATAACACACATTGTGATATAATATTTGGGTGTTGTGAGTCCGAAAGTCTCTTGTAGCTCCTGATACCCTGATACCCACGACACAAGATTCGATCTTAGTGTGGGGTGAGGACTATGTATGTGACTGTTGGGTGTTATTTATCGATCAACGTTCACAAAAGATGAAGCTCCTCAGTTCATCTGTATTCTTTTTTATGTATGTTACGCGATATCTTCGCCAAATGTGGACCGATTTTCAAAATTCTTTGTGTTCGATAGAGCTTATTTCAAGGGTGGTCCCATATAAATTTGGTCACGTTCGGTAAATTGGAAGTAGGTCAGTTAAGTTTTTAAACTTGTGATTATATTATTATGCCGAATCACAGTGCGCCGATGTGCGGTAGGGGGTAATAGTAACCGTCTTTTTTATTTAAAAAGTGATGCAGTGCTTTAAAGGCACGTTTAGCTTTCAACAAGATATTTTCGACTTTTATGAGGAAATGTTCGGCCCACAGATTATGACATGATTTATAGAGTCTGTGGTCCGTCCTATACAACGCCGAGTCCGGCTTTTTTAGGGCTACAATATGTTCTGCTTTTCGACCGACTTCCAAAAAGGAGAAGGTACTCAATTTGTCTGTATTTTTTATGTATGTTACGCGATATCTCCGCCATGTGTAGACCGATTTTCAAAATGCTTTTTATATTCCATAGAGCCTATTTCAAGGGTGGTCCCATATAAATTTGGTCACCATCGGATAAGTTTTGAAGTCGGCCAGTTAATTTAATAAAGTTGTGATTATTGTGTATCATGTATAATATATGTATATGTATTATATCATGTTCAGCCTACCGATGCCTGTGGTGTTGACCAATACAATGGTGAACCCGGCTTTTTTATTTTAAGGACTGGCAATCCTATGTATGACGACATGGAGAATATAAGCCGTATTGTGTCTGACGCCTGTCCACCTCCGTAATAATTGAAACATTGTGACCCACACCCACGACACGAGCAGCCCGAAGAAATGTTGCTTCCGTCCATAGATACAGTATGCAGAACTCTTCTCATCTCTTTATCGTATGACATTGAGAGAAGAGCCCTATGTGGACCAATAGTGTTATTAACTGACATCAAAAAAAGAAGGAAGTTAACAATTCGTCTGAATCTTTTTTTTATGTATGTTCCCCGATACTCGAAGACGCCTGGGCCGATTCGAGAAATTATTTTTTTGTTTATTACATCCATTGCTGTAGGTAGAGCCTAGGCTTATAGTTTATCGACAATAAAATAATACTCTGATGTATCTATATAAGCCACCCCCAAAGATTTCCAGATCGACCTGTTGGAAGTGGCCTGCATCCTACGACCTTTATCAGGTCGTCGGTCCACCTTGTAGGATCTTGTCAATCTTTGGGGGAGGCCTATGATCAACAGTGGACGTCCTATGGCTGATGATGATGATGATGTATCTATATAAAAAGTTTTTATATGTATCGTTATTGATTTTCAGTATAAAGAATTTACAACATTTTACTATTACTATCAGTCTTGTGGTTTCTATCCGCATACATAACATACGATTCATTGCACTTAGTAATAAACAATAATTGGAAGCATTACGAACTATTTACACGTATAATTCAATAATAAACTGTTATAATGACTAGACGGCCTAGGTATAAAGGCGTAGTAATCGTTACCGGTTTTTCTGCCGGTTAATGATGAACATCATTGCTTCTGGACCGGTTCGGTAGTTAGTGTGGAGTGCAGACCCTCTGTCCCGGCTCTCGACTCCCGTCCCACCGTGCTATACATAGACAAAAGAAGATAGAGGACAGGGCATAGCTACCTAACATGAAGCATTCCTAATGTATGGAACGAAACAAAAATGGCGACTTTGCGAAAGAAAGATCCTATTAATATAACAGTTAGACATCTTCTTCAAATTCCGAAATGAGTATTACTGTAAATAAAACACCGTATATATAATAAAATCAATAAGTATGTATACGTTATTTAATTCTGATGCCACGGTAAGTTACATGTAAATAGATCGCGAAACTAAAATGGCGGAATCGATTTCATAGTTAAAACGTATTTTTCGCAATTATGTCAGGTCCCCTTATTTTTTCTTTAGTCATTAGTGCTATACGACATGAGAGTCTGCACTCACACAAACAAACAACAATTGAGTGCCATTCGTGCCCCGCAATGCGCACCGAGTGTATAGTCGCCTGCAAATAAATTCATGTCAAAAATAAATTTAATTTGACAAATTAATATAAATTACTCTAATTTCCATTCATTACGATTCCGTTTTTTAAAAATAACATATTATTACAGGAAACATTAAAACATTTTTATTTCCTGTTGGTACATTTTAAAGAGTGTTTTTTGGTAAATTAAAAATGAAGTCAAATTCACCTCCGCTTAATCACTGAATACCTAATACGACTAGTCTATGTAGCTTAATGCTGAAGAGTTGAATCATAAATAAGACAGGCCGAAATGATGCCCCTTACTTATAAAAATATTTAAGCGCTGCTTATCTTTATACCATAGGTTGCCCCTTTCATTTTTAAACAATGTAACGCAAGGAAAAAAGTGACAGGTTATTCTTAACCATTTGCTCAGCTAAAAATGCTGTTTTAAGTAAGGCCCTATATCTACAGCGAAATGTTCTAAAAATGTTTTAGGTGTAATCATTCGCGGTTTACAAAATAATAGTCATTCATGTACCTAGTCAATTTTAGAAACAGTGTACTATTAACCCAAATAATAAATAACACCCAACAGTCATACATAGTCCTGACCCCACACTAAGATCGAATCTTGTGTCGTGGGTATCAGAGCTACGAGAGACTTTCGGTCTCACAACACCCAAATATTATATCACAATCCATATTTCATAAAATACTGGTCAAATTGGTCTATACATTCGCTCCCTTCTCTAAGCCTATGTACTTGCCTACTACACTTATTATTAACTTCAATTTTATAAAGACTATAAAATGGAGTGAATGCTCCATTTTATGGTCTTTATAAAATTGAAGTTGCACTAACATGCCCCATCCCTAGTTCTTACCGGCACTCATTTTCCATTCGTATTAGGGCGGCTCTTGATGGCCGTAACATTATTATTGTAATTTTGCGAATACTTAAAGTTATTGCAAGCGACTGTACAACGGGCATGCTCATTAAAATATCAAACATTTCACCGATATGTCCCGACTCCCGAGCCCGACTCCCGAAGTCCCGAGATCCGAACAGATGATACAATGCACGTCGTCCATCCTTATCCTCGTAACGCTTAATTGATTTTTAAATAATGGCTCATTAAGCCGACATAATGGTTTTAAAATTATGTAACACGTATTTTAATGTAGTTAAAATTTTTAACTGGTGCCTCGGTGGCGTGGTGGTATTTCGGCACGACTACGGTTCTGAGGTCTCGGGTTCGATCCCCGAGTCGGGCAAAGTGATATTGGATTTTTCCATATCAGCCCGGAGTCTGGAATTTGTGCCCGATATGGTGATAGGCTCGCCCCCTATCACATCTGGGACGGAACTAAGCTCGGCGAAATGTGGGTCTAGTTCGCTAGTGCGCCTCTGCCTACGCCTTCGGGGATACAGGCGTGAGCTTATGTTATGTTGTGTTATGTCAAATTTTTAATTTCTTAATGGTCGTGGAAATATTTGGATAATTAGTGGAGTATGCCAGGTCGCTTATTACGGGAACGCACGATAATTGAAGTCGAATATCGAAATACGTCTACTCCGAAATTAAAGTCTACAGGAGCATGATAATGCTAATTAATTTCGTATTAGCGGTAAGTTGAAACCTGTTCAGTTTTACCCGTTAATACTAAATAACCAAACTCTGAGTTGCTATAAATTAAAGATAATATTTTAATCGTTATTAAATACACGGAGTTTTTAGTATTTACACGATTGCATGTGGTGGAGCGACGTTGTAGACGTTTTATCTGCCGTACTACATAGAACATGGAAGTAATAGTATTTTGTAACGTTTTGGCATAGATATGTATAATAATGAGAAACTTCTACAACAATAAATTTCATATTTTCAAGGAATCCCTACCATTCCGTGAAAATTGGCAATAACGCCTTGATTCTTTTGCCGTTTATGTCGTAGCCCCACAGGCTGTGAACAACATAAAACCTTAACCCACTTCCTGGATTTACAAAAATACACATGAATAGCATAAGGTTGGAATTGAATTGAGGTATTGGCAGGCTCGCCCCTAAATGAATGGATGGATCAAAACTAGACGAGATGTGGATGCTCTAGTTAAGTAGTTCACTTTTGTCTATCCCATAAAAGATTAGCGTATTATCTACATGTGAACACGTTCAGACCTTTACTGTTACTAATCATATGTGTTGTGTCCGTGTCGTAACTTATAAGACGTTGGCATTGGCTTTGTATGGCGTGATCAAATCAATTCATCCGGTTATACGCAAAAAAGAGTAATGATTGAATAAAGTTACAATCGAAGGAAGACAAAAGCATAACAAATTAGTGCATGAATTGCTTTATGTGTCCAATGATGTTATATGTTTAACGAAACCTTCAATTTTTAGAACTTGAGATAATATAAATGACTGCCTCTGTTGTATTTCGGTACGACTACTATTCTGAGGTATCCGGTTCGATTCCCGGGTCGGGCAAAGTGATATTGGATTTCTCCATATCAGTTCGGAGTTTGGAATTTGTGCCCGATATGGCGATAGGCTCGCCCCTTATCACATCTGGGATGGAAGTAAGGTCGGCGATATAATATGGATGTACTAGTTGGCTAGTGCGCCTCTGCCTACCCCTTCGGGGATACAGGCGTGAGCTTATTTTATGTATGTTATGAGATATTATAAACCCTTTAACGATTCCTATAAAGGAACAATCGGCTCATTGAAAGGAATTTGGATAGAGAAAAAATGATAGTGGCAGACAGTATCTAATTAATTAGTGAACGTTATATAGTATTCGTATTCCAAAAGCAGAACAGTACTAAGAATAAGCATATTATAAAATTGCGCTGGTTAATTCTAATGTCTGATAAAGCCTATTTTGTAATAGGCTCCGCATAATTCCTTAATTATCTCGATACCCCTTAGTAAACGACCTCTCCTATATTTTTACATTTTCCGGAATACCTAGTGGTATTGTATTAGGCGCATCCATAAGGCGGCAATTGGCTCGTATTTAGAGTCACAAGGTAATAGTCATTTAGTCAGCAGTAATATCATGACAAAGATCGCAGGAAGTCGCTGGATGCAGGCCGCTTCCAACAGGTCGGTCTGGACATCTTTAGGGGAGGCCTTTGTTAGCAGACGACGTGCTGTAGGCTGTGGCTGATGATGACCATGATGATGATGAATAGCATGTTATAATTGATGAAGTAATGCTTTATTTACAGGTAAGTCGCATGCGAGACGTCGCTCCTCTATTCGTGGTCAACGAAATAAAAGAAGTAAGTTGTTGTTTTCGGCCTCAGTTTTAGGGATCAAGGAAGTCTTGCTACGTTTAGTTGGAGAGACTTTATCGGGGGCCGACAGCAGCGTCATATATTTCGGTATAAAATAAGGGTTTTATAATGCGTCTTTGTGTTGCGATTTTTCTCCCATATTTTTGCCTACAGCTATGTCCTTCGATAAACTCTCTCTGTCTGAATGAGGTTTTATTAATCTAACATTCGAAAAAAATACACTTCTTTCATGGCACTCGTGTTAAAAAACAGCATTACGTTCAATTCTGAAACAGTGACGAAACTATACGCAAAATTGTTTTAGCGAAATCATCCTGATACATCGGTCGTGTGTATGACTTGACAAATTATTACTATTGAAATTAAACTATTTTTACGGATTATATCAGACTGACAGACAGTCTGACCCGTGACCATGAAGGCTGCGAAGCTTTCGAAACGTCGGGCATAAAAATTAAAACCAAATCGTGATATAATCCGTAAAAATAGTTTAATTTCAATGAATAACATTCACGTAAACCTAAGAAATCATTAAATTATTACTATTGCGTAAATAAGAAAGTTATTATCATTGTAGTCACTGCAAATCATTGCAAAGACATACCCACAGAACTTCTTAGAAATAACTGTATAGGCACTAAGTAAGTAATATTACTACGTACGAAAATGTCGCTCTTGCCACTTAGATATTGCATGTTGGCACCATATCTTGACGTGATTCGTTTTAATTGACCGACTTCAAAAATAGGTATAGGTCCTCAATTCCTCTGTCTTTTTTTATGCTTGTTACGCGATATCCGCCAAATGTGGACCGATTTTCAAAATCCTTTTTGTGTTTGAACTATCGAATCACGTCAAGATATGGTGCCAACATGCACCCTTGGAATAGTCCACTTGCTCGTATTCCAAGGGTGATCTCATATAATATCACGGTCGGATACATTTTGAAGTCGGTGCGTTGAGTTGTTAAACTTGTGATTATTTAACTATTATCTAATTAATTAAAATACTAATGTGATACTTTTTGTCCACATTTAGCTACTAGATATAGCAAACCGAGTCTTAAGCCTAAGTCTTAATGAACACCGATACTAAGTGGTCACAAATCCTCAGGTTGTACTAGGTCTGATCGTGCTTTATTCAACGGCAACTTAATCAAGATTTTTAGCGGAGAATACGACCGGGTGCGGTCGGACACTGGCACCGCAGCCGAGCCGAGGGTCGTGGCAGAATGGAAGTTCAGCGAGCTGGACCGAGATAGAAGCGACGCGTTGCAGAAGTCTGAGTACCGAGGATTGAGAAGGCTCATCAAGAAGGTACAATATTAATTCACTACATAATGCAGGATGATATAACTATACTGTGTTTAATACTGGTTTGAATTTTGTTATAAGGGCCTATATTTAATGAATCCTAAATAATAATTAATTGTCATCATTATCATCATCGGTCACAGGACATCTACTACTGGACATAGGCCTCCCCCAAAGATTTCCAGATCGACCTATTGGAATGTTGCTGATGATGATAAAGAATTAATTAACGCGAAATAAAATATCATGATGCAATAAGTCAACAAAGCAACAAGGCTTTTGGGAGAATTTCGTTATGGAACTTCTGTGAGACTATCCTAAAAACATTATTATTCGGATCGTCACCCTTGTTCCTATTTAAAAAAAGGCTGGCACGTAAGCGAAATTTGGTCCTTATCATGCTCGCAACAAAAATATTGGCCCAAATAATTGGTCAAACATATTTCACTGACATACTGTACTAAGATACGCCATTATGGTCCACAAAGACGATGTGGTCGGCCTATCGAATTAATCCATCAATCTCCGTCAATCATACTCTCAAATATCGTTCCACTTTCAGATCACAACTCGCACGCAATCAATCGGACAATCAATATTAATGTCGCATGTGTCCGAAAATAGTTCGCATGTGACTTTTAATTAATCCATCAATCTCCGTCAATCATACTCTCAAATATCGTTCCACTTTCAGATCACAACTCGCACGCAATCAATCGGACAATCAATATTAATGTCGCATGTGTCCGAAAATAGTTCGCATGTGACTTTTAATTAATCCATCAATCTCCGTCAATCATACTCTCAAATATCGTTCCACTTTCAGATCACAACTCGCACGCAATCAATCGGACAATCAATATTAATGTCGCATGTGTCCGAAAATAGTTCGCATGTGACTTTTAATTAATCCATCAATCTCCGTCAATCATACTCTCAAATATCGTTCCACTTTCAGATCACAACTCGCACGCAATCAATCGGACAATCAATATTAATGTCGCATGTGTCCGAAAATAGTTCGCATGTGACTTTTAATTAATCCATCAATCTCCGTCAATCATACTCTCAAATATCGTTCCACTTTCAGATCACAACTCGCACGCAATCAATCGGACAATCAATATTAATGTCGCATGTGTCCGAAAATAGTTCGCATGTGACTTTTAATTAATCCATCAATCTCCGTCAATCATACTCTCAAATATCGTTCCACTTTCAGATCACAACTCGCACGCAATCAATCGGACAATCAATATTAATGTCGCATGTGTCCGAAAATAGTTCGCATGTGACTTTTAATTAATCCATCAATCTCCGTCAATCATACTCTCAAATATCGTTCCACTTTCAGATCACAACTCGCACGCAATCAATCGGACAATCAATATTAATGTCGCATGTGTCCGAAAATAGTTCGCATGTGACTTTTAATTAATCCATCAATCTCCGTCAATCATACTCTCAAATATCGTTCCACTTTCAGATCACAACTCGCACGCAATCAATCGGACAATCAATATTAATGTCGCATGTGTCCGAAAATAGTTCGCATGTGACTTTTAATTAATCCATCAATCTCCGTCAATCATACTCTCAAATATCGTTCCACTTTCAGATCACAACTCGCACGCAATCAATCGGACAATCAATATTAATGTCGCATGTGTCCGAAAATAGTTCGCATGTGACTTTTAATTAATCCATCAATCTCCGTCAATCATACTCTCAAATATCGTTCCACTTTCAGATCACAACTCGCACGCAATCAATCGGACAATCAATATTAATGTCGCATGTGTCCGAAAATAGTTCGCATGTGACTTTTAATTAATCCATCAATCTCCGTCAATCATACTCTCAAATATCGTTCCACTTTCAGATCACAACTCGCACGCAATCAATCGGACAATCAATATTAATGTCGCATGTGTCCGAAAATAGTTCGCATGTGACTTTTAATTAAAGATTTCTTGTGTAGCAAGCATAATCATATAAGTAGGCGAAATTATATTAAAATAATTTTTGGTCTGGGGTCAAGTAGCAGCGTACATATATAGGACCAAGAGGTCCTGGATTTTTTTTTTTATAGCAGAGATTGGCAAACGAGCAGATGGGTCACTTGATGGTAAGTGATCTCCACCACCCATAGACACCCAAGACACAAAAAGAATCATGGGTGCGTTGCCAACCTAAAAGGAGGGAATGGAAGGGGAGGGAAGGGGATTGGGGAAATGGGCCACCGGAAATCTCACTCACCGAACGAAACGCGACAGCAAACTGCCACTTTACGTCAGTTTTCTGTGAGACAGTGGTATCTAACCGGTCGAGCCGGCCCATTCGTGCTATAGACGTTACTGTCTACAGCGTGGCTCTACCACTTTAATTCCAAGAATTCCAAGGTCCAAAGCAGATTTTCTAACATGATTTGCCCGGAACTGTAACTGGATAGAAATGGGGTAAAGTCAGGCAAGCAGCCATAATGATGACTATAATATAGGATAGTGATGATTGATTATGAAGAGATAAAGATAATCACAAGTTTAAAAACTTAACAGACCGACTTCAAATCCGATCGTGACCAAATATATGGGACCACCTTTGAAATAAGCTCTATTGAACACAAAAAGAATTTTGAAAATCGGTCCATATTTGGTGCAGATATCGCGTAACATACATAAAAAATACAGATGAATTGAGGACCTTTTCCTATTTGCAAGTCGATCGAAAATAATTTTGTAAACGTCCATACTGCTCGGAATGCTTGTGAACGTCACTGAACTTCCAGGAGTGGTGAAAAAGTCCATTTCGAGCATTAGATACGGGTTTGAATATATGTATTTTCGACCGATTTAAAAAAAGAGGTCTTCAATTCGTCTGTAAGTTTTATTGTTATATATGTTACGCGATATCTCCGCCAAATACGGACCGATTTACAAGATTCTTTTTTTTAACGATAGAGCTTATTTCAAGGGTAGTCCCATATAAATTAGGTCACGAGCGGATACATTTTGAAGTTGTCCGTTGAGTTTACGTAACTGATGACTGTGGAAGAAGCGAAAGAGGTGTGCTTGAACAGAAGCAATTGGGGCTCCTTAATCTCTGCCTACCCTAGCGGGAGATAGGCGTGAGTTTATGTATGTACTAGGGACTCGCACCGGTTTCGCACGGGTGCAATGCTGATATACATCATTTTGATCTATCTCGTAGGGTTCAGCCAGCGTTTCCAATGTAAGCACAAAAAATGTGTTTATTTACATTACACATCTTTAAAAAAACCGCACCAAAATTCGGCGCGTAGTTTTAAAGATCTAAGCATACATAGGGACAGACAGACAGCGGAAAGCGACTTTGTTTTTTAACAGTCTTTCCAAAGTGGGCGCCAACGCCCCCTTATGGGCGCTGCTTGCCTAAAAGGGGAGCGGTAAGAGACCAAGAAAAAAGAGGATCTCCGCCGATATACCTCTATATCATAATAATTTATTTAATTTGAAGTTATAGTGGTTTTTAAGTATCAGGGTATAAAATGGGAGGCGCTAAAAATAATGACTGCCTCGGTGGCGTGGTGGTATTTCGGTACGACTACGGTTCTGAGGTATCGGGTTCGATCCCCGGGTCGGGCAAAGTGATATTGGATTTTTCCATATCAGTCCGGAGTCTGGAATTTGTGCCTGATATGGCGATAGGCTCGCCCCCTATCACATCTGGGACGGAACTAAGCTCCGCGAAATGTGGGTGTTCTAGTTCGCTAGTACGCCTCTGCCTACCCCTTCGGGGATACAGGAGTGAGCTTATGTTATGTATGATATGTCTAAAAAATAATTTATTTTCAAAGTGGGCAGTAGACAAAATAAGTTTGGGAACCTCTGTTTTATACTATTTGTGATGTATGTTATGAATGTGCGTTGTGTAAGGTGGTGAAGCCGAAGCGATGCGCACGCGCATGGGCCCGCGGGTGTGACGGCGACGGGGACGGAGAGATCGCACGCGCGGAGTGGACGGCCTGCCTGCTCGCCAACCCAGAGCCCCCCGCACCGGACTGTGAGTACCTTTACATGTTGCTTGGGATGTTGCGATACATGTCGCGCAACATATTACAACAGGGATTCAAGTGTTCAGTGCCAGAGCACGTGGCCTTGCACGCTATGCTCGAAGGTAATTTAATATTACAACTCGTATGTACCTAACAATTAAAATTACCTATATTTTCCTTTTTTTACTGTTGCCTGAGACATTGGCAGAAGACTCTTTCTCTCCTTTGGTAGAGCCACGCTGTAGACAGTAACGTCTACAAATTCTACAATACAAATGGGTCAACTCGACCAAAAAACCGACGTTTTTCTGAGTTCGACATGGGCGAGAATTGCTCCCCATGAGGGTAACTTTTGACACTCATTCAATTTCGACTACGATTCGGTTTCATTTAGTGGCTTAAAATTCCACCGAAATCAAGTAAAAAATTCACTAATGGCAAGTAAAAAAATGAAACCGAATAGTAGAGGGAATCCAATCAAGTGTCAAAAGTCAGAAGGGCTGATCAATGTAAAGGTCGGGTAAAGTTAGTTTGGTTTTCCTAAAACGATTTTCCTGCAACTGCTTCTCAAGGAACGGACGTCAAGCAGCTGGCCGGCGATCAAAACTAAGTCGAGTCTGTTCTGCAACACGCTTGACCAAGTGTGTTGCACTGATACATTGGAGTGGTATAAGGGCAGATGGGACTGAAGGGCAGTAAAGATTCTTCCATATTGAAGTAATAGCATGGAGTTAATGTCTGAAGTATTCTTAAGGAAAAGGAAGCTGGCTGGGTCGCTCTGGTCATGAGTTTTGTTCCGTCAAACGCATCTTTTTTTTACCTGCCCTTATCCCACATTAATGTGGAGTCGGCGTAACACACCTCAAGCACGTTGCAGAAAGGATTTGGCTTAGTTTTTACGACCGGCTGCCTGGCTCAAGTCAACTCTCGCCTGGAGGATCCAGTCCTGGGCAAATAGAAATACTACGCCCGACCTGGGAAGCGAACACAAGAACTGCTGGTCTACAGCCCATATACACTGCCATTAGACAAAAGAGGCGACACCGCAGCCTTGCCCATTTTTTTTTTTTTTTATAGCAGAGAGTGGCAAACGAGCAGATGGGTCACCTGATGGTAAGTGATCTCCACCGCTCATAGACACCCAAGACACAAAAAGAATTATAGGTGCGTTGCCAACCTAAAAGGAGGGAAGGGGATTGGGAAAGGATTGGGGAAATGGGCCACCGGAAATCTCACTCACCGAACGAAACGCGACAGCAAGCTGCCACTTTACGTCGGTTTTCTGTGAGACAGTGGTATCTAACCGGTCGAGCCGGCCCATTCGTGCTATAGACGTTACTGTCTACAGCGTGGCTCTACCACTTCAGTTTATGTCTTAAAGACCAAAAGTTGAATGCAAATGTGTGCGCAAACATAATAATAATATATAGTCTCTCTCCGTTTCTTCATGTCATTGAATGCAGACGAGGACAGCGGTCCGGAAGCCGAGCCCGACTACGAGGAGGAGCCGCCGCCGGACCCTAGTGCAGGTACACTCACTATTGGGTACTTGACTATAGTAACCAATATCAATGAATTTCTGTAGGAACATAGATTTATCATCTAAATAACCTGTGCAATAGGAATGTATTAAACATACTCCAAGGATAATTTAATTTTAGTAATTTCAATACTTATTTTTTTGTCTGTAAGTCACGTGACTGTAAACTCCAATCACGAGGCATGATGTCACATTACTCATTTTTCTTGCATATTTGTTCCACAAGGGCCTAAGACCTAAGATCCAAAGTCATACTGCCAGGTTATTTCATAATTTTTTTCGTATTTTTGTATAAAGCTCAACCTAATTTCAACGCGGATGATTACATGATGTTCAAGCGAACTTATCAACTATTCCTTGGTTAGTTTGATTACTGTTCTCAACATAGGATTGTGTATTCTTTTTAATTTTCCCATTCGGGAAGGCAAAGGGATCTAGCCCATATAGCCTCGTCTTATGTGCTTTTTTGTCTTCATTTGCTTATATCTAATTTTTCACAAGCGCAATGAAATCGGATGTGTTCGATTTCAAGACCCTGTTGGAGTTTTGGCGTCAATTCCTTCCAGTTTGATGCTTTTTATACGATTTTCTCGATGCGGAGGAATTAAACATAGTCGACCTATTTTCCCGACAAAAAGCATCCAAAATTACTTATTTCAACGCTTCCGCTTACTGTCCATCTTCGTTGATGTTTATCGCATAAATTCACATCACATTTAAACCACAAACACAACTTTAGAGCACCATCAGAATTCCCACCAAAGCCCCTGAGATTGTGTATATTTTTTTATTTATTTAACGGTTTTGGAGAAAGTTCTAAGATTGTGTATGTTCCACAGTGTTGCCAGGGATAATGCGCAACTCTTTCGCGCCAGATGGGTCCGAGTCAGATTCGAGGCGGGAGGACGAGGCCAACGATTGTCTGACGGACCGGCAGGCCGTGTTGGACGAGCAGGTAACACCGGCGCCGCCTTACATTTAAGGCACATCTACACTGAAACACTACACAAAACATCTACACAAAACAATTTTTCTGTTTACGTTGCCTCCCACTTATGGAACAATGGACCACAGACAATATGTAGCGACATATTTTTTGTAGGTTTTTTGGGTAGTGTGTCGAGAAAAATATGAGCAGTAGATGCGCCTTTACCTACATATGTACATACAACCACACCTCTATCTATGTCAGTAACTCAACCACGAGTTTTCTTCACATTTCTTACTAGCGTCTAGCTTCATCACCATCATCATCAGTCCCAGGAGGTCCACCGTTGATCCATTTGTTGGAAGTGGCTAGCATCCAACGAATTCATACAAACTTTATCAAATCAATATTGTGTGACAAACATTAATAATTAATATACAACGTAACCATTAAGCTCCGTCTCCTGTATTAAAACATTACACATTTTTATCAATGGTCCATTGTTCTATGAGCAAGGCACAGCGAAAATCATTGTTTTGCGTATGTGTTTTTTTTTCTTCTAAAAAACAGGCGCAGGAGACGCGCCTTTAGAGGCGTTTGTGTGTTTGTCATACAAATATTTTATATTATAGTCGCTAATACTTGTTTATACTCAAGCAGTGGCTAATGCGTTATTTTAGCAGGATGTTACGATTTTGGTCCCATTATAATTTGGCTTTTAATACAGAGTCCCGTAATTTTTAAAGTTCTAATGGGATTGTAAAATCTTCATAGTTTAATTTGAGAGTTTAGTACGCAGACAGTGTGTGAAAATATTATAACGATTCACACTTCGATCACTTCATTTAATTCTTGCACCACAACGTGACTACTTTAAAGTTAGTCACAAGTGTGTCTCCGCTATTGTATTCAAAGATGGGTAAAGTGGCCAACTTCAGTCCGGTCAAGTTGTTTCGCACAAATTAATTAGGTGTTAAATAAATTGTTCTGGCATTACAAAAATATTGCAATATTTTACGTTATAAGTGTGTACTTACATAATGATTGCAATGCGACTATATTAAAGTGATATTGGATTTTTCCATATCAGCCCGGAGTCTGGAATTTGTGCCCGATATGGCGATAGGCTCGCCCCCTATCACATCTGGGACGGAACTAAACTCGGCGAAATGTGGGTGTACTAGTTGGCTAGTGCGCCTCTACCTACCTTCGGGGACACAGGCGTGAGCTTATGCGATTATATTATACTATATACATAATAATAAAAGCAAAGCGATTTAGCATGTTCAATGCGATCTCTGCTCCGACATTTGTATTTTATAATTTGTGATCAGAAAGCAGGCGGTGCTGCGTTGTATGTCCCGGAGTGTACCGGGGACGGGCGGTATGCGCGGGCGCAGTGCTACCGCTCCACGGGGTACTGCTGGTGCGTGCACCAGGACACGGGCAAGCCGATCCCGGGCTCCTCCGTGAAGGACCGACGCCCGGACTGTGACGCCGCGCCTCAACACGCTACACCTATGAGAGGTTTGGATATTTTTTTTTAGAGCGAAGACTGGCAACCGAGCAGGTTTAAAGCGTAGACTACACAGCCACTGACGCTGATAACTAACGCTCGTCGCGACCATCGGAACTCAGCCTTAATTTTATGTGACGCATAAACGACGGTCCCTACGATAATCTAAGGTCCCTACGTATAAAGCGACATGTCAAAATGTTATTTTTTATTGCATATATGGCTTTAGATTATCTATACGCTCATAACTATATAGATATATATTTTAATTATTTTGTATTCTAAAAATCCTAATTTAAATACTAATCGAATAATATAACAAATATGATAATTCTTAAACTTATAAATGAACTTCATTTCGTTCTCCTGAAAACCTCAGTTTTTGACATGTCGCTTTGTACGTAGGGACCGTCGTTGTTCGTTTGCTATAAAAATTAAAAAAGGGGAGTTGAGTTAGTGAGCTCGCCGTAGACTATAAGGCCCAATCCTAGCTAACCTATCAGCCTTTCTCTAACTACGGATGACGATCTACGGCGTACTCTTATGTCATTGTCATACATTTATTCCTTAGACTAAATAATTTATTCTACTCGATTATTGTATAGGTGTCACCTGATAGTTTTCTCCATCGCCCATAGACACCCAAGACGAAAGAATCATGAATGCGTCGCCAACCTAAATGGACGGAAATAGGGATTGGGAAAAGGAGGGGGAATTGGGCCACCGGATATCTCACATACATACATACATAAACTCACGCCTGTTTCCCGTTGGGGTAAAATATTGCAATATTTTACGTTACAAGTGTGTACCTACATAATGATTGCAATGCGATTATATTAAAATGATATTTGATTTCTCCATATCGGCCCGGAGTCTGAAATTTGAGCCCGATATGGCGATAGGCTCGCCCTCTGTCACATCTGGGACGGAACTAAGCTCGGCGAAATGTGGGTATTCTAGTTCGCTAGTGCACCTTTGCCTACTCCTTTAGGGGATACAGGCGTGAGCTTATGTTATGTTATGTAAAGATTTCAAATATATTTTGTGGTCCATACAAACATTTATCGAACTCGCGGCCTCTCATTTCACAGCCGACACGCATCCGCTGCGCCATTGACACTCAAATAATAATAAATATTCGTATGTATACAAGTATAGATATTTAATGTGGACATTCCAGGTTGTCCGGAGCCGATGAAGAGCGCCTTTTTGCACGAGCTAAGAAACTTTTTCGTATCGAAAATGACGTCATCGGGCAACGGAACCGGCCCCGGGTACGTAATATGCATTACTCATCCCATTGTAATTCGGAAACAATCATACTTTTTTGTTATTTAAGTGTACGACGCTATTTTTAGTTTGCATTGCGACTTTATATTGTCTGCGCGTTGCTCAGCTGTTAAATATGCCGTGGACACGGACGTTAAAAAAGATGGACGGAGCGCTAGGACTAATGAAAGTGAAGTAGAATTTTCGGCCCATTCGATCAGTCGCCATTACATGTCACTGGATCGAATGTGTCGTAAACCCTGCTTCACTTTCAATGTTTCTAGCGCTCCGTCCACCTTTTTTTGCGTCCGTGGCCATGGATTACTATGAGACGTTTGTGCTATTTCAATAGAAGTTGCTGTTTTGCTATAAATGTTTAGGGCGACTAGCATCTCAGTTGATAACCTAGAGTTAGTCCTAAACTCGATTTAACTTACATGCCATGCCTATATTCAAATCGATATTTACGATAAAACAAGATTTATCTAAGTGCTGCTTGCCAATCCTTAAGGACCTTATATTATATATAAAATGTAAAAATAGTTTTTCGTACTTAAATCGTGTTTTAAAACTAGATTAATGCTTGGATATTGATTTGTAATACAGGTTTTAAGTCTTGTGTTAAGATAAACGGGCTCAGGGCAAAGCGAATGAACTTATAATAGTTACTTATAATATTACGCAAAATCGAAAGGTAAAATGCATGTTATTTTGTTTGTTAGTTCCATTGAAAAAAATATGAACCTTCCTTGGCAGCCCCTTTTAGTTTGTAACAAAATCTTTTTGAATTTTGATATCCAATATTTTTTTTATCTCCAGGGATATGGTGAAATGGGGCGCCTCGAAGGAAGAGCAGGCCGCCACGTGGACGTACGTAATGCTAGACAAGGACAAAGATAAGGCCCTGGAGCGTCGGGAGTGGAAGGCGTTCCACCAGCTCATCAACCACGTGGAGTCTCTTCGCCGGTGCGGGAGGAAGCTGCCGAGGTACTGCGACGTGAACCACGACACCAAGATCAGTATTACCGAGTGGATGGCCTGCCTTGAAGTCACTCAGGCCTCGCAGGGGCATACAAGTGAGTCGTGTGTTTCTTTCTACCTGTCCTTATCACACCTTAATATGGGGTCGGTACTTGAAACATGTTGCAGAGGATTTGGTTTGGTTTTTACGACCGGCCGCCTGCCTGACGTCAACCCCCTATGAGGGATCCAGTCCCAGGCATATTAGTGTGTAGTATGATTTAAAAACTCCAAAGCCTAAGGCTGAGATGTATACAGCCAACTTCGACTAAGTCTAAATGAAAGAAAGGGATTCAATGAGGATTTGGAATTTTTAAATCGAACTTCCACTTAGTTTGAGTAATTTTTACAAGAAAATTTTTGCTTAGTCTGTCAATCTATTTTTCCTGTAAAAATTGGCTTGGACAAAGTCGAAGTTCGATTTAAAAATGCCAAATCCTCACCGAGTTCGTTTCTTTGACTTACGACTTAGTCGAAGTTAGCTATATAAGGGCCTTACTTAAAACAGCATTGTTAGCTGAGCAAATGGTTACGAATAACCTGTCACTTTTTTCCTTGCGTTACATTGTTTAAAAATGAAAGGTACAACTTATGGTATAGAGATAAGCAGCGCTCAAATATTTTTATAAGTAAGGGGCATAGATCTCAGCCTGAGACCCTAAATGCTGTAACTGTTAAGTGTAGTATTTTTTGAATGTTGTTAGATAAGAACTTATTTTTACACCCTTAACTTGTACACCTTTAACTGTTCCATGTCGCCTATTTATGAACGTGTTTATAATATGCGTTGCAACTGACTCATATCCCGTCATATTTTTCAGCGGAAGCAGCAAAGGCGCCATCGAATCCGCGAAGAAAAGGCCCAAATCCGTTGGAGTCGTTTTTAAAAGCAGACGACTGATTCGTCTGTGTTGATTTTATGTGGACCATATCAGTGCCAGTGTCAGTGCCTTACAAACTACAGTGACGTTATTATGGAGTATCTATGCTTAGTAAAATAAGATGTGTTATGTTCCGATGTAGCTATCGATGTAATTTATTATAATGTAGGCTGTCACTAGTCTCGTCTTGTATATTTACAAGTTTATTTTATTACCCAGTGGGATGAACAAAGTATTAGCACGTGACCGACGCGTTATCTGTTGTTTTCGCGAAAATTGCGTAATATTCGCATTTTTAATGTCATATTTATATTTCTACCTTTCTACCATTTTTAGTAGAAAATAGAAACTCATCTCTTCTTTGGATATTACGATATCTATATTTTATGTAATTTCTAATTATAATGTTATTTATATAGCTATTGCGTTTTTTATATCGTCCGCGGTGGAATTGTGATTCCAGAAGTTTTTGTAATATTCTTTTGTATATGTAATGCCTAGCGAATTGATTATTTTTGTGTGACGGTTCTTAGTTATTTGAAGACTAGTTCATTGAAAATAACTAAAAATCACCAATAAACAGAATAAGGGTGACCCCACATCACGACGTAACTAATATCGCGGTTTTATCTTCGAAATTATTTACGTGACGAAATGCAAAAGTGTATTCTGTTTGTATCTCAATCTATTTAGTTAAAGTTGTATAAAATAATTATACTGCAAACTGATGTGAAGATTTATAACATGAGTCATTGTAATTTAGTAATTCTGTTTGCGCGACGGAAGATCGGCGGCGTTCGTAACGTCGTAATGTGGAGAGGCCTTAATTGACTGGTGCACGCATTTTATATTATTTAAGTTTCATTTTAACTTTTTAGATCCATGATCTACCTACTGTTGCCATAAAGTGTATCACAGATTTATTGATATAAGATCATAGCATTTACAATACTTTTAGCATTGACGATCAGACTCAAGCACCAATAACTTCCGAACATTGAGCACGAATTCTTACTAATTCGAAACTCGAATAATTTTGTCAATCGATTCGAATATACGACGCGTGTTCATATATTTCGACCTATCCAAAGAATAAAGTTAGATATGATAATGAACCAAAATTGCTTTCTTATTTTCTGAGTTATATTGACCTGTATATTTAACTAGTATTTTTTTTAAGTTATGACAACTTAAATTATGACATAGCTTAAAAAAATATACCTACTAGATAAATACAGGTCAATTTAAACTCAGAAAAATAAGAAAGCAATGTCGATTCATTATATGTAACTTTATTCTTTGGACAGGTCGCTTTGTATAAAAATAAAACTAAATTAGAAGTGCGCAGCGAGCTAAATTCGAATTCGATGTCAAAAATGTTCATGCTTATTGTATATTGGCATATTATTGGCCCTCTGTATGATCATTGATGCCTGCCTCGGTGGCGTAGTTGTATTTTCATACGACTACCGTCCTGAGGTCTCGGGTTCGATCCCTGGGTCGGGCAGTGATATTAGATTTTTCCATATCAGCCCGGAGTCTGGAATTTGTGCCCGATATGGCGATAGGCTCGCCCCCTATCACATCTGGGACGGAACTAAGCTCGGCGAAATGTGGGTGTTCTAGTTCGCTAGTTTACCTCTGCCTACCCCTTTGGGGATACAGGCGTGAGCTTATGTATGTATGTATGTATGTATGATCATTGATCCAATCTTCATGTCACGCTCAATCTGAAAACGTATTCGACAGTTATTCGTATCGTCCAGTTACACATACCTCTAAGGTAACGTTTGGCACTCGATTCGTTTGCAAATACAATTAGGTTTCGTTTATCTACTTAAAATTCCACCAAAATCGAAGTAAAAAGTGCAGCAAGCGGCGTTAAAAATTACGTAATGACAAGTTCTCGAATCTATTTCGACATTAGTGCATTTTTTAACTAGATTTTGGTGGAATTTTATGTCGATAAATGAAACCGAATGGTAATCAAAATCGAATAGTGACAAAAGTCAGGGGGCTGTGCTTACCTATTTAGTTTACTAAGAACAGTTTCGAATAGTGAATAATCATGCGATTTCGATAGTTACCTAAATCTCCGTAAAACTAAAGTTAAATTCGGGCATGAAAAGAAATTAATGAATGAATGTTTTAAGTGAATTGATCGATATATAAAATAAAGCACAAATTTCCAAAATCGATAGTAGATTTGTTATTTTTTTATAACAGTTTGTTTATAATCACCCGTTAGTAGCTAACCACGTCAATTCACGTATCTGTAAAACTTGCCATATCATGGATATAGTCTGTCACTCGCTGGTACTAAAAGTATAGTACTTCATTTTGGCTATGAAATGAAACAAAAAATCGCCTTTCACATTTCTACATTGTATTAAAAGTATTTATAGCTTAAGTAGTCACTTGTCAAATGTAAAAGCTACATTTTGTGATATCTCCTATCATTATTGTGAAATAAATAATTTAATACTTCCATATGAATTTTAAATATTCCCAAATAAAATATTATTATGACAAATGTGATATAATATTGTCAGTATTAAAATATTACGTTATTATGACTATTAGGCATGGTTCACATAGAACAGCTATTAACGCAGTGCCTGCACTTTTAATATAAAATTTGTGGGAGTTTCAATGCTTGCCTGTACTCAAAATTAACGCAGATGTATAGAGAGAACTTAGACTAAGTCAGAGAAACTAATTCAGTGAAGATGTGGAATTTTTTTATCGAACTTTTTTAATGCGAGTCATTTTTTACAAGAAAATCTGCTTAGTCTGTCAGTTTTTTTGTTGTTGTAAAAAATGACTCGGTTTAAGGCAAAGTTCGTTTTAAAAAGTCCAAATCCTCACTAAGTTCGTTTCTTTGACTTATATTTAGTCGAACTTCGCTATATAGATCTCAGGCTAAGTGCACTTTAACAACCACCATTATAAATATCTTCTAATCCCTGCGGTTAAGACACTCCCATCTTACATATAATTATGATAATATAATTGGGTACTTGACTAGTTTTTTAAAAATAATTTTATATGAATATTACGCCGTCTAAAATTTAGAAAAGAATCAAATATTGAAATAATCCCAAAAATAAAAAGTTATAAGCCTTTGAACTTTGGTGTAACCGTCAAACTGCGGGAAAGAGAAGTATCATTATAATCACGTTATGCCATAACGGTACGCGCGTTGGAAAGGGATAGCAAGATATCTCCAATGCCCCCATTCCAGAATTTAAAATATGAATTACTGCCTCATTTTTCAACCAATTTCGATGCAGTTTATACAGAAGGGTTTCTTTTTTGTTTTATTTGCTATTATATATAAATATGTGTATAAAATCAAACATAGTCAAGTACCCAATTGGAGATAAATAGAGGTCATCATGGCCTGGGACGTATGCCTATTGCCTACATAATATTCTAAGGAAGGCATAGTTACCCTGCATTCATATTCCACTATAATATTTCTAAAGATTTAATTGATTTAGATATTGCTAAGTTGGTTATGGTCTTGCATTTGTTTGAGTGCACCTTTATTGGTCCGCATAGACATATTAAATAAATGTGTATCGCCCGAATACTGGAACGCTACTCAAATTTTACAGCTTCTTACATTGAAATAAAACTATTTTTACGGATTCTATCACGATTTGTTTTAATGTTTATGCCCGACGTTTTGAAGGCTTTGCAGTCTTCGTGGTCACGGGTCGGACTGAGGTGTCATTTGTCCAAAAATATTCGTAATAATAGTTTTATTTCAATGTATAACATTCGCGTAAACTTAAGAAATCAGTAGCTTCTTACATTGCTTTGCCATATTTTTTTTTACAGATAAAGTAGACCTTAAATAGTCACAGGCGGCTCGGCCTCCGGTGGCCCATACCCTTATTTAACATATTTATGTGCCGCCACCGACAGGTAACGACATAAGGCGAGTGTATGAGTATTCGGCGGTATGATGACCAATAAAGATTTTTTTTGTTATTGCACTAAAACGTCCATGAAAGACTTTGACTTCCGAGCTAGTGTGAACCAGCCTTTACATTACAAGTATAATCCAACCGACATAGTCTGCATTAACTACGTAGGTTCCGTTTCATCTGCACGTAAAACTATTTTCTTATACTCGTCGACTGTTTCTGTGAGTATTTTCTGGAATATGCACTCGAATATTTGGCTCTTGACGATGGCCTCATCTGTGTGAAGGGATGTCCACTCTGGCTCGCAGCGGCGCCATTCCGCGAACAATATGTCATCGATGTGGTCGGAACGACGTGCGCCTACGCCTGCCAGAAAATATACAAGGTTAAATATTTATTGCAGATTGCCTCGTCGTGTTTTGATACGACTACCGTCCTGAGGTCTAGGGTTCGATCGTCGGCTCAAGCTAGGGCTGGGATAGAGCCAGTGGCGTGCATTTCATATAGACAAGGGGACATTGTCTACCCTGACTGTGCTTAAAAATTTAGCCTAAAATTACCAAAAAAATTGCCACTAAAAGAGTTTTTCAAACAGCGATGGGTGAATTACTTTAAATCAACGAGAGAATGATCATGATGGTCAAAGTAAAGCAAGAATAAAGTGAAGAAAATAATTATGCAATATTTGTTCCCACCTGCCTAAATGCCTGTGCACGTCACTGGATAGAGCGAACTTCAACTAAGTCTGAGAAACGAACTCGGTGAGGATTTGGAATTTTTAAAACTTACTTTGACTTAGTCCGAGCCATGTTTTACAATAAAAATAGACTTAGGGCGACTTGCACCACTATTACTAACCTACAGTTAGTCCTAACCTCAAGTTAAATTGAAAAAAAATATATGACATGTAATTCAATACATGTAATTAATTAAATGTCATTAATATATTACCTGTAATTACATGTACATTACATGCAATGAATTACATGTCATTCATACATATTTTTTTCAATTTAACTAGAGGTTAGGCCTAACTTTAGGTTAGTAATAGTGATCCATGTCGCCCTTACAGACATAGTCGAAGTTAACTCTACAGATCTCAGCCTAAATGATCGGGTTTATCAATTTAATATCAACCCGGAATTTGTGCCCGATATGGCGATAGACTCGTCCCCTGTCACATCTGGGACGGATCTAAGCTCGGCGAAATTTCAGTGTCCTAGTTCGTTAGTGCAGCTCTGCGTACCCTTTCAGGGATACAGGCATGAAGTAATGATATGTTTTTATTGCAAGTTGGCAAATAAATTGGTGAGCCACCTGGTGATAGGTGTGTGACAGTAACAATATAACCCATAACGGATCCACTTCAAATCCGATCGTGACCAAAATATGAGACCCTTGAAATAAGCTATATTGAACTTAAAAAGATTTTTAAAAATCGGTCCACATTTGGCGGAGACATCTCCTTTTTGGGAGGCGGTCGAAAACACATCACATAGGCATTGTTAACCTTTTATCCTATTTATAGTGGGAACGTCTGCCGTAGCACAGACGAGTGATCAGCAGACTAAGTGCGGGTAGGAGGGATTTGGGCCATTTCTAGTGGCAGCGCATATGGGCTGTAAACCGGGAAGTTCTGAGTTCGATTCAGTAAGGCGAGGTGTTTTTGTAACATGATTTGCTCCGTACTGGATCCTGCAGAAGAGGGTTTCGCGTTAAGCAGGTAGCCGGTCGTAAACACAGTCGAATCCTTTCTGCAACAAGCTTGGCAAAGTGTGTTGTACCAATTGAGGTGGAGTAAGAGTAGGTAAAAAGAAATAAGTTCGCTAGAAATCGAACCTCACCTGAAACCACAGTGGGCGTGACACCAGTCAACACATCGACAAGCTCCGCAGACGTCGTCTTCGACAGCTTCTCTATGGTCACTTGTGGCTTCTGCGGCAGCAGGTTACACGCGTCCCACGGCTTGTCACTCTGCTCCAGCCTCTGCCTAGCCAGGGACTCCTCACAGAAATCCTTTACAAACACATCGAATGCGTCGGTGGAGTCAAAAGCTGCTGTATCCGGGTCGGTTATGTGCCTCTGTATTTTGTGGTCTGTACTATCCCCTGCTAAGAACATGCGTGGTGATTTCGGCACTCTGGAGTCTGCGGGCGGCGTGTACGGAGGCGGTGGCTTGTCCGGTATCTCCCTCACAACCAACAATCGACATTGCTGCTGTTCTAAAGCTTTGATCTGAAATTAAATGGGTTCATCGCTTACGTAAGTAAAATATAAAAGTAGCCTCTTTGATCTGGTGACAGCGTGACCTCAATTTGATTTCTATTTTATTTAGTTACTTAAAATTCCACCGAAATCGAGTTCAAAAGTGCACTAATGTCGTGCAAAAGTACCAAATCACAAGTTCTCGAATCCAATCGTCGAAGTCGAATCGAGTGTCAAGAATTACCCTACAGGTAATATGGCCTATTTCCAGCAGTGAACGCTCTGTGGATGAGTATGATTGTAGTGATGATGACTCCTTTGATTAACCCGTTACAATCACTGCATTTAGTATATAAATATATCAGTTATTGTTTTCTTCTACGCCATTTAAAGAATCAATAAAGGCAAACATATCGAACGAAAATATAGCACAAAATTAGTGAGTAAAGACTTTAAATAATCTACATTCTACACCTTAACTGTACAAGTGCAAAGGCCAAACTATTTTATTAGCAAATTAAAACAAATTACAAATAGAAATGAGAGTGATTTTAAACACATAGAGGATTTAATTAAGCCGATCAATTGAAATTGTTCGTACATACAAGACCCGGACGCGTAGATTCTGGTCACGATGATAACTGTATCGAATTATGAATTATTTAGAATTCCTTGTGTGACACTGTGTTATCTCGTATAATGAGGGCTAGTCTATATGTCATATAGGCAAATTAGACGATGACCTAAGACTATTTCATTTGAACTGTTCGCACGAGCCAACAGTTAGCTAACGTCTCCTTACGGTTTTGTAACTTATCTAAATTAAAAATAAATATCGTCAGTCTAACTTTATCAAATGCTGTGATTCTATCTGGGAAAATTATTCACTATTGACGTAAAGTTCAATAGTAGACATTGTGCATTGATAAATATTAATTTTACTTATTCTTGCTTGCACAAAAATGGCTTCCACGCATTAGCGATTTGTCAAGGTAAATAGAGCAATTATCAAGTTTTCGCAATGAACATCTAATCCAGATGTGGACGATCCCCTGCTGCGATCATGGCAGTAATCCCTTCCAGTGCGATGCCCCTCAGATGATCTTCCCTCAGCGAATCGAGGTAACAAAGCCAGCCAACGCACCAGCAAAAGTCATCAAAGATCACTTAAAAAGATTCCACATTATCCTGTCAATCTTCGTTAAATTTAATGCATAAATCCACATCACTTAAAACAACAAACACAACTTCAGACCATAATATGAAATAATTTTAAAAACGACGCTCCTCTGTCAGACTTTCTGTCAAATACTTCAAATATAAACTTTAAAAAGTTAAAACTATTTAACTGAAATTGAAGGTAATATTGATAGATTTCTGTAAAAACATTATCCTCTTTCCAAAGTTATATTTAAATGCCAAAGAAACTCTGGATGTAAATTGCATATCCATTGCAAATTCAACTGTAGATGAAGATTTTATACAAATGACATGCAAATGTCTAAAAACTACCAACTGAATGCACTCAGGTAGTTTGTCAATTATATTCCTATATCCAGAATACTGAAAAGCAACTCCAACACTTGAGATCGTGTTCTTATTTGAGGCCGCCTTATCTTGTCAAAATGTTATGGCGCAAAACAATGTTCGTAGCTCTTAAAGTTGAGTAATGTCTCATTATTCGGTGGTAAGACTAAACTGCTACTTACAATATTAACCACGATACAATTTGTCATGGCCTCATGTGACGTAAGATCTTACATTTTGAGTTGTGATTTTGTATCCCGAATAAAAGTATATAGGTAGTTCATCGAATCAATCGTAGGACATCGAAATAAACATACCTCTCTCTCTATAGCGAGTTGTTGTCTTCGCAACTCTTCTGCTTCGTAGTTGACAGGCGACGTCAATGACGTGATGGAAGAGACGCTTGGACATAGCGAAGGACTACTGATGCTGCTCTCTGGAATAAGCACACGATGACATTTTAAGGTTAGACACTAACGGCCGGTACCAATAAGCGATCTTGAGTGATGTGTATGTTAAATAAAGTTTACGATTAATTATAGATTGCTAATAGTGCTGCAAGTGGCCCTAAAAGTATAAGTTTACCATACCGGCGTCAGATGTTTTGAGTTGCGGCCATGAGGGCACGTCAGCGGCGGCGGCGCCGGCGGGCACCGGCAGCGGCCCCGCGTGGCTCGACCCCTCCGCCCCCTCGCCCGGCTCCTCCGCCGGCGGCTCGTGCACACACGCCTGCACGTCCACCGGCTCGCTGAACCCGCACACCTCCTCACTGCTGTCACTGGTCATCGTTGACGCACTCTGATGACTCTGCTCCAAATGATCCACCACGCACTCCGGCACTTGTACCAACGAGTCCTTCACCTCATAGATCTCGACAGGATCGATCGCACTGAGAACCGCATGCCTCGAGTCCGGAGACATCACTAGCTTTTCCTCATCAGAAAGCTCCTTATAATAGCTATCGTACTCGTCGACCAGACTCCGAGCCGTCGACGGCGCGCTCGATTTATCCAAATTTCTGTTTTGTATTTGTTCCATAAGCTTTTCCACAACATCTGTTTTATTTAACTGACTGTGATGTGTATTCGCAGAGTTGACTATATTCTTTAAAGCCTCTTCGTTCACTTCATACTGTTTGCCGCCGCTGAAGATCTGCGGCAGCGACAGATTTTGAAACAATATATTCAAATAGCCGCCATCGACAACGACGAAGTTTTCGGCTGGGTCCGGGAACCGTCCACCAATAGCGGCGGCCGAGATACAATCATTAGTCTGGATAGACTTCTCGGCGCAGTTGGTGAGCGTGGGATTGGTGGGCAGGGAGCATGCGTCGCAACCAGGCCGGGGCGTGGTGCTCTCCTCACAACCGCTACTAGATAGGTCAAAACACTTGAGCGGTGCACCCACGTTGCGGTCGCTCGACGGGCTCCTCTTCAGCTTTTTCTTTCCCAAAATTATTTGCTCGACATCGACGTTATCTTTCAACCTCAACTCTAAATTTTTCTTAGTCTTCATAAGTGCAGTTTTCCGTTTCTCCGACAGTGCTATCAACGCCTTCCGCATTCGTTGCATTTCACCACGTTCATGCTGCAATTTAACTAATGCGCCACGTTGTTTTTTCCTCAAATTCGATATATCTGTGTTTTCTAATTTCTTTCTGTTTTCTAACCAAAGCACTTGAGATTTTGTGAAATGTTTGAGAGCATTCTCTCGCATTTTTAAAACAAGTAACAGACTTTGCGCTCGCCTTTGCTCATCGTGGATGAGTAAATTAAGCTGGAAGACGAAAGATTATGATTAATTAAATATAATTAATTGCGACAGTTCCCTACTATTAGACCAGCGCGACGCAACGCGAGCGTAGGCAATTAAACAATATAATTAGTGAACTAAAGAATTCTTTACAGATGATGCCACTCCAGTAACTCGAACAAGTTTCTGTTTTCAAAATATTGACACTATGCAGAATAACACTCACCAGACAAAGATTTTTCGATGCCATTGTTTCAACATTATCGACATTTGCGCTATTATCAAACTTCGACAAGAGCGTGTTGTACTCGGCGGAATTCTTTATGTCGTATTCGGTATCCAACAAAACCGGATTCCTAATTAAATTCTCTACTTTACTACTAGCGAAACATTTGCTGGATAATGAACAACTTTCTAAATATTGGAGTGATTCAAAAAACGAATCTATAAAATTGAGTTCCCTCTGGAACTGTTCGCAAATGTAGTCGCTTTGCATCAGGCCATTGTTAACGCTTATTGTGCTAATTATGTCAGACGGTTTCATTAATTTATTGTTATCAAAGATGTACGAACAATTGGCCGAAATTGTTTCGTCGTAACATTTTAGGTTCTTTACTTTATCAGTTTTATTTTCTTCACTGGTGTCTTGGTTTATATTAATTATTTTGTCCAGATTACTTTTCTTTTTGATTTCGTTCTTAAATACGGATAACACGTTCATGGGATAAGCCAGCGGACTCGGCGGCTTATGTCGAGTATCATCTTCACTTTCGACGACGTGGAAGTTGATCTTTTGTTCCGTTGTATAAGTTAATGTCGAATGGCTTATTATGTAGGAGGTGCTTTTACAAAAGTTTATATCGTTACTCGTTTTCTCTTTTCTATTGGGCGTTACTTTAGGCGGTGATGTTTGTAAATTAGGCATTGATTTGCTGTAAAAGTCATCAGTCTTTTGTATAGAATCTATCTTATCTTTTGTCAAACTTACATTTGGTATTTCTAAACTGTCAAATGTTTCTGTTATGATATCCGTCTGTACATTAGCACTTTGGGAGCATTTACAAGATACGTCATAATGAAAATTATCCATTTCTGTTATTTGATCTACCTTTTCTGGTTGGGGCTCTGTACCTACTTTGACATTTTTGAAAGTCATGACATTATCCATTACTGTGCCACAATCAATTTTATCGTAATCTTTCTTTAAATTCTCTAAAGTATTTCTTGACATATGTTTAACAATATCAGTATTATCCTTATGATATTTATCTTCTAATGGTACGCGTATTACTGTCACCGGCTTGGATTTGTTTTTGATTTCTTTTAATATTGTTTTCTTGGTTTTGTTAGAGGGAGATGTGAGTCCAGTCATTGTGGAAATTTCAATTTTACTCTTATGTGTGATGTTACTTTTAATATTCTCTAACACCCTGTTTTGAATTACTGATATATCTTTTGATTTTTCGCTTAGTGGTATATTCTTTTTACTTATACTAGTTTTAGGTGGTGCATTTGAGTATCTTAAGCTTTTAGACGTTTCTGAAAGTAATTAGAATAGAAATAAAGAGTTATAATATAAACATTGCAATTTTGCAATTAATTAAAATTATACACATTTACACAAACACAACAATGTTTACTCATTAAATAAGATTTCTTGAAAGTCGTAAAAGCATGATTACCTTTATCTTCAATATTTACAATTTTCTTATTTTCTTGTGGTACCTTATTTACACTTGGTGATTTGCCTTTTTGACTTAATTTCGATACATTTGTGTCTTTTTTACTTAATGCACTATTATTATTTTTGGCACTTGTTTTGATGTCCTTGGAATCTGAAAGTTAAATAATAATATTATCAGTTTGAGCTGAGACAATCATTTTGTGTGAAGTTTACAATCTTGTATATTTTGAAGATATAGAAACAATATGTCTATTTTGATAGATTGATTTATTTTTGCATATTCACGACATATGTAAATAAAGATAACATATTATGTTCTCTTAGTAGTTCTTGAAATTTTGCAATAAATATATATTGAAATTTTAACATAGTATCTAACTATAACAACATTAATAATTATATCAGAACAGGTTTATATAGCAATACACACTCACATTTCGTCGCAGTTGATAATCTAGATGTGCTTCTTGCCGAATATTGTTTATCATCTTTAATATCTGTTGCGATTGATCTATTTGTTTTTATTGATGAAGATTTTCTCAAATCTCTGGCTGTTATAGACATTATAATTATATAAAAAATATAACATAAAACAAATAATTTTGTACAAAATGAAGCATTTTTGGTATTTCTGATAATCCTAGTACTGTAATATCTCTTGATATGGAACCAATTTGGCAACATAAAATCATCATCATCATAATCATCAGCCATAGGATGTCCACTGCTGAACATAGGCCTCCCCCAAACATTTCCAGATCGACCTATTGGAAGCGGAACATAAAATATTTTATGTAAATTGACCATTTTTAAACGCAGTATGTAATTGCTATTGGCTGTAGTAAAAAACCAAGCCGAATCCTTTCTACATCATCCTTGAAAATGTTGCGCCGACTCCACATTGAGGTGGGATAAGGGCATGTGAAAAGAAAAAGACCGTTTCTCGACGACATGAGTGATTCTTTCTGTGAATGAAATCTGCATAATATCTCTAGAATAAAGAATAGTTTTACATAAGTTATAACTACATATATGATAGTGATAGGGTCACTACTATCATACATAATGTCACATGAACTCGCAGTGCATGTCAAATAATAACGCATCTTACATAATAAGTGATAACAAAGTGACTTAGTTACAATACATTAATAATCACATTATCTAAGTTTGTTATAAATGTAATCTTAATAAACACATATGTACCTTATCCACAATTAATATGTATTACATACAAATAAATACTTGATTGAAAAATGGTTTTAGCAAACCTCAATGTTTTTGAACGACCTATCCAATGCCACACACCATGGGATAATTAAGAAAAAAAGTCATCCATCACATTATTTGTAGGATGGGGGAGTACCTTAACATTTTTTCAAGATATTTTCCTATTTTGTCGGTATGAATATGGCGATAGGCTCGCCCCCTATCACATCTGGGACGGAACTAAGCTCGGCGAAATGTGGGTGATCTAGTTCGCTAGTGCACAGTGATACAGGCGTGAGCTTATGTGTGTGTGATGTGTGTTTGTCGGTATGATTGGTATATATATCTATGCCAAATTACAGCTTTCTACTACCAATAGTCTCTGAGGTAATCAATGGACAGAAAGACATAATGAACTATAAGGTTTCCATTTTTGCCCTTTGGCTTTAGAACTCTAAAACCATCCAAGCATGCATGATTACGCACAATGCAGAAATTCGTCAGAGATAGATGTTTTTGATTAAAAGTAAAGCTCACATTGTTTCTGTTGCATGCATAAAAAATTAGTGTTGCACAAACCCCACACTGAAGCAGATTAGGGGCAAGTGAAAGAAGACTAGACTCACCACCCGACACGCAAGCTCGTAGAAATATGGGTTCACTAGTTTACCACTGCCTACCTCTTCAGAGACACAGTACTTACAAAATTTTGGATGCAAATCATTTTCATCATCCTCAGCGATGGTCACAAACTTCCTCCTACACGAATTCGCATTTGTTTTGGATGCTATCATGAGATCAGTGTTGAGAGATCTTGTTGCCTTCATGTCGTCATCCTCGAGAGCAGTAAAACGCCGAGTCCGCGGCTGAGGACTGGTTTTGTGTGCCCATGATACTGAAACCAAATAAATATTTTTTTTAAATCAATTAGACAATTTTGTGTTATTGTCTATAACAGACTGAATATATAACGAAGACTACATTTATGTCAGGTTTCCAGAATATAGAAGACTGATCAATGCCAAACTCAATTAGATAGATGTCAAATTTAAGGCAACATTATGCAACTAGAGGTATGGGCAAGTGCTTAAATTAGGCTCTTGAAGATTTTTTGCCACAGTGTCAACTATTAAATATTAGTTTAGCCTCTACTTTAGAAACCAGAAAAAACTTTAGTCTCATACTGCTAAGCATATTTATATTTTTTAGTACTTGTTACTGGTAACATAAGAATAAATTAAATAGTCACGGGCGGCTCGGCCTCCTGTGGCCCATATGCTTATGCAACATACATATGTATATGTGTGTTGTCTCCAATAGGTTAATATGATTGGAAACATTTTTCCTGGAAGATATATTACGATAACATAAAATGTGACAAGATAGTTTATATGTGTTAGAATTCAAGCTAAACTAAAACTAAACTTGATTACATACAAGTAATATCTGCAGCACCATATCTTAAATTTATCTTGGCCCATAAAATCCTAACATGTGAAATCCTCTTTTCTTCTAAATAAAGATGCTAGGTTTTATGTACAAAATGTAAAAATCTTTTTCAAAACTATTTTACAACACATTAGAAATTATTTTTTGATAGATATTTTTTACAGGCACACTTGCTTATAATAAAAGAAGTTGAATACAAAACATTATGCAGGATAGGTACAATCAGATGCCATGATATGAAAAATAATATGTTTGTTGCTGCCTATATAATGAGAATAACATATATAATTCATGTGAAGAGTGTGTCAGTTGTTGGTAACTTGTCACATGGAACAACAATCAACTCAGGTCAACAAATAATCTGTTTTAAATGCATACTGCACAAACATACAAATTGTTATAATTATTGATTAACATATACATCAAAAGTGAACTATTACACACTTGTATATCTGTGTTAAGGGGTCATCAATCCCACTCTAAAGTATTGATTATGTCCAGCCAAATGCACTTCCTATTTTATAATGTTGCACCAAATGATAGATTCAAATTATCTTGACCATTTTACAGTGATTAAACAAACTAAATAACACTTTTTCTGTGAAAGCATAATGGAGAGTTTCTAAAGGTAGTTTTACAGTGAAAGTAATTCATTTGATTGTATCCTAGCTGTTTATACTGTGGCCATGTCAGGTGTGCATGTGAATAACTTAATACTTATGTCAGTGGCTATCAATCTATGTGATGCTGTAATTTATGCGCCAGATAACATCACGGCCGCCAGTGCGATCACTTAGTGAAAATATTGTACATTTACACTTCTTTTTACAGAGTTTTGAACACTTAAACCGCAATGTAGGCTTGTGGTCGCCAGTATCGAGTAAAATACGATATGGCTAGGTCAAATGCCAAAAATAAATCAAAGTGGATTGCGCTAGCTACGGCAAATACCAGGGTAACGCGATCTTCCAAACAACCGAAGACGACAGCAGTATTAACATCAACACCACCACAACCACCAAAACAACCGACACCGTCAACTGTTCAGGTTATAGCACCGAAAGAACCAAAGCCGCGGAGGGATCCTCACAGTGGATCGTTACACCAACTAAGGTACCTTTTGTGTCGTACTCGTATTCCGGCAATTTTGTGTACTTGATAACTGTGCTTCTTTGTTTTACGGGTGTTGAATACCCGGTATTCTCGATTCTTAAATAAAACCCGTAAATATTGTTTAAATCCACATCAGCTTTCGGCGATACCGACGCATCCATATTACGAAAATTACTGGGAAATTTTATTCATTAGTACTACTCTACCATTTTATAATTTAACTTTCTACATAAATAGACAGAACACAAATTTTAAAACAGGTAATTTTACAATGTTTTTCACATTTTTTGAAAATATACAAAACTTTCTTGATAATTTTACTTGTCCGTTTCTTCAAGATTAAAGTGATTGTTTTTTTTAGTTTCAATGAAATAATAAAAACACCATCTATTGTTTCAATACGTCAACTCTGAAATCAAGTTCACACTTCTAATTCATAGACAAACCATATTTTTATTGTTTTGTATAGTCTGTAGAATTACCTCTTGTGAAAAAAAACTCTTGTCTGTGTTTGTCTGTCTGATTGCGTGCATTGTGAGGCTGATTAACGTGAAATAAAAAAAATCTATCTTTTTATTTGTTGAAACTTAAATAGCAGTGCATATTAGTGGATTCGATCTGCCCTTGTAAAGTGTATTGACTGTACATAATAAAATATCGTGGACTAACTAGTGTTTTACATAAAATTATCATAGAACGTGTGTTGCTAATCTCGGTGGTTTCGCAGGAAAGTTGGTAGTCAATTTGTTGACGAAATGAAATGTGTCCTTATTCAGTCGCGAATGGAAAAAATTGTTCGTAATCGCGTCGGGAGTAAGCCGTGACAATGAAATCACTGGCGTACCATCATAAATTCAAAAGATAGATCAAAAGAACAATGATTTTTTTCATTAAAGACAATACCTTGGTTCTTGCATAGAAGCTTTTGTCATCAACTGTTCGTAATGTAAGTATTCGGAACGAACGCAAGCGATTTGGTTGCCATTTTCCGACATGGGAGATTTCCCGTACAATTGTTAATATAATCTCGTAAATAATGTGGTGAATTGACAACATAACGAGTGGTTATATGCGCCGTATGTGTGAGTCAATATCTATCACGCAGATCTGAAGACTGAGGTCAGTGATTTCGTGTTTCATATCTATGTGTAAGTGTATTTGTATAGTGAAATAGATAGGTGACTACACAGGGAAATGGTTGTAGAGTGAGATGGTGACATGGATGTGTTGGTGTAAATCAATATTGGAGTTATTAGAGGTGTAGGTGAAGTTTGCTGTGGTGTTTGATGGTGTTCAGTGATATTGGTGTGTTGTACTGAATGCTGAGTGTTGTCACATGCACTACAATATGTTGCTATACATATGTTGGGAGTGCAACACTAAAATCAATACTGTTGCTGTTCCTTATTGACATGGAGATGGCTCACTACAGCTGTGTTCATTGACTCAGAACTTGATGGGGAGATTTATGGGCATCATTAACTACACCATGGTGTTCCTTCAATTCATGTGTATTGCATTATTTTTGTTTGTGATTATGTGGTAAATATTGTGTTTTGTACATTACCAATAGTGTTAGTATAGCATAATTGTGCAATAAGGAAGTTTACTGAGGAACAGGGTACCAGCCATGCCCCATTATTCAAGTATCCTCTAAAGATCTTTATAAAGTTAAGATTTACAAGGAAATTACTATAATCAGTGTTTTCATTATTATAATTCAGTAGGAACAATTTTCAATTCCAAATAGCACTTAAATGTTAAAGGTCAACCTTAGAGCAATTGGACGTAGATATGCAAAAAGGATCCAACCCACAAAATGACACTTTTGAGATAATGAACATTAAAGTTTAAATTGTATTTGCTTATTAATAATATATTTTGTGATTCTGTTGTTTTGGGACGTAGTTGTAAGAATATTGTTGTCCTTTTTATAGAAATAAGTTCTAATTTGGAAAATACAGACCTTATAGACTAATTTCGCATACTCAGATCATTTTCGATCATAATGTGTGTTGGATCCTTTTTGTGTATCTACATCCAATTATAAGTTTTAAAATAGAACATTTAGTGGAGCTACAAATGGCCCTTCGCATTTAAGGACCCTATTTAAGATTTAAATTGAGTGCTGGTACATTTTCTTGCATTGTTTGAATCCAAGCATAAATTAAATTGCATGAATAATCTGAAACAATTGGGTAGGTACATAATTATGTTTGATTTATACATGTTTTTATATGTAATATCAAATGAAACAAAAAATAAACCATTCTGTAAAAACTGCATCAAAATAGGTTGAAAATGAGGCAATAATTTATATTTCAAGTTCTGCAATGAGCAAGAGTGGACAAGAGTGGCAAGCAACCATTACTATACTGATGTCATGGCTATAACCTTGCAAGCACTGGAAAGAGATAGCAAGATATCCCATGCAGTGGTGACCGACTCTTGTTCAGTACAAAATAAAAATATTTATTTATGCCTCTGTTTTCAACCAATTTTGATGTATTTTTACAGGTTTATTCTGTTATTTGCTATTGTATTTAAAATAATGTATAAAATCATTGATGTCATGCAGTTGCTTGTGCAACGGCTCCAAAATGCTACACTTCTAAATCTTGAGGAAGTTCAGCAGGCATTAAAATATGTAATAATCCCTTTAAATCCTCAAGAACTCCTTTTACAAGGAAAGTAACATGAAATAGTATAGATAACTGAAGGCGCATCTCCTGCATTAAAACATTACACAAAACATTGTTTCTCTACACATTTTTGTGTATGTATGTATATTTACATTGTCCTATGAGTAGTAAGCATCAAAAACATTGTATTGAGCAGGTGTTTTAGTGTTTTATTTAGAGAAAAACACATGCAGGAGACATGACACATGACATTTCATACAAGTCTTCACTCACTGATTTATCAATGCTCAGTCACCTTGAAATCACTCTGAAAGCTGAAATTTACATAGGTTCCTATTATATACAAGAGATAAGGAAGGATAGAACAAAAATTTACATAACATTAACTAGATTCTGCAAATCATGATTATAGTACTGCCAACCTCAAGCTAAAATGCCGTTAGATGAATAATAATAATAGTAAATAAATAAGACCCAACAGTCACACACATAGTCCCGACCCCACACTAAGATACTAGTCTTGTGTCGTGGGTATCAGGAACTACAAGAGACTTTCGGTCTCACAACACCACCAGGCCACACAAACATTTGTCTCGGTGCAGGGATCGAACTCGCGGCCTCTCGCTTCACAGTCGGCTACTCGCCCGCTGCGCCACGGAGGCTGTCAACAATAGAGTTGTGAATAGTTTTTAAAGACATCTCAAAATTAGGTTTATTTACTAAAGGAATTTTAGCTTGAGGCAGAGTAATGAAATTGAACTATGACCGTGTTATCACATCTCAACCCTGACTCAATTTTGAAATCACTAACACCCGGGTCCAATAAACAGTCTCAGTTCGAATGTGCAGATAGATTACAAAAATTAGCCAATAACAACACAGTTTGAACATGACTCCATCAAATGACTTGATTTGATTGGTTCATAATCGTGATCTAGCTGCACTCTAAATGGAGATTGTTTATTGAAACCGGTAATATGACTTTTAATATACACCAGCAGTTGTTTGATAATTATTGTTTCTACACGAAATACATCTTTGAACTATTTAATTATAATTGTTAGGCGAAGTGGAAGCGTTTAAGTAAGAAGGCCCTAGCAGAATGCAGGAATAACGCCAGGCAGAAAGAATGTGTAAGGAAGATATAAGAGCAAACATACTCTCAAGGATGCGCGATTCGGAAGACGAGGCGAAGTGGAACCGTTTGAGTAGGAAGGCAGACCCTGACATTAGCTGGGATAAAGAAATAATGACATTCCCTTGTAATGAAATTAGCATATAAATACTTTCTTTCTAACTGCACTTGTCCTACCTTAATGTAGGGTTGGTGCAACTCACTTTTTCAAGCAGGTTGCAGAAATTATTTGGCTTAGTTTTTACCACCACCTGCTCTTACCTGACGTCAACCTCCCCTCTGGGATATTCTGGCTAAATCAAATAAAAAAAAATTACTTTACCTAACCTGGGAATTGAACCCCAGACATTCAGATCCATAGTCCATATATGCTGCCACCAGCCTGAGGAGGCCACAATTAAAATACTCTGTTTTAATTTATATTGCAGAAAAATGGCTGTTAAAAAACATGAGCTCGGCCACGACAATGACAGCCAGCTGGACCTCAAGGCACTCGGGCAGTACTTACAAATGATGAATGAACAGCTCACCTACCTGCCACCACCTCATGAACTTGTCAAGACCTGTCAGGATATTGTCAAATGTCTCAGTAAGTAATATTGTCAACTCGTCCTCTATATTTAACATTTCTTTAAACACCAGTTTTGGGTTCCCCTATCACATCTGTGACGGAACTAAGCTCGGCGAAATGTGGGTGTACTAGTTGGCTAGTGCGCCTCTGCCTACCCCTTTGGGGATACAGGCGTGAGCTTATGTGTTAGTTTTGGGTCACAACTAGAACTAAGCATATTTTGTAACAACATAAATAAATAAGACTGATTTGGTGCCATAGTACCTCTAGTATTGTGAGTGCAGTGCGACTACAGTGCAATGGCTTACTTCTCGAAATGTGGTCGCACTTGGTTAACTTAGGTTGTGGCGCCTCAACCTACCCCTTCAGGGATAATCAAAAGCGTGAGTTCGTACTTATGTATTTTGGATGGGTAATTCCTTTTTCTAAGTTGACATCTAAAGCAACATATCATAGGGAATTGCTTTAAGACTTTTCAAAGTAAAATATTGTGCTTGTTAGGAGACTTTTGCCTGTGTGAAGCTTAAGAACAGCAATTAGGTACCAATTAATTGTCGGCAACGAAGCTCTGCACACACTCAAATACCGCTTACTATCGTTACCACTTCAACTACCCTTTCTAGAAGGTGGTGTCAACAACCACCGTTTTTGCAAATATGAGATGATTTACTGGATGATTCGATGTAAGGCTTGTTTCGAAAAAAAGTTTTGTCTCTATGTCTTTAGTAACGAGCTTTATGAAGCCACTTGGTAAAGAATAACCTTTTAAATAATGCATCTGTCCAATTATATTGAGTAAGGGTCATTGCCCATTAGAACACCTCAGCACTAGATCAAGCTAACCGGGCTTAATAAGGTGTCTTTCATTCTTTCATTCCACTATGTCTAGTCGGCGCCACACACTTTCTCTAGCATGTTGCAGAAAGGTTTTAGCTTAGTTTTTACGACCGGCTGCCTACCTAATGTCAACCGCCGCTGGAGGTTCCAACTCGGGATTAGAAAAATCGCTTTAGCCAACCTGGGAGTTGATCCTGGGACCTCCCGGTTCACAGCCCATGTATGGTGCTAGACAAAGGAGAGCAACCTAATAAAACGTGTCACACAATAAATTTTGGATATGAAGTGAAAATAGTGGGCAACGAGAAGACAGTGCGCAGCGCCGTTCACTTTAAGTTGTTTATAACTGTGCTGATCGGGTGCTGGTCACATATTGAGGCGTTGTAATGGACGATGAATTTTACTCTACACTGACTATCCAACGGAATAAGTAGTCGATAGACCACTGTGTCGTTACGCACCATAATTTTTTACTGATAACAAAGAAAAACAGCCATGTTTTTCATAAGCTTGAAACACTAATGGTTTCTGGCATGTTGATCAATGTTTAAATTCACTAAACACTTCTCAAATCGCATATAAAGTCAACCCACGCTTTTGAATCATAATACCGGAGTGTTTTGACAATGACGTAGATTGGATTTTAATTTCGCCTTTTCAGAAACCGGCAGTAATTTTCAGTATAAATTGTAAAATTGTGTCCCCATGTCCCGGTCAGTGAACTGACCAAAGGCATGGCTGCAGCAGTAATACGCTTTTTCCTGAGCTATTGCAAGTTTCAGTTACATATGCGGTCTTATATATTTTATCTCAAAACCTTTTTCTAATTCATTATTCTAACATTTATGGAAGCCCTATTGTAAGGGCAACAAACGGTTTGGCGGCGTCACGTGACCGTCCCCATGTTTGAGCAACAGCAACTTTTTGAGCGTTACGAAACACCGCGCTTTGCGTAGTAAATTTTAAACTGTTGGACGTCACGTGTCCCGTAATATCTGGCAACTTGCTATACACGTTGAGTGACTTTGACATAATATAGTTATGTGTTTTAGGCAGTTATTAACAATGATGTGCGGTTCGGCCACCGGTGGACGAGACGTTAATGTCATGTGTATTATTACCTATTGGAGATGCAACAAGTTAATAGCTTACTGAAAGTTTATTAAACTACACTACTACACGAATTATTATGAGTGTAAATAACGCAATTAGTCACCACGGACATGAAAAAAGGACATCCATCTCGCCTACAGTTAAACGGATGCCACAGAGAAGCCACGCACACAAACGTGCCTGTACAAAAATGCCCTACGCACACACACGCCATTACGTGTCGATAGGCCAAATGGGTCGAAAACCTTACTTGACTTTTAATGTTCCTAGCACTCCGTTCGTCTTTTTTTACGTCCGCATTCACGTAGATTTTTTCATTTCTTTCTTTTTCCGATGAAAACCAGGTCTTAGGTTGAAATTCCAAAATAACTCACGGTGACAGCCTACGTGTGTACTGTCTTTACAATGAATTCATGAGCACCTTTCTTCGCGCTTCTTTCGAACTGACTGTAATGTAGTAATTTTTGAGCCTATTCCTTACAAACAAAAATACAAATAAACATGTCTTTTCTCTTGATTATATTAGTAAAGATTAGTTAACTATAGTATTGGATTATATGACTGATTCTGAACAATCTAGAGGTACTTTCACTTTTCGGGTATCCAAACTCACGTACATTATTCATGTTCGCAACTTTAACTGAGTTGTTTTTGTAGCCACAGCCACAGGCGATGAAGAGAATCTGTGGCATCTACTGCAGTCGGTCGAGGAGTTCCTGCTGCGAGTCGTGAACTCTGTGAACTGCAGCCTGCGCCATGAGATCATCACCGCTGTGCTGGATCAGTTGTATACCCTGATATCCGACCCACGTGAGTATTGTACATCCAGTATTATTATCATCTTCAACCATAAGACGTCCATTGCTGAACATAAGCCACCCCCAATGATTTCCCGATTTAATATTATATTGTACCCCAAAATATGTAATATGTTGCTGGTGGATCTGTTCACGTGTTTAGATCATAGTAATATTGTTTGGTTTCTCGCCTCCTTGGTTTAGTGGCAGCATATATGGGCTGAGGACCGGCAGGTCCTGGGTCCGATTCCCAGGTCGGGAGTAGTGTTTTCTAACATTTATTTTACCGGGACTGGATCCTTCAGATGGGGGTTGACGTCAGGAAGGCAGCCGGTTGTAAAAACGATGCCAAATCCTTTCTGCAACACGTTTGAAAAAGTATGTTGCGCCGACCCTACATTAAGATGATATAAGAGCAGGTAGAAAGAAATAAATAATATTGTTTGGTTTAAAAAGAGCATTAATTGACATTTTCTTAGGGTATTTTTTAAATCCTCCAATAGTTTTATACATAGGCAAGATTACAACTACAAAGTTGCTAACAAATTTTCACGTATTATATTGAATTGGATCTTCCTGACGTTCTGTTGCATAAAAAATTGGCTGATGAAAGCTTATTTTAGGGGAATTAACTAAGTGTTATTTTGGTCTGGTTTTTCGTCAGCTCTCTCCATTCTGCTACAAATGCAGAATGTAGTCACCTCCTCTCTACTTATTTCCCACTCTATTCGCTGGTATATAATTCCACTCCAAAATATAACACATAAGTACACGCCTGTATTCCCAAAGGGGTAGGCAGAGGCGCACATACTGAACTAGAACATCCACATTTCGCCGAGCTTAGTTCCGTCCCAGGTGTGATTGGGGGCGAGCCTATCGTTATATCGGGCACTTATTCCAGACTTCAGGCTGATATTGTAAAATCCAACGTCACTGCCCGACCCGGGGATCGAACCCGAGACCTCAGGATGGAATTCGTACCGAAATGCAACTACGCTACTGAGGCAATCCAAAATATGACTTATTTATTTATTTGCAGTGGTCGATGCTGGCCCGGCCACCTCTGTGGTGCTGATTGTATTGGATGGCCTAGATAACGAGGGCATGCTGTCGAACGCCCGCTGGCTGGTCCAGCAGGGAGACAACAGCCCTCAGGGCGCTGGTCTGAAGGCCTCACTCTCTTGCCTTTATACCTGGGTGCATGAGTGGCATGGGACACCCTCACTTGGCGATTGGGTGATAGCTTACATTAAAGCTTTAGAGGTGTGTATTATACCATTTTTATACTAAAGATTAAAAACAACACAGGGGGGAAGATATAGTGTAATTGAGAACTTTCTGCTTTTGAAATTGGTTTTATAATTTATAACATAATAAATGACATTAAAGCAGCGATAGCTCAGTTGGTAATGGTACAGAGACAAGTGGAGGTTCGAGACCAACCCCAAAAAATGAAGCATACACCTCTGACTTTTCTATGTTAAGTGTATTTTCATTGTGAAATATCGCTTGCTATAACGGTGAAGGAAAACATCGTGAGGAAACCTGCATACCCGAGAATTTCTTCACAGGAATTTCGAAGGTATGTGAAGTTTACCAATCCGCATTAGGCCAGCGTGGTAAACTAAGGCCTAACCCCTCTCATTAGTAGAGGAGGCCCGTGCCCAGCAGTGGGACAGTAATATTACAGGGCTAATATTATTAAATGACATTAGCCCTGTAATATTACAATTCCACTGCTGGGCATGAGACTCCTATACAAATGAGAGAGGTTAGGCCTGAGTCCACCTCGCTGATAGACTTCACATATTATTGCAGAAAGTTTTTGCAGACAAAACCTTAGGTATGATAAAATATTGACTATGTTATTAGCCTCCGTGAGAAATAATTTCTAAAATGGATTTAGTAGGTTGCAGTTTATCTAATACAAATAAAACAACAAATATTAAAAAGAATCACATCTTATTTATAATATTTGTGTAGATCATCAATATAATATACCCTAGATGCACAGTTCTTTGCAAATATCCTCCTAAAAAGTGGTCTCAGGAACAAAACAAAAGAAAAAGATCCCAAGTTCCAATTAAATCAACGTAAACATAACCCTATGCACGTGTAATAAAGTAGCTTTTTAAACGAAATGAGCAAGCGTTCTTAAATTTGAACTTTGAAGTTTTGAATTCCATCGGCGTCGGACTGTAGGCAAAACGAGTGCTTAAGCATTCCTTTGCTGTCCCATTTTCCGAACGCCAACTGTGCATTTAGGTATATAATATATCGATGGTGTAGATAGTCACGGGCGGCTCGGCCTCCGGTGGTTCATACGCTTATGTAACATATACATGTGTAGCCTCCGACGGGTTAATACATCGATATATTATTTACCTAGATGCATAGTTGACGCTCGGAAAATGGGACAGCAAAGAAGTGCTTAAGCACTCCTTTTCCCTACAGTCGGACGCCGATAGAATTCTAAATTTGAAAATTCGAATTTAAGAACGCTTGATCATTTCGTTTAAAAACCTACCTTATAACACGTGCATAGGGTTATATTTGTGTTTGATTTAATTAGAACTTGTGATCGTTTTCTTTGTTTTATTCCTGAGACCACTTTTTAGGAGGATATTTGCAAAGAACTGTGCATCTAGGGTATATTATATTGATGGGTTAATATTACATGTACACTTATTTACATTAGAGGCATGTTTCAGGAGAACGAACGGTTCGACATACTGATCGAGGTGAGTGTGGAGCACCTCGGGCGGCTGTTCGCTGCGCTCGACGACCCTGTCTCCGTGCGTCCCTCCGTCGCCAATGTAGTGTTCCACGTGCTGGCGGCACTCCGCGAGTCCAGCGAGGCACTCGACACTGTAAGATAACTATCGATGTCCCTTAGTGCAATTACACACGCTCTATACTTTCCAAAACTTTGGGCGAGAATCACATAACATAAAATAAAATAAAATAAAAATCTTCATTGATCACGTAGGCATGTAAAAAAGCACTTATGACAAGTCAACACAAGTAAAATTTTAAATTAGAATTAATATAATTTACATTGTATATTTGAATTTGACGACAGGCAGGCAATTATGGACATAATAACGATGGGATGGCTAAGATAGGGTGATAAGGGGAGATAGGAATAGAGTGTAAAGGAATGGATTGTATGGGAATGGCATATGGCAGGAATGGTGGCAGGGGATTGACTGGAAATACTGGAAGCAGTTGGGATTAGTGCGTGAGGCCCTATCCTAGCTGACCTACCAGCCTTTCTCTGGCTACCTACGGATGACGACCCGAAGAAGAAAGGCAGAAAGAAACTCCGGGCTTATTTTTTTCATCATCATAACATAAGCTCATGCCTGTATCCCCGGTGGCGTAGTTGTATTTCGGTACCACTACCGTCCTGAGGTCTCGGGTTCGATCCGGGCAAAGTGATATTGGATTTTTCCATATCAGCCCGGAGTCTGGAATTTGTGCCCGATATGGCGATAGGCTCGCCCCCTATCACGTCTGGGACGGAACTAAGCTCGGCGAAATGTGGGTATTCTAGTTCGCTAGTTTACCTCTGCCTACCCCTTCGGGGACACAGGCGTGAGCTTATGTTATGCTATGTTATGATAGATGAAGAGTTAAGCTGCTTTAATTTATATATCTTTTTTGTATATGATACTTTATAAGCAATTATTGTCCATTGGCATTTAAAAGAGCAACACCAGACTTTCTAGCCCGTTCTTCTCTGACGAAACGGCCTGCCGCACTGGCGGTAGAGGAACTTGGACAGTTAGTTTTTATGACCGGCTGCCTGGTTGACTTCAACCCCCATTTTAGGGATACAGTGCCAGACAAATGGTGATAGAAAAACACCATGCCTGACCTGGAAATCGAACCCAGGAACTCCCCGTTCACAGCCTATATACGCTCCCTAAACCAACGAGACGACCTACCCACGACACAAGACTATTATTAAAATAAAACTTAAGATTGAGAAACCCATGAAACTAATATGTACAGGTGTCACCTCACGCCCGGGTCGTGCTCACAAGCTTAGCGTCCGACACTCGCCAGAGCAGCCGGCAGTTCCTGCAGAATGTGGTGGACATCCTCACGTCCATGGTCGATAGTTTAGGAGCCACGCTCAAGGCGGAAGCACGTGACGCCTTCAACCAGAAACACAAAGACTTGGTGAGTGTTGTTACAAGGTGCTCATTGTTAGAATCGTTGCGAATCGAAATTCGATGAAACGAAAATACGTCACGAGAAAAAGAGATAAAGATATAGGATTAAGCCAGTGAGAGAATGAGATAGAATCATCGATATATTATTTACCTAGATGCACAGTTGACGCTCGATAAATGGGACAGCAAAGAAGTGCTTAAGCACTCGTTTTGCCTACAGTCGAACGTCGATAGAATTGTAAATTTCAAAATTCAAATTAAAGAACGCTGCTCATTTCGTTTAAAAACCTACTTTATAACACGTGCTTAGGGTTATATTTGTGTTGATTGAATTACAACTTGTGATAGTTTTCTTTGTTTTATTTCTGAGACCACTTTTTAGGAAGATATTTGCAAAGAACTGTGCATCTAGGGTATAATATATTGATGGATAGAATACATTAAACAGTGTTTCATACTTCATTTAAGTGAAGTCATTCAAGTCATTTGTCTCATAGTTTAGTTTTCTAAAGTTTCGCTTCAACTGCATGTAAAATGCATACACGCATTTTTTTATATGGCAAAGACTGGAAAACGAGCAGGTGGGTCACCTGATGTGATATGGTACTTTTTTTTATCCGGGCACGGCAAAGTGACTACACTGCACCTGATGGTAAGCGGAGTGTAGTCCAAAAAAAACTAGCGGCCACTGACAAACAATGGATTTATCAGTGGTCGTCAGAATCATGCCGGCCTATTTATGCTTCTTCGCACTCCGAATCCGAAAAGGGAAGAAGAGGTACTGTGCATGTGTTGCCAAACGACGAGGGGAATAGGGATCGGGAGCTTGAAACGCAACAGCGAGCTTAACATCGGTTCTTTGTGAGACAGTGGTATCAAACCGGTCGCGCCGGCCCATTCGTGCTCTAGATGTTACTGTCTACAACGTGGCTTTACTACTCAAAAATATAGCTCATGTCAATACAGTACCGTCGTTGACAGTCTTCGTAGCTCTGAGGACTAGCCGCATATAAAACCACAAGCCTACATCACGGGTTCGATGCCTGCACTGAAATAAATATTTATGTGAACCACATTTGTCTCGAACCTGGGACAGTAAATGTCTCGTTAATGTAAATGAATTGGCAATTTCGAAAAGGACACATCTCGAAATATAATTTATCTTTAAGCATATAGTATATCGATAAATAAATATCCTGTATGTTTATTTTTATTTGTTTCATAAAACACGCAATATCTTAAAATATCTATCTTTCTACCTGCCCTTATCCCACCTTAATGTGGGGTCGGCGCAATACAATGTTTCAAGCATGTTGCGTAGAGGATTTGGCTTAGTTTTTATGACCGGCCGCCTGCCTGACGTCAACCCCCTATGACGGATCCAGTCCTGGGCAAATTAAATTACAAATTTTGCTTTGCCCAACCTGGGCAATCGAACTCGGGACCTCCCGATCCACAGCCCATGCTGCCCCTACACCAAGGAGGCGACGATAAATATATTTTAGATATTTTAAATTCAATAAAAAATTATAATCCACTGCAAACATAATTGGGTACTTGACAATTTTTTTTAAATAATTTTATATGAAATTTACGCCATCTGAAATACAGAACAGAAAGAAATATTGAAATATTGAAAAAAAAAAAAGTTATAAGCCTTTGAAGTTTGTTGTAACCTTTAAACTGCGGGAAAGAGAAGTATCAGTAAAATCACGTCACCGCCATAACGGTACGTGCGTCGGAAAAGGATAGCAAGATATCGCCGCTATTCCCCCTCTCCAAAATTTGAAATATGAATTACTGCCTCATTTTTCAACCAATTTCAATGCAGTTTTTACAGAAGGGTTTATGTTTTGTTTTATTTGCTATTACATAAAAATGTGTATAAAATCAAACACAATCAAGTACTGAATTATTTATTTATGTTTTGTATAAGTACTTGTTTTCGATGGCTGTGTAAACAAATTCAGGTATTCACAATATTAAAAAGGGGTTGTTGAAAAGAATCACACTGTGTTAGTAAAGTCCATTCAATACTTTATTCGCCATGGATCGGTACACGAGACCTGCGTCTCCCGATTTTGTAACACGATTTGATATTGTCCAGTTTCAGTATTGTTTGAGTTGCGGTCTGTGTGGACGTCTTGTTTGTTAAATGTTTGCTAAATTCGTTTACTTTTGAGCTCTTTTCTTCGAAATTTGTGTTACTGAGCAAGAATAATAATTAACTTTTAATAAAAGAATAAAAGATATTTGAGTTCTTTTAGTACGGAAAGTTAGCAATTTGATTGAAACTTAGACTTCATTTTTCGATGTAATTGGCTTTTATATAAAACATAATATTTTTGTGTGTTTCCTGGTCCATTTCTGTGTTCCAATAAAATGTATGAACTAAAATGTTTGGCGTTAGAGATTTTCGTATTTCGTACTTTTGTTATTCGAGATTATTTTATTTCTTGTTACGTATTCAAATTCAAATCATTTAAATAAAATTATTTTTACGGATTTTATCACGATTTGGTTTTAATTTTTATTCCCGACGTTTCGAAGGCTTTGCAGTCTTCGTGGTCACGGGGTGGACTGAGATGTTATTTGTCCAAGAATGTTAGTGATCCGTAAAAATAATTTTATTTCAATGAATAGCATTCGCGTAAACTTAAGAAATCAAATCATTTATTCTGAAAATAGGATATTATATATCACTTTTACATGTCATTTATATGTTTAAAAATAAAGGCGAAAGAAGAAATGCCGAAACAAACTCAAGGGTTATCGCCTCTTTTAAAGTCCAGATAATAGTTAACGTTGAGATATAATTCATTCATACATTCTTCTTTAATAGCTTTTGCTCCCGGTTACGCCCGCGTGAAACTTTCATCCCCCCTCGTAAAAGGAAGCCTAAAATTTCAGTTCTAAAACTTCACGTTTCTAGCCCCGACATTCAGTTTCCCTTTTATATATACAGATGAATAGATTTATTCCAATCCTCGCTGCATTGCGAGAAGGATAACAGAAGTAATTTTAAGGCTATGATTGCCAACATCATATGTATGTACGATCATATGATGTGTTTGTAGTTCTCGTGCCTGGAATGCCACATGGCTTCGCGTGGGTCTCGGTTCAAGCAGCAGCCTGCGTGGCGCGCGCGTGGCGTCACCTTCTCGACTGTGCACCCGAAGCCGGCCGGCAGGAAGGTCGGCCTGCTCAACCTCGGCAACACCTGCTACATGAACAGCGTCATGCAGGCCCTGCTCGTCACCAGGCAGTGAGTAAACGGTTCTTTTTTTCATTTTAAATTTGGAACGTTTGTTTTCTGCCAACTGTAGCTGCCAGTACCATTTTTTTTTTTAAATCCTGGAGCAGGCAGCCGTAGATCGTAAATCAATGCCGATTTCTGAAGTATGTTTGAAATTAAAAAAATAACGAACTCACTTAAAAATTTATCCGATCCTGACCTAATTTACATGGGACCAACCATGGAATAAGCCTTATCGAACACAAAAATAATCTTGAAAATCGATCCACATTTGGCGGAGATATCGCATGACGTATATAAAAAATACAGACGAATTGAGGACCTTCACTTTTTTTGAAGTCGGACGAAAATGTGTTCCGTCGACACCACAGTGAAGTGGGTAAGGGCAGATAGTAGAAGAATTATTTTAAAAATATTCTTAGATAATTTTTGTCAGCATCTCAATTACAGTTTATAAATTAACAAAAGTAGATCAGTGCCAAAGCTAACTAAACCTCTGTCAAATTTTGTACCAATTAAAAATTATAAATATTTATATGAAAATATCGCTTGTTAAACTATTTTAAAATTTATGCGCCGCTTAACAATGTATTTAGCATTGCATGCATCTGTTGCGAGTTTTTCACTTTTTTATTTGTTTTTATTTGCTTAGTTTTAAGCTAACGCCTCATTCGGATGAGTGATTTTTCAAAGCTCACTAAAAAAAGTTGTTATGGAACAACTAAGTTCTAGTATAGTTGTTCACACGCCGGCGCTTTTAAAACGCGGCGTTTTTTTTTGGGCTATAGAATATACCTTATTAGAAAAAAGACAAGAATTATTTTCAAGCAATCATATGAATAGACATGTTGAGACGTTTTCGACCGACTTCCACAAAAGGAGGAGGTCCTCAATTCGTCTGTATTTTTTATGTATGTTACGCGATATCTCCGCCAAATGTGGACCGATTTTCAAAATTCTTTCTGTGGTCGATAGAGATTCTTTCAAGGGTGGTCCCATATAAATTTGGTCACGATCCGATTTGAAGTCGGTCTGTTAAGTTTTTAAACTTGTGATTATTTTAACGCGCGTTGAAAAATCTATCGCGCGAATGAGGGCTCAAGGACTGCTTAGCCGAAAGTACTGATGGTAGAACTGTGACTTGCGGTAAAAATAGTTCTACAGCCAAACAGCATTATGCTTTATTGTGTTTCAGCTTGCAGCACATTGTAGCCAGTGTAGTTAGGCGTTATGAGTCTTACCGCCGAATGTTCATAAACTTAAGGTTCCCTTATGTCGTTTAAGGCCACCTTATCTGTCAAAATTGTATGGCGATAATCAATGTAAGGAGCCGTTAAAGTTGAGTAGCGTTTGACCATTTGGGCGTTACCCCCGATTACAGAACGCCATTCAATTTTAGGCCGGTCGTAAAAACGAAGCCGAATCCTTTTTGCAACACGCTTAAAAAAGTGTAATGCGCCAACCCCACACTAAGGTGGGATAAGGGCAGGTAGAAAGATAGATATTTTAAGATTTTGCGTGTTTTATGAAACAAATAAAAATAAATATACAGGATATTTATTTATCGATATATTATATGCTTATAGATAATTTATATTTCGAGATGTGTCCTTTTCGAAAGACAACCAACCCGCATTAGGCCAGCGTGGTGGATTATGGTTTAACGTCTAACCCCTCTCATTGGTGAAGGAGGCCCGTGTCCAACAGTGGGACAGTATTATAGCTGATATTAATTTTATCGACCGACTTTCAAAAAGGAGAAAGGTCCTCGATTCGTCTGTATTTTTATGTATGTTACGCTATATCTCCGCCAAATATGGACCGATTTTCAAAATCATTCAGCTTATTTCAAGGCTGGCCCCATATAATTTCGTCACGATCGGATTTGAAGTCGGCGCGTTGTTTTAAAGTTGTGATTATTATACACATATTTACTTTATTACTGCACAGCGAATGTCCTAAATACAGGTTATTCATAGTACTAAGTGAAATCTACATTGTCGCCATTACAATTTGTTTGATATTGTAATTTACATTTACATCGAGCATTGAAAATTGTCGCCTGTTTCGTCGAGTGGCAGAGTATATGGGGTGGGGACAGGGAGGTACTGTGTTTGATTCCCAAGTCGGGTGGGGTGTTTTTCACAATTTGCCCGGGACTGAATACTTTAGAAGCGGGATGACGTCAAGCGGGAAGTCAAACGTAAAAATTAAGCCACTCTGAGAAACCTCTCAGTCCTACCTTAATCAGGTACAAAGAAAAAACGAGCATTGAAAAACTCAGAGACGCACTGCGGGGCTTCGGCGAAAGTTTGTTGCATTGTCTTCTATGAAAGAATACTTTCTTACTAACTGAATACGAAAGGCTATTTTTGTTCCTACCTCGAACCTCGAAAATTGAAGCACCTCACTTCTTTGCGATTTATTTAGAAATATGGGGTATTGTTTTAATTTCAGCTTTTTTTATTTAAAGCTGAAACAGAATGTCGAAATTGGTTGTTATATAAAATGCCAGCGTAGTGAAGAATAGGACTGACTTGCTTTTTTTAGTAACTAGCTTTTGCCCGTGGCTACGCCCGGGCGAAAGTCTTGACAAACATTCATCCCCCATTGCATCCCTTTAGGGGATGAAATTATTTTTGTATTATACACATAAACCTTCCTCTTGAATGACTCTTTCTATTCGCTTTTCTACTCTAATCGCTTGTACGATACAGCTTGTATCCTTCACGAGGCATACAAAGGCGCAAATAAGGCACCTATATTTTAGTGAGCTTATTTTTAACAGTTACTATGGTGGATTTTGTAATAATCTATTGGCAAATATAAAAATTCCAATTTCGGCAAGTTACCTACGTATGATTTTTGGAATCGAGAACTCAAAAAGGGATCTGGGGCTGCATCACCCAGAGGCGGTTGTCATAACGTAAAAAATAAGCCAATTTTTTTCTGCAACATGCTTGAAAACATATTGCTCCGACTCCACATCTAGATGGCATAAGAGCAGAGAGAAAAATCGTGAAACATTGGCAAAATTATATTCAAAATTATGGCTGGCGCGAATTCGACATTTCTTACCTTATTTAAAAGTATAAACTAAACTGTATTATTTGATATGTTATTGGGCCTATATTTCAAATTCTAATTCTAATAAATATATTATTCCAATAAAAGCCCTGCGTGCTAAGCGAAAATACATTGATAAACCATATTGGCATTATTATTATTATTAGAAACGCCATAGCGAAAAAGCTTCTTACATAATATGCAATATTTTAATCGATGTGTATTTAAAAGCGCTTATATACTTTACAGCGAATGCTTTTTTTAATTTTTGTTAGCGCATAGCTTGCTTTTTTTTGCTTAGTGTTTTCATTTGATTTTTGTTGAGATTTGTTTTGATGTACATGAATCGATATATTATTTACCTAGATGCACAGTTGACGCTCGGAAAATGGGACAGCAAAGAAGTGCTTAAGCACTCGTTTAGCATACAGTCCGACGCCGATGGAATTCTAAATTTCAAAATTCAAATTTAAGAACGCTTGCTCATTTCGTTTAAAAAGCTACTTTATTACACGTGCATAGGTTTGTATTTGTGTTGATTTAATTAGAACTTGTGATCTTTTTCTTTCTTTTATTCATGAGACCACTTTTTAGTAGGATATTTGCAAAGAACTGTGCATCTAGGGTATATTATACTGATGTGTACATGACACAACGTTTAGTAGTGTTAGAATTATAATGTTATTTCCATAAGTGTAACTTGCAAGCTGTTGCCTGTGACTTCGTTCGCGTGGAAATTTATTAACAAATATATCCCATATTTTTCCGGCATAAAATGTGGCCTATATGCTATTCTAGACTATAATCTATTTCTGTGCCAAATAAATCAGAGGGTTCAACCTTCAGTACATAAATTAATTTGTATGACAAACATTAATTCACCCACGAAATGCTACAGGCAAACAAAGGCAGGTGTTTCAAATATTTTACGTGTGACGACCTCGGTGGTGTATTTCGGTACCACCACCGTCCTGAGGTCTCGGGTTAGACACCGACTCGGGCTCAATGATATCGGGTTTCCAGTTCAGTATCAGCCCGGAGTCTGGAATTTGTGCCCGATATGGCGATAGGCTCGTCCCCATTATATCTATGACGGAATTAAGCTCTGCGAAATTGGGTGTTCTAGTTTGCTAGTGCGCCTCTGCCTACCCCATCGGGAATACAGGCATGGGCTTATGTTATATTTTACGCAGTCGCGATCGAGAAACCTAAAAAAAACATGGTTGAGCTCTCAGATCAATCCTTAACCGGTATCGAAGCAACTTTTTCACAGATGTAACGTCTTCTTCCGCAGATTCAGTGCGTACGTGATGCTGAGAATGAACGCTGTACCCTACTGGTCGAAGATGGGAGTTCTGTTCGCGAAGATGATGTACTCGTACAACACCAAGCTGAATCCGGACGACTTCTTCACCGTCGTCAAACCGCCATTCTTCACGGTCAACAACCAACACGACAGTTCGGAATTTTTGGGGTTAGTACACGTACGTCCATATTGCCCATATTGGGGGTTGGTATTAAGAAATAGCAGCGATAGCTCAGTTGGGAATGGTACGGACTGCCGAGACAAGTGTCGGAGGTTCGAGACCAACCCCAAAATGGAGCGTACACTTCTGACTTTTTTATGTTAAGTGTGTTTTCATTGTGAAATATTGCTTGCTATAACGGGGAAGGAAAACATCGCGAGGAAACCTGCATACCCAAGAATTTCAGTAAAACATAGGTGTATAGCTTTATTTGCGCTTCTGTATACCTCGTAGCAATCTGGAAATCTTTGGGGGAGGCCTAAGTTCAGCAGTGGACGTCCTATGGCTGATGATGATGAATGTAAATTGACGCTCATTTGTATGGAACTTTGAATTTTTGCACTTCTACTGGCTTCCCTGTTGGGATAAGATATGTTCAGCAGTGGACGTCCTGTGACTGATGATGATGATGTATGATATGGTCGCAGGTACCTGTTCGTGCTGCTGCAGTCATACGAGCACTGCTCGGACGTGAACTTCGACTACTCGCGGCCGGCCGTGCTGACCGCCGCCACCAGCCGGCTGCCGAGGGTCGTGCACTCCAGCCCCACCCAGGCCTCGTCATCCAAGTAAGTGGTCTCATGGTAGTCACAGCACCCATCCAGAACGAGGTTTTTTAAATAGACGATAGACGTGCATGCAAGAATGCAATGCCTCGGTGGCGTGGTGGTATTTTGGTACGACTACGGTTCTGAGGTCTCGGGTTCGATCCCCGGGTCGGGCAAAGTGACATTGGATTTTTCCATATCAGCCCGGAGTCTGGAATTTGTGCCCGATATGGCGATAGGCTCGCCCCCTATCACATCTGGGACGAAACTAAGCTCGGCGTAATGTGGGTGTTCTAGTTCGCTAGAGCACCTCTGCCTACCCCTTCGGGGATACAGGCGTGAGCTTATGTTATGTTATGTGTTAGGTGTGTAAGGATCGTAGCAAGTGGAAATCCGTTGTCTCTGCCTACCCCTATGGGAAAAAGGCGTGAGCTATGTATCTATGTATGTATAGTTTCGTGTTCTCCGTTTGACGGCGTCATGTTCAAACTTTGTACTTATTAGTAAATTTTTAATCTGGTCGTCTCCTTGGTCTAGTGGCAGCATGCATACATGCGATGTGGACCGGGAGGTCCTGGGTTCGATTTTCAAGGCAAAGCGATTTTTCTAACTTCCTTTGTTCGAGACTGGATCCCCCAGAAGAGGATTGACATGAGATAGACGGTCCGACGTAAAACTAAGCCAAATTCGTTCTGCAACATGCTTGAAAAATTATGTTCCATCGACCCCACATTAAGTTGAAATAAGGGCTAGTAGAAAAATAGTCAATTTTCAATCCGAACATGTGAACGGAATTTATTGGGACTGCCGGCATGAGACTAATTCTAGATGTCAAATTCAGCGCAACTTTTTAGAGTTTTGAAAACTGTTAAAAATGATGAAGTTTTCGTTTTCCACATAAATCTTTTGTAGTTCAATATGTTTTCCATATGAGACGCTGCCAGTGAAATATATGGAAAAAACAAAAATTATCGACGTTTCTGCAAACTGCCAAAACTCGTACTAATGGCCGTATACCTATAGTGGTAAGTTTTTGTACGTAAACATCAATATGATGATAATTTGTCAACAGTGATGATTACACTCCGCCCGTGACTCGGCGTGCGTCTTCACCTCGGCCTGGCAGCAGTGCGGCTGGTAACAACGTCAACTTTTTTTTTTTTTTTTTTTAAGTACACCCAACAGTCACATGCATAGTACATTAGCCCGAGCACGAAAAACTAATGTAAATGTAAATGTATTCGAGTTCGCTGCGCACTGATGACGTTTGGTTAATATTTCATACAAATCTCATAGACGCGCATCGAGTTCGAATACATTTACGGTTGTCAGAAATTTTCCTGCTCAGGCCGCTGACCCCACACTAGGTGTAACCTGTATCGTGGGTATCAGAAACTTCGAGACACTTTCGGTCTCACAACACCCAGACCCGAAACGAATATCTAGGGGCCACACAGACATGTCTCGGTGCGGGAATCGAACCCGCGACCTCACCTTTCACAGCCGGCTGCCCGCCCGCTGCGCCACGGAGGCTGTCAATTACTTATAAAGAGCCTGTATTTCAGTGACGTATTTAGGCATTCTGTACAGGGTAGACAAAAAACTTGCACAATAGGGAACTTGCGTGTAATTTTTTTATTGGTTCATTGCAAAGAACTACGTCTCAAATAAACACACCAGAAACAAAAACATTAAAATATGCACAAAACATTTAATTATCGCAAGTCTAAATATGACTTACAAAACCCCGCGCTAAAAAAGGACGTGACGTCACAGCTTAAAAATGCCTTTTTGTTGACATCTTAGTTGACACTGACGGCTAGTGACATTGTCTGGAATGACGTTTGAACCGCTATAATTGCCAATCTTTTAAAATTTCCCCATGCCGAACAATAATTTCTCCAAAAATGTTGAAGCTATTTCATTAAATAACGAAGTAAAAATAAGTTGCACCCTTGAATCCTGAGCGGAGAGGTGGGAAAGTTACATGAAGAAAATAATTTGGAAAGAGGAGGACCTCCGAAATCTCATTCATCAAGTACCATACTAAACATAACAACAGTTTTCCGAAAAATTGGGAAAAATACCCCAACGTGGAAACACTGCCTAATGCAACGACGTCACTTGGGTTTTGTAATAACGTTCCATTACACGTAATTTCTAATTAAGATATTTTGTAAAAAATCAATTATTTTATACTACAAATTTCATCATAGCACATTTCAAGGTTTTGTTTATTGATTTATCAACACAATTTCTCGTTATAATTTTCGTGCAAGTTCCCCATTATTTTCTTCAGCTCTTTCACCTTCGTTACTATAATTATCATCGCCGTGTCAATTTTATAAATAAGACGGGCGTTAGGTACTATTTTGAAAATGTGTATTTAGTCACGATATTTATTATTTATGGAAAAGCAAATTGTTAGGGTAGACAGTGTCTCTTTGTTTGTATGGACTGCACGCCACTGCTGTATTGGTGTCAATAGTCATTTAATTTGTCGCCTCCTTGGTCTAATCATTTAACAGCAGTGTATAGGGGCTGTGAACTGGGAGGTCCTGGGTTTGATTCCCAGGTCAGGCCTGGTGTATTTCTAACATTATTTTTCCCGACACTAGATCGGGAGACGGAGGTTGAATGTGTCATCATGTCAATATCTGGTTATTGAAATAATAGAACTTATATTTTAAAAAATCCAGACATGATTAGTATTTCACCATGCTTCTGGTGCTTTTAGTAGCCTACTTAATTTATATACATAAGTAGCTCAATCATGAGTTTATTGCACGTGTTTACGCGAGCGAGGACGTAAAATATTTGTATGGAAAACTTCAGTTCCCCGCGTAACCACTAGAGGCGTTCGGGTGTTTCTCATACAAATATTTTACGGAGTCGCTAGCGAGTGATATCAAAAACCTCAATGGTCCTAAAGATATATTATGACAAACCGCGCGTACATATTCCATTTTGTCCAGGATCGAGCACAAGCGGCAAGCGTCCCTCGTCCAAAGTAGACATAGCAGTGCCGCCGAAGAAGCGCATCCGTCACTCGTTCGACTCTTCGTTCCTCCGCCGGGACTCGATCATCGACACGATGTTCGGCGGCGTGCTGATCACTCGCGTCGAGTGCACCGTCTGTCACTCGTCGTCACTCTCGCGAGACGTGTTCCGGGACCTGCAGCTGGCGTTCCCGGACAAGCCGGACAGCTCTCAGCACAGTGTCCAGAGCCTGCTGGAGTACTACTGCTCTAAGGAGAGCCTATCTGGTGACAATAAGTATCAGTGTCGCGACTGCGGTGGGCTGCGTGACGCGGAACGGAGCGTGCTTATCGAGACCACGCCTAAATATCTCATACTCGTCCTCAAGAATTTCAAGTAAGTTATAAAAAAGCTTTTCGTAGCCTCGTTTGCGTCATTTACGCCTCGCTTATAAAAATTGAAGTGGTTCATTTAAATGTTATCTTTTCATATTTTCATACCAGCCCGGAGTCTGGAATTTGTGCCCCATATAGCAATAAACTCGCCCTGTATTATATCTGGGACGGAACTAAGATCGGTGAAATGTGGGTGTTCTAGTTCGCTAATGCGCCTCTGTCTACCACTTCGACGATACAAGCGTGCTCATGTTATGTTAGTTTCATATTCTCGGTTTCACGTCATATTGTTTGCAAAGGAAAGAGACAAATTTAAAAGTTATATAGCACGTAAATATTTTTATAAGTAATGGGCTATGTTTGCACACATGCGGTATACACACTTTTTATAAGAGTGAAAGTATAATTCATGTTAGTCGCCTCCTTGGTCTAGTGGCAGCGTGTATGGGCTGTGGGCCGGGAGGTCCTAGGTTCGATTCCCAGGTCGGGCAAAGCAAATTTTCTAATTTAATTTGCCTGGGACTGGATCCCTCACAGGAGGTTGACGTCAGGCAGGCGGCTGGTCGTAAAAACTGAGCCAAATCCTATCTGCAACATGCTTAAAAAAAAGTATGTTGTGCCGACCCCACATAAGGGATAAGGGCAGGTAGAAGAAGAAGAAGAAAGTATGATTAATGTTAAATTGTTATTGCCGGACAAAGACCTTGGCAATGTTAAAACTACATGTTACATAAAGATAAGCATATAATTTATTTGGGCCTCAAGTAATCTTGCTAACGGTTTTTGCGAGTTGCACAGTCTAATTAGATAGATGCCTTGAATACAATAGTTGTCACTACACATATTCATTTCGTGATGTTTGTTTCATTTAGATATATCTATTTTTAACAGGTTCGAGCCTAAAGTCCAAGTCCAGACAAAGTTGATGCATCCGATGTACCACAATCAGACAGTGAATTTGCCGACAGTACGCACTCATTCGCAACACTCATCGTACTCACTGTTCGCCGCCGTCATACACAACGGCACCACGCTCGACTCCGGTCACTACTACACACTGGCGAAGGACAACGACCAGTGGCACATATACAACGACGAGATCGTCACCGGAGCGGATGAGGCAGAGTTCAACCGACTGCATCCAAACTCCACCCCGTACATATTGTTCTACAGGCGTGCCGACGTCGAGGAAGGCACCGCCCCTGCCCTAGAAGACCTGCCGCCCAAGGTCCAGGAGTCGGTGATGGCCCACAACAAGCACTACATGGAGACCGTGCGCTCCATCCACCTAACGAGGCCATGACGGTTAAGATCCGATAAGGCCATTGATTTCTCGGTACTGGATTATCCAGAGCTGAAGTAAGGCGCAGTTCACATCGTACACGTGCGACGGCAAACGGTCTAAAAACACTCAATATTTAAGGGTAAGACCCATTTAAGTTTTTTGAATGGACGTTGTACGCACGTGAAGACGTAGTTTTACGTGCGCAGTAATGTCGTTGCGACTTGGTCGGGCTGTCGCAGTCGCCCAGTCGATCAGTTTACTGATATGTTGTGTAATCTCAAGTGTTATATTTATACGGAACTTGTGGCTCATTCACCGGTGCTGCGCTGGTTCAGAAGAACATTCTAATACATTGACTAGTCTTGGTGTCAGCGTGAGGAACGGACAGGCGGCGACGTGACAAAATGACATTTAATGTGTTATACATAGGGTTTAAAACTAATATAAGTGTTTCAACTTATTATACAAGACTATAAGGTACTATTACGATACGAAATACGTACATAGTTTCATATACCTAATATAAAATAAAACATTATGTAAATATTATTTTCATTATACATATTTTTTTACAAGGAAAATTTTCTGTTAGAATAATATATTTTATTTATTTATTAAAATTCTTCAATAATCCAATGCATTGATAATTTTTAAAATATAACAAGGAAATGAATTTTACTCAACTATATCAATTATTTATTCGGAATTATTGATTTATTAATGCGTTGATACCGATGAGGCGTTGATAAGACATGAATTTTTAGTTTTAAAATAGACACTTGATCATTTGTCTGTAGACAGAGCTGTCAACATCGCCTTGTGACGTCACATCCCTAACAGATCTTAATGTCAATTAACATCTTCCGTTTTACAGAAAATATTTCGTTAATTCACTTCCAAAACCTTTTTATCCGAATGCAAACATTATTCAATCTTTGTGTACTTCCTATTTGTTTTAAAATGATTAAATTCAATGAATTCAATATTAGTCAAAATCCGATGTTTTACATTACTTGATGAAATTAATATTTTTCATTAAATATATAAATAACACCAAACAATCAAACACACAGTCTTGAAACATTTTTATATTTGAATCTTGTATCGATGATTTTAGTAACTACGATGTACATCGAAAATAATATTTTTTGTGGTTTAACGTTTGTCTTGGTGTGGGGATCGAACCCGCGGCCTCTACACAGCCGGCCCACTGAGCCATGAAGGCAGTCATAACATGTGTGTTCAATTCATGGCTAACATTGCCCTCATATTAAAAAAAAACGAAATTGGATGTGCACAATCATACGTATAAGCATGTTACATTAATATAGTATTAATAGAGATACATGTTTACACAATATGTCAATGAACTATGTAAAATATTATTGTAAATATCGAACAGGTAGTTGGTTGCTATTTTAACATCTGGACTTATTTTTGGATTTACACAGTTCGATAAATTCTAGTGATTTATCCATTGGAGAGTTAAATGAATTTGATCGATAAATCACAAGAGCCGAAGTGTTTGTCCTGTTTCATATTAATTTGATAATAATTAATAAGATATTAGAGTTCGCTAACTCTACATGGCCTACATTGTGATGGAAGTTCGGTAACAAATATAATTGTGCTTTATCAATCATTTTTACTGTGTGTTGATTTCTTAATGTAATTCCCGCGTCGTGAATTTGGAAATAATTTCGGTAATCGTTATAAAATTAATGTGATACAGAGTTTATATTGTTATTACATAAATTACAGTAATTTCGTGCCAGGCGTGTTCAAATAGATTAGATTCATATTATACGAAAACTTGTCAGTTTTTTAGTCTAGATGACCCATTTGATGTTGTGAATAAACACTAATAGACCATTACCTCGGCTGACCATCCAGTTAGCATTTATTCACCACTATATTAATTAGGCCATCTAGAACCCAGTTTTTGTAAAATATTCTAAGTCGACTTGTTCATTTATTCACGCTTAGTACGGAATTATTGATATAATATTTCGTTTGATAAAAGTATGAAAGTACTTTAAACGATTCAATTTATGAACTACTATATAGAGATGCATAGTGGTAACTACTAGTATATATAGATATGTGTCATGTAAATGATGTGAACAACAGCGTAAGTTTCGCAGAGACAGATAAACTAATATACACATAGGAATATGATAAGTCACATTGTTAGGGTCGCTGTATTTATTTGACGCCGTGGATTGATGTTTATAATATACTTAATATTTTTTATGATAGCATAAGATTGTATGTATTTGCATAAATACATGAAATAATTAGCGATATTGGTGTTAGTTTCTGTGTCTGTTTTTGCATTGGTCGATTCGAGGGGAACATGGTCCGACAGCGGAACTGATAAGGGCACGTACCCATAATGCGTGACCTGTTCAGGGGGGAGGGAGATCTTCAAAATACCACCCTTGGTCACTGGGCCGGATGAGGGGGGGTCTTAGGTTTTCGACACGTAGTCAATATCTTTTAGGGAAATCTTGTGCTTTTTCGAGCTATATTCAAATATGGTGCGCAGCGTTTAGCACTTTTAAAGTCACAGGTGGCAACACATCATAATATTTTGTTTTTTAACTTTTCTTCGACAAAAAAATATTAAAAACTAGATTTATAAATTACTACGTGACAACTAGAGGGGGAGGTGGGCGTCTTGGCATATACTGCAGGTGGTCACTAAGGGGGGGAAGGGGGTAAGAAAATGGGTCACATAATATGAGTACGTTCCCTAAAGCGGCTGGATGCAGGCCGGTTCCTACAGATCTCTCTCGAAATCTTGCCCTATGATCAACAGTGATTAATCTGTGGCTGATAATGATGGCGGTTTGACGGATTGTTGCCTTACTAGTCAACCAATGTAAAAATATCCGTTGTGATATACATATTGCGCAACGCAACGTGCGTTAATGATGATGGTAGTACGCTAATGGTCGAGTCATACTTGGTGCCAGCGTGTTGCTGCTGGAATGCGCCTCGGTAATGACGTCACCACACAACTTGTCGGAATTGCGCTACGACTTCGAGGTATAGCTAAAATGGAGATCACTTGAAATTGTCTTGCTAGAGGGCGCTGTGTTTGTCACATGGGAAAATATAGCTATATCTAGTTCATCACAACGTGCTATACGTCATATACATACCTACATAAAATAAATATCAGTTATCACACTAATATTATAAAGTCGAACGTTTAAGTATGTGTGTTTGTGACTCACGCAAAAACTACTTAATGGATTTTGATAAAACTTTACAGTTATATAAATTATACACTCGAATAACACATACACTACTGTTTATCGGAAAATAAATTTCCACGCGACAACGAGTTAAGCATAAATCTATAAATAAAGAAGTAAATATTTTCAGGTTTAAAGTAATATATATCTTTTGATAATTTCATCTATTTACGAGTCTTTTTATCAAAGACAAATTTCTATAATGAGTTGGGGTCGCTTTATTGAATTTTTGAGCGCAAATTCTATGTACCGAACAGCTTGTCTAGTAGTATATTAGAAGTCTTTGGGTTTTATACACTATTTTCTCAAAGTAAAAAACTACAAAACTCAATTTTCTGTTTTACCTTATCTATTTGTAAGGGAATCGATATTTCTGGTGACCACAGAGATTTAATATTACCAACTATAGAGGGGCTATGAAGCAAGTTTCCATACAAAAAAAATGATCTCAAACTTCAGTACCGCCATCATCGATTTATTATATAACTAGATGCACAATTGACGCTCGGAAAATGGGACAGCAAAGAAGTGCTTAAGCACTACTTTTGCATACAGTCGAACGCCGATAGAATTCTAAATTTCAAAATTCAAATTTAAAAACGTTTGCTCGTTTCGTTTAAAAAGCTACTTTATATCACTGGCATAGGGTTATAATTGTGTTGATTTAATTAGAACTTGTGATTTTTTCCTTTGTTTTATTACTGAGACCACTTTTTATGACGATATTTGCAAAGAACTGTGCATCTAGGATATATTAAATCGATGACCGCCATCAACAACTTCTTACAATGCGAGGGCGATTGTTACAATTTACACCCTAGAATGTTTTGTGAATGGTTAAGAATCACGTAAGACAAGTTTACTCTCTCAATATTATTTCGCTGGCCTACCTGGCGTATATTTCAAATAAACTGAGCGACTTATGACCACTAGGTCATAACTTTTGGATCACAAGTTTTGTGCTGTTCTCCCGTCTTGTGACAGACATTTAGCGCCACTGCGTAACTAATGACGGTGATCTTCCCTAACTATGTATTGTTTTATATTTAGACAATTTCCTCCGTTTTATATCAGCATTATTATTTTTACTAACAATATATATTTGTACGTTACTATTATTCATATTACATATACATTTGTTTAGTTTTGTATGACATTATGTAAATAGAGCGTTTACATGATAAGCTAGATATATGGACATGTTGACAGAGTAATTTTAATTTGTAATTAGTACTTGGGCCGTGGTTGATCCCCGGCGTGCTAGCTATTTCGTTGTTAGTTAGTGATTGAAATTGTAAATTTGGTGATTCTGTTTACAATAAGTATTTTTTTTATTTTCTAATGTAATTTAGCCAGAAATGCCCATTTTGGTGTTGTTATCTCCATTAGTTTATCACACAAACGGCCGCATTGAATTTTGTTACATCTAGGATAATGTAATATTGAGACCCGTTTTATATGTAGTTTAATTATGAACTGGGCCTTTATTCACTATGACCCAATGACTAAAGAAAAGATAACGAGGACATGGCATAGCTACGAAAAGTACGTTAACTTTGAAGCCGGTTCCGCCATTTTAGTTTCGCTATTTATTTACATGTAAGTTGTCACCGTGTCATGAGAATTAAATAACGTATAAATACTTATTAAATACGGCGTTTTATTTACAATAATACTAATTTCCGAATATGAAGATGTATAAATGCTATATTAATGGGATTTTTCTTTCGCAAAGTCGCCATTTTGGTTCCCTTGCAGCCAATAAGAACACTTAATTTTTTCGTACTTATGCCTCATCCTATTTTTCTTTAGTCATTACTATGATCATAATGCGTTTGGCGAGCTTAGTACAACTTAATTCAGTAAGTATGGAAAAGTGTTCTCTATGTCATTGTTTTTAAGTATATATTTCATTGTGGTGGGATGCATTACACACTCGTTATGAAATTTGGTCATAGTGAATGAAACGCCCGGCTAATTCGGCACTGGGACATAGCTAGTAAGATGTCAAGTATGCGCCATGTCACATGTCAGTTGTCACACACACTCTCATTTTTGTTGCGGAATCATTGTTACTCTTGGAAGCAATGGCTAAAGAAAAATGAGGACTTGGCACAACTTCGAAAAATACGTGTTTACTATGAAGCCGGTTCCGCCATTTTAGTTTCGCGATCTATTTACATGTACGTTGTTACCGTGTCATAAGAATTAAATAACTTATTGATTTTATTGTAAATACGGTGTTTTATTTAAATACTAATTTCGGAATATAAAGAAGATGCTTAACTGTTATACAAATCGGATAATTCTTTCGCAAAGTCGCCATTTTGGTTTCGTTTCGTACATTAGAAATGCTAATTTTTTTCGTAGTTATGCCGTGTCCTCTGTCTTCTTTTGTCTAAGACTGGAAGTCACACAATTAGTTGCGTTCGTAACAAGTCCCCATACATTATGGTACAGGTACGCTACAAGCATGCAACGCGAATTTCGGAGTATTTATGGTAGTTTAAATCCACTCTGTACATATTTTATATTATCTATTCGATTCTAAACAAGTAATAATAATAATTCGCGAGTATGAAAATGTAACGGGCCGACTTCAAAATTTATATGGGACAACCCTTGGAATAAGCTCTATCGAACACATAACATAACATAAGCTCACGCCGGTATCCCCGAAGGGGTAGGCAGAGACGAACTAGCGAACTAGAATACCCACATTTCGCCGCGCTTAGTTCCGCCCCAGATGTGATAGACGGCGAGCCTATCGCCATATCGGGCACAAATTCCACTCCGGGCTGATATGGAAAAATCCAATATCACTTTGCCCGACCCGGGATCGAACGCGAGACCTCAGAACCGTAGTCGTACCGAAATACCACCACGCCACCGAGGCAGTCTCAGCTCTATTGAACACAAAAAGAATCTTGAAAATTGATCGTGGCGATGAAAATGGCGATGTCACGTAACTTACATAAAAAATACAGACGAATTGAGGACCTTCTTGAAGTCAGTCGATAAAAAGTAATAACTTATTTTGTTGTGCATTATAAAAATAAGAAAAGTAATTGGACCCTAAAAATACGCAAGTTGAAATTTCGACTTTATAACAAACAAATAGATGTCAATATACCGTGTCGTTGGTAGATTTGGAAATACGAAGTTAACCAATGCTCAATACTTGTCCTGTTATACTGCTGATACTGCACAGTAGGCTGCAGCCGTCGTGATGACAAACTATACTTCGTACATTTTGACAGTGGACTGCAATGACAAAAGAAAAATAAGAACTTGACATAACTACGAAAAATACGTGTTCGCTTTGAAGCCGGATCCGCCATTTTAGTTTCGCGATCTATTTACATGTCACCGTGTCATCAGACTTAATTATCGTAAATACTTATTGCTTTTCATATAAATACGGTTTTTTATTTATAATACTAATTTTTGAATGTGAAGAAGATGCCTAACTGCTTAATATTACGTATATGGGATCTTTCTTTCTCCAAGTCGCCATTTTGAATTCCCTTCATATATTAGATATTGAGGGAGGCCTATGTTGAGATGTGGCAGTCCTGTGGCTGATGATGATGTTTAGACATGCTTCATGGTTTTCGTAGTCGTGCCAAGTTCTTATTTTTCTTTTGTTATTGATTAGCATACTGCGTTATCGATAACTGCGAATCTCATCTCTACGGTAGATCCGCGGCGAGTCAGCTTGGGGTTCTTCGCCCGTCTGTACCATAATGTAAAAGCGCGTCTCGTGCCCATGTTTTTGTCGAAACAATACACGAAAACATCTACACAAATCAATGTTTTTGTTTAGACTTGCGTCTTCTGCTCATGGAACAATGTGCAATATACAACATGTGTAGCGAAATATTGTTTTGTGTAGTTTCGCCGCAAGGGCGCGTCTTCTGCACTAAAACATTACAAAAAAACAAGGTTTTGCTACATATTTTTGTCGATGGTCCATTGTGCCATAAGCAAGAGACAGCAAAAACCATTGTTAAGACCGGCCCACATAACTTAGTACAATGTGTTTTTGTGATTATTTTGTTACGATGTTGATACGGTTGATCAGTATTTTGCATGTACTGTGAATATAGAATCGCGCAAGGCTGAGAATTCTAGATGAAGCGACTTACGTTCGAATGGTCAAACGCTACTCAACATTAACGGCTTCTTACATTGATTTTCGCCACACAATTTTGACAGATTTTGACGACCTTAAGTATGAACATTCGGCAGTATGCCGGCCAGTTTATCACGTATTCAACTTCGGTTAATCATATGTAGCGCCGTGTGATTCCATTTCCATCAAGTACCTCTGCTATGGATGTAGTGTAACTGTTTTATGGTTAAAAAGAAATAAACTTTCGGAATAAAGGTTTTTATTCGTTTCATTTTACCAGATATTTACATAATAGAACATTAACAGAGGGTACTATCTTATTATACAGAGACGGTACCTCAATAGTTCTCGATTCGAATAAGTAATCGAAAAACACTCGTATCGGTGTAGTACGAATGGTGATCGCCATAGACTAGCGGACAATACAACAAACTGAAATAAATGTATGAAGAAAACTAAAACTATCAAAAATGATACTAGACATATAGGGCCTTACTTATAAAAAAAGTTTAACTGAGCAAATGGTCAAGAATAGCCTGTCCCTTTTATTTTCGAACGATGTGACAAGGAAAAAAATTACACTATTCTTAACCATTTGCTCAGCTAAAATGTTTTTATAAGTAAGGTCTGTAGTTTGGTGCCAAATATGGTTCTCACAGATTTTCTCCAATATTATTTATGGAACTCGCCTCCTTGGTCTTGTGGCACCATATATGGGCTATGGACCGGGAGGTCGTGGGTTCGATTCCCAGGTCGGGCCAAGGAAATTTTCTAATTTAATTTGCCCGGGACTGGACCCCTCAGAGGGGTTTGGCGTCAGGCAGGCAGCCGGTCGTAAAAACTTAGCCAAATCATTTCTGCAACATGCTTGAAAAAGTGTGTTGCGCCGACCCCACATTAAAGTGGGATAAGGACAGGTAGAAAGAAAGACTATTTATGGAACTATTAATAGTACAATATAGTATAGTAAACAATTCCCTCAGTTATCCTATAGTATAGTTAAATGTAGTATTATATTTACATTTAAAAACATGAAATCATCGAAGGAATTAAACATTGTTATAAACACAGTTTTTATTAATTTATGATCCAAACTGAGTAAAGATAAAAAATATTTACAAATCTTCCAGAAATTATTGCGCTGCAAAACATACGCCTCTGTGGCATAGTTGTATTTCGGTACGACTACCATCCTGAGGCCTCGGGTTCGATGCCCAGTTCCGGCTAAGTGATATTATTTTTTTCAATATCTACTCGGAACTCTGTAATTCATGTGACAAACATAAAACAAAATGTTAAATTAATTCATAAATTATACAAAATATACACTAAGCCTATATTGTACTTTGTACCATTTTAACTCGAACTCTATGTAAGATTATAATCCCACCAGTTTCCCGCCTAAATTGTTCAGCTTTTCTGTGGCCACTCTTGTAATCTTCCTGAAGATGGTCCCGGGAATCTGTACAGATATTAAAATTATCTTTAATAATAGACACTTTTGATTGGGTCAGCTCAACGACGATCCATATTAAGTTTTAAATCGTCCTTGGGTCAGCTCGACCTTAGAGCTCGAGCTCGAATTATTACGAGTCAGGGGCTGTTCAAGTTTTACGTAAGCAGATTTTTGACAATTGGGTACTTGACTCATTTTTTTATTGATTTTATACGAAATTTACGTCATCTAAAACATAAAACAGAAATATTGAAATACTCCCAAAATAAAAAAGTTAATAAGCCTTTGTAGTTTGGTGTAACCTTCAAACAGCGGGAAAGAAAAGTATCAGTAAAATCACGTCATGGCCATAAAGGCGCGTGCGTTATAAAGGGATAGCAAGATATCCCCACTACGCCCCCACTCTTGCTCATTACAGAATTTAAAACATGAATTACTTCCTAATTTTTCAACCAATTTCGATGCGGTTTTTATAGAAAGTTTTCTTTATTTGCTATTACATATAAAATTTTGTATGAAATGAAACATAGTCAAGTACGCAATTATTTACCCCACCCTCGCACTCATCAGCAAAAGTAACCAAGCTCTTATCTCCCCCCCCCCCCCTCGTATGTAAAGGTAAACAATGCTACATGCATTTTTCAATGCGTTCTGGTTTCTTTATTTATTTGATTCAGTAAATCATATTACATATAACAATCATAATAAATACAACATAAAAATTAAGACTTGGATCCAGACTAAAATAATAAAATCAAAATCCACATATTTATTGAATCCATAAAATGTTCAAGCATTATTTAGATTCCGTCAAATTTTAACTCTACCGCCTGTTCGGAAGGCTGTTTCGCCAGAGAAGAACGGGCAAGAAACTCTGACGTTGCTCCTTTTAACCCGTCGGAGGCGGCACATAGGTATATATGTTACATAAGCGTATGGGCCACTGGAAGCCGAGCCGCCCGTTTTTTAAAGCCCAATGTACAGTCAGTAACTAATACAGTACAGCACCAGATACAGATTAGAGCAGCTAAACCATGATAACAATGGATATTATTGGATAAAGGACAAAGTAACATACAAGATACACTGAGTGACCCCCATAGCCAAAAGCCAATAATTTATCTAATTTTCTTTGTTTAAATAAAATCCAATAAAGTAAAAAAAATACTCCTGACGTTATCACCCATCCCCCATTTTAAAAATAAGCAAAGACAAGGGACCCCCCTCTAGTGCTTATGTAATAATTGAATGGCCCCTCGTAGAAATAGTTGACATGGGATACTACAAGCGTTGATTAATGACAATTTGCCAGCCTCCGTGGCGCAGTGGTCGAGTAGCCGGTTGTGAAGCGAGAGGCCGCGGGTTCGATTCCCGCATTGAGACAAATGCTTGTGTGGCCCACAGATATTTGTTTCAAGTCTGGGTGTTGTGAGACCGAAAGTCTCTCATACCATGACACCTACAATACAGGTTATACACAGTGTGGGGTCAGGACTAGGTGTGTGACTGTATTTATTATTTAAAATTACTACAGTCCTGAAGGCCATTACTATCGATATGCACTTGTTAAGCCAGGTCTCCTGCACTAAGGAACTTCGACTAAGTCTAAGTCAAAGTCACGAACTCAGAGGGGATTTGTAATTGTTAAATCAATCTTTGACTTAGTCCGGGTCATTCTTTTCAAGAAAAACGGACTGACAGATAGATTAAGCAAAGATTTTCTTGTAAAAAATGACTCAGACTTAGTAAAAATCCTCACTGAGTTTGTGACTTTGACTTAGACTTAGTCGGAGTTCGCTCTATAGATCTCAGCCTAAAACACCTACACAAAATATGGCATTTCCACAATTTTTTGTCTAAGGTCCAGTGTTACATGAGCAGGATACAATGAAAAACCGTGTTTTGTGTAGGTGTTTTTAGTGTTTTGTTTCGAAAAAACATGTACCGAGACGTGGCTTTATGCTCCTCATAAAAATATTTAAGCGCTGCTTATCTTTAACCGTAGGTTGTCCCTTTCATTTTTAAACATTGTAACGCAAGGAAAAAAGTGACAGGCTACTCTCAGCGAAAAGTGAATCGAAAATGTTTTTATAAGTAAGGCCCTATATTGTAAATAATTATTAACGTTATACCCAAGTCATTACTATGGAAAGTGGAAAAAATGCATCGCTTATTCACGCTTCTAATCAGTGGCGTGCAGTCCATATAGACAACGAGACACTGTCTACCCTGACGATTTGCTATTTACCCAAATAAAATCTTGTCAAAAAAGCTATTTTCAAAATAGCATCGCATTGTTTTTATTTTAAATCGACAAGAGGCTGATGATGATAGATCAGTCTACCACCATCAGGTGCTGTACGAGTTGAAGAAATAAATAATGTAATTTTTTTGTCTACCCTGATCCAAATACCTATGCACGTCACTGCTTCTAATTTGATTGAATGCGCCCTAATTCGTTTCACAAATAATTTGCAATGAACCAATATAACGCAAATCAACCCAATAGTGCGATATTCATTCAATAATAATAATCGTTCAGTCCATCTGACCATTTTTCTTTCTGCCTGGCGTTATCCTGGCCTTCTGCCAGGGTTCGCCTTCCAACTTAAACCCTTCCACTTCGCCCGGTCTTGAGCATCCTCCATAGCGAGACCATTGGCTCTCAGATCCTCCTCCAGAACGTCCAGACAGCGCTTTTTTCCATCTGATCATATATTCTCAAGTGGTAGAGCCACGCTGTCGACAGTAACGTCTATAGCACGAATGGGCCGGCTCGACCGGGCAGATACCACTGTCTCACAGAAAACCGACGTAAAGTGGCAGCTTGCTGTCGCGTTTCGTTCGGTGAGTGGGATTTCCGGTGGCCCATTTCCCCATTCCCTTTCCCAATCCCCTTCCCTCCCCTTCTATTCCCTCCTTTTAGGTTGGCAACGCAGCCATGATTCTTTTTGTGTCTTGGGTGTCTACGGGCGGTGGAGATCACTTACCATCAGGTGACCCATCTGCTCGTTTGCCAATCTCTGCTATAAAAAAAAAATACCACTGTAATATGATGCCGGCGAGACACATTTTCAAACATTTTGTAAAAAAGATTCGTCTTACTATTTAAGGCGGGCTTGATATATGACTTCAACACTATCCGGGGCATAGTTTAATAATATAGACTGCCTCCGTGGCGTGGTGGTATTTCGGTACGACTACGGTTCTGAGGTCTCGGGTTCGATCCCCGTGTCGGGCGAAGTGTTATTGGATTTTTCCATATCAGCCCGGAGTTTGGAATTTGTGTCCGATATGGCGATAGGCTCGCCCCCTATCACATTTGGGACGGAACTAAGCTCGGCGAAATGTGGGTGTTCTAGTTAGCTAGGGCGCTTCAGCCTACCTCCTTCAGTTTTATGTTTAATAATATAATTCTGACACTATATTTTATGAGATAAGGGCCTTCAAGAAACAGTCTATTGTTCCCCAGAGGTCTTTTTAATGGTAGAGCCACGCTGTAGATGGTTACGTCTACAGACACGAATGGGCCGACTCGACCGGTTTGATACCACTGTCTCATAGAAAACCGTCGTAAAGTCGCAGCTCGCTGCCGCGTTTCGTTCGGTGAAATATTTCCGGTGGCCCATTTCCCCCCAATAATGTGTTTTCATTGTAAATTATCGCTTGCCATAACGGTGAAGGAAAACGTGAGGAAACCTGCATACCCGAGAATTTCTCCACAAGAATTTCGAAGGTATGTGAAGTGTAACAACCCGCATTAGGCCAGCGTGGTAGACTAAGGCCTAACCCCTCTCATTAGTAGAGGAGGCCCGTGCCCAGCAGTGGGACACTGATATTACAGGGTCGATGTTATATTATATAAGTATAAACATTTTAAAGATTCTATAAATATTTTGATGAAATTACATTCGAATCTGTAATTGTTGGTTCGTCCGTTCTTTAAACAATATTATTGACGTAGTACATTTTCTGTAAAATTTGTGATCAATGTTAGAGAGGGTGACAAAGAGACACGAACGGAGTCGCGGGCAATAATATAAATAAATAATAAATAAATACACCCAACAGTCACACACATAGTCCTGACCCCACACTAAGATCGAGTCTTGTGTCGTGGGTATCAGGAACTACGAGAGACTTTCGGTCTCACAACACCCAGACCCGAAACAAATATCTCTGGGCCACATAAACATTTGTCTCGGTGTGGGAATCGAACCCACGACCTCACGTTTCACAGCCGGCTACTCGCCCACTGCGCCACGCAGGCTGTCAAATGTTAGTCTACTTACATCCAGAACAGTATTGACGATGTTCGATACTCCTTCAGCACCGCCAACCAACGCCTGGCCAGCTCCGTAGAATTTATCGCCGTTGTTGCCGTACTTCTCTGATTCGCTGATCGTGTCGACCAAGGGCTTCGGCTGAAAATAATCACAAGTTTAAAAACTTCGGGCCAACTTCAAATCCGATCGTGACCACATTTATATGGGACCACCCTTGGAATAAGCTCTATCGATTAAGCTTTGAAATAAGTGATTATGGTTAAAAAAATTACAATTTTGTTTTTGGAAAAAGGATTTTTAAGATGTCTGACTAGCTATTTTTTTGAGTAATGGATTTATTAAACACTGTCGTTGGCAAAATCATCAACCTTTGATGGAGGCCATATTTTTTAAATAAAGAAAGAAGAAGAAGTGATTATGGACGCTTTTTGTCGGATGTACTTATATGCTCTTTTGTCGGGTGGATGGGTCGACCATGTTCGATTCCTCCGCTGCGAGAAAATCGAATAAAAAGCATCAAACTGTAAGGAATTGACGCCAAAACTCCAACAAGACCTTGAAATCGGCACATTCATATTTCATTGTTCTTGTGAAAAGTTATAGTTATTAGTTTATAAACAACAACTGTAGGTACTTACCTGAAAAATGCCAGCGACAATGCTTTGTAAGTTTTCTTTCACAGATAACGCCTTGCTTCCGAAGCCTTCGGTTTCTTGTAATGCGCTCTCCAGAGTCGGTGGGGGGCCAGCGAAGGGTCCAATGAAGGTAAGAGCATTTGCCTGGACATAGATAACATAGCTTTCTTACTAAACGCGCGTCTCTGCGTGTATTTTTCTCGAAACAAAATACAAAAACACCTACTCAAAACAATTTTTTTCGCTGTCGCATACTCAAGGAACAATGGACCATAGACAAAAATGTTTTGGGCATGGGTTTTTGTGTAATATAGGGCCTTACTTAAAACAGCATTTTTAGCTGAGCAAATAGTTACGAATAACCTGTCACTTTTTTTCTTGCGTTACATTATTTAAAAATGAAAGGGACAACCTATGGTATAAAGATAAGCAGCGCTTAAATATTTTTATAAGTAAGGGGCATAATGTCAATGTACCTAACTACGTAAAACGCATTATATTCTAGGTCACTTACGCCCGGTTCCAATAAACAATCTCAGTTCGAATGTGCAGATACATTACAAAAATTAGCCAATAAGAACACAGTTTGAAAATCACTCCGTCAAATGACTTCATTTGATTCGTTCATAATCGCGATCTATCTGTACTCTAAACTGAGATCGTTTATTGAAACCGGCCGTTAGCCAAAGCACTACCCACATTTTAGTTCATGTGATCTAAAACGCTAGAAAGAATGCTTTAGATATTGAAAAATTATAAAAACTTAAAAACCGATAGGTTCGCCCCCATCACATCTGGGACGGAGCTAAGCTCGGCGAAATGTGGGTTTTCTAGTTCGCTAGTGCACCTCTGTCTACCCCTTCGGAGATACAGGCGTGAGCTTATATACATATAGGTAACATAACATAAGCTCAGGCCTGTATCCCCGAAGGGGTAGGTAGAGGTGCACTAGCGAACTAGAACACCCACATTTCGCCGACATAAGAAGCAAATTTACCTTCGCTTGTATTGTGTCCCCAATCAGATTAGTTGCAGCTTGAACTTTGTACGATATAAAGTTTCCGTCACGAGTCGGTTCGCCGCCGGGATAGTTCTCGGGTTCGAGGGGTTGGCTTAGCTGGATGTTGGAGCTCTCCTGAGGGCTGTCGTAGATCGGCAGGTCAATCTGGACTGGACCGTCCGTAGGCGCCGAAAAACAGGAGCCGAGGAACACGGTGAGGACTACAGCATGAATCATTCTGTGGAAGTTGGAAAAAAATTATAACATAAACTAGGCCGACGCACTTGATAGAAGGTTGGAATACCTAATTCAACACATTTTTGCATGTCGTTACGCATTCAATTCTCAATATCAAATCACGGAGTAATAGGTATGTGTTTACACATCTTTTTTTTCTACCTGTCCTTATCCCATCTTAATGTGGGGTCGACGCAACACACTTTTTCAAGCATGTTGCAGAGAGGATTTGGCATAGTTTTTACGACCGGCCGCCTGCCTGACGTCAACACCCTATGAGGGATCCAGTCCCGGGCAAATTAGACAATTTTCTTTGCCCGATCTGGGAATCGAAGCCAAGACCTCCCGGTCCACATCACATACAAGCTTCCACTAGACCAAGTAAGCGACTAAAATAACGACAGGAGAAAAATGTTCACTGGGTAGGAGTCTTAGAACAAAATCCAATGTTTCTAGGGCAGAGCAGATTATTAAACACGTACTGCGTACAATATAGAAAACGTGAGAGTAGAGCACGGTGTTCAGTCTACCTACTAGATACTCTTTAGAAGAATACTTAATAGTAATGTCTTCATCAACATTTAACGTCACTGTCATTTAAAATGTAAACAATGCAAACGTGGATCAATTCAAACAAACAATCGAAGATATCTGTTATATTTTTTTGAGTAATGGATTTATTAAACACTGTCGTTGGCGAAATCATCATCCTTTGATGGAGGCCATATTTTTTAAATAAAGAAGAAGAAGAAACGTGGATCGTTAAAATTCAAATTTCGTAATAAATTATAGTCACACGGTCAAAATGTTCATGGACATGCCCCCAATCGATAATTGCTTCGGCATGTTCCCGCCTAAATACGGCTGCTTCCTCATATCACTATTCGGCATGGGTTCCGGTGGCGTGGGATTGGCTGGTATCATCTTATACGGCCTGGTAGAAGATAGCATTATAAGCCATTTCCTGAACACCTCCAAGATGGACGATGGTTTGAAGAAGGCGACGCTCCTTACCATAGGATTGTCGTCGTTAATGCTGCTGATTGGCAATGGGCTGCTGTTCCTCGGCGTGACGTTTCACGCAAGACAGGCAGTGGAGACATTCGTGTGGGTAATCCTTATTCTTTGCACTATTCTCATACTGGCGTCCATAGCGGCACCCATGTCCTGCTTCTTCATACCAGAGGCGTGTCTCGTGAAGAAAATATCCTCAGCCTTGATGGTCATATTGTATCTGATAGTGTTAGTATATTTGGAGATCTGGTTGTATTTCATGGTGGTAGGTTTTAATTTGGCACAGTCGATGACGTGATATCGCCCAATTGTTGTGTATATTTGAGATAATTTGATCTGAGATTTTGATAATACGTGATATCTTAACCGCAGTTTATTTTGTTTTCCAATACAATGATTTTTTTAAACGCATAGTGTTTATTTTTCCCCTATACTACTGTTTTAATGTCTCTGTTCCTACTGATTTCTTAAGTTTACGCGAATATTACACATTGAAATAAAACTATTTTTACGGATTCTATCAAGATCAGTCTGACCCGTGACAACGAAGACTGCAAAGCCTTCGAAACGTCGGGAATAATAATTAAAACCTAATCGTGATAGAATCCGTAAAAATAGTTTTATTTCAATGTCTCTGTTCCTCTAATACTTATTTTATTCTAATATCGCACAAAACTATGAGAAATAGTAGATAATTGTTTGTTACCAAATACTGTATTTGGTGTAAACACTTATTTGCAATTATCTCGAGCGTCGCGTCGACATGAACTTTAGGCCGTGAGGTCCTGGGTCTGAGCCTGGTAAAACTTTGAATTTACTAACATGATGAATTTACTGAAAGCGAACCCCTAAAGGGAACTGATAGTGATAAAATCTATGCCGAATCCTTTCTGCAACTTGCTTGGAAAACACGTCTCGATAATATAACGACAGTGGCGGCGTTAGGGGTTAGCGACGTCGACGGCCGTCGACAACCTCGTGCCTAAGGAGGCGTTTGAAGGGGGGCTCATTGGACAAACCTGCCAATATATTTTACCGAAAAAGTCAAGGAGCCTCGCCAAGTTAATGTCGCGTCGCCGACGCGACGTTCAATTTAGGTCTAGCGCCGCCACTGATTAAGGAGAAGAAGGTAGGTGGGAGAAGACTTAGCACTTATTACGAAATCTAGTCTTGTAACACTTTGCTTATAGTAAACAAAATTAAAGGATAAAGGTCGCAGGAAGTCGCTGGATGCAGGCCGCTTCCAACAGGTCGATCTGGAAATCTTTGGGGGAGGCCTATGTTCAGTAGTGGACGTCCTATGGCTGATGATGATGACGATGATGATGAAACAAAATTAAACAATACACATAGCTACATAACACAAGCTCGCGTCCCTGTTCTCTAAATTGTAAGTAGACGAGATGAAGATTGGTTTGATGGATGTTCTCAGATGTGGCCCATAGTGACAACGAGCTACCACCGTCATTATCATCATCATCATCAGCCACAGGACGTTCACTGTTGGACATAGGGCTCCCCCAAAGATTAATCAACGAACCGTGTACTAATTATAATCCGAGCCAAATAATGTGAACTCAAAGCACAAATTGTGGTGGACTGAGCAGAGAGACGACTCCTGAGCTTATGGCTTCTCATCCGTAGGTCATTAACTCAATATGGAATTAAATATACAGACAAATACGGTCAAGTCACGTAACTTTAAAATATTCCTTTTATATTTCAATATTCGCCTTTTTATTAGTCACACATTCACTCCAAATCTGTCGGAAATCATAAACCTAAATTATTAAGGCTAATAGAACACAACAACGAACATTTTTATATTAGAATTTATAATTAAATTATATCTGTGCACGCATGTATTCAAGACACCCAATATTTTACATCCTCTAAAATATTATTACTAAAAGAACGCAATAAATATTTCACATAATAAATATAATATTCGAATAATAAAATCGCAAAGCAATATTTAATTTGTCACTCACTTGTTGGTTGAGAGACGATGCGCACGCGACTGCTGCAATGCAACCGTCGGAGTTGCGTACTTTCACGCGTTACGTCATTGCATGGGGCCTTGGCGCTTACCGAATGTGTGGCCGCTGGCCGAACGGTAACGTAACCTAACGTCCTTTCAAACATTAGGGATTACACTAATGAACACGACAACATTATCTTTGATTTGATAGCTTCGGGCTTTCGTCAGAATATTTACAAAACACACTTAGGTACTAGCGCTGAAATTTGTACAGCAAATTTTTAATAAGTCTGATGCTAACATCTAAAGAACGAACTTCGACTAAGTCTGAGTCAAAGTAACGAACTCGGTAAGGATTTCGAATTTTTTCATCGTATTTCGACTTAGTCCGAGACATTTTTTTAGAAGAAAAACAGAGTGATAGACAGACTAAGCCAAGATTTTCTTGTAAAAAATGACTCGGACTAAGTTAAAGTTCGATTTAAAATTCCGATTCCTCACTCAGTTGGTTTCTTTGACTAAGACTTACTCGAAGTTTGCTCTATAGATCTCAGCCTTAGCCAAAAAAAACGGACTCAGTGAGGATTTGGAATTCTTAAATCAAACTTCGTCTCAGTCCGGACCATTTTTACGAGAAAAACAGACTGACGGGCAGACTAAGGAAAGATTTCTTCACTGAGTTGGTTTCTTTGACTAGATTTAGTCGAAGTTCCCCCTAAAGATCTCATCCTACACTTAGGACGATTTGCAGATCATTACTGATCCTGAACTCGATTCTCATTCGGAAATTTAAATCGAGGTTTAGGATAAAACGAGATTAATTAAGCGCTACAAGTTGCGCTTAATACCAGTGCCTAATAATCTATAAGCTTTTTTTAACTCCCAAGGCAGACGACCATAGTATTCACCTGATGGTTAGCCGTTATCATTACCCCTGTCAGGCCCTTGCTCATAGTTAAAGCCAGGGACGCTGGCAAGTCACTGCCTACCTTAAAATACACCCATATTTGAAGGAAAAGTCATAAGACTGCCTCGGTGGCGTCCGTGTGTTGTATTTCGGTACGACTACCATCCTGAGGTCTCGGGTTTGAACCCCGAGTCGGTCACAGTGATATTAGATTTTTCCATATCAGCCCGGAATCTGGAATTTGTGCCCGATATGGCAATAGGCTCGCCCCTATAACATCTGTTACGGAACTAAGCTCGGCGAAATGTGGGTGTACTAGTTCGCTAGTGAGCGCTGTGCCTACCCTTTCGGGGATACAGGCATGATCTTATGTATGTCATAAAAGCACCCCATCCATACATGGAAAAATTTGCAATAGGCTTTCGGTCTCACAACACCCAGACCCGAAACGAATATCTGTCAGTCTCACAAACATTTGTCTCGGTGCTAGAATCGAACCCGCGATCTTTCGTTTCACAGCGGACTTTCTTCCCATTGCGCTATGGAAGCTGACAATAACATTGAAGCGCGATGTATTTTAAAGTTGTTTTCGACCGGGTTATTAAATTAATTAGCGAGTTTAGTACTTCGGTGTTGCAATAATTGGTATCCTATTATAAAAGATTGTTTACAAAACTTGTGGGAGCAGACATGACCCATTGGCCATCGGCATTGTTATAAACAATAATGCCTATACGATGCATATCTTGATTAACTGTTATTCAAGATTTTCACATATTACACAAATGCATAAAATTATAATAAAATTGAATTTTCATAACAACTTACTCTTAAAAATATATAGACTCATGGCGGGTACACACCGGGCCGAAGGAAGGCTAACGAATCATGCCTGAAATAAAACTATTTTTACGGATTCGATACGATTTGTTTTAATTTCGCCCGACGTTTCGAAGGCTTTGCTGTCTTCAGCAGCAGTATTCAGTATTCTTTGCAGTCTGCAGAAAGACTGCAAAGCCTTCGAAACGTCGGGCAAAATTAAAACAAATCGTGATAGAATCCGTAAAAATAGCTTTATTTCAATGTATAACAGTCGCGTAAACTTAATAAATCAGAATGATGCTTGTTTTATTCACACAACAGCGAAAGTTTGTTTGTGTGAACGCAACAGGTATAGATTCTTTCACCTTCGTCGCAAATTCCATACATAATGGCTGATACTGAACACAAATTTTAATATCACAATTCACGCCCGACCTGCGGATCGAACCCGAGACCTTAAGACGGTAGCCGTACGTACGGCGCGGTGCACGGAATACAAGTAATACAACTACGCCCTCGAGGTAGTCTAATATATCAATACTTTTTGTTTATAATTTTATATTATATTGACTTATGACAATGACTTACGTTGACAAGATTCTACTAAATATTACAAGATGATCAAAGGTATAAATAACAAACTGTCATAAGTCTGCATAAATCTATGTGCTGTGTTCTAAGGCTGTGTTACAGAAAATATCAGTACGTATAATGACGGATTTGTAAAGTGGTATTAAAATATGATCAATAATATACATTTTTTACAAGCTAACTGCTTATCCAGATGTGCACGGGCTCTGAGACTGTCCCCTTCTGTAGACGGCGTAACAACTACTACTAATGATAATAGACGATCCCAAACTCGAGCGAGTGTAAAAACCGAAGAAAATAACTTTTATACAAGTAATCTTAGAACTGCTTTAGGACTTAGATTGTGCACTTCAGTAAATTTCCAAAAAGAATGTCCACGGTTCCACCGAGACATCGAGTATCCCAACTTCGACAGATACAGAAAAGAGCAATTCAAAGACGTAAGAAAAACTGATTGGGGCGAAGGAGATAAGAAGCCAGGGTACACATACGTCGTCGGATTCTTCGGTCTGCTTTGTGGGTCATACGCGTTGAAAACCGAGCTTATCCATTACCTTTCCAGCATGGGTGCTGCAGCCGACATCATCGCTATGGCCACTATTGAAGTGGACTTGACTAAGGTGGCTCCTGGCGCGTGCCTTTCTTACAAATGGCGGGGTAAGCCTCTATTTATTAAGAACAGGACTCCAGCGGACATAGAGCTTGAAGCGAAGACTCCGCTGTCCATGTTGCGGGACCCGGAGACCCCTGAAGCCCGTATGATTAAACAAGAGTGGCTGATAGTTATTGGTGTGTGTACACATTTGGGATGTATACCGATACCTAACTCTGGCGACTGGTCTGGAGGGTTCTATTGTCCTTGCCATGGCAGCCATTACGACAACGCCGGGAGGAGCCGCAAGGGGCCGGCGCCTACTAACCTCGAAGTACCTCCATACAACTTCATAAGTGACACAGTTGTTTTAGTCGGGTAACTTAGAAGCCGAAACCGTGACGTATTCATGACTATTTTAATATCATAATTATTTATGTGTGTTTTGTGTAATGTTTTAGTGCAGGAGACCCAGATTAAAGCCGCGTATATAAAACACCTACACAAATCATGGTATTTTTATTTTTTTTGTCTATGGTCCATTGTTAAGCCGGGTCTCCTGCACTAAAACATTACACAAAACACCTACACAAAACATGCATTTTTTATCTATGGTCCATTGTTCTACGAGCAGGTGACAGCTAAAATTGTTGTTTTGCGTATGTGTTTTTAGGGTGTTTTGTGTAATGTTTTAGTGCAGGAGACCCGGCTTACTAGTGGTATGTCACTTTATATCCCAGTTACCACATACTTTCACAACCACGTACTATATCATTATGTATCAGTTTTTTAATATTAAAAATCAATTATTTACATTGCGAAAATATACAAATGTCCATAACAATCCGCCATGATAGCCCTTAGATTAAAGAGAGAGAGAGGAGATCGGTTACATCTTCGTGACCGGCAGTAGTCTGGCAGCTAAAGATGGCGGAAAGTTTAGTGCGTCTAATTAGTATAGTCGAGGATTTTATCGATAAACGTTTTGTATTGTTTTTACAGAGCATTGAATATTTTTGTACGTTTATTATTTATTACTTGCTTTTATTTGATGTATTTACGATTATCAACGCTACGGTCATTATTTAATCAAAATATTAAAGTATTAATGGCACGATTGGTTATGATGTTATTAGAATGATATAATCAACAAGAATGATATAATAAACATTGACTCAATCATGAGAACAACTCAAAAAATCGTTTACTAATCTGCTAAAAAAATCGTTATCTAAGCGCACTAGAGCTTTTCTAATCAGACGAATTAGAAAATTATAGTCTTTGCCAACTCTTATCGTATACAGTTGTGATAATATGTGTGTAATTAGAAAAATATTTCGTAAAATAGCGGAATAAAACATTTTATCGATATCGATATACGCATTGAATCACGTCGTCACTAGACCGCCATTCTTGTAGCCGTATTATCATTACTTTGGCCCGGGGGCGTGGCTTATTGACGGATGCGGGTCTATAAGATAATTACTTGTACATTGATCCTCCTTTACCTGAGTTGACATTCATTAGTAAAAAAGAGATAGCATTCTTTTTTGTTGATTCTATCAAATTTTAAACTCGATAGGTTGTTATAGACAAAAGAGGCCCACCTGCGGATGCATGACTCCTGTGGCCTGTCAAAATTAATAATACGGAGTGCGGACTGGAACGGACGTCCTCGACCGCCGCGATTTCACGTTTTGCAACGTTTTCTATATTGTATTGCAAGATCATAGTCTTGTTTGCCAATTCTGTAATGTGTAATATAATTTTCTAAACAAAACATTACAGGGCGTATCATTGATAAATTAAAACAAAGACAATAGTTATTTTTTCGTATATATTCAAGATTTTCCAGAGCTGATATTTGATGAGCGTTTGACTTTCGACTTTTCGCTAATAACAATGTATTGCTTATAAATTAGAATCCAAACACCTACTATTTTGTTATAAAGAAGTTTAGTGGGAAGTATCCAATATGGGAAAAATCAATAATTCATTCCTCTGGGGAATTATTTTTGCATCGGCCACTTGGACAATATCTCTGTACTTGTACTGGTTGTTGAATATGAGTGGTAAGTTAAATGAAAACCTGTTTTAACTCATTTCGCAAGCATCTCATTATGTTTCCACTTTGCTAAAAGGCTTATATAAGCATTTTTCACCATTTATGCTAATGTACTCTAATAATAATCTACGACAATTCTACACAAATGTTCTTTGTAATAATCACCTAATTTGTGATAATATCAAGTTTCGTAACTAAATAATTTATGTTTCTTTCTTAATGTCCCTATTCCCCAACTCATCCATGTATATTTTGGTATCAGGGGAGGGTATAGAAAACGATACCTACCAGGTATCGTTTTCTTCAGGTGACTCTGTATTTGTTTGCCAGTCTCTGCTATAGCAAAATGTTGTCTTGTAACTAGCTTTTGCTAGTGATGTTCATCCAAATTAGTTTTTCATGTAAATCAATACATAATAGCATCATATTTGAGTCATATAGAACAAAGGCGACATTCTGAAAAATGAATGAATTTTTTTGTTTGGATTGTATGTGTTTTTTAGCACTGTGATCTAATATAGATCAAATCTTGTGTTAGTATGCCAATTTTATATTTGAGTAAGTAATTTTAATATAACTGTAATAATATTTTCTAGGCTGCATTAAAAAACTGTGTTGCGACTGCCTCGGTGGCGTGGTGGTATTGTGGTACAACTACCGTTCTGAGGTCTTGGGTTCGTACCCCAGGTCGAGCAAAGTGATATTGGATTTTTCCATATCAGCCCGGAGTCTGGAATTTGTGCCCGATATGGCGATAGGCGATCGTCCCCTATCATATCTGAGACAGAACTAAGCTCAGCGAAATGTGAGTGTTCTAGTTGGTTAGTGCGTCTCTGCCTACTCCTTCGGGGATACAGGCATGTGCTTATGTAATGTTATGTAAAAAAAGCAAAAATATTGAATAGCCACAAATAATTCATTTTTAGATTGCCACCTTTGTTTCTCTCATTTATGTGCCTTGTGAATTGAACAATATTTTAGATGCTACTGGACAATTTTCATCACCTATATCATCCTTGTTAGGTTTTGAAGCTAAAGATGTTCTAACTAGTGGATTTGATCCTGAGATCTGGACCAATTATAATAGACCATATCACTACATATTATATAAATCCTCTACCACGTATGTCTGTCTGTTCACAATAAAGTAAAAAACTACTCAACTAATTTTCATGTGGTTTTCACCAAAAGATTCTATAGAGAGATTTAATTGTTAGTAAGGTTTTGGTAGATAATTTGTCAAGGTTTTGTTTAAGTGGTTGAGATATGATGATAATTGGATACTTGACTATGTTTGATTTTGCACACATTTTTATATGTACTAGCAAATAAAACAAAAAAGATTTTCTTCAGTAAAATCTGCATCGAAATTGGTTGAAAAATGAGTCAGTAATTAATATTTTATTCTGCAGTGAGCAAGAGTGGGGACGTAGTGGGGATATCTTACTATCCCTTTCTAACGCATGTGCCGTTATGGCCCTGAAGTGATTTTACTGATACTTTCCCGCAGTCAAGTACCCAATTGTTGGAAGTGTCAGTAAAAGTCGAGCCATCTGGCAGTTTTCATAGAAAACACTGCCTAATTACTTTGAGATATAATAAAACAATGCATGGTGGGATATTGTACTTCTATCTCTAAAGGATATCCTACTACACCCATTCTATCTTCTAAAAAATGGTCACATACAAATTTAAACAGATACAATATTAAATAGTGACAGGCAGCTCGGCCTCGATTAAGCTAATTCAAATTCAAATCATTTATTCTGCAAATAGGATATTTTATACCACTTTCACATGTCAATTACGAGTATATATTGATAAAGTAATAATGGCATCGGCATTTCGTGGCTATCCCTGAGAAGAAATGCCGAAACAAACTCAAGGGTTATGGCCTCTTTTAAAGTCCAGACAATGCATGATATTTAAAATTACAATTCAAAATGTCAACTTATTACTAAATATAATAATATATTAATATGCCAATAGAGCAAAGTCAGAAAAATTAATATAATAGTAAAATATAAAATTGTGTTGATACAGCCTTATAGTGTCAAGAGTGAGCTGCTCAATCCCAAGCATTTTTGTCTTGTAAGTAGTCCTTTACATTATAAAACCCTTTTCGGCATAGTTGCTGTTTAATAAATGATTTAAATTTATTAAGGCTTAATTCTTTAATATGACTTGGGATTTTGTTATAAAAGCGTATACTTTGGCACATAAAAGAATTATTAATTTTTTGGAGCCTTGTCTTAGGTAGTATTAAATTATTTTTATTCCTAGTATTGACCTTATGGATGTCGCTGTTCTTCATGAAAACATTAATATTCTTTTTTACATACATTAAGTTTTCATATATATATTGAGATGCGACGGTCAAAACATTTATTTCTTTAAATAAATCCTTCAGCGAATGTCTACGGTTTAAGTTATAAATTGCTCGAATAGCTCTCTTCTGCAGCACAAAAATAGTGTGAATGTCAGCAGCATTTCCCCACAACAATATGCCATACGACATAACACTATGAAAATAACTAAAGTACACTAATCGTGCTGTTTCTACATTAGTTAGCTGGCGTATTTTGTAGACAGCATAAGCTGCAGAGGTAAGCTTTTTCGATAATTGGTTTATATGTGGGCCAGACAGTGTCTTTATGTTTATATGGACTGCACCCACTGGTTTCTCACACCGCTGACTGGACTTGCTTGATGCATTATCGCTGGGCGATTCTCGGGCACCCTACAACAGACAAAACGTATAAGCATTATATGCTTTACTGACCATGCGAAGTCACGGCGGATGCTAGTTAAATATTCGCAACTTCCATTAATGTCCTTTACTTAAGTAATTCAAGTTGTAAGTTGTGAGGCATAATCACAGTAGAATGAATAAGGCTATGACATAATATAGTGCATATTTTTCCTGAATTAAACCACAGCTCTGTGGGTATAATAATGTTTTTATTACTAAATATTTTACAACCAATAATTTGCTTTCGGAGATTGAAGGATTGATCCACATGTCAGATAAGATAGTGTTTTTCAAACATTTTTAGACACAGCTCAAAACTAAACTAGGAGCAACAAAGACCCAGCTATAGGACTTATGTGTTACCTAGATTAAATAAAAGCTTGTTTAGAAAGTTTCTGGGTTTCAAAGCCAAATAGCAAAAATTTAACCCTTATAGTTTCACTATGTCCTTCTGTTTGTCTGTCTTTATCTGACTATGATTTAGCTCAGAGACTATTAATAGGCAATAAAAAATTATAATTGGGTACTTGACAATTTTTTTTTATTGATTTTATACGAAATTTACGTCATCTTAAACGTAACACAGAAATATTGAAATACTCCCAAAAACAAAAAAGTTATAAGCCTTTGTAGTTTGGTGTAACCTTCAAATAGCGGGAAAGAGAAGTATCAGTAAAATCACGTCATGGCCATAGCGATGCGTGCGTTGGAAAGGGATAGCAAGATATCCCCACTATGCCCCCACCCTTGCTCATTTGCAGAATTTAAAATATGAATTACTGCCTCATTTTTCAACCAATTTCGATGTATTTTTTAGAGAAGGGTTTCTTTTTTGTTTTATTTGCTATTACATATAAAAATGTGTATGAAATGAAACATAGTCAAGTACCCAATTTGGCATGGGTATACATATCACTTCAACAACTCTATAGTACAAACCAATGATTACATGAAAAAATGTAATAGGCAGAGAAAGTCGTAAAATTAAATCTTGCAAAAATATTTTTTACTTGGGTACCTTGACTTTCCCTACAAATGGGTACTTGACTATTTTTTTAAAAGTATACAGGGTTATTTATTAGTTTATCCTTAACATGTAAAAAAAAATTTCGTAATTTATTTTCATATATTTAGTTAAAAAAAGCTTATGTATAATTTAGTTTGCGGCCAAAACGCTATCTGTTAACTGCAGCTACGGGTGACGTCATTGTTTCTTACCAAAAATACAAAATAGGTTTAAAAAAAGATATTGAGGAAATAACATTTATGGTTTCAATCTAAAAAAACGGGTCGGATATTTCGTTGATCATATATCGATCGTCGATCACATTGAAATTAAGTTAAGATTTAAATAAAAATACGAAAATGATTACCAAATAACCCGGCAGCATGACTTTTGATCTTAGGCCCTTGTGGAGCAAATAAACAAGAAAAATGAGTAATCTGACATCATGCATCATGATTGGTGTTTACCGTCACGTGACGCACAGATAAAAAATTAAGTATTTAAATTACTAAAATAAAATTATCCTTGGAGTATTTTTTATAAATGCCTATTGCATACGTTATTTAGATGATAAATCTATGTTCCTACAGAAATTCATTGATATTGGTTACTATTGTCAAGTACCCAATTAAGTGTTTATATTTCCCTTGCTATGTAGGGTCTAGTTAAAAAGTAACACATGAAACACAGCTTTACATAGAATGTAATAATGTATTTGAAGCTGTATTATTATTTTAGGTGATCATATAAAAGGCAAGATAGAGAACAAGATCCATTACCGCCTTGTGAATACGGATGAAAAGGATCGTATAAAGAACAATGATAAATCTATTGCAGCTTTAGAAGGCAAGAATTTATTATATGACAATCCAAAAGCGGACAGCGAAAAGTATTCGGGCAATATGTGGAAGTATCATAAAATCAGATCAGATTACCAGAGGAAAATGATGTTGAAAGAGAAATTTGCAAAGCAGCTCGGAATGAAGATGTCAGCACAGCCGGATAATGGTTTAGGTAGTGTTTGCAGAACCAAAAATGCTTGTTACATCCTTGGTGCTTTCTTGGATAGTCTCTACTCTCTGTCTCTCTCTTTTACTGTCTAATTCTAAATGTCAAATTCAAATTTTTGCTCTCCACAATTGTTGTTTACAAAGGTGTTATAACATTATATTTATTATAGTACACTGCACTGCACAGTCTCCACCATACTCATACACATTAGGAGACAGCTCCTGATGTGGATTCGCACAACTCAAATGGGCATGATAATCATCACTTTGGAAACATTATTGTTATATTTGATTTTTTTAATGTATTTAAATGTTGAGTTTAATTCAATTATGTGCCTTTTAACGAATATAAATCCGTAATTAATAGATCAAATGCAGTGTTGGGGAACTTTACTGCTACCATTTATTTCGCGGATTGACTATAACAGTTGTGTGAACTGTTTTTCACAGTTTGTTTTTTTTGTACCCGTCTTATTAAATTTTATATGGTTTTAGATAAACAATTCGGTCTAATACGTAATGCGGAAGATGTTCGTATTCGTGACAAGGGGTACAATCTCCACGCTTTCAACACTCTGGTCTCGCAGAGAATCGGAAACCACAGAGGATTACCAGACACAAGAAACAAATTGTAAGTATGAAATGTACTGATATCATGTCCTATTTCTATAATCAAGCTTATAAAGCTGCTCTGTCAGTTTAGTGAATTTAAATAATTAAAATTATTGATAGTACTATTGGATTGAATATTCTGTAATCTTTTTTCAAAAACACATTAAATTAGTGTTAAAATACACTGGCAAGGGTAGATCTTAAACAGATACACAATTAAGAGTAAAGTTTTGTATGCCTATGCTAAAATTTGTAACATTGCTCTGATCAAATTATAATACCACAGATGTCGTGCCCAAAAGTTTCCTGAGAAACTGCCAAAAGCATCTATCGTTATCTGCTTCTACAATGAACATTTTGAGACTCTCGCCAGATCAGTTTACTCTATATTAGATAAAACTGACCAGAGATACCTCAAAGAGATTATACTTGTTGACGACTACAGTGATTTGGAAAATTTGTATGATGATGTGAAGAAATTAGTAAACCAATTGAATACTAGGATGCGAAAGGAAGAAGAAATGCTTGAAACAAACAATTTGGATGTTGAAAATATTGTTGATTATATAAATGATGACAATAATGTAGATAAGAAAACGACAGAAAGAAATTATGTGAAACCTAGAGAAGGGTTCAGTGTAAGACTTTTGAAGACGAAGAAAAGGGAAGGTTTGATACGAGCACGGCTGTATGGCGCTGATAACAGTGTGGGAGATGTAAGTATATTAATAATGTCAACTCACGGACGTATAAAAAAGGACACTGTAGTATTTGTGTTAAGGCCCCAGTACACAATGGCCTGTGATGGGCCACGCTTTGCAATGTACAATTGTAGGCCACGATCACTTGGTGTTCACACAATGGCGCATGGCTCATTGCTGCCTAGCAAACCACTTGCGATGGACGTCGAAGTAATTACGGCTGCGGCTATTTATTTGTATACTATTTACAAGTATTACAGAAGTGTGTACCGTCACAATCTTATCCTTGTGCAGTGCATTACTGCCTCGGTGGCGTGGTGGTATTTCGGTATGACTACAGTTCTGAGGTCTCGGGTTCGATCCCCGAGTCGGGCAAAGTCATATTGGATTTTTCCATATCAGCCCGGAGTCTGGAATTTGTGCCCGATATGGCGATAGGCTCGCCCCCTATCACATCTGGGACGGAACTAAGCTCGGCGAAACGTGGGTGTACTAGTTCGCTAGTGCGCCTCTGCCTACCCCTTCGGGGATACAGGCGTGAGCTTATGTTATGTTATGCATTATTTGGGTCCCAAATTGCGGACTCAGATTGATATAATTCAATAAACTTGAAAGTTTCTTCATTGCTCCATGATGTTGACATTTTGGACGATCGAAAATTCTAGTTCTAGCACGCAACACAAAAGTGTACTATCCCGGTCAGCGGCCGGTGACGAACTAAGCAATGGCCGATTGTGTAAACACCACAGGCCACGCTACGCCACGACTCCTTTGAAGTGTGCCCAAAAAACCGACAACTCCCCGATTGCGCGCCACGATTGACAATTGTTCGCCATCATATACCATTACCCCCTGTACACAATGGCGATGGCCTGTAGTGGGCTCGCATGGGCCATTGTGTACTGGGGCCTTTAGGAGGGTAACTATAGAAATAGTTACCCGAGTGTCTCGTGCGCACGGTGTGGTGGGGCAAGCGTCAAATAATCACTTTCACTAGAGCCACGGGCGAGAGTGGACGTGTTGCCTGCGCGCATAGTGTGTTGTCAAGACAGTTGCATAAACAGTGTATTGTACACGTAGGGAATACTACAGACACCATCTCGCCTATAGTTTAACGTACGCCACAGAGAAGCCACGCACACACACGCTATTACGTGTCAATAGATCGAATGAGCCGAAAATTCTACTTCACTTTCAATGCTCCTAGTGCTCCGTCTATCTTTTTTTACGTCCGTGTCTACTACATTGTTTGATCCTTTATTTGATGTGGTAAATATTTCGGTTTATGGTAGAAATTTTAACTAGATGGAGTAAAATCATTACGAATGTTGCCACTTTTTCATTAGATTGACCTAAATTATGTTGCAAAGAAAAATATCAAGATTCAATCATTTCAATTCAGTTAACGATTTTCCATAAAGCTCACTCCTGTATCCCCGAAGGGGTTAGCAGAGATGCACTAGCGAACTAGAACACCCACATTTCGCCGAGCTTAGTTCCGTCCCAGATGTGATAGGGGGCGAGCCTATCGCCATATCGGGCGCAAATTCCAGACTCCGGGCTGATATGGAAAAATCCAATATTACTTTGCCCGACCCGGGGATCGAACCCAAAACCTCAGAACCGTAGTCGTACCGAAATACCATCACGCCACCGAGGCAGTCAAATTTCATTATTTAATTATATCATATTCTAAAGTCCAGCTCAAAATAGTAATTCCTGCCTAATGTGTGATTATTACTGCATTGTCGTTAAACTGCATGCTTTGTTTCTCCATGTTTTCTCAATTATAGTCACAGTAAATTATCAGCAAATTACAAAACTCACAAAAAGCTATGCAGTTATTGACGTAATTGTTTCCCAAATTATAGATTTTTGTCGTCTAACCCAAAAAATCATTGATATCTTAGGGGGAGGCCTATGTAAATGTAATGTAAATTGTAATGTAAAAGAAATATTTGCATTTTTTAACGTTATTATTTCGTGTTTAATTTGTTGTGATTATTTACGAAATTATTGACACAGATTTAGGTTTTATCTGATATTTCAAAAAAAGCGCGATGTAATTTGAATTTGCGGGCTAGTGTTGAGTTATTGTTAAACTGAGCTGAATCCCTATTTACGCCCATATTCGCTCCCTTTCCTGTCCTCCGGTGCACATAACTCAAATCGCACATCGTTTGTATATACCTGTTGCATTCACACAAACAAACGTTGGCTGTTGTGTGAATGAAACAGGCATAGATTTGTTTGACTTCCTTGGGCCGGTGTGTACGCGCCATTTAAATCAAGCGTACGCCGGACACGCTTAGTGTTTGATATACGCACTACGCAGCATTCTTCTGGTTGGCAAATGAATTAGGGGTGGCAATTCTTTCCGAAAAAGATCGATTTTTGATCGATCCGAATCGTAACCTCGATGAATCGATTAACAAAAAAATCGAGGTCTAAAAGATCGATTTCTAAAAAATAGTTTTTTTTTAATTTTAGTCTGTATTTACAATGTAAATATTAATCCATAATTATGAAAAACAAGAAAGATATCATAATAAAATAAATCTTATCAGTAAAATCAGGGAAATTATTAGTTCAGGGAATTCGATAATTACAATTATTTTTATTACAATATCAAAGTATCAGTTATAAAAGAAGACATTTATTTTCTAAATGTAACTGTTACATTTTAGAAAATAGGTAATATAGCTTACAAATACATAAAAATAAATAAATACACCCAACAGTCACACACTTAGTCGTGACCCCACACTAGGTATAACCTGTATCGTGGGTATCAGAAATTACGAGAGACTTTCGGTCTTACCACACCTAGACCCGAAACAAATATCTGTGGGCCACGCAGACATTTGTCCGGTGCGGGAATCGAACCCGCGACCTCACGTTTCACAGCCGGCTACTCGCCCGCTGCGCCACGAAGGCTGTCATAATAAGGTTCTTTTTGTTTTATATCTATAGTAGGATTGCTAATTAAACGGAGTAAACTGACATTTCGAATGTTGCCACTTTTTTATGAAATTTAAATAGTGCTGCGGTAAAAAGATCAAGATTATTTAAGCGTTTCAATTCAGTGAAGCATTTAATTCTTTCATTTTCTAAAGTCCAAATCAAAATTGTAATTCCTGTTGAATGTGTGATTAGTAATGCATGTCTACTGAATTATAATCATAGTTTATTATTGCACGCTAAGTTATGGCATGTCTACTGGTAATATAGTAATGGTTCATTATAAACAAAATTTACAAAAGCTATAAATGTACCGAACTTAATTTTTCCCAAATAATAAAAGTAATATTTGTAATTTTCATTGTTACCATTTCGCGTATATGTTGTGATTATTTACGCACATTTATTTACACAGACATTTAGTCGCAGGGTTAAGCTGAAATTTCTAAAAATACGCAATAAAATTCTAATTTTGCAAGCTAGTGCTGAGTTATTGTTTCTTTGAATGATAAAAGTTGAACTAGATCAATCACTATGTTTTGAAAGTATGCAACATTATTTTAGAAAGTGACATTTCAATCTGTCAGTTTACTCCGTTTAATTAGCAATCGGACTATAGTTTCATTTGCGATAATATTAATATGCTGCAAAATCAAATGTTGTCAATTGTAAATACTGTACCTCAGAGGCACACAACAGAAAGCGTCAAAACACAAATTTTACAGGAGAGGCGTAAATTTGCGCCGCAAATGCATGAATCCAGTACTGGTCAACTTAATTAAAATATATAGAAATTGTTTATTTACGTATTTTTTGGGTATGATACCATTATAAATATCAGGTTTTGTGCATCTATTGTTGTAAAAAACAGGATTTTGGAAAATAATATGGAATTAGGTACAGAATAATTTTATGGTTTTTCTAAAACAGAAAAAATAATGTCGATTTTAAAGGGTGAAATTTCGAGTCACTGAATCGATTCAGTGCTACACATCGATTTAAAAATCGATTCTTAGATTAATCGATCTCAGGTCGCATCCTTAAAATAAAAGCTAAGTCATTCATCCACGCAAACCGTAACCGTAACGGCCTTTCGAAACGGACCCTCGTCCTGGGTGGTCGACATCGCACCGACTCTTCAAATCACCAGAAAAGAAGCAATCAAGTAAGTGCGCCTACCATCCCCTCAATCTGCATCCCGCCCAAATACAGTCGATAAACCTTTCCAAATACCTACTGATCTTTAAATCCCATTTTTGGGTTCAATCTCGCTGGATGATTTCGTTCATTCGGATGTAATGTATTAAAAGTTATTTTATTGCAATTATGATACGTGTTCTGGATCATACCGCAAAACGCGTGGGTAGGTAATTTTTGGTCTGGTCAGAATATTTTCAAGATTTTTATTACATTTCATCCCCGCAATGGCAATAATATTCCTTGTATATTGTTATTGTAATAATTACCGCATGATCAGTACGAAATTCGTATGATTAAATCGCAAAAATTGTATTGCAACTTTTTTTTCTAAAGTTGTGGGTGATTGTGAAAAACTTTCAAATCACTTGTGAACGCTTATTTTAATAGTCTGGCTTATAAATTTAACTAACCACACCGCAAATAAGAAGGAATTATCGTTTTTTTTGTAGATATAAATTCATTTAAATATAATATGACGTATTTATTAGTTCATCCAAGTAAATCTATGAGTATAGAATCGGTGAGTAAATGACTTTCTCGGTAGCGTGGTTGTATTTCGTAAGACTACCATCCTGAGGTCTCGGGTTCGATCCCCGGGTCAGGCAGTGATATTTGATTTTTCCATATCAGCCCGGAGTCTGAAATTTGTACCCGATATGGCGTTAGGCTTGCCCCCTATCACATCTGGGACGGAACTAAGCTCGGCGGAATGTGGGTGTACTAATTCGCTAGTGCGCCTCTGCCTACCCCTTTGGGGATACAGGCGTGAGTTTATGTTATGTAAATAATTTGTTGTCCCGTGTCCGCCATGAAATATTAAATTCATTATAATACATTTTTAATAAAATATTTTTCTTTAAAACAATTTTACAGCAGCGATAGCTCAGTGGGCGAGGTGCGGTTTGCCGACACGAGTGTCTGAGATTCGAGACCAACCCTAAAAAAGAGCATATACACCTCTGACTTTTCTATGTTAAGTGTATTTTCATTGTGAATTATCGCTTGCTATAACGGTAAAGGAAAACATCGTGAGGAAACCTACATACCCGAGAATTTCTGCACAAGAATTTCAAAGGTATGAAGTCTATCAACCCGCATTAGGCCAGCGTTGTAGGCTAAGGCTTAACCCCTCTCACTAGTAGAGGAGGCCCGTGCCCAGAAGTGGGACAGTAATATTACAGTGCTAATGTTATTATTATAAAACAATTTTATCCTAATTAATCAAAGTCTGCAACCCTATAGTAGTACGAGTGGTGATAATTCGTACTGTTTCAAAAATACCTTCCTCCTATTTACTTCGTAATTTGTTTTCTGGTGATACGCACTTGGTATTTTTAAAATTAAATTTTGCCAGAACATGTAAAATGTGTTTTTTTTTGTTTTTTCTAATTATACATCTTTCGTGACAGGTTTTAGTGTTCCTGGATTCGCACATAGAGGTGAACGTTGATTGGTTGCAACCGCTTCTGACGCGGCTGTCTGACGGCGTCGACGGCGTCAACGTCAGGTACTCGCCGCGCGCGGTGACGCCAATCATTGACGTCATCAACGCTGACACGTTTGAATATACCGCCAGTCCACTAGTCAGGGGCGGGTTCAACTGGGGGTTGCATTTCAAATGGGATAATTTGCCGAAAGGAACACTCAAAGGTGAGTGTATATATTTTCTTTCGGATTATTTAAAAATTCTTGTAATAGTCTTTTAGGCCTGCTATTGCGATGGACCCTAACTTTTAAAATAGCAAAATAAAGCTTAATTAAAGTCAGCAGCTTGGTGAGTGAGGTTTCCGGTGGCCCGATTCTGCTCCTTGTTTCAGTTTCTTCTGTTAGTTTCCTGTTCAGTAATTCTTTCTACGTGCCCTTATCCCGCCTTAATGTGGGGTCGGCGCAACACACTTTTTAAACATGTTGCAGAAAGGTTTTGGCTAAGTTTTTACGACCGGCTGCCTGCGTGACGTCAACTCCCTCTGAAGGATCCAGTCCCAGGCAAATTCAATTAGAAAATTCGCTATGCTCAACTTGGGAATCGAACTCACGATTCACGGTCCCCGGTCCATAGATACTGCCAATAGACCAAGGAGGAGAGTTTCTGTTCAGTAATAATAATAAAAAATATATGGAGACAGTTAGAACACATAACTTTATTTCTATATTTGCAGATGACGAAGACTTCGTTAAGCCGATAAAGTCCCCTACGATGGCTGGTGGGCTGTTCGCGATATATAGAGAGTACTTCAACTACATCGGCAAGTACGATGCCGGGATGAACGTGTGGGGTGGGGAGAACCTCGAGATATCCTTCAGGGTATGTATTTTTTTTTATTGTAATTGGGTACCTGACTAATTTTTTAAAAATTAATTTTATATGAAATTTACGTCGTCTTAAATATAGAACAGAAAGAAGACATAAACATAAGCTCACGCCTGTATCCCCGAAGGGGTAGGCAGAGGCGCACTAATACACCCACATTTCGCCGAGCTTAGTTCCGTCCCAGATATGATAGAGGGCGAGCACAAATTCTAGACTCTGGGCTGATATGGAAAAATCCAATATCACTTTGCCCGACCCGGGGATAGAACCCGAGACCTCAGAACCGTAGTCGTACCGAAATACCACCACGCCACCGAGGCAGGGCAGAAAAAAATATTGAGATATTCTCAAAAATAAAAAGTTATAAGCCTTTGAAGTTTGGTGTAACCTTCAAACTACGGGAAAGAGAAGTATCAGTTTAATCACGTCTCGCCATAACGGTACGTGCGTTGGAAAGGGATAGCAAGATATCTTTAATATGCCCCCACTCCAGAATTTAAAATATGAATTACTGCCTCATTTTTCAACCAATTTCGATGCAGTTTTTACAGAAGGGTTTTTACATAATATAAATATGTGTGTAAAATCAAACATAGTCAAGTACCTAATTGTATGATGATATGAGCGATGTGTTCATGCATTTTGGCCTTTATCGAAAAGTGTTTTTGTAAATATTATTGCTTTAAATAATTATCTATACCTAAATACATAGACTCGCGCCTGTACTAATGAAGAGGTAGGCAGAGCCGAAGTAGACCATCCCAAGCTCATTTCCATCTCTGATGTGATGGGGTTGCCTATCGTCTGATCTATATCCCCATATCATGCATATCATATCATGCACAAATTCCAGAAAATAAAAATATATAAATATATTTACGAAATATAGTAAATAAAACGCATTTTTTTAGACCGACTTTCAGAAAAGGAGGGGGTCCTCAATACGTCTGTTTTTTATGTAGGTATGTTACTCGATATCTCCGCCAAATGTGGACCCTTTTTCAAAATTAATTTGTGTTCGATAGAGCTTATTTCAAGGGTGGTCCCATATAAATTTGGTCACGATCGGTAAATTGGAAGTCGGTCAGTTAAGTTTTTAAACTTGTTATTATTTTTATTCAACTGTCCTACTGCAAGTTGCAGTTGATTTTTCAAGTATTTTTAATGTTGCTTTGTAGGCTAGCTATAGGAGTTGCGACTTTTTCGACTTTAATTTGATTTTGCGATTCTCCTGCGAAATTTATGTGAAAACATGCAATGCGATTTTACTATAATGTTCACAGTTTTTTATTTGTGGTCTTCACGAAGTAATTGCGCGTGGAATAACTTGGCTGGTCTGTACGTTTCCGAGTGATGACGCCACAGATGATGCCTATTGTTTTTGGAAATTGGAAGCGACAAATCGGAGGCTCAACCATGAGATTTTTTACTTTTTTACTACCACATACATACATACATAAGCTCACGCCTGTATCCCCGCGGGGGTAGCCAGAGGGGCACTAGCGAACTAGAATACCCACATTTCGCCGAGCTTAGTTCCGTCCCAGATCTAGATAGGGGCGAGCCTATCGCCATATCGCACAAATTTCAGACTCCGGGCTGATACTGAAAAATCTAATATCTGCTAATAAATAAATATTTGCTATTGCGATTTGTGTATGAATTTAATGCGATGGTATTTTAATTATGTTATCAATTGCGCTTTTACAAGTGTCTTATTGGGCCGAGTGAGACGCTTGCCTGATGGTAATCAATCCGACTGCCCGTAAACAGTTGCAGCACCACCAACACTTTGAATAATGCTGGGGTTACATTAGCGGACTACGGCGAATATTCGTATTAACGCGATGAGTGTGGCCGGGTAGATCGTTGCAACGTGTAGTATTCGGCCGAAGACGATGTACTGTCGGGGCACTGGCGGTAAATCAATTGGCACTATTGCTTAGATAGTCACGGGCGGCTCGGCCTCCCGTGGCCCATGCGTTTATGTAACATATGCATATGTGCCGCCTCCGACGGGTTCATTACCTAATTTGCTTAGAACAAACTTAACAAGAGTAATTCTAGATTTAGACAATGCAGTTTAATAAACATACTAACATTCTTGTCGTGTCTGATGCTGTCCCAGTCGCATTTGAAAATTTTGCAATTTTAGTTTATATTTTGTGATATAGGTTATACATTTATAATTCTTAGTTTTATAGAATGTGTTATTTTAGCTGTATAAAATGTATTCCTGATTGTTTTTCGACCGACTTCCACAAAAGGAGGAGGTCCTCAATTCGTCGGTATTTTTATGTATGCTACGCGATATCTCCGCCAAATGTGGACCGATTTTCAAAATTATTTTTGTGTTCGAAGGAGCTTATTTCAAGGGTGGTCCCATATAAATTTGGTCAGGATCGGATTTGAAGTCTATCCGTTAAGTTTTTAAACTTGTGATTATTACAATTTTTATACACCTCGCTCCCCTCGGTAACCACCTGTAATATATGCCAAGAACCCCCACCCTCCCTCTAGTTTTCACATAGTCATTTATATATATGGTTTTAAATCTTTCTTTGTCGAAGAAAAGATAAAAATATATACGATGTGTTGCCACCTGTGTGAAAAGACAGCATATATGGGCTGTGGACCGGGGGTTCGTGGGTTCGATTCCCAGGTCGGGCAAAGCGAATATTATAATTTAATTTGCCCGGGACTAGATCCGCAGAAGGGGTTGACTTCAGGCAAGCAGTCGGTCGTAAAATCATAACCCAATCGTTTCTGAAACATGCTTGAAAAAGTGTTTTTTACCTTTCAGGTAGAAAGAAAGAATAAAAAAAAAAGTAATATAATATCACTATAGATAGCCATCCTATTTTTATAATTCAAACGGTGTATTCAAGTGAGCTGTGTTATTTGAGCTCGTGACGTCAATTTGGGTTCGTTTTGACCGCTGATTGCGTATACGCAGTACGCACGAACCAGTCGCGATCTTATTGTATGACGAATAACCTGTGCCGCTTTATGTGAATGCCTCCGTGGCGTGGTGGTATTTCGGTACGACTACGTTTCCGAGGTCTCCGGGTCGGGCAAAGTGATATTGAATTTTTCCATATCAGCCCGGAGTCTGGAATTTGTGCCCGATATGGCGATAGGCTCGCCCTCTATCACATCTGGGACGGAACTAAGCTCGGCGAAATGTGGGTGTTCTAGTTCGCTAGTACGCCTCTGCCTACCCTTTCGGGGATACAGGCGTGAGCTTATGTTATTATGTGTTATGTTATGCTTTATGTGATAAGTTAGCTTACGAACTTAACGTTATTCGATATAATTGGGTATTTGACTATAGTAACCAATATCAATGGATTTCTGTAGGAACATAGATTTATCATCGAAATAACGCGTGCAATAGGAATTTATTAACAATATTCCAAGGATAATAATTTTATTTTAGTAATTTAAATACTCATTTTTTTATCTGTGAGTCACGTGACTAAATATCAACCACGATGCATGATTTCACATTACTCATTTTTCTTGCATATTTGTTCCACAAGGCCTTAGATCCACGTTTCGAGGCTTTGCAGTGTTCGTGGTCACGGATTGGACCCCACAAAGACTGCAAAGCCTTCGAATCGTCGGGAATAAAAATTAAAACCAAATCGTGATAGAATCCGCAAATTAGATCCGCAAAGACAGTGGTCTCAAAGAAAACCTACGTAAAGTGGCAGCTTGCTGTCGCGTTTCGTTTTGTGAGTGAGATTTCCGGATGCTTATTTCCCCCCTACCTTTTCCCAATCCTTTTTCCCTCCCCTTCCATTCCCTCCTTTTAGGTTGCGTTTTGTGTCTTGGGTGTCTATGGGCGGTGGAGATCACTTACCATCAGGTGACTCATCTGCTAGTTTGCCAGTCTCTGATATAAAAAAAAATACAACATATTCAATTGATTTGTTGTCGATAGATTTGGATGTGCGGCGGTACCCTGGAGCTGATCCCTTGCAGCCGAGTCGGGCACGTGTTCAGGAAGCGTCGTCCGTACGGCGTCGGCGAGAAGGAGGACTACATGCTCCACAACTCCATGAGAATGGCACGCGTCTGGATGGACGACTTTGTGGTAATTATATAATAATAAATAAATACACCCAACAGTCACACACATAGTCCTGACCCCACACTAAGATCGAGTCTTGTGCCGTGGGTATCACGAACTATGAGAGACTTTCGGTCTCACAACACCCAGACCAGAACCAAATATCTGTGGCCAACGCAAACATTTGTCTCGGTGCGGGAATCGAACCCGCGACCTTACGTTTCACAGCCCGTTACTTACTTTATCCCTTACTTACTTACGTTACTTGCCCGCTGTGCCACGGAGGCTGATATATACATTTATATTGTGTTATTTTACATGCCTAGGTGACCGATAGTCTTTTTTTTCTTTTTTAGTTCGCATTATATAAAGTTACACGGAACTAAGCTCGGCGAAATGTGGGTGTTCTAGTTCGCTAGTGCACCTCTGCATATATAAACGTACGTCTGTATTGTCTATTCTCATAGGGGTAAGCATGAGAACTAAAAAATACTTATTTACTTTATTGGTCACGTAGGCATGTAAAATAACACTTGACTGGATAACACTAGCAAATTCTACATTATTATTTACATTATCACGCTATACATTCGAAGATAGGCAGGCTTGCGGGCTGCGAAGGGAATGGGATATAGCAGGATTGTTGGCAGGGAAGTGACTGGAAATACTGGAAGCATTTGGGATTGGTGCATGGAAAGAGCAAGTATGGAAAAAACGCCGTGGTCCTCATTGCCGAGTACTAAAACTAAAACACCCATATTCCACCGAACTAATATCCCTTCCAGATGTGATAGGATATCGCCATATCGGGCTAAATTAAAACTACAGGCTGATATTGAATAGAAAAACTGAATATAGCATATATATTCAGTCAGCTGATATTGAATAGAAAAACTGAATATAGCATATATATATAGGCAGTCGGTAGCCGGAGATAGAATATAGGTTTAAAGAACTTTATTCTCATAAGAATATTCTTTCATTATTCAGACTGAAATCAAATTGGGTACTTGACTATGTTTCATTTCATACAATTTTTTATATGTAATAGCAAATAAAACAAAAAAGATACCCTTCTTTAAAAACCGCATCAAAATTGGTTGAAAAATGAGGCAGTAATTCATATTTTAAATTCTGCAATGAGCATGAGTGGGGCGTAGTGGGGATATCTTGCTATCCCTTTCCAACGCACGCACCGTTTTGGCCGTGACGTGATTTTAATACTTCCCTTTCCCACTGTTTGAAGGTTACACCAAACTATAAAGGCTTATAACTTTTTTATTTTTGGGATTATTTCAATATTTCTTTCTGTGTTACGTTTTAGATGACGGAAATTTCGTATAAATCAATTTAAAAAATTTGTCAAGTACCCAATTGCCCTTTACAACTACTGTTTAAGAAATTCCTTTTCTTAATTTCAGCTTTGTTCGTTTGATATATAGTCTTTGTCATATCGGTTTTCAGAAAAAAGTAATAGAGCAGAACCCGTCGGCTGCCCACATATCGCTAGGCGACTTATCTGAGCGTGAAGCGCTGCGTAAACGACTGCAGTGCAAGTCGTTTAAGTGGTACTTGGACAACATATACCCGGAGATCGACACGGGAGACGACTCCGCCGCTAAGAAGAGGATGGCAGCACTCAATGACGCTGACAAGAACAAGTTCCAGCCGTGGCATTCTAGGTAAGGCACTTTAAAGGCACACTTCACACTTTCTGTTTATACCATTGTGTCGCATAATGCTGTGCCGAATAGATATTTTCTTACTTTCTTTCCTTTTTTCTTCTTTTCTTTCCGTTTTTCTTTTTTCCTTTTTCTTTTTCTTTCTTTCTTTCCTTTTTTCCTTTCTTTTGTTTCCTTTTTTCTTTCTTTCTCTTTTTTTCTAAAGCGAGGGGCCGCGGGTTCGTTCCCACACCAGCACAAATGTTTGTGTGAGCTACGGATATTTAAAGTCTCGTAGTTTCTGATTCCCACAATACAGATCATACTTAGTGTGGAGTCAGGATGTATGTGGCTATTGGGTGTATTTATTTATTATTATAAGAAATATATCGAATTGTAATTGTTGTTTTGCTGTCTAACGTAGCCGGGCCACCTGCACTAAAACATTACACAAAACATGAGTTTTTTGTCTATGGTCCATTGTTCTATGAGCAGGTGACAGTTTATGTTTGCAAGTATTTCACATAAAGTAGTGTAAAAAGAATAATATAATTGATGACAAGTTTATTGACATTAAACATATTACATAAATATATTATGTATGTCCCTAAGTTTTCTTCATAATTTTTGTTAAGATGGATTCCTTTTTTTATAATATAGTCACTTTGACAGTGCAAATGTACCAGACTTGTGTTGGTATGTGCAGAAAATTATTTTGCTTTCATAGCACTATTTTAATTGGTCTAGTTGCAGTGTATATGCATTATGGACTGGGAGGACCGGGGTTCAAATCCCAGGTCAGGCTTAACTGTTTTTTCTAACTTTATAAAAACCGTCAGTGGGTGATGTGAAACCCTTCAAGGGGGATCCTTGAGTCAGTCGATTGTAAAAACTGAAGCTGAATCTTTCCTCCAATATGCTTGAAAAAGTGTGTTGTGTTATAAGGACAGGCAGAAAAAGAAAATTGTATATAATAATACATACAATATTTTTAATTATTTAGTTGAAACATTTGCCTTCATAGTACAGCCGGCTGTGGAGCGAGAGGCTGAGGGTTCGATTCCCGCAACGAGACAAACGTTTGTGTGGCCTTCAGATATTTGTTTCGGGTCTGGGTGTCGTGAGACCGAAAATTTCTCTAGAATCCTGATACCCACGATACAAGACTCGTTTCTTACTGTGGGGTCTGGGTGTCTATTCTATAAAACGTTATCGGATGAACGATATAGGACCGATACTTTACCGCACAGACTATATACATAGATGCACGTGGATTAAAGAAATGTCAAACACCAAGAGTGGGCTGTCAAACGGTTTACAGCATAGCATTCTCGGAAACGAAACTTATACCGATATTGGTCGGACACGTGAGCCACATAGAATAGCAAAACGTCCGAAACGAAGTCTGCAACTGCGGATTTCGTTTTACAAACTAGGCCCCTAGGACTATGTGTGTGACTGTTGGCTGGTATACTGAGGGGAGATCATCTCGTCAGGCGGGTGTAGTGCCTGACCGCCGCGGCCCCTCCGATGGTTCATCTTCGGAGGTTGTATATCGACCTATCCAAAGAATAAAGTTACCTATGATAATGAATTAAAATTGCTTTCTTATTTTTCTGAGCTTATATGGACCTATATATTTAATTAGTATTTTTTTATTAAGTTATGACATAATAACAAGTTAAATTATACATATATAGACATAGCTTAAATATTTACTAGTTAAATATATAGGTAAATATAAGCTTAGAAAAATAAGAAAGCAATTTCGATTCATTTTCATATGTAACTTTATTCTTTGGATAGGTCGATATATGCTACGTCTGCGATAAACTTTGCCACCGTGATTTAGAATTCGGTGGCTCGATCTGTTGTTCCGTAGCTGAAGCCAGTACCGTTGTGCGCTGACGCTCGATGCGTGTAAGTTAGTTCGGCGCGCATTGCAGAGATGTCGCCACATATTTATTTATTTATTTATTCTTGCAGGAAACGCAACTACACAGACTCTTATCAGATACGTCTGAAGAACACGTCGTTGTGTTTACAAAGCGCTAAGGACATCAAGACCAAAGGCAGCAGCCTTGTGCTCGCCAACTGTATCAGGACCTTGAACCAGGTAAATATTTACCTCCTTATTCATAATAAATTAGAAGAGCTTAATAAGACCGCAATAGAACGTTTTATAAAAATTGTATTCATAATGGTTCACTAGCGTTAAAACTTTCCAACGTTCGATAGTGAAAACATGGCCGATTCCGGGCAGCTGTTTCAAGTTTGGTATTCTTTCTTAATGACATTAATTTTGTTGAAGTCCCTAGATTATCTTGGGGGGTCCTAACTCCATCCAAGATTGTGTAACCCATAAAAGATTCCTCACTGGCCTAAAAGGGTGTATTGAGACAGTTTCTCCTAGACATTGGCACATGTTAATAAAACATTGTATGTGTGAATGTCAAACTGCCCTTAGGGTTATTGTTTAGTTTAGAAGGGGGGCCCTAACCCCATCTAAGATTGATATATATTTTTTATAGATTGTTTCCAGCCAAGACTTCATATTTGTTTCAAAGTTTGCCAGAAATAAAAATAATATTTTTTCTGTAACCAGCAACATTGTATTCGATAAACATATTTCAGTTATCTTTTAGCTAAAGTAGACAAAAGTAGGGTTATGCGTTCGATAAGACCAGAATTTCATTACGAATAAGAGGGTTACTTTTTAGCGTGGGGTTTTGTAAGTCGATTTATGACTTGCGATAATTAAATGGTTTGTGCATATTTTAATGTTTTTGTTTCTGGTGTGTTTATTTGAGACCCAGTTCTTTACAATACTGGACTGCCTCGGTGGCGTGGTGGTATTTCGGTACGACTACGGTTCTGAGGTCTCGGGTTCGATTCCCGGGTCGGGCAAAGTGATATTGGATTTTTCCATATCAGCCCGGAGTCTGGAATTTGTGCCCGATATGGCGATAGGCTCGCCCCCTATCACATCTGGGACTGAACTAAGCTCGGCGAAATGTGGGTGTTCTAGTTCGCTAGTGCGCTTCTGCCTACCCCTTCGGGGATACAGGCGTGAGCTTATGTTATGTTATGTTCTTTACAATGAACTAAAAAGTTACAAGTTCCCTTTAGCTCGTTGGATTTCGCGTACACCTCGGGCCGAACGGAGGCGAACGAATCATGCCTGTTCATTTCCACAACAGCGAAAGTTTGTTTGTGTGAACGCAACAGGTATAGATTCGTTCGCCTTCGTTCGGCCGGTGTGTACCCGCCATTATGATGGTATGTTATTTAGCCCCTTATAAAAATAATTAAGCGCTGCTTATCTTTATACCATAGGTGTTAGAATTGTTTGATTTCTAAACGCATTAAAAAAAAAATTATATACGTCAATGTCACTACGTTGAAATAACTTGTATCGTAAATGTCACGGTCGGCTAATTTCTTCCCGAAAGTGTGTAACAAGTGGTTGTACTTAATTTAATAATACAAAAGCAATCCATAAAAAACTCACGTTGTTTATTTGGCTATGCCGAAATTTCCAACAATAGGTTGTCCCTTTACCAAGGAAAAAAGTGACAGGTAATTTTTAACCATTTGCTCAGCTAACCGCCGAATGGTCATACACTTAAGGTCGCCTTATGTCGTTTAAGGCCGCCTTATCTGCCAAAATTGTATGGCGAAAATCAATATAAGAAGCTGTTAAAGTTGAGCAGCGTTTGACCATTCGTGCGTTAAAATGCTTTTTTTAAGTAAGGCCCTTAATGTCTGTTCAGATGTGGTTCGAGACGGATCGCAGCGAGTTGGTGTTGGGCCGCACGTTGTGCCTCGACGCGTCTAACAACGTGGCGCCCACTCTCGGCAAATGTCACGAACTAGGCGGCTCACAGGAGTGGAAACACAAGGGCTCGGTGCGTATTCAATAAAACGATGACCTCTAACAGAAAATCAAACGTTTGGGACTGTTACGTTTGAAACCAGCAGGCCAACGATGAGTTTTTTTTTACATTACTCGCTAACGACTTCGTAAAATAATTGTATGACAAACACCCGAACTTCTCTATCGGGTTCATGGGGAACTGACGTTTTCGATACAGATATTTTACGTCCTCGCTCGCGTAAATACGTGCAATAAACTTATAGTTGAACTACAGTTTTGAGTGGTAGATAGAGCCAGTTAGTAGACAGTTACGTCTACAGCACAAACGGGCCGGCTCGACCGATTTGATACCACTGTCTTACAGCAAATCAACGTACAGTGGCAACTTGTCGCATTTTGTTCAATGAGTGAGATTTTTGGTGGCTCAATTCCCTCTTCTCTTTCCCAAGAAAGAGAGGGGGAACCTGAAAGAAGGGAAACAGGATATGGTCCCTATTCCCCTCCTTTTAGGTTGGCAATGCCAAATGACATGATTATTTTTGTGTCTTGGGTGTCTATGGATGGTGGAAATCACTTACCATCAGAAGACCCATCTGTTTGTTTGCCAATCCATTAAAAAAAAAGACTGACAGGTTTTCTTGTAAAAAATGACTCGGACTAAGTCAAAGGTCCATTTAAAAATTCCAAATCCTCACTGAGTTTTTTTCTTTGACTCAGACTTGGTCGGAGTTTGCTCTATAGATATCAGCCTAAGAGTTAATAATACGAATATATGGGCACGTTCCAGGCCGGCAGTCCAGTGTATAACACAGCTGCTGGTATGTGTCTTGGCGTCGAACGAGCGTACAGGGCCGAGCCCGTGCTAATGGTCATATGCGACAACTACTCCAACAACCAATGGGACTTCGTCAGATCTTGAACACCCTGTATTATGTAAGTGGTAAAATTTATAATATAAAAGATCTTAAGAACATAACACAAAACCCTTGAATGAGTTATTTATTAATATGAATTACAAAAAAATACTTTGATATTTTAAATGTATTTTGGAATAAATAATATCAAATTGCATCCAATTTTCAACAGTTTATTTTCAGGTAATGCGTTATTTTATTAAGATTTTGTATAGAAGCGAATTAAGAACACCATGTATAAAGACGCTCGACTTTCAAATGTTGAATATTTTTTTATATTTTACAATTGGTATATTTTTAAGATACAACGTGAAATTGTGAATGATTACACATATTGTTTGTAAGTTGGAAGGGACAGTACAATTTTATTTCAATCAGTTGTCAAACAGCGGCTGTATTTTATGGTCTATTCACACGCTCAATATGGCATTTAAATTGAACTATAACGTAATTACAGACTTTAAAAATATTAGGAATTGAAAATAAATGATCTGCTAGGTTATGTGCCATAATAAATATGTGTGGCCGCCATTTTGTTTCTCTTTGCTTTTCAGCCAATTCACTTCAAATGGGTATCGGGGTCGCCATATAGTTGATTCTAAAACTGGTAAAAATGGTCGTCATCTTGTTTTTCTTTGTTTTTGAGCCGATTGACTTCAAAATCTGCGTCGCTCTATTATTTTGAAAAACAGTTCCGGTGCTAAAACTGGTAGGAGTGGCCGCTGTGGCCGCTATTTTTTATTTCTTTGTTTTTGACTTGATTGACTTCAAAATCGATATCTGGGCCGTTCCGTGGTTCTTAAGGACGGATCCGAGGTCAAAATTGATAAAAGTGGCCGCCATTTTGTTTTTCCTTGCTCTATTACACTCGCGCCGATGGGCGAGGGCGCGCCGCCACACCACGGGGACGGGGCTATGAACCACGTAATGAACGGGTCCAGCATGTCCAACCCTTCGGTGCCGTGGTGGCCCGTCTTCGGAAATAAATGCTACTTGTAATTGGTTCAAGGACACGATGGTCCATTTACAAATATGCGGGACATAGGGGTTGAAGATAGAATTTCGACCAGATTTTTTAAATCCAAGGTCTTTGGGTGATTCTAAAAAACTTTTATAGATTGTACTTTTTTGATATTCCTATCCGTTTCGAGAAAAAAAGGAAATTTTTTAATTGAGTAAATTGGTTTTCTTAAATTATTTCGCAATTAGGCGGCTTTTAATCCGTCGGAGGCGTCACATAAATATGTTATATTTATATTTGTATTTGTACATATTTATGTACTTTCCAGAAAAAGCAATTAGTCATTAGTCATTAAAAAAATTGACGATTAAATTACTAATGACTAATTGCTTTAGTCATGATTACAACTAAATGTTTCAATCATGATTGAATTAGTCATGACTAACGTTAATCGTGATTGAATCAATCGTAATTGATCAATTGATTGAAAAAAATTGTTGATTGACCCAACACTGCCCTCAGATGACCTTCACTCGGCGAATCGCCGAACAAAGTCAGCCAACGCACCAAGCAAAACTGATCAAAGATCACCGGTTAAAATTTTCCACATTATACTGACCATCTTCGCTGAAGTTTGATGCATTAAACCACATCACTTAAAAACAACAAACACAGCTCTAGAGAATAATATGAAATATTTTTAACAAGCGACGCCCACCATGTCAGCCTTCCCGTCAAATTCCCTCGTCTGTTTCTGTTGGTTACATTTCACACGACACCACAACTAGTGTAAGGGGTTATTACTGACTTATAGCTTGCATCGTATGGTCTCGTTTTTCAGTGATTAAAATGTTTTTTTTTGTTAATATCTCTCTCAGATTTTATTTTTTCTATCAGCTCTAAACAGAGCATACATCGGTTCGTGGGGACCCAAAGCCAATATTATAACGTTTCTCGAATATATGGCGAAAATAACTTTTTTGCATTTGCCTTAAAGAATTCGTCGGTTTTGTAATTTATTATTATTAAGTTCAGATGGTAGATGCTTTCTGTCGGCTATTATAGTTTTACGGCAAGAATGCGATAGTTTTTTTTATAAAGTTGTGGACAGATTTTTTTCTTTCTGATTCCTACCGCATTTCTCGGTTATAACTGAGTCCCCTGCGTGTGAGAACCTTTGTATGACATTGAGATTCTATGGTTTGACACTTTAAAAATGTTCATGAATATTTTTTTACATATTGGCGCTCTTTTTCTATCAATGAAAACAGAACACTTTATAGGGACAGCTATTTTATAAGAATCGTGTATTGAAATTAAAATATAACATGTATTTTTACTCACTGATGGTTTTGCATCTGATTATCTTGACTCGCTTACCATTTCATTTTATCTCTCGGATATTGACCGCCTCGGTGGCGTGGTTGTATTGGATTTTTCCATATCAGCCCGGAGTCTAAATTTCCTGCCCGATATGGCGATAGGCTCGATCCCTATTACATCTGGGACGGAACTAAGCTCGACGAAATGTGGGTGTACTAGTATGCCTCTGCGTACCCCTTCGGGGATACAGCCGTGAGCCGTGAGCCGTGAGCCGTGCAATCCATTATACATTGTACCAAAATAACTTTTGCAGTTTTTTTAATATTGCTGTCTGACATATTTTGGTACATACTCTGAATCGATATTTTAGTAGATGCTGGATGCAGGCCCCTTCCAACAGGTGGATCTGAAAATCTTTGGGGGAGGCCTATGTCTTGCAGTAGACGTTTTGTGGCTGATGTTGATGGTTTTTTTCAGCATTTTATTTTGATCTTCTAAAATCAACTTTACCCGAAATAGCCAATTTGCTTGGAACCCTCTTCATTCGGAGAGGTTACAAAGCAATCCCGATTTTGTGTTTGTTTTCCTTGAATTTCCTTGAATACAACTTCTAATAATTTTTAATTTTCTCATGTGGCTTTAGGCCGTTTCTTTATATTTCAAGGTATCTGATATCGTAATGATACGTATCATAGGGATCATATTATGGTGCAGATAATATGTTTGTCGTGTACATTATGTGTGTAGTCTGCACATAATTAAGTACTGTTAAAACTGCCATATAAAATGTGTGAATATACTGTAAAAGTGCACTTTAAATAGTATTTTTGTTTTAAATAAGTCTAAGTGAATGGTAGCATCGGCCGAGGACGTCCTAGACGTACCTTTATGGACCAAATTGGCGATATTTTAGAAAAGGGCCAAATAAGGAGTTCTCGTAACCGACGAGCGTGCATGAAAAGACTGATGACTGTGGAAGAAGCGAAAGAGGTGTGTTTGAACCGAGGCAATTGGCGCTCCTTAGTCTCTGCCTACCCCAACGGGAAACAGGCGTGAGTTTATGTATGTGTATGTGTATAAGTCTAAGACATTCAACAATATATAGACGGGACAACAGGACAAAACTTGTGATCCAAAAGTTATGACATAGTGGTCATAAGTCTCTCAGTTTATTTGAAATGTACGCGAGCCAGGCCGGCCAGCGTAAAAATATTGAGATTAAACTTATCTAACGTGATTCTTAATCATTCACAAAACATTCTACGGTGTAAATTGTAGTAATCGCTCTCGCATTGTAATAAATGATGGTGGCGGAACTGAAGTTTAAGTTAATTTTTTTTGTATCGAAACTTGCTTGATCCCCCGCTATAGAGTAATATTAAATCTCTTTGATATAAGTGAAACAGTGTAAATATCGAAATGGATAACCAAGATATCCATTGATAGTATGTAAAATTTATTAGAGTTATAAAAAAAACAAGTATGGTTACATAAACATAAGGGTAGTAATTGATTAAGTAGGAGTTAAGACAAATCTGAGGGCGACTTGCAACACTTATACTAATGTAGAGTTACTTTATCCTACAGCGCACTCCTATCTTCAAGATTCGGGATAAATAGGGATCTATAATGGAGCTGCAAGTAGCCATTAATGTTTATACAGTTTTATTATATTATGTTGCGTCGCATGGCACAAAATTCGATAAGACGTTTTATTCAAAAATTCGGAACATAATTTCCGCTACGTATAAGCGTACGCAGAAAGAATAACCTGGAACGATTATAATTTAAAAATCATTTTTTTTATCGTCCAGAATATCTTTGTGTTCATCTAGTAGTGTATGAGAGGTTGCTTAGAGCGATAAGACGGCCTGTTGATATAATCAGAATTATTTTGTAATTTAATTGTTTTCTTTTTGAAGTTATTATTCGTATTTTGTACATAATCGAAGTAGGTTATTTATTTTTAAATTTTCTTTGTTTTATTTTTGTATATAATAAGTTGGTTATTTATTTTTTTAATATATTATTTTTTCGTAATATTTTTTTCTTAAATCTTTTATATATTTTTTAGCTTATTTTTTTTATTTCAGTCAGTTTTCTTAAGTTGATGTTGACATTTTTTCTACGGAAAATAGGGGGCCATTCAAGTATTACGTAACCAATACTTCTTTTCTTTGCTTATTTTTAATGACATGGGGGATGGGGGCGGAGGTCTGGATGGTGATTATGTCAGCAGTATTTCTTTACTTTATTAGATTTTCTATTAATAAAGAAACCAGAACAGATTGAAAAATTAATGTACTAATGTTTACTTACTTTTGACGAGGGAGAGTGAAGGGTTAGTAATTGTAAATGTAATGTAATAATGTAAATTTTAATGCTTACGTAAGACTTGAACGGCCCCTTGGACAGAAATTTTACTGTCTTTGATTTATTTATATTATATTGAAACAACAATCACTCGTCACCTCGTATTATTATGGTGAAAAGAGTATTGTGGAAGCTCGAATATGAATGTTAATGTTAGAGGAGGCATTGATTCAAAAAAGGAAGTATAACGTGAGATGATGAATGAGATATTCCATGGTGGCGAAATGAGAATTGTGGAAGGTTGAATGTGAATGTTAATGTTGGAGGAGGCGTTGATTCAAAAAAGGAAGTATAACGTGAGATGATGAATGAGATATTCCATGGTGGCGAAATGAGGATTGTGGAAGGTCGAATATGAATGTTAATGTTAGAGGAGGCGTTGATTCAAAAAAGGAAGTATAACGTGAGATGATGAATGAGATATTCCATGGTGGCGAAATGAGAATTGTGGAAGGTTGAATGTGAATGTTAATGTTAGAGGAGGCATTGATTCAAAAAAGGAAGTATAACGTGAGATGATGAATGAGATATTCCATGGTGGCGAAATGAGAATTGTGGAAGGTTGAATGTGAATGTTAATGTTAGAGGAGGCATTGATTCAAAAAAGGAAGTATAACGTGAGATGATGAATGAGATATTCCATGGTGGCGAAATGAGAATTGTGGAAGGTTGAATGTGAATGTTAATGTTGGAGGAGGCGTTGATTCAAAAAAGGAAGTATAACGTGAGATGATGAATGAGATATTCCATGGTGGCGAAATGAGGATTGTGGAAGGTCGAATATGAATGTTAATGTTAGAGGAGGCGTTGATTCAAAAAAGGAAGTATAACGTGAGATGATGAATGAGATATTCCATGGTGGCGAAATGAGGATTGTGGAAGGTCGAATATGAATGTTAATGTTAGAGGAGGCGTTGATTCAAAAAAGGAAGTATAACGTGAGATGATGAATGAGATATTCCATGGTGGCGAAATGAGGATTGTGGAAGGTCGAATATGAATGTTAATGTTAGAGGAGGCGTTGATTCAAAAAAGGAAGTATAACGTGAGATGATGAATGAGATATTCCATGGTGGCGAAATGAGGATTGTGGAAGGTCGAATATGAATGTTAATGTTAGAGGAGGCATTGATTCAAAAAAGGAAGTATAACGTGAGATGATGAATGAAATATTCCATGGTGGCGAAATGAGGATTGTGGAAGGTTGAATGTGAATGTTAGAGGAGGTATTGACTCAAAAGAGGAAGAATTACGTGAGGTGATGTGTGAATGAGACGAAGCGGAGAGGATGTGCACCAAGCCACTAGAGGAAAACAAGGTGTTGGTCTTATCCTTTCCGCAAGAATGGTAGAATGTGTGAATGATTAAGAGTGCGTGATTCTGGGTCAGAATGAAAGTGGGGTTGACTCGTATCCTGGTCTTAGGTGTTTGTTCCAGTGGATCTGGGTACGAGTTCTTCTAAGAATGCTCAAAGAGAACGAGAGGAATTTTGGGAGAATTTGAGCGATGCAGTATGGATGCGCAAAGAGAGTTAGTGCCGACTCTTATTAAAGTTGGATATGGTAGAAGAGGCATGAAAGTAAGGCTAGAGAGTAGTTAAGGAGAAAGAAAGAATGATATTCAGAGCATGTGTGGCGTGTCAGAGTGAGGAATAATGTGGTGATGGAAATCTGTGGAGTGAAAGAAGATGTAGTGACGAGAATAGAGAAAGGGTTATTGAGGTGGTTCGGACACATTGAGAGAATAGATAATAGGAGTTTGATCTCGGTAGTGCAATTGTATTGCGTGCGCGGTTCAACTACCATCCTGAGGTCTCAGGTTCGATAAAACTTGTGATTATTGGGTTTTTCTACTATTAAGTACCATGGTAGCTATCATAATCAGCAGTCACTATCGATGAATTTCCTGAGTGCGCTTAGTTCTGCGTCAGTTGCTGAGCACTTCCGCTTCCTTTTAAACTAGACATAGCAGCAGACAAAAAAATCTTTGCCGTCGTAAGAGTTAACGCGGTGTATCCGATACGATTCTGTGTCTGTGTTAGTGCCGAATATCCCATAGAACAGTATTGCTACTGGCTTACCCTTGCCCCAAATTATCGCAGGCTTTAATTTAAAGAAAATGCAACATCGGCTTCCGTTTTCCCCAATTTTTACACCTCGCCACTGGTCTGTGTGTAATATAAAGATGCTCCCTATTTTTATATCTGAAATTTTCCCATATAGATACCGTCCTTAGTTAATATTAGTTCCTATGTCTGGATCTGCGTTACTTTAAGTAATATTTTTTAAGCCAATACCATTTTAGAGATTATTTATAATATAGAGGTATAAATAATAATAATTTTATCTAATAATATTAATTAATGATAATGTTATTGGATACGGCACGCTTTGAGGCGGTTCCTCATTCTGAGGTCCTAACCGCCGGTGGCTTAGGTCTCAAGCCTCATCATCGGGAGGATGATTTTTTTAATATATTTTTAAATGTATTTTTTTATTATTTGTATTTATAAATGTTAAAAAGGTACATTTAAAATAAATTATTTCTAAGTTTTTTATATATATCTGTATTCCATGTTTGTTTAAATTCATTTTTCATAGATTTTAAGTGTTTTTTTTTCAGAGCATTTTATACTTTTGTACTTTTATAAATGTGTAGATTATAGTCAACCACGCTGACCTACTTAGTATTAGAATGTGTTTCATTCACAAATCCATTATGATACGTGCAATATAACTTGTCCGTTGTGAAGTTCGTCCTTCCCGGCGTCTCGCGGATATTGTTCAATCAACAGTCGGCGGGAAGGGTGCGTCCAGGCGATTGGGGAAGTGGAGAACTTCACCACAGTCAAGTTATTTTGCGCGGATATTAGTATTGAAATGTAATGTGGAAATGTATTTAACGACGCCGAATTTGAGATTCCAGTGTGAGTTACATTTATCGTATTCGATCGCATTAACGTCGCTACCTGTATTGGATTAATAGTGTAAAAGCGTCGTGTTCTGCACATGTTTTTTCGAAACAAAACACTAAAAACACCTAAACAAAACAAGATTTTTCATGGTCTTCTGCTCATATAACAATGGACCATAGACAAAAATTTAGAAATACCATGTTTTGTGTAGGTGTTTTATGTAATGTTTTAGTGCAGTAGACGCGGCTTTACCGTAACACTGTTTACCAGTTAGCAACACTATTGAGCTGTTATTACTTGGCAACACTAAGCTCTGCTTGTCAAAGGAAGATGTAAGCACATATTCTGGGACACTATGATGCGGTCACTAGTACACACCCCCTCATGAAATATTTTATTGCCTTGGTCTAATGTTAGCGTAGCTGTATCAGTGAGGTCCAGGGTTCAAACTTCAAATCCCAAGTGTAGTTTTGTGTGAGTTGTGACTCGTGAGCTTATGTTATTTATTTATGTTGGTAGATAAGCCATGCATGTTCGATATTACGTCGTATTTTAATGTATTACATTGTTTTACATTTACATATTGAATGCAATAAATGCATTTTAAGTATAAAATGGCGTATTATTTTTGTCCTATAAATTGAATGGATCGAGTGAGATGGTTGCAGCAGAAATGTTATTAGAATTAATAAAAATGAATGTCATTTTTGCAAAATTAGCAAATTTCTCTGATATATTTCTATTCATATTTTAAATTACCTGTTGCCTGCGACTTTATTCGCGTGAAAATTAATTTAAAGATCTATCCTATAGCCTATGGGAACCGTTTATTTATCACAGATAAAAGTAGTCTATGTGCTATTCCAGACTATGTGCCTTATTTATAAAAGCATTTTTAGCTGAGCAAATGGTTAAGAATAACCTGTCACTTTTTCCTTGTTACATTGTTTAAAAATGAAAGGGAGACCCTATGGTTGAAGATAAGCAGCGCTTAAATATTTTTATAAGTAAGGGGCTGTATGTCTTATGCCAAACTTCATCCAGAACCATTTAGCCGTTCTGGCATGATTGAATAACGAACATCCATCCATCCGAATATTGACATGTATTGACAGGCTGTTTGGTACGTGGAATTTGCGCACTAAGTTTCCGTAAATTGACCGCGTCTCATTATAGAAATCAGCGGGAATTGCGTATGTGAAATCAGAAAAAATGCGAATCAGGAACATTTCTGACAATCGTAAATGTATTCGAGGCTCGAGCTCGATGCGCGTCTATGTTTGTACGAAATATTAAACAAATGTCATCAGTGCGCAGCGAGCTCGAATACAGTTTCGCTTGTCATAAATTTTCCTGATGGGCCCACTGTTTTTTTAGCCGTCTAACGTCAAACACTCGTAATGTGACACAATTTTACTTATATAGTAGGATTGCTAATTAAACGGAGTAAACTGACATTTCCAATGTTGCCAATTTTTCATAAAATTTAAATAGTGCTGCGGTAAAAAGATCAAGATTATTTAAACATTTCAATTCAGTGGACCATTTCATTCTTTCGTTTTCTAAAGTCCAATTTAAAGTCGTAATTCTTGCCTATTGTGTGATTAGTACTGCATGTCTACTAAATTATAGTCATAGTTATTTACTGCATGCTTAGTTATGGCATGTCTAATGAAATTATAGTCATGGTTCATTATAAACAAAACATACAAAAGCTATGAATATGTTGAACGTAATTTTCCTCAAATAAAAGTAATATTTGGAATTTTCATTTTTATTATTTCGCGTATCTGTTGTGATTATTTACGAAAAATTATTTACACAGACATTTACTCGAAGAGTTTAGCTGAAATTTCTAAAAATATGCAATAAAAGTCTAATTTTGCAAGCAAGTGCTGAGTTATTGTTTCTTTGAATGATAAAAATATAACTTGATCAATCACTATGTTTTGAAAGTAAGCAACATTATTTTGGAAAGTGACATTTCGATCTGTCAGTTTACTCCGTTTAATTAGCAATCGGACTATAAACATCTTATATAGTAGTAGTAACTAGTTAGTATTGGTTAGACGCCGATTGGCTCACAAGTCAGGCCTCAGGCTGTGTCTCTTAAGCCTCGTCTCGCATCAGATTTTTCGAAACAAAACACTAAAACACCTACACAAAACCCTTGGGTTTTAAAAAAAATGTAGAAATACAATGTTTTGTGCACGGACGTAAAAAACGATGGACGGAGCGCTAGGAAAACTGAAAGTGGAGCAGGGTTTTTGGCTCATTCGATCAGGCGCCGGTCGCTGCTATTACGTGTCGATAGATCGAATGTGCCAAACCCCTGCTTCACTTTCAATGTTCCTAGCGCTCCGTCCATCTTTTTTTTCGTCCGTGGTTTTGTGTAATGTTTTAGCGCAGGAGAGGCGGCTTTACTACCACCCGCGCTTGCTGCATTCCAATGTGGGAGTATCGTACTTTTTCAAGCATTTTGCAGAAACGATTTAGCTTAGTTTTACAATCTGCCGCGTGCCTGATATTAACCTGCTTTAGAATATATCCATTCCCGGGCTCATGTTAGAAAAAAGCTTGTGATCACTAAGCCAGCGCGTCTCGGTTTATAGTATTTATATAAAAAGAGTCGTCGTATCTTTGGTCTAGTGGCGACATAAAGGGGCTGTGGACCGAGAGGTCCTGGGTTCGATTCCCAGATCGTTTTTTTTTCTAATTTGATCTGTCTGGGACTGGATATCAGAGTGTGGGGTTCACGACAGACAGCCAGTCGTAAAAACGAAGTCAAATAATTTCTGCTTGAAAAGTGTGTTGCGCCGACCTCACAATAAGTTGGGGATTAGGGCAGGTAGAAAGATAACAAGCAATCGGTTGTAAAAACTAAGCCGAATGCTTTCCGCAACATGCTTGGAAGTGTGTTGCGCCGCCCACACATTGTGGTTGATAAGAGCAGGAAGAAAGAGGTCATTGGTAAGTAAAAACACGTCATAGTATGATGAGTACCTAAGATATAATTTTGTTTTTGTTAATCTTAAGCCTGTTGGAAGCGGCCTGCATCCAGCGACATCCTGCGACCTGTATCAGGCGATCTGGAAATCTTTGGGAGAGGACTATGTCCAGCAGTGGACGTCCTGTTGCTGATGATGATGATGATGAATTTTAAGCCATGTTTACTGAACTAAAACATACAGAACACCTACACAAAACCTAGTATTCCCACAATTTTTTTATCTGTGGTCTATTGTTACATTCCATCCCAGATGTGATAGGGTGCGAGCCCATCGCCATATCTGGCACAAATTCCAGACTCCGGGCTGATACTGAAAAATAAACCAATCACTTTGTTGACACGGGGATCGAACCCGAGACCTCAGGACGGTAGTCATACCGGAATACAACTACGCCACCGAGGCATTGTTAATGTGTGGTATCTCAAAAGCCACGTGTATTTTGAGGGTTGAAATAAAATTCTAAATGAAACACCGCTTTGATATGTTAATCAACATTTATTTTAACATTTAAAATTACATAAAAAGAAGGCATTTTGCCTTAAAGTCTTTGATTATTTATTAATTGTGTACCTACAGATTAATTTCATTTATAGAGTGACTAAGTTGCAAAATGGGGACATTTATGGGACATGCTATCGATTTTTAATCTTGTTTCTGTTTTATTCAAACACGGACGTTAAAAAAAGATGGACGGAGCGCTAGGAACGTTGACAGCAGGGTTTTGGGTCCATTCGATCAGTCGCCGCCATTACAGCTGAGATCTATACAGCGAACTTCGACTAAGTTTAAGACAAAGTAACGAACTCCTTGATGATTTGGAATTGTTAAATCCAACTTTGACTTAGTCTGAGTCATTTTTTACATTAAAACACAGACTGTCAAACAGACTAAGCAAAATTTTCTTGTAAAAAAAAAAACTCGGACTAAGTCAAAATCCTCACCGAGTTCGTTACTTTGACTTAGACTTAGTCGAAGTTAGCTCTATTGATCTGAACCTACGTGTCGATAGATCGAATGAGCCGAAAACCCTGCTGTCAACGTTCCTAGCGCTCCGTCCATCTTTTTTTTTAAGTCCATTCAAATTACAAGGTTTGATTTCACTATGTGAACTATTGTGCCGTGTACAACCTCATAATAGCAAGAATGGTAGAACATAATACATGTATGTTTTCCTTATATTGAATATGAATTGGAGTTAAGGTTTCAGTGATAATATCAATCGATAGCATGCTAACAAGAATGGAAAGTAGGTAGTTACAAATCAATAAGTCGATATGTTCCTGAAGTAGCCACAAACATTATATTTATGTCAAACTGTCAAGTAACAGTTGTGACTAGGCGGGGACGCGAATTTACACGTTTCACAAATCTTTTTTAGCTTAACTCTTTCCACACTATGGCTAAGATCTATAGAGCGAACTTCGACTAAGTCTAAGTCGAAGAAACAAACTTAATGAGAATTTTGACTTAGTCCGAGTAATTTTTTACAAGAAAATCTTTGCTTAGTCTGTCTGTCAGTCTGTGTTTCTTGTAAAAAATGACACAGATTAAGTCAGTTTGATTTAACAATTCCAAATCCTTACTGAGTTTGTTACTTTGACTTAGACTCAGTCGAAGTTCGCTCTATAAATGTCAGCCTGAGTTTCCTTGGTACACAGCACCAATGTGTTTTATTTTATTCAATTATAATCTAAATAAAAATGCGTTATAAGGATCGATTTCGTCTCTGTTATGTACAAAATTGTTGTGATTCATTAAAAACTTAATCTCGATTATACTGTGTTTGATTTCGATTGTGTGACAAAACATTCTGTTTAAATAATTATAAACTTGAATTTTACACGCGACGAAGATCCTTACGCTTAACAGCCAATAAAATTTAAGTCTAATGTACAAAAGTACAGGCTCATGTTAAGTTAAAGTTACGTCTGCTTTAAATTTTGAATTTAAAATGCTAAGACAATTCACTAATTAGAATATTGTCGTAACAGTTACTCGCTTCGTGAATTAATGCCAATTTTTTGAGTATATTAGGGGTTTAACAGTTCAATGTTTGGCCAACATAGCAATATCCGTTCAAAGAAATTTTGGTCCCACCAATTTCAAAAGGGGTCTATAAACTACAAATCGAGACTTTTCTTTGGACTGCTTGCACATTGTGGTAGGACTGGCAAATTGGATCTCATTGACGTATCATTTATTAGTAATGATGCAATTCGTTCTTGAGATGTATTGGAATAGTTTGAAAACCCCTTTTAGTTTAAACACATCGACATTTCGATTAAGCGGGTAGAAATACAGAATTTAGTAAATAACATATTTAAGGAAAATAGATTTAGTGTTACTTAACGTACAATTTAATAGTGACGATGATATGATATATTACGATAACACCAATTACAAATGTGTAGTAAACGATACAAATCGACCAAAATATTACTATTACAATACAATTTGCAAATACATTAATCTAAAGAGCAATGTGACATAATTACAATACTGAATACAATAATATACAAATGAGAAACATAGGTACTTATGTAACACAACACGTAAATGTATGACTAGGGAGAATCACAAAAACATGTTTATTAAACTATATACAATGTTAGCTTTATTACAATGTAAAATCAGATTATTGGCGATGTCGAATGTAATCGCGGACGACATAGTTATTCATTAAACGATACATAATTAAGCATGACACCGAACGCTTATATATTATACAAAATAGAAAAGCTTCACGTAGTTTATTTATTATGTTCGAAAACTGGATTAGCTTTATAGAAGAGAATATGAGGGCAAAGGTTACTGGCAAAGGAAACTGTGGCATGTGGCAGAATTCTGTCAGAATAATGACAATACAGTAGTATATTATGTATACTAATTGTAGACCACGAGCTTCGGTCAGTTTAGTGCCAGATAAAGTAAAAATAATCCAGTTTCCAAATGATATACAGACAAATAATTATATGACAAAAATATTCACATTCGTTGTACGCAACCCACTTTAAAAACTTTAATTGCTGATATATTTAAAATACAATAATAATTATTAAATACCTTTAACTCTATAAAATGAAATATATTCGTGCAGGGACTTTCTTAACCTAGAATTTCCTTAGCTTACCTGTTTTCTCTTTATGCTATGGTGTGGTGAGGAAGTCGAAGGAGTGGTGGTCGGAAGGGTGGGAATAAAGGGATGGTGGTTAAAAGGATGGTGGATCATGGATGGTTCGTAGATAGGGAAGTCGTAGAGCTAACAGGTACGAGAAATCCTAAGCGTTTCGACTACCATGGAGCAAGGTTTAAAAAACATAAAACACGAGAATAGCAATATCGACTATTTACAACTACTCATCCTTAACTAATGATTGCTTGGAAATGCGCGGCACCCGAATTAACGAGGCAATGTACTAACCTAGATAGCCTAATTGAAGAAGTGAAATTGAAAGTATAAATTATATAAGATCTCGAAGTAAAAAACATAAAAGAGTCACTTTAAAGGATAGAAGATGCTACAATGTCGTTGTGAGGTGATGCATCAGATGATCGTGACTGTATATTTTGTATAAAGGCCTGCACATCCTTCTGCCTTGCTGTCATAACAGATGATTGCGCGTGCCTTCATACTAAATATACAATTTCGAGAGACATTCTAATGGTTCATGTCACAACACATAGTATAGATCCACTCTGAGACAATCATTCCCAACCTAGTGTATCCACAATTTGGTCCGCATGACGTCTCTGGACACATGCCTATTGCAAATCATGAACAAAATATATACATAAATACACAAACATATCAAAATTGTTGCGACATTTGAAAAAAACAGAAATGACACTGCTAAAATTATTAATGTCGCAAAGAGTACCACCCTTTATTACGGCCTTAATATTTTTAACATTATTGGTAAACGTTAAAATTAAATGTGTGTTTGACTACAACATAATTAGAAATAATGAAAATGTGACGGTTAAAGAAACTGCTAATGGTTTGCGGTTACAAAAAGATTAGGAATGGATGGTTTAGGACGAGATTAAGTTTAATAAGAATACTCATCTATGTTCAACTTTAATCATACAATCATACTAAGAGCGAGGTGGTCAAGTAACTTGCAGAGACTGTGGAGCAAATGAAGCTCAATGCCTTCCCCTTAGCTGTGATGATCATACCATTGAAGCGGAAAATGATTGAGTGCCGATTCAACTAACCTTTCACCCTAAAGCCGTTTAAAGTGACTCCCTTTCCATAAAGCATTATTAATCAACTCAAAATAACTTATACAAAGAAATTGTAATTCGTTGTCTTACCGAAATGTCCTACCTACCTAACCTAACCTAAACCTATCTTAAATCTAAGAACAATAATGGCGAACGTAAAACATCCAAAGAATCTGGCACTGAGTGGGTTAGAAACTTAAATTCCAAATAATATTGACAAACTGGGAAATAATAAGTGGAATGGCCAGTCTTAAGTTAACTTACACTAGACTTACTAACCAAGATAAAGGACTCATTTAGACGATGTTGTTTAAGCATAAAATAGTACGACAAAACAACAGTGTAATCATCAAAATGCAAGCACGCCTGATTTTGATGATTAGACCGTGCTCACGTACTATTCATAGCTAACACAACATCATCTAAATGAGCCCTAACTGTCTATGTCACATTATCCATTTCCAATGCAGGTTTTACGAAGGGCTCAATCCGACGTGAAACCTCCATGTAAATGGATAATGTGACACAGACAGTTACAGCTCATTTAGACGATGTTGTCTTAGCATGGTAAATAGTACAACAAAAAGCACAGTGTAATCATCAAAACGCAAGCGCGCTTAATTTTGGTGATTAAACCGTGCTTGCATACCATTTACAGCTAAAACAACATCGTCTAAATGTGCCCTAACTGTCTGTGTCGCATTATCCATTTCCAAGGCAAGTTTTACGAAGGGCTCTATCCGGCGTGAAACCTCCATGGAAATGGATAATGTGACACAGACAGTTAGAGCTCATTTAGACGATGTTGTCTTAGCATGGTAAATAGTACGACAAAAAGCACAATGTAATCATCAAAAAGCATGCGCGCCTAATTTTGATTACACCGTGCTTATGTTGGTACTATTTATAGCTAAAACAACATCGTCTAAATGTGCCCTAACTGTCTGTGTCGTATTATCCATTTCCATGGCTGGTTTTACGAAGGGCTCTATCCGACGTGAAACTTCCATAGAAATGGATAATGTGACACAAACAGTTACAGCTCATTTAGACGATGTTGTCTTAGCATGGTAAATAGTACGACAAAAAGCACAATGTAATCATCAAAAAGCATGCGCGCCTAATTTTGATTACACCGTGCTTATGTTGGTACTATTTATAGCTAAAACAGCATCATCTAAATGAGCTCTAACTGTCTGTGTCGCATTATCTATTTCCAAGGCAAGTTTCACGAAGGGCTCAATCCGACGTGAAACTTCCATGCAAACAGATAATGCGACAAGACAGTGCCGAAATTAATAAACGATCGTGATCCAAATCTCGAGTTCGGATGAAAATAAACCAATCAAAATGAAGTATGGGCTTCGTTTCCCTTTGATTGGTCTAGTTCATCGATTTGGAGATTTGGTTTAAGATCGATTATTAATTTCGGCGGTTAAAGGCGCTAGATGTTACGCGCCTCCGCATGAGTTGCAGGACCTTACCGAGTGACCTCGGTAGGGCTCTGCCACCCATTAGCGGTAGAACCACTGGCAATAACACCACTAAGCCAAGTTAACCCTTAATCGACATTTAAAAAGCAGAGAAAATTTTAAATGTCGATTAAGTTGAAAGTCAGCTTAGTTTTGTTACTGAGAGTGGTTCTATATCCCTTAGTCGCCTTCTACGACATCCCAGGAAGAAAGGGAGCTGGCCTATTCTCACACCGGCACCAGCACGGTGGTGAAGAAACAGAATACTAATAATCCGCCATTTTTGTTCGTTAGATTTGAATTGGAATAGAATGTTTAGGTTAAATCATTGATTGTGTAGTATTGTGTGTAGCACGAAATATTGACTAGTTACAAAATGATGATACTGAGACGATGATCATAGTTGCCCGTGTCTGTTAGTGCCCATGCATATATAAATAAATAAATACTAAATACACCCAACAGTCACACACCTAGTCCTGATCCCACAGTAGGTATAACCTGTATCTTGGGTGTCAGAGACTATGAGATATTTTCGGTCTCACTGCGCCACGGAGGCTGTCATATATTAGTTATATTTTCCTGTTATCATACAATCTCAATGATAAATTTGTAATAAATCTGAGGCCCTAGCAGGACTATTTTAGGCAATCGAATTTGCATCGATGCGCGTCTAGGACATTTGTATGAAATATTAACAAAATGCCATTAGTGCGCAGCGAGCTCGATTCGAATTCGATTGCAAAAATATTCCTGCGGGTTCAGACAAGCGGCTTGTGCGCTAGTCGAATAGAATAGTCAAACAGAATAAATGTATGGGAATGACATAAGGGTACGCCGCATATAGTGTACTCTTATGTCATTTCCATACATTTATTATTCTATTCGAACAGCGCAAAAGTCACTTGTCTAAGCCCGTTGTTCGGGCAGCTGATGTCATTTTTCTGCTAATGTTCATACGTTTGGATAGGTTGACATTTCGGTAAGAGATCGAATAAATTACTATGTGTAATGAGAAGAAAAAGGCTCAAGAGCTAAATAAGTTGATAAGCGAGTTACTTCATGGTAATATTTGATTATAATCACCATTTCAGTAAAACGAATTCAAAATTAAATTATGAAATATGTGTAGGTAGTATTTAGTAATAGCACTTGTGAAGAATGTAAACAATTCGTTTTCTTGATTTTATAGGAGGTAATGACGAAAAATATTAATATAATAACTTTAAAACTGATTTGGAATAGCATTTTTACGTAATTTTATAATGTTAGATTCATAAAAAATATTTATCAGTGTTGTGCCTGGTGTTACAGTAACTGTTTACCATCAGGATGAGGACCGTATGCGGGAATTTTCGCGAAAAAACGGTCATTACCGTCGTAATGGTAATGACTCATATGACCACGGTAATGACATACTTTTAATAATATTATAATTAATAATTGTTATCTATGTATATACTTTATCATTCTCATGGATTATTAATACTTATACCTACGTGTCTCATGTCTTGTACGTTCATGCCATGTTATGCAGAGGATAGTACAGGTGATGTCTGAAGTTATAAACATAGATAAAAATTATTAATACTATTAAGGGTTTGTCATTACCGTGGTCATATGACTCATTACCATTACGACGGTAATGACTTTTTTTCGCGGAAATGCCCATACTTGTTTGTCACCTTTATGGTAAAAAAAGTTCATCACTTCATTTGAAGTATTAGAGTCAAACGACATCTGAATTATCGCTTCGTCAAAATCGCGTTAAAAAGGCTTAAACCAAAAATATGTTACAATTTATATCTCACTAATATGCCTTTTAGAAAATAGTTGTTTACATTTTTCACAAGACCTATTGATTGATTTTTGGCGTCACAAACATTTCACGTGGCCCTTGTAAGAATTATAAATAACACTTCTATAGACTGTAGTAATGAAAAAAAGAAATATGTCCTGCATTGAATGTAATCCTGATCGCCTCTTTGGCCTCTAGTGATAGCATATATGGGCTGTGAACCGGGAGGTCCTGGGTGCGATTCCCAGGTCGGGCATAGCGCATTTTCTAATGTAATTTGCCTCTGATTGGATCCCTCAGAGGGGGTTGACGTCAGGCAGACAACCGGTCGAAAAGGCTAAACCAAATCCTTTTTGTAACACGCTTGAAAAAGTGTGTTGCGCCGATCCCATATTAAGGTGGGATAAGAGCAGGTAGAAAGCAAGATTGAATGTAAAATAAATATAAAATTACTGCTTATGATCTGAACAATGAATTAGGTTTCGTTCAGAAATTAGCTACAACGTCAACATGTAGTACTTATAAGGTATTCGGTGACGTCAATCTGTAAATAAATACTGTAGCCCGAGCACGAAAAATTAATGTAAATGTAAACTCGCTGCGCACTGATTTGATTAATATTTCATACAAATTTCATAGACGCGCATCGAGCACGAATACATTTACGGTTGTCAGAAATTTTCCTGCTCGGGCTGCTGATATTGAAAGAAATATCTAGTTTAACTATGTGAAGAGTTTGTACGCCAGACTAATAAATAGTCCCATGTAGACAGTATTCTATTATTGCTCCTTTGTTAGTTTTCCTAAGATCCTTCCATTCCCTACCTAGTCAGGTACGAGACTAACCCGCCCACTAACCCACCATTAATGTTCCTATAATGGCGCGTACACACCGGCCGAACGGAGACGAAAAATCTATACCTGTTGCGTTCATACAAACAAACTTCTGCTGTTGTGTGAATGAAAGAGGCATGATCCGTTCGCCTTCTTTCGGCCGGTGTGTACCCGCCATGAGGATAATAATGTCACGCAATTATAAACACCGAGCAATGAAACTCAGCGAGTCTCTGGGAATGCAAAACTGTATTTTTATGGCAAAGAATGTATTTTTACATCAAATAGAAAAAAAATGAGGAATCTATTATTATTAAATGCAAAAAATCGGATGGATATTTGTTAGTCTAACACGCCAGAACGGCTAGCCGGATCTGAATAAAATTTGGCCCAAACATAGATTATAGTCTGGAATAACACATAGGCTACTCTTTATCCCGGAAAAATGTAAGGTTCCCTTGATATAGATGTGTTAATAAATTACCCCGCAGACGAAGGTTCTGAGGTCTCGGGTTCGATCCCCGGGTCGGGCAAAGTGATATTGGATTTTTCCATATCAGTCCGGAGTCTGGAATTTGTGCCCGATATGGCGATAGGCTCGCCCCCTATCACATCTGGGACGGTACTAAGCTCAGCGAAATGTGGGTGTTCTAGTTCGCTAGTGCGCCGCTGCCTACCCCTTCGTGGATACAAGCGTGAGCTTATGTTACGAAGTCGCTCACAACAGCTAGTTGGATGAAATTTTTTTGACAATTGTTAGATATGCATCTTTCTAAAAATGTAACTGTAAGGAGCAATACATAAACATACTTAACAACAGCAATTACAGTTATTTTTAAACTTACTTTATTCTTTAACATTTTATAGTTTTTGGTAACCCAAAGGTGGTCTTTTTGGTAACGAGAGATTTCTACCAGCCTCGCCAGTTGGTATTGGGATCACTTAATGAGGTAGACCTTGGTAGACTTATAATGCACGGCTTCTATATTCTTAAACAGCTTTCAAAATATGTTACGTGAAATATTTGCGACGCCAAGTTATAAAGTAATTTAACTTATTTAATGCATACAGCTCAAACAGCAACATAATTTTAATGCAAGCTTTAGTAAGTACAGCTTAGTATATACAAGTTCGGCAACAACGGTTATGTCCCAAAGCAAAACTAAATATTAAATAACAGTCCGACTACAAATCCGATCGTGACCAAATTTATATGGGACCACCCTTGAAATAAGCTCTATCTAATACAAAATTCGAAAATCGGTCCACATTTGGCGGAGATATCGCGTAACATATAAAAAAATACAAACGAATTGAGGACCTTCTCCTTTTTGGAAGTTGGTGGAGAAACTACTGTTTTAAATCAAACCGTAACTTTATTGTAAAAGTGTTTAATTAAATAATAAATGAAAGGATATATTGTCATAACTTTATGTTTAGTTAACTCGTCCCATTACTATTGCTTATCTATCCCGCATTAATTAATATTAAAAGCTGAGGTATTCTTAAATGTGTATTTTGAATTAATTATCCTGTAGAAGCATTCTAGGCCCTTAGCTCAATGAAAAAAGGTGTTTGGTTATTACTAGTGTTCAGTTTTGGTAGACATTTCTGATTCTATCACGATATCATATTTCGGGCCTGTCCTTTCTTCAAGGACTCTCTCCTTGAAACTATAAGTAGTTATGTAAAATATCTATATCGTGAAATAACATAATGAAAATACCTATGAAGACTTCTAGGTTTCACATTCGGTCGATTTTGTAAATTTAAATTTATAAGATTGTGTGCCAATGGTATATCAGTATTAATAATCTTATTTTCAAAAAACGAAACATTGTCTAAATATTATATAAGGAAGACATAACCGTTGTTGCCGCCGTATTTTTTTGGTATTTTATTTTTTTGGCATCATAATGCAGTACGTAAGTAATCAGCACCACGCATCTCTATGTAAATATTTTTATAAAACCAGTTGAGCTGGAAAACGAACCCGGTACCTCTAGGTTCCCAGAAGAAGGTTAAGTGTTAAATGAAGAATGTACGCATCCCAAAGATGATTAATATTTAAATCTCTGACTCAATGTATTTAAGCTTCGGCAATTTGAAGATGCCATGTTGTCGTACATAAACAAACCAATTTTGTTTTACTGTTTTTTATAGCAGATACTGGCAAACTTGATGGTAAGTGATCTCCATCGTCCATAGATACCCAAGATACAAAAAGAATCTAGAGGGTGCGTTACCAACCTAAAAGTAAGGGTATAGAAATTGGTTAAAGGAAGGGTGAATTGGGCCACCCGAAATCTCACTCACCGAACGAAACGCAGCAACGCACTGCCACTTTACGTCGGTTTCCTGTGAGGCAGTGGTTTCAAACCAGTCGAGCCGGCCCAGTCGTGTTGTAAACGTTACTGTCTACAGCGTGGCTCTACTCAAACTATTTACCATCCAGATAAAAATGTGTGGCGCTGTTCATTCACATAATACATTATTAACCCTTCTGTGTATTCAGTACAACAATTAGAAATTTATTATGCCCAGGATACCATCATTCCTTTAAAAACAACTAAAATAACGGAAGCCGATAATGTCTATTGTCATTACTATTGAGAATTTCAATGAAGTTTAGGCCAATTGTTATAAAAAAATGTGCGAGTTAAATAATAAAAAGTTTTGTCCATATTTCATGATCCAAAATACGACTCTATCTACTGCAAATCCCCGGTAAGATGTCCTAACTACAGTACTGATTACAAGGGATCTTATACTAGTCAATTTCGCTTTTGGAACCGCAGAAGGTCCGCCATATTTAAGATCGGAATAACATTGGCTCTCTTTCCCAAATTATCTATCAACCTTATCTATCATCATTAGTGAAAGGGAAAATAACTGGAAATGTGGCATTAGACTTATTTATATAGAATGCGTTTAACTATAGTTAAGTTTTACTTTTATTGGTAAAGATGCACAATTAGAATTTCATTGGTGACTTTTTGTCCTGCTTGTCCGGTCTATTATGGTATGCGCATGTTACGATGTGACAACTGACAACCAAGCTACAATGCGATTCAAATAAAAATGGGAACGTCAATGACCTCTATCTGTCAAATGTCACTAGGAAAGTAAGATTTGCAAGGAAATCTTATTTGTGTTACAATAATGGATTTTTTGTTTTACTATCTCAGTTACTCAAAGTGAAAAAACGTCTAAACCCTAACTAACTGATTCGAATTGACAGCAACGATGTCGCAACATGGCGCAAAGTCGATCCTATTCTTCTTTGAAACGCATTATCATAGATAAACGGAGCGATTCCAACGTCATTGCGCATTGTACTTTCGATACATTTCCATCTTAGAGCATATATGACATGCTCTAAGATTTCCATACATGGGTGTCAAAAAATCTACGGTGATAAAAGGCACCTCTTTGCGCTAGCTCTTATGGCGCTTCTTAGTATAGCCTGGGTTAAAAATAGATTTGGTCAGAAAATAGAAACACGATAGAAATTGTAGAAAGACAACCAATGCAATTTAGTCTATGCCTCCTGGTTCATCGTGTACTACTGTTCTTATTCTAAGTAACAAAATATAATCTATGATAAACTCTCTCTTTGTTTATTATAAACTCTTTGGGAAAATTAGCAAATTTAAATAAAGAAGGATAATTTGTACCTATTTACAAAAACTAGGCATAATGTGTGACGAAAATATTGTAACTTTTTTTTTATTTTCTGTTTTTTTGTAACAACATATTCAATTGTTATCATCTATAGTGGTTAACATATATTCTACGTAAATTTTTTTCTGCTGAGAAAAGATAAACATTTTTGGACTTAAAATCTGTTACTTTTGTCATTTAATACAGTGAAAAAGTAATAACTGATATACTTTGTGGTCAATTTTTACTGAATATATCAATTTTGTTTAAATCAAAACAATATGTACATACGATTTGGAAGTCCACGTGATTCTACATCCTAAAATATGTACATTGGGGACCGACTTTGCGATCAATTTAATTATCTTAAGATGGTCTAGCTGCTCCTATATGGCAACATCGATTATTGACTAAATGGTTTATGACAGCAACAGAATATAAGAGCTGGTATCGCCATCCACAATAACCGTATACCTGTAGCTCAACCATGAGTACTTTTGACAATTCACGCTAGCGATTACGTAAAATAATTTGTATTTTTTATATATAGCATAGACTGGCAAACGAGGAGATGGGTCACCTGATAGTAAGTGATCTCCATCGCCCATAGAAGACGCCCAAGACACAAAAATAATCATGGGTGCCTTGCCAACACAAAAGGAGGAAATGGAAGGGGAGGGAAAAGGGATTGGGAAAGGGAGTTGGAGAAGAGAAATCTCACTCACCGAACGAAACACGACAGCAAGCTGCCACTATGAAAAACGTCAAACCCCACGGAACCTCTAGAGGCGTTCGGCTGTTTGTCGTACAAAGACATATTTTACACAGTCGCTAGCGTGAAATGCTAAAAACTCAAGATCGAGCTGCACTTAAACGACTTATACAACATTTACGCGCTACTTATTTTTAAAACTAGTTTGTCTCCTTCATTTTTAAACAACAACACAACAAAAAAGTAATAAACTAGTTGTAAAGATAAGAAGCACGTAAATGTTTTATAAGTAAAAGACAATATGTTTAAATATTTATTATCTATGTTTAGAACATTATGATGAGTTTTTGGGGCATGCATGTCCAGCAGTGGACGTCCTGTGGCTGATGATGATGATGTATGCAGCCACATTATAAATAAAAAAACTTTTATTAACTTAACAGTTTTTGATGATTTGTTTTTGGACTAAATAAGTAGCACTAGAAAAGAATTAAAACATAGATCTTGTATGAACACATAATAACTTCAACATAACCCCCCTCTCATTAGTAGAGGAGGCTCGTGTTCAGCAGGGGGATAGTAATATGACAGTGTTCAATAACTAATTGAGATTTGTACCATAATATAATTTTAAATAATAATTATATTATATATGTTAATACAAACTCGGGATTTTTCCATTGTTTTTAATTAGCGCTGAGATGGAATAGACCGAAAGTGCCTACTGTATAAATGATATGGCGATAGGCTCGTCCCCCATCTAGGACGAAGAGTACGAACGAAGGATAAGCTCGCCGAGATGTGGGTGTTCTAGTTCAGTAGTTCGCCTCTGCCTACCCCCATGGCGATACAGGCGTGAGCTTATTTGTGAGAATACTATTTAAAGTCGAATATATAAAATACGTATTGTATCTCCAATTAATAATCCATATTAAACAGTTGTGCGAAATTAAAAATCCTCGATGTAGTGTGGACGGCGATATATCTACTTCCAAAATGAAACCTATTATGCATAACCTGACATTTCGAGACTGATGAATTTTATGACATTTCACGCTAGCGAGTACGTAAATTAATTTTTAAGAAAAACTTCAATTCCCCACTTAACCGCTAGGCGATCGGGTGTTTGTCATAGAAATATTTTACGTAGTCGCCAGCGAGAAATGTTAAAAACTCATGTCCGAGCTAATGCTTTCCATCGAAATAGTTATTTTTTACCTTTCTTGTTGTTCGCGGCATCGGTCCTTTCCACTACAATATAAACTAACTCATTCGTTCACTCATTCATTCGTTTATTTATACTTAGTTCATTCTAACTTGCCTAAATACTAAATCCTCAACGTTATGCACGATCTTGCACATCGTTATGGTTTTTTGTTGTGCCTCACGCATTTTTACATTCTCGTTGCAATCTGACTTCTTTTCAAAGATTGTTAACAAAATTTTAAACACAAAATGCAAATATTTATCTTTCGTTTAATACAAATTGTTATCGAAAATATCTGTGGACCTATCAGATGACGTCACGCCTGATTTAGGTGCAACAAGGATAGAAATAACACGATCATCCAACAAGCTCCACAGATACCATCGACAACTGGTTGCAGATATAATATTTAAAATCCGTAAAACGTAAATAAATCCAAAGACGAGTCAGATTTATATACATTTTCGAGAAATTAAATAGTATCCCTAAATTCAAAAGAGGCAACAAAGCTATTTTTCCTATCTAATGATGAGCCTAGCCTAAGATGATTAAAATGAAATAATTATATCGAATATTATAATTTCGATAAAATTATAATTTGCCAATTATAAGTGGGCCTAACACAATTTAATTAAATTATTATATACTTAATCAATTATTAAAATAATGTAAATGGAAATAATATGTTCAATTGAAATAAATATACACAGTGCCTATATGTCGTAAATAAAAATGGCCCAAACGAACACAAGACTAATTCACATACTTACGGTAATAATTATCTTAAGTAAACCCAACAAACAATCCAGTAATATAAAATTTGGCATCGCAGGAGGCCTCCTCGACCACGACCTTATTTACAAAATTTTCAAACGGGTACCCTTGACATGTTGCAGTCAATGCATAAAAAAAATTTAAACTGGGGAGGTTACTTTAGAGGGTTAACACAACATCCTAAAGCAGTATTATTATAATCTTACTTGTAGCGATAACCGTACAAAAAAGTGATAATATAATAATAATTTCCTAAGACGTGGTGCTAACGCCTCTGCTCTTTTCAAAATAAATATACGCTTAATCTATTATTGCTCTTGTATATTTAGGGTATATAAAATGGTCGAGTTATTCCCTAATTTTGCTATACATAAACTGCAACACATAAGGTATAAGTATATATTACTGCATTGATCATTATGTTTATAACATAACTATCTAAGATCTACTGTTGTATTGCTCTCGTTGAGAATAGCACGTATGTGTTTTTCATAAAATATACAAACTCAGAGAAATGGAACTCAAAGACACTTATAAGCGGTGTGTACAAGCGTTGTTATTCAAGCTGTTAAGCAACTTGCCCGCCATATTTACCGCAATAGTTTTAACCATTAATACCTCTATAATATACTCTAGACAGACAGTTCTTTGCAAATCCTCCTAAAAAGTGGTCTCAGGAATAATAAAAAGAAAAAGATCGCAAGTTTTAATTAAATCAACACAAATATAACCCTATGCATGTGTTATAAAGTAGCTTTTTAAACGAAATGAGCAAGCGTTCTTAAATTTTAATTTTGAAATTTGGAATTCTATCGGCGACGACTGTAGGCAAAACGAGTGTTTAAGCACTCCTTTGCTGTCCCATTTTCCGAGCGTCAACTGTGCATATAGTTAAATAATATATCGATGGTTTTAACGCTGTTATGATATTTGCTATTAATTCTTTTGAGATATTGTTACAGTTTGAGATATTTTAATGAACACGAAATTAACCCGCCTTATTTTTTTCCATACATTTGTTACAATTATGTCAAGTTAAGAAACTTATCATTTAATTAATTATAGTTTCCCACAAGCAAAATATTTTTAGAAACATCTGTGATAGAATACTTTTAGTCAAAATAGACTGCCTCGGTGGCGTAGTTGTATTGCGCGCTGAGGTCTCGGCTTTGATACCCGGGTCGGGCAAAGTAATATTGAATTTTTCTATTCAATATCATCAGCCCGGAGTTTTTGTGCCCGATATGGCGATAAGCCCTTATTACATTTGGGAAGGAAATAAGCTCAGCGAGATGTGAGTATTAAAGTTATTTAGTTCGCCTCTGCCTCCCTCTTCGGGGATACAGGAATGAGGTTATGTTTATTATGTTAGTCAAAAGTAACTAATAAACCCAAGCTTAGTAAATATAAAGAGACATGTAGCTGTTAGAAGAATGTTTACTATTGTCTCAGTGAATATGGCAGAAATGCAGTTTAACAGCTTGTATAAAAGATTATAATAACATGAACAATTAACTCTATGCATGCACATAAATTTAAGCCCATAAGGACTTAGGACATTTGGTAATGAGAAATGACGTAATAGAAGGTAATAAGAGTAGTATTTAGGTAAAACCAATGTAATATTTTTAAATTTGTGAGTCGTTTAGGTAATAAGGATATGTTGCGATAAAAAATAAGTTAAAAAAGCTTTTGTTTCTTGTGCGATGCGGTTCAAAGCGGAATGAGATGGTTGATGAATGAAATGTATGAAACAATGGGTATATTTACATGTGCCTACGAGAATATGAATTAATATGAAGTATAATAATAATCCATTCGTTATAGCATGACTGACTGCCTCGGTGGCGTGGTGGTATTTCGGTACGACTACGGTTCTGAGGTCTCGGGTACGATCCCCGGGTCGGGCGAAGTGATGTTGGATTTTTCCTTATCAGCCCGGAGTCTGGAATTTGTGCTCGATATGGCGATAGGCTCGCCCCCTATCATATCTGGGACGGAACTAAGCTCGGCGAAATGTGGGTGTTCTAGTTCGCTAGTGCGCCTCTGCCTACCCCTTCGGAGATACAGGCGTGAGCTTATGTTATGTTTATGTTATGTTATAGCATGACTTTTGAAACTGTAGAAAAATAATTAATTAAAATGTAACTGGTAACTACATATGCTATTTAGTGTATTAATAATAAACAATTTCGACTTTGAGCAAAATAATTAACAAGAAAATAATTGAAGTTGCTGTCTTAATAGACAAGCACCAGACTTCTGCCCTACTTTTATTATTACAATTGGCTGATCCCACGGTGGGATTCCTGCGATTCACTATAATAGACGGTGTTTCGTTTTATGTATGAATGTAGTTTCCAATTGTTGGGATTTCCATGGAATTTAATGATTGAAATCGTGAGTTTATTTGCTTTTTGTCTCATGCTATACAGAACGGATTATAAATTGCCTATCGTAAGATAACATTAAGACGCGCAGGCTTGTATACACGAATTGATTATTTATTTTTCTGTGATGTTATATATGTTTATTATGTCGAGTTATATAATATAGTTGCCAACTTGGTCTAGAAGCATAAGGGCCGTGAACCGTGGTCGTGGGTTGAATTGTTCTATCACGATTGGCACGGGACGTGATCCCCCAGCCGGAGGGTTGACGTCAGGCAGGAAATCGGTCGTAAAAACTAAGCCGTATATTTTCTGCAACATGGCGATAACATGAGGTGCGATTAGGGCAGGGGGTATAAAAATTCAGCCTCAACAACTAAACTATAAGTTCTTTCAGTTAGTCTAAATCGGCGACTAACAAGAATTGGTCTTCATTATCATTGATGAAGACCAATAATTCCAAGACCAAAGACCAATTTTTAATCAGCTAGTGAATATTCATACATATATTCACTAGCTGATTAAAAATGAGTCAATGTGAATGAGTCACTAGGGGGTTTTCACGCGTTCGTTGATATTATCAGAGGGTGATATTGAACGCTATGAGTATAACAGTGAGTCTAACAATGTGTAGAAAAATGTTTTTTTACGTTAAAAAAGTTTTAGTTCGTTGGCAAAAGCATTGGATAAATATCAATAATTAGTCGACTATACCTCTAGTTCTATTTTTAGTTTATTTTTAAAGATCAATATATAATTAGTCAAACGCACGAATTCCACAAAATCAACCGATTTAAAGTATTTTCCTATCTTTTATGGTATTATGTGTAATACGAAATCAAAATACCTATTATAATAAAAAAAATCTATTTAAGTTATGTTTGCGCAACAAAAAATGGCTATTGCAGTAGAAACTATTTATTTTCAAATTAACCCTGTGTTAATAAAAACCCTTCGGTGTGATATGAAAAATGTAACAAAACAACCGCCGTGCGTTTGAAAACTATTTTAATGTTATATTTTGTTGTTTTACGAAAGTAGTATACAGTACCCTTAGTACGAGTTTTACTCGATTCTCGAAATCGACGATAGTTTTCAGTTTCTCCATACATTTTTTAGTTCGTTGTAGTTTCCGCAAAGTGGAGCTACTAGTCAAATTTATGGATAAATCGGAAGCAATCGTCGATTTCAAGAATCGAGAACTGTCAAAATAAACTCGTACTAGGGGCACTGCACTTTAGCACTGCGCGTCTTATTGTTACCACCATGACTCTTGCGCATGTTTTTTTTTAATATTTAAGCAATTTTTAATGTGTTGTAAATCCTTTGTTATTTAATCAGTATCCTGTCTATATAAAAATGTAAGTACACTTTTGTTACTAAACTTAATCCGGATTTAATTACTATTTCATTACGTATGTGTAAATAAACTGTAGAAAATAATACGTGTATAACGAATCATGAGGTAAATATTATCTGTTTTGTTTTGTATAATGGCGGTTACACAGGACGAACGAAAGCGAAAGAATCTATACCTGTTGCGTTCACACAAACAAACTTTCGCTGTTGTGTGAATGAAACAGGCATGATTCGTTCGCCTTCGTTCAGCCGGTGTGTACGCGCCATAAGCTAAACATGCGCAAGACAGGCTGACAATGGCGAAGGGATCCTACATCCGAAGAGTAATGAATAGTGAATGAATTATATACCTCTATAATATGACTGTTGTTAAGTTAGAAATGATGTTATACTACTGTTTCTTATAGAATTCCTTTCAAATGAAATTGGTGTTATTACACAGATGAAAGAACGAATCAGTGATTTATGATGCAATCTAAACAATACTACGCTTTCTAAGTATTGTACAACCTGCTGAGTTTAATTTTACACTTATCTCTATTTCTTATTACGAAACTTGTGTTTATGGTATCGACATTTACGTATTAGGTGTTGATATTTTGATCGTATTTACAGAGTAGAACATGATGAGGTTTTTACACTGAAATTTAAGCAGGGGTTCTCTTGGATGTCATTACCCTTCGCCAAAGAACGATAGTGGCCCTAATGAATGATAGTAGACGTAGAATGATAGGCTAGTGAATGATAGTGATGCTTTATTTACAAGCGAATGGTCCATGGTTTTGCATATGACGCTTTAACTCCTCGTATATGTTAGCTCCGATGACCAGGGAAGGGACGGTGTTACACGAACATTTATATTTGAAGACACAGCCAATCCCACTTCATTACATCGACTTGGCGATCTGTAGCCCGAGCACGAAAAACTAATGTAAATGTAAATGTATTCGAACTCGATGCGCGTCTATGAAATTTGTATGAAATATTAACCAAACGTCATCAGTGCGCAACGAACTCGAATACATTTACATTTACATTAGTTTTTCGTGCTCGGGCTACTGAGATTATTCTTAGAACAAAACGTTGTTAGCTTTTTATTACAGACATGAATTTAAATCTGGGTTCTAGATTGGGCACTTGTATATAAAACCCATTTACCCACATTTATTTCGGAGTAATGTTGGATTCGTGTCACGTGAAGGCGGAGTCTAGGTCAGTCTAGGTCTATGGTTTATGACGTCATATTTTTTGAGCTATTGTAAAAATTTATTTTCGTGTTAGTTGTGCTATTAAGAAATGTCATTTTTTGATAATTGGGTACTTGATTATGTTTGATTTATACTTTATATTTATAGGTGATAGCTAAAGCAAAAAATAACCCCTTCTGTAAAACTGCATTGAAATGGGTTGAAAAATGAGGCAGTAATTCATATTTTAAATTCTGAAGTGGGGGCCTATTGGAGATATCTTACTATCCCTTTCCATCGCACGTACCATTATGGCGTGACGTGATTATACTGATGCTTCTCTTTCCCGCAGTTTGAAGGTTACATCAAACTTCAAAGGTTTCACACTTTTTTATTTATTGAAATAAAACTATTTTTACGGATTCTATCACGATTGGGTTTTAATTATTATTCCCGACGTTTCGAAGGCTTTGCAGTCTTCGTTGTTACGGGTCAGATAGAATCCGTAAAAATAGTTTTATTTCAACGAATAATATTCGCGTAAACTTAAGAAATCAGTAACTTTTTTATTATTAGAACATTTTAATATTTCTTTCTGTTCTATATTTTAGACGACGTAAACATATAAAATTAATTTCAAGTACCCATTTATGCAATACTGATTGCAAGCAAAAATTAAACCTGACCCATACTTCCACAGTTTTAAAGTGCTTTTGTCGAATAGTAATGAAGTGGGCGTGCTGTCATTATACTACATACAGAATCGATTATATTACTTATTGATCAACGTGACATCGAATACATTGTTCTATTGAAACATCCATAGATTATAATGTTCTTACAGCTATGTGGGGGTGGCATTAAGACGAGGTTGAAGGCTAGAGCTAATGAGTAATTCGGTTTTATAGTTCGTGCGCAAGTGCCAGTCATCTGCCGACAATAGGCGCGGCGTTGTACGAGATATCATAGCTCGTGGGATATAAACGGCTGTGGAATGAACAGTAGCCGGTTCGATCATGTAAAACTGAGTCTGTTATAGTGCGTAACATGCCGATATTGTGGTCATGTCAAATTTTTAGCGGTGCTTAACTTAAACGGTACATGTCTTTCAAACTGACGGACATACAGTTCAAGATTAGCGTCGATTAAATGCAGAGGTATGTCCTACTATGGGGTTACTGTGTGTTTGTTTTTTTCGCACAACCCCTCCTCAACGCCGATATTTCTCGCAGGAGGTGTCCAGCAGTTGCGCGCGAGCTAGTCACCACAGTGACAATGACACGCCGCGTCCGAAAATATTGATTAAAGCAAACACAAATTCACCACCTCTAATTGGCCCTCCGGAATGATCAATCACATTAGCGTCACTAAATCTCTCTCATAAAATTCGCTTTGTTACATCGATATTTGCGGAGGCAGTGTGACCTCAACCTTTATATGCCTGGTCGAAGAAAACAAGAAGCACAGGGGGCTTAAGACGCCCTGGAGGCTCTCTCCACCTCCAAAAATACAACCTTACATTTTTAAAACAGGTTAAAAAAATAGGAGTTAGACTTTGGATATACTATAGGCCAGCGGCCGACCATGAGTTGAAATCACCATGACAAACGATTTGAAGGGTTAGATACTTGACTTAAGAAGACCAAATAGCTAGCATTAAGCCCCTATATGAAGACTGTATTCGCAAATCGGCCAGAATATATCAGAAAATTATATTTTTAAGCCGTGTCATACGATTCTATTCCAAAATTCTATGACGCGGCCTCTAAAAACTACGGAGAGTTTTTTTTCATGCCTGCTTCTATCGCGGGAAACCTTCCATTTAAATTGGACTTTTTCTAAGCTGAAGTCTATGTCCGAAGATACTGCGTATTGTCGCAAAAATAAGGTAACATTTGTATTTTCTGCGTATATTCAATTTATTTCATAGTAATGCTAACGCGATGCACTGGCCTGTCATCAAAGTCTTCAGGTGTTTCATTTGAGGACTCGCGACGTCTCATTGAAAGTTATTATTAGATTATGTTGAATTTCAAGACATGGCCGGCTCCTAGACTAGATTACTACTTAAACATTCGATAAAAACAACAACTTCTTTGTCAACCCATAAAAAAATGACCACAGATGACTGCATGATATTAATTAAATATAATAAATTGATAATGATTTCTTAGGTTTACGTGAATGTTATTCATTGAAATTAAACTATTTTTACGGATTATATCACGATTTGGTTTTAATTTTTATGCCCGACGTTTCGAAAGCTTTGCAGCCTTCGTGTGCAGCCTGTTGCAGTCTGACCCGTGACCACGAAGGCTGCAAAGCTTTCGAAACGTCGGGCATAAAAAATAAAACCAAATCGTGATATAATCCGTAAAATTAGTTTAATTTCAATATAATTGATAAATTGAATATAATTGATAAATTGAATAAATTAACCATTTACTACTGTTTAATTAAATAAGGTGTTTCGGTTAAATTAACTAAATTGTGTGGCATTGTGAAATTAAAACCAGTGTCTATTGTTGAGTGATTCTGTGGTAACATTCTGAGAAATATAATCGATGGCTTTGATCATCGAATAATTTAATTGATATCATGCGAAGCTGTTTTTTATCGTATATTAAAGCAGTACTTAAAATAGGGGCTTGCCGTAAAGGCAATGATAGTGGAAGAACATGGGAGCGCTAGGCGAAGGGCGCTGGGAGTAGCGTGAAAAGGTACGCGAGGACGACGCCCCCCCCAACCCTGTCGTACCACTCGGAACGCACGCAAGTGGAGATTACAACATTGGGAGCGACATCAATAAAACAGCGACTAAACGGTTTCTGAATTCGTACCGTTGATCTATCTCATCCAAGAGCAATCTTCACAAGCGCACTCGTGCTAACACCCTCAGAAACCAATTTAGCCGCCGTAAGCATCGCTTCCGATTAATCGGAGTCGTTGATGCTTTCTAGATGTTAGATGTGAGTGGTCTGAACGCTCGCCAACACGCGTCATATTATTATATACGTAGACGACAAAGTGTGTAACCAGCCAGCGAACAGGACCGCGCAAAGCAGCACGCCAGTAGAGCGTGATGTATCTTAAATACGTTACTTACAACTTATACCAATACTGATTACAATACTGCCCGATTTCCCTATCGTATCCTCTATGCAGTCTGTTCCATTCCCAGATAGTCCAACCGGCACTTCGGGCGCTATATCTACCGATATGCTAATCCACCTTACACTACGATAAATATGTATTATATGAGAAGCTCGCACGAAACAGCTTTCGTTAGGCCCTGTGTCGGTGAGAGCCACACCGGGATTGTATATCTAGCGGTTGGGGGGCTTGTAGCCGTGGCTCATGCGCTCGAGGAAGCGGTGGAGATCGTGGAAGCGGGGCCGCTGCATGGGCTCGCGGCGCCAGCACTCGTGCATCAGGTCGTAGAGCTCGCGGCGGCAGCGGGGCGGGGGCGCGGCGGGCACGCGGGCCCCCCGCCCGCCGCACCGCCACTCGCTCGCGTTAGCTACCACCTGGAACGCACCACCTCCTAACTCAAACTGTCCACACACAACACCCCATTCTTACCCGTATGTGGTTAATCAGATCAGTTTTGCTTCTTCAGAACCTATAGATCGATGTCAGTTCAATGATTTTTACATCATATAAAATTCGCACTTGTTCCGCGCAGCGATACCTAATATAATGAATGGACATACCTGGTCGTCGTTCATTTCTTCAAACGGTTTAGCTGTACAGAAGGTGAGGACCTCCCATACGGTGACGCCGAAAGACCAGACGTCACTTGCCGGGGAGCACATGCCCTGTGAATACAAATACATGGATAAAAACACTTGAAACTTTTCTACGAGGGTCTATTAGCATTGTAATAATAAGTTTAACAATCACAAGTTTAAAAAAATTACGGACCGACTTCAAATCCAATTGTGATCAATTTGGGACCACCCTTGAAATAAGCTCTATCGAACACAAAAATAATTTTGAAAATGGGTCCACATTTGGCGGAGATATCGCGTAACATATAAAAAAAAACAGACGAATTGAGGACCTTCTCCTTTTTGGAAATCGGTCGATAAGTAGTTGCAATGAATCTAGTCAATGCATGCTTTATAGTATTTCATATTGTCACTGAATTGCGAATCATTCATAATACGAATTGGCTAAAGTGCCAAAGAGCCAATGATGACTGTCGACTTACCATAAGCAAGCATTCCCAGGCCATCCAGCGTAGAGGCAGCCTGTACCCGTCCGGCATCACATGGTAGTCGCCTATGAACTCCTCACAGAACATGGCGTAATCCGAGATTTTGACAGTAAGCTCTTCACTCACTGTTACGTTCCTAAAATTGTACGTTCAGTCAGCGTCAATTACGTATAACAACAGTAGCCCGAGCACGAAAAACTATTGTAAATGTAAATGTATTCGAGTTCGCTGCGCACTGATGACGTTTGGTTAATATTTCATACAAATTTCATAGACCCGCATCGAGTTCGAATACATTTACGGTTGTCAGAAATTTTCCTGCTCAGGCCGCAGTACTATGTGGAAATTAGTGAGCTTTGCTGAGAACTTCGACTTCGTCTATAAAGTCTAAATCAAAGAAAGGAACTCAGTGAGGATTTGGAATTTTTAAATCGAACATTGACTCAGCCTGAATAATTATTTTCAAGAAAATCTTTGCTTAGTTTATCCGCCAATCAGTTTTTATTGTAAAAAAGACTCTGATAAATCGAAGTTCGATTTAAAAATTCCTCACCTCACTGAGTTCGTTTCTTTGACTCAGACTTAGTCGAAGTTCATTCTATAGATCTCAGCCTAAATCTGATTTTCTCTTTTACAGAGCAGGACAGGTATGTGCAGTGCTGTCCAAAAAGGGACCACCGACAAGCAATGACTTAATCGGTGGTCACATTCTTATTGATTCTTGATGTCGGCCTTTATCATGATGCTTCTATATAATCCGAAGAAGGGAGTAACAAATCGAGCAATTTCATATTTGGTACAGCCACGTTGTAGATAAGTTTGCTTACCGCCTGAATAGGCTGTCTAGACCGGACTATTACCACTATCGCAATAGGCTGACGTGACGTGAAGTGACTGCTTGTGCTTGCTGTTGCTAATACGGTGATTTTCAGGGGCTCAAATATCTTTTCCCTACCTAACCACATTTTCTCTGCTTCCGTGGTATAGAATAGCTTGACTGCGGCAGCTGAGCCTCTAACTTTACTGATGTCTATGAGTGTTGGTAATCATTTACCATGCGCTGTTTGCTAATAACGAAATAACGTTTAGATGTTTATATTTTTTCTACAGGGAGTTGCAAAAAGTTGTTTCCATAACAACTCTATTTAACTGGAGGGTAAACTCACATTTTCGAATAATGGTAACTTGAATTTGTATAAAAATTGTCTCTGAACTATTAGGTCAGCTGCTCTACATTTATAAACCATTGATGCAGTAATTAATTAAACATCATTAATTACTACGATGGTTTATCAATTAATTGATGGTCTTATTAAACGCAGTTCTTATAGTAATCGTGACGTTTTATCGTTTGTAATCCGATTTTAAAATCCTTTACCATTACGCTTTATATCGTTCAAGTTATGGAATTGTTTGGTCCTAACTTTTTGCAACAATCGGTATATCTTCATCATCATCATCAGCCTATACTCGTCCACTACTGGACATAGGCCTCTTCCAATGCACACCATTGAGCTCGGTGTTTAGCCCTTTGCATCCAGTTTTTGCTAGCCGCTTTATACAGTATACCGGTGTATGAGTAGTACAAAATGTATTACCGAGCTGCGAGATCGCGGTGCACTAACTCGAATGACTCCAGATACTTCATGCCTGCTGCTATCTGACAGCATATGTGTATCAAACTCGAATAGCTGAAATGTTACGTAAGCGTTGTTTACATGCATATGATTTGTCACTCTTGTATTTACTTCTCTCCTTTGAATATGCGGAACCAAGTCTACCCGTTCTAGCTGATGACGACAGGCCTTTCGCTTAGGGTAGACACATAACCAGGGACGTAAAAAAGAGGGCATCGTCTCGCTCATAGCATATTTAACTATTTAAACGGACGCTGTAAAAACTATACAAAAGTGCCCTACGTACACTCAGTCACCGCCATTACGTGTCGCTAGATCAGATCGGTAGAAAACCAGGCTTCAGTTACAAATGTTCCTAGCACTACGTCCTCTTTTTTCTACGTCCGTGGTCAAAATGTGCAAAATTCTGATTTGAATGTGATTTGTTTTCTTTTAATATCATATGGGTGGTATCCATCTTTTATATGCCAACACAAAATATCTCGAAAAAACTATAATGAATTCGCTAACAAACATCGCATGATGTTACTTCGCTTATAATTTAGAATATATTATTGTCATTTTGTTTTCTTGTAGAATCAATATACTTATTGTTCAAAATGTAGCCCTTGTCGTCTAGTTCAAAAAAAACCTTCTCATGTATAATTTTTATAACACTGGCAACACAGCAATAAGAACTTATTTTTTAACGGCTGGTTCCAATAAACCATCTCAGTTCAAATGTGCAGATAGATTACAAAAATTAGCCAATAAGAACACAGTTTGAACATGACTCCGTCAAATGACTTGATTTGATTGGTTCATAATCGCGATCTATCTGCACTCTAAACAGAGATCGTTTATTGAAACCGGCCGTAAATCAAATCAAATCAAATCGTTTATTGAATCCATAAAATGTCACACATTGTTTAGATTCCGTCTAAAATGTTTACTCTACCGCCAATAAACATGTTAGTATATACAAGGATAATTAAAAAAAAATAATGAAACTGGTGCTTCTTACACACAAATCACTGGTTCTCGCGGGAATGTAAAAATATATTAATCAATTATAATTTAACAAACACGACTGCCTAAAACTCGTAGCCATTGTTAAAAAACATCTAATAATGAACTATGAAATTAAAATATTTTTTAGGCATTATAATTTGTGCCAGATATGGCGTTACCTGCGTACCCGAGAATTTCTTCACAAGAATTTCAAAGGTAACAAAGTCTACCAACCCGCAGTAGGCCAGCGTGGTTGACTAAGGCCTAACCCCTCTCAATAATAAAGGCGGCCCGTGCCCAGCAGTGGAACAGTAATATCAGGGCTATTTTTTATTATTATGGCGATAGGCTCTCCCCCTATCGTATCTGGGACGGAACTAAGCTCGGCGAAATGTTCTAGTTCGCTAGTCTTTCTCTATCCCTTCGGGGATACAGGCGTGAACTTATGTTAATTTTTAGGCAGTCGCGCGAAAGTGTATTGTCTTGCCTCAATTTCCTGTCGAGCCGGAGCACGGTGGGCAGGGGCGCTGCTTCGCCCCGGTCGAGGGCAGCGCACGGGGGCTCTAACAGGCTTAGACCGAGGACCCTGGCTAGTTGAGGGTGTTTCAAACCGGCGCCCCACGTAGCTTCGCGGGCAAACGCCGCTCTGTGGACAACGTGATGTGTAATAATAAATATGATGTGTAAATGTTGCCCGCGGCTTTGTCCGAACATTTTTTCTAGGGAAAAAATTGCCTACGTGTTATTCTGATGTAGAGGTATAATGTATGTAAACTGCCTCGGTGTCGTGGTGGTATTTCGGTACGACTACGGTTCTGAGGTCTCGGGTTCGATCCCCGAGTCGGGCAAAGTGATATTGGATTTTTCCATATCAGCCCGGAGTCTGGAATTTGTGCCCGATATGGCGATAGGCTCGCCCCCTATCACATCTGGGACGGAACTAAGCTCGGCGAAATGTGGGTGTTCTAGTTCGCTAGTGCGACTCTGCCTACCCCTTCGGGGATACAGTCGTGAGCTTATGAAATGTATGTAAAAGTTTCATCGACATCCATTAAGTAGTTATACTGCGAAAAGTAATCCATACGTTCCTAGATACATACTCACAAACTTTCGCGTTTATATTAGTTAGAGTGATGTATTTAAGAAGCATCTAAGGCATATAATTTTAGTGACCATCTTTCCACATGTTCTTATTTGAATGTGTTGGCGCAATACACTTTTTCAAGTATGTTGCAGGAAGAATTCGGATTAATTTTTACGACCGGATGCCTTACGTGCATTTTACGCGACATCTCCGCTCAATAAAGACCGATTTTCATGATTCTTTTTGTATTCAATTGAGCTTATTCCAAACGTAATCCCCTATAAATTTGGTCACGATCAGGGCAATTTTGAAGTCGGTCCTTTAAGTTTTTATTACAGAACAAATCTCCAATAAAAACTTCGTCAGTTTTGCAGTCGTCAAATATTTCCAAATGGGTCACTTGTGGATGTACATATTTGCAGGCAGCCGATCAGTACAGCCTCATTTCCGAGATATTTGCCGCACATGTCGGATGTCCTACTAATTCCACTGAATGAGGTCTCCATCCCGGATCGTTGCCCTAACGTACAAATTTGCCAATGTATCGAACTGAACTGCATGTTGACAGAAATGAGACATGAGTGCCGGTAGTTTCTGTCTCTAACGGCCGGTTTCAATAAACGATCTCAGTTTAGTGCAGATAGATCGCAATTATGAACCAATAAAATCACGTCATTTGACGGAGTTATGTTCAAACTGTGCTCTTATTGGCTATTTTTTGTAATCTATCTGCACATTCAAACTGAGATTGTTTATTGAAACCGGCCATGGCTAAATTGTAACTTAAACCCACCTAACTGATAAAAATTGTGGTGCTGCGCCTATAAATGCCTCCTCTCAGTTTATTACACTAATATTATAAAGGCGGAAGTTTGTGAGTGTGTATGTTTGTTACTTGTTCAAGCTCAAACGGCTAGACCATTTTAGCTGAAATTTGGTATAGAGGTAGTTGATACCCTGGATTAGCACATAGGTTACTTTTATCCTGGAAAATAAATTTCCATGTAAACGGAGTCGCGGGTACAGCTAGTAAAAATATAAATATGATTAAGTACTTTAAACAAATATTCCAATATGAAATAAACACCTTTAAATAACTTATAATAATGTAATTATGTAATGGAATATTTAGGGTAGGCCTATGTACAGCAGTGGACGTGCTGTGGCTGCTGATGATGAAAGTATTAATTTGTAACATTTCGTTATGGTGATGTTAATAGTGAGCCAGAATTTATAATTTGTGTAGAAGTCCCGCATAGATTGTTGTTGCTTCTAGTACACATATAAAACGTAAAATTATTGTGGTTTACAAATGTTTTAAACCTCATTATTATCAGCTACAGGAGGTCCACCGCAGTAGATTGTCAGACCGGACCGATAAAAGTCGCAGGAAGTCGCTACTCGCTAGGTGCAAGCCGCTTTAAAGCAGGTCGGTTTTACACATATTAAATCTACCGGTGTTTCAGGAGAAGAAGATTTTTCTGAGAAACTTAACCGTAGATCTTCATTACTTACTTGATATCGTTATGGCAGCCGCGCCATAGGGTCTTTACAACAACAAGCCGGCGGCGCCCGCCACTCGGGGACTCCTCGTCGCTCAATTCTTCGATTCCATCCGTCTCGCAGATCTGGAGCTGTAACAATTTCACGAATGTTACTAAAAGCCGATGACTTTTGGTGATGTTCATTTAAGGATTTAATTGCGACAAAATCTGTGAAAACGATTTTCATTTCATTTATTCTTAGTAAATTATATTTGTATTTATTAAAATACCGCCATATTGTAATTAGCTTTGCTTAGCTACAACTGATTCCTGCAGTTAATCTTTTTATGCTGTTTAATCAAAATAACGTTTATAAACAAGAATAAATACCATGTTGTTTTTACTTTTATTTTTGTAACTCGATTATATTATTATGTAGAATTGATACATTTCAATGCTATAGTTGAAATGGCCACTGAGTTTTTGTTAGGTATCTATTGCATACATCTTATATCGTAATAAGATAAAAGCACTAGGCATCATGATTTGATGCGTGCAGGAAATCTCCTAGTGTTACGACAATCCTGGCCGTAAAGGTACTGTCACTGGGCCCATTCCGAATATAACACAAGCACGCTTTAATGTATCGAAATGATACATATATATCGCTGAAAATATCACCGATTTGCAGTACAGGTACAAGATTTGGAAAGACGAGGATCTCCGCATTCTTATTCTACGACACGCGGGAATTTCGCGAGGAAATAGTTCTTAAGCACGTAATGTTGTAAAGAAACGAGTTTCGTGCATATTTCGCGCAAGCCTACTTTGGCACAGTTTCTAAATTTACCGAGCGTGGAAAATGGTTTCTCGCTCGCCGGATTTGCAGGCCTTGACAAAAAGCCCACCCGTTTTTGTTTACAACGAAGCCAGGCTCCATTCGGAATGTTTAGTGCGAAATAACTTATTACCATTTGTCTAGTGCACATGGATTTGTAAATGCATATTTAAGATATCCTATAAATACTAAATGTTTTAGCATATTATGATAATGGCTAAAGTCTTTGGGGGAAGTCCGTGGCCAGCAGTGGGCGTCATGTGACTGTTGATGATGATGATGCATTCATCATATAATATTCAGCCTCCGTAGCGCAGCGGGCGAGTAGCCGGCTGCGAAGCGAGAGGCCGCGGGTTCGATTCCCGCATTGAGACAAATGTTTGTGTGGCCCACAGATATTTGTTTCAAGTCTGGGTGTTGTGAGACCGAAAATCTCTCATAGTCTCTGACACCCACGATACAGGTTATACCTAGTGTGGGGTCAGGACTAGGAGTGTGACTGTTGGGTGTATTTATTATTTATTATTAATATAGCTAAAATATTGGATTGTACATTTAATATTAAGATGGAATGCAATTCCCGAAATGTGTTTTGATTTTTCTTCTTCTTGTTCTTCTAGATTCTATTTTTCTTCCAGGATAGGCCGGTTCGACATATTTCATAATTCTGTTCTTTTCTTATAGAAAAGTCAAGTAGCTACCAGGTGCAGCATTTCGTTTGGTTCTTTTACGTTCCGTGGATATCTATGATCTGTGAAGATCACTAACCTTCAGGAAAACTACTGTACAAAAACATATATGATGACGAGTACTGTAGAGGTATAAAAGCATATAATGACGAGACTATAAACGTGGTAGTACATATATACAGTAATTTTCTCCACTTTGAAAACACGAACGCGAATTGAAGACCTACCTAATGGTATCAGACGGTATTAGGCTAATACAGACATGTTACATTAGATTATGTACATAATCTGATCAAATTTGAATCCGTAAAAAGGAATATTATTGAAATGTATTTTAGGATCTTATTAATCTTAGGCTGAGATCTATAGAGCGAACTTCGACTAAGTCTAAGTCAAAGAAACGAACTGAGTGAGGATTAGGAATTTTTAAATTGAACTTTGTCTTAATCCAAATTAGTTTCTTTGACTCAGACTTAGTCGAAGTTCGCTCAAAGATTTCAGCTTTATATTGAGCAAACCACAGAAGTACGTCGGTTGCAAATGTCGGGACCAGTTTGTACAAGGGGCCGCACACGTGGACAGCCCAAATAGCGCTGATTATACATTTTAGAGAAAGATATGAGAGCCAATGGTTTTACTGTGCAGGATGCCCAAGACCGGGCGAAGTGGAAGCGTTTAAATAGCAAGGTGGACGCTAAGGCCAGGATAACGCCAGGCAGTAAGAAAGATCTTACTTGATCTTAGTATCAAGCAGTGGCCAGTGCCTACAGCTCATAGAACTGATAGCCGATGGGGCAGAAAAGTTTACGACAGGAGACCACGCGCTTATAATCGCAGCGTTGGACGTCCACCTGCAAAGTGGACCGACCTGATAAAGGTCGCAGAAGTCATTGGATGCAGGTAGCTTCCGACGGTTCGAACTGGAAATCTTTGAGGAAGCCTATTTATCTATCTAATCAGTCCGTATCCATCCACTGCTGGGTATAAGCCTCCTCTCGATCACGTCACTCTTTCCGGTTCTGCGCAAGCCTTATCCACTGCTTGCCGTCATACCTCGCAAAGTCATCATGTTCAACTTTAAATGTACGATATACATTACGTAAAATAGAAAAATCTTTGTGTGTTTTCATTAATTTACTTTCATTTTACGCAACAGCGGACGCTGTTATTCTTTCATCAGCCCAGAAATAACGAAGTAAAATGTCATGTTCTTAAAAAATTACACAACTTTTTCATCAACGTAGACATGGATTGTTTATGGTTATAATAAAATGGTTTATAAATATTTATGGCGGGCATTTGTTTTGTTTGGTTGGTATACGTGCAAGTTATAATGAAAACTAAATAATGGAATAAGCAAACGTATCTATCGTCCTATATTTCCAGTAATGTCTCGTGTATTTGAAATGGAGGTGTGTTGTTTTTATTTTATACGACTGTGGTAAATAAATAATGTAGCGTGTGGTAACGTGCTTGATATATTTTTCTACTATTTGTATGTATATCATAAGGTCCATAATGGAGTTAACACTAATTCAGCAGGGGATCTTGTGGCAAGTAGCATCCGAAATTTCGAAATGTGTTGTGTATATGAACACTTTGAAATATTTCAAATATTCGTCTGTGCAAAATTAGCATTTTACTTTCACTCAAAAGGTGACTTATTTTTGAGTGGTAGAACCACGCTGTAGACCGTAACATCTACAGCACGAATGGGCCGGCTCGACTGCTTTGATACCACTGTCTCACAGAAAACCGACGTAAAGTGGCAGTTTACTGTAGTATTTCGTTCGGTGAGTGAGATTTCCTGTGGCCAATGCCCCGCTTCCTTTCCCAATCCCTTTTTGCTTCCCCTTCCATTTCCTCCTTTTAGGTTGGCACCGTATCCATCTTTTTGTGTCTTGGTTGTCTATGGGCGGTGGAGATCACTAACCACCAGGTGACCCATCTGCTCGTTTGCCAGTCTCTGCTATAAAAAAAAAGGTTACATAATATATTTTTAATATCCCAACTTTAACAGAAAATCGATAGGTCTGGCCCTTTTTCGCTGTTCCATTAGGGCTTACAATTTAAGAGCGATGTTTTGTCGACCCTTAAGAAGTGCCTCAAAAACTTATCAGACGCCAGGACCGCACCTTTAATATTTACACCAACCTTGCACTAACCGTCGCTTTAACACCTGTTTGAAATTTAATTTGAAGCCTCTACGCACATAGCACCTTTACTTTTAAAAATATTAACGCGTTCCTTATATTTAATGATAGTTTGTCCTTTTCATTTTCAAATAATGTGACGCAAGGAAAAAAGTGACAAACTATTCTCAAAGATAAGGAACGCGTTATTGTTTTTATAAGTAAGGCCCATATCGACTAGATTGTTAATTATAAAAATATGAAAAATAAACGCTGCAAGCTATTAGGGTGTGTTGGGGAGCGACCAGGGTGGTGGGCGACGGACGACCGAGCTCGTGGTATGGGCAAGATTCAAAGAGATTTTATATTATTAAGTATAGAGGGCTATCAAGCAAGTTCACAACAAAAAAATATCTCAGACGTCAGTATCGCCATGCGAGGATGCTTATTATAATTTTCACCCTAGAATGTTCAGTAAATGTCAAAGAATCACGTAAGCCAATTTTAGTATCTAAATTATTACGCTGCCACGACCTTGCGCGCGTATATTTTAAATACGACTGAGCGCCTTATGACCACGTGGTCACAACTTTTTGATTAAGTTTTGTCCTGTTGTCCAGTCTATGTAGGTACTGTTAAATGTCATTGACAAGATTGCATTCTGTTGCTACGTGGGTACGGCCAGCACCTAATCAATTTTTATGGGTATTTTTGTAGATCAACGCTTTGTTCGGCCCTCTCACGGCGAGAATGAATGCGGTGCATAAGCTTGCTCCCTCGATCACGATAACGATGTTTATTATGTAGAAAATTCCATCCAAAGTTATTATTAAATGTTTATCTTTATTTTTATTTGACATTTTTTTTTATAGCAGAGATTGGCTAACGAGCAGATGGGTCACCTGATGGTAAGTGATCTCCATCGCCCATAGACACCCAAGACACAAAAAGAATCATGGGTGAGTTGCCAACCTAAAAGAAGGGAACGTAATGGGAGGGAAGGGGATTGGGAAAGGGAGTGGGGAAATAGGCCATCGGAAATCTCACTCACCGAACGATATACGACCGCAAGCTGCCACTTTACGTCGGTTTTCTGTGAGACAGTGGTATCTAACCGGTCGAGCCGATCCATTCGTGCTATAGACGTTACTGTCTACAGCGTGGCTCTACCACTTGAAAAATTTTGACCAACTTCAAAAATAAGGTCCTCAATTGATCTGTTTTTATGTATGTTTTGCGATATTTCTGCGACATGTCGCCTTCTTGGTCTAGTGGCAGCACATATGGACTGTGGAACGAGTGGTCGGGGGTTCGATTCCCAGGTCGGGCAAAGCGATTTTCTAATTTAATTTGCCCGGGACTGGATCCCTCAGAGGAGGTTGACGTCAGGCAGGCAGCCGGTCGTAAAAACTTAGCCAAATTCTTTCTGCAACATGCTTGAAAAGGTAAGTTGCGCCGACCCCACATTAAGGTGGGATAAGGGCAGGTAGAAAGAAAGAATGCCATATTTCTGCCAAATATGGACTGATTATCGAAATTCTGTTTGTTCGATAGAGCTTATTTCAAGGGAGGTCCTATTTTGGTCACGATTTGGTCATTGAGGAACCTCCTCCTTTTTTGAAGTCGGTAGAAAACAATGTATGTTTTGTAACATGATTTCGTATCACAACAGTTCCTAAAAGTAAATAACGTTAGCTTTTATAGCAATTCATAGCATAATTATAAAACAAATAAACGACTTTGTTTATGGTCTTTTATTATGGATATTAAAGTGCTTATAGCGATCGAAATGTGAACTAATAGCAGCAATTATTTTAAAAGGTTCAGATTAAAAGCTAGACTGGCGATAAATTTATCGTCTTTTGGAGTTAAAATCTGGGAGTCATGTTATCAATCGCAATTTAAAAACCGCAGTGAAATTGCGACCTTTTTCGTATATTTTTTATAATAATACCTCTACATTTTCATTTAGTTTTTAAATGTACGTATTTATATATTTAGTTTATTCTAATAGACATATTTATTACATATCGATTTATTTCTTTAAAATATTTTTTAGTAAATAAGATTTTTTATATAATGCTATCGAATATTTATTGGTATGTTGTGATTGAAGTTTTTTACTATACATACATACATACATACATAGACTCACGCCTTTTTCCCATAGGGGTAGGCAGAGACAACGGATTTCCACTTGCTACGATTCTTACACACCTCTTTCGCCTCATTCAGTCTCATTACATTCTTTATTCTTTTTACTATAACAGTAACTATAACTTTTTTTCATAAGTATAAAATCTATGTAGAAACACGCGAAAACTAACTTCTTTGTTGTTACGTTCTAGGTAAAAATACGTACGTTATAAATAAATTAATTAATAAATTACGTTATAAGTATAAATTACGCATAAGCTTAATTTAATGTTTGATTTAGTTTAAAACTTCAAACAATCACAATATTGCAAAAAAAAACTATAAAGAAATGCGCAGTAAATACTCAGTAGTGTATTGTGTAAGCAATAGTATAAGTTAATTGTAATATATAATTAAACGACAGTCTATAATAAAGACTTAAACCAAAAACACGTCTACTACTCTCTACTCTACACTCTACTCCTACATTACATGGCGACCCTGCCAGGATCTGTATCTTCTTCCTCGAGACAGGGCTGATGAGTTGCGCGTGTCTCGATGATGCTGTGCTGCTAGTTGGCTACATGGCTGTTACATGTGGAGTGGGCCGGGCTATATATACCCTGGACTACTTGGGCCGGGATTACCCTGGACACCGCTCCAACATTTTTCTTTCTTACTTTTCTTTCTTCTAACACTTTCTTTCTTCTTATTTCTACATTATAATATTGTCAAATATATTTTAACTTCATATTAGACTTATTTCTTCGTAATTAACATTTTCTATCTTCTTTCTTCATTTTTCATACTTTATTTCCTGGCTTTCTTCATATTATTTTTCTTAAAGTATTTATTCTTCAATTATTATTATACTAATGCTTACATACTACAGTAGAAACGGGTGTTTATGGATATTTACTCGCGCTTGGATATTTATCCGAGAAGAATCCCATCATTACTCTTGACGCATATATTATTGAACAGTGTCAGCCCGAATGCCCGGGTTATATCCGTTAATTAAACGATGCCGATGCGTCCAGCGACGACGAAATTATGAACATATCAATTTCAATGTCGCTAGAGAATATCCGATACTCTCTAGTGAGGTTCTATGTCGATATTCAATATCGATTGTATTGATGATGAGACTGTCTCGATGTGCGACTGATGTATCGGGTTCGATCCCTGGGTTCAGCAAATTTATATTAATTTACAACCGACCGCGTGCCTGACGTCAACCCCCTCTGAGGGATCCAGTCTAAGGCAAATTAAATTAGGCAATTAGCTTTGCCAGACCTAAGAATCGAACCCAGGACTTCCCGGTCCACAGCCCATACATGCTGCCACTACACCAAGGAGCCAACAAGGCGGTTAAAATATCTCAAACAGAAGCACGAAAATATTTCAAAAATCATTTTAATATCACCTGTGAAATTTTCCTCCTACGGAGCGTGGATGCTCCGTTTTTATTGAAATTCTTTCCACCTTTCGCTTAATTAAAAAGAATATTTAAGTATATAATAATATAGAGTTGTTTTTATAACGTCAATGTATCCATTTTGGGCGCCGGCTCGCTGGGCGGCAATTACACAGGTTGTTGTGGCTAGGGGGAGATGGTAGGGTGGCCACGCGATAAAAATAAAGTTGGACTTCCTTGAACCATGCTATTGAAATATAAGACTAAACTGACTAGAAAACTTAATAATTAACTTATCCCAGTATGGAGAGGATGAATTAGATAACTAGAACATCTCGTTGAGCTGTTATGCGGTCCAAATGGGACTGATAGGGATCACCAGCCCAGAATCAAATTCGAGACCTCAGGATAAATTTAATTAAAACAAATAAATTTAATTCGTGCCGAGAACGTAACACACAACGCCACAAAAGGATCAAAATCAAAAAAGTATACACAAATTATAACAAACAATTAAGTTTCCATGAAACATATTCTAAAAATTTGAACTAATTAGCTCCAAATTGTGAAAAAAATGGCTACTAATTATAATTATAAACCATTTATATTAAAAACATTGACTCTTAATTTATTTTGAATTCAACCTACATGCACGAAACCTTAGATTTGAGCCCGTTGAGTTCAATTGACGCGTCACAGAGGGGATTATTAAAAAATGGGATTATCCGGGAAGGGGGGTGTACTATGGTAGCCCTACAAGAGCCGTAAGCTGCCGACTAATCGGCCACCGGATTCCAGGTGGGAGTTTAATTTGGGGGCAAGAATCGATACACGAAAAGTATGGGCTTGAGGGCTAGCTACTGGTTAACCGACGTCAAAAAGAAGGCGATTCATGATTCGACTGTTTTATTTGTGTTATGCGAATGTTCGTTAAATGTGGATAGATTTTTTAAAACATACCATTTTAATTTACTGATTTCTTAAGTTTACGTGAATATTATACTTTGAAATAAAACTATTCTTACGGATTCTGACCCGTGACAACGAAGACTGCAAAGCCTTCGAAACGTCGGGAATAATAATTAAAACCTAATCGTGATAGAATCCGTAAGAATAGTTTTATTTCAATACCATTTTAAGTTAATTTCATATGAGTCTGTGGGTAAATGCAAATAGTGTAAATACGGCATCAAGATCGAGTTCCATAGAGTATCCATAGTGCTCTATGGTTGGTAACATGTAGCTGTTAATATCTAATGTATAGGAAACACGACTATATACGCATAGACTGTCTCGGTAGCTTAGTGGTATTGTGTGCGCAGTACGACTATCGTCCTGAGGTCTCGGTTTCGATGCTCAGGTCGGGCAAAGTGATATTGGATTTTTCAGTATCATCTCGAAGTTTTGAATTTGTGCCCGATATGGCGATAGTCTCGCCCCCTATCACATCTGGGACGGAACTAAGCTCGGTGAAATGTGGGTTCTAGTTCGCTAGTGCGCCTAGCCCACGCCTTCGGGGATAACTTTACCTCCGGAAAAGCCCTTTGGGATTCAGTCCCCCATAAAAATAGCTTTGTCTAATTTGAGAAACTCCGTACTTCCTGCTCCACAGCTCATATATGCTGCCACTAAACCAAGGAGGCGAGGCGGGGCTACTTAAACTACGAATTAAGAAAGTAAATCCAAATTGGCTGCGTTCAGGCGTATTTATGAATAATTTACGTTACATCAAATTACGCGACACACCCATTTCAAAGGCTGGTCTTCATTATAAATTGAAAGCTAAGCTAGTTGAAACGATGTAACACGCTAGTCGTTTGCGTTCATTGTTACTGGCGCCAGTAACTTCGCGTGTTCAACGCTCTACTGGCCTGTTTATTGCGGACCTAAGGACTGATCCAGCGGGGGGCTATGGGTGCGTTTGCCCCCTCTCGAAGAAAAATATTTTCTTCACGTTATATCTAACACTACAAAACAATACTAATATAATATATGTTTAAGGTTTTAAATTTAGTATTCGTAAGTTATTGAGATAATTTGTATAATAATATATATTTGTACAGTGAGATTGGAGAGAAACTACTCGGGGAGTTTCGTTTCTAGAAATATCGTGTTACCTCGCTTGAAACCCGAACTTAGGACATGCCGGCCCACATCTAATATTCGAGAGCCATATAGTTATATACTAGATTAAGTATGCGATAGTTATGTATAAATAACAAGTATAAACAATTCAGTTATTAGTACGTCTCACTATAGGTGCGTGGTTGATATTTAGTTTTGATTTCTGTGAATGAATTTCATCATCATCATCAGACACAGAATAAATTCATGAATACGTCCACTGCTGGACATATTCATGAATTTATTCTGCATTAATACAAAGACACTTATACATTAGTTAGTTAGTTAATAGCCCTGTAATATTACTGTCCCACTGCTGGGCACGGGCCTCCTCTACTAGAGAAAGGGGTTAGGCCTTAGTCTCATACATTGCCAGTATAAAACATTTCAAGTATAACATGAACTCCATTAATAATATTAGTCCTGCAATAATACTGTCCCACTGCTGGTCACGGACCTCCTCTACTAATGAGAGGGGTTAGGCTTTTGTCTACTACGCTGACCTAATGCGGGTTGGTACTTCACATACCTTCAAAACTCTTGTGGAGAAATTCTCGGGTATGCATGTTTCCTCACGATGTTTTCCTTCACCGTTATAGCAAGCGATAATTCATAAAGAAAACACACTTTACATAGAAAAGTCAGAGGTGTACGGTCAATTTTGGGGTTGGTCTCGAACCTCCGACACTCGCCTCGGCAGTCCGTACCATTCCCAACTGAGCTATCGCTGCTCACAAACTCCAACTCCATTAATGCCCCCAGCGAAGTTCTAACTCCACGCCTGCGCGATGATCATCCGTTGATTTCAGTTATATCCAATTATCTGACTATTTGACTGATTGCTCAATAAGCGCGGAGATAATTCCGGCCAATACCCACTGGCAACTAACGTGGATAATCCGCAGTTTGCTGAGGTCTACCGCCTAGAGTACGGTCGGTTTGTGGGAAATTCGACTTACAGTAATTGTTATTTGGTCGAATTTAGTAAGATCGCACTCGATACGGCTATTTAGAGTGCTTGTAGAGTATTCATTTGCTTAGTATGTGGAAGTATAGTAATTAATAATACCGAAGGCATATAATTTTCGACTGTGAAACTCGAATCGAAAACGCTGCGTGCTTTGAAATTTGTATATTTCGATCATAATTATGTTATATGTACATCATGTTGAATTAACTATACTAAAAATCTAAATCCAATTACTATATCAAAAATTGATATTATTATCGCTGAAACTTTCTTTTTATAACTTTCTTTTTGTAATTTTAAAAGTAGCATCGTTTATAAATAAATGTTTTAACCAATTAATAAGTGCAAATTAGTTTGAGTCCGAGAGAAAAACGAATAAAAATTGACAGTAAATGGACGAGTAAATTAGAATTAACGGCCTTACTTATAAAAGCAGTTTAACTAAGCAAATGGTAATGCCATTAGGGCCTTACTTATAAACACAGTTTAGCTGAGCAAATGGCTAAGAATAGCCTGTCACTTTTTTCCTTGTGTCACATTGTTTGAAAATAAAAGTGACAGCCTATTCTTAGCCATTTGCTCAGCTAAACTGTTTTTATAAGTAAGGCCCTAACATACTGATTTCTTAAGTTTACGCGAATATTATATATTAAAATAAAACTATTTTTACGGATTCTATCACGATTAGGTTTTAATTATTATTCCCGACGTTTCGAAGGCTTTGCAGTCTGACCCGTGACAACGAAGACTGCAAAGCCTTCGAAACGTCGGGAATAATAATTAAAACCTAATCGTGATAGAATCCGTAAAAATAGTTTTATTTCAAGGCCCTAACAGTTTAAGCACATTGCTACAATGATTATGGAACGTAAGAAGCCGCGGGCGTTTGGCGTTTGCCCTCGGTATGTTCTGCCGTTGTGCACACAGTGGCGCGTGCCGCTGTTGTATTTTCATTAAGGATCTGCAAACAGAGTAAATAAGCAGACCGCAGCCACCTGTATTACGGACTGTTCACTAAACAAAGCCGGGTGTTATTGACCTGTGTATTATTTGGTTATTTCTTAGCTTTAAGGGGAAAGATATGCAGTTACATCCGACGCGAAAACCTAATTTTGACTTTTTGATTTAAAATCAATTATCCGGCTTGATTGAATTGGACATAGGCCTTTGGGGGAGACCTATGTCCAGCAGTGGGAGTCCTGTGGCTGATGATGATGATCATGATGATGATTGAGTTATTACTAATGTCTTATGTAGCGGACGTTTCGTATGAGGAAAGATTTCAAGGCTTAACCACCTTGCCTATTCAATCAGTATTTTTCTAGATTACATAAACAGTAACTTTAGAGTAATAAAAAGTTAAAAACTTTAAACCGACTTCTGAATCTTATCTTGAATTTCTATGGCATCATATTGGAGTAAGCTCTATAACACAAAAAGAATCTTAAAAATCACGTAATATACGTACGGATTTAGAACTTTTTTTTTGAAGTAGGTTAAATAGAAGCTTTGTGGTCTTTACTTTGAAAGTTTCATAAACTATGTGCTTATAAAATTAATACCAACTTACATCTATGATATCGTTCATACAAGTTAATTTAAATTTAATAACACTGGGACGTCGCAGCTGGTCGCCAGATTAAGCTAAACCGTTTGGCAATAGATGATAATTATACGAGTATGCCGCAGTTTACCGTTTACCCAACTATCAGCTCGTGGCGTGATTAATATTCATTATTATTTACTAACTAGGACGCTTTGTCTACTATTCATTTCATATTTACGCTAATCGCCAGCCATATTTCTCGTTCCATTCTTAAAAAGATTTATTTTTAAATAGCCGTCATAAAATACTGGCCGTAAAAGACACGAATAAATTGATAGACAAACTTTTTTAATTTAGTATGGGACCGCTGTCGTATTTCTATCACCAACTGTCAGTTTGTAAAATTCACAGAAAGACAGACGAAAAAAATCACGTTAATTTGACGTCTAGCGATAAAATCATGGTTGGAATATTGTAAAAAAAGCAGCATACGAATACTTAATAAGAAATAAATATGGACAGCTTTTTTAAGAGTCTGAGAAGGAAGCTCTCTGTGGATAATCTTTTTATGAAAGGTAAGATGTGAGAGTTTGCGCGGGGCTGAGGCGCGGGTCTTTTGATGGGATTTTGTGTCTTACGCCTGAAAACTGGAACGCTACTCAACTTTTACATCTTACATTGTATTTCCCCATACAATTTTAAGGCGGCTTTAAATCACATAACGCGACCTCTAGTGTTTGTATTATGAGTATTCTGGGGATAATATTTTGTTTTTTAAGGAGCTGATGAGCCTCTTAATAAGGACGAGGACGTTCGTAAGACGCTCGAAAAGACGGAACCCAACGACATTATCCACGTTGACGAAATCGCTGAGAAACTAAAGGAAATCGCTGAACCTCTCAAAAACATAGTGGAGGAGAAGAAAAGCAACCATTCCAACAAAATGGTCGAAAAGTCAAAATCAAGCTTCGGTGTGCTGCAAAAAACTGGCGAAGAGGATGAAAACTTCAACAAGAACGACAACGTGATGGGATTCTTGGACTGACATTAATTTTAAAAGTAAACATTAGTAACGTAGTTGAAATACATTTTGGAATTACAAGCGAATTATAGAAATTTCTCTGCATGATTTAAATTTAAAGTAAACATAAATAATTTAACTTTTGCATTTTGTTTTAACTTTTAATGCTTGTTTAAACGATTTCTTTTACGAAACGAAGCAAAGTCAGAGTGATTTGAAATATGCAAAGATTTTCGAGTTAAAACCCGCGGACGCTATTTACGTCACAAACATAATGCATCGCAAAGGCTATGGCAAAACCTATAAAACTAAAAGCAACTGTGCTTGTGCACGGAAATCACAATTTGTTCCAACTGCTTCAATAAAGACTTAATTGTTCGAGAGGATGATAAACTCGACATGTTTTTATGGCTCTGCGAATGAATATATGGGTGAAGGCATAATTTTCTATATTGGACGTACTGCTTGTTATGTATGGATTAAACACGTATAGTTAACAGCTTTACTAGTGATAGCTCATTCTACTAAATTAATAAATAACAGAAATAACACACTGTTCTGACGATCCTTTGATCCGTAGTAAACAAATACATGCAAAATTATATGATCATTTTTGAGTGGTAGAGCCACGCTGAAGACAATAACGTCTACAGCACGAATACGCCGGCTCAACCGGTCTGGTACCACTGTTTCACAGAAAACCGACGTAAAGTGGCAGCTTGCTGTCGCGTTTCGTTCGGCGAGTAAGATTTCCGGTGGCTCATTTCCACCCTTACTTTCCCAGTTCCTTTTTACCTCCCCTTCGATATCCTCCTTTTAGGTTGGCAGCACAACCATGATTATTTTTGTGTCCTGCATCTCTACCCAAGACACAAAAAGAATCATGGGTAGTCTATGGGCGGTGGAGCTCACTTACCATCAGGTAACCCATCTGCTCGTTAGCCAGTCTCTGCTATAAAAAAACAGTCCTGAATCCATACTAAAATGTCAGAGTCTTGTGTAGACCTAGTGATTAGGAACTACGAGACATTTATGGTCTCAACGTTGGATATAAGTCTTTGGTATCAACATTGAGACCAGAAAAAGTAAACAACTATGTTTCTTGGTGCGATGATCAAACCTGTATTCTCTCGACTCGATAACTGGTTAATTTTCTTTAATGTGTGCAAATATATGACTAATGCCATATCGTGAGGAAAACATATTAATAGTTCTTGAGTTTGTAGCTGAAATAAAACTTCATAATGATTTCACTTTAAAAATCATTTCGAATTACGTCGTATCAATAGTCACGCATCAAAATACAATAAAAGTATGTACTCACACTGCCATGAGGCCCCTCGCCTAGGAAGGTAACTGGTCGCATGCGCCCCCGCGGGAAGTCTAGCAGGGGCGCCACTCCGTTTGGGGGCTCGGCTTCAGGTAGTTTGATGGAGGTGAAGAGCCCAGGGGCTGGGCGCTCCCTGCGGCATGCACGCTCGTCCGGGTATGTCTGTACAGACAAACATCACGATTTAACATCAAATCAAATCAAAATGTTGATAAAATGTTCATGATGTATCATCATCATCATCACCATCATCAGCCATAGGACGTCCACTGCTGAACATAGGCCTCCCCCAAAGATTTCCAGATCGAACTGTTGGAAGCGGCCTGCATCCAGCGACTTCCTGCGACTTTTATCAGGTATATGATGTATGTCAAGACATTAATATTCAAAGGTGTCTTTACTAGTTTTCTGTAAATACTTTCATAAAGTTCTTGATCGATCAGCGTTTAAAACAGTGTATTTAGGCCGCCGCAGGTATTGTATGTTCTAATTACAATACCGCGGATTTAAATACCGCCCAGTTCAATAGCTCGTGTTCAGCGTGAATTCCGAATTCCCTCATGTCCTGTTTGTGTTATACTGTTGTATATATACGATATGTATTAGAATGTAGTATTCTAATACACAATAATATGTTGGCTATGACGTAGTATACATGCGTGTAAAATGACCTATGCATTGTATGCGGTTTGGAATGCGCTCATCTTAGTGGAATGCACAACCTACATATGACGTTAGAATGTCGAGCTCGATATTCGATCAGTTCAGACCGGCAATCACCGTGGGTAAAACCGCGTAATTTCACTCGTGAACCACAGCTTCCTTTACATTTGGGACAAGTATAAAACATAACAAAGACATGGTGAAACGCATGGAAAAATCACACAGTGTATTGTGTTTAAATTCAAGGACATACATTAAGGGCCACTTGTTTACTAATCTACAGTTAAACCTAAACTCAATATATCTTGCAGCTCACTCTAAAAATTAAGATTAGGGATAAATAGACATCTATCGCGGATCAAGTGGTTCTAAGAAATGAAATCAATAATTTGACAAAGATTACAAATGTTATCATGTAATTAACGCCACTTTAGCTTCATTTATGTATTATGATCATATCATATTAATTCCTCAGAGGGGGTTGACGTCAGGCAGGCGGTCGTAAAAACTAAGCTAAATCTATTCTACAACATGCTTGAAAAGTGTGTTGCACCGACCCCACATTAAGGTGGGATAAGGGCAGGTAGAGAGAGATGAGAATTATTATTAGTGCTATCCATCAATATATTATTATACCCTAGATGCACAGTTCTTTGCAAATATCGTCCTAAAAAGTGGTCTCACGAATAAAACAAAGAAAAAGATCACAAGGTCTAATTAAATCAAACACAAATATAACCCTATGCTCGTGTTATAAAGTAGCTTTTTAAACGAAATGATCAAGCGTTCTTAAATTTTAATTTTGAAATTTTGAATTCTATCGGCGTTCAACTGTAGGGAAAAGGAGTGCTTAAGCACTTCTTTGCTGTCCCATTTTCCGAGTGTCAACTGTGCATCTAGTAAATAATATATCGATGGTGCTATCATTTGAAGTTCTATTTACTAGTACATTTTATATGGAGTCAGTAAATAACGCAGGTTCTCAGCTTAATTGCTATTCCCCCTTCCAACATTGTGCTGTAATTTATACCGGTGTATGAATTATTGTAGATGTATGTGCGTGAACTGTTATAATTACGGTAGATACCATATCATATACATAATGTATGGTGTAATAAGCTTTATGTTGTGGTCCATCAAGATATTTTGATTACAGGGGAATACATTTGTTCGTTTTCGAAGAAAATTGTTATAGGGAGCATTTTCGACTAACTTCCACAAAAGGAGGAGTCCTCAATTCGTCAGTTTTTTTATGTATGTTACTCGATATCTCCGCCAAATGTGGACCGATTTTCAAAGTTCGATAGAGCTTATTTCAAGGGTGGTCCCATTTAAATTTGGTCACGATCGGTAAATTGGAAGTCGGTCAGTTAAGTTTAAAACTTGTGATTATATTTAGAATTTTTGGTTTTCAGCTCTAAATTTCACAAATAATTGATGTTTAAGAACTCAACAAAGAATCTTATTTTAGACAAGGTTGGTAAACAAGGGTCGTTATTAAGTTAACTTCACCGTCAGTGCCACTTGAGTTTTTTTTAAACTAGTTACTTCCGTCTCCTAATTTTCGTTATAAAATATAATTTCATCCTGAACTTATAAAACACTTCGTCACAAACGTAAAACGCCAATAAAATTGTATAGGTCTCGACGCTGCCTATACTAACAGAGATAAAATGCGGCAAAGCGATCTATACCCCTAAAATGGCTCCTCGTAAAACGTTAACAAAATACCATCAGGGCTAGTATTACGTCCTATAAGCATTTATCATTTTCCAAATGGCCGCATAATACCCCTAATGAGTAAAATCCAAGCATACCTTGGGCTATACCATTAATATTCCCCGGCCTCCCCTTCACAGACGCGTTGTATAGGTAACATGGTACAAATTTTAGTTTAAAGGGTGGATTTTTAATTAACTTCGCTGGACACGGCTTTGAAATCAATATGTTCTTTGACTTTGTCGTTGGAGTTCGTGTTTTAGGGTTGGATTGCTTTTATAGCCTCTAATTCATACTAACTTAAATAACCAGAGTAAATGAAGTTAAAGTAATTTCGAACTATTTTTCTGCGAATACAAAATAAATAAATAAACATTTTGTAATTTATTGCACTCTAGGGTAGTCATAAAAATAAAAAGCAATCACAATATCTTCTAGTGTAGCGTAATAAAGTTGTATGATATTATAAGTTTCAATGCGAGAGTTAGTTTATTAACTATTACTCAGTACAGATGAAAGTATCCACTTCTTCCAAGCAGGGCATTTTATACAACCATATCTGTAGAATAATATAGCTCAGTTGGGAATGGTATGGACTGCCAAGTGTCGGAGGTTCGAGACCAACCCCAAAAATTTTGCATACACCTCTGACTTTTCTATGTTAAGTGTATTTTCATTGTGAAATATCGCTTGCTATAACGGTGAAGGAAAACATCGTAAGGAAACCTGCATACCCGAGAATTTCTTCACAGGAATTTCGAAGGAATGTGAAGTTTACCAACCCGCATTAGGCCAGCGTGGTAGACTAAGGCCTAACCCCTCTCATTAGTAGAGGAGACCCGTGCCCAGCAGTGGGACAGTAATATTACAGGGCTATTATTATTATTATTATTATAAAATGGCGTAACACTAGCACTGCCTCGGGGGCGTGGTTGTATTTCGGTACAACTACCGTTCTGAAGTCTCGGGTTCGATCCCCGGGTTGCGCAAAGTGATATTGGATTTTTCGATATTGGCGATCCCTATCACATATGGGACGGAACTAAGCTCGGCAAAATGTGGGTATTCTAGTTCACTAGGGCGCCTCTGCCTACCCCTTTGGGGATACAGGCGTGAGTTTTTGTTATGCTATCACGACATCAATATAATATACCCTAGATGCACAATTCTTTGCAAATATCCTCCTAAAAAGTGGTCCCAGGAATAAAACAAAGAAAAAGATCACAAGTTCTAATTAAATCAAACACAAATATAACCATATGCACGTGTTATAAAGTAGCTTTTTAAACACAATGATCAAGCGTTCTTAAATTTGAATTTTCAAATTTAGAATTCTATCGGCGTCCAACTATAGGGAAAAGGAGTGCTTAAGCACTTCTTTGCTGTCCCATTTTCCGAGCGTCAACTGTGTATCTAGGTAAATAATATATCGATGTATCACGACGCGAAATATTGTCAAATAAAGGAAAAAACATCTGTTGAATAACCCGAACACCTTTATTAAATCTATCTCGAGTGACACCCCTAATGGCGGGGAGAGTGGGGTGTTAGGGGACAAGTGACATATTCCCTGTGCACACGGGGGCACTTACGGTAGTGCTGTGGCTACACTGGCGAGTATTACCGGGTAATGAAGTGCCCGCGGATAATGTTCAAGTGACGTTTTTCACGACTTAGTTTTGGTTACTATTTATGTTAGGTATGAAAATTATAAAAAAAATCTAATGAAATTAATATCGTTGGGAATAGTTTGTTTTAGACGTTTAATATATTTCAACTTCATTACTTTTATGAAAAATCTATTTTTATAAAATTCAAAAGTAACTCTTGGAATCCAAAGATTTTTAGAAGTCTTGTTAGAATCGCAATAACTATGTTTCTTAATTTAGAAAGTCCGAAAGAAAAGAAAGAATTGGTGTCCGCTATGATGCGGCGCTATACATCACATGATAGGACGGAAATAAGCTCGATAAGATATTCCACTAGTACACCTTTGTATAACTCTCAACAAGTGTGAAGCTTTATGTAAAGAACTAGTTTGTTATATAAGAATTAATAGAGAATATCGAATAGTGAACACAGATTTTCCAATATAATTTATAAAATGACCGCAAAATGAGGATAAGTAAATAAAAAGCAATAAAGCAATACGTTTGAAACAGCTTGTTGTTTGCCATGTGCTGCTTATTGATTTCGAACGGAGGATGCATCGTCAAGTGTGCTTATAGCACTTCGACGATTTTTATATCATAGAATTTTTATTGGACACTAGAAAAATGTAAAGTTAAATTGAGATCTTTTTGTCTTGTCTAGGCCATTTATGAAACCCTTTTTATAACATTTTAAAGCGGTGTTTAACTTTAAAGTTTACGTTTGTCGCCTCCTTGGTCTAGTGGCAGCATGTATGGGCTGTGGACCGGGAGGTCGTGGGTTCGATTCCCAGGTCGGGCAAAGCGAATTTTCTAATTTAATTTGCCTGGGACTGGACCCCTCAGAGGGGGTTGACGTCAGGCAGGCAGTCGATCGCAAAAAACTTTGTCAAATCATTTCTACAACATGCTTGAAAAATGTGTTGCGCTGACCCCACATTAAAGTGGGATAAGGGCAGGTAGAAAGAAAGAAAGAAAGTTTAACTTTAAAGTTTAAAGGTAATTTACGGCATTATTACTAATGTAGAGTTAAACCTAAACTCGATGTATTCTAAGGCTCACTTCTTAGGGACACTTGCAGCTCCGCGATAAAAGTCTATTTATCCCAAATCTTGGTGTAAAGATAGCAGTGAGCTGTAGGATAAATCGAGTTTAGATTTAACTCTAGATAAGTAATAGCGCTGCAAGTTGCGCTAAAGGTTAAAGATAAAACAATATTTAAGTTACAAAGCCTAAAATAAAACTGGCCCTCAAAATATTTTCTTTTGAAAATAGTGATATTTTTAATACAATAATATTTTTAATTAAAAAAGTACCCTTAACCGACGCGAATATATGAAGAGATTGATGAAAGTAGATGAAGCGAAAGTAGTGTGTCAGAAATGTCAGAATCGGGCGAAGTGGAAATCCATAGTCTCTGCCTACCCCTATGGGATACAGGCGTGATATTATGTATATTATATTATTATTATGTATTATTACTATTCTATATTTTAAATAAAGTAAAATATTGTAGATTTAAAAATAAAGCGGTGATTTAAATGTAAACGCCTTTCTCGATTAATACATATTAGTCAAATCCGCGCTGTCAAAGCGAGTGAAAGCATGAATCGCATCGTTAAACTAACCATTGTTAGTTTTATGTTCCTGTTCAATCATATGCAAAAATGGCCTCTCTATTTATAAATTGGTTATTTTCAGCAGCATATTTTTGAATAGGGCTTGCGGAGAATATAAATAGACTATTCAATAATAAGTAATTAATTGATATAAAATAGATAAATTGGAAAATACGCAAAAAGGATCCAACCCACAGTATGGTCGAAAATGATTTGAGTAGGCGAAATTAGTCTATAAGGTCTATATTTTCTAAATTAGAACTTATTTCTATAAAAAGGACAACAATATTCTTACAACTATGTCCCAAAACAACAAAATCACAAATATATTATTAATAAGCAAATACAATTTAAACTTTAATGTTCATTCAAGTGTCATTTTGTAGGTTGGATCCTTTTTGCGTATCTACGTCCAATTGTACTCAGCACTGTAATTCTGCCCCCACAGTAAGATACGAATCTTGCATCGTGAGTATCCTGATACTTCAAAGTTAGATGGCCCTAAGAAAATATATTGTGAATGAGACATTAACTGTCTCGTGCGGTATTTTTTTAGCAGAGACTGGCAAACGAACAGATGGGTCACTTAATAGTAAGTGATCTCCACCGCCCATAGACATCCAAGATACAAAAATATCATGGTCGCGTTGCCAACCTAAAAGGAGGGAAATAGCGATTAGGAAAGGACGGGGGATTTGTGGCACTGGAAATCACACTCGTCAAACAAAACGCGACAGCGAGCTGCCACTTTACGTCGGTTTTCTGTGAGACAGTGGTATAAAACCAGTCGAGCCGGCGCATTCGTTATGTATATTTAACTGTCTACATCGTGGTTCAACCACTCAAAAAATGGATCGAACCCACGTCCTTTTAATTCACAGCCAGTTGCTCAAGCACTTGTGATAAAGATGATTTTACATGTTAGTAATTTAACAAATAAAACATCTAAATTAAAAGTGATAACTTATAGCACGCACCGCTGGATAATTTTGAATAAAGCTGGCCCACAAAAGTACTGATTTTACAAGTATACCAACCCAGATTTTATACAATGATGAAGTCGGCAACAGCCCACAGGCTAAGCATCCGATATACCATAGATGTTTATATAAATTCAAGAAGCATTTATATTTTCATACCATTAAATGTTTGAATGTGTATTTCCAACAATGTTTTTCCTCATTCTGTATTGAACGTTGGCGGGAACTTTTAAAAAGGAAATGGTGTTGTCAAATCGAGATGTAACTTACAGTCAACTGTATGGTACAAAGTATGGTCGGGAAGCGCGGGGAAAAGTTGCCATGAAGTAGTTTGTAATAATACCTTATTGACTCGCTAGAATATTTTATGCTTGCGTACCGTAGAGACTGTAATTTAATATCCGTTTTTTCTATAAACTTTTCTAATTAAATTTTATATTTTTATTTCGTTACAAAGTATCAATAGTATCCCAAGTACGAGTTAATACATCTCGATACCAACAATGACTGAGAAAAAATAAGAGGACTTGGCATAACTACGAAAAATACGTGGTTACTTTGAAGCCGGTTTCGCCATATTAGTTTCGCGATTTATTTACACATAAGTTGTTCAATATCTTAGTAAAGTAAAGTAAAGGTAGGTAAAGACGCGAGGGAATGCCTCATCTATGCTCGGTCTCGGTATTTGCATCCTCTACAGTCTGGCATTTGATTGGCTATTGGTTAATCGAATGGAAACATGTGACATGATGTGGAAATGTGAGGGCTTTAGCCACCTTGAATCTTGTAGCTCAACTATGAGTTTTTTTGACATGTCTCGCTAGCGGCTACGTAAAATAATTTGTATGAAGAACATTTATTCTGTACGTAGCCACTAGAAGTGGTTGGGTATTTGCCATACAAATATTTTGTTGTTAATGAAAAATTAAAAAATACTCATAGTTGAGCTATTCAAGATGGTGGTAGCTGCCTCTCTTGTTCTTGAGAATCTTCTACAATAAGACCATTGGCTTTCATTTCTTCTTCCAAAATGTCTAGCCAGCGCTTTTTGAATAGACCATGGGGACTCTAGTACCATTAAATGTCTGTGTGGTCCACAGATATTTGTTTCGGGTCTGGGTGTTGTGAGACCGAGAGTCTCTCGTAGTTTCTGATACCCACGATATAGTACCTAGTGTGGGGTCAGGATTATGTGTGAGACTGTTGGGTGGGTGTATTTATCTGATTATTATAAAAATACTACAAAATAAATAATCATCAATCAAAGAAGAAAAATCTCTTGAACAAACGTTGCACTTGTCTGCACTAGACAAGATACGACTTACACCCACTTCATTATTTACGTCACAATAGACAACTTTCATGTACTATGACGTCATTAGGAATTAACCGCGTGTCTCAGGTGTGCTTCAGTAAATGCATTAATTAATAACGCGGTGAAACAACAAGCAACATTCTCGACTAATTAGCTACTTCGCAGCGAGTGCTTCACTTCAGTAACCGCTAGTACATTGTAAACAATGAGTTAAAAACTTAGACAGGAGAAGAGTAACAACGAAAAAATGAAGCACGCCTAATCATCATCATCATTAGCCACAGAATGTCCACTGCTGGACATAGCCATGCCTAATGTATGGAGAGAAACCAAAATGGCGACTTTACCAAAAAAAAGATCCTATTAATATAGCTGTTAGGCATCTTCTTCACATTCCAAAATTAGTATTATTGTAAATAAAACACCGTATTTACAATAAAATCAAAAAGTATACGTTATTTGATACTCATGACACGGTGACACCTTATATGTAAATATATCGCGAAACTAAAATGGCGGAATCAACTTCAAAGTACCTAAACATGTACTTTACGTAGTTATGCCAAGTCCTCTTATTTTATCTTTAGTAATTGGTTAAAAATTTAGACGATACTAACAATAAAAGGAAGAGGTTTCAATTCGAGCGTTTTCGGCTGTCTAGCTGTGAAACGGTTCAACGCATTTCAATAAAAATATTCGCCACAATTTTGGACACAACCTATTGCCTTAACGCTTCTCGTTACAAATCAAGTAAGGTAAATATATTAACATAGCATAACATAACATAAGCTCACACCTGTATCCTCGAAGGGATAGGCAGAGGTGACTAGCGAACTAGAACACCCACATTTCGCCGAGCTTAGTTCCATCCCAGATGTGATAGGGGGCGAGCCTATCGCCATATCGGGTACCAATTCCAGACTCCGCGCTGATATGGAAAATTCCAATATCACTTTGCCCGACCCGGGGATCGAACCCGAGACCTCAGAACCGTAGTCGCACCGAAATACCACCACGCCACCGAGGCAGTCAGTAAATATATTAAACAGCCATTTAATCAGAACTATATCAAAGAAACCATGTCAAGCGGCTTTACTCTCGTTTTAAGAAACACAATAACAAATACCTTTATTTCAACAAAAACATTCCACCAACAAAAGGCACAACCCTAAATGTAATCCGTGAATGGGCAGCCAGCACACGTCGTTTGGCCAAACTCCCTGTGTCATTATAAAATACGGGCCGTTGTGGATTCACTTTGAGAAATAGGGGGTGGAGTACGAAACACCTGCGGCTCGCGGCCCGCGGCCCAGGCTACGACTCACGGCCACGGCCCCACGGCCCCACCGGCCTCACGCCTTCTCAGCGTTCGACACATAACTACCTACTTTTATTGCTTGAGTTATGATTATCGGCTACATTAACGTGTAGGGTGGCAACCCTGGCTTTATAGTTGTTTGGCCAATTATTTATGTATTTTTAACATAGTTTTCCGGTAATGTAAACTTAGTTACTATCTGTCACACAAGTATAAATTCAGTAGAAGTACGGTCAAATGATTTCGAATTCTGAATTCCTGTTTTGACATAACATAACATAACATGCCTGTATCCCCGGAATGGTAGGCAGAGGCGAACTAGCGAACTAGAACACCCACAATTCGCCGAGCTTAGTTCCGTCCCATGTGATAGGGGGCGAGCCTATCGCCATATCGGGCACAAATTCCAGACTCCGGGCTGATACGGAAAAATCCAATATCACTTTGCCCGACCCGGGGATCGAACCTGAGACCTCAGAACCGTAGTCGTAAAGAAATACCACCACGCCACCGAGGCAGTGCTGTTTTAACAGTAGTGTCAAAAATTGGATTCCCAAAGAGCCTGGGGGTAACTTCTATTTCAGATCAATATTACAAAGTGTTGCGTTTTGAGAATTCGATGGAATTAGTGCGAGATGTGGGGGATATGTAATTTTAATGTGATACTTCACAGTAGGGTAGTAGGGTTTTAGACCCATTCGATCAGTCGCCATTACGTGTCGATAGATTTACGGCCGGTTTTAATAAACAACCTTAGTTCGAATGTGCAGATAGTTTACTAAGATTAGCCAATAAGAATACAGTTTGAACATGACTCCGTCAAATGACTTGATTTGATTGGTTCATAATCGCGATCTATCTGCACTCTAAACTGAGATAGTTTATTGAAACCGGCCGTTAATGAGCCGAAAACCCTGCTTTTTAAACACCCTTTTTAAACACCCAACAGTGACACACCTAGTCCTGACCCCACACTAGGTATAACCTGTATCGTTGGTATCAGAAACTATGAGAGACTTTTGGTCTCATAACACCCAGATTTGAAACAAATATCTGTGTGCCACACAAACATTTGTCTCAACACGGGAATCGAACCCGCGGCCTCTCGCTTCCAAACGGCTACTCGCCCACTGCGCCACGGAGGCTGTCGTTTTTACTTTTAATGTTCCTAGCGCTCTGTCCATCTTTTGTTTTACATCCGTGGTGTGGTATTAGAATATTTTGTCATTAAAATGTAATACGTCTAAGTTAAAATGTTTACAATATAATTGGCACTGCATCCGAGCTGCTCGTTCGGATAGAATAATTGTTGCAAGTTGTTTCTTTTTGCCGGCACGCGTGTTGAATGCCGCTAGTCGCTACAACGTGTGGGCGCAAACACCGCGCTCTCTAATTTGTTTGCCACAACGGTGTTGCCGTGTTTTATCGCCAAATGTGACGGTGCGCCAGGCACGGATTCGGCTGTTTTGCTATAGTCTGCATTTTTTTCTTTGTCTCATTAAAATTGAGTACAGTATTGCAGTTTCTGTGTATGTGCCGAAATTCAGTAACCACGACGTTTTAAGCTCTGTGAAAAATAACAACTTAATATTTGAGTATTTTTTGATTAGATATTTTTTTAATTGTTCATATTTGAATATATCTAGATTTTTTATGCTATCATTTTATAATAAAATTGGTCTATTTAATACAATTTGTCATCATTTCTTTGACGTACAGAAATAAAACTTTGCCATTTACATCTTTACATCGTGTTATATATTCCTATGTGCAATGATTTCCTTTGTACGTACTTATAGTCCGGGAGTAATCGGAATAATTTTGTGCGTATTGCGTCTTATGTTTTTGGTCGAGTGGTAACGTACTCAGGATGTCGAGTGGGAGGCCACGTTCGAATCCATTAAAATAAGACTCATTTGTTCGGCACAAATTCTGCTAGATATTTGGGGAATAAATATTGTAAAACAACTCGGACTATGAGAGTACATATTCAGTACATAATACCTGTTTACGCCTGTGGAGATACATGTATGATTTTGTGTATGTTTATAACTAAATAAATAAAGTAAGATCTCAAGTCACAAGTTCTTATGTTCTCTACATTGAAGTCAATTCTATTATAACTTTTGTAATATAAAGCAACAAAGATACACTCGGATTTATAATGAAACAAACTTTAAACATGATGCTTTATACTGTCAAACGTGCACAGAGAAAAATAGTTTAACAGATACGGAATACTTAAGCGATGACTACATCGTTAGTTTAGCTAAAGCAAACTTACTCCGCTGAGTTAGATTAGGTGACAGTTTAGCTCATGGTGTCGTCTGCGCCTTGAGCTTCGTCAACGGGCTGATGTGTACGAGGTTAATAGTTATATTATATCAAGTTATCATCTAAGTAAACTGTTGTTAATTTTACCTGAAGCAAGCTTTAATTTTTTAATTAACAAAATTTATCATAAATCCGAAATCTATTGTATCGATATAATTAGGGATTGTTTTTGTGAGTTGTTGAATTATATAAATAACATAACACAAACTGATGTCTGTATCCCCGAAGGGGTAGGCAGAAGCGCACCAGCGAACTGGAACAACCACATTTCGACGAGCTTAGTTCCGCCCCAGATGTGATAGGGGGCGAGCCTATCGCCATATTAGGCACAATATCCAGACACGGAGCTGATACTGAAAAATCTAATATCACATCGCCCGATCCGGGGATTGAACCCAAGACCACGCACACAATACCACCACGCCACAGAGACCGTTTAAATAAATAATTTTAAAAAATCCAAAAGTTGGGGGTAAATAACGAATGCTCCTAGTTACGCGCCTGTCTCCGTGCAGCCACGCCGCCTCACTTTAATTATGAGTTTTCCCCCGAACGCCTTCCTCGGCGAACATACATGTTTTATGGAGTCGAATTTGAAACAATATCTGCAGCCAAATATGAGCCTGTTTGGCTCCGGCGTCTTTAAGGTTTTATGGTTGAGAAATTCTTATTTTCTTTGTGACGTTGACAATGTTTTGTTATACTTGTGGTTTTGGGAATTTGGATGCTTCTGAGTCAGTCGTGACTTTCGTTTAAACTCGTAAATGGTTTCGAATGTTATGAAGGCTGATAAACTTTGATCAGGGTTAGGCTATTGAGTAACTTTTTTCGTTCCTAGAATATTTTTGGGGTTTCAAAGTCAAATGGCTAAAACGAAATCCTTATAGCTTCGCCATGTCCAGTTTTTTTTTTTAATAAAATAATAAATCGTATCGCCTATCTTTTGCTATTCAAACTAGAAACAAATATTTAAGATCATTATATTTAAAATGTTATATCACAAGTACATAATTCTTCTTCTACATAATTCTTGACTGCCTCGGTGGCGTGGTGGTATTTCGGTACGATTACGGTTCTGAGGTCTCGGGTTCGATCCCCGGGTCGGGCAAAGTGATATTGGATTTTTCCATATCAGCCCGGAGTCTGGAATTTGTGCCCGATATGGCGATAGGCTCGCCCCCTATCACATCTGGGACTGAACTAAGCTCGGCGAAATGTGGGTGTTCTAGTTCGCTAGTGCGCCTCTGCCTACCCCTTCGGGGATACAGGCGTGAGCTTATGTTATGTTATGTTATGTTATGTTACTTAATTCTTTGTCCGCAAACAATTTTTTTGGATATGTTTACAATGATTACAGTATAATTGATCATCGCCTCTGTGGTCTAGTGGCAGCATGTATGGGCTGTGGACCGGGAGGTCCTGGGTTTGATTCCCCGGTCGGGAAAAGCAAATGTTCTAATTTAATTTATCTTGGACTGGATCCTTCAGAGGGGGTTGACGTTAGACAGGCGGCCGGTCGTAAAAACTAAGCCAAATCCATTTTGCAACATGCTTGAAAAAGTGTGTTGCGCCGACCCCACATTAAGGTGGATAAGGGCAAGTAGAAAGAAAGATTATAAAGATTACAGTATAATAGCTATGACCGCAAGTATGCAAGTGAAGCCAGCTCGCGCTGACGAGCTATCCTCAGAGTAGAAAACTTACCCGAGTCGAGACTCGAGAGCGCTCCGACTTCAGAGGGAACTTTTAATAAGAACGCAGGTGTGCATTCAATGAATGTTTTCCTCTCGGTGTAATTGAATTTTTCAACCCATCTTATAGATTATTGTCCTCCTATCCTAGTTAGGGGTCGATTAGGTTTGTGGTTAGGTTTTAATGCGTTTCATTGGTCTTATTTATTTTGTTTATTTCAATTAGCACTACCACATTATACATATTAATCATAAAAGAAAAGATTTTAAAACTAATCTAGTTTCTATTTCCATTTTTTTTATTCTATGTTGCGTGTATTACTGTCCGAATGTAATTAGTCATATAGCCAATTTGAGTTTTTCTATTCGAAAAGTCACTGTGACTTCGAATTGGAATTTGTGGAAATTTTTGTACGGTACACTGCAGACGTTACGTAAACATTCTAGTAATTTCGGTAGGTGACCTGAATCGTGATTCAACTGCAACCATTATGCGATGTAAGATATTTGAGCATTCATTTCTACGTTATTTTCGGTAATTTATTGACCGAAGTTGTATGCTAGTGAATTTTTAAAGGAACTGTTTTTGGTACAAGTTTTACACGAAAACATTATTATTCTTATTTTTCTTGAATGGTCGAACCACGTTTGAAATGGCCACGTTTTGAGTAAACCACAGGAGTACGTCGGCCGCAGGTGTCTGGCCCAGATCGTACCAGGGGTGCGTTCCTGTAGACGGCCCAAAAAGCGCTGGACTTTCTGGAGGCAGATTTGAGAGCCAATGGTCTCACTGTGAAGGATGCTCAAGACAGGGCAAAGTGGAAGCGTTTATGTAGAAAGGCGGACCCTGGCAGAAGGCCGGCATAACGCCAGGCAGAAAGAAAGAAAAGGCAGAAAACTTCCCTGTTGTCTGCTGCGCGGATTATATTTATAGTACGAATGGGTTGGGTTGACTGCCCTGCGGCCTGAGCAGGAAAATTTCTGACAACCGTAAATGTATTTCAGCTCGATGCGCGTCTATGAAATATTAACCAAACGTCATTTAGTACCACTATCACACAAAAACCGATGTGAAATGGCAGTACGCGTATTGCATTTCGTGATTTCAGGGGAGTCGGATAATTCCCTTTCCAATATTTTTTAAAGTCGCCAACGCACACATGATTTTAGTATTACGAGTGGTACGTAGAGTATATAGTTATACGGTGACCCATCTGCTCGTTTGCTCATCTGTACTTGAAAAAGTCATGCCATATGTGAAGCATGAGTTACATTTCACGATGTCACGATTAATAGAAACATTTCCTAGTTAAAGAACAGGCAACGACTAATGAGGGTTAGGCAACAAATGCTGCAGTTATAAATTCTACTAACGTCGAGCCAAGCGTTCTATGCTGCGAAATGATATTAAAACGATAGTAGTTGGTTATAACTTAACGATACATTTAGCAGTTATTTTGCGTTCAAGTGGATTAACATAAGCTCACGCCTGTATCCCCGAAAGGTTAGGCAGAGGTGCACTAGCGAACTAGAACACCCACATTTCGCCGAGCTTAGTTTCGTCCCAGATGTGATAGGGGCGAGCCTATCGCCATATCGGGCACAAATTCCAGACTACGGGCTGATATGGAAAAATCCAATATCACTTTGCCTGACCCGGGGATCGAACCCCAGACATCAGGACCGTAGTCATACCGAAATACAATTACGCCACCGAGGCAGTCAATCAAGTGGATTAACGTACATAAGAAATTGATTTCTTAAGTTTACGCGAATATTACACATTGAAATAAAACTATTTTTACGGATTCTATTACGAAAATAAAAATATAAAAGATAAAATAAATCGTGATAGAATCCGTAAAAGTAGTTTTATTTCAATGTACATAAGAAAATTAGCAGTCTCATGCGGCTCTACTTCCATGTTAAAAGTCTTATCCCGGGATCCTTTTTAAAAATAAAATATGTTCTATGTATCATTAATATCTAGCTTTCTATAGGCGAAAGAATAATTAAAATTAGCCCAGTGGTTTTAAAGTTTATGAATTACAAAATAAGTTTCTTTTTTATGATATTAGTAGCTTTATATTACTATAAACAAATATTCATCACTTCTATTGAAATAATCTATTGTTTTGGTAAAATATTGTAAAACCGAACAAAATGTTTAGCATTTTTATTAAAACTCAGATAAAATGGTCTATAGGAATATTTGTTTAAAACCAATTTACCGCACATATTATTTTCCAATAAGCATTATTCTCCATCGCCATTGGAGTGATTATGCAAATGTTAAACGGAACGAATTATATATCGTTTTAGTATCGTTACAGTATCGATTTGCAATTCCCCGCGGACAAAGCGACATGTGTACGATTTTTTTTCTTTTTAATCGCGTCGGTAGAGAATCGAGTAATATGTTTCGATTATCGTAGCATTGGCTGCGATGGGATTGAAAAATGCATCTTTGATACGGGCATTTGTATTCCTTTTAAAGTTGTATGTTCGCTTTTGTATCGAAATTGTTCGTGCGTTTCATATTGCTTTTGTTTGACGATTTAGGGAACGATTTTAAATCTTTTTTCGAGTTTTGTGTATTCATTTTTTACGTCAGCAAGTCAATCCTTTGTTCATAATATTCCGCTTCAGATATGGATTTTAGGTATTATAATATAAAAAAGTATTTTTAGTATGTATGTACATACTAAGCCAAATCCCTTCTGCAACATGCTTTAAAAAGTGTGCATGACATTTGTATGAAATATTAATCAAACGTCATCAATGCGAGCACGATACGAATTGTCAAAATCTCACTCAATCTCTGAACACTCGAATTTGACTTCGATTCGCTTTCATTTATTGACCTAAAATTGGAATTTTAGCTATTAAATCGGTGGACCGAAACCGAGTTAAAAAGTGCACTAACATCAAGTAAAAAATTACCAAATAACAAGTTCTCGAATCGAATATATCATTAGCGTACTTTTTAACTCGATTTCGGTCGAATTTTAAGACAAAAATGAAACCGAAGCGCAGTCAAATTCGAAACGAGTGTCAATAATGAGGGAGGCAGGTATGCAGGTTTCCTCATGATGTTTTTCTTCATCGTAAAATTGAAAGAGCAGTAGAAATTTTTACAAGACATCAATGCATTATCAATGTCGAGAAGACGGAGCGTCCTCGGCAGCCGGCCTCATTTCATTGAGGCGTGACTAACGCTTCGACTTGTGATCTCGCCTCTCGCGCTAGGGTTACCAATATTTCGATGGTAAGGGGAGTCTTGCAACTTTTATAGAACTGTTGCACAGCGGAAAGTGATAACTAGAAATTAATATTTTAAGTGCTATCCTATTCTATCCTATTGTGTCCCACAGCTGGGAAAAGGACTCCCCCATATTTTTTCACTGTTCTCTGTCATGAGCTAGTTCAGTCCACGTAGGCTCGTAGGCATCCATATCGTCACGCCATCTCTTCCTGGGTCTACCACGGCGTCGCCAGCTGTCGGAAGGTCTCCACTCTATATATTTTAAGTATAACTATTTATTTCATTTGCAGGATAATTATTACCTTTTGAAAAATCGGCCCTTAATGTAAAAAGTAAAGCATATGGAGGTGAACTCTGTTATGGAATGTAAACATCTTTGTATGTGTTAAATGGTTAATAGAAAAATGTACTATTTTGAATCAATTTAAATTACAGCCTCAATCATTGACGATGGCAACCATATTCATTGGATTTGTTTGACGTTCTTAACCATATATATGATTAAAGAGATATGGGGGTAAATATCATTTATAATATCCTGAATCTTCATACATAATTATGTTTTAGGTAAAATTTATTACACTCTCCACCTCCTCTTTAAATACATATACTTTAAGTACCTCTTTAAGTACATCCGAGGTGTAGGCGCGCTGCAAGAGTGTCGCTTGAGATTGTTTGGTAATGTTTTGAGGAAACCACAGGAGTTTTTGCGATTGATTCGCAAATGTCTGGTGCGGATCCTGCCAGGGGAGCATTTCCGTGGACGTTCCAAAAGAACGTGGTTGATTGATGATTATGATACAGATGGTATTAGGTGTGTGTCCCCATGCCCGGTCCATAAGCGCGGGCTGGACGTTTTGGAGAAAGATAGACTTATCACATTGTAAAGGATGCTTTAGGCGAAGTGGAAGCGTTTAAGTAGGACCCTGACATCCATATCCCGTATGCCCAGATGACGCCAGGCAGAAAGGAAGACTATTACCCTCTTTCTTTCAACCTGCCCTTATCCCACTTTAAAGTGGGGTCGGCGCAACACACTTTTTCAAGTATGTTGCAAAGAGAATTTTACTTAGTTTCTACGAGCGGCCGCCTGCCCAACGTCAACCCCCTATGAGGGATCCAGTCCCGGGCAAATTAAATTAGAAAATTTACTTCGCCCGACCTAGGAGTCGAACCCTAGACCTCCCGGTCCACAGCCCATACATGATGCCACTAGACCAAGGAAGCGACGAAGACTATTACCCTCTCCTGTTTTAAAAATGCATATACATAAAACGCGTTCCTCCGTCTTTTTACTGCTTCGGACAGTGAAGTACTGACAATTCACTGGAATGTCCTCTTTACACGAGTTTATTTAAGGTATGTTGTTTTTAAAGATACGTGTGCCTATTAGATTATGTTTACATATTGTATTTGTGAAACAGAGCACGAAAAACATGTTTTTTGCTTATTTATGGCTCATGAGGGTAATATTTGTGTATGCTAGGAAAAATAACGAAAGTACGAAAATATGTAACTCTATAAATATGTAATTTAAACAAATATTTTCTACCGACTTCCAAAAAGGAGAAGGTCCTCAATTCGTCTGTATTTTTTGTATGTATGTTACGCGATGAGACTATGTATTATGACTATTATTTATGTTATGTTATGAGACTGAATGAGGCGAAAGAGGTGTGTAAGGATCGTAGCAAATGGAAATCTGTTGTCTCTGCCTACCCCTATGGGAAAAAGGCGTGAGTCTATGTATGTATGTATGTATGTATGTTACGCGATATCTCCGGCAATTGTGGACCGAGTTTCAAAACTATTTTTGTATTCGATAGAGCTTATTTCAAGAGAGGTCCCATATAAATTTGGTCACGATCGGATTTGAAGTTGGTATGTTAAGTTTTAAACTTGTGATTATTTGATGTCAGTCGATAAATTCAAGACTACTTCACAAAGACCTGCTGCATTCATGATCTTACTGACCTAAATAGCAAATAATAGATGTAAAAAGTTCGTTGCCCCATACGAGTGGAGTAAAGGACTAATGATGCATTCATTTCAGTAGGAGGCCCTTATAAAGACAGGCTTACGTGTACCGCAAGCCGAATTTACCGCGCGTTTTACCAACCGTCTTTAAAGCGAGGAAGCTTTTAATTCATCGGTATTGCTATGTATTATTCGATATCCTTCACGATATCGTCCTTGTAGGACGTCCACCTATAAGGTGGACTGACGACCTGATAAAGGTCGCAGGAAGTCGCTGGATGCAGGCCGCTTCCAACAGTCGGGTTACCACCACCTCTTATAGCAGTATTATTATAATCGTTCTTCGTTTGTTTTGTATGGGAATCGGTACGAGTAAAATTATAATAATGCTACTATAAGAGGTGCTGGTAACCCCCCTGGTCGATCTGTAAATCTTTGGGGGAGGTCTATGTTCAGCAGTGGACGTCCTATGGCTGATGATGATTCGATATCCTCGGCGAATTTAAACCTATTTTTGACCACCTTAAAAAAGGGGTTCTTAATCTTCTGTATTTTTTTAATGTAGGTATGTGATGCGATATCTCCGCCAAATGTTGATCGAATTTCAAGATTCTTTTTGTGTTCGATAGAGTTTATACCAAGGGTAGTCCTATATAAATTTGGAGAAGTTTTGAAGTTGGTCCGTAAAGTTTTTAAATTTGTCATTATTTGAAAGGTAACTTGATCGGGAGTGTTCTTAGCCATGGCTACTGTACCATGGTACAAGAAAACCGGTTCGGCAGTTTGATGATCATCAGCACTTCTCTGTAGAATCAAAAGGATATCAAATCCTCACTAATTTTCAGCAAATTTGTTGTGTTTAAACTCAACAGAGAGAGATGATAGGTTTGATGATCGAGCAAATAAGAGTGAGTGAGAGAGTAAAATTTGTGATAGAGCTTACTGACCATCTGAGGTAATGTAGTATCTTTGTCTTCAATGAAAATAAAAGGTAAAACACACATAAGCTTACGGCTGTAACCCTCTAAGGCGCACTAGAGAACTAGAACACCCATATTTCGCCGAGCTTAGTTCCGTCCCAGATGTGATAGGGCCCGAGCCTATCGCCATATCGGGCACAAATTCCAGGCTCCGGGCTGATGTGGAAAAATCCAATATCACTTTGCCCGACCCAGGGATGGAACCCGCGACCTCAGGACGATAGTCGTACCAATATAAAAACGCCACCGAGGCAGTAAAGAAAGCAAAAATAAAAATGACATTTTCGTACGATAAAGAGCAAATACTAACTACGCTCTATGAAAAGCATAGAGCCAGCCCTATCTGTTGTCTGTGGTTCAAAGTCATCCATTGTCTTTGACGAAGCGATGGCACCGAAACAAAGTTAGTTGCGGCTGCATACTGCATACTGCATACTGCATAGTTTGCATTCAACATCAAGTTCGTTATTGCCTTTTGAGAAGGTCGACTCAGAACTTTCGGATGTACTGTGCTGTTTAATTTATTCTTTTTGGATTACTGAGATTACAGAGGCTAAGTTTTATGATGTGCAATACAAAAGATTTATTTTATGTCTATAACATCGACGAAAGTATAACTGCAGGCCGATTCTCTTACGCTCGGTTCCAATAAACAATCTCAGTTCGAATGTGCAGATAGATTACAAAAATTAGCCAATAAGAGCACAGTTTGAACATGACTCCGTCAAATTACTTGATTTGATTCAGTTTTGTTAAACTTTAATTATTATTTATCCAATTTTAGTGTTCAATAGCCTGTAATATTGAAAGAATTATCCATCAACTTTTAATAGTTAAGGAGTTATATTTTCCATCATCAGCTCAGCAACATGAGATGATGAGCACCCAGACGCAAATACCTGAATAGTTTTAGAAAATATATAATACACTCTATGGATCCCTATAAAATTTGAGGGATGCCCTCGATTTTTCTAGGATCCCATCATCAGATCCTGATTTGGTGCCAATGGGAACACCTGGGAACTATACACTTTTAAACAAAAAAAATAATTTCTCGAATCGGCTTAGGCTTCTTCGAGTAATCGGGGAACATACCTTAAAAAAGATTCCGATGAATTGTTAAGCTCCTTCTTTTTTGAAGTCAATTAAAATTTATACTATTCTTTAAACCGCTTGCGTTATAACGTCCATGACTAGTTATTAGTGTTATTAAGCTTCCGAGTAACAAGCCCTCTAAATATTTAAAAAGCACTTATAACGATAATAAGGAATAGAAAACTTTAAATGCCTACTATTATGTCTACTATAATTACATATTACCCTTACTAAGTTTCTTAAGTCGACTTTATTTTCAAGAAGCTATAAATAATAAAAAATAATAATATTAGCTCCGTAATATTACTATCCCACTGCTGGGCACGGACCTCCTCTACTGATGAGAGGGTTAGGCCTTAGTCTACCACGCTAGCCCAATGCGGGTTGGTAGACTTCACATACCTTCGAATTTCTTGTGGAGAAATTCTCGGATATGCAGGTTTCCTCAGGATGTTTTACTATAAGCGATATTTAAGAAGAAGAAGCTATATTAAAATCAGAACAGTCATTCAAATAGGTATCCAATTTACCTACATACCATTCTATTAATCCAAAATATTGGGCATGCCTTTTGTTCCTGGAAACTCGTTAGTCCCTCATTAACACCTTATCATCCATCAAAGCAACTATCCCCTCTATCAAAATAGTAATTATTGGTCCCGAAGCCTTTAGGGGCGAATTTGCACGGGTCTATTAAGGTCCTGTCCTGCACATACTCGATTGTAACAGGCTGTTGTGATGACCTCTGGCGTGGGCGTGTAATTATACCCTTTTAACATGTCAATCAAACACCATTGCGCAATAATAGACTCACAGGGTTTATGCGCATGTTGATGGAAATTAAGCGAGCTTCGAAAATGAAAAGGCACCGACTCCAAAGAGAGAAATTCTTGTTATGTTCTTCTTTAAAGTTTTCGTTTTTGAAGTCGGTTTTCAGTTTTTGTTAAACTTTAATTATTATTTATCTATTTTTAGTGTTCCTTTGAGTTCAGTAGCCTGTAATATTGAAAGAATTATCCACCAACTCCTAATAGTTAAGGAGTAATATTTTCCATCATCAGCTTAGCAACATGAGATGATAAGTAACAGACGCAAATACCTGAATAGTTTTAGAAAAAATATAAAACACACTATGAGTCCTTATAAAATTTGAGGGTTGCCCTCGATTTTTCTAGGATCCCATCATAATCATCATCGAGACTCGAATAATAAATTTCCAAATGCGAAAGTTTGTATGGATATTTGTTATTCAATCACCCCCGAATGGCTTAACCGGTCTGGATGACATTTGACAAACAGATAGATTAAAGTGTGGAATAGCAAATTGGCTACTTTTATCTCGGAAAAGCACACGGTTCATGCGATAGATTTGTAAATACATTTCGATGCGAACGAAGTAGCGGGCAACAGCTAGATATGCAATAAACACCCGACGAAAAAAGAGTATTAAATGCAATCTAGTGTAACCTTTAAGATCCAATATGGGATACCAAAAGAACAATCAAAATCTACTCATCAAGGCACGGCTCTTGCTCCTGTTTTTAAAACAAAACTCAAAAACAAATACGCAAAACAATTATTTTTTGACTGACTCGGTGGCGTGGTGGTATTACGGTATGACTACGGTTCTGAGGTCTCGGGTTCGATCCCCGGGTCGGGCAAAGTGATATTGGATTTTTCCATATCAGCCCGGAGTCTGGAATTTGTGCCCGATATGGCGATAGGCTCGCCCCCTATCACATCGGGGACGGAACTAAGCTCGGCGAAATGTGGGTGTTTTAGTTCGCTAGTGCGCCTCTGCCTACCCCTTCGGGGATACAGGCGTGAGCTTATGTTATGTTATGTAATTATTTTTTGCCGTCTCCGTGGGACAATGGAGCATAGATAGAAATGTGTAGCTTAATCACGTTTTGTGTAGGTGTTTTGTATAATGTTTTAGTGCAGGAGACGCGGATAACATACACAAAATATATACAAATAGAGAACCTATTATTTAGAATCTTAAAACACCTTGGCACAGAATGAATAAAATGACGACACCAATTACGGAGACTGTTTTATGACGGAAACCAAGGTTATTATTGATCGACAGATACCCAATTACTCTTTGGAATCGTCTCAATTATAAAAGGCAGTAAGTTCTGTTCAAATAACATTAATAATGTAATACTCGGAAGCATTAGCTGACAGTACCAAGCACAATTAAGCTGTGTATTTAATATTCAATACGCAGTAATGGCTCATTATGAATAATTCACTTAATAGTATAATCAAGTAGTATTAACGCTGATAGAATCAATTTGAGAGCAAACTTGTCATAATAGTAATCATTACAAGTACATTTGACAGCCTCCGTGGCGCAGCGGGCGAGCAGCCAGCTGTGAAGCGAGAGGCCGCGGGTTCTCGACTCGATCTTAGTGTGGGGTTAGGACTATGTGTGTGACTGTTGGGTGTTATTTATTATTTTCTTCTTCTTTATTTAAAAATATAGCCTCCATCAAAGTTTGATGATTTTGCCAACGACAGTGTTTAATCCATTACTAAAAAATTTGCTAATCAGACATCTTGAAAACCAAGATAAAAAAATCATTTATTATTTTATTATTGGCAGTGTTTCTTTTATGTGGAAAATATAATTAAATTATTTAATTCTACCTGCCTTTATCCCACGTTAATGCGGGGTTGATGCAATACACTTTATCAAGCAAGCAAAGACTTGGCTTCGTGTTTACGACTGGCCGCCTACCTGACGTCAACCTTCTTTGAGGGATTCAGCCCCAAGCAAGTTACATTAGAAAATTTGCTTTGCCGACTCGAAGCCAGGACCTCTCGGTCCACAGCCCATCCATCCACTAGACCCCGGAGGCGATATGTGGCAAATATAACACCATTGTTTCTTCTTATCTTATCTTATTAGCCCATATCATCCCACTGCTGGGCAAAGGCCTCCTCTGTTTACTAGTAGTAAATTATTTCTTTATTTTTGTAGAAAAGATTTTGCTTTTGTTTTTACGACCAACCGCCTGACGTCAACCACATCTAGGGGATGCTGATGAAGTCCTATTGCATAAAAAACTTCTCACAAGACATAGTTCGTAATTAGTATGAATATAAGTAATTAGTATATAGCATGACAAACTTATCTGTTCCTGTAGAAGTAGCGCTACTATTTTTATTTATGTCAAGTAAAGTACATAAAAGTTTAGATGTCACATCATTTTATTGACGCTGTCTGCTCGAAATGTTCTTAGTATTAATATTATTTCGAACCACCCTTTTGATACCTATAAAAGTAATTATGTCCACCTATACCGTATCTGGCGAGATAAGTTGACTTGCAATTTCGTACGAAAAATGGGCATCTAACGCCCAATTTATGTTACAGCGAATAGCGTTTAAGTCACTAGAATAGCCGACGTAACTAAAGACTTGAGTTAGCAATGCCAATTTATTCACCATAATGTAAATTAGGCTATTTAAAAGCCAGTTTTCGTGCAATATTGCAAGTCGACATGTCAACTTATTCACACAATGCGGAACGATACTTTGTCGGGCTATATTAATAGTGGCAGTTATATTAATTCCATAGTAGGCGTAGTAGCTGACGGTGATTACTAACACAATAGTCGTAATGCCAATTGGAATGTTAATATTCATAATCATTATTTAAGAATGTAAGCAAATATCGACCTTATCAATTGAGTCTATTATACATACATATATAATATCACGCCTGTATCGCATAGGGGTAGGCAGAGATTATGGATTTCCACTTCGCCCGATTCTGACTTATATACTTTCGCTTCATCTACATTCATCACTATCTTCATACACTCGTGTCGGTTAAGGGTACTCTTTATGAGTTTATTATGTTTGATATTATTCATTGTTTTTTAATGGGGCATAATAGGAGAGTTGCATGTATTTTTTTTGTTTATTGTAAAGAAATAGGTCTCAAATAAACACACCGGAAACAAAAAATTTAAAATATGCCCAAATCATTTAGGCCTTTATTCATAATAAAACCCTTATCGAAGATATAAACTCATATTGGTAAAAATGCATTTTAAGCCGATCGAAGGTTCAATAAAATTCTTTATTCATAATAGTTTACTATAGCTTCATTAACTAAAATATATTTACCGTGTCACAATGTTGCTAGTATATAGATAAAACGTGATTTTAACAAGTTTTGTCTCTGGAAAGTCATGGAACGATGGCCTAAAAAAAAAACAATCATTCGCGCGCGACCATGGCAACCATGGCGACCAGTTTAGTTTGTTTATATATTTATTTAATTAATTTAATCAAAGTAAAACTATGTTTGTTGCATGTGAAGTGATTTTGTTTTATGCAATACCTAAACATCAACGAAGATGGGTAGATTATGGATATTTGGAAATGAAATTTAGATTTGGAGGATATTCCTTGGAGCGTATGAATGAAAAGAAAGGGGGCTTTCAAATCGTGTAAGAAAAATACCCTGCCTTCTCTGAGAATGGAATTCAGGACCGGACTTTCCAGTTCACAGCGGCTTCAACAGAACCGTCTAAAACCCATTGTATTGAAGAATAATTAGGCAACATGCGTGCATAAGTATTTTTTGTTAAATCAGATTTAATAAAATTCATCATTGTATTTTTGAAGTGTTTTATTTCTCATGATTTATTCATGTGACGCTATATTCGTGTTTAGATAATGATGATATTGAAGAAAAATATGTTTTGTGGAAATCAAGGTATGTAATTAAATACCACACGGAAAATATTAAATACTAGCTGACAAACAAATCTATCCTACGGAGACCCAACATTTTCTGGAAAAAAGTAGCCTATGTGTTATTCCTTTATAAATAAATACATCCTCGAATGTTCTGTCAATGGTGAAGAATCACTTAAGACAAGTTTATTCTCTCAATATTATTACGCTGTCCGACCTGGCGCGCGTATATTTCAAATAAACTGAGCGACTTATGACCATGAGGTCATAACTTTTGCATCACATTTATTTGTCTTGTTGTCCTAGACATTTTTATTCTAGACTATAATCCATTTCTTTACCGAATTAAATTCAGATCCGTTCAACCATTCTGGTGTGAAAGAGTAACAAAACATCCATACAACCTCACAAACTATCGTGTTTATAACATTAATTGCATTTGATAGAAGTCTCTCTGAAGTCTAGAAGACTGCCTTGATGCGTGGTGGTATTTCGGTACGACTACGGTTCTGAGGTCTCGGGTTCGACCCCCGGGTCGGGCAAAGTTATATTGGATTTTTCCGTATCAGCCCGGAGTCTGGAATTTGTGCCCGATATGGCGATAGGCTCCCCCCTATCACATCTGGGACGGAACTAAGCTCGGCGAAATGTGGGTGTTCTAGTTCGCCAGTACGCCTCTGCCTACCCCTTCGGGGATACAGGCGTGAGCTTATTTTTTAATGTTTATGATAGAAGTCGCAGGCACCCTCAAATTAATCCCAACCAAAACTGGTGGAACGTCAAATACGAATCAGTTGATCGAAATCGGCCATATTTTTGCTATTGAAGCGTTAAAGTAGGGTGCCAGCTTCTATAAATTGCAGACATTTTATGGGAGATTTTGGGAACGTTTTAACGCTATTATGAATAACAATTTTTCGGAAACGTCCTACAGCGGTATTATAGCGTCCCACTAAGTTATTATGAATAAAGGCCATAATGTTCGCAAGTCAAAATATGACTTACGAAACCCCGCGATAAAAAAGGACGTGACGTCACCGCTTAGAAATGTTAAAGCTATTTCTTTAAATAACGAAGTAAAAATGATAAAAGAAAAAATGAAAGAAGGCAGAGAAGGACCTCCGAAATCTAATACACTAATCACCATGCTCAGTTGGGAATGGTACGGATTGCCGAGACGAGTGTCGGAGGTTCGAGACCAACCCCAAAATCGAGCATACACCTCTGACATTTCTATGTTAAGTGTGTTTTCTTTGTGAAATATCGTTTGCTATAACGGTGAAGGAAAGGATCGTGAGGAAACCTGCATACCCGAGAATTTCTCCACAAGAATTTCGAAGGTATGTGAAGTCTACCAATCCGCATTAGGCCAGCGTGGTAGACAAGGCCTAACCCCTCTCATCAGTAGAGGAGGCCCGTGCCCAGCAGTGGGACAGTAATATTACAGGGTTCTTATTATTATTATTATTATTTATAGTCACCATGCTAAATTATCAACAAACAAAATATTTAAAAATCTCAGTGTTCCTTTATCTATTTATAAATCGAGACGGGGATCATGATGGTTATAGTGAAGCAAATAAATGCAAGGTTTTTGTTTACTCTGATCAGATTGCTCGTGCACGCCACTATCTATCACAACCCACCAGGTTCATCATAACATAACATAAGCTCACGCCTGTATCCCCGAAGGGGTAGGCAGAGGCGCACTAGCGAACTAGAACAGCCACATTTCGCCGTGTTTAATTCAGTCCCAGATGTGATAGGGGGCGAGCCTATCGCCATATCGGGCACAAATTCCAGACTTCGGGCTGATATGGAAAAATCCAATATCACTTTGCCCGACCCGGGGATCGAACCCGAGACCTCAGGACGGTAGTCATACCGAAATACAAGTACGCCACTGAGGCAGTCACTAGGTTCAGAACTTATATAATCGATTACCTCCGTGTATCAGCTTCAATATCAATCGAGTTGATTTGAATAAATGATATTGCTGTTTTGCAATGTTAATTGTCGATTTCTGAAATTAAGCACTGAGCGTTCCGATTGCCAGATTTGCACTAGGTCAATTGTACCGATCATTCGTAAAATTGATTTATAGTCTTGCCGAAATATGATTTCCAATTTGATTCTTTCGGCTGATTCATTTGTTTCCATTATGTCTGACTTAGCTTTGTATTTTAAATTGGAATTGAAAAATAAATAAGTGAATTCGTGATCCTAGATACAATAAAATTATGATAATTCTCTAAGGAATCTCATCTTCTTATAAGTTTTCTAGCATTTATATTCTGAAAATACTAAATTAAATAAATAAATACACCCAACAGTCACACACCTGTGTGTGTGTGTTTAGGTTGTACCTACAACCTGTATCGTGGGTATAAGAAACTACGAGAGAATCTCGGTCTTACAAAACCCAGACCCGAAACAAATATCTATGGGCCACACACATTTCACAGCCGTTTACTCGGCCGCTGCGCCACGGAGGCTGTCATTTAAAAAAATGCATGGACATGAAAATTGTTGTCGTTTTCGAGATGCCGGAACTATAAAAAAGTATTGGGAATACAGTTACAGTATAATGATAAAAAAAGTTTACTGACATAAAATTCTAATTACAAGAATTTGACAGCCTCCGTGGCGCAGTGGTCGAGTAATCGGCTTTGAAGCGAGAGGCCGCGGGTTCGATCCTCCCACCGAGACAATTGTTTGTAATGCTTACAGATATTTCTTCAGGTCTGGGTGTTGTGAGACCGAAAGTCTCTCGTAGTTCCTGATACCCACGACATAAGACTCGATCTTAATGTGGGGTCAGGACTAAGAGGTATGTGACTGTTGGGTGTTATTTATTTATTTAGTTATTCCAAAATTATGAGTCGTAGTTTTTTCATAATTTATGACATTAAGGGCCTCGTTCACCACTCTCGAGTAAAGTGTCAAATAGGCTAATCGTCAGTTAAAGTCACCCGTAACTGCACGTGTGAATTTCACGACGTTCGAGTAGCATGCATCTTATGATTAAACTGGCCAGTAAGCTACTTCCCACGTCGTCTGCCAAGTAGCGCGTTTACTTGACGGTTAAATTTTAAAGTAGGCAGTTAATTGTACATTTTATCGTAGTTAAATAAACTATAAAATCAAATTATAGTAGTCATACCTTAATAACGATGTTTAACGTTTTAAATGAACGTGTTAACTGTAAAATAGCCTTTCATTTAAAAAATCAAGTAGTTTCAACAAAAACAAACTGCAATTCGGGCGAAGCGAACACCGATGTCCGGACGGGGTCACGCAAAACTCGACCTTATGGACACATGATTTAGTACCTGTGTAACTATTTATATAGCAAAAAATGGATCCGGTAGGTTTTTGTGTCATGTGGTGCGGACCCGGGATGAGTCACGAGTGTTTTTTTGCCAAAATAAGATACTTTCGACGTAATATTGAACGAATGGGACGCAGGGTTTGTGATATCATTCACTTAACCAGTAAGTTGCTACTCAGAGCTCTAATTTTGCTTGTGAAATTAACAGAAGTTACTCGGAACTCTTACTTGTCAATTAACGCTAGTCAGAAAGTAACTAATCAACACTTTACTTGGAGTTGGTGAACGAGGCCCTTAGGCTCAATTGCACCACTATTATTAACCTACAGTTAGTCCTAACCGCAAGTTAAGTTACATGTCATTCATACATTTTCTGTCAATTTAGCTTGCGGTTAGGACTAACTCTAGGTTAATAATAGTGGTGCAATTGAGCCTGACTGAATTTTAATGTTTACTGGTAAAGTCCTCATTAAACTCTCTATCCACTTGATACAATATTCCTGCATAACCCTATATTAGACAATTGTACATATCTTAGTTGGGAATTGGGTACTGTTCGATTCTATTGTTCTGACAATGTTCGATTTTATACACATTTTTATATATAATAGCTAACCGTTCCGTTATGGTCTTGACGTGATTTTACTGATACTTCTCTTTCCCGCGGTTTGAAGGTTACACCAAACTTCAAAGGCTTATAACTTTTTTATTTATAAGAATACTTCAATATTTCTTTCTATTCTATATTTTATACGATGTAAATTTCATATAAAATGAATTAAGAAAAATTAGTCACAAATTGTACAAACTGCCGAGACAAGAGTCGGATGTTCGAGACAAAGCCAAAAAGAGTATACACCTCTAACTTTATTACCGCATGCTATAACATTGAAGGAAATCATCGTGAGGAAACCTGCATACTCGAGAATTTATCCACAAGAATATAGTCTACCAACCCGTGTTAGGCCAGCGTGGTAGACTAAAGCCTAACCCCTCTCATTAGAGGAGGCCCGTGCCCAGCAGTGGGACAGTAATATTATTATTATATTTCATGGTTTTGCACCACACAACTTTGCCAGATAAGACGGCCTCAAATGACATAACACGAACTCCTCGACTGCCTCGGTGGCGTGGTGGTATTTCGGTACGACTACGGTTCTGAGGTCTCGGGTTCGATCCCCGGGTCGGGCAAAGTGATATTGGATTTTTCCATATCAGCCCGGAGTCTGGAATTTGTGCCCGATATGGCGATAGGCTCGCCCCCTATCACATCTGGGACGGAACTAAGCTCGGCGAAATGTGGGTGTTCTAGTTCGCTAGTGCGCCTCTGCCCACCCCTTCGGGGATACAGGCGTGAGCTTATGAACTCAAGTATTTGAGGCGCATTTCAGTAAACGTGGATGTGTATATCTTTGAAGTATTTTTCGATATCAGCCCGGAGTCTGGAATTTGTGCCCGATACGGCGAGAGGCTCGCCCCCTATCACGATTGGGATGGAACTCAGCTCGGCGAAATGTGGGGATACAGGCGTGGGCTTATGTTATTTACCGAATATCGATTCAAATATCGCAGGTAAAATACTGCTGGTCTTTTGTTACATATTAAATTCTAGTCTCAAACGATTCGCAGATTAGTTTTCCAGCCAGTTACCTCATTAGAAATTGACATTCCATCGGCGGTGTACATTGTGGGGGTTTGTTGTGGGGGGTGGGGATCGAGCCCGCGGGAAATCAGCAAAGGATCTGCGAACATCCCCCGGGTGCATAACAATACTTTACCTGTTTATTTAACTCAACGTTCTTTTTTTACCTTTGAGTAGCCTGAGGTTTCTACCAAATTGCATGCTCAACTACAAATAATTGTTGTTTGTTAAGGTATGTATTGATTTTGTAGTTATCAATTTAATTTTGGAAGTATATGTATTTTAGTTATAGTTTAGATTTTACAATGATATCTCAAGGAGAGTGGTGCAAAATGTCATAGATTTGAAACCAGACCAAGAATTCTCTAACTGTGAATAATTTATACCTGCATAACTCAAAGAATATAATATAGTTAACATGAGGAACCCGCATTTCGAGTGATGTAGTACATAATAATTGTTGGTTTATTAAGTTTACTAATTGGTAAAAATACACGTACGTCCTAAACTTCATTAATAAGGACTAATTGAGTAGCAAGCTGAGGACGAGCAATAATATTTTGACAATCGTTCAATCGAAAAATTGAATTTTATATATAAATTTTAACTATGTATCAGAAGTGCGCTGCGAGCTGGATTCGAATCAGATTAACAAAAATATTTGTGCTCGGGCCGCTATAATATTTTAAGCCATCGCTCTACTATTTATCGTTCATAGCGCCGTAACATAATTAACGTTTTAGCAACGTGTATAAATTAACCATCTAATTTACTAAATTTCGATATCAGATTAAACGGACACGAATCGGAATGGATTTCGAAACGTCAATCACAGGCCGTCATATGCCAATTTAGCCGTGGCATTAATTGACGTTTGGCATAAACAATGGCTCATTCACGGTAATAATTGATTCTCGAGTCCATACATAGCTAAATAGGTACAGGACTTTGAATCGGCCCTCAGTATTGACGCTTTAGGAGTCCTTTATGATCCCTCCTTAAGTGTGGACCTTCTAAATCCTTTTATAGGTTAAGGATACTATAGGTGTTTGATAAATACCAAGTGGTAGAGCCACGCTGTAGACAGTAACGTCTATAGCACGAATGGGCCGGCTCGACCGGTTAGATACCACTGTCCCACAGAAAACCGACGTAAAGTGGCAGCTTGCTGTCGCGTTTCGTTCGGTGAGTGAGATATCCAGTGGCCCATTTCCCCACTCCCTTTCCCAATCCCCTTCCCTCCTCTTCCATTCCTTCCTTTTAGGTTGGCAACGCACCCATGATTCTTTTTGTGTCTTGGGTGTCTATGGCCGGTGGAGATCACTTACCATCAGGTGACCCATCTGCTTGTATGCCAATCTCTGCTATAAAAATATATATATATACCTATACTAAAATATAGGGTCCATCATCAAGCTCAAGACTCCGTTTATCTAAAGGTTTCATGAAGTCAAGATAAGAAGTACAGTTGGGCGCATAATGCAATTCGAAAATAAGAGTCTTATGATTTGACCCTCTCAATCTTAGCCCTCATTCGCCGACAGCTTTTTCAACGCGCGTTAAAAAAGCGTCTCAATGTCCATATGAGTGCTTGAAAATCATGCTTGTCTTGTTTCTAATAAGATATATTTTATAAAGCGCTCAACTCCCGGCGTTTCAAATACGCCCTATTTTAAAAGCGCTAGCGTTGGAATAAGAATACTAGAACTCGTATGTGACCCATCTGCTCGGTGGCCAGTCTCCGCTATAATAAAAAATGATCCATTTCTACGCTTTTTTAATGCGCGTTGAAAAAGCTCTCGTGCGAATGAGGCCTTAGAGTTAGTTTTATATTATAATTCTATGCCATGAATTTGATGCTATGATGAGTCAATTTTAGTGATTGACTCGACTCGACCGGTTTGGTATCACTCTCACTAAAAACCGAGATTAAGGGGCAGCTCGTGTTTTTTTTTTGTTCAGTCATCAATGAAAACAGAAATCAATAAAAACAACATCATCATGTTTATCCCCCTTTTTCCAATCAATATTCTTTCGCTTTCAGTCTATAAAATTAAAGATAATCTCACAGTATCTAAAATTTAATTTCTTAAAAACAAAAAGTTATAAGCCTTTCAAATCTGAGGTAGCGGTAACTGTAAAATAACAGAAAACTGTGCATAAGAGAACCGTGACGTCACCACCTACAACTGTGCGAGCATTAGAAAAGGATAGCACGATATTCCCACTAAGCGGCCACTCATCGCAAAATTTGAAATATGAATTGCCTACTACCTCATTTTGCAACCAATTTTGAAGCAGTTTTTACAGAAGGGATTATTTTCCGAATTATTTGCTAAAACGTATAAAATACTGTACGAAATCAAACATAGAAAATTACCTAATTCCAATTTCTTAGCCCAGATCCTCATTGTTTCTATTGTCATTGATCTGTGACTGACCGTAAGTGATAAATCTTGATAAAGTTTGAGCGTACATCATGAACTATTGTTAGGAAGCACTTACCGTAGTTTCGCTAAGTGTTTAGGCTCCGTACTGTGGCGTCCATACAAAATTGCTTAGCTTTTATATTCATAATTCACGTGGGTTTTTTATAAAAGCGTCTAGACTTGTTGAGTGAGGGGCCGTGATTGATTGCGGTTGGTCAAGCTGCTTGAGTGAAAATAAACATTTTTGGGGCATAAAAATTAATTACGCCCGTGAGCTTTTAAATTCTTGCCGAGTTATTAGCAAGCCTTTCAGAGGGACGGCAGAGTTAGTGAATTTTTGCAGATAACAGAATTATGCCGCCTGTTCTAAAGAGTTTGAAGTTACTGAGAATAACCGGGATTTAAAATTTAGGACTGCCTCGATGGCGTAGTTGTATTTCGGTACGATTAACGTCCTGAGGTTTCAGGTTCGATCCCGGGTCGGGCAAAGTGATATTGGATTTTTCCATATCAGCCCGAAGTCTGAAATATGTGCCCGATATGGCGATAGGCTCGCCCCCTATCACATCTGGGACGGAACTAAGCTCGGCGAAATGTGGGTGTTCTAGTTCGCTAGTGCGCCTCTGCCTACCCCTTCGGGGATACAGGCGTGAGCTTATGTTATGTTAATGTTAATGTTAAAATTTAGAATTTCACGTTGTATTTTAAATGCTCTTAATAAATATTATCATCAATCATAACAGCGTGCATAAGCAGTGCACCGGGAGGTCTTGGATTCGAATCCCAAGTCGAGCAACACGGTTTTTTAACACGATGTTCCCGAGAGAGGGTTGTCATTAAGCAAGATGTCGCTCATAAAAACTAAGACGAATTCTTTATGCAGCCTTAAAAATGGTGTTGGCTTTAACCCTATATGGGCAATTAGAAGAAAAAAGGTTAATTTAATGATGCATAATAAATGATTTCACCTACAATTAATAAATTTTGGATAAACATGTAACAATATACACGTGGCAGTTTCAAAGAAGTTTCACAGTTCGGTGAAATTTTATAGTCGCTCTTCCAAGTACTCCCAGTTACTTCATCGAAAGCAAAAGTCAGAGTAATGTACAAAGTATTAAAAAATCTACTTTTAACATTACCACAGACATGATTATCCGCATTTAAAAGTGATATAAAATATCGTATTAGCAGAATAAATGATTTAAATTGGAACTATAGGCCGTGGAGATCACTTACCATCACTCTTAAGCTCGTTTGCCAGTCAATGCTATAAAAAAAGGAAAACATCCTATCCTTTTCCAACGTATCCGTTACATTAAGCAAAATACATTGGTTTTGTTTTAACTTCGGCTATAGATGAAGGGACTGGGGGTAAGTCGTTGTAATAAAATCTATGTACTTACATGGTGTATGATATCAGTGGCAGCGTAGAAGCTCTCGTGAGGGTCGGGTCGCTTCATCATGTAGGGACGCGGGAACTCCGTGTCTTCGCATATTTCTATAACAATAACACACTGTTACATCTCCATTCTGGGCTTTATATAACACACAGTGCTTCAGAATAAATATTGTGCATTACATAACCTGCTTTTTCATGTCGATTAAAACATAACATAATATAAGCTCACGCCTGTATCCCCGAAGGGGTAGGCAGAGGTGCACTAGCCAACTAGTACACCCAGATTTTGCCGAGCTTAGTTCCGTCCCAGATGTAATAGAGGGCGAGTCTATCGCCATATCGGGCACAAATTCCAGACTCCGGGCTGATAACTAATGTACATGTAAATGTATACGAGTTCGTTGCGCACTGATGATGTTTGGTTAATATTTCATACAAATTTCATAGACGCGCATCGAGTTCGAATACATTTACGGTTGTCAGAAATTTTCCTGCTCAGGCCGCTGGGGATCGAATTCGACACCTCAGGACGGTAGTCGTACCGAAATACAACCACGCCACCGAGGCAGTCGATTAAAAAACGAGAATAAATAGATAATAATAAATACACCCAACAGTCACACACATAGCCGGTAGACCTGATCACACCTTGTATCGTGGGTATCAGAAAATACGAGAGACTTTTGGTCTCACTACTCCCACACACGAAACAAGTATCTGGGCCACACTAACATTGTCTCAGTGCGAGAATCGAACCCCCCATCTCTCGCTTCACAGCCAGCTACTCGCCCGCTACGCTACGGAGGATGCCAATGACAATGTACCGTCTCGATGGTCAACATAAGCTCACGCCTGTATCCCCGAAGGGGTAGGCATGCACTAGCGAACTAGAACACCCACATTTCGCCGAGCTTCGTTCCGTCCCAGATGTGATAGGGGGTGAGCCTATCGCCATATCGGGCACAAATTCCAGACTCCAGGCTGATATGGAAAAATCACAGTCTCGATGGTCAGTCAGAAAAAAATAACAAAATGTATTTATTCTAGTATCTAAGTTTTATAATAATATTTTAAGTACATTTGTGTTCTATGTAAACAATTAATAACAAGTTAATAAGCTTACTGAATTATAATATATTTTATATCACACCACATTTTGTTGGTAACCAAATAGGGTGTCGTAAGCCACGGTTATCTTAAATTGTAAGAAAAATATTTACACCTAAACCTGTCCACAATTCACCGAATATTATCCGTCGCCTTTCAACGGTCCAATGCTATTATCCTTTGCTAGAGGCACATCATCTTTTCAATATGGTCGGTGAACAATGGCGCCTCTTTCCGGACGTCCGGCCGTCGCGTTGTAAGGAGCACACATCTCGGTTTTATTTTTAAAGAATTTTCGCGCTGTTTCGGCTAAACTATATTATTTAAAAGGTTTTATGGAGGTTTTAATAAAACATTTTGTTTGAATTCGATCTGTTTTGTCTAGGGTATAATTTTATCAAAATATTTCCAGTAAGTAAGATTCTAAGAGACATTTTCTATATTTTATTTTAAGTATTTTCATAATTATTTTCGGCATTTTCATTATTAATAATTTATTATTATTATACAACAACAATAAAACGCAAAATATAGTTAATGTAATAAAATATATTTATAATATAATTTATATGACGATCATAGTTCCAATTTTAAAATAAAATAAATTTAGAGTAATGTCTATCACTTTAATTTACAAAAAATGTTTTCTATTTACATGAAAATGATTAAACAAGGCTGCACGAGCGAACGTAGCTCGGTAAGCGAAAGCTAGGAAAAGTAACAATCTAGGGGCAAGTGCTCTCAAAAACCTAACGAGTGCAGTGGAGAGGCGAGTCGAGTGTCGCCGGCGAGCTAACTAGTGCCAGTAGGAAAAAACACGAATATTCCACAAAGATTTCGGTTCGCGCCGTAATTTAAAAGTGGAACGCGTTTAAAACATCGTTTCATGACTAAAAAATTAATAAAGGTAATTTTTAATTTTAAGCAATAGAACAATTTAATTATTATTATTTCTATTTATTTCATTATTTTTAAGACAGTATTGGATTAAAAAAATACATGAAATTATTCTTCAATTACTATTACTTTTCTTATAGCAGTATTAAAATTTTAATACATGTTTCAAAATTTATCAAAAGTAGCAATACGGTTGCAGATCTTTAATCACAGTCGGGCCCTTGTTTGTAAAACAAAAAAGTGTACCATAGTTTGTTCATTTGTCAGTAGTATTGTTTACAATTAGGGTCTGACCCCTATGGATCTCATCCCTGGATTTATTACATCTGTTGTCTATACGCATACTTTTTTATGTTTTTTAACATCGAAGTCGGTGGGTTGTTTGTGTAAACTGAGTAAAATTGTTATTAGAAAGTATAGGGTTGGTTCTTTCTTATTCAGAATTAACAGGTTTTAAAGATAAAACCTTAAAAACCGATTTCAAAAAGAGTTTCTGTTGTAGTCGTTGCTCATTTGATCTGCAAGGGCTCTGGTACAGACTTCAAAAAGAAGTTACTTTTAAATATTTTAAGTCGGTTTTAAGTTTCGTTAAACTTATTTTCTAGTTTTTATACAATATAAGTATTTTTTTATAGAACAATACTTTTAAACTAAACCGAATCATCCAAATCGGTCCACGCGTCTTGGAGTTATCGGTGAACACACTTAAAATAAATACAGATGAATCAGAACCTTTTATTAGTTGGTTAAAAGTTGGAATAAGGTTTGCAACTATAGATTGTAAATAACTTACCATTATACTCGTTCTGGTCGTGTATCTCTCGCTTGTCACGACGTCCGAGCGTCTCCCTCCATATGTTGTAGGGCTCTCGGTAGTCCTCGTCCACCACCGCGGGCCTGCGACATAATATAACGCTATATCTCCAAAAGGACAGGCTAAAGTGCGATATTTCGAGAGCTGTACCCTTATACAAGTATTTATCGATTCTCGAAATCGCGATAGTTGCCTCATTTTTTTTAGTTCGTTGTTGTTTCTGCAAAGTGGCGTTGCTAGACAATTTTAGCGTTCATAATAAACATACCTTTTTTTCTATCACTATTTGCTGAAGACTGAATCTCTTAGAGGGATTTAACTAAGGGACTAAAGTCTGGCAGCCAGTCGTAAATATGAATCCTAATCCTTGATTTTGAAAAGTGAGTTGCACTGACGCTACAGTTTGTTATGGGTGACTGGAAAGAAAGCTCATAACAAACTATGCAAGAAATAATAACATTCCTCAGACATTTTCTTCATTCTCTGTAGACCGTTACGTCTACAGCACGAATGGGCCAGCTCGGTTTGATATCACTGTCTCACAGAAAACCGACTTACGAGTGGCACCTCGCCGTCGCGTTTTATTCGGTGACTGAGATTTCCGGTGGACCGTTCCCCCTTTTCCCTATTTCTCTCCTTTTAGGTTGGTAACGCACTCATGATTCTTTGTCTCTTGGGTGGCTATGGGCGGTGGAGACCACTCACCATCAGGTGACCCATCAGCTCGTTTGTCAGCCTCTGTTATAAAACAAGTTTACTTACCGCAGCATATGAATCGGTGGACAGTTGGCCAATGCTAAAGCAAGTCTTGGCGTTCTCCGATTGTTCCTTGAACTGGAGTTGCCATGCCTTAGAGATGGGCAGAACGGCTTCTTCAACACATTCGGGATTCTGCGCCTGGTTCTCTTCGTTAGGAGGACAACCGTGGCTGCTATGAAGGCCCCCCCTCCAACCAGAGCTCCGCAGGCCAGTCCCACGGAGACTCGGAGCGAGGAGTTGCGCTTTTTCCTTGATGATGGAGGCATGTCAGTCCTGTAGTATTCCTCTAGGAATTCCTCCGAGGCGTTGACGACTGTAGGGGCTGTTGACAAGTAAGTAATATTTTTTATTTTAGCTAATAATGTAATCAAATTATTACAAGTCAACTACCCAAATGGTAAGAGTAAATTTTGAAAACCGTTGTAAAGTGATAGCTCGCTGTCGCGTTTGTTCGGTGAGTGAGTTTTCCGGTGGCCTAATTCCCCTTCCCTTTCCCAATGCCTATTTCCCTCCTTTTAGGTTTGCAACGCACCCATGATTTGAGTCTTGGGTGTATATGGGCGTTGGAGATCACTTACCATCAGGTGCCCATCAGCCCGATTGCCAGTCTGTGCTATAAAAAAAGACTATCCAAACACAATGAATCAAACCAGATCACCAGTCTCATGCTGGCATACTGGCGCAGCGGGCGACTAGCCGGCTGTGAAACGTGAGGTCGCGGGTTCGATTTCCGCACCGAGACAAATGTCTGTGTGGCCCATAGATATTTGTTTCGGGTCTGGGTGTTGTGAGACCGAAAGTCTCTCTTAGTTCCTGATACCCACGACACAAGTCTCGATCTTAGTGTGGGGTCAGGACTATGTCTGTGACTGTTGGATGTATTTATTTATTAGGAGAGATAATTAGAGAACTTGGCACGAACCAAGATGGCAGATACCACGAAGATGTGGGCCCGCAAGCCGGCACGTGTTTATGTGATTGAAATTAATCTTTAGCATAATAACTACAGAGTGTAACTTTGAAGTTAGCAACTGCAACTACAAGGTCCAATATGGCCATACTTAAAAAATTAAGCAGTGCTTCACCTAAACAATGTTACTTCTCTATCACTTTTACGGTATAGAGCGAACTTTGACTAAGTCTGAGCCAAAGAAACGAACTCAGTGAGGATATCGAATTATTAAATCGAACTTTGACTTAGTCCGGGACATTTTTACAAGAATAACAGACTGACAGACAGGCAAAGATTTTCTTGTAAAAAATGACGAACTAAGTCAAAGTTCGATTTGAATTTTCCAAATCCTCACTGAGTTCGTTTCTTTGACTTAGATTTAGTCGAAGTTCGCTCTATAGATCTCAGCATTAGACTATGTACTAGAACATAGTCGGGACTAAAAGTTTATAAGTTTTTTGAAACTATAGCTATCAATTCAACTTGCCGTGGCTATGGGGGTCGCTCAGTGTATCTTGTATGTTACTTTGTCCTATTTTATTAGATATCTATTGTTATCATGGTTTGGCTGCTTTAATTTAAGGTCTTTCTGTATCTGGTGCTGTACTGTATTAGTAGCTGACTGTAAATTGGTGTTAAAAAGAGCAACGTCAGAGTTTGTTGCCCGTTCCTCTCTGGCGAAACAGCCTTCCGAATAGGCGGTAGAGTTAAAATTTAACGGAATCTAAATAATGTTTGAACATTTTATGGATGATTTGATTTGATTTGATATCATAGCGAAGTTTACAATCAGTGATTTGTTGCCTTGTATCTCGAATATTAAAACTGAACTCCTTTGTGCGCCATCGCTTTGTGGGTAAGATGGGGTCAGCTGTTGGCCGGTCATTCGATCCGCCCACAATCAGTGTCGAATTTTCGGAACTATGAACTATCTGACCTTAATAAAGACAGGTCATAATGTGGGACATTCGCAGACAACCTTTGATTAAAATTCGACTACTTGGTTGTTGAGACTATTTTATTTATTTTTAAATGTCATAAGTTCACGCCCTTTTCACTTAGGGGAAGGCAGAGGCGAACTACAACCAGCGCATCTACATCTCGCTGAATTTATTTCCATCTCTTTAAGTTATAGGGGGCGAGGCTATCACACCGGGCAATTTATGTCGTTTTGAAAAACTCAAGCACCATTAGAGCTCCTTCGCACCAGAGCTTTTTCTATGCTCGTTAAAAAGCGTTGTAATGGAACAAATGAGTTGTATAGTTGTATATAGTTATTCACACGCAGGCGCTTTTAAAACGCGGCGTTTTATTTTGTGCAGTACGTAGAATATACCTTATTATAAACAAGGCAAGAATGTTTTTCAAGCACTCATAAGAACAGATATGTTGAGACGCTTTTTAAAGAACGTTGAAAAGCTGTCATGTGAATGCGGGCTTAACGATTGAATTCAGGTCCTTTTGGCTGTTAACCAAGTCCACTACCACAGTTAATATGAAGATGATCGATGACGAGGCGGGGGATAAACCTCAAAGATTTTTTAAGCGCTTTATTTGCGTATACGTTTTTAGATCACAATAGTTTCACGCGTAAGGGAAAACAGCACCGCCTAAGACAATGGCTCGTGTTTGAATAGATGTCGGCAGCAGAGCTAAGAAGCTAATTGTTTGCTCGCAATGGTACGTGAGTTACCCCCAGTTTCTTCATCGAAGGCATAAGTCAAAACAAGGTGTAAAGTAAAAGCACCGGCAAAATATACTTTTAGCTTTTATTTTTATCGTTACTACTTTAGAATTGTGACTGCCTCGGTGGCGTGGTACGATTACCATCTTGACGTCTCGGGTTCGATCCCCGGGTCGGGCAAAGTGATAATGGATTTTTCTGTATCAGCCCGGAGTCTGGAATTTGTGCCCGATATGGCGATAAGCTCGCCCTCTATCACATCTGGGACGGAACCAAGCTAGGCGAAATGTGCTTGTATTAGTTGGCTAGTGAGTAGTGCGCCTCTGCCTACCCCTTCGGGGATACAGGCGTGAGCTTATGTTTTGTTATGTGTGTACCTTAGAATAGTATTTGCCAACCTATTTACAAGTTAAATTGCATTGACTTTTTATTTATTTAATTTTTGTTTGTACACAAGAACGTAAGATTATAGTAGGATTGCTAATTAAACGGAGTAAACTGACATTTCGAATGTTGCCACTTTTACATGAAATTTAAATAGTGCTGCGGTAAAAAGATCAAGATTATTGAAACATTTCACTTTAACGAACCATTTCAATCTTTCATTTTCTAAAGTCCAACTTAAAGTCGTAATTCCTGCCTAATGTGTGATTAGTACTGCATGTCTACTGAATTATAGTCAAAGTAAATCACTGCATGCTAAATTACGGCATGTTCACTGGAATTATAGTCATACATATACTGTTTCATTATAAACAAAACTTACAAAAGCTATGAATGTGCCGAACGTAATTTTTCTCAAATAATAAAAGTAATATTTGTAATTTTCATTGTTATTATTTCGCGTATCTGTTGTGATTATTTATGCAAAATTATTAACACACACATTTAGTCGAAGGGTTAAGCTGAAATTTCTAAAAATACGCCATAAAATCCTAATTTTGCAAACTAGTGCTGAGTTATTGTTTTTTTGAATGATAAGAATTGAACTAGATCAATCATTACGTTTTAAAAGTAAGCAACATTATTTTGGAAAGTGACATTTCGATCTGTCTGTTTACTCCGTTTAATTAACAATTGGACTATAGTAGACCAACATTATTGCATTGTGCAAGCTGACCTAGCTGTACATGAACTAGGGGTAAGAGCTGGGTGTTTTGTGTTCAAGGTTCGAGGCATTAGTAATTACCGATGACTTTGATTTTATTGTTTTAAAGCACTTTGTTATTACGAGCCGTAAGGCCTATGAACACCATTCTAGTCCGGAATCGTACATAGTTTTTCTTCCTGGAAATATGTACGGTTCCCGTGGGATATATTTGTTAATCATTTCCACACGAGCCAAATTGCGGGCAACAGCTAGTTGTTTAAAATAACCGTTATAAACCTACAAATGTTAGTAATGTGATATCCCAAAGGCCATAAGAAATAGGTCAGAACACGGTCAAAACTAGCTGAAACTAAAACTGAGGTGAGTTCGGATGGCTGGCTGCCAGTACAACAGTGAGTAGGTGCCAAGAGTCAGTTAATTCGGGGCTAATTTCTTATTGTATCGTTAATTAAGAGTTCAGGTCGAACTACGTTTTGTAATAGGAATTTACACCTTGTTTTTTTTTTTCAAAAATCCTTTGAATGCGCAGCCATTTAGCCTTACACCCGAAATAAAAATGGCTCATAACAAAGATGTATCTGGGCGGGAATCGAACTCGCGGGCTCTCGTTTTACAAGCTGCATCTACGTTGCGTCTTAGTATAGCCACATATGAGTGGTAGAGCCACGCTGTAGACAGTAACGTCTACAGTACGAATGAGCCGGTTCGACCGGTTTGATACCACTGTCTCATAGAAAACCGACATAAAATACCAGTTCGTTGCTGCGTTTCGTTCCGTGAGTTGGATTTTCTGTGGCACACTTCCCCACTACCTATTCTCCTCATTATAAGTTGGAAATACACCCATGATTATTTTTGTGTATTGGGTCTCTATGGGCGGTGGAGATCATGTACCATCAGGTGACCCACCTGCTCGTTTGCCAGCCTGTGCTATAAAAAACATTGAGTCTTATAATCATAAGTTCAAAATCTTAACAGACCGACTTCAAATCCTATCGTGACCAAATTTATATCGGACCACCTTTGAAATAAGCTTTATCAAACACAAAAAGAATATTGAAAATCGGTCCACATTTGGCGGAGATATCGCGTAACATACATAAAAAAATACAGACGAATTGAGGACCTCCTCCTATTTGGAAGATGGTTGAAAATGCTCACGATATTGAAGTTAGCTCTAAAAGATCAACTGCAATACCAAATACCAAAATAATGATATTTGTCATCTTCCATAATGTCATTGTTGTAGAGGTATTATAATTTTGGGTCGCAAGCCCCCGCACCTGAATAGCGTTTAGATTATTCGCTTATTTACCTCTAAGGGCTCTTTGTTTTCTGGCGGGTTTAGTTGCTCACCAAACAAGGAATGCTTAGAAATTTCGACGCTAAATGTACGGTATCTTTTGGTATTCAAAGCTAGTTTTCGAACGTACATCTTGTTGCATTGTCCCACCAATCTCAACTGCTTCCAGTATTTCCAGTCAATCCTCCGCCACCATTCCGGCCATATGCCATTCCCATACAACCCATTCCCTTACACTCTATTCCTATCTCCCCTTATCACCCAATCTTAGCCACCCCATTGTTATTATGTCCATACTTCCTGCCTGTCTTCAAATTCAAATATACATATAATGTAAATTATATTAATCTTAATTTAAAATTTACTTGTGTTGATTTGTCATAAGTGCTTTTTTACATGCCTACGTGATCAATAAAGATTTTTATTTTATTTATTTTATTGGAAAACCAGTTAAATTCAATTAAAAGTACTCTAAAAACAAATGAATACTGATTTATGTAGACTATTCTAAATGTTTCTTCAAAAATCAAAATAGCAACCGACGTAAAGTGGCAGCCTGCGTTTCGTTCGGTGAGTGAGATTTTCGGTGGCCCATTCCCCCCTCCCTTTCCCAATCCCTTTTCCCTCCGCTTCCGTTCCCTCCTTTAAAGTTGGCAACACACCCATGATACTTTTTGTCTTGGGTGTCTATGGGCGGTGGAGATCACTTACCATCAGGTGACACATCTGTTCGTTTGCCAGTCTCTGCTATAAAAAAAATCCAATTCAATGCAGTCGGCACCAACAAGTTGCATCGCATCTTTGCAGCTTAGAGCCTTTGCTTAGAGCCCGCAAATATTTGCCTAATGTGTGCGCGACCTTATTGTCACTTTATAAAGAAAGTTATTTCCACAACTTCCCCTGAATCCTCCCGCGGAATACATTGGTAGATCACATTGTATGCATACCGCCTTTTATGTATTACCTACCTATGTACTAATGGATTACGTGTCTCGAATTTTATTGGAATTCAGTACAATATCCCGTAGGCTTCGAAGTTTGTTTATGGCAATTTTGTAGTGCATTTCATAACCATGGTTGAGTCTATGGCGGTTGCTCACTATAGGTACTAACATAGAAGTATTGTCCTGGGTGTAGAAGTAGCTTTTTGTTACCGTTTTTCTGGGAATCGAACTCATGACCTCCCGGTATACAGCCCATATACATATACTGCCACTAGACCATGGAGGCGGTCCTGAAATCTCAATAACTAAACAAAATTCAAAGTAAACGCCTCCAGGTAACAAGCAATTAGGGCTCGGTTCAAAGGCTGTTGAACTCGATATTTTAATAGGAAGAGCCCCGGAATATCCTTTTATTGTGTCTATGTTTTAACGTCAAATAAACTCGTACAACCGACGACCTGATAAAGATCGCAGGAAGTCGCTGGATGCAGGCCGCTTCCAACAGGTCGATCTGGAAATCTTTGGCGGAGGCCTGTGTCCAGCAGTGGACGTCCTATGGCTGATGATAATGATTACGAAACTCGTACAAATAAAAAAAACCTAAATGTTACTTTAATTTAGGTACTTGACCACGAATAATTTTTCAATTGATTTCAAATTGAGCTCGCTGCGCATTTCCAATATTTGGTTAAAATTTTATAAAAATGTCATAAATGCGCCTCGAGCACGGCTAAAAGTGATTATACCGGACCATCGAGTAAGCAGTATTTTTAACATAGCGTCCCTCAGCGGTCGCTAGAAATATGCTCTGATTATTAGGCATTACAATAATTTAAAACGTGTTCATAAAACGTGAAACATTACGTATTCATACGAACTAGACTCAAAGATGAAGAGAGTGATTGCCTAAACCCAAGCTTCATCGACCCCGAGATCAAGGGTTAGGTTAGGTTAGATCGGCGTTTAGCTTCATCTAACAAACTGCTTCAATTTTTACAGCCTTGGCACAGAGTGAATAGCTGTGAAAAGAGATCGCAGGTTCAAGTTTGAGTGTTTTGGATTAAAAAACCAGATTGTTCAACATATAAGCTCAAGCTTGTGTCCCTGAAAAGGTATGCAGAGGTTAACTAGAGAAATAGATTATGCATATCTTGTCGATTGTTTTTTCGTCCCATCATGAGGTAGTAGGGGGTGAGCTGATGTCAACACGGGTTCAAATTCGAGCTAATATTTCCAAGCATATTTCTTTAATCGAAAAGCTCATACAATTTGTGAATGCTCAAATCAAATCAAATCCAATCATTTGTTGAATCCATAAAAGTCACAAATCATTTAGAACTTCACGATTCTCAGCCTAAGTATGGTGCCATTTAATTACCACTGAGGATTTCCAATTAAGACATATAAAGAACATCGCTAGATATAATATAATAAACGTGAATGCCCGTTGAACGGTATGATTGTTTTATCCAAAATTCTTGTTAAATGAGAGGGAATGAAATGATAATTTTGCCTGCTGTTAGGGATATAAACGTCGTCAGAATTTGAATGGAATACGCAATCTGTGTATCGGAACTCGGTAGGTTCGGCGATATTAATCAAAATTCATTTTGAGCTGGATAATACCCTCGCTCGGGGTGCTCGGCGCCGCCTCTCGCCGCTCCCAGTAACGCGTCCTGGCCCGCCTTAAATATAATTGGGGAACGGAGTAATCCAGATCAAAGATTTTCTTTAATTACAAGTTCTTCATTTAGCGGGCGGCGATTTATCACTTAAGAGGCGATTTCCTCAAAAGAGCTGTGGATTAATTAGAGAAAGATAAAATTTGTGAAATAGCCGCAGGCTTGCGAGTGCTCCGAACAGATAAGGGAAGCTCGATGTGAAGTAATGGATCTATTAGCGTGCCTGGCCGTCCTCTGCCCTGGGGAGACCCTCTTTTTGTTCGCGCCAAAAATCACCCAATCGCGCTCTCCTGCTCACTTTTTATTCGAGTAATTTGCCCGAATAATTTGTTTGTACAAAACATTTCGATAAACAGTTTCGGATTCTCGTCTGCTGAAGTATGTTTGTTCAGAGAGTCGAATGTTTATTTGAACTGTGTAAAATCAGTTGCGAACGAATTCCAAACAAATTATCCCTCGTTCTGGTTGATTTATTTATTTTTAAGAAGGGCCATTAAATTTGTTGCCGCGTTTAAACACACATGCCTATATGATTGCACATTCCTTTAACTCGATACGTGATGGAGAATTGTTTAGACCTTGTTTACAACAAACAATGGGTTAATACTAATTAATTTAATTTAATGATTTGTTAGGTTTACGCTTAGATTAATAGGTTTACGCGAAATTAAACTTCATTGAAATGAAACTTCAACGTCGGGCACGGTCGGTTCAGTCCGACCCGTGACCATGAAGGCTGTAGTCTATACACCCTTCAAAACGTCACGTCTAAAAATAAAACCAAATTTCGACAAAATCCTTAAAAACTAGTTTAATTTCAATATAATTTAGTATAATCGACTAATACTCGTTTCACCAATCTTCCCAGTGAATTTTAGCGTTGCATTACTTAGATATATGTTAGCAACAATAATTATTTAACTTAAGGGAATGTTAGCGAAACCGATAGTTATCTAAAGGTAACAAAGGTACTCACCAGACTTGAAAGTGATTTCGCTGATGAGGATCCATTCGTGCTGGAACCTAAACTTCAGCATGATATGCTTGGCTGTCCTGTTTTGAAGGTCCACACGGACGACGCGCGCATGCTCAGAAACTCTGTCTTGTTTCGGCTCATACGAAACGTAGTCTTCTTGCCATCTTTCTCCCTCCAGAGAGAAATATATCTCTGCTTCTTTGAATAGCTAGGGAGGGAAAAAATAAAGAACATTGAAATTGTCAATCGCGCTAGCAATTTTAAAAGTGAATGCTATCAAATGAATTAATACGAAAGTAATATACTGATAATAATAATATAATTTACTGATTTCAAATCAAAGATTTGAGTGGTATTAAAGTATGAATAAAATAACTTCAAACAGCTGTTTTAAATAGTAGGTTTAATAATTCACACACATGTTTCTAAAGTACGTAGTAGCAATCTAGAAATCAATGTCATTTAATGGTAAATAATCGATATAGCATAGGAACACCCCCATGATAGAGGAATTGTAGACACATTAGCGAAATCGACTTTATTTGTTGAGCTTTTTACTATGTTTAAACTTGAAACACTTCTTATCTCAACGTTAAGAAAGTTGTATCGGTAGATGTAGCAAGCATCGTCAGTGTAAAAATATCGCGAGGAAAACTGTATACGTTAATGGACGAAGACCTAAGCCCCATCTAACAAATCCGTATCGAGCATAGGGACAATATACACACAGACTTATTTCAATAAGTAACTCACTTGTACATCTTTGGTGAACATGTTGTTTGTGTGAATGTCGATGTAGAAAAACATTCGTGTCGAGGTGAAGTTGAAGGTCATTTCGGCTTCATCGTCCACCAACATCGACCTGTTCCAGCCGACCCAACGTGTGCCTGGAACAAGTGGGCTGTCAACGATTTTGCATTAAGTGTTTGTGTATTGATGACACTAGAACTTGGTCATCGCCGTAATTGTATCCTGGTTTAATTATAAGTTTAATTTCATTCCAATATATGTAACTTCAAGTAATTTTAGCTGATCGCTTTTGTAAGACTTCTGTCGAATTAAAATTTTGTTTTGGTATGGTTTATGAGAGTTTCAGATGCACATAACCTTCCTATTATTCATAATCTAGTCGGCAACGCATTTATGTTTCTTCTGTTATTGGGTGCTCTTGTATGGTGATGATATTTACCATCAGGCAACCCAATTGCTCGTTTGCTGGCCTTTATAAAATGGTTTTCAACGTTGCCTTACTTGGCAATATGATTTTTCAGTCATTGTTCATATTGATTGTTGTTCTTTCACGTTACTGTTTCACTACTGTGGTGTCTTACGAAGATTCTAGACGGAGGTGGAGTACCTTAAAAACTACAGAAGTTAATTTTTAAAACCATCAATGATTTTCGAAATCCTTTTGACTGAGACTGATATATTTTTTTATTTATTTTATGATCGATGATGTTAATCGTCAAAAGGAAAATACCCTCTATGTTGCATAGCCGTAGGACAACCTTGTATATATTTCTACGCCTCTGAAGACGAGAGATCGGTTAATTTTCCCCACTGGGAGTAATCCTAAATGGCAGGCCGAGCGTTACTTAACTTAGTTAATCAGCGGACTTACGTGTACTTCGCTACACATATCGCTTTGACCTAAACTGTGTTTATCTATTCAATATTATTATTTACCGCTTCTTCTATTAATACATCGAAATAGTCATTTTCTGTGGAAAATATATTGAAATTGAAGAATTTAATCATGGGTCAATCACGTTGAAAAAACGCAGTATCATCTGTCCCAAAACCTAGATTCCAGACGTAATACATACACAAGCTCACGTCTGCATCCCTGAAGAGGTAGCTAGATATGATCTAGACGAAATAATGCGAATATCGATACAAATTACTATAATGACATTTACCACTGGTATCGCTCGGGTCGGGCAGCTCAAAATCATTGGGACCGAGGAGAGAATCCGTGATCTGACCAAGTCCATCGAAGAGTCTTCTGTCACGCAGCACGCCGTCGTACGACATGTCTTCGAAACGAGCTCCTCCAGTCATCGCCTGCATATCACAGCCCTTCGACGCCGAATACGACATTATCGCCTCTGTGGAAAACAGTTATATTTAATACCCGCCAATGGGCGGATGATCAGTCGCTTAGCAAAATCGCGATGCTGCTTTCGCATTGCATGTCCCGGGACGCCAGCTATTAACCGCGCCTTTATACCTACGTTTCCATCTGCATCCATACAGTTCGACCCGCATGCAGGCAGTCCTTGGATGAGCTGCGTAGGGAAAGAAACGCACTTTGGAAGCTACGAACGGGGCTTCAAGTGTGGTTTTTCTCGGTGTGTATGTGTTCACATTGCCTGGGATGAGCTGGAACAAAAATACCTTCATCGTGATCATGCTACTGACAGCCCTCGTAGAGTAGCGTACAAGAAGATTTCAGGTCCGATCTTGGTATTGATATCAAGTTTTGTCTGTTCCATAAGTATTTGTTTCATGCCATCAAAAATATTATTTTAGTGGCTTCTGATAACTTCATAACTATCATCATAATTCATGACATGTTAACGTAGAAATGTAACATGTCAGTGTATCGGCTGTATATATTTATGGAACAGTTAAATGGCGCCATTAATCTATTTGATAAAACCTTGGTATCAGTATGGAGGCCATTGAAAGTTAACTATTTATAGAACCTTATATCACGTGGTGTACCATTACTTTCCGCTCTGGGCCTAATTTCGTGTAAGTTGAGAGCTCATGTTTTCGCAATTCGAGAGCACACTACTCTGTGATCTATACGTGCAGAAGTATAACTTTACTGATTTGTAATTTCGATTCCAGTAACTATGGTAGGACTATTTCATTGATTCCATAGAGTTTATTAAAATCTTCGTTAATATGGGCTCATAATTGCTAAATAAATAATACTATTTTATACAATGTGTAACATAATTAACGCACGCCGATAGACACCAATTGAAATATATTAATACAATAATAATTCATTGACTGAAGTGATCCTGTGTTGAATTTTACGAAAAAAAGCCTATTTAAAAGAATACTGAAATCGATTCAGAAGCCTATTCTGCACAAACTACTTAGGATGTGCGTTAATTATGTTACACGTTGTATAGTTTTTGTTTTGGTGTCACAAGTAGTCTCTTTAACATTTTAAGAAAAATGAAGTCGTATCAAAGATATAGCAAAGCGATTAACACTTTGGATTTAACATACTTTAGCTGCGGTCATAATGTTATATACCTTGTATTTATATGTGACTGAAATATACACTCTACTACAGTGGCGTGAAGTTCATATAGACACAGTGACACTGTCAACTTTGACAATTTGCTATTTACATAAATCATGAGCAAAGATTCGTGAAAAAATAGTAAAAATAACAGTGCTCAGATTGGATTTTAATCAACATGAGAATGAGGATAGTAATGGCTTACATAGCCATGAAAAAAAATCATTTTTACAAGATTTTTGTCTACCCTGATCAGAATTGTGCACGGCAGTCTACTATTAGCAATAGCACTTACCCTACTTCCGTTAAAGTCTTTGTATTTGACCCAGCGGTTGAGTGCAGGTCGCCAGTACTCCACAGAGTAGCTCTCCACGAATTCCACTCCGATGGAATTGGCGAACCGCCCCTGAGATTCTGTCGCCGTGATAAGGTATTCGTCATGTAGATCGATCTCGAGGTATTGCCGGTTATCCGGAGATATGAGGCCGTTTGCGCACCAAGCTCCGCCGCGGATCTCTGTCCGAATCCTAGTGAAAAATGGAGTTGTTGTAAGAAATTGAAATTGTCTTTTACAGTTTTCCCCATACATTTAAATACCAGCAGAAGTTAAAATAAACTAAAATGATTCGTTTGAGTAGGCGATCATAGGTTTCAAGAAGTGTCATAACTTAAGTAATTAAGAGGGTGATTGTCAACACAGTGTCGTGTAAAGACACGTCTCCTGCACTAAAACATTACACAAAACACGTACACAAAACAACAATTTCTACATTTTTTTGTCTATGACCCATTATTTCATGAGCATGAGACAATGAAATTCCTTGTTTTGTGCAGGTGCTTTCAGTGTCTTGTTTCAAAAAATACGTGCAGGAGACGCGGCTTAATATGTGCTAACAATGTTTGTCATCACCACGTTTTGTATCATCATCATCATCATCAGCCATAGGACGTCCACTGATGAATGCTCCCACAAAGATTTCCAGATCGACGTTACGTTTTGTATGCGCTACGTTAATAAAACTCCCCTCGTTTCCCAATTTGGTTTCATGTTCATTTATTTATGTATAATAGATACCCTGCATTCTGAAGAAAATAATTGTGTTCAGTAAAAAGCAACTTAAATTAAAAACCGCATTAAAACCGTTGCTATTCGGGCTCGCGTAAGTGCAAGACAAATTCATAAATATTAGTCAAGGCGCACTCCCGCATAAGTAAATAGAATTAGCGTAATAGTCGGTGCAAATACACTAAACCATTTGTGTGTTTCGTTTGTCAACAGACGGAGGTGGGAGTGCGTCTGACGGTCCTTCCATTTGAATATCTAGTGCGGCGATCTCATCGGGAGGTGGCACGTGGTCGCCACATCACGACTAAACAAGCGCGCTAAACGCTGAATTAACGTTCTCATTCGCACGAGGGTTTTTTAACGCGCGTTGAAAAAGCGTCGTAATGACACATATTAGTTCTAGTATAGTTAATCAAATAAGTGATAGCTAAGCACGGACTGTCGAGACAAGTGCCGGAGGTTCGAGACCAGCCCCAAAAAAGGAGCACACATCTCTGACTTTTCTATGTTAAATGTGTTTTGAAGGAAAACATCGTGAGGAAACCTGCATACCCGAGAATTTCTCCACAAGAATTTCGAAGGTATGCGAAGTCTACCAACTCGCATTAGGCCAGCGTGGTAGATTAAGGCCTAACCCCTCTCTCTAGTAGAGGAGACCCGTGCACAGCAGTGGGTCAGTAATATTACATAGCTGATATTATTATTATTGTATAGTTATTCAAACGCCGGCGATTTTAAAACGCATCGGTTTTTAAAAGCTGGACGTTGGGCGGTTTGTAAAATGTATTTGTATGAAATATTAACAAAACGTCATCAGTGCGCAGCGAACTCAAATACATTTACATTTACATTAGTTTTTCGTGCTCGGGCTACTGATAATATGTTGAGACGCTCTTTTAACGGAGGTTGAAAAAGCTTTCGTTCGAATGAGGATTTAGACCTCATTCGAATAAGTCTATTTATATGAGTACTTGAAAATCATTCTTGTCATGTTTCTAATAAGGTATATTCTACGAAACGCAGCGTTTTAAAAGCGCCGGCGTTTGAATAAGTTGGTATACTAGAACTGATTTGGTTCATTTCAACGCTTTTTAACACGCGTGGAAAAAGCTCGCGTGCGAATGAGGCCTAACCGTTTTTAGTAGACCAGATAAGCTTTAGACACATCCGGTATTTACATCTTTATCTCCACTCGACCCCGAAAGGCTTTGTACTATCAGTCGTTGCCGAATATGAAAATTTAATTTTCTGTTAGTGAATTTCTCGTGGAGTTTTCGCACTATTGTCTGGCGTGGCTTATGCGGGCTTAGGTCGATGTGAGACCCTCTGTTAATTATTTGAACTGAACATGAACGTTTTGCGGTCGGGGTTTCACAATTATTGTAACAACTTGGCCGTATCATATCACTTTATTGTTGTTCAACAATGGTCACGTAAAGACATAATATCGATTTAAAAGCTATTTGCTCCGGATTTAGCGGGATGCGTATTCACAATGGACAAAGCCTTTGTTTGCCACCGGTTGCTTTTGTTTCGATCAATTTGTATAATAACGTTTGCGTGGTTGTTTGTTGTAAATCGTAAACTGTAGTAATAACGGTCAAATGTTGATGTGTAACGTTCATAAATAATAATAATAATATAAGCCCTGTAATATTACTGTCTCACTGCTGGGCACGGGCCTCCTCTACTTATGAGAGGGGTTAGGCCTTAGTCTACCACGCTGGCCTAATGCGGGTTGGTACACTTCACATACCGATAAACGTTCATAGTTTATGTATATATCCAGTGCTCGAAATGTACGGGAACTCATGGGAACGGCGTTCCCTTTCGTAAAAAATAATCTCACAGTGTTCCGTTTCGTAAAAAATATGTTACAGCGACTAAGGAAGTATTATTTGAAGTCGCTTAAAAAACGGGAACGCAGGAAAACCGAACCGTTCCCTCTCGCGAAAAAGTCAATTTCGACCACTAATAAGATCATACTACCTCAAAGACTTCTATGTATTACTAGACAGGCTGTAAAAGCGCACTAAGTTTCCGTCAATTGACCGCAATTCACTATAGATATCTGTAGCCCGAGCACGAAAAACTATTGTAAATGTAAATGTATTCGAGTTCGCTGCGCACTGATGACGTTTGGTTAATATTTCATACAAATTTCATAGACGCGCATCGAGTTCGAATACATTTACGGTTGTCAGAAATTTTCCTGCTCAGGCTGCTGCTTAAACTTAAACGTCAAACTTTCGCCATAATGTGACATAATTTTACTTCTAACCAGCTTCTCTAGTAGTAAACATAGAAGTCTTTACATATACTACTACCTATGTTGTTTTAATTTCAAGTAACTAGTAGGGATGATCGATATTAGAAATACATGGATGTTGACATCGATTCAAAAGTATCGATGTACGATAAACATCGATATGCCTAAAACATCGATGTTTCGGTAGCAAGCAAAACTGTATATTCTATTTATTTTTTTCTGTTTATTTGTGGTTTACTGTTATAATACAAGACAAATTTAACATTCCCAGTATTTTTGGGCGTACTCTGTAAAAAATTAACTTTGTTAGGTGTTTTCAATAAACGATCTCAGTTTAGAGTGAAGATAGATCACGATTATGAACCAACCAAATCAAGTCATTTGACGGAGTCGTGTTCAAACTGTGTTTTTATTGTCTAATTTTTGTAATCTATCTGCACATTCGAACTGAGATCGTTTATTGGAACCGGGCGTTAGTCTGTGCGTTGAAGTTGACAGTTTTTTTTAATCCCTTAGGAAATGCAAAGAAATAATTATTCGTACTGCTTACTTTAATTACGTTGATTAGCGTCATCTAACGTTAAATAGTTGAACTTGATGGCAATCTAGTACCTACCTATACAACGCTAGATGGCCCTAAAAGGGATATTTTGACGTTTCGATATTTTATGCTCATAACATCAATATGTTGATGTTATCGAAATCATAACATCGATGTCAACACATCGATGTGTTCCAGTTAAATATCAATGTTTATTAATCATCGATGAATATCGATCATTCCTAGTAACTAGACACGTAACCAAGACATTAATAAAGTGCATGCAGAGTTATTCCGAAGTCAGGTGGTGCGTCGTGCGACCGTTGACCGAAGTTCGTTGTAATTGCGATTTTGTGTACAAAGTTTGGGACTTACCGGGAGCTGAGGGGTGAAACACTTTGGTCGTAACTGGAGCTCGCTGAGAGCGACTCGTTCGAGATCATTCCACTCTCCATGCCGAGAGGGACCTCACAGACGCCCACGTCGGCTGTAACAAAATAATCACGTCAAATATTTGCAACAAGATAAATGAAATTAACTACAAAATTACTTCAAGTAAGTTTTTTTGTCTGGAATTTGTGCCCGATATAGCGATAGGCTCGCCCCCTATCACATCTGGGACGAAACTAAGCCCGGCGAAATGTGGGTGTTCTAGTTCGCTAGTGCACCTCTGTATACCCCTTCAGGGATACAGGCGTGAGCTTATGTTATGTTTTTTTTAAGTTTTATCGCTGAATAACAATCTTAAGGCTGAGATCTATAGAGCGAACTTCGACAAGTCATACTGCCGATTGTTCATACACTTAAGGTCGCCTTATGTCGTTTAAGGCCGCCTTATCTGTCAAAATTGTATGGCGAAAATCAATGTAAGAAGCCGTTAAAATTGAGTAGCGTTTGACCATTCGGGCGTTAGTCAAAGAAACAAACTCAGTAAGGATTTGGAATTTTTAAATCGAACTTCGAATTATCCGAGCAATTTTTTAAAGAAAAAGAGACTGACGCACAGACTACGCAAAGATTTTCTTGTAAAAATAAGTCAAATTAAGTCGAAGTTCCATTTAAAAATTTCAAAGCCTCACTGATTTCGTTCCTTTGACTAAGACTTAGTTAAAGTTCGCTCTATAGACCTCAGCCTTAGATAAGCTGTAAAATAAAGCATGATAAACATTTTTGGAGCAGTAAATGCTATAGCATTTTTTTATGGAATGCCATATCAAACGAGCAGATGACGAGGTATATGTATCGTATATTATGTCGTAAAAGTTATCATAAATTTTATATCATCATCATCCAAAGGACGTCCACTACTGGACATAAGCCTTTTAAAGAAAAATAAATAAGATTAGTAAATCTTTATCTTTATTTATTTTAATTTTATAAGTCGACTCCTTGGTCTAGTGGCAGCATGTGTAGGTTGTAAATTGGGAGGTCCCAGGTTGATTCCCAGGTCGGGCAAAAAAAATTGCCGGGTACTAGATCCCTCAGGGGAGGTCGACGTCAAGCAGGCGGTCAGTCGTAAAACCTAAGCCAAATCCTTTCTGTAACATACCTGAAAAAGTGTGTTGTGTCGACCCCACATTAAGGTGGGATAAAGGCAGGTAGAAATAAATTATTTTAATTTTATTTAAAAAAGCTCGGTCCTTCCATCATAACTCATAATTAAAATGTTTCTTCTAATCAATTTTTTTTTCATGTTTTACATTGTTTCACCGCTATTAAAAATTCATAAAGTCCAAAATGTTTTTCTTTAATTAGTAAAGCGTTCCGCTGGGCAAAAACATGTGTCGTAAACATACAGTAAATGTTTGTTTTGGTGTTTCATTAGGGACTAAATCCCGACACAGCCACACATTTGGGTCATGATTTTGGCAAGTTTCGGGACTTAGATATCATAAAAACTTTGCTTCGGAAATTGGGTAGTTTTGCGGTCCAAAATTAGATGAGGGCATTTACCGAGTTATATAACTTGATATTTTGTAGATTCGTACTTATTTATTTTAGGGTATTAATTGTTGTATACTATAGAATAGTGAGTCCCCCAGAGGGGGTTGACGTCAGGCAGGCAGCCGGTCGTAAAAACTTAGCCAAATCCTTCCTGTAACATGCTTGAAAAAGTATGTTGTGCCGACCCCACATTAAGGTGGGATAAGGGCAGGTAGAAAGAAAGACTATAGAATAGTGTGGAAATAAATAATATTATTATATTGTCGCTACTTTGGACTAGTCATAGTGGCAGTGTATATGAGCTGTGAACCGGGAGGTCCTGGGTTCGATTCCTAGGTTAGACGCGTTGCTTTTCTAACACTATCTTCCCGGAACCTGATCTCCAGATGGAGGTTGACGTCATGCAGGTAACCGGTCGTAAAAATTTAACCAAATCCTTTCTGCAACATGCTTGAAAAATTGTGGTGCGCTGACCCCACATTAAGGTGGGATAAGGGCAGCTACAAAGAATTATTTGGCATAAATGTCCACAACTAAAGAGAAAGGTTATAGAGGTATATTAGGAATTTAATACAGAATTTTCAGTCATGGATTTTTTTATGTAATTCTGAAAAGTCATAAGCTGGTTTTGAACCTTTCGTCTTGAGGTAAGTACCTACGCATGGCGAAGAATCGAACTTTGAACATTCTTGCGCACACATCATTATATCCAGTATTTGGAATATTATACGACTGCTTGGGTGGCGTAGTATTTCGGTACGACTACCGTTCTAAGGGCTCGGGTTCGATCACCGGGTTGAACAAATTGATTCTGATTTATTATTTCAGTATCAGTCCAAAGTCTGGAATTTGTCCAATATGGCGATAGGCTCGCCCCCTATCACATCTGGGATGAAAAAAAAAACTCGGAAAAATGTGGGTGTTGTATTACGCTAGTGCGCCACTGCCTACCCCTTCGAGGGTACAGGCGTGAGCTTATGTTATTGTTATGTTTAAATATTATACATCGATATGACAAATACGTGGGTAAGTAGAATATTCAGAAGTTCGGCGATAATATTTGCCTAAGTGCCGTACCCAATGGCATTTCACAGGGATATCGCTGGCAATAATGCTCAGTTTTATTATACCGGCGAACAACGAGTAAGTGCGAATAAGAGCAGTACTTTTTGTTTGTTACATTTATATTGCGTTCATTGGTGTATTTAGAGAATGTGAGGTCTCAGGAACAAATCTCAGTGACCCGTAACGCGACTATGGGTTTTTGGCATTTTACGATAGCGACTACGGTACCTCATCATCATCATTATCATCAGTGATGTGCATAGGCATTCCGATCAGGGTAGACAAACAACTTACACAATGATTTCCTTTAACCCTTGCATCACCATCACTATCCTTTTAATATCCGTGTCGTTTTCAGCTATAAGTCGATCGCTCCTAGTTCGGAAATCTCTATTGAGTCATGATTTTAATTCTTTATTTAATATATATAATAGCAAATTGTCTCTTTGTTTATATGGACTGCACGCCACTGATTATCATCAGCCACAGGACGTCTACAGCTGGACATAGATTTCCCCCAAGGATTTCCGAGTACCTCAGGGTGATACAATAGTAATTCCATTTTTTCCAAAATCTTGTTTTTACGCCAAAATATACCCAAACAGCAGATCCTTATAATGATATAAAACACAAAAATGTTAAATATAGTTAAGATAATTTATATTATAAATAATAATAATATTAGCCCTGTAATATTACTGTCCCACTGCTGGGCACGTGCCTCCTCTACTAATGAGAGGGGTTAGACCTTAGTCTACCACGCTGGCCTAATGCGGTTTGGTAGACTTCACGTACCTTCGAAATTCTTGTGGAGAAATTCTCGGGTATGCAGGTTTCCTCACGATGTTTTCCTTCACCGTTATAGCAAGCGATATTTCACAAAGAAAACACACTTAACATAGAAATGTCAGAGGTGTGCGCTCCATTTTGGGGTAGGTCTCGAACCTCCGACACTTGTCTCGGCAGTCCGTCCATTCCCAACTGAGCTATCGTTGATAAATAAAGTTACTTTAGGTTTATTATTGCATATTTACTTGTTTACAATACAATCCTCTTTCTAAGAAAATTAAATATTATAGACAATATGTTTTTTCAGGCAAAGCATTTTCTTCTAAGAAAAATTGAGATAACCCAACGTTATGTTTCGGAATTGTATTTTTCTTTCCTATTTTTTTTGTTTGTTTTTTTACGCATGATAAATTATTTGACAATTTGCTGTTCCTCGTGACTCTGCTCGCGTGGAAAATTAATAAAAATATATTCCACGGAAACCGCGCATATTACTAAGACAAAAAGTAGCCTATATGCATGTAAAAAAAAGGACGTAGCGCTAGGAACATTGAAAGTGAAATAGGGTTTCGGCTCATTCGATCAGTCGCCACCATTAAGTGCCATTACGTGTTGATCTAATGAGCCAAAAACCCTGCTTCACTTTCAATGTTCATAGCGCTCCGTCTCTTTTTTTTACGTCCGTGCCTATATGCTATTCCACACTATATTCTATCTCTGTGCCTTTCATCCAGTACCCTTTACGAGTTTATTTTGACAGTTCTCGATTTTACGAAATCGACGACAGTTTTCAGATTTTCCATAATTTTTAGTTCGTTTGTAGTTCCCGCACTGGCGCTGCTAGCCAAATGTATCGAGAAGACGCAAACTATCGTCCGAGAACTGTATAATCACAAGTTTAAAACATTAACGCAAGGACTTAAAAATTGATCCGATCGTAACCAAATGTATATGGAACCACCCTTGAAATAAGCTTATCGAACTTAAAAAGAATTTGGAAAATCAATCCATATTTGACGTAGAAATCGCGTAACACACATAAAAAATATAGACGAATTGAGGACCTTCTCCTTTTTGGAAATCGGTCGAATAAAACTCGTTCGGGCAGGCCAACCATGAGTTGTTTGACATTTCACGCTAGCGACTATGTTAAATATTTGTATGACAACAGCCGAACGCCTCTAGCGGTTATGTGGGGAATTGATTTTTTTATATTGCAGAGTTTCTTGCCCATGTTTCTCTGATGAACCAGCATTCTGTACTACCGCTAGTGGCAGAGAAAAATGTTTAGGGAATCTAAACAATGTATAGCATTTTATGGATTATATCTTGCTAACGGCGAGTATTTGCATAGACATAACCTTGTAGCCAAGATCCTACACCAGCAACTTGCTCTTCGATATTGCCTTGTGGCTTCTGAGGTGCCTTATTATCAATATGTCCCTCAACCAGTTTTCGAAAATAGTCATGCAACGCTCTATTGGGATCGATCTGTTATCACAGACAGGACTATTGTGGCCAATAAGTCTGATATATCCCACAGGGGTAGGCAGAGACAACGGATTTCTACTTGCTACGATCCTTACATAACTCTTTCGCCTCATTCAGTCTCATTACATTCTTCATGCATGCACGTCGGTTTATGGTACTTTTAACTTGACCTTACTCGAGTATACCAATTTTCAATTTCATTTATATTCTAAGAAGGTATGACACCCCTTTGGTTTGATGTCAGTGTATGTGGTCTTGGGTTCGATTTTGGTTTGGATAGGTTCTTAGGGCAACCAAGTTCCCAAGCTCCAGCATCCATTCAGCATAAAATTGAGAACAAGTTGACACGTCGGTTTTATAAGTCAGTGGTAATATCCTGGTTGAGCTCGCTTCTGGCCAAAATGATAGCGTGGCTTCTATCAGTGGCGTAACTATCATGTTGGGGTCCCGTGGCAAATTCCTTGGATGGAGGACTTTTCAGCCCGCGACTCCCTATATGGTCACGGTTTTTTTGGTTCGAGGCCTCCTTCTGACCGTCGCTGGCCCCCTTATGGTCGGGGGTCCGTGGCATTTTGCCGACATGCCACCCTGTAGGTACGCCACTGGATACTATCTATACAGCTCAATCTTAATAAGTATTATTAATCGATATAGTTAATGTGTTATGTGGTCCGTAACAACGCTCAGAAGTCGCAGGAGCAATTTTGGGACATAGTTTGTTATTTATTACACAGTAATTGAACGTTTGGGGAAAGTATGGTGTTGACCACCTGTGTCCAATATATAAAGTATACATCCCTTTAGGGGATGAATTTATGCATGTATTCTCTTGAATCACTCTATCTACTAAAAAAACCGCGTATTGAGAAAAAAATATGGATGAGAATGAGAGATAATAAGCTAGAAACTCCAATGACTAAAGAAAAAATAAGAGGACCCGGCATATCTAAAAATAATACGTGTCGAAGCCGTTAAGAAGCCGGTCCCGCCATTTTAGTTTCGCGACGTATTTAACGTTAGATGTCACCGTGTCATAAGAATTAAATAACGTATAAATGCTTATTGATTTTATTGTCAATATGTAGGTGTTTTATTTACAAAAATACTAATTTCGGAATATAAAGAAGATACCTAACTCATATATTAATGACATCTTCATTTAGCAATGTCGCCATTTTGGTTTCGTTCCATACATTAGCAATCCTTTATTTTTTCGGAGTTATGCCCTGTCATCTATCTATTTTTGTTTAAGAAAAACTTGTATACACCTTAATTTTGTCATCCCAATAGTTGTTTCTAAAATGTCATAAAAAGACGTGTCTGCGTCGTAAGTTATTTATGGTACAAAAACCATATTTGACGTGAATACCTTGACAGGTTAACTTGCAATAATGTACGAAAAATGTATAATTATTTACATAATTTATGTTATGGAGTATAAAATAACGAACAAACCCCTAATGTAACAAGATAAAGCATGATTTTTCCTACTAATTAGAGACACCTGTGCAAATTTGCATAAATCTATTTTCATGTAAAAATTACAAATAAAACTATTAACACTAATCTAAAAATCCCGCAATCTTTATTAGCACCGCATTAGCGCATTCATACAAATGAATCTGTACAACGAATATTACATTGAGAGGGTTCCAAACGCAAATGTTCACTGTTATGTAGCAGACATTAATTTTATTGAGTTTTTTCTCTCCTTTGCTCTTTGCTCTCATTTACGTATCTAGTTAGGGCTCGGGGTGTGTACGCCGCGGGCGAAGTAACGGTAAAAGCATACATCCACCTTTAGCCAGGTGGAGGCTCGAGAGTTCCGTCCCTGGAATTCTTGTTTGTTTTCCTCGTTTTAATAAAACGCAAATACAATACGCTGGAGTACAAAGGGAAAAATTCACTTTTGCGCGCACCATTATTTTAATATAGGCATTTCTGTTCATTTTTCATTTACCGCCTAATCGTATTTTGTGATGTTACTCGCATTATTCGGTGTATGAGCGTGACTGTCTAGTCTTTGTTCGCTTTGAAGTGTATTTTTTCTTTTTATGTGTCTTTGAGTTATAATGGTATTGCTCGTAGAGGTCCGTTGATTTATGAATACAGAAACGAAAAGGAAATAATTAGTGTTTTTGTTTATTCTTATTTACTGTTTAGTTTTACGTTGAATTTTGACTTTAGTTTGATATTAACATCCAGCGTTTTGGTTTACAAAGTCAAACATGTCTTATACTTACAGGTTCAAGCACTGCTATGGAAATGTAAATCCTAATAATATTATAAATGTGAAAGTTTGTGAGTATGTTTGTTACTCTTTTACGCAAAAAACGACTGGATGGTATGTTACGTTTTATCCCGGGGTCGCGGGCAACAGCTAGTAACTAATACCCACTCTTTATACTCATTTCATCCGAAGAAATAATAAACCGTGGTTCCACCAATCGCAAACACAGTTAACAGACGAGTGAGCGATGCGCTTCTAATCCACATGACAACACGTGATATATTATGCGGACAAATTACGTATACCCGTGTAACCGGATTGTGAAAAACAAACAATTTGTTAAGAAGACGAATGAGCGACTTGTCTGTCGTTTGATTTCAATTACAATTGGGTACTTGACTACGTTTCATTTTATACACATTACTGTAATAGCAAGTAAAACAAAAAAACAAATCCTCTAAAAACCGCATCGAAATTGGTTGAAAAATGAGGCAGTAATTCATATTTTAAATTCTGCAATGAGCAAGAGTGGGGATGTAGTGGGGATATCTTACTCAGGGACCGTACAACCCCGAATATGACTTAAGCCTTTCGAATAGGTAACCCATACATGGGGAAACCATTATCAAGGGGTTACCCTTTGAACGAGTTACATCCGCGAAACCCATTGGAAGGGTTAACCCTTTCATTATGATAACCCCTTGAATGGGTTACCCTTTCAATTGACTTAAGCCTTTGAAGATGTTACCCTTATGAAGAGCTTTTAAAAGGGTTACACTATATAACCCAACAATTTTGTGCCCTTGGAGGGGCTCCATTGGGTAGGAAATATTGCGGCGCGACGTTCTACAGTTTATTTATTACCTACATAAAATCTTTTATTTAACTTGCAGTGAATGTAAGTTTGTGAAGATTAAGTGGTAGTGCCACGCTGTAACTGTTTACAGTTACTGTTTTGTGTTTTGTTGTTTTGTTTTTTATTGTTTTGTTTTGTGTTTCGTTTTGTTTTGTGTTTTGAGTTGTTTTGGGTTTTGTGTTGTGTTTTATGTTTTGTGTATTGTGTTTGGTTTTGTTTTGTATGGAAGTTTGTATGATAATTTAAGACCCCTAAACGGATTCGCTATTCCCTGGTGTTGGAAAGCGATAGTAATACTATCGCTTTCCAACGCACGCACCGTTATGGACGTGACGTAGTTTTACTGATACTTCTCTCTCTCTCTCGCAATTTGAAGGTTACACCAAAATACAAAGGCTTATAACTTTTTATTTATGAGAATATTTCAATATTTCTTTCTGTGCTACGTTTTCGATGATGTAAATTTTGTATAAAATCAATATAAAAAAATTTGTCAAGTACCCAATTGTTGGAAGAAGACATGCTTGACTAGACCTAACTATATCAAAGATTTGCAGGTAGGGAGGTAGGTTTATAAATAAACAAGACCGTTAATGTCCACAGCGTTATGATTGGTAGCTCGATCATGAGTTTTTTTAACATGTCTCGCTAGCCACTACGTAAAATATTTTTTATGTCAATAATCAATTCCTCGCGTAACCGCTAGAGGCGTTCGGGTGTCTGTCATACAAATATTTTACGTTGTCGCTATCGAGACGTCAAAAAACTCATGATCAAGCTACCGAACATTGGCCGAGCTACATTTATGATCAGCCAGATATACGATAATTTTATAACTACAACCATCGATATCTTAGATTACTTTGATCAATATATTATTTACCTAGATGCACAGTTGACGGTCAGCAAATGGGATACCAAGGAGTGATTAAGCACTCCTTTTGCCTACAGTCGGACGCTGATAGAATTCTAAATTTCAAAATTCAAATTTAAGAACGCTTGCTAGTTTCGTTTAGAAAGCTAATTTATAACACGTGCATAGGGTTATATTTGTGTTGATTTAATAAGAACTTATGATGTTTTTCTTTGTTTTATTCCTGAGACCAGTTTTAACGCGTTGGAGGCGGCACATATATACATATGTTACTTATGTGTCTCGGCCTCCGGAAGCCGAGCCGCCCGTCACTCATTGAGAATATTTGCAAAGAACTGTGCATCTAGCGTATATGATATTGATGACTACAACCAGTTTATATGCTCTTTGACTACAACGTTTAAGAATATATTGAGGAAATCTAGCGGAGAATTAACTCCGCTTTCCAGCCTCCCCTCCAGGGTGAGCTAAACTTGCTACCTCATTACATTAATTGCCCGTCGCAAAGGAGAATAACTATAAAAAATTCATTGTTTCCAGCCTTCCGCCAAGTTCGCTCGAATAGCATTATTAATATTTAATACTACCGAGACGCCGCGCCTAATGCTCTTAATTTAAAATTCTTACCAAACTTAATATTTGAGCTGCCCGCGCCCCCCGAGGATACTGTGCCTACCGAAAACGTATCGAATTTCTTGTTTATTCGCAGCGGTTCGCTCTACATGGCTGCGTGTGTAGGAAGCACGGCGGTGTTCGTCGAGCGAGTGTGGCAGTATAAAGCGCGGTGTTGGATGTGCTCGCGAGTATGTATTCATACGGTGTGACTGGGTGAGGGGCCAGTCTTGCACGCTCAGTGGTACATAAATTTTCCGTCGGTACCGCATCGGAACCGCAGTCGCTGGAACGACGTCCGTACCTCGTACGTGTTGCGGTGCCAAATAAAAATGTGGAAGGAACCTTATGTTCAACATTAGGTACACGACGCGGCCGCGCCGACACGCCGCGATACGAATAGATACTCTTATGTCGGAAAAAATGGGGCATCTTAGTCGGCCGGTGCGCGTAACATATACCCTTATACTTTATATTCTATTATTATGGTTTTACAGTAAGTATATTATATTTGTCATCTTAGTCTAGTGGCATCATATAAGGACTGTAAACCGGTAGGTCCAGGGTTCGATTCGGCCGGGCGGGCGTTTTTCTAACACGATTTGGGACTAGACGCCAAAGAAAGGGATTGACGTCAGCCAGTTAGCCGGTCGTAAAAAAAGCCAAATCCTTTCTGCGACATGCTTGAAGTGTCTCATACCGACCCCACATTTAGGTGGGATGAGGGCAAGTATATAAAGATCAGAATTATATATTAATATTTGTGATTTTTATTGTAGATTCTCGTAATAGCCGAGAGAAATGTAATGAAACGTATCACCTGCGTATAAAATAAGTAATATTATAAAATGGAAGGGCTCCGAAGGACGGCGAAGGCAATGGGCCCCGGGTCTGATATTAATGCAAATTCATATTGATTTATATTTTTATTTTCGTTTTGATACATTACTAGAGAAATTGAACGTAATGTTTTATTGAAGAGGGATGTTTATGTAATGACGTCTTATCATACGGACTTGGAGTACTTTATTTTATTCGATCCCGAAAAGAATATTAAGAGGCCGAAGTGATATTTTATGTCTGTGCCTAGATGTCTGGGGATTTCGAATAAAAGTAAGGCCGGCCCGAATAATTCACGTTGGACTTAAGAACTTAACAAAGTTTCCTCGCTTAACGAGCGAGTTTAATGAAAGTGTTTGTCGAATTGGAATTCTCTTCAATCCCAATTCATATTTGAACTGTAAATATCCATCGATATCTACACGCTTCCACGCTTTTGGTTCGCTGTCTGTTTCACAAGGCCTTTTTTGTGACAGAGACTGGTAAACGAGTAGTTTAGGGTTTAGGACATTTTTATTTTCTTTTTCGACCCGACTTCCAAAAAGGAAGAGGTCCTCAATTCGTCTGTTTTTTTATGTATGTTACTCAATATCTCCGCCAAATATAGACCGATTTTCAAAATTCTTTTTTTGTTCGATAGAGCTTATTTCAAAGGTGGTCCCATATAAATTTGGTCACGATCGGATTTGAAGTCGGTATGTTAAGTTTTTAAACTTGTGATATCTTACAATTTTTGTATATCATTGGTTATCCAATAAATAAATAAATTATTTTTGTTCACCTGATAGAAATTGATTTTTACCGCCCATAAAAATTCTCGTTACCAAAGGAATCAGACGTTGCGTATTTTAAAAGTAGGAAATAGAGATCAGGACTGGGATGTAGAAATTGGGCTACTTAAACTCTCGCTGATCAAAACGCACTCGACCATGATTTTTTTGTCATTTTTCGCTAGCGACAACGTAAAATATTTGAATGACCAACACTCTAACACCTCAAGCAATTAATTAATGTTTTTCAATCTAATTATTTTACGTAATCGCTGCCGAGAAAAAAAGCCCATGGTCGAGCTACTGATTGCTATATCTTTCGTTCTATTTTAAAAATAAAAATAAAAATCTTTATTGATCACGTAGGCAAGTAAAAAAGCACTTATGACAAGTCAACACAAGTAAATTTTTAAGTTAGGATTAATATAATTTACATTATATATTTGAATTTGACAACAGGCAGGCAAGTATGGACATAATAACGATGGAATGGCTAAGATAGGGTGATAAGGGGAGATAGGAATAGAGTGTAAGGGATGATTTATGTGAGATAGTGGTGTTAGATTATAGATATAACTGTCTACAGCATGGCTCTACATTCAAATGTAATTTATAATGTACGTCACAAAAAACTGCCTCGGTGGCGTGGTTGTATTTCGGTACGACTACCATCCTAAGGTCTCGGGTTCGATCCTCGGGACGGGCAAAGTGATATTGGATTTCTCCATATCAGCCCGAAGTCTGGAATTTGTGCCCGAAATGGTGTAGGTTCGCCTTCTATCACATCTGTGACAGAACTAAGCTTGGTTAAATATGGGTGTACTAGTTGGCTAGTGCGCCTCTGCCTACCCCTTCGGGGATACAGGCGTGAGCTTATGTGATGTATCACATAAAAAAACAACAAAGCGAGTTATTCCATTCTCAGTACATGCCCTGGCTTCCCTCTTCGTTCGCACGTTTACGATTATAAACGTCTTTAAAGGCTTAACTAATCAGTTTCAGTATATAAAGGGAAATATGTACAATTCCGCTTAGTTAAGAGGTTTATGTTATTACCAGAATATGGTGCAAACGTGGAAACATCGAGACGGGTACACGTTCCACGCGTGAAACAAACAGGATACACTTGCTTTGTTACCGTGGATGTAAACTTGATGGATGCGTCCCTTTTGCATGTCAACAAAGTCGTATTCTCATGTGTCTTAAGATTCTATTCATTTTTGACAAGGTTTTGCCTGGTTCAAGCTGTCACAAAAGCGTGACTTGAACACCAAAGAGGTGCACTTCATCCAACATCATCAGGAACACAATTCAGCGGACTGCTGTCTGCGGACGCTTCTGTCGCTTTCCAGATCGGCATAACCATCGCCGAGCCTTAAATCCGCCGAGCTTTAATCTTAAATCATCTTTCGTTGATGCAAGCGGCCATAAGAATATAATATAGAATAAATAATATAAAGGCGTTAAGCGCTGGCTGGAAGTTTTGGAGGAAGATATGAGAGCCAATGGAGGATGCTCGAGGTCGGGCGAAGTGGAAGCCTTCTTGGGAGACGGACCCTGGCATTAGGCCGGGATAACCCCAGGCAAGAAAGGATCATTATTATAAATTTTTTTTTGTGATTTTCGGTCCATTCCCCCCCCCTCTTTCCCAATCCCTTTTCCCTCCCCTTCCATTTCCTCTTTTTAGGTTGGCAACGCACCCATGATTCTTATTGAGTCATGGGTGTCTATGGGCGGTGGAGATCACTTACCATCAGGTGACCCTTCTGTTCGATGGCCAGTCTCTGCTATAAAATATATATACCACTCTCTCTCTCTCTCTCTCTCTCTCTCTCTCTCTCTCTCTATATATATATATATATATATATATATATATATATATATATATATATATATATTTTAAATCGCAAAATAGAATTCGTAAAAACTAGTGTGTTGCTTGCGAGTAAACTGAAGAGATCATTATTTAGATTTTATGTTTTGTAGATGAGTTGTTTTCGAATCTCAGTGTTTTTGATTCAGTCCGCATATTTACCTATAAGATTCCCGGTTAAAAATCTTTTTCAAATAATAATTTATACTACAGCTACATTTTTAGCTATTATCAATAAAGGTAAAAAGATAAACTAAAATGGACAAAGACTTAATACTGTAATGGATGATTACGTAATTAAAATTTTAAACGGTGCCTAAATTAAAGAGTGTTTTGTTATCTGTCTCAAATTAACGTAAAGAAGAAAGGGACAAAGTAGTTTTAAAACTAATCACCGCTAAAATTGTATATAAGTAAGGGTTTATGAGTCTATGACATTTTAGTCTATCTCACCTAATAAAGCTTTGGTAATTATGCTTAATCTACATTACAAACCAATTTTAGTATCAAAATGTAAATTCAATGTAAGAGATTTATCCCGGCCATCCAAACCTGCCTCGTTTACAAACCGACCACATTCACTAAATCTAAATAAACGCAGCCGAATGTGTGCGACGGACCTGTGGTTACTGTAGCTAATCTAGTCGAGATAGGGCCGTGTATGTGAACACAAAATGTGGCAAGTAACGTCGCCTCACCCGCTTTAGACATTAGGTAGAAATTAATGATGTGGCACAGAGCGCGGCTGACAGACATCTAGCTTGGGGTTCATTACCCTGTCTTGCTAAACACACAGTGAGGAACTGTAGAGGGAATGTAATCAAATTCTATGTAGTAGTGTTTTGGAAATACTAACGTTAAAAGCTAACGATTATGATGGATGTCGCTGGATGCAGGCCGCTTCCAACAGGTCGATCTGGAAATCTTTGGGGGAGGCCTATGTTCAGCAGTAGACGTCCTATGGCTGATGATGATGATGATGATAATTTTAAGGGAGGAAAAGAAATGGATTGGAATAATTTATTAACTGATAGAAAATCCTCTTTTTTGTATTCGTCTTAGCCCGGGCAAGGATGATTATGCTAGACTCGTTGGCCTTTTGGTGCACATTACCTTAGTCGAAATTACCAGAAACTGTTGGTTTTAGTGCCACTAGAGCAGAAACACCAAGGCATTATTATCTTATATTGAGAATCGAAGTCTTTTATGCGCATTTCTCTTCCCAGGGCTGTTGACAAAACCATCTTTAATTCCTATGTCCTCAGACATTTTACTCAGGGTTACGAGAAATACAATTATTTAAACTCCCAAAACAGCTCTCTTACTAAAACTTTAAAGTAATTTACACTTAAAGATTCACAGTTAAGGACAGAAGAATGGAAGTTTGTAGGGGCTTGTACCCTTCCACTACGATTGTAATTGTTTTGTTTACTGTTTTCCGTCCGCATTGTTTAACTTGATGATGTGGAATTACATTTAAGTGTGCTCTTCAATCGCCTGTTTTGTTAATACCTGTTGTTGGTACATTTCAGAATTAATTCTTAAAGGGTCATTGATGTAAACTGTTTTAATGTTCCGATTTAGCATAATTGTGTTTATTTTCTTTATAGTGGTCAGCATTGAATATTATTTGTGTAGTATTTTAAATATCGTTAATTGTATTAAGATCTTTTAAATTTCATAAATTCAATTAGAATTCTGACATAAAGCATCTTCTTCCATTGCATATTGCAAATATGATTAGTATTCGTTTTTACGATCTTATTGACGTCAGCCTACTTTGGGTCCAGTTCAATATTAATCATGTTATATAAACAGAGTTACCTGTCCCGGGATTAGAAATCAGGATCTCTTGGTCCACACCCTACACACAGCCACTAGACTAAGAAGGAATAAAGATACAACACAATTTTACTACGCAACCAGTATTACTATATACTGGTTACTATACCATTTAAATTTGTGGATCAAATAAAGCAAAAACTTACTGCTTATTTTCTCAGTATTGTCGCATAATTATAATGCTTATAAGATGTTAATTCTCACTCAAATATTTTCAGTGAGATATCCCAATACTGTTTTACAAAAGAGAATAACTCCCAAAGTGCTGTGAACTTGTTACCATCTCGCCTTAGCATTTGTCTAACGTCTACAGCTCGGAAGATAAGTTGTAGCTGTCTACGGAGTCTTGATAACAAATTAGTAAACTAGCTGAATAATGTCAGAGAACCAATATATAACAATAACAAATGTGCAGCACTTAACGTGAGCGCTGTTATTGAAAGCCCATTTCAAACGAGTTTTGTTTAAAAGACTTGACTCGAAATTTTGGAAGGTAATTAATAAAATAATAAGAAACAAGACCAATTAATTACATTGGCTTGTAACGGCACTGGATCGTGAGAAATGAAAGGAGAGGGGAGATACCTTTGCTGTGCAGTGGAATGATAGAGGTTAGAATAAAATAGTGCTGTGTATTGTTTTTTTTTACTGCGCGGTAAAGTCACTACACTTGATCTGCAGGAATATTTTTTGACCATCGAATTTATATCGAGCTTGCTGCGCATTGATGAAGTTAGGCTAATATTTCACACAAATGTTATAGACACGCATCGAGCTCCATACGAATCCGATTGTTAGAAATATTCCTGTTCGGCCACGGGAGTTCAGTCTTAAACAAAACAGCAATATGATTTTTCATGAGTTAATCCATGAGTAAATTCCTTCAGGTCATCAGACCTCCTGGGAAAACGAGATTTACATTATATAGAACGCTATTCTCATAAAGTGAGTGACCCTATGGCAAGTTTGACTATGCATACTCGACAGGAACTTTAAAGCAGGAATATTTTCTCGACCCGCAGTTCACACACAACTTGTTTCAAATCACCAAGAAAATATCAGAGAGGCGAACACTTCAAAAGAACATAGTATGCAAGCACCAACTTGAGTGCAAATAAGCACATTGAAAAACATTTGAGTGCGCTTCACGCAGCACCACGTAGACTAATTGGATCCAAGCGATCACAACTTTGTATTCAATTATTTTCTCACATTCACTTAGAAAATAACTCTCTCGGTACGTGATTTTATATGTGAAACCATTTGCATGTTCTTTAGAAAACAAGTAAGAGAAATATTTGTTTCTCCAGAAATATTACTCAAAGTAACTATATTCCTGGGAGAATAGTAGCAGAATTTGTAGTTTTTACGGTAAATAAGTTCAGCTGGATTGATAACATCCAAAACAATCCAAAATCCACATCCAGATAGATCAAACCAGAGATTATTAGAGAAAAGATTATTAAACAAGAAGTATTCATTAAGAATTGATTAAAAATAAGGTATTACATATTTAATTTGATATATATTTCCATATTTCGAAGGTATGTGAAGTCTACCAAACCGCATTAGGCCAGCGTGGTAGACTAAGGCCTAACCCCTCTCATTAGTAGAGGAGGCCCGTGCCCAGCATAGGGACAGTAATATTACAGGGCTAATATTATATATTATTATTATTATATTTAATTAATTTATTATATTGGCTATTTTATTTCAGGAAAGAAAAAACCTTTTCGTTAAGCTAAAGCTAATAATTATATAACGTGAAGAAATTAAGCTGAAACAAGACAGCATGTACTATCGTTATCATTGTTATAAACTGGTGTCGCTCCCACTGCACCAAAGCCTTCGTCATCCTCATTAAATTTGCGTATATCATCGTTACTCCTTGCTGTAGGCGTCTGGCGTTGTATATATTATACCGAGTCTCCAATCAAGATCAGGGTCTCCGTAAAGGCTAGGCTTGCGTCAGATACACTATCGGCATATCTACTCCTTAGATTACTAATATTGTGATCTAGGTCGATATCTACCTCTAAATCATCCTCATCGGCATATTTGTGACTCGATATGTTTAAACTTGGATCAATATATGCAGCACTGGCATATTTTAGTGCGATTTGAAATATTTTGACTAGTTACAAACACGAATTAATAACCGCCGTGGCCGGCCGCATCACGGGAAGTTGGTGTAATTTTGCGGCGAAGGTACAAACCGTCAATGTATAAAACAGCTCGTTAGTGTTTTAATTAACGTCTATTAATTTGTTGCCGTAATATCGTTTGCCGCAACATTGGCCGCCGTAAGTTGTTCAGCTCGATTTACTCTAGTCCCGCTCGCCTGAACTTTACAGTAAAAAATGTATCCTTATTTCTGAGCCGCGGCATCATAAATATCGAGGGCTCGTTTGAAACTAAAGAACTGATTTCGATGAAGAAATGGACTGTTCATTTATGTCTTTGACGAAACTATTAAAATGTAATGGAAGCTAAAAGTAAAAAGAATTTGCTGGAGTTTCTTAAGTACAACTTGGAAGCGGACATTTTATGTGTAATATTGAAAATCTTGAAAGGAGGACTGGTACAAATAGAAAGAACTCAAGTAAATTAAAAAATATTTTCAACATCTTGCCTGCGAGGACTATTTTGAAAGCAGGAATGAGATTTGAGAAAAAATAAACAATATACTAAAACTTGTACAAATGGAACACGTGATAAAATTTTCGAGAAAATTGTAAGATGTGTAGATGGTGTTTCCAATTACCATTACGTATCGTTTTATATAGTATGATTTCACAAATAGATGTTTGAACAAACAAATGGACGCATAGTTACATCACCTTTTATAATAGGCTATTTACCAGTGTTATTTTTAAGCATCAAAGTTACTTTTTCTTTTTGTCTGTTCGCTACGTTTCCAGGGCAAACACTGAATATACTAAAATTTGGAAAGTAAGATCGCACTCTATGATGGACTTTGGCTACCTTATGTCTCTAAAAACTGATAGGAGTTATTTAGGGATAAACATCCACTTTGCAATCACGTAACTCAACATTAATAACTATATAAAAACAGTGATTCTTAGTCAACAACGAACAAGACAAAACCGTATGTAAAAAAAATTTACTATATTTTCATCAATTATAAAAAGAACTTCGCTACTTCAGTGTTTAACGACATTCTGAAAGTTCCTTTGTAGTGAATCACGTCATATCAGTTCTTAAAATATCGCACGCGAAGGCTGGTTCCACACAATCCACACATAACGTTTTTAATCAGAAACGCCTAACAAAACAAAGATAAGCAACGTTTAAAACGTGATCATAATCTTTATTTTTCCGCTGTTCGAACGTCATTCCATTTACTGTGTTTATTTATCCAATTATATCGTCTGTGCCCATGTTTCCCCTCCTTTATTGCACACCGTTAAAATTGTGTTTACCTAGCGAAAATGCCGAGTATAAATTGGCTACCCGACAAATATGTACATGCTAAGTACGCGAGTTATGAAAATAAAGCGGACGCTCTCAAGTACACCGACCTTCGCAAATTATCAAACTTATGTTTTAGAATGGTAGGAGGTATTCCGTCTAGGGACGTGTTTACCCCTCTCATACTCATTCTAAAAGATTTACTTTAAAGGTATGTATTTAATAATATATAAAGACTCACGGATGTTTACCCAGAGGCGTAGAAGAGGTGAACATCTCGCGGAGCTTACTTTTTTTTTTAGACAAGCTTTATACTAACTTTATACTGGGCAAAAATTCGCCAGAAAACTCATGTGTGCCACATTGATCTACTGGCAGTGTACTCGTACTAATGCTGAGGACTATAAGCCTCTCAATTTAAACCCAGGTTAGGAATTACAATTTATCTTGGAGTTTTCAATTAAGTTTTCAGTTACACTAATCAAGAACTTAAATATATTATACTCGTCGTAAGTAGTCCCGTCAAAATACCTTAAATGAAATACAATTGAAGGTCCAGCTATATAAATTAATAATAATAATAAAATAATAGCGCTGGCTGAACGTTCTGAAGGAAGAGAGAAGAGGAACCGAGCCAGTGGTGTCACTATGGAGGATGTTCACGACCAGGCGGAGTGGAAGCGTTTAAGTAGGAAAGCGAAAAAGGCAAAAGGCCGGGGTAACGCTAGGCAGAAAGAAAAAATAGTACAATAGGAACTGCCTCGGTGGCGTGGTGGTATTTCGGTACGACTACGGTTCTGAGGTCTCGGGTTCGATCCCCGGGTCCGGCAAAGTGATATTGGATTTTTCCATATCAGCCCGGAGTCTGGAATTTGTGCCCAATATGGCGATAGGCTCGCCCCCTATCACATCTGGGACGGAACTAAGCTCGGCGAAATGTGGGTGTTCTAGTTCGCTAGTGCGCCTCTGCCTACCTCTTCGGGGATACAGGCGTGAGCTTATGTATATATGTAAATTTCGCGCGTATGCGTAACGTGATCATAATAACTAATATGGTTATACTGGGCCCTAATTTCTTAATTACGAAGTCTTTTTATCTTTTCGGATTAAACTAACTCATTTTAATAATTTTTGCTATCCACTAATTAATTGTGCTTTTTGAGTTAACTTATTTTAAACTCGTATTAATAGAAATTGGTGACAATTATTCCGGTACATTCATGTTGTGGTTCTGCATAACAGTGTTAGAGAGGGACGCAGCGTTCGGTAAGTCATGTACTAAAGCAGGACGACAGCACCAAGTCCTTGCGGGAACAATTTGTCACTGTCTCCGCCAATTTCCTCGTGTAACTAGTTTTTTCTTTGCGCCACGTAAATTTAATTTCAGCTCTTTGTTGAATCGGTCCGAAGCGGTTGAAACCGAATAGTGGTGACTTTTTTCTTAGTGTTTTCGTTGTAGAACGAATTCCCGACTATAGTCCGGTTGATTCACGAGGTTGGTTACGTATCAAAATACTAACAAACACGCATGTAACATCGGTTAAAAACAAAGTGAGGTTCATTGCTTAAAAAATCGGTTGGTTTTAAGCTTAGATTATCCTAGTTTTAAGAGTTCTTAGTTTTGAATTATTTCTATCCTCGGACAAAGACGAATATAAAATGATTCCATGACACAGAGCAGTTTAAAAAAAACACGCCAGAAAGTGGATTCGCACCGGTTTCCGCGTAATTTTCGCGTAACTTCCAAAAAGGAGAAGGTCCTCAATTCGTCTGTATTTTTCGACCGACTTCCAAAAAGGAGGTTCTCAATTCGTCTGTATTTTTTATGTATGTTACTCGATATCTCCGCCGAAAGGGGACTGATCTTAAAAATTCTTTTTGTGTTCGATAGAGGTTATGTCAAGAGTCCCATATAAATTTGGTTACGATCGGATTTGAAGACGGTCTGTTTAGTTTTTATTAAACTAGTGATTATTTTTATGTATGTTACGATATCTCCGCCAAATGTGGACCGATGTTCAAAATTCTTTTTGTTTTTGATAGAGCTTATCTCAAGGGTGGTCCCATATAAATTTGGTCACGATCGGATTTGAAGTTGGTCTGTTAAGTTTTTAAACTTGTGATTATTACTTATATACATACATACTCATATTTTTTTATTTATTTATTTATTTATTCAACACACACACAGTCATTACAGGATATACCCAATTCGAACAAAAAAAGAAACTCATGGTTCAGCATAAAAGAAGGCTACGTGGTAGAGTTTAAGGGGTACTGCTCGTTTATAGTCTGCTATAAACTGCTGACAATAACTATTATATGCTTGTATGAAAATATGACTATAGATAGACTGCCTCGGTGGCATGGTTGTGTTTCGGTATGACTACTGTCCTGAGGTCTCGGGTTCGATCCCCGGGTCGGGCAAAGTGATATTGGATTTTTCCTTATCAGCCCGAAGTCTGGAATTTGTGCCCCATATGGCGATAGGCTCGCCCCCTATCACATCTGGGACGGAACTAAGCTCGGCGAAATATGGGTGTACTAGTTGGCTAGTACGCCTCTGCCTACCCCTTCGGGGATACAGGCGTGAGCTTATGTTATGTTATGTTATGTTATGATGTGAAAATATGAGCGCGAACCAATTACGACCAAAATCCTTTAATCTCTGTATACCTATAATGATTTTCGGCGTAATAACGATATAATGAGGTACTTAACTCTGAATACTTTAATATGAGTTCCCACTAACGGCTACCCAAAAATGTTCTTAATGCCTATTCATTTTTGGGCAATCGGCGTCATCAGTACAAATATCAACGGTTAATGCTTTATGTTGAATAGTGGAGTGGTAGTATCGCAGTCGAGACAGTTTTATGCTTGCACAAAACAGACTATAACAAGGCTCAACATGTACTAGAACTACGGTGGAGATAATTTTGTTTGTAGCGTGAATGGGCCGACTCAACCGGATTACTACCACTGTCTAATATAGGAACAGAAGCTTGGTATCGCATTACGTATGAGTAAGATTTCCAGAGGCCCAGATATCCCTCTCTTTCCCGAGAAACCTGTGGAGACACCAGGGAGATCCTGCGCTTCTGGTCGGAGCTAAGGTTGGTTAAACTTTTAGCTGGCAGTTACGTCACAATAGTCTACTTTTATGAGACTGAGTGCGGAAAAAGGAGCCCACACAACAAACATACAAATCCCTTTCTTTCTTCCTTTGCAACTTCGTTGTATCCCCTAACATGGTACCCATGGATGACGGTAAGCACATACCATCAGGTGGGCAGTATTACCTTAAGCTAATAACATAAAGTTATAAAATTCAATATTTGTCGTATTAAAATTCTGTTCATAGTTCAGAAGTTGAATAAACGGCAGCGAACAGTGGTATCACGATGTGGCACCGTGCCAGCTCGAGGAAATACTTATTTGTAATATTTTCTTCAAGTTTAAGTCCGTTACATTGTTTTTATAAGAAATTGTCCGGTCAGTGGATCCATTGTGTTCGTTGTAATCAACGAACTAACGAACGAGTAATGTCTTTTGAATTAATGTGGTTGGACTAGAGTGATCAAAGGCTCAGCATAGAACAGCGGCCCGAGCAGGTAAATTTCTGACAATCGTGGTTTTGATAAAATTTTGTCATCCCATGGACCACCTGTTTGAAAAACAAATCACACCCAAGAAGTATGTTTTTTGGGTCGGCATACACTTTACTAACTTTTGAATTCTTGACTTAGCGCTACTCTTTTTTTATTGAGCTAAGAAGGCAGACGAGCAGACAGCCCAACTGATGGTAAGTGGTCACCACCGCCCATGGACATCGGCAATGCCAGGGACACAGTCAAGCCGCTGCCTAACGTGAAAAATAATTTAGGCGTCACTCGCACAAGAGCTTTTTCAACGATCGTTAAAAAGCGTCTCACCATGTCTGTTCATATGAGTGCTTGAAAATCATTCTTGTCTTCTTTCTAATAAGGTATATTCTACCTCACATACCGCTCAACGATCACCGTTTAAAAAAGGCACCGTTTTTAACAGCATCGGCGTTTAAATAACTATACTAGAACTAATTTCTTCCATTTGAACACTTTTACATGAGCGTTGAAAAGGCTCTCCTGCGAATGAGGCCTTAAAGTCTAAATAATAACCCATCAAACAACATCACGATTCCGTTCTTTCAAGTTGGAATGACTAAAGTTTTAAAGCTATATTTATTAAATGGTTCGCAGTTGTCGATAGGGCTATTACAGCCATGCTAGAATTTATGGGCTCCTTGGAAATTTTGTTTTTACATTATAAAACCCATTCCACAAGGGTTGGACCGTCCTTTCTTATAAAATGGCGAGAGGCCTTCATGTAAATAGACCTAAAAATGTTTTTGCGAGGCTTTGTAATTTAGTGTAATTTGAGATTTTTATAAAAGGCAGGTAAAGGAGCTAGTGGGTCATCTGATGGTAAATATTTTGCCGCCTGAATGAGATTGGGATTTTGTGGGTCTTTAGGGTAGCACTCTCATTCTTTCATATTAATCTATAGATTATTTTTATCACGTCTGTATTATTTAAATGATTTTTCTCTATATATACATACAATCAAAACAATGATTTAAGTAACACATAAATTGGAACACCTTATTTCTATTTAACTAACGTATGTTGAAAGCATTAAGAGCATAATATAACTTGTAATAAATATAGTTATTAATAATAATTATCAAATTATACATAAACCTTAAAATATTAATATACATATCTATAAAAACGAAAATGTCCAATGAAAAGAAAGCAATAATGCAGCTCCAACACACGGCGCAAAAACGGATAAATTAAAGGAAAAATTTGAGTGTTCACGTTGGCTCATCTATCTAATAAACTCAATATTGGTTCGATACGCGCTCAAGAGCCGTGAAATGACACTAGCACCGCCCCGAAGGGAGGCGAGAGACCACCAGTCGAAGGTGACCTTCAATGTTTTTATTTTCTTTAGGGATAATGGAGCCAAATACAAGTTCCAAGGCTTGTTTTTAATTGGTCAAGCGACAGTGTTCAATAACCGAGAAGATTGTAGGCAGAGCTTCTGCTTGTACACAAAGTAAATTGTAAAATCGTATACTATAAATTAGATGATAGCTGGATACAAGCCGCTTCCAACAGGTTGGTCTAGAAGGTTTTGGGGCAGGCCTATGTCCAGCAGTGGACGTCCTATGGCTGATGATGATGTTAGGAATATTGGAATCTACAGGAATATACAAACCGATTTTCATCGAAATCGGCCTTGAAGTTATTTTAGCCTATTTCAGCCTTGAAGATGAGTTTGATAAACAAACATATCAAAATTCACTTTAGAAAATTATTGAGGAGTTCAATCAAGAAACGATTTTTGATGAAGAATACCCACATTTTCATCAAATATTCCAATTCTACAATTATAATATATTTACCCACGATAAACAATTCAACATCGCTATTTTAAAAGCATTAAGCTGGAACGCAATAGTTGCTTTCCTAGTCTAGTGGCAGCATATATGGGCTGTGAGCCGAAAGGTCCGGGGTTCGATTCCTAGCTCGGGCAAAGCAAATTTTCTTATATCATTTGCCCGGGACTGGACTGGAAGGGGTTGACATCAAGTAGGCAGCCGGTCGTAAAAACTAAGCCAAATCCTTTCTGCAACATGCTTGAAAAAGTATGTTACGCTGATCTCACATTAGGGTAAGGATAAGGTCAGATAAAAAGAAAGAATCTTTAGCGCAGTTATGGGTGCAAGAATCACTAAGATCATTCTCAATTCATGGGTGAAGTCTATCGCCAAAATATGTATACTGAATCTAGATCAACAAAAAAGAAAGAAAAAAAGAAAGAAGGAAATAAACTTTATTCAGCCAGGGTCATAAGACTAACGTTCGATTCTATTTCGCAACACTTATTTCGTATTCTCCATGAACATTAAAACAGTATTAGTAACAGTTAGCTGGAGTGAGCTCGGCGCATTCCGCCGATGACCGGGGAGTTACTTTCCTAAATTATACCCGTCCGTTGTTTGGGCGAAACAATTTGGATGTCCTCACGTCCTTGATGGACGGGCATTCCTCGAGGAACCCCTCAGAAAACTATTCGACTTAAAACGAATACGCCTTCGCATGCCTAGGGATGTTTAATTCTATCTTTCAAGAATTACTTTCTGGTTTTATGTGGATATTTTCGGAGTTGATTGTTGGATATTTTAGATTGCTTTTGTAACCATGTTGTTGTTGTTGTTGTTGTTGTTGTTGTTGTTGTTTGTTGTTGTTTCAGGTGCCAGTATTGGAACAATATTAAATTGTATATTAAGTGTCTTTTAAACTTCCTAGATATTTAACCATTATCAAATTTAACCAATGCGATTTAGTCAATCTTCAAAATGGTCTACAAATGATCATGAAAAGGTTGATCGATTTATATTTTTGTACGTTCCTCTTATAATTTTAAATCATCATCATCGTCATCAGCCATAGGATGTCCACTGCTGAACATAGGCCTCCCCCAAAGATTTCCAGATCGACCTGTTAGAATTTGATTTTTTTGGATTTTGAATACTTGTGGGTTTTATATGGGATGGAATGGATTCTCAAATCTCAAACACGTGGCAATGGAGGTAAATACTTATTAGACTATGAAATATTACAATATGCATATACTGCGTGGTACAGCCTACTAGACAGGTCTACAGCACGAATGGGCCGGCTCCACTGGTTTGAGACTGTCTCACAGAAAACTAATGTAAAGGTGCAGCTCGGTGTCGTGTTTCGTTTGGTGAGTAAGATTTCCGGGGGCGCAATTCCCCTCCCTTTCCTAATCCTCATTTTTCTCCTTCTAGGTTGACAACGCGCCCATGATTTTTTTGTCTTGGGTGACTTATCTCGTTTGCCTCTCTGCTAAAAAAACATTACAATAACACTCACTGTGATCCAAACTCCTCGGGTCTATGGTAGTGGTAGAAGGTGTGGTCATGTCGTCATCATCATCGTAGTGCTCTGTAGTGGTGGTGGTTGTGGTGGTGGTAGTGGTACGGCGCCGGTTTCGTTGCCGACGCTCTCCTCGCCGCGACGGCGCCGCGGTCTGGACCGGTGTGGCCGTGGTCCGTGGCAGTGCCATGGAGGTGCCGTTGCCAGTACCCGGATCGGCAACGGCAAGCGTCACTAATGACACGGCTACCAGCCGGATCACCAGTGGCGCTGTGGGCCACATCGCGTCTGTGGACAAATAGAATAAGATATTTTATCTAGCTATTAGGGTTTGCTTAAAAAATATTGTTTAAAAAGCAGCGATAGCTGAGTTGGGTGTGGTACGGATTGCCAAGACAATTGTCGGAGGTTCGAGACCAACTCCAAAAAGGAGCACACACCTCTGACTTATCTATGTTAAGTGTGTTTTCATTGAGAATTATCGCTTGCTATAACGCTGAAGAAAAACCTCGTGAGGAAACCTGTACACCCGAGGCTTTCTTTACAAGAATTTCTAAGGTATGTGAAGTTTACCAACTCGCATTAGGCCAGCGTGCTAGACTAGACTAAGGCCTAGCCCCTCTCATTACTAGAGGGGGCCCGTGCCCAGCAGTGGCACAGTAATATTACGCGGCTGATATTATTATGAGGATTTGAAGATCCTAGGGAGAGGCCCATGTTCAGCAGTGGATGTCCTTTGGCTGATGATGATGCTAAACAAGATCCTGCTATTCAGAATTAAGAGAATAATGATGTATGCATTGATGTCGCTCAGTGATGCCGTTGGGCGTTATTAAATAAAAATTATATAAGAGTGCTTTATTTAATTTTCTCTTTTTTCCTTAAATGGTTTGTGAGCGAAAGAGACAAAATATTACATTCTGTTAGGTGCGTCACAAAATAATCTACAGGCGAATTAAGAACATTCTGCTTATTGCCCGCCTGCTCTTAAACAGGGTAATGTTTTGAAGATTCCAAAGCGAGACATCGATTCGCTTAACACTCAAACCGCGTCGGCGAAACCATAAAAGGCTGTCTTTCAAATCGTTTCGAAAATAATATCAGCTAGGTTCTTGACCACGGGTATCTGTCAACGCAATAATGCGGCCATTACGAGACGGTTAATGCGCTACGGGTGAAAAGGGCTATTGTAAATTCTTTATGGCATTCAATTCGGGTACCTCGCCAAATGGAATTTCGCTGTTAAGGGTTATCAACACTTTAATCGAAGTCTCGCAGTATTGAAGGCAAAGTTTCACTATGAAGTATAGTGGAGCAATTTATTAGCCGAAGACATTTTCGCAAATCGAGTGTGATGTGAAAATTTTATGTGAAATATTCAATTATGCGAGAATTTTCATATGGATATTTTCAACTTATCTTTTCGAAAGAAACTTAGATGTAGCCGATATTTTTATGAATTATTAAGAACTAGTTGTTGCCCACGACTCCGTTAGCGTGGTCATTTTTTTGCCGGAATAAAATAAATGTAGTCTAAGTTAGTCCTTATAACATCAGCTATCTGCCAGAGAAAGTCGCATAAAAATCTGTCAACCTATTTCAGAGATTAGCCAGAAAAATAAAATAAATACCGTAAAAGTGACAGAAAAGTACCGTATATACCTACTTTCATATGCATTAGTAAGAAGCTAAAATACTCTAATTTTATTTATTGGTATAAATGTATAAATTGATCTATCTATGTAGTTGGCGCAACGATCTAAAATTAGTCTCGGCCTCCGATACTATACGACGCCTCTTCTTCCTAGAGATATGGCAAGAGATTTCGCAGGATGTATAGATTTAAGTAAGTTTAATTTTCATTAAAACTAGAGTACGTACTTCTTTAAGCTAAATAGATCTACAAGGAAAAATAAACGAATTTAATCTACTATGTTTATAACTGAAACAGTCTAGTGTGAAAAAGACTGCCTCGGTGGCGTGGTTGTATTTCGATACGACTGCCATCCTGAGGTCTCGGGTTCGATCCCCGGGTCGGGCAAAGTGAAATTGGATTTTTTCATATCAGCCCGGAGTCTGGAATTTGTGCCCGATATGGCGATAGGCTCGCCCCTAATCACATCTGGGACGGAACTAAGCTCGGCGAAATGTGGGTGTACTAGGTGACTTGTGCGCCTCTGCCTACCCCTTCGGGGATACAGGCATGAGCTTATGTCTAGTGTCTAGCCTCTATTTTATTAAAGAATGAAATTAAAGATGCGTCATATCATTGTCTTATCAGTAGAAACACTTTGAGCCGTCTCTATAATATGTTATTCTGTCAGTGACAGTTATTTACCCGCGTATATCCCCGGGGAGCGTACTGAAAGCCATCCCGATACACTTCGCGTCAATAATGTTCCAAACACCTTCCTTATTTCTGCTTTTCACGGCTGACAAATAAATGACAAAGTTCTCTCTATTGAGGAAATAACATATTGATTTTTGACGCGAATTGGCGATTCGAGACGAAAAATGTCGTTTGTCTTCTTTCTGACCTACCTAGTTGAAAAAGTTGTCGTCTGCCTCGGTGACGTAGTTGCATTTCAAATCAAATCAAATCGTTTATTGAATCCATAAAATGTCACACGTTGTTTAAATTCCGTCAAAAATATTTACTCTACCGCCAGTTCGGAAAGCTGGTTCGCCAGAGAAGAACGTACAAGAAACTGTGACGTTGCTCTGTTTGAGAGTAATAAGTAGTTTACAGTCAGATATTAATATACAACCAATATGAGAAAACAAAAAATGACATTAATTTACATTAAATTAGAGCAGCCAATCTACAACAAGGTATCAGTACGATTTCCATCCTGAGGTCTCGGGTTTGATCCTCTGGTTAGGCAAAGTGATATTGGATTTTTCAATATTAGCCCGGAGTCTGGAATTTGTGCCCAATATGGCGAAGGCTTGTCCCCTGTCACATCTGGGACGGAACTAAGCTCGGCGAAATGTAGGTGTTCTAGTTCGCGAATGCGCCTCTGCCTACGCCTTCGGGGATATAGGCGTGAGCTGATTTTCAGTGGAAGGATCGTGATGCATTTGTTTGTCTGCCTCCAACCTCCCAAGTATAATGATAGGATGGTCATCTTACCACGCTGGTATTACATTTTGGTGGTTAACCACTACACTCTTTCTTTCTTTCTTTCAACCTGCTCTTATCCCACTTTAATGTGGGTTCGGAGTAACACTCTTTTTCAAGCATGTTCAGCTTCGGCTTTGTTTTTACGACTGGCCGCCTGCTTGACGCAAACTCACTGTGAGGGATCCATTCTCGGGCACATTAAATTAGAAAAGTTGCTTTGCCCGACTTGGGAATCGAATCTAGGACCTTCCAGTCCACAGCCAATACATACTGCCACTAGACCAAGGCCACTTACCACTACATCGTTGATAATTGTTTGGCAGGTATCATCATCATTAGCCATAAGATGTCCACTGTTGAACATAGGCAGGTATCGCGGGACGATAATTATACCATAGGTCCTGTTCAAGTCGTGATAAGAAAATCGCTTGACTTTAGATTTGAAGCCAGGATCTCCTTGTCCACATCCTATAGCTGCCACTAAACCAAATAGGCCACTAAATTCCATTTATTTACAAAATTACTAAGAATTGTTTGCAAAGCATTTTCTTTCTATAAAGACCCCGCCAGATCGATATTACGAACACAAAATGTCAAACCGTGGATATGAAAGCGTAAATTCCAAATATTATTACTTCTTAAATTAACAATTTCGAGTTTGAATCGAGTTCCCTAAAGATCAATGTCGTGCCAACTTTAATTAAATTCATTTGCTATTGAGTGGATTGGCGCCGAGTGTTGCAGGGCGAATGCTGTTGCTTTCTTGCTTGCTTACGTTCAATAAACCGGGAATAACATAGTATTTTACGAGTATTATTAATTCCCCAGAGAGTTGAAATCAGGAAAGCAGTCGTAGTAAAATTAAGACGAATCATTTCTGCAACTTTCTTTCTTTCAACCTGCACTTATCTCACCTTAATGTGGGTTCGGCGCAACACACTTTTTCAAGCATGTTGCAGAAAGGATTTGGCTTAGTTTTTACAACCGGCTACCTCCCTGACATCAAACCCCTCTGAGGGATCCAGTCCCAGGCAAATTAAATTAGAAAATTCGCTTTGCCCGACCTGGGAATCGAACCCACGACCTCCCGGTTCACAGCCCATATATGCTGCCAATAGACAAAGATGGCGACTTTTACCCCTTTACATCAGTTTTCTGTGAGACAGTATCAAACCAGGGGAGTCGGCCCATTAGTGCTGTAGACGTAACTGTCTGAAGTGTGGCCCTGCCACTCCAATATAAAAAAAAAAAACATTGAAAACTATCCGCCGATGGTGAGGTTCGAGACGCAAGCCACCGGCAGTTAGGACCCCAGAATGGGGAATCTTCTTACAGCGCGTGCCGTATTTAATAACTGTTTTCTGTATTTAGCTCTTGATCTGACCACTAATCGGGAGCCTCTGAAGATGTCGAACACTCAGATGCTAGCTATAAACTGTTATTATCCAAATTCTTTGTTCGAAACAGGAGCATAGAATGTGCTGTTTTTGGGGGTGGTTCTTGCCTACCATTATCATCATCTTGGACAGGAGGTTCACTGCTAAACGATCTTTCCTAAAGATTACCAGATCGACCTGTTGGAAGCGTCTTCCTGCGATATTTATCAAGTCATCTACTTCGCAGACGTTTTCGCCCGTCTCCTTTTAACTACCGTCTGTGGCTCGTGGAAACATGCAAACTAGGCGAACAATAATAACTTTGACAGTTATAGCCTCAGCCGCGTTTAGGTTCTCGAGCAGTGGTTAACAAAAGTTTGACATTGGTCCATTCGCAATACATCGACTGTCTCGAAGGTTGTTAAAGTTGTTCGCAAAATCTAAATGTTTAAGGATCATTTGAATTCGCGGTTTGCGGGTCGCTTGGGTATATTCAACGATCTGAAATATCGTTTGTTAATGTTCAGTTGACTGGGAAAAGAGTAGGTGGGTGATATTTACAGCCTATAGCTCTAGATACTTTCCTTTCTATGTCATCATCATCATCATCAGCCATAGGACGTCCACTGCTGAACATAGGCCTCCCCCAAAGATTTCCAGATCGACCTGTTGGAAGCGGCCTGCATCCAGCGACTTCTTGCGACCTTTATCAGGTCGTCGGTCCACCTTGTAGGCGGACGTCCTACGCTGCGCTTAATATAATAATTAATATACTTCAATGTGAGGTCAGCGTAATTCACTTTTTCAGGTATGTTGCAAGGATTTGGTGTGATTTTTATGACCGCCTGCCTAACATTTCTAGGGATCTAGTCTCTGGAAAATCTTGCTAAAAGTTAAAAAGTTAGAGAAAGCTTACTATAAATACATACATCGTTTAACAACGTTGCTTACAAGCTCTCACATATTGAATATGCATGTTGTACACGTCGGAGACGGCACATATATATGTTCCATAAGCGTTTGGGCTACCGGAGGCCGAGCCGCCCGTGACTATTTAAATTGCCACAAATATACGAAAGCGAATTACAACACAACATACATAAAAGTACAACACATTTTTAGTACACTTCACTTCGCTACACTGCCTCTGTCCATACTTGCATGAAGTAGAATGTCTAGGCTTTAGAAGAGTCATTTAAACTTCAGTACGATTGACGAAACAAAAGAGAGGAGCTCAGACAAAGTGGTCTTAAGAATCGATGAAGCTCATTGTTGGGTCCAACAAAAACTTGTAATTGAAGTAGGTCAACCAAATGAGAAAGAAATAGGTACTTTTAATGTAAAAGGAGGAACAAAAACCCCGACATAACGTCGAGGAGAAGATACAACCAAAATCATATTTTATACGACGAATAACCACAATAAATCACAAGCAATGTTTACAAGCGAAGGTGAACAAGAAAAAGATCTTGGATTCAATTGGAAAATATTGCAAACACATACCTGTATTCATTACTAGCGTGGCAACCGCGTGGGAAATTTATGAGCACTTAGTATAATAAGCAATACGCCACCGACTATCTTACTAGCTTCGTGAAAAATCTTGCCTTTCTGTATAAAGCGTTCGTGTGTGGAAGAAATGTCAAGCGATACGCACTGAACCGATTAATCACTGCGCTTTATCGTACGAAAAAACGTGGAAATCGCGTGGTATAATAGAGGGTACTTCCACAAACACGATAGCATCGTAAGGTGTGGTCATGATTATTTTCGCTCCTGAGGTTGTTTTTAAGAGTTTTTTGAAAGGCGCCAGACTGCTTGGAGCGTACTTATCATAGACATTCAACAGTATATAGACGGAATAACTTGTGATCCAAAAGTTATGACCTAGTGGTCATAAGTCGCTCAGTTTGTTTGAAATATACGCGCGCCAGGTCGACCAGCGTAATAATATTGCGAGAATAAATATATCTTATGTGATTCTTAACCGTTCACAAAACATTCTAGGGTGTAAATTGTAATAATCACGTTCGCATTGTAATAAGTGGTTGATGGCGGTACTGGAGTTTGAGATCAATTTTTTTGTATGGAAACTTGCTTGATAGCCCCTCTATAGATATAGAGATAGACAGACTCTATAGATATAGATAGACTTCCCAAAAAGGAGGAGGTCCTCAATTCGTCAGTATTTTTTTTGTTATGTATGTTACTCGATATCTCCGCCAAATGTGGACCGATTTTCAAAATTATTTTTGTTTTCGATAGAGCTTATTTCAAGGGTGGTCCCATATAAATTTGGTCACGATCTGTAAATTGGAAGTCGGCCAGTTAAGTTTTTAAACTTGTGATTATATTAATTCTTTTTAGTACTTATGAAGCGCAATACAGGTCAGAGTCATATTTGCAGTTTTAGTTTTCGATTCGAAAAATCACATAAGATATGCCAGAATTGGTATTTTTTCCCGAGATGGCGCCCCAGTTGGTCACGGGATGATACTATCAATTTATGTCTCAGTGATGTTATAGATAGCCTTCGTCCCAGAATTGGTCTAAAATGATTCGAATCACAGACCACAATGTCCATTGAAAACTGGTAATCTATCATAAGTCGGCATTGAAGCTTCTCCGTCGAGATTAGATCCCGCAACTCATTGTGTAGATATCCGGTTCACCGAGCCACAGTACGCAGGTGGTCTATAAATGAATTTTCCCAACTGTAGGAAATTGATTTTCATTCAGTGGGAGAAAATCGACAGATTTTCCTCCTATTATGTGAAGAAAGTCGACGTCTCAAAGCAGTCATATTGAGCGCGCTGATTATTCAAAAATGTATAACACATCTTTGTTTTGAAAACAGAAATCGTGGGAAACATTCCAATTTTAATTATGAAAGCAATTGAATTTTCGAGTAGTGTTGCCAGATGTAATGCAAAAATTTGTTTGAACATTGTTGAGTAGTTTCTGAGAAAATGGGATTTTAGTTATTTTTGTTGCCCGACGTGGAATGAGTGCAATGTTAACTTAAATGTTTGCAGACAACGTTCATCTCTACTTCGCTACCTTTCAATTTTGCGTAAGACATGATTTTAGATATTACGAGTATTTTTTAAAACGGGTCTTGTATTTAACAATATCATAGACCTTTTTTGTGATTTTAATCATAGCCTTCTTGGGGTCTAATAAGATCAAATATCCCAAAAGATTATGAGTATCAGAACTGTAGCCCGAGTACGAAAAACTAATGTAAATGTAAATGTATTCGAGTTCGCTGCGCACTGATGACGTTTGGTTAATATTTCATACAAATTTCATAGAGGCGCATCGAGTTCGAATACATTTACGGTTGTCAGAAATTTTCCTGCTCGGGCCGCTGATGTTTATATAATCACAAGTTTAAAAACATAACGGACCGACTTCATATCCGATCGTGACTAAATTTATATGGGACCACCCTTAAAATAAGCTCTATCGAACCCAAAAAGAATTTTGAAGATCGGTGCACATTCGGCGGAGGTATCGCGTAACATACATAAAAAATACAGACGAATTAAGGACCTTCTTTTTGGAAATCGGTCGAAAACATTAGATATGGCAACCCTCTTAGTTTTGTATTCGAGGATAACGGTTATTATTTGAACAATTTCGAACGCCATTATTGGATTACCTGACGGCATTAACTTGCCACGGAAGTATGGCTTTAATTAAAAAAGTTTTAGTTGATTGCTTTATTACTTGATAGGTTTTCAGTGTTGCTTGTCCATCATTGGTCGGGCTTCCTATTTAATTAACTTGATGGGAACGTCAAAACTGTATTCTCGAACGCTATTACTGTAATTATACTCGTAGTTCACGTCTTTACTGTTTGTCGATGCTTGGTCATTTTGATAAACTTTGAGAGTGTTTCAGCGAATTAGGTTTGAGATTGTAGGATTCTTTTTGCCCGAGATTATATCTATATTATATGTACGACTATTTCTTTGGTTCGCTCTTTGTGATTTTAATTTTGAGTTTTAAAATTATTATAAAGCATCTGTTGATTTTTCTGTTGTGGGAATGATTATGATCAGTTTTGGAACAAGATTTTTTTATTACTAACTGTACATTTATTTATATTCATGTATGAGACACGTTCTGTAATATGACAAGGGTTTTTTTATTGTATTATAAAATAACGTTCAGCAGTGTTGATGATGCCCGGTTTTTAATAGGAGTTTATATATTCGATACTAGCTGTTGTTTTTGACTCCGTTCGCGTGGAAATACATTTTTTGGCATATTTTTTTACCTGGGCACGGCAACGTGATTACACTGCACTTGATGGTAAACGTAGTGAAGTCCATAAAAATAGAAATCAGGCAAGAATGATGTTCAAAGAATCGTATATCGAGACGCTTTTTTACCGCGCGTTGAAAAAGTTATCGTGCGAATGAGGGCTAAGTTTATTCTACGTTTTACATTTGTGAAGTTCGGGCGTGCCGTGCCGGGATACCCCTTTGCTCAATTTATGACATCAGCGTGCATTTGAATAAGTTTACCATAAAAATAGGCGGTCTGAGGCCAGAAACTTTGGCAATAAAATGCAAATGGTGACATTTGTGGAGGTTCTGGATGGAGCTCCTGGTTACAGTATTGATTCGGAGTCACAAATCTACGGGCCTTTGTACCCTTTCTCAGGGTACTAGAGAGACAAGGTACCTGCAGTCGAAGCAGGAATAACTGTTTTTTTATATATAGCAGAGATTGGCAAACGAGCAGATGGGTCACCTGATGGTAAGTGATCTCCACCGCCCATAAATACCCAAGACACTAAAAGAATCATGGATGCGTTGCCAGCCTAAAAGAAGAGGATGGAAGGGGAGGGGAAAGGGATTGGGAAAGGAAGGGGGGAAATGGGCCACCGGAAATCTCACTCACCGAACGAAACGCGACATCAAGCTGCCACTTTACGTCGGTTTTCTGTGAGACAGTGGTGTCTAACCGGTCGAGCCGGCCCATTCGTGCTGTAGACGTTACTGTCTACAGCGTGGCTCTACCACTCTAACTGAGCTCTAGCTCTAGCACCGCTCTGGGGTGAATGGACGCCGCGTGTTAGTCTCGCACCGAGGCAATTGGATACTGGATTATGTTTGATTTTATTCACATTTTTATATATAACTAGCTACCCGCCGCGGCTTCGCACGGTGCAATTTATACATATAAACCTTCTTCTTAAATCACTCTATTAATAAAAAAAATCGCATCAAAATCCGTTGCGTAGTTTTAAAGATCTAAGCATACATACAGACATACAGATAGCTGGAAGCGACTTTGATTTATACTATGTAGTGATCGCATATAAAACAAAAAACAAAACTCTAAAAAAATGCATCGAAATTATTAATAACTGAGACAGTAATCCATATTCGGTGAGTGAGATTTTCGTTGGCCTCTTTCCCCCTCCCTTTCCCAGTTCCCTTTTCCCTCCCCTTCCATTCCCTCCTTTTATGTTGGCAACGCAACCATGATTCTTTTTGTATCTTGGGTGTCTATGAGCGGTGGAAATCACTTACCATCAGGTGACCCATCTGTTTGTTTGTCAGTCTCTGCTATAAAAAAAAAGTTATACATCACAGTATGTGCGACTTTTGCAATACGTCTGAACTATTTGCCCAACTATAAATACTTCTAGAGTACGTAACTAGGACGAGGAACTTTGGTAATGTAGCTTGTCCCAATTTTATTAGAATCGTTTGTCACTTCGGAAGAGCCGACAGATTCAGAGAGAGGAATTTGATGACTATTGTTTGACACCGTTTGTCGTTTGTCGAATTTTATTGAGAGCAGTCTGGATTTTTAAGTGCTCGTTTTATGTTGGCCAGTATGTTCTTGAAAACATTTTGAAGTTGAATCACAAATAATGTGATTAATTAAACTCTAATTCCATTTACCAGCCATGATACGAGCCGAGGAGCGTGCTATGACGGATGCCGCGGGTACGAATTCCGCACTAATGCAAATACATACATCTACAGCACGAATCCGGTTTGACCATTGTCTCACAGACACACACTGTCTTCCTGTGGCCCAATACCCTCCCTTCCTTTCTCAATCCCTATTTCCCTCCTTTTAGGTCAGCAAAGCACCCACGATTGTTTTTGTGCCTTGAGTGTCTATGGGCGGTGGAGATCACTTACTATAGAGTGACCGACATGCTCGTTTGCCAGTATCTGCAAAAAAAATTGCATATTTATGCAATTCTTTAAATAATGGTCTGGTATTAGTTAGGGTGGACATCTACAAGATGGACCGACGACCTGATAAAGGTCGCAGGAAGTCTATGGATGCAGGCCGCTTCCAACAGGTCGATCTGGAAATCTTTGGGGGAGGCCTATGTTCTGTAGTGGACATCCTATGACATGATGATGATGATGATGATGATGATGATGATGATGATTAATAAACAGAGTGCTGTGCACAGACATTATGATCAGAGTAGACAAAACATCTTGTAAAATGTTTTTTTTTCCATACTTACATAACCATTACTATAATCATTTTTATGTCGATTAAAATACGATCCGAGCACCGATATTTTGTCAGGGTAGACAATATCTGTTTATCTATATGGATTGCACACCACTGAGTTAACAATCAAAATTGTACAACAATCTGTTAGCTAACGGGGTTGTATACGCGAGGGATGTTTAGCTGATCCAATGGTGAAAATGATTGATGATACCGCTCGGCTACATTTCGCTTATCTGAAGAGATGTGTTACTGTTTTGTTGCCAAAACCAATTAGTCACGACTGGGGATATCCACTGTGTTATCATTCAGTATTAATAATTACGTATGATATACCTCTAGAATCTAGCTGTTTCTATTTAGTGTATGCACTCTAGAGATGTGTCTTTCCGACCGGCGTTCAAAAAGGAGAAGGTCCTCAATTTGTAGCGCAAGTGCGTGCGCTTTGTACCTTGCTTAATACAAAAATGAAAACATTGCTACAACGATGCCGCAACGTTGTTTTCACAAATGAAACCTTGGAGAATCGACCTGCTGCTTGGGCTGCTGATAAGATTTTGGTTAACGGAACCCACATTAAATAAAGGGCTCACTTGCGGTTAACTTAAATGGAATTTTACAAAAAAGGCACAAAATCCTCTCTACGTAATAGAATTCTATCAATTCCCGTTTACGTTTGTCTGGGAGGAGTCGTTTAAATTAGTGATTTGATTTTACCTTATTTTCTTTTGTTGGGTTCTTTTCTTTTGTATTACCAATACGATTTGCAATTTGATTCTATTGGATATATTTTTATTCCATTGTGGTTTTCGTGCTTTTATCGTGAACTCACTTATTAGTATGTAGTATTACGCGCGGTTGAACAGTTATCTGTTATATTAGTTTTATTTTACCCGACTTCAAATGGAGGTTTATGTATGTAATATTGTTAGAATTGCACGAAATTCGCATATGCTAGTCTAAATGGGATTCTAAACAGAGGTGCTAAATTTCATAAATTAAAATTTAAATCATTTATTCTGCAAATAGGATATTTTGTATTACTTTTATTACATGTCAACTACGAGTATATATTGAAAAAAATATAATATTGGCGTCGGTATTTCGTGGCTATCCCTGAGAAGAAATTGCCGAAAGAAACCCAAGGGTTTTAAGGGTATGTATGTCTGTATGTTTGTCCACGTTTATCTCAGAAACTACAAATCGGATTGCTATGGGTCTTTTTTATTAGACTAGGTATCTTCCAACTTAGGTATTAGTGCAAGTTTCATCAAAATCGGTTCCGTAGTTTTGAAGATATAGACTTAAATGTGTGAAGGTAAAGTCGGTTTTAAGTTTTAGTTAAACTTTATTGTAATCAAATGAAGTGAGCGATGTTGGATGCGCCGCTTCTTCAGGTCGATCTGGAAATCTTTAAGGGGAGGCCTATGTCTAGCAGTGGACGTTCTACTTATTTATTTATTACAAATCAATACAAGATTACAGTGAAAGAACACCAAAACGCTTAACGCTTAAACGCTTATGCGCCCACCGCCCGGGCGGTCACACTACTCAATGCGATGCATACTCACCACTCAGATCTAGATATTTTCTACGACAAACCTTGTCATGTTTACAATAAGATAAAGTTATTTTTAGAAAGTTTATAAGTTCATTTATTATGTAAGTAAATTAATTAATTAGGTAGTAATTAGTTAGTAATGATGTTATTTGTTTAAATTTTATTATTGTTGGTGTTGTTAGATTTAAGTTTATTATATTTTAGATTATAGGTAATGTAAAATGTAAGTGTTTTGGCCAAGTGCTGTAAACTTTCATTTTTAAATAAATAAATAAATAAATAAATAAATAAATAAATAAATAAATAAATAAATAAATGTGATAGTTATATATTAAGAAGAGAACAGTAAAGGCAAGGAAGTTATAGTAGATTCGTGCATATATAAATTTGAACCACTTAAAAATAAATATACATTATTACTCTATGGCTGATAATGAGGCGAGCGAGTCCTTCGTGGTAAGCGATAGCGTGAGGATATTAAAATCGGAATGCGACCTGTAAATCGCCGCAATTAGCATACAAATAACTTTGTGTATGCTAAAAATAAATTAATTACCCCATAGGTAGTTATTAACATAAGCTCACGCCTTTATCCCCGAAGGGGTAGGCAGAGGCGTACTAGTACACTCACATTTCTCCGAACTGAGTTCCGTCCCAGATTTGATAGGGGGCGAGCCTATCGGGCACAAATTCCAGTCTCCGGGCTAATTACCCTATAGGCAAATGTACTGCAACTGACCCAATAAGTCAGAATTTTTTCAAGTTTCCGTTGTTCAAAAGCTATGAGCCTAAGGAAATTTTAAATTTTACCGCTAGATTGCTAACCATCCCCTCTGTAGGTGTAGTTATTATTGATACCAACTTTATGAAACATCCTGTATAGACTTTCTGCCTGACGTTATCCCGGCCTAGAGCCAGCGACCACCTTCCTACTTAAACGTTTCCACTTGCCCGGTTTTGAGCATTCTCCATAGTAACACCATTGGTTCTCATATCATGCTCCAAAATGTTCAGCCAGAATTTATTATCATCATCATCATCATCAGCCTTAGGACGTCCACTGCTGAACATAGGCCTCTCCCAAAAATTTCCGGATCAACCTGTTGAATTTATTATAAACTATACTACAATATCGCGCCACAGCTACGTTTGAAGTTTTCACCTTTCCCCACTTTAAGGCTGTTCAGGGGGTTACCATCACCTCTTATAGCAGTATTATTATCATCTTACTTGTACCGATTCCCATACAAAACAAACGAAGAACGATTATAATAATACAGCTATAAGAGGTCGTGGTAACCCTGCAGATCCAGATAAATTGTATTAAAACTAATAGCTATTCCGAAACACTAGGCTTAAAACTCGACGGAGGATAACATCGCATTCACACCTAACAATGTTTAGCTAAACATCGGTTTAGTAACAAACTAGTTAAATTCAATTAAACTGGAAGTTGTGTTGTACAAATTTGCTAACACCTTAAGTCGCCTGTTGAACAATAGGTTCTGGAGAGCGCTTCACTCGCTCCTAGGCTGAGTACACCGGCCTCAATTAATTTGAACTTTTTTTATATACAGCACAGACGGGCAAACGAGCCGATGGGTCACCTGATGGTAAGTGATCTCCACCGCCCATATACACCTAATACTCAAAAAGAATCATGGGTGCGTTGCGAACCTAAAAGAAGGGAATGGAAGGGGAGGGAGAAGGGTTTGGGAAAGGGAGGGGGGAAATGGGCATCTGGAAATCTCACTCACTGAACGAAATGCGACAGCAAGCTGCCACTTTAGGTCGGTTTTCTGAGAGACAGTGGTATCAAAACGGTCGAGCCGGCCCATTCGTTCTGTAGACGTAAATGTCTATTTTTGCGGATTCTGTCACGATTTGGTTTTAAATTTTTATTCCCGACGTTTCGAAGACTTCGCAGTCTTCGTGGTCACGGATTGGTGCCCACGAAGACTGAAAAGCCTTCGAAACGTCGGGAATAAAAATTAAAACCAAATCGTGATAGAATTGGCAAAAATAGTTTTATATTAAATTTATTTGTAACCCCTTGGCGATCCTAAATAAATAAATTAAAATTATTTCTGCTCGGGCAACTGAACTAGGACAGTAATATTACCGAGCCAATATTAATAGCCTTACTTTGATGAGGTGACGATATAATTTCTCTGAATATCTACTTAATTATAATCCCTAAATCGATGTGTAACAGATATCTAATCTACTCAAAGTAAGTCGATACACATGACATAGCAATGTGCGGAAAGCTATTAACATTGATAACTTTGTATTGAATACAGAGCATTGAACATATTATCGCCTCTAATGTAGGACTAATCGGTTTAAAGCTGAGGTATATAATTAATGTACTGATTTGGGCTCGGTAAGTAGATTACGTAATATTACATTAACGCAGCGATAGCTCAGTTGGGAATGGTACGGACTGCCAAGAGGAGTATCGAAGGTTCGAGGCCGACACCAAAATTGACTCACCTCTGACTTTTTTATGTTGTGTGTTTTCTTTGTGATTTGTCGCTAGCTATAATGGTGAAGGAAAACATCGTGAGGAAACCTGCATACCTGAGAAATTCTACACAATAATTTCGAAGGTATGCGAAGTTTACCAAACCGCATTAGGCCAGCGTGATAGAATAAGGCCGAACACCTCTCATTAGTAAAGGAGGCCCGTGCCCAGCAGTGGGACAGTTATATTACAGAGCTAATATTATTATTATATTAAATTAACCCTATAGCCACAGAATGTACCGAAATACCGATAAAGTGGACAATAGGCATATTTTTCGAACGAAATAAATCGATGTTTGGATGTGAGCGAAGCCGCGAGAAGAAATAAAAGATCAAACCATGCTATACTAGTCTCCGAATCCTGGCTTAAACCCTGTCTTCCCTCAACGTCCTATTGTCTACCTGGTTTCCGTCTCATTCGGAATGATCGCACTGGCAAAGGTGGTGGAGGCGTAGCAATATATCTCCGAGAACATATTCCTTTTTCAATAGTAAGCTTGTCGTCGCAACCACCACCTCCCAATGCTGGTGAGCATCTCTTCATTGAACTTTCTCTTTCCCATTCCAAAATTCTTCTCGGAGTCTATTATAGCCCTTCCTTACATATTAATTATTTTCAATCATTTGAACAACTACTAGAAGACTTTGTTCCTTCTTACGATCATACCATTGTTATGGGTGATTTTAACACATGCCTCTTGAAAAAGGATCATCGCACATCCTCACTATTAGATGTGGTAAATTCGTGCAACTTGCACAATGTGCCACTGTCTTCAACACATCATTCTCCCAACTCTGTACCATCCCTTCTCGATGTCATGCTAGTATCCTCTCCAATGCATGTTGCAAAACATGGCCAGTGTGCTGCTGACCAATTTTCTTACCATGACCTCCTATTTTTGTCATACAAAATTCGTCCTCCCAAATCCAAACCTAAAGTCATATTGCAGCGTAATTTTGGTGGTATGGATCAGCAAGCATTTCTCCTCGATGTACAGAACACTGACTGGTCTCCTGTCGTTGAAGCTGACTCCATAAATGATAAAGTTCTGATTTTCAACTCCCTCATCACACAGCTGTACGACATTCACGCTCCATTTCGTGCTATCAAGCTCAAGCACCTCCCTGCGCCGTGGCTTACGGATGATCTCAGACGCTTAATGCACAAGAAAGCTGCCGCAAAAACTAGATTTAAGGGTCATCCCAGCGATGAAACTAAGGCCAAATATTCAACCCTAAGGAATCGCTGCAACAGGATGTGTAGGGATGCCTATCGTCGCCATATTCACGAATCTGTCACTCAGGAAGATCCAGCTAAAATCTGGAAATTTCTGAGGTCACTGGGAATTGGTAAATCTCGACATGACACTATCCCAAGTAATCTTAGCATAAATAACTTAAATCAGTTTTTCTCCTCTTCGTCTCACATTGACTTGTCAATGAAAACTCAAACTATCAACTTCCTTAATTCGTTATCATTTCCCAGCCACAATCCTTTTGTTTTTAATCGATTTACCGCTCGTGATGTTAAGTCTAGCATACTTTCTATTTCTTCTAATTCAGTGGGAGTGGATGCTATTAGTCGTAATATGTTAGTTCCTATATTAGATTTAGTCCTACCTACATTATGCCATATTTTCAACTTCTCTATAGAAAGCAACAGTTTTCCTTCTATCTGGAAAGACGCTCAAATCATTCCTCTTCCTAAAAAAAATAATCCAAAATCGTTTTCGGAATACCGTCCAATCTCCATTCTCCCCTTTTTATCTAAAGTCATTGAGCGTCTTGTACACTCCCAGTTGAATTCGTTCCTTTCTGAACAGTGCATCTTAAATCCATACCAATCTGGTTTTCGTCCTGGTCATAGCACAGTGACTGCTCTCATAAAAATTACCGACGATATTCGCCTTAGCATGGAGAAGAGGCAGTTAACTGTGCTGTTGCTACTGGATTTTAGTAACGCTTTCAATACTGTTGATTTTGATATCCTCCTTGCTTTACTTCGCTCGATTAACATATCTCCGACGGTAATCGATTGGTTTCACAGCTATCTGTACGGTCGCCGTCAACGTGTTCGCCTTGAAGATTTATTTTCTTCATGGTGTAACTCATCTGCCGGTGTACCGCAAGGCGGCGTTTTATCTCCTTTACTCTTCGCAATTTTTATAAACTCAATATCCGAAAATATCTCTTCTTCCTACCACTTGTATGCAGACGATCTCCAACTATATTGCCACGCTCCATTTGACGAAATTGATACAGCAATAGCGGCTATGAACATCGATTTAGCTCGCATATCCGAATGGAGTGGCCGCTTTGGTCTAAAAGTAAATCCCGCTAAAACCCAAGCTATAATTTTAGGAAGCTCTCAGCAAATTGCTAAAATTGAGTGGTCTACGCTTTCTCCAATAGTTTTTAACGGGGTTACAGTTCCTATTTGTGAATATGTTAGAAATCTTGGACTGATAATGGACCGCAGGATGTCCTGGGATCCACAAGTTGCAGCTATAAGCCGAAAGTTGTTTGCAACAGCTGCTTCAATGAAGAGACTCAGGAATTTTTTGCCCACTGCCACTAAAATTACGCTTGCACAATCCATACTGCTCCCCGTGCTCGACTATGCGGATGTCTGTTATTTAGACCTGACCCAAGTCCAACTCGATAAACTTGAGCGTCTTCAAAATTTCTGTATACGTTTCATATTTGGTTTGCGCAAATATGATCATATATCTCATTTTCGTTCTAAGCTCAAGTGGCTCCCTATCCGCCTTCGCCGGAACTCTCATATTCTATCTCTTCTCTATACTATTCTGTTTAATCCCTTGTCTCCCCACTATCTTAAGGAACGCTTCACTTTCCTTGACAACAGCCACTCACGCTCTTTAAGGTCGTCAGAAAATCTCACTCTCAAAACCCCGCGGCACTGCAGTGGATTCGTTGGTAGTTCCTTTGTCGTTCAGGCTGTTCGCTTATGGAACTCACTGCCTGTGCCCATACGCCAAGCTCCATCACTTGACAGCTTTAAGAAACAGGTTAAAGTTTTTTATCTGTCTTCGCAACAATAATTATCTTTTTATTATATTATTTTATTTAACTATATATATAATGTGTGTGTGTGTATGCATGCACATGTATTTGTATATTATGTATATATATATATATATATATTATGTATATGTATTTGTGTATGGATATTATGTATGTATGTGTATTATATTATTATCATCATTTGCTTAAGAACATATTGTTCAATGAGTACACCCCCAACAGTATTCTTTCTTTGCCACAAATCCATCCTAAGCTTGCCTGGAAGAGATCGCTATTAGCGATAAGGCCGCCCATTGTTACACTTAGCTTTTGTTTATTGTTTTAATTATAAATTGTAATTTGTATATGGTGTACAATAAAGAGTTAAAATAAATAAATTAAAATAAATCAAAATTATATTTCACTAATGACCAGTGTAATTAGAAGACAAAGAGTATATACATATTTACCTTGACAAATATCGTAGGGATGAGAAAAGACGTCCAAAGGTACGGGTAATGTTTGCTGTATAATCCGCAGGTAGACTACGGTTTTCGCTCACCCCATATAATCTCGTAAAGCTTATTTTCTCTTTGCGTCCCCATTCGGTAGCTGTAGAGAGGAGCTGCATGTGACCGCAAGTAAAGGGTACGCCGAGGGACGCAACGCTGTATACCTGAGCAAATAAAATGTACAATATGCTCGGATTTCAAGTGTATTTTGTTGAGGTAGAACAGATTTGCTTTTGTTAAATAAAAACTTGTTTGGGGAAAACTTTGCGACTTTGTAGGTGTATTTACTTAAGAACAAGTTTGTAGTAGAGTGTAACCACGAATAATGCAACTATTTTTACGATGTATTGCTTGATGACTACCATCGTGAGGTCTCGGGTTCGATCGGGTTGGGCAAAGTGATACTGGATTTTTTAATTCAGTATCAGATCGAAGTCTGGATTTTGTGCACGATATGGTGATAAAATCATATTATATTTACGGGGGAGGGGGGGAGGGGTTAAAGGTCGATAAAGGTCGCAGGAAGTCGCTGGATGCAGGCCGTTTCCAACAGGTCGATCTGGAAATATTTGGGGGAGGCCTGTGTTCAGCAGTGGACGTCCTATGGTTGATGATGATGATGATGGTGATAAGCTCGTTCATTATAACATCTGAGATGGAAATGACCTCTGGCTACCCCTCAAGAATACCGGCGTGAGCTTATGTTATGTATGTTATAAATGTGAATGTCTGTTGTTACGTTTTACTGCTAAATCACTGAAACGATTTTGATAACATTTCTTATCGATAAAGTTGTATTCTAAGCAAGGACATTGCCTACCTTATGTCTGAATAACTTGCGGGTTTAGACAAGTGGCTATTCGACTAGCGCATAAGTCACTCGTCTAAGCCCACTGTATAGACAGAGGTATATGAGACGAAAGTTCAAGAGCGCGTTACAAAATTTTTTCCTCAATCACAAAAATCAGCCATAATCGATATTAAAGTTAATAACATCGTGATTTCATAAGTTTACGCGAATGTTATACATTGAAATAAAACCATTTTTACGGATTCTATCACGATTAGGTTTTTAATTTTTGTTCCCGACGTTTCGAAGGCTTTGCAGTCTTCGTGGTCACGGGTCAGAACCTAATCGTGATAGAATTCGTAAAAATAGTTTTATTTCAATTAATAATATCGCTCAACTTCGTAATCTATCAAGAATTCAAAACAAATCAAAACCTGAATCATTTAAATTCACACAATATCAAAAAAAATGCGCACGAAAAAAGGCATTTTTATACATCGTACTAAAATATAGGCCGAAAGCGGAGATTTATCGGCAACGGGGAATTCCCCGATACGCAATATAACCCGGGGCATTTAATATTTAACAATGTGACTGTGCGTAGTAAATCCTAGTTTCTTGAGGAGTGAATACTCGACTGACATAATCCTCTGATCCTTATTTATAAGCAAAGAAAGCCGGCTTAAGGCAAGCTTTCATGCTCATATTGACTTTCTTTGATGTCATACGGTCGTACTTACCTACCTACCCTTATCCCACCTTAACCCATCGGAGGCGGCACATATATGTAACATAAGCGTATGGGCCACCGGAGGCCGAGCCGCCCGTGACTATCTGTGGGGTCGGCGTAACACACTTTTTCAAGCATGTTGCCGAAAGGATTTGGTTTTACAAATATATTACATTTAGGGCGACTTGCAGCGCTATTTCTAAACTAGAGTTAAACCTAAACTCGATCAACCCTACAGTTTGCCCCTATCTTTAAAACAAGATTTCAGATAAATGGAGATTTATCGCAGAGCTGGATAGTTGAATGTTATTTTAATCTTGATTTTATTGTAGAGTTTTCTTCCATTATCAAAATTACAAACATGGCTTAAATCTTTTGTAGTTTGTCATTTCATCAAAGATACCTCTGTCGTACTCGTATCGTTCTACGAATGGGGGAGGTCGTTGGGGGAGCGAGGCTTAACCGCTACAAGGGATCGCTCCCTTTCGCGGATTTGAACCCCGTCGCACCTGCATTACAACCCTCCATAAAATATCTATAATTCAAACACGGTCTTAATGTAAGTACATAAACAAATCTTTCCATTTATTTATTGATGATTCAAAAAAGGAGAATAAATAATAATAACAAATAAATAACACCCAATAGTCACATACATAGTCCTGACCCCACACTAAGATCGAATCTTGTGTTGTGGGTATCAGGAACTACGAGAGACGCATGGTATCACAACACCCAGATCCGAAACAAATATCTGTAGGCCATACAAACATTTGTCCCGGTGCGGGAATCGCACCCGCGGCCTCCCGCTTCACAGCCGGCTACTCGCCAGCTGCGCCACGGAGGCTGCTGGAAGGTCCTCAATTTGTCTGTATTTTTTGTGTTACCCGATATCTCCGCCAAATATGGACCGATTTTCAAGTTTATTTTTGTGTTCGATAGAGCTTATTCCACGGTGGTCCCATATAAAGGTAACGATAAAAAAAATTTGAAGTCGGTCCTTTTAGTTTTTAAACTTGTAATTACCTCTATATGTTTTTAGACTGCCTCGGTGGCGTGGTGGTGTTTCGGTACGACTACGGTTCTGAGGTCTCGGGTTCGATCCCCGGGTCGGGCAAAGTGATATTGGATTTTTCCATATCAGCCCGAAGTCTGGAATTTGTGCCCGATATGGCGATAGGCTCGCCCCCTATCAAATCTGGGACGGAACTAAGCTCGGCGAAACGTGGGTGTACTAGTTCGCCATTGCGCCTCTGCCTACCCCTTCGGGGATACAGGCGTGAGCTTATGTTATGTTATTATATGTTTTCTAGAGGGCCAGCAGACCATCAAGACATCAACGATACTTTATTCACTCACTCACGCATGTATCTCCGAAGGTATAGTGATGTGAAATAGCGAACTAAAACACTCACATTTCGCCTAACATATCCCCCCTCCTGTGATAGCGGGCCTACCGCCATTGGCACAAATTTTAGACTTAAAGCGGATAAAAGTCACAACAACTAGAAACGAAATAAAAATCCGTGGGCCACACAAACTTTTGTCTCGCTGTAGCAGTTGTACTCGTGGCCTCTCACTTCAAATCCAGCTACTCGGCAAATGCACCACGGAGGCAATCTGACTCTAAGTTTTTACAAATGCTGCCTTTGCCTGCCTAGCATGGTAGAGCCACGCTGTAGACAGTTACGTCTACAGCACGAATGGGTCGGCTCGAACGTGTTGATACCACCGTTTCATAGGAACGTTAAATGGCAGCTCACTGTCGTGTTTCGTTCAATTAGTGAGATTTCCGGTGGACCAATTTCCCCCCTCTTCGTTCTTTCTCAATCCCTACTTCCCTCCCTTTAGGTTGGCAACGCACCCTTGATCCTTTTCTTGGGTGTCTATGGGCGGTGGAGATCACTTACCATCATGTGACCTATTTGCTCGTTTGCCGGTCTCTGCTATAAAAAAACCACCTGGCTGACGTCAACCGCCCCTGAGGAACTTGTGGGGTTGAAGAATCAGCATGTTACATCGTAAGATTAATGTCATGCCACGTGAGTGATGAACCTTCTGAACAAAGAAACAGAGGTATGTCCCGTAATCGATGTACCTTAAACAACAGATGCAACAAACTGGCATCATCAATCGCCTCCCCCTACTAGAGAGCGCCGAATTGTTATTCACGTTCCATTACATCAATTTTTTAGCCGAGGTGCCTCAAAAGAACCCTTTCATTGTGCCTGAATGGCGCATCGCGAAATTAATTTTCTTCAGTCAGTTTGTTTATTTTTGTTTGCAACCGATTTCGCAGGAGAGCTTCGTCTTTTTTGGTATGACGCGCCGGACTTTAGAGATTCTTTTGTTTCGTTTGGGGAAGACGCATTTGCCAGTATGATTCTTTTTGTATTACTAAAGTATTGTTCATATTTTTGTAAATTGTACGTGTGTCTTGAGCACGCTGTATACAGTTACGTTTTCAGCACAATTGGGCCGGCTCGACCGGTTTGATACCAATGTCTCATAGAAAACCGACGTAAAGGCAGCTTGCTGTCGCGTTTCGTTCGGTGAGTGAGATTTCCCTTTCCCAATCCCCTTGCCCTCCCCTTCCATTCCCTTCTATTAGGTTGCCAACGTACTCATGATGACTCTTTTTGTGTCTTGGGTCTCTATGGGCGGTAGAGATCATTTACCATCAGGTGACCCATTTGCTATAAAAATTATTTATGTTGAAAATATAACACAAACTCGTGTTTAGTCTTGAAGCCGGCTTTTACTTCTATTATACAATATACATAATAAAACATAATAATTTCAAAGTGGTGTAACGCACGGCCGCGTTCGGAGCATCACACGCGACAAGAATCATTCGTGATCGATTAAAGCGAACCGCTCACGAATCGAATCGAGAAAACATCGAAAAATCGACGGGCCGTTCTTAAGAAGGCGGGTCACGTCCTGCCGAGCAATAATTCAATAAGCCGCGATCCAAACGGCCAGCTGGATCATTCACTTCATCAACCAATGGGTACATGTTTGTTGCAAAATAATCCATTAGCAATACGGTGTTAGTTTTATTGCAATCGAATAGATACGTTTAAAATGGGTACATCTCAAGATATAAATTATCTATATGTGTATAATATTACTATAAATAAATAAATTAGATATATGTATAGAATATATAACAAAGTGATATTGGATTTTTCCATATCAGCCCGGAGTCTGGAATTTGTGCCCGATATGGCGATAGGCTCGCCCCCTATCACACCTGGGACGGAACTAAGCTCAGCGAAATGTGGGTGCTCTAGTTCGCTAGTGCGCCTCTGCCTACCCCTTCGGGGATACAGGCGTGAGCTTATGTTATGTTATGTTATATAATATAAATAAATTTTGCCTCCGTGGTACAGAGGGCGAGTAGCCGGATGTGAAACGTGAGGTCGCCGTTCAATTCCCGCACCGAGACCAATGTTTGTGTGGCTCACAGATATTTGTTTCGGGTCTGGGTGTTGTGAGACCGAAAGTCTCTCGTAGTTTCTGATACCCACGATACAGGTTACACCTAGTGTGGGCTCAGGACTATGTGTGTGACTGTTGGGTGTATTTATTATTAAATTAAATTATTTTAGCGTTTAACATCTATATTGTTTTGTTCTCAAAAAAATATTCAGAAAAGTTCTCGAGTGGAGACCACGAACTGGCAAGCGCAGCGTAGGCCGTAGCGTACGACGGACAAGGTGGACCGACGACCTGATAAAGGCCGTAGGAAGTCGCTGGATGCAGGCAGCTTGCAACAGGTCAATCTGGAAATCTTTGGGGGAGGCCTATGTCCAGCAGTGGACGTCCTATGGCTGATGATGATGATTGTTTTGAAATTTCGATTGCTAAATGATCCAAATGAATCCAAATTGTAACTTTATGTATTGTATGCTACTTTACAAAAAATAACTAGATTTTTCGTTTCTTGGACATTTTATGTGTTATAGATATAGATATGTATGTGTTATAAATATAGTTATAGATATGTGCCATTTTCCAAGTTGCCCATTCGATTAAATAATAATAACACACAACAATCATTTTTTTCTACATCACAGTTTGATTCAAGTCTTGTATTGTAGGTTAGGACCTACGCGACAATTTTGGACCAATTAATATCTTAAGTGGTAACTCAAGATGCCCTATGTCTCTTGCCCTATGTATTTAGTGACGTGCAGTTCATATAGACAAAGAGACACTGTCTACCCTAGCAATTTGCTAATTAGTAATTACATAAATATTTAAAGTAAAAAACAATACCCAAAATAGATTTTCGAAATAGCAAGTGCTCGGTTTATATTTTAAATGGACACGGGTATGATTGTAATGGTTATAGTGGTGCAAGAATTAAAGTAAATTATTATGCAAGCTTTTTGTCTACCTAATTTTAATGCCTCCGTGGCGTGGTGGTATTTCGGTACGACTACGGTTCTGAGGTCTCGGATTCGATCCCCGGGTCGGGCAAAGTGATATTGGATTTTTCCATATCAGCCCGGAGTCTGGAATTTGTGCCCGGTATGGCGATAGGCTCGCCCCCTATCACATCTGGGACGGAACTAAGCTCGGCGAAATGTGGGTGTTCTAGTTCGCTAGTGCGCCTCTGCGTACCCCTTCGGGGATACAGGCGTGAGCTTATGTTATGTCTTATGTTATGTAATTTTAATGCCTGTGCACGTCACTATATGTATTGACCTCTCCTGACCTTACTTAAAAGGGACTTAATCTTTGTTAAACTGCATTATAATTACAGTTGGGTAAAACCGAATAAAGGCTAGCTTAGCTAAGTCGTGCCATTTGCCTACAGTACAATAGCTTGCGGCGCCTTAGCTTGAACAAAGCTTCATTATGCGTTTAGCTCATTAAGCGAATTAATGAACGACAAAGGAGTTTTGGGATGCTCTTAATGGACTCTCATATCAATAGTGCGAAAAGTTTTGGTAATATTCTGTTAGCTTACGATGGCGCAGACTGAGTACCTGGGAATGTAAAGAAAAAGTGCAGCCAAGCTTATCGAGAAGGAATGACGATTTGTGATGATCCAGTCCCCGTTCTTAGTCCTCTCCCCTCTTTTAAGGTTGGCGACCCCCCAATTCTTTTGTCGACCGACTTTTACAAAAGGAGGTCCTCAATTCGTCTATATTTTTTTTATGTATGTTACTCGATATCTCCGCCAAATGTGGACCGATTTAAAAAATTCTTCTTGTGTTCGATAGAGCTTATTTCAAGGGTGGTCCCATATATATTTGGTCACGATCGGTAAGTTAAAAGTCGGTCAATTAAGTTTTTAAACTTGTGATTATCATGTGTGAATTAAGGGCGACTTGCAGCTCTATTACTAATCTAGAGTTAAACGTAAACTCGATTTATCCTACAGCTCATTCCTATCTTTAAATCAATATTTGGGATAAATAGGTTTATTGCGGAGCTGCAATTGGCCCTAAAAAATACTAACATAACATAACATAAGCTCACGCCTGTATCTGTAGGCAGAGGCGCATTAGCGAACTAGAACACCCACATTTCGCCTAGCTTAGTTCCGTCCCAGATGTGATAGGGGGCGAGCCTATCGCCATATCGAGCACAAATTCCCTAAAAAATACTAATTAGAAAATTAGTCAGATTTTTCAGGTTCTGCACTAATGATTATTTTTGTGTCTTGAGTGTCTAAGGGCGGTGGAGATCACTTATCATCAGATGACACATCTTCGGCCCGAGCAGGAAAATCTCTGACAATTATAAATGTATTCGAGCTGGATGCACGTCTATGAAATTTGTATGAAATATGAACCAAATGTCATCAGTGCGCAGCGAGCTCAGAAACTTTAATTCTGGGGCTCGTTTTTCAGTCTCTGCTATAAAAAAAAATACAAAATTGTAAAGCCGAGTATACTGGCACAGATACTAGAACAATAAATACAGTGTCTGTGAACACAACACTTATTACAACCGGCTGGAACGTCGCTTGCAATCAAAAGGGCGGGCTTTTCCGTAGCTGCCGAAATATTTCCACATTTACCACCGCCGCAGTGTTTTCATACTTTTTTACATGAAATATTGAGCATAGAAATATTTTTGTCAACTCGTGATACGCTTGCGCTTCAGTACTTGCCAAGTGGGCGCAATTACGGGACGTTTTACCGCGTCCAATGGACATATTTTGCAATATCATTTTGTAGTTATGCCGTTTTAGCGTGTATTTGTCTCCTAATCTACAGAGAATATTGGCTGTACACCTGGGTTCGAATCTAGTCTCCAGTCCAGTCCAGTGGTGCAAAAACTCCTCGCCTGTCACAGTGACGTGCATAGGCATTCCAATCAGGGTAGACAAAACGCTATCACAACTATTTTCTTCAACCCTTGAATCACCATCAGTATCATTATCATCTCCGTGTCGTTTTCAACTATAAGCCGATCGCTGCTAGTTTGAAAATTTAGTCATGTTTTTTTCTTTATTTATGGAAATATGTAGCAAATTGTCAGGGTAGACAGTGTCTTTTTGTCTATATTGACTGCACGCCACTGGGTAGTCGCCGCGCCTTGGCATCTCCATTTAGAGGCATATACTTCAGAGCTAAATGAAGTTAGCTGCACTCTGTTCGTACTGTGCGTACCAATTATAATGTTGTTAATTACTTTAAAAATATTCTAATGGCGGCACTCTCGACAATAGAGAGCGGACGCTGCGGCTTCATTTAGTTTAAAATTGCGTAATGGAATCAGCGTACGTCCGCAGCCTGAAGCATGTATACCTGTATTGGTGGTATGAACTAAGTGGAACTTGTGTCGCAGGTAGACCAAACTGTACATCGATATATTATTTACCTAGATACACAGTTGACGCTCGGAAAATGGGACAGCAAAGAAGTGCTTAAGTACTCCTTTTCCCAACAGTTGGACGCCGATAGAATTCTAAATTTGAAAATGAAAATTTAAGAACTCTTGATCATTTCGTTTTAAAAACTACTTTATAACACGTGCATGGGGCTATATTTGTGTTTGATTTAATTAGAACTTGTGATCTTTTTCTTTTTTTTATTCCGGAGACCACTTTTTAGGACGATATTTGCAAAGAACTGTGCATCTAGGGTATAATATATTGATGATACTGTACCTCAATAGCTTTCCTTTTAATGCTTTCAACGTAACTGTGTTATTGGAAACAATGCGTTGCAGCACTTTGGTTGGTTTGAGAAAATGTTAAATAATAGTATCTTTGACTGCCTCGGTGGCGTGGTGGTGTTTCGGTACGACTACGGTTCTGAGGTCTCGGGTTCGATCCCCGGGTCGGGCAAAGTGATATTGGATTTTTCCATATCAGCCCGGAGTCTGGAATTTGTGCCCGATATGGCGATAGGCTCGCCCCCTATCACATCTGGGACGGAACTAAGCTCGACGAAATGTGGGTGTTCTAGTTCGCTAGTGCGCCTCTGCCTACCCCTTCGGGGATACAGGCGTGAGCTTATGTTATGTTATGTTATGTTAGTATCTAGTATAGTAAATAGTATCTTTTATACAGAGTGTTGCAAAATCTCTGTCTGTCAGTCTGTTTTTCTTGTAAAAAATGTCTCGGCTAAGTCAAAGTTTGATTTAAACATTCCAAATCCTCACCGAGTTCGTTTCTTTGACTCAGACATAGTCGAGGTTCGCTCTATAGATCTCAGTATAAGTTTAAAATAGCTACAAGTCGATAGCAGTCGACGTGTTTTGAACCTCAGCAAGTAAAAGTTTTATACTGCATCCGACGTTAATTGCACAACAGCTAAACAAAAGTTCTCAAGGTAAACCTCTTTTTAACTGATAAAGCACTTACCGCCTTGTTGAATAGTGCTTTATAAGACAGAGCACCTAAGTTCAAATCTTAGGTGTGCCTGTTTTACCCGACTGTATTGGAAGGCGGGTTATGTTATTCAAATGTTTATATGTGTTTTTATATTATATGTGTGTATTTGGCACAGATTAAAACCTATACAGTTTGAGGGACTTTTGAGGTTATTATGTTTCATGACTGCCTCGATGGCGTAGTGGTATTTCGGTACGACGACCGTCTTGAGGTCTCGGATTCGATCCACGGGTCGGGCAAAGTGATATTGGATTTTTCAATATCAGCCCGGAATCTATATATAGGCTCGCCCCCTATCACATCTGAGACGGAACTAAGCTCGGCGAAATGTGGGAGTTATACCTCTAGTTCACTAGTTCACCTCTGCCTACCCCTTCGGGGATACAAGCGTGAGTTTATGTTATGTTATGTTATGTTTTATGAGTGCGCCTGCGTGTTGAATGCGAGAGGGAAAATAAACAAAAAATATTTTTCTCTTACAACAATATGAGTACCATGCAAAGCTTTTTATCTTTACTTTCTTAAATAAATTAAAATATGTAAAATTTAAATAATAATTAATCTTTCTACCTGACCTTACCCACTTTAATGTGGGGTTGGCGCATCACATTTTTTCAAGCATGTTGCAGAATAGATTTGGCATAGTTTTTACGATCGACTGCCTGTCTGACCTCAACCCCGTCTGAGGGATCCAGACCCGGGCAAATTAAATTAGAAAATTCGCTTTGCCCGACCTGGGACTCAGGACCAGAACCCAGGACTTCACAGTTCATAGCCCATATATGCTATGGATATGCATTATTACATAATTACATAAAAAAAACGTCTGCGTTTTACAGGCGGAGACGTAAATCTATTAACATTTTTACAATAAATATGTTTTGAAAACTAATTTAGTCTCCGTCTGCAACATCTTATTAATAAAATTACTATTCTCTTTTTTCGCAGTCATAATTATTTTTCTTCATTAATCGAAAAAATCATACAGGAGTTTATCGAGTTTATTGAGGATATGCCAAGTATCTACGTAAGATCTAGTTCTCTAATTCCCTGCCTACCCCTATGGGGACACATGACCTTTATGTCAAAAAGCACTTAGCACTTCGCAAACAAAACGCATTCTATATTCCGTACGTATTGGAAGTATAAAGATGTGATTTATAAAAATGGTTTTCGAAACTTGAACATTGCATTTACATTCAGTTACCTGTACAGAGTTAAGTTAAAAATCGTGTACCGTTCACTCCCATGTGGACGCGGCTGAAATGGGGGACTGAGGGAAATAAGGAAAACCCTCTGCTTTGTGTAACGGGAATGCATTCGCTGCAGCTCAGTGAGCATGCTATCGTGATCACACCTGCGCTGTTTACAATTGGGTATTTTACTAGTTTATGTTTATTAATTTTATATGAAAACGTCGTCTAAAATATAAAACAGAAAGAAATATTTAAATATTCTCAAAAATAAAGAAGTTAAGCCTTTAAATTGAAATAAAACTATTTTTACGGATTCTATCACGATCAGGTTTTAATTAAAATCTAATTATATTTTTACGGATTCTATCACGATCAGGTTTTAAATAAAACCTAATCGTGATAGAATCCGTAAAAATAGATTTATTTCAATGTATAATATGCGCGTAAACTTAAGAAATCAGTATTTAAGCCTTTAAAGTTTGGTGTAACATTTAAACTGCGGGAAAGAGAAGTATCAGTATAGCCACGTCACGCTAAAACAGTACGCGCGTCGGAAAGGAATAGCAAGAATTTAATATATGAATTACTGCCTCATTTTTCAACCAATTTCAATGCAGTTTTTACAGAAGGGTTCCTTTTCGTTTTATTTGCTATTAAATATACATATGTGTATAAAATCAAACATAGTCAAGTACCCAATTTGAAATATAAAAACTAGTATAAAAGAACGAGAGGGAAGGATTCTTAGGCTCTTAGCATACGAGTTTATGATTGATGTAACTGTCAACTATTTTAAACGTGCAACGAAAATATCTAGTTTACGTTGCGGCGATCCTAATGGTTCATAGGACGTCCACTACTGAACATAGGCCTCCCCCAAAGATTTCCAGATTGACCTGTTGGAAGCGGCCTGCATCCAGCAACTTCCTGCGACCTTTATCAGGTCGTCGATATCAGGCTGTAGATTACAATGAGTTTATTTATTTTTATTTTATAAAGAACGTCATACGTTGTGATTTCTAGTTGCCAGTTGCCGATATAAGCGATGTTTGAACGCAAGGGCGTCCGACATTCCAACGCTTGAAAATAAAGCGTGCGGGATTTTCAAATGTGACAATATTGCTCGGTGACTTGTGATTGATTCTACTGTTCGGGGCTACCACAGGTACGCTTCGGTAAGTCGTAAGTCGGCTTTACCCGCGGGTTCGGCCACGCGGAAGTACCAGTGGCGTCGAAAGTTAAAAAAATTCAGTTTTGTTTGTTCGCTCTAGTACCTGGTAGCCCGTACTATGGAATTGTTCTTACGATAGTTAATTTCATTTTCAATCTTAGACGAAAGAAGATAGAGGACAAGGCATAACAACGAAAAAATGAAGCATTCCTAATAGATGGAATGAAACTAAAATGGCCATATTGCGAAAGAAAGACTCCATTAATATAACAGTTAGGCATCTTTTTCATATTCCGAAATTAATATTATTGTAAATAAAACATCGTATTTACAGTAAAAGCAATAAGTATTTCTATGTTATTTAATTCTTATGATACGGTGACAACTTACATGTAAATAGATCGCGAAACTAAAATGGCGGAACAGGCTTCATAGTAAACACGTATTTTTCGTAGTTATGCCGGGTCCTCTTATTTTTTTCTTTAGTCATTGTTTTCGATAGATAAGTTTTAGTTGGGGATTAATTTAACATTTTGACAGTTAATTTTCGAAATATATTTCGTCAAAGTGTACTTCCCAAATAAAACTTTTCTGGTTATTGAAAAATGGAATTTGTATAATTTAATGGTCTTTATATTTATTTATTTTATATAATTTATTACGGCACACGTGGTGTAACTAATCTGGTTGAAATAAATAATAATAAATATCAACTAATATTTATTAATTTTAAAAATTCTACTTGATTAAGGCGATGTCGAATTCACGCGCTTTAAAATCGAGAAATAGTGGTAAGCGTCGAACTTTTTATAGTCAACACAGGAGTTTGTTTTGAAAGAAAGGGCTTTTACCTTGCTTTCTTCCCCGGAGGAGACGGCGGAGTTAATTTAACTTTATTCCTATACCCGTAATTTACTTAGTAAATATTATCCACTTATTTTATATCTAACGAAGCTGAGTAATCAACTTCGTGACTATTATGTCTGTAAACTAAAAGGCGGAGCAAACACGTCATGTAAACAGATTGCAGCGTATTTTATGACGAAACCTGTCTAACTTTGCCCACAAAGTTACAAACGGTGGGCAATTAAATATTGAAATATCTCGAACCGAACAACTCGTGCATTGTCTAGCATCTCTAGTTGCTTATGCTAGTTTTAACAGCGTGGCTTGTGGACGAGTAGCCGGTGTGAAGCGAGAGACCGCGGGTTCGATCGCATTGAGACAAATGTTTATGTGGCCCACAAATATTTGTTTTAAGTCTGGGTGTTGTGAGACCGAAAATCTCTCATAGTCTCTGACACCCACGATACAGGTTAGACCTAGTGTGGGGTCAGGACTATGTGTGTGACTGTTGGGTGTATTTGTTATTATTATATTAGTGTTGTTGGGCAAAGAAAAAATTAATCATATTTTATGGCAAAGATGGAGTATGCATTATAATTATTATATTATTTTTAAATATAATTAATGACATTTAATTTTGTACATAGTCATTTAACCATACATACATAAGCTCACGCCTGTATCCCCGAAGGCGTAGGCAGAACCATATAGATTTCTTAAGTTTACGCGAATGTTATACATTGTCTGACCCGTGACAGCGAAGACTGCAAAGCCTTCGAAACGTCGGGAATAATAATTAAAACCTAATCGTGATAGAATCCGTAAAAATAGTTTTATTTCAGAACCATATATTTGAAAGAATTTGTATTATTTTCTTTAACTTCTGTTTACTCATTTTTGTCCGAGATATTAAGATAGACATACGAAAAGTTCAACGAGCGTTTTATATAACTTCGCCTATATTTTACAAGTGAAAAACACACGAACGTTCGATGTCCCATTTTACCCCATCCCCATTCCACAAATCCCAGTCAGTGAAAACTAAGACTAATTCTGAATACATTGTTAATTTAATCAACATTACTATCACCCAACACTCGATGTCATCAAAATGAGAGGGACAAAGGAAAACTATTTTATTACTTACTTAAAACGGGAACACGGCACCCTTTAGGGCGTTGATTTTGTGAAACCACAATGAGGTACTACGTGCTTAGGTATACTCCGTTGGCATTGGTTTGAGACCCTCATCACGGCAAAGTTGACGCATTGAGACCTTAATTACACATAAAGGGACGTTTTAGGGGCCACCTTCGTTGGGTCATCATAAAGTTTAACATTAAAAGAAGACAAACGAAACGGCCCCGCTTGAATAAATGTTTTAATGACATTCTCAAAGGACAATGTGCATTTTATATAAAGTTTAGCGTATAAAGGAATTTTCAATTCGGGTTACTTTGGTATTAGAGGTCACTTTGGCAACATATAAATAGATAAAAAACTCGTGGAACGGATAGCCGATGGGGCAGAAAAGTTCTCGAGTAAAGACCACGTACCGGCAAGCGCAGCGTAGGATGTCCACCTATAAGGTGGACCGACGACCTGATAAAGGTCGCAGGAAGTCGCTGGATGCAGGCCGCTTCCAACAGGTCGATCTGGGAATCTTTGGGGGAGGCCTATGTTCAGCAGTGGACGCCCTATAGCTGATGATGATAATGATGATGATGAAATAAATAAATAACACCCAACAATCACACACATAGTCCTGACCACACTAAGATCGAGCCACGTGTCGTGGGAATGGAACTACGAGAGATTTTCGGTCTCACAACACCCAGACCCGAAACAAATATCTGTGGGCCGCACAAATATTTGTCTCGGTGCGGGGATTGAACCCGCGGCCTCTCGCTTCACAGCCGGCTGTTCGTCCGCTGCGCCACGGAGGCTGTAAACTATCAACACATATCGTACGATTGATATGAAAGATTGATATATGAAAATTCTTTTTGTGTTCGATAGAGCTTATTTCAAGGGTGGTTCTATATAAATTTGGTCTCATATAATCACAAGTTTAAAAACTTGACGGGCCGATAGTGACCATATTGAAATAAGCTCTATCGAATACAAAAAGAATTTTGAAAATCGGTCCACATCCGGCGGAGATATCGCGTAACATACAAAAAAATAGACTAATTGAGGACCTCCTCCTTTTTGGAAGTCGGTCGATAAAGTTGAAAACAAAAAACATACATATGTATCGGGTATGTTACCCGATATCTCCGCCAAATGTGGACCGATATTCAAGATTTTGTGTTCGATAAACGTGACCAAATTTATATGGGACCACCCTAGGAATAAGCCTAGGGTGGTCCCATATAAATTTGGTCACGATCAGATAAGTTTTGAAGTCAGTCGGTTATTTTTATTTTCAACCTGGCTAATCTGTAGGTTGGTGTGTCTGACTTACAATAAGATGTAGCGGAGGACTTGGTCCAATTAAGTCAAATTACAATGACGAATTGAGGACCTTCTTTTTTTTTAGTCGGTCAATTAAAAGATCATGCGGGAATTGAGTATCCATAAGATTGATTTAACAAAGTCTAAGGCTGATATCTATTAAGGGAACTTCGACTAAGTCTAGTCTAAGTCAAAGAAACGAACTTGTTAGGATTTCGAATTTTTAAATTGGACTTTGACTTAGTCCGAGACATTTTTTACAATAAAATCGTTACTTAGTCTGTTTTTATTGTAAAAAGGGCTCGGTCCATGTCGAAGTTCGATTTAAAAATTCCAAATCCTCAATAAGTTCGTTTTTTTTTATCAGACTTAACGAAGCTCGCTCTATAAATCGCCTAAGTGCGTTCTATAAACGGCTTTAATTTAAAGAACCTAACTTTAAACTATCCTATTACATGTTTTCACGATGTAAAATCTTTATGCACAAAGAGTCCCTACATACGGCGTAAATAAATTCCGGGTGGCGGAAAGTCGCATGTGTCGCACAATAGAATTTACCTTAGGGTCGCGACAGACATGGTAGGAAAATACGCGAGCATTTTACTGCGACATTTCCGTCTTGCCGTTTATTCATCGTATGTAACAGTCAAAATAAACTTAAATCATCGGCTAAATACTTTACAATTTTAACATTTACTTCTATCGTTACTTTGGCTTTAAAAAAATCGCTATATCGCAACGACTATAAATAACATTTCCAAGCAATTTGTAACCCTAAATGAACGCTATAACATTGATATTTGTATAGTACTCTTTATGAAGCTTATTTATATTTTAAAAGAAATATATATTAAAAATACTGAAATTTGTCGATGAGGCGTGAAGGAGAAACTAGAGTGAGAAACCTACTTACACTGCATATTGTCCTATAACTGTTTTCTGTTTTTGGCGCCTGACTCTACATCAACTCTGATGAAAAGTTAATAAGTTATCGTCCGGCTTGAAAGAAACAAATAATTAATTCGACTATATTTTAAGTATGTTACCGATCAGTAGTGAAGGGCGAACACTTTGAAAAGCGAAACCAATGCTACTTCCTCTTCTAGATAATACTTATTTCTTAGCCCACAATCTAACAAAAGGGAGCCGGTAGGAATTGGGTTGTATTGACCCTTCACTACTGGGACCTATTTTGAAGGTTTGTGATCTATAAAGATTATTCCAAGGGTGGTCCCATATTTATTTGGTCACGATCTCATGGATTTTGAAGTCGATCGTTAATTTTTTTTTATTATGCTCAGCAGTTTACCGCTTCGTCTGTGCAGGCCCTTAGTTGTAGCTGAACACTTGTGCCGGGTCGGCAACACATTGAAACGTCACTCTTTTGTTCCCCCGCGATTATTCCTTTATATCGTACGTATGCCTTAACTACACCATTCATGGCGTCCATGGGCATCCGCAGTAACTTGTCAGATATTTTTAACCGATTGCAAAAAGAGGAAGTTCTGTATTACTTTCATATTTTATGCAATAATTCCGACGTGTGTGAAACAGATTGATGATGTTGGATAACTTGCGACTTATGGTCACAATTCTTTGGTTGGACAAATTTGGAACGGCTATAGTAAAAATTACATTTCTTAATCTCTGGAGTCAGTTCCAGGTTGCCAAATTTTGAAATTACTTTCGTTGTCTACCTGGTTTTAGCGCAATTGGATATTTTTATTTATTTACCTATGTTTTTAGACAATCTCCACGGCTAGTTTGGTTATTGCCTGGCATTCATTGACTGTCTCGGTGGCGTGGTTGTATTTAGATACGACTACCTTCTCGAGGTCTTGGGTTCGATCCCCGGGTTAGACAAAGTGATATTGGATTTTTCCATATCAGCCCGGAGTCTGGAATTTGTGCCCGGTATGGCGATAGGCTCGCCCCCTATCATATCTGGGACGAACCTAAGCTCGGCGAAATGTGGGTGTTCTAGTTCGCTAGTGCACCTCTCCCTATTTCTTCGGGGATACAGGCATGAGCTTATGTTATGTATGTTATGTTATTCATTGATGCCGATGTTAATTGACCACCCGTAATAAACTTTGCGTATGAACGTCAAGCGTAAAATCGGTATTGGGAGTGTAATTTCATTTCGCTCAACTATAATAACTGGACGCGAGACTGTTTTTATAACTTTTTATTTTTCCATTTTTGAAATCGAATAATGTAATGAACACTGTTATAAAGCTATACGACTTCTCATCAATCTGCCCATGAACAGTATCAGCATCACTTTTACTTTGAAAAACACTGAGGCTGAGATCTATAGAGCGATCTTCGACTAAGTCTAAGTTAAAGTAACGAACTCCGTGAGGATTTGGAAATGTTATATCGAACTTTGACTTAGTCCGAGACATTTTTTACAAGAAAAACAGACTGACAGACAGATTAAGTAAAGATTTTCTTGTAAAAAAGACTCGGACTAAGTCAAAATCCTCACTGAGTTCGTTACTTTGACTTAGACTTAGTCGAAGTTCGCTCTATAGATATCAGCCTCAATGCACTGCGCTCGTCACACTAAGATCTTCGGTAATAATTAGTAGAATCTATTGCGGTCTTTAACAAGTATCGCTATAGGAATATCGCTGTGCGGTCCATTCTTTTAGGTCGTTATTTTGTGAGTGGTAGAGCCACGCTGTAGACAGTAACATCTACAGCACGATATGGCCAGCTCGACCGGTTTGATACCACTGTCTCACAGAAAACCGACGTAAAGTGGCAGCTTGCTGTCGCGTTTCGTTCTCACTTTCCCAATCACTTTCCCCCCTTCAATTCCCTACTTTTAGGTCGGCAACACATCCATGATTATTTTTGTGTCTTGGGTGTCTATGGGCGGTAGAGATCACTTACCATCAGGTGTCCCATCTGCTCGTTTGCCAATCGCTGCTATAAAAAAAAACACTTCCGACGTAGCCTGCCGGGAGCACTCTTCCCCATTATCCTACCTTCTAAAATGGTTCCGATGGAAGAGTAGTGAGATCCTCTTTGTATATGGCCAAAAAAGGCCACTTTCCTCTTATTCCCATAATGGTGAAGAAAAACATCGTGAAATGACCTGCATACCAGAGAATTTCTCCGCAAGAATTTCAAGGGTATGTCAAGTCTACCAACCCGCATCAGGCCAGGCGGTAGACTAAGGCCTAACCTCATTAGTAGAGGAGGTCCGTGCCCAGTGGGATATTAATATTACAGATTTAATATTTAACCGGCCCAAAATACTCATAAATCCGGGTACATATCAACTTTACGTATAATGTGAATTTTAAAGTGTGGGTTGCAATGCATGTGGGAATTAACTATGAATGCAATGGCGCTGTCTGTTTAAAAATTCCTTTTAGTTTTATGTTCGTGTGCATGAGGCCGAATGCATAATGACTTGCATTACATTTTATCTGTATTGCAGAGGTTTATAACACGGAATATTAATGTGAGCTACGTACAAAGACATTCAACAGTATACGGGACAGCAGCACGAAACTTTTGGTTCAAAAGTTGTGACCTCGTGGTCATAAGTCACTCTGTCGTATTTGAATTTCTTTTTTATTGAGTAAAGGAATTATTTTATTGAGTAGTGTAGCTTTTTACTGGTGAAAGAATTTTCAAAAGTTTTAAACTCACAAACTTTACCTCTTTGTAATATAGATAAGGGTTTCATTTTTGCCGTTTAGCTGCGGAACCCTTACAACTAGCCAAATATCAGATAACAGACCACGTACAGTAAAGGACTCCATAATAGCATGAAAAGTACATCAACATTACTAAATTCATATTTTCTTAACTTTAAACCAGTTTAATACAAATCACTGTTAATTATCGTTTAAATTCATGGATATAATATAAGTTAAAACAACTTTCCGGTTACAGATTAGTGAGATTGGGCCCAATTGGGTACTTGACCATATTTTTCTTAAAGTATACAGGGCTATTTATTAGGTTATCCTAAACATGTAAAAAAATATTTATTTTCATATGGTTAGTTAAAAAAAGCAAAAAATATTATGAATAATTTAGTTTGCCGCCAAAACGCTATCTGTTAACTGTAGATACGGGTGACGTCATTGTTCCTTACCATAGATACAAAATCGCTCAATAAAAAAATATTGCGGAAATAGCATTTATGATTTCAAACTAAAAAAACGGGTCAGATATTTCGTCATCACATTGATTGTCGATGACATCCGCGTTGAAATTAGGTTGAGCTTTAAACAAAAATACGAAAATAATATACCAAATAACCTGGCAGTATGATTTTGTATCTTAGGTTTTAGACAATAAATATAAAAGAAAAATGAGTGATGTGACATCATGCGTCGTGATTGGTGTTTACAGTCACGTGACTCACATATTAAAAATTAAGTATTTAAATTACTAACATAAAATTATCCTTGGAATATTTTTAATAAATTCCTATTGCACAGGTTATTTCGATGATAAATCTATGTTCCTACAGAAATTCATTAATATTAGTCACTACAGTCAAGTACCCAATTGACGGTAAACGTCGTTCATTTTATGCTCATTTGCGCAAATCTGCAAAGTTTCATATGAATCCTAGCAAATCGTTCTACAGGGCGAAGTTGCGAGCAAAAGTCCTTTTTAACCGACTTCAAAAAAGGAGGAGGTTAACAATTCATCGGAATCTTTTTTATGTATGGTCCCCGATTACTCAAAGACGCCTGGGCTGATTTGATGAATTCTTTTTAGTTTAAAAGGGTATACTTTCTAGATTGTATAGGTCCTATTGGCACCAAGTCAGGATCTAATAATGGGATCCTAGAAAAATATAATATCATGAGGGATAACCTCAAATTTTATAGGGAACCATAGTGTGTTTTATATATCTTAAAATTATTCAGGTATTTGCGTTTGGCTCATCCTCTCATGTTGCTGAGCTGATGATGGAAAATATAAACTATTAGAAGTTTGTGGATAATTCTTTCAATATTCCAAGAAAAATAGACAAATAATAATTATAGTTTAACAAAAACTGAAAACCGACTTCAAGAACGAACACTTAAAAGTAAAAAATAAGAACAATTTCTTACTCTCTTTTGGAGTCGGTGACTTTTCATTTAAACTGCTTTGGCCTCAGTACCGACTCCAAAGAGAGTAGAAAATTGTTGTTATTTTTTACTTTTAAGTGTTCGTTTTTGAAGTCGGTTTTCAGTTTTTGTTAAACTTTATTATAAGAGCCTTTGATGAGATCTCAGTAAAGTTTTCAATCTTTGCCACAAGTAGTAGACTCACGGAAATGTAATGTCAAAGGGCATTGTCCACAAATCTAAACCTTTAAGGCTTAAGCTACTTACAGTTTCAAAGGGTCTTAATACCCATAGAACATTACAAGAAACAATAGTAAAATGATTTTAATTATCGTTTATTAGGAGGAAAACACCTTTCTTTGTGTATAACGCCCTTAGAGGGCTCTTTGAAGTTCCCTCACAGTTAATTACGTGCCCTGTGGAGTCTTGGGCTATAACTGGAGCATTTTTCTTACAGCGGGAGGTCGATCGATCGAATGAACCACTTATAAATCATAAGTGTTACCTAAATAATAATAAATACACCCAACAGTCACACACCTAGTCCTGATCCCACACTAGGTATAACCTGTATCGTGGGTGTCAGAAACTATGAGAGACTTTCGGTCTCACAACACCCAGACTTGAAACAAATACCTGTGGACCACACAAACATTTCTCTCAATGCGGGAATCGAACCCGCGGCCTGTTGTTTCACAGCCGGCTACTCGCCCGCTGCGCCACGGAGGCTGTCCCTATTTCGTAAGTTATGTTTACAAAATCGTCGATGCGTCTGTACGTGAATTGAGCGATTTCTCTTTTGTATGATTTATAGTTTCGATCACCTCCTTGGTTTAGGTTGTGTACCAGGAAGTCCTGGATTCGATTCCCGGGCCGACCAGGTTTTGATGGTACGGGACTGGATCCTGCACAGGGCGATTGACATCAATCAAGAAACTTAGCCGAATTCTTTAGATTTTTTTTTTTACTTTATGAAGAATTTTGTTGGTACCTATTAAGCAACAAACATGTTGACAATGTGGCTCCCAATTGGACCGTTTTACGCAGAAATGATCCAACCCACAAAAATACAAAAAAAATTGTTGACGCCAATATGATCTATTAATGGTTTAGTACATGTTGGCATCAATATATATTTCAGCCTCCGTGGCGCAGCGGGCGAGTAGCCGGCTGCGAAGCGAGAGGCCGCGGGTTCGATCCCCGCACCGAGACAAATGTTTGTATGGCCTACAAATATTTGTTTCGGGTCTGGGTGTTGTGAGACCGAAAGTCTCTCGTAGTTCCTGATACCCACGACACAAGACTCGATCTTAGTGTGGGGTCAGGACTATGTATGTGACTGTTGGGTGTTATTTATTTATTTAATAACATTTTATTTTTATTTTTTGCGTTGGATCATTTCTGCGTAACACGGTCCAATTATAATTGTGTTGTTTTGTTCACGTGTAAATAGTTTAGCAAATAACTATACAAAACTACGTGAACTAAACAATATTAAAATGAATGGGAGACAGGCGTCGAGGCAAGTAGATAAATTTTAATAATATCTCTGAATTTGTCGTTTACTAACAGGTTAGAAGATAAATCTTGCAGAATACATAATGAAACATAAATTTCGGGGATTTACTCGTTTGTATAGGTACTGAAACTATTAATAATAAATTTTACTGAATTTAGAGAGTTCGCGTTTATGATTTTATTATTACTTGATCCATTTATTCGCAGAAGGTCTTCGTAGTTTATGTATTTTACACACCGATTCACAGTGTTGTAAATTAGTATAACAGCATAATTAACTTTTATTCAACTATAGGTTTTATGAGAGTTAATATAAAATGATTTTAGAAATAAATTATCTACTTTGTACGTCATAACATAAGCTCGCGCCTGTATCCCCGAAGGGGTAGGCAGAGGCGCACTAGCGAACTAGAACACCTACATTTCGCCGAGCTTAGTTCCGTCCCAGATGTGATAGGGGTTGAGCCTATCGCCATATCGGGCATAAATTCCAAACTTCGGGTTAATATGGAAAAATACAATATCACTTTGTCCGACCCGGGGATCGAACCCAAGACCTCAGGACGGCAGTCGACCCGAAATACAACTACGGTACCGAGGCAGTCAGCACGTCATAACATTTTGGAAATCGGTCCACATTAACACACGAAATGAGAACCCTTTTTTTAACTAGGGTAAGATGGTGATTAAACTGAAATAAACATTTGTATATTTTTTACCCTCACGGGCCCCATCTATGCTTCATAATATTTTTGCAACACCACAATATCTTAAACACATAATTTAATTTGAGTTAATATTTTTACTTTTTATTAATTTGAATATAATTACTATTAGATACTGCCTCGGTAGCATAGTTGCTTGTATTGCGTACACGGTCTATGGTCCTGAGGTCATTGGTTTAATCCCCGGATCGAGTAAAGTGGTACTGGGTTTTTCTATTCGAGTCCGGAATTTGAGCGCAATATAGCAAAAGGCTCGAGCCTCAGCTATTACATCTAAGACGAAATAAACCATAGTTTTGTAATTCACCGTTGCCTACCTCATCGGGGATACAGGTGTAAGCTTATGTTATTTAAAACAGGTCTTTGTGAGGGAAATATTATTCAAAAATTCCTTTCTACACGCAGCCTCTGCGAATAGGTGCCGATGTATAAGATATTTATTATACAGAATATCTGAAACCGTTCCCTTAGTAAATGCAAATGTCACTTTGATGGCCTAATATCTTATTCTGTATGATAAGACACGGTAACTAATAGACTCAATTCCATTTTCATTACAGCCATGGACGGAAGTACACCTATACTGGTAAGGCAGGTCGAAAGCTTTTACACATAAATAAATAACACCCAACAGTCACACACCTAGTCCTGACCCCACATTAGTTATAACCTGTAGCGTGGGTGTCAGATACTATGAGAGACATTCGGTCTCACAACACCCAAACTTGAAACAAATATCTGTGGGCCACACAAATATTTGTCTCGGTGCGGGGATCGAACCCGCGGCTCTCGCTTCACAGCCGGCTACTCGCCCGCTGCTGCTCATCACTCTTGGAAAATTGTGTTTATTTATTAATTATCTCACACCTCAGGACTACCTGCTGGGTTACCACGACCTCTTATAGCAGCATTATTATAATCGTTCTTCGTTTGTTTTGTATGGGAATATTGACAAGTAAAATTATAATAATACTGCTATAAGACGTGATGGTAACCCCCCTGAGTATGATACTTTGTATTGAGAATAATTGCTGACGTTATATTTAAAGGACCTATATCGTTTAATCCCAACAAACTCCTAAAACGCTTTAATGTAAGTTAAGATGGTATGCACGTACCGCAAGTGCAACTAAAATAGTATGCATATTTGTAACACATGCATCTGTTATTAACAACTCTCAGAGAATCATTAGCATATAACAACTAACACTATGTTTGCATTCAAGTTACTCCCGTTAGTTGTTGAATTAAATTTATAAGTTTATTTTCACCCGACTTCAAAAAGGAGAAGGTCCTCAATTCGTCTGTATGTTTTTTTTATGGTAATCTATGTCTGCGCCAAATGTGGACCGATTTTCAAGATTTTTTTTGTGTTTGATAGAGCTTATTCCAAGGGTAGTCCAATATAAATTTGGTCACGATCAGATTAATTTTGAAGTCGGTCTGTTAAGTATTTAAACTTGTTTTGGACTTAACTGCGCTTACCATGTAGGCACTCTTCAGTGCTCGGTAAAAAATTACACGAAAAATATTATTTGAAAATCTTTAAAATCCGCAAAAATGTTGCAACATTATCTCTTCAAAGATAAACTGATCAGAAATTAAAAATTCTTTATCTATGAATACATAATCTTTAAGGAAGACTTCCACCACTATTACTAACCTACAGTTAGTCCTAACCTCAAGTTAAATTGAAAAAGAAATATATGAAGCATATGTAATTCATTACATGTAATGTACTAAATGTAATTACAGATAATATATGATGCCATTTAATTAATTACATGTCCTTCATATTACATTACTATTGTTATAAGTTAATAATTTATTGTTATGGAAGAGCGGATCTCCTAACACAGGCACAATGTGCTTAAATGGAGGCTCCTGCGATCAAGCATTGTAACAGAACTGTTTGTTGTTAAATGAATAAATGTTAAATGTTATGATATATATTTCTATTTCAATTTAACTTGAGGTTAGGACTAACTGTAGGTTAGTTATAGTGGTGCAAGTCGCCCTAAGAGACATTGGCTACTCTATCGGGACAAGCATTAGCTAATTTGGTAAATACAAACTCATCCTCACAGCAGTAGAAATCATTAGTTTTCGAAATACTGGAAATGAAACCATTTGGCGATAAGTAGTTTTTGTATAATTTCCACTCGATCTGCGGGCTTAGCCAAGTGGCTTATGCGCTAGTCGAATAGAATATCCGAATAGAATAAATGTACGGGAATGAGTAGAGAAGAGTACGCCGCATATAGCGTTCTCGTATGTCATTCCCGTACATTTATTATATTCGTCTATTCTCTTCGACTAGCGCATAAGCCACTTGTCTAGGCCTGCTGTGAACAGTAACTTGCGACTCCCTGTCATATAATTTCGTGTACACTAGATTTGACTGCGTTTATTAGAATCGTTATTTATTCTCCGCATTATGTTATAGTTTTACAATGTTGCTATGATGAATGTGTATTCACACATAACATACGCTCACGCCTGTATCCCCGAAGGCGTAGGCAGAGGCGCACTGGCGAACTAAAACACCCACATTCGCCAATATTTTATAAGTTGATGGGAGATTTTTCTTCAAATGGCATTAACTCAAAAGTAATTTTAACTTTTAAAGATTAGCTTCACTACTTCAAGAATAGAAAACTGCTATTCTTATAAAATAATGGATACTTAAAATAATCTCGTCTGAAATGCGCAACGCTTTTTATGGCGACACTAACACCGTTTGCGGTTATAAAAACAATTGCTCTGGAAATCTCCCTTGTTAAGCAAACATTTTCCCGTGACTCTCCTCGTGGTTAGCTTTGTTTTTCAATCTTAGATCTTTCAATACTAAACAGTTTTGTTAAAAGTATAATCATAATCTTAACCTTAATATGGGATCGGCGCAACACACTTTTGCAAACATGTTGCAGAAAGGATTTGGCTTAGTTTTTACGACCGGCCGCCTGTCTGACGTCAACCCCCTCTGAGGGATCCAGTCCCGGGAAAATTAAATTAGAAAATTAACTTTGTCCGACTTGGGAATCTAACCCAGGACCTCACGGTTCACAACCCATATATGCTGCCACTAGACCAACGAGGCGAAAGTATAATCATCATCATCATGATTTAAACCAAATAGCTGAACGATGTAGTAATGGTATAAACGCATTCAATTGTAATTATATTCACTTCTTTCCACCAGCCTTTATCCCACTCTAATTTAGGATGGGCGCAACACTCTTTTCCAACCACGTTGCAAAAATAATGTACACAAATGTATGCATATTAATACTAATACGGATATTATAATATTTTATGTGTTTGTTACATTTTCACGTTTGAGTCACTGAAGCGATTTTGATGTAGATATGAATAAAGTTGGGAGAAAGGAAGGATCTTGGGGAGGCCTTGCCCAACACTGGGACACCACAAGTTGATACAATCATCATCATCATCAGCCATAGGGTGTCCACTGCTGGACATAGGCGTCCCCCAAAGATTTCCAGATTGACCTGTTGGAAGCGGTTGTTGTTGATTATCATATAATACGATGCGATAAATAAATTTTGAATTCCATTGCCTTGTAGTAGTCATTTTTAACCGAAATTACGCTAAACCGCTAATCACAATATAAAAACCTCACACGGGCAGAACCGCGAGCAAAACTCAAACAAATCCTTATACTAACAGGTATGCACAGACGTAACTCAATATTGCTATTCATAAATTTCACAAAATTCCCCTCAAGTCAGGAGGAAAATTCCCCCGAACTCATTTTCTACATTGGGCTGTAAAACCTGTAACTCACGCGTGAAAAAGCTAATATTTCCACGGGAAGCTTTAAAAACGTTCATTACACTCAATTTAGAAATACGTTTCAAATTATTAGGCAGGTGCCGTTTATATGTATATTGTTAGAACAAAGAACATTCAACAGTAAACGGGACAACAGCACGAAAATGTGATCCAAAAGTTGTGACCTTGTGGTCATAAGTCAATCGTGTTTGAAACATACGCGCAAGGTCATGCCAGTGTAATAATGTTTAGACAATAATTGTTTTACGTGATTCTAGAACATTCTAGGGCGTAAATCGTTGTAAGCGCCCTCGCATTCTACATATGTAATAAGTGGTTGATGTCAAAAACTTCTATGTATACTACTAGACTGGCTGTTCGGTACGTAGAATGTGCGCACTAAGTCTCTGTTAATCGACCTCAACTCGCTATAGAAATCTGCTCTTTTCCTTAGCCGTGCAACGTCAAACACTCGCCGTCATGTGCGACAATTTTACTTCGAAACAGCTTGTCTAGTAAATACATAGAAGTCTTTGGTTGATGGCGTACTGACGTATCTCTTTGGTATGGTATGGTAATCTCTTTGGTTTCGACTAATATTATCTACTATGATTCAGTCGCCTCCTTAGTCTAGTAGCGTATAAAGGCTGTGAACCGGGAGGTCATCGATTCGATTCCCATATCGGGCTGATGTTTTTCTAACATGGGTTTCCCGGGTCTTGTAGACGTCAGGCAGGCAGGTAGTAAAAAGTAAGACGAATGCTTTCTGCAACATGCTTGAAAAAGTGTGTTGCACCGATCCAGATTGGAATGGGATAAGAATCATAAATTACAAACATGGCCTATGGGGGAGGCCTATGTTCAACAGTGAAGGTCTTATGGCTAATGATGATGTTTTTTTATAGCAGAGACTGGGCAAACGAGCATATGGGTCACCTGCTGCTGTGATTTCCACCGTCCATAGACGCCCAAGACACCAAAAGAATCATGGGTGCGTTGCCAACGTAAATAGAGGGTAATAAGGATTGTGGAAAGAAGGCGGGAATCGGGCCTTCGGAAATCACACTCACCGAACGAAACGCAACAGCGAGCTGCCACTTTACGTCGGTTTTCTGTGAGACACTAATATTAAACCCGTCGAGCCGACCCATTCGTGCTGTAGACGTAACTGACTACAGCGTGGCTCTACCACTCAAAATTGGAATTGGTTGGAATACCTACTTTTAAATAAAGTGCAAAGTGGCAATCTTTGGATGCTCGCTGCTATTCCTTCGCCTCAGTAACCTAATTCTGTCGCTGGCTACTTGGCAATCAACAGTAACTTAGTGCAATATCATTACTGAGGCACGTTGACATTTCAAAATGTTTTATTGTCAAACTCACTTGACTTTTATGCCAATTGATCAATCTTTTTTGACCGACTTCAAAACAAGTAGGTGCTTAAATCGTCTGTAATTTTTATGTATGTTTCGCGATATCTCCGCCAAATGTGGACCGAATTTCAAGTAGAACCTTTCATTAGTAGAGGAGGCCTGTATCTAGTAGTGACACAATGATAGTACAATAATATTATTAACTGATAACCTTTAACGGAAACTTTTGACAACTTGACGATTTCGGCAACCAAAAAATATTTATTACACAAACTAGAGAACAACACCCACATTTCACTTAACTTATTTCCGTCCCAGATGTGAGGACAAGCCTATCTCTGTATCGTGTACAAAATCCAGACTTCGCCCTGGGGGATTACCACCACGTATTATAGCAGTATTATTATAATCTTACTTTGTTTTTTGTACGGGAAATAGTAAAAGAAAGATTAATAGATATAAGAGATGGTGGTAACCCCTCTGATACTGAATAGAATAATAATCATAAATATAAACTTAACGGACCGATTTCAAATCCGATCGTAACCTAATTTATATGGGACTACCCTTGAAATAAGCTCTATCGAACATAAAAAGAATTTTGAAAATCGGTGCACATTTAGCGGAGATATCGCGTAACATACATAAAAACACAGACGAATTGAGGACCTTCTCCTTTTTGGAAGTCGGTAGAAAACCCAGTAACACTTTATCCGACTTAATATAATAATTTATAACAATAGATAACATCAATGATTTCGATCATCTACATCCATGTAACAATGTAAAAGTTCATCCCATACCTTCTAATTATCCAGAATGTAGGGCCAACCGCCCCGAAGCGTACAACCGCAACATCTCTCTAATAATGTTGTTACAACCTCTATTCTATATTATTTAATGCGTGTACATATTTTACCTTATTATTTTGTACATCGCTAATTAAGCTTTATTGGTTAGTGGAGTATTTTCGTACATACATAGGCTAGGCAGGCAGAGACGAAATAGATAATTAAAACACCCACATTTTGCCGAGCTTATTCTGTCTTAGATGTGATAAGCGGCATCGCCATATTCGGCATTAATGCTTGATTCCGGATAAGACTTTAAAAGTAATTTAAGAAAAAGTAAGCACTGGACACGGACGTAAAAAAAGATGGACGGAGCACTAAGAACATTGAAAGTGAAGCAGAGTTTTCGGCCCATTCGATCTATCAGCACGTAATAGCGGCGATTGAGCGTGTGACTGAGTGTCAATGTGTGCGTACGGCACTTTTGTACAGGCGCGTTTGTGTGCGCGCTTTCTCTGTGGCGTCTGTTTAACTATAAGTGAGATGGTGTCCTTCTTTTTCTTTACGTCCGTGGTACTGGACACTGCTAAAGATAAATAACGTCGGCTTCCTTTTTAAAATTAATAATCCTTCAAATACACGTGACAGAAGTGTAATTGTAGTCTTGTGACTAGATTCAAACCCGAGAGTGTCGTCTAATTCCTACATCCCATCTACCTATCATTGCAGCCGATGTAGACTATATAATCTACATTTAAATATAATTAAAACGTTTGATATTGTTTTTAAATAGCAATATAACGTAATTATAACGTGGCGCGTTTTCGTCGTTATTTATAACAGTCGCAGGTGTTCCACGGCTTCGGAATGTTAATTTAATAATGTATTGCTGAACTTTTTACGCCGCAATTTATTTTGAAGAGGGAAGTATTGTGACGTAACGCGCGGGGACCAATTAGGCCTCATTCGCACGAGAGATTTTTCAACGATTGTTAAAAAGCGTCTCAACATGTCTGTTCACATGAGTGTTTGAAAATCATTCTTGTCTTGTTTCTAATAAGGTATATTCCACATACCGCCCAAAGCCGGGCATTTGAAAACGCGTTTTTTCAAAAGTGTCGCCGTTTTAATAAGTATACTACTGTATACTTATTAAAACTGCAATTGACTGCCTCGGTGGCGTAGTTATATTTCGGTATGACTCCGGGTCGAGCAAAGTGATATTGGATTTTTCCATATCAGCCCGGAGTCTGGAATTTGTGCCCGATATGGCGATAGGCTCGCCCCCTCACATCTGGGACGGAACTAAGCTCGGCGAAATGTGGGTGTTCTAGTTCGCTAGTGCACCTCTGCCTACGTCTTCGGGGATACAGGCGTGAGCTTATGTTATGTTACTACTGTATACTAGAACTCATATGTTCCATTATAACGTTTTTTAACGCGCGTCGAAAAAGCTCTCGTGCGAATATCAAATGCTTATTTATTTGCCATTAGTGTCGCTTCCTTGGTGTAATTGAAACATATATGGGCCGTACTAGGATGTACTATAACTGCAACTATACAGAGTGTTCCAGAAAGTTGGTACCAATAACAATTCCACATACAGGAAAACGATAAGCGTAATGGTAAAGTTAAAAAAGAATATTGCATTTAATTTTTTTATCCTGTTTGAAGCGGCATAATACACATTATATTAACCGCTCGGTCGCCGGTGGCCGAGCCGCCCGTCATAAGTTAAGCACGGGGATTATAAACGGGAATGCGACCTGTAAATTGTTGTAATTAGCATAGAAATAGCTTAGTGAATGCTAAAAACAATAAGTCACCCCATACGTGGTTTGCAAATGTACTGCAGAAACAAGTATGGCCAGAAACAAATTTTGTCTCAAATTTAAGTTCCCATTATCTATCAAAATGATTTGTACTTAGAATATCATTTAGAACTAGGTCTAGTTCTATGAGGAACTAGAAATAGCTTTATAATGACGTTGATGAGTTTCCTGTGGTCCTCGATTCAAAAACTATGAGCCTTCTGGATGAAAATCAGCGTCAAGTACCTAGTGCTTGACATATGCTGATCCAGATCCTTTTGGCACGGTTGTGGTGGGACATATATTATCATCCACATGTTTGGGTGATCTGATAAATTATATTTAATAATTAGGTACATCATCATCATCAGCCATAGGACGTCCACTGCTGAACATAGGCCTCCCCCAAAGATTTCCAGATCGACCTGTTGGAAGCGGCCTGCATCCAGCGACTTCCTACAGGTACATACATACATAAATATTTGTATAATTATATATATGTTTCTACGTCTTGTACCTGTACGCCACCACACTTGTGTCAATAAATAATTCTTTCTTTCTTTCCTTACGATATTTTTTTATTGCTAGCCATCCTCTCTTTAAGTATCGTTATTATTGATACCAATTTTATGAAACACCCTGTAGAAGCTATAACCATTGGTAGCTATAGAAGCTTATACCGATGGCACTTAAACGTCGACCGAAATACCCCACCATACCGAAAACCAATAATTAAATACGAATTTCAATCTGTGTTGCCGATACATTGTCGTAAACGTTTTTAACACGAATAAATCTTGTTAGGGACATTTAATATTTATTTACGACTGGTTTGTTTACCAACCAACTTCAAAAGAAGGGTTCAATTCGTGTGTTAATGTATGTTATGCGAAATATGGATTTACGCAAGATTAATAATCACAAGTTTAAAAACGTAATGACTTCAAATCCGATCGTGACCAAATTTATATAGAGGTAGGACCACCCTTGAAATAAGCTCAATGAACACAAAAAGAATTTTGAAAATCGGTCCACATTTGGCGGAGATATCGCGTAACATACATAAAAAAGTACAGACGAATTGAGGACCTTTTTTTTTGGAAGTCGGTCCATAATTTTGTGGTCGATAGAGCTTATATCAAGGGTGGTCCTTGCATCCGTCTGGGAGTGGTCCACATACCGACAAAAAGACACTGAACATCTTGATAATTTGCTATTTAAATAAAGGTTTTTTTTATAGCAGAGATTGGCTAACGAGCAGATGGGTCACCTGATGGTAAGTGATCTCCATCGCCCATAGACACCCAAGATACAAAAAGAATCATGGATGCGTTGCTAACCTAAAAGGAGGAAATAGAAAGGGAGGGAAGGGGATTGGGAAAGGGAGTGGGGAAATGGGCCATCGGAAATCTCGCTCACCGAACGAAACGCGACAGCAAGCTGCCACTTTACGTCGGTTTTCTGTGAGACAGTGGTATCTAACCGGTCGAGCCGGCCCATTCGTGCTATAGACGTTACTGTCTACAGCGTGGCTCTACCACTTGAGGTTTTCAAAATTCTCACTAACTAAAGGCACGTCTCCTGCACCTGCTTTTCTCGAAACAAAACCCAAAAACATGTAATAACAATGATTTTCGCTGTGTCCTGCTCATTGAACAATGGTTCATAGATAAAAATATGTAGCGTATGTTTTGTGTGGGTTTTTTGTGTAATACTTTGGTGCAGGAGACGCGCCTTTATTTATCCGACTCGAAAAAGGAGATTCGCAGTATACATCTTTTTGTATGTTCATAATTAAAGTATTAAAGCGCGGCACGGCTGTGATGATATTACACAAAACATGATATTTCTAAATTTTTTGTGTATGGCCAATTATATGAGCAGAAGGAGACAATGAAAAACCTTGTTTTGTACTTACACAAAAAAACACCTGTTTTCAGTGTTTTGTTTCGAAAAAAACAGTGCAGGTGCGGCTTAAGAATCGAAACGAATTGCAAATCCTATGTCTACCCTACCGTTAACGGTTGTGCACGTCACCGATGATCTTCTCAAACTTCGTAATTAAGTACACATTTAAAAGAATAAAATAAACTATTACATTGGTTCACATTAAATGTACGGTGAAAAGGGAAACGGCGCGGGAAGAATTGCTTTTTACGGATCGCCTAACATTCCGCGGTTTCACGAGGGGCTGGGGCGAGGGTACGTGCCGGGGGGGAGGGGGGATGAGGTGGGGCCGAGGGGGTACAAACCTCGCAGAAATGAATTGTTTTCGGGTTACCTTAAGGTAACATTACGTTATTGCGTACCTTTGTGGCTTTTTAAGTTTGTTTATAGATGGTACATCGGATTCCTGCCCGTGACATTTAATTCCGCGGCCGAGCCTTCATAATTTCTTTTTGTCAAAACAATCGCGTGCAGGAAGCTTTAAGTAACGATTAGGTATTCGAAACAAGCTCCTTGTCAGGATTTGTATATGAAAAGAGCAGACAGCAAATAATATTCTAAGATCGTAAGTTATTCGTACTTTGAGCTAAATAATTTATTTGCTAATGAGCAGAAAATCCACTTAAGCAGTTAAGGTTGTTTATGGACAGTGACAATGCCAGCGACAAGTGAAAAAAGAAAAATAATACGGATTGGGAAGACATTGGGTGATCAGAGAACTCAAGTGTGTAATACAACGGCAAACAAGTATTCACGTTGATTTTGTGTGAAATAGTGGTAATAATAAATAGAGGTACTTAATGAGAACGTCAAAAAAGACAAAATGTCTAAATATTTAGACCGGGCGCATGAGGTTACTCGCCTGAGGGATGTGGATTCAATAATAATTGTTCCGATAGTCATTTCTGCCCATGATTTGATACCAATGAGCCTCGACCAACATCTCAAGAGGCTCTCGTTTGGTGTTTTGGACTTCGTTTCAGGACTTTGGTTTGTTCGGTCTCACATCACCCGCCGCAGATGTCTGGTCCAGATCGTACCAGGGGTGCGATCCCGTGGACGGCCCAAAAAGCGCTGGCTCGACTTTGTGGAGAAAGATATGGGAACCAATGGCCTCACTATGGAAGATGCTTAAGAGCGGGCGAAGTGGAAGCGTTTAAGTAGGAAGGCGGACCCTGGCAGAAGGCCAGGAAAGGAAAGAAAGAAAGAACACTCTCACCCGGAACAAATATCTATAAGCTAAATAAACATTTGGCTCAATACGGGAATTGATCCCGTGGCCTCTCGTTTCATAGCCGGCTACTCGCCTGCTGGACCACGGAGCCTGACAATCATCCAGTCGAACCGGTTGGGCCGGACCATTCATGCTGCAAGCACATTGTCCACACAATAGATATTGCTACTAATAAGAACACCAGAAACAGGTAAATGTAATGCAGCGTTTTCAATTTCCCACCTGAGATGGCCACGTCTCGAGTAATTTAATTTTGCTCGTTAAATGGTGGAATTATTCGAAAAAAGTGGAATCTCGTAAAGCAATTGCTCTGCTTTAAAACGGCTGACGGCGCGTCCGAGAATACCACGCCAAGCACAAAATTAATCTCCACCGACCTAAAACATTGAATTTACGTGACTGGATTGAGATTGCTTTTGATTTTATGCGTATGACAGCGTCCGTGGCGTAGCGGGCGAGCTGCGAAACGAGAGGACACAGGTTTGTTTACCGAGACAAATGTTTGTGTTTCCCATTTTTTTGCGAGACCGAAAATCTTCCGTTGTTGATACCGACGACTCAAGACTCGACTCTTAAGCTGAATTCTATAGAGCGAACTTTGACTAAGTCTGAGTTAAAGTAACGAACTCAGTGAGACAGAGCAAAGATGTTCTTAAAAAAATGACTCGAATTAAGTCAAAAGTTCGATTTTGAAATTCCATATCCTGACCGAGTTATAGATATCAGCCTTCAGAAGGGTTACCACCACCTCTTATAGCAGTATTATTATAATCGTTCTTCGTTTGTTTTGTATGGGAACCGGTACAAGTAAAATTATAATAATACTGCTATAAGAGGTCGTGGTAACCCTTCAGGTATATGTAACTATGTGATTAGAGTATATAGACCGACTTAAAAACAAAATCAATTAATCTGTAGGTATTTTTTTCTTTTTTTGGAAACACTATTATGTAATACTTTTCTGTATGTTATGCGATAACTTTAATGTTGATCATTTTTTTGTATTCATTAAAGCTAACTAAGCTACCTAGGGTGGTCACCGGTCATTCTTGTAGTCGGTTTTTAAGTTTCTGATCTTGTGATTTATCAACCAACTTCAAAGAGAAAATGTTCTTAATTCATCTTTATTTTATGTTCGATACGCGATTTCTCAAGATTCTTTTTGTGTTTGATTGAGCTTTCTCTAAGGCTGTATTTTGGTCAATCTGATGCTGTTTTGAAAGTACATACATACACACTCACGCCTGCATCCTATGGGGGTAGGCAGAGACTATTGAGCGCCACAGCTACGATCCTGATATGCATGCATGCAATCATCAATATCATTTCATTTGTAACTACGGGTTAACCCGTCGGAGGTGGCACATATGTATATAAGTTACATGAGCGTATGGGCCACCGGAGGCCGAGCCGCCCGTGACCATTTGTAATATGGCGAGTTTAATATTTTTAGTTAATTATTCTGTAAACTGTTTTGGGCGTCATTATATCCCCTATTAAACGTTATGGTTGTAGATGACTTCGGTTTGAATGTAAAACACTAATGGATTTTTAACTATTCCCTAATGTCGGTCATGTCAACAATCACATACTAAATCTGGAGGAAAATTTCGGCAGTTAATGGCTGTTGGTGGTGAAAATATTCGTTTTTTTTAGGTGAAATAGAATGTAATTAGCTGGTTCCAAGAGGTCGGTCTGGAAATATTTGGAGGAGGCTTATGTTCAATGGCACGAGCAGGAATATTTTTGACAATTAGGCTCGATGCGCGTCTATGACATTTGTATGATTAACAAAACGTCATAAGTGATGATAAGGACCTTATGATATGTAACGGTGGAGCCGTTAAAGATATTAATAATCACAAGTTTAAAAACTTAACTGACCGACTTGCAATTTACCGATCGTAACCAAATATTATATGGGACCACCCTTGAAATAATCTCTATCGAACACAAAAATAAATTTGAAAATCGGTCCACATTTGGCGGAGATATCGCGTAACATACATAAAAGAAAAAAGACGAATTGAGGACCTCCTTCTTTTGTGGAAGTCGGTCGAAAAGGATCTCTATATGGACCGATCTTCAAAATTCTATTTGTATTCGAGATATCTCAAGGGTGGTCCCATATAAATTTGGTCACGATCGGATTTGAAGTTGATTTGTTAAGTTTTTAAACTTGTGATTATTAATAAAAACGATGGTATATAAAGGCTAGATAAATAAATAACCATAATGTTAGAAAGAATTGCATACATTTAGCAAGAGACAAATATCAAACGTGCACGCTGTCTCCCGCTATAAAATGATTTCTTTCTGCCAATACAAACTAGCTTTCTTCACGGAAGATATCAAAATAGGTCGCATGCATTACCCCGCAATGTCATAAATACGAAATAAAATTCCATCGTACCACAGAATGAATTGTCTTCACGCTAACCTCAAATCTTTTTACAATTCGCGTCATTGAACAAAATAAACTTACTTTAAAAAGCTTTCGTGTTTGGTGGCGGTAAATTGGCGCTGTTTGACGTGGATGTCACATGGCGCAAGGCGCGGTACGAGATGGTACCGGGAATGGTACTAACCGTCTTTTAGTTGGGTTGGCATGCAAACTTGCAAGTAATATGTGTCTCAAATGAGTCCAACGGCAAAATAATAACTGTGTGGAATTTCTTATAAAAACCCTGCATCCAGCGATGGATGATGAATAGATGGATGGAGAAGGCCATGCTCGGTGTTTCTCTACGTGATAAAATGAGGAATCAGGAATGAGGAGATCCCTAGAAGAACGAAGTTACCCATATAGCCCAGAGGGTTAGCAAGTTGAAGTGGCAGTGGGCAGAGCACATAGCTCGTAGAACTGATAGCGGAATCAAATACTGGTGGTTAATATTGATTTTATTACATCCTTCACAATACACAAAGTACATTACACGATTTAGGTTAGGTTAGGGCAGCAACGAAACTTGCACACAGTGTTGCCGTATACAAAACTACAACTTATTAAAATATGAATTATTGTCATTGAAACCGATTCAAAACAAATATTACTTTCGATATTTTGAAGTCGGTTTTTATGTTTTGATAAGCAAATTGATATGTGACCAACTCTGAACACTCTTTCAAAGAGTCATCCAAATCGGTTCTCGCGTCTCAGAGTTAATATAGTTACTGGTGATATTCATTAAAAATAAAACAGAATTGTGATCCTCCTCCCTTTCCAATTGGTTAAAAATATACTAAAACCTTAATAGCGTTAGACTCTGTGAATTTTGCTATCAACCTATGTTTGAACCGAACGCCATTTTATTTTTGCCCTTTGCGATGTATCTTGTCTTGGTATGAATGTAAAGTAAAAAAATAAGGGAGTTTTTTACTAAAATGAAGCAAAGTACCAAATTTACAGTGAGGTGGTCGTAAAGTAGGAAAACGTCGTCTCATTTATTTCCCTCTTAGCGATAAGGACCGAGTAGCCATTGTGGGTTGGACCCTGTCACTTGTCACTTCAATGCGGCAAAAACAAGCGATGCATTAAACAATCCTAAAAAAATAATAATTAAAAAAAATGTAAACACGTTTCTTTTTGCAGCTTTACCCACGTAATGTATATATATATTACCCACGTATTCTCACGTATATGTATATTTTATAAAAAGTCACGCGACTATTTTTTATGCTAGAGATATCAGCCATGCGTTATGGAACATGTCAAGATACTCAAAATAAAGGCGGGAAAGCGATGTCACGTGAGTTTGCGCGAAAATGGGAAGTGTACTGTCAAATTACCCTCCTTTTTTATTTCCAAAATCCATATTAAGCAACAGTAATTTAAATCAAATTAATATATTTTTAACAGTTATAACAATTGTACCTCTAATATCAGCCCGTTGTCTGAAAGTGCCCAATATGGCGATAGGCTCGCCCCCTATCACATCTGAGACGAAACTAAGCTCTGCAAAATTTGAGTGTTCTAGGTCGGTAGTGTAACCATGCCTACCCTTTCGGGGATACAGGCGTGAGTTTATGTTATGTAATTTTTTTTTATATGTATTCGAGCTTGTTGCGCGTTTTAGAAATTTGTATGAAATATTGACCAGTCATTAGTGCGCAGCGAGCTCGAATACATTTACGAATCAAGAATTTTCCTGCTCTGGCTGCTGGAATATAAAAAAAAAATTAGCCCCCACCTTACAAGGCTATGCAGGGATGAAGGGCGAGAATTTGTAAAAGGGAAGCTGATGCTAATCTGTTAACATTTTTGCTTAATAAAAGTAAATCCTAACATCTAATTTTGTAGTCCACCATTTGGCAAAGGCAGTAGGAATTGAGTTATATCGGCACTTCGCCACTGTAGCTTTGTAATCATAGTTATCCTGAGGTACCCTTTGAATTAGTCTTACTTTCTTTCTACCTGACCTTATCCCACCTTAATGTGGGGTCGGCGCAACACTTTTTCAAACATGTTGTTGAGGGGATTTGGCCTAGTTTTCACGACTGACCACCTGCATGTCGTCAACCTTTGATTCCTTTGAATTTAATGAATGACTGATTTTCCTTTAAAGAAATGAACAAGGCCTTCCTGACAATATAAACACGCCTCCAAAAACTAGACCATCTAAGAACTATTTTCAAACAAATACGTAACAGTTTCCAAGTGTTGCAAACTCGAGATCACTGGAAAGAAGTGTATAAAACTTGAATACATATTGATCGGTTGTAAGTCGTAAACGTGGCTCGGATACTCCGAAATTAGGACAAATGGTCACGCTCGGATCACAACCGCTACCGAATAGCGTGACGGCCTCTCCTGCCGACCGATATAAAATATTTTATTGCCACATCTAGCTCCAATAGTAACCATTACGCGGTTCATTGCTTTGTTTATCATCGTATACGTGCGGATGTATTTACCTGCTTCGTACACGGCACGTAATGTATCGCGTGAAAGCATTAATATCAAATGCCTTTTTTTAATGTCTCGAGGGGTTTTAACGTTTATAAAATTCGCTTTTTGTCGCGAAAAAGTGTTTATAAAAGAAAGAAATGCAAACGAATGTCGCTCAGGGATAGTGTAACTTTCAAATTGTGAAATTCTTTTTTTGATAATAATTTGCTCGCGGTACGTCGACGTAATTTTGAGTGAGTTTGAGTGGTAGAGCTACGCTGTAGACAGTTACGTTTACAGCACAAATGGGCCGGCTTGACCGGTTTGATACCACTGTCTTACAGAAAACAGTAAAGTGGCAGCTCGCTGTTGCGTTTCGGTGAGTGAGATTTCCGGTGGTCCAATTTCCCCCCTTCCATTTGGATTCACAATCCTTATTTCTTATTGGCAACACACCTATTTTCTTATCTTGGTTGTCTATGGGCGATGGAGATCACTTACCGTCAGGTGACCGATCTGCTCGTTTGCAGTCTCTGCTATAAAAAACATGGAATTTGTAACAATGGTGTAATTAAGATAATGATCTTAAAAATGATTCACTTTAAGTTTATATTTTATTAACAAAGTAAAATGCGTTACACTTTCAATTTGAACTGAGTGCATAGAAAATCAAGCATTAAAAATTATAGAGGTATAGTAAAAATAGTATAAGTATTTTTTTTACTAGAATATTGACGCTCTATCAAAGAGAATGTAAACATAGTTGGTATTGTAATCGTAATTATGTGATTGTAATCTGTTATGTTGTCCTAATAAATAAATAAAGAGAAAAAGAATTTTGAAAATTGGTCTAAAGCTGGAGATATCGAGTAACATATATAAAATATCGATGAAGGTACGCAGCATTTTAGTATATAAGTTGTTTTTTGTTTTAATTATGTTTATTTAATGTAAGTAAGTTGTTGCGTGACTTTTTTTGGTTTGACAAATAAACTTTCTTTCTATAACTTAAGAACCTCGGACGTAGAGAAATCGACGGACACCACAGAGAAGCCAACGCCTATACAAAAGTGCCCTACGCACACACAGTGACGTGCATTTCATATAGACAAAGAGACATTGTCTACCCTGACAATTTGCTAAAATTACATCATGAAAGAATAAATGGTCACCAAAAAGAGTTTTTCAAACAGCGCTGAAAATTATTTTAAATCGATGTGAAAATGATCATGATGGTTAAAGTTTAGCAAAAATAAATTAAAGATAATAATAACAAGATTTTTGTCTACCCTATCTAAGTGCCTGTGCACGTCACTGCGCACACACACACCATTACGATAGATCGAATGGGCCGCAAACCCTGCTTCACTTTCAAATGTTCCTAGCGCTCCGTCCAACTTTTTTTTACGTCCATGTTAAGAACCTCATTCTTTTGAAATCGGTCGACAGAATTAATTTTTCACCTCTCATAGTATAGTATAGTTGTACACATGTGGGTGTGTGCACATACACATATGATAGTGTTTTTTATTTTTATTTCTATTTTTTTCCCTCTGTGTGATTTAATAGACCTAACTAAGTACCTAATTATGTAACAGCTAAAACGCAATAAATGTCATTTTCTTTTCTTTCTTTCTTTCTTTCTCATCATTACATCAGTTACAGACAGTGTAATTGTGTTATAAAACTTAAAGAGACGACATAACAATGTAAACTAGTTTAGGTGAAGTTAAAACTTAGACAAAGTAACTCTAACGGTAAAACACTTTTGTCACAGAAGCGAGTTATTTGCGAAACTTCTAGAAAAAACTAGAACTCTAAGTTGCTAGAGAACGTATTTGTTCTTAAATTGTGACGTTCTTTATTTAGAAAACTTGGTATTCCTTCATAAAATTATACAAAGGAATGACTAGTATTTAAAATTAATTATATAAGTGCGAAATCAGGTCGATCTGGAAATCTTTGGGGGAGGCCTATGTTCAGCAGTTAACGTCTTATGGCTGATGATGATGATGATGATGCAATCTGTCCGAAGGGATAGGTAGATATGCAACTAGTTATGGGTGCTAGAAAGCAGTGGTGAACGGTTGGTAAGGTAAGGTAACACACGATCATGCCTGTATCCCCGAAGGGGTAGGCAGTGGCACACTAGCCAACTAGTACACCCACATTTCGCCGTGCTTAGTTCCGTCGGAGATGTGATAGGGGCGAGCCTATCGCCATATCGGGCACAAATTCCAGACTCCGGGCTGATATGGAAAAATCCAATATCACTTCCAATGGCAAAGGTAAGCCGGAAGGAATCGTGTCGTATGTACCGTTCTCCAGTGGTAGAAAAGTCTATTACCACGCGGAAGTCGGAATTTTAATAGAAATAAGAAATTGAATCCTTTTTTTATTTATTTACACTGTTTATACGTTATTTATAAATGCGGACATATTGTCTAAGGCATCCTCTGTCTGATCTTGAAATTGCCCAATGCAAACAAACATTGCTAAGAAAGAAAGAAAGAAAGAAAGAAAGAAAGAAAGAAAGAAAGAAAGAAAGAAAGAAAGAAAGAAAGAAGAATGAAAGAAATGTTTATTGCCACTAGTATAACAGGCAACATTAACTTAAGATTATACATTAATTTAAACTAAAACTAAATACAAAAGAGAGGTGTTGCATGTCCATACCGTAACAACTAGGGGGCCATCTCAGCATTAAGCTATGTTGTGACGTGAGCCACAGCACAGCACTGGTTTTCAGTGGCCCCCTAATAAAACGAACGGACGTCAAGACATATTAAGAGAAAGAAACAGTGGAAACATTGAAAACATGACACCCTTTTCTAAGTTGTGTAAACTTATCCACCTGAAGCAATATCGCGAGAAATCGTGCTCAATTTGAAAGCGTTTCGCTCAATTTAAAATATATGACATCTTTGTACTTCAACTCCTACAGTGAAGGGCGGCCGTTGACCTTTGGTTGGAACACAATTTGCCACGTTTCTAAATGTCCTTATCTAAAGTAGGTGTAAAGGAGAAAATTGAACTGCAATTACTTGTGCATCGAACATTGGATATTCTACATTTACTAAAGCAGCGAGTATTGTGAAATTATAAAGATTAAAGACTGCAGAGGGGTAGGTTCGATTTCAGATGAGAAAATGATATAAATAAGAAAGCATGAACAAAGAATCTTATATTACGCGGGCGAAACCGCGCTCAAAATGTAGTTGAAGTATATGAATTCATTTTCTTTTTTTTAACTGCCTCGGTGGCGTAGTTGTATTTCAGTATGACTACCGTCCTGAGGCCTCGTGTTCGATCCCCGGGTCGGGCAAAGTGATATTGGATTTTTCCATATCAGCTCGGAGTCAGGAATTTGTGCCCGATATGGCGATAGGTATCACACCTGGGACAGAACTAAGCTCGGTTAAATGTGGGTGTTCTAGTTCGCTAGTGCACCTCTGCCTATCCCTTCGGGAATACAGGCGTGAGCTTATGTTATGTTATCTTATGTTATGTTATGTTATAGAAGAAAAAATACGATTATAATTCAAATACAGATTTAATATAGCGTGATATCGCCTCAGCTTTTTAAATTGGGGTTCAGGGAGATCAGGTAGCTGCCGTCAGCATAATGCAGGATCGAGATTCGAGACGGGCGGGTGCAATTTTCGAGGTAATTGGAGAAAAATATCTAGGATTTGCTAAAGCTGTTATGTGATCACATCTCGTGAATCTGAGCCATTAAATATTTGGTAAAACCGATTTTTTGAGTTGCAGTGTTGTAGACAGCTTAGTCTACAACATAAACGGGCCGGCTATAATGTTTCAGATTCAGATTACAGTGAATCACAGTTTTATAGGCACATACAATGTTATAAAAAAATTAACTATTACTAAAATTAACTGCCTCGGTGGCGTGGTTGTATTTCGGTACGACTACCGCCTAGAGGTCTTGGGTTGGATCCCCGGGTCGGGCAATGATATTGGATTTTTTGCCCGATATGGCGATAGGCTCGCCCTATCACATCTGGGACGGAACTAAGCTCAGCGAAATGTGGGTGTTCTAGTTGGCTAGCGCACCTCTGTCTACCCCTCGGGAATACAGGCGTGAGCTCATGTCAATAACCATAAGTTTTTTTGACATTTCAAGCTAACGAATACGTAAAATAATGTGTATTAAAAATGTTAATTCCCTCCGCTAGAGGCGGTCGAGTGTTTTTCACAAATATTTTACTTAGGCTCAATTGCACCACTATTATTAACCTAGAGTTAGTCCTAACCGCAAGTTAAGTTACATGTCATTCATACATTTTCTGTCAATTTAGCTTGCGTTTAGGACTAACTCTAGGTTAATAATAGTGGTGCAATTGAGCCTTAGGGCGACTTGCAGGGATTTCACTATAATCGCCATTTTATTAGTCCCCGACTTTGTCCTAAACTTGATTAAAATCAAATGTCATATTAGTTGTCCCGAATTCACTCGCAGCTCCGCAGTAAACCACGATGAATCTTGTAATAAACCCCATTTTGGAATCATTTCAGTTTAACGTCTTGCACGTCGTCGATTTACCCCTTATCTGGATTAAAATAAACGACAAAGTTAAATCATCGGGGCCGCCGGTTTAAATGGCTAATCGCGATTATTGAATGTCAAACAACATAACATTTTCTTATTATTTCTTGTTGTTTTATGAAAATAATAATAATAATAACACTCAACAGTCACAAACATAGTCCTGACCCCACACTTGTGTCGTGGGTATCAGGAACTACGAGATACTTTCGGTCTCACAACACCCAGACTCGAAACAAATATCTGTAGGTCATACAAACATTTGTCTCGGTGCGGGGATCGAACCCGCGGCCTCTCGCTTATCGGATAGCCTTATCGGCTGTGTGGTCGTCTATCACATCTGGAACGGAACTAAGCTCGGCGAAATGTGGGTGTTCTAGTTCGCTAGTGCGCCTCTGCTTACCCCTTCGGGGATACTGGTGTGAGCTTATATTATGTTTTCTACCATGTCCTAGGCCTACCATGTCATGTGCCTACTCCGCGATGTTCTTCTATTTTTAGGAGATGGGGGGTTACCACCACCTCTTATAGCAGTCTTATTATAATCTTACTTGTACCGATTCCCATACAAAACAAACGAAGAACGATTATAATAATACTGCTATAAGAGGTGGTGTTAACCCTGCAGTTGTTTACGAGATGATAAATTCCGCTTGAGCTAACAAAGTGCAAAGTTACTCCTAGTTACTCCTTAATAAAAATAAATAACTAGCCTCATAGTATGTGTGTTCGTATTACATGTGAACATTTGACGACTATTAACTTCTCTCTCAAGTCGATCCTTCATTACTGAAGATCGCGATCACCCTTCGTCATCCAGCGGTTTGTTAGATGTTTCCACTTGTTGCGATCCGTAGCCACTCTGACTGCCTCTACAAATTTGGAGGAGCTATTCTGTTTCAGCTGATCTGACCATCTCATGTGGGATCTGCCTCTTGACCTCTTGCCTTCTACATTTGCGCAGATAATCAGTTTCTCAAGATTTTCATCTTGGCGTCGAATGATGTGCCCAAAGTAGCTGAGGATGCGGCGTTGGCATATTGTAGACAGGCGGTCCTTGATATGGAGCTCTTCGAGAATAGACACATTTGTGCGAAAAGCCGTCCATGGTATTCGGAGCATGCGTCTCCAGCACCACATTTCGAATGCATCTATTTTCTTCCTTTCAGTCTCTCGGATTGTCCACGTTTCCGCACCGTACAAGAAGATCGGTAGAACGAGTGCGCGAACTAAACGGGTCTTCGTTTTGGTAGAAATCCCTCTATCCTTCCAAATCCCTTGCAAACGAGTCATTGCGTCTTTTGCCATCCCAATTCTTCGTCGGATATCGGCGCAACAGTCTCCATCATCTTTAATATAGGCTCCTAAGTATATAATTTCCTTTACAGTTTCTATACCAGGAGCAACGACATTATCAGTAAGAGAGCCGGCACGATCAACGATCATGAGTTTGGTTTTGCTTCTATTAACGGACAGCCCCATCAATTGGCTTTCCGCCTCTAGAGTTTCCAACATCTCTTTCATCGTCGACATGTTCGGTGCACATAACACGGTGTCATCGGCGTATCTCAGGTTTGAAATCTTCGTCCCGCCAATAGTAAAACCACTGTTCCATTTCTCAGAACATTTGCGAATAATGTATTCTCCATAAATGTTGAAAAGCATTGGTGAAAGTATACAGCCTTGACGGACTCCCTTCTTAGCTAGGAATACATTTGAGCATTCGGAGTCAATTCTTACATAAGAGCGATTATTACTATATAAATTTCTGACCAGAGACACAAGATGACTGGGTACGCCCATTTCCAGCAAGATGTTCCATAGTTTGTCCCATCTTACACAGTCAAACGCTTTGGCATAGTCGATGAAGCACAAGATTACAGGTGTGTTAAATTCTCGACTCTTTTCAATTATCTGTCGCAGATTCAGAATCTGTTCTCTAGTGCCTTTGCCTTTTACAAAACCCGCTTGTTCTTGGGGAATTTGCCAGTCAAGATAGTGTTTGAGTCGCTTATTGATGATATGTAGCATGACTTTACTGGCGTGTGAAATTAGAGCTATTGTGCGAAAATTACTGCACTTCTTTGTGGAGCCCTTTTTGTGCAAGGGGACAAAAACCGATTCCGTCCATTCTTCAGGCCACTGTCCGCTGGTCCAGATAGCATTACAGATATCTTTAAGATAGTCTACTCCTTTTGCGGTTAGATTTTTAATGAGTTCTGCTGTAATTTCATCTTTTCCCGGAGATTTATTCGATTTAAGGCACTTGATGGCATATTCGACTTCGGAACGCAATATGTCTGGTTCCCGTTCAGCGATACTCATATCTGTGTTATCTATATCGGTATCGGTGTCATAGAGTTTAGCACAGTATCTCTTCCAACGGTCAAGAACTTTTACCATCTCAGACAAAAGCTGCCCCTGTTCATCTTCGACTGCACAAGTTCTTGGAGATTTATTCCGAGTCAAGTCACGGACTTTCATAAAAAGGTCTCTAGTCTCGTGTTTATCCGAGTGTCGTTCCAGATCAAGGCAGATGTTATTTATGAAAGCAGTTTTGTCTCTACGGCATAGCCTTTGTACTTCTTGGCTAAGACTTGAGTAGTTTTTGCGATCTTCAGAGGTTTTTATGCCTCTCTCCTTAAGAAGACGTCTGGCCAAGATAACTTTCGCAGTTTCAGGGCTGATGTGTTTTTTCATAGTGGTTGTATTACGAGGTAATGCATTTTCAGTTGCTGCTTGTATTATGGCGTTCTTAAGTGTTATCCACGAAATGTTGCTGTCATCTGCTCTAGGTGGTGACAGACTGTTTAGATTTCTTTCAATCGCCCTCCTAAATCCGTCTAGATGTACGTTTCTTAAATTTGTTTGTTGCTTTACTTTATGTATGCGTTTAAGACGGATTTTAATGGTCGCTACTAGAAGCTGATGGTCGCTTCCGCAATCTGCGCCAGGATGTGTTGTCACATTAAGAACTGAAGATCGCCATCGACTTTGGATTATTACGTAATCTATTTGATTCCTATTTCGATCGCCTGGGGATATCCAAGTGTAGAGTCTTCTGATGTGATGTTTAAAACAGGTATTCATTATCGTGAGGTTTTCCTCTGCGCAGAACTGTAATAAGCGGTCCCCACGTTCATTTCTTTCACCAATTCCGTATTTGCCTACCAACCTGTGTAAATGTGGATCATCTATTGTTTCTCCTACTTTAGCGTTTAGATCACCAATAATCGCCAGTATTTCTCTGCTCGGTATCTTTCTGGTGGTTTCTGCCAAATCAGTATAAAACTTTTCAATGGTCTCTTCTGACGACTGAGAGGTAGGTGCGTAGACTTGGATTATATTAAGTTTGCAAGGCGAAGTGTTTAATTTTAATGTTATGATCCGGTCATTAACGGGGTTGTATCCTATGACGTATTTGTTTAATTTGGGTGTAACTAAGAGAGCCACACCATTGCTACTTGAATTTTCGGGTCCAGAGAAGTAGATGGCGTTTCCAGAGTCCGTTTCAAAATGTCCTGCACCTTTCCAGTGAGTCTCGCTTAAACCCAACAGGGGTAGTTTCTTCCGTGCTGCCTCGTCCTCGACAATTTGGAGCTTCCCATCCTCATTTAAACCACGGACATTCCATGTGCCAATTAAAGTTGGTTGTATTACCGACTGTTTGCTATCAGGTGTTTTTTTAGCAGGCCTGTATTCTCCACGCGGAGCTTGGTGTACGACATACGCGTGGCCGGTAGCAGATTTCACACCACAGGCCCCGGAAGCCCGTAGGCGCCGGGGGTCAGCCGGATCACATGACAAACTTGCTATTTTCTTTATGACTTTCATGGTGATTTTCTTGGGAATTTAGTGCAGTGGTTTCCCGTTGCCTTCTGCACCAGTCATTTTTGGAATTATTTAGGTTCCAAGGCTCGCTGTAGCCTCTTCCCACCGGTTGCCCGGTTGGGGGTATGGTTATACCGCCGAAGAAGTAATGAAATCGCGGATTAATAATCTACACTCGGATTTCTTAAATCGAACCAGAAATGTGTATGTGCAGGACAACTAATGGGACATTTGATTTAAATGACATTTAGGACTGAATCGTGTATTAATAAAACGGCGAATAGAGTAAGATGCAGTGTTGCAAAAGTGTAAAATTAAAACTCGTTAGATTTGGCATCTGAAAATCGGGAGATTTTTATACGGAATGAAACACAAGTAGTTTATGTTAATAATGCGTTAATTTATTTAATTATAATCAGTAAGTTACATATAATCATTTATAGTTTGATATATTGTACATTGATTAATCATTTTCGTCTTCTTACCACCTCTTGCTACCTATTTTCGTGAACATTTTCTCATATTTATTAAAATTGTAACAACATTGATTGTTGTTTTCTATACATCATTTTGTGTGCAGAAGACCTACCATTGACTTAGTGGAAAGTTTAATCCGTTATTTTTGTGCGAGCTCTTCGTAACTAAGTTTTAACCTTGGATACTGACGCCGTGCAACGTAGTGAGACAATAATGTCTCACTTGGAAAGCCTTCACGCCGCGGCCGTGTACTGTCGTTCTATGTGTTATATTTCTATGACATGTGCATGCAATTCTATGAATGGACTATAATGAACGACTAAAGCAAGTATAAGTTATCCAATTTGGGAAACAACCCGAACGAAGTTATCTTCAGAGACATTTGACAGCCTCCGTAGCGCAGAGGGCGAGCAGCCGGCTATGAAGCGAGAGGCCGCGGGTTCGATCCCCGCACCGAGACAATTATTTGTATGACTCACAGATATTTGTTCCGGGTCTGGGTGTTGTGAGACCGAAAGTATCTCGTAGTTCCTGATACCCACGACACCAGACTCGATCTTAGTGTGGGGTTAGGACTATGTATGTGACAGTTGGGTGTTATTTATCTATTTTGTATAATCACCAGACAATAATAAACTCTATTATAAGGTATTTTAGTACAATTTGCTTTAATATACCGCGAAGTTGAATGGCCGTATTTTATTGTATGTAGTATTGTCGTATAGGCCGTATTGTATTGTATTACAGGTTTCTTTTAGTTTTGCCGTATTAATAATATTATGTTCCATTTTTTATAAGAATATTATTTTACATTAGTTGAAAATCCAAAAATTCGGCAGATAGGACTACTACATCGGGACATCGTGAGCAATGACCAAAATCAGTAAATATCCCGATAAATCGGGAAATTTTGCAACGCGGGCAAGATGCCTACACTCTTCACTACTCCAAATTCATAAGTTCCGTTTCACAAAAAATATATAACCACAATCACAATTCCGCATAAAAAAATAATTTTTGCAATTTAAAATAAAATAAATCCCAACAATCACTCATTATTTACGTTCCGTAAATTTCATATTATTATCTATAGTGCCGTCTCGCAACATCTATCATCACAATTTCGCGTATAAAGAATTGTATTTTATTTTATATGATATTTCAATAGATTCTCTTATGTCAATAGTTGGCAAATATTTAGTTTTAATTCGGTTTGAATACATGTAATATAAACACACATACGACGAGGCTGTATGTGGTTGCTTCCTTGGCCTAATTGATGAAAGGCATAATTGAAAAAAAATAATTAGTGTCAGTTGTCTGGATTACGACTTGTCAACTAGACATACGTATAATATTTCGCGATAAGGAATGGTCACTTTAGTTCGCGGCTCCTCAACGAACTAGTTCGTTCTTTTAGTTCACGTCTCGAACCAAAGAAAGGCTAAAAAAATATTATTTGCACGAATTTTAACCGACTTTAAAAAAGGAGGAGGTTATTAATTAATCGACTTCAAAAAAGGAGGAGGTGAATTAACCGACTTAAAAAAGAGGAGGTTAACAATTCGTTGGAATCTTTTTTTATGTATGTTCCCGGATTAATTATTTTTTATTCTTTCATAATATGCTGCTGTTTTTTTTTTTCTTGTACATACTTGGGGAATAGTGACGGCGTCTAAGGGACAACCCTTACCAAACGAACCCAACGATGACGGTGGCCTACTTACACAGTAGGCCACCAACACCTTTAGGTTTAAGCCAACCTTATCTGCATGTGGTACACTTTTCTGAGTAACGGACTAGGTGCTGGCGAAACCTGGGTTCTTGCCTTGCAGGGTATGGGGGACAGACCAGGGACCAAATGTTTGCTATTAGATCGTTTTGCGAGGCATGCATGTTGAATAAAAAGGCTTCTGCATATCGCTTTCCTGGATCTGCAGAAGGCTTTTAACTTTGTGTGTGTGTGGGCCCTCAGGTTCAAAGGGGTGCCAGAAGCATATGTTGACGTTATCGAAGACATGTTCTTCCGATCAAAGTCTTTGATTCGGACTGCTTTTGGCGTCACCAAACCCTTCCCGTTCACTATGGAGGTTCAGCAACCACCGTGGGTGTTCATGTACGCTGATGTCTAAGTCAAACAGCGTCTAGGGGCCGCTTGAAAATGGCCGACTGAAAGGAAATGTGCTAAAGATCAAGTACATGAGTTGCGTACACGTAGTATTTTATAAATGTTTTCAAATATTTTTTATCGAAGAAAGTAAAAGAAAATATTATGATGTGTTGCTATCTGTGAGACTAAAAAGTGCTGCGCACCATATTTGAATATAGCTTGAAAAAGCACGATATTTTCCTAGTGATTATTGACTACGTTACAAAAACAAGACCATCATTTGGCCAGTACTTCTGTGTATATGTACGATACGTGGTCTGTCAGCGTTATTTTAAGGAAATCCAGACAACCCCAAAAGCGCTGGCTGGACTTTTTAGAGAATGATATGAGAACCAATGGTCTTACTTTGGACGATACTCAAGACTTAGAATCTATCTAACTTATCGAACGAACTAAAGAACGAGAGATCTGGGAACTAGTTCGTTCATTTCTTCTGTGGGAGCTGTCCTCCGCACTAGTTCGTTCGCGAAATGTACAAGTCTATTGTCAACAATGGTAATTTCTATAATAGAGGTATAATAAAATGTTATCAAGAAGTAACTTTGCAATTCGTTAACTTAAGTTAAATTTATCATCTGGAAAACAACGCTCTCCTAGAAAATATAATAACTAATATACTTTGTAATAGAAGAACAATGCGGAGTGCGAGCGTGCACAAGAAAACAAGGTACTCGCTGATGGTGGTGGTGTGGAGTTGCGCCAGTTTCAAGGCGTTTGTGATGCGTGTGCCGAAGCCTATCCTGCACCGAGGTACGACGAGACATCGAGGAAAACTTTTGACTGCAGTGCCGGGTCGGGCGTGGGTGGTATACCACCGCTTCCAAGGACTAGTGCCACACGTGCGCACACAAATATCGTGCATAATAGTGAAGTGTTGTAATTATGTGGTTTTTCAAGAGATTATGTACATACAATGTTAGTTTGTAAGGTATATGTATGGGTTATTGATAATAAAGTACTCTTCGTAAAAAAAACTTGAGTTTTTATATATTTTACGAATTCATCATTCTTGTTTGATACCAAATAGTGTTCAGTGTAAAAAACAAAGCCATTTTATCATAGATTTTCATTAAACAACAATAAATAATGTGAAAAGGTTATGTTGTTTGTCATTATAATCAAGATTAGCGACTTTAAACCGGCGGCCATGCCCATTTAAGTTAAACGTTTATTTAAATCGAGATGAAGGGTAAAACCACGACGTGCAAGACGTTGAACTGAAATGATGCCAAAATGGAGTTTATTTTACGATTAAACGTCGTTTATCGCAAAGCTGCAAGTCACCCTTAGTCGCTAGCGAGAAATGTCAAAAAAGCTCATGGTCGGACTGGGGGTTACCACGACCTCTTATAGCAGTATTATTATAATCTTACTTGACCGATTCCCATACAAAACAAACGAAGAACGATTATAATAATCCTGCTATAAGAGGTGGTGGTAACCCTGCTGGTCGCAAAAGTCTATCTATGTACGTAAGTAAATTGTCTCAGATTCTACATTCGTACATAAATAGCTCACGTTTCTGTCAGAAACATTTAATCTGGAATTTAATTTTAGTATCAAACGCAGACGTCGCCTTTTATAAATATGATAATGCTCCGTGACTTTCGCTTTTATGTAGGTAAATACACGTTGCTTATATATTTATTAGGAAAGTATGTTCTAATTCTTGCGTGGGCTGCTTTGTAGTGATCAAAGTACTGAAAGCAAAATTTGGCGGAATTACTAAAATAAAAAAATGTTTGCCTCGGTGGCGTGTTTGTATTTCGGTACGACTACCGTCCTGAGGTCTCGGGTTCGATCCCCGGATCGGGAGAGTGATACAGGATTTTTCCATATCAGCCCGAAGTCTGAAATTTGTGCACGATATGGCTATGGGCTCGCCCCCTATCACATCTGGGACGGAACTAAGCTCGGCAAAATGTAGGTGTATCTAGTTCGCTAGTGCACCTCTGCCTACTACTTCGGGGATATAGGAGTGAACTTATGTAAAGTGTGTAAAAAAATATATAATTCATTGCTTTGTAGAAAAGTTTTAGTCGCCGCCTTGGTCTTATAGCAGCATATATGGGCTATGGACCAGGAGGTCCTAGATTCGATTCCCAGGTCAGGCATAGCGAATTTTCTAATTTAATTTGCCTTGGACTGAATTCCTCAGAAGGGGTTGACGTCAGCCGGTCATAAAATTTAAGCCAAATTCTTTCTGCAACAAGCTTAAAAAGTGTGTTGCGCCGATCCCACATTAAGGTGGGATAAGGGCAGGTAGGAAGAAAGAAAGATTTTTATAGGAAAGTCGGTCGACTCTTTAGTCTAGTCTAGGGTAGTTATATGGTCTGTGGAAAGAAAGGTCCTGGCTTCAAAACCCAGGTCGCGTAAAGTTTTTCTAACACTATTTGTCCCGGACTGAATTCCTCGAAGGATAAAGTAAAGATCGGCTGGTCGTAAAAATTAAGCCAAATCTTTTTTGCAACATCTTGAAGAAGAGAAGGGCAGGTGAAAAGAAAGAATGGTAGATTTTAGGTACTTTGTAGTAAAGGTTTGCTCAGATAGCGCGTTCCAGTTTATGCGTAATCTCATAATTACTACATATGTAGGTAGGTATATAACGATGACTTAGTTCCTCGGTGGTTTGACTAGTTGTCTTTTTCCAAGCAGAATTTAATCCATTAAGCGTTTGATCCAATGAAGCCCCATTTAATCCTAATTTTCCTTGATCGACATGTGAATGCTCGTTGAAGTCTCCTTACAAAACAAACGTTTGATTTCATTCCAGACTGCATTAACGGATTGTTAGGAATTTTGATCGCAAGTTGTAGCTATGTATCCACGTTCGCATATCCATGCTACGTTACATTCCGTTGGAGTAAACCTTGCAAATAAAGCGTACACATCCCCTTTTGACGCGTATCGAATACCTGATGGATATTCGCGAGCCTGCCTCGCGCAACTCGCATATTGTGCATGCGTGGATGCAGGTACACGCTGCGCATTCCGGTACAAAGCACGCATACCACGTCGAGATACATTAGCCAATGGAAATCTGAGCAATTGGAAAATCATTCGAATCAAGAATGCTTGCTTATATTTGTATGTTTAAATGTTTTCCAAAAAGGAGAAGGTCCTCAATTCGTCTGTATTTTTTATGTATGTTACGCCATATTTCCGCTAAATGTGGACCATTTATCAAAATTTGTTTTTGTATTCGATAGAGCTTATTTCAAGAGTGGTCACATATAAATTTGGTCACGATCGGATTTGAAGTCGGTCTGTCAAGTTTTTAAACTTGTTAATGTTTTGATGATATGAATTCAGTCGCAATTTTCACGCTTCTTCTTATGAACGCGTCCTTATTGTCTAAGTAGAGTAATATTATTTTTATTTATACATTGTATTTTATGTAGTTCTTTGTGTAACTCTATATAAATATATGTAATAATTTGTATCTGTATGTACTGTGTATGTAATACTTTGTATACTTTGTACCATAAATATCTTTGGGTAACATACACAATAACATACGTACATACATAAGCTCACGCCTGTATCCCCGAAGGGGTAGGCAGAGGCACACGAGCGAACTAGTACACCCACATTTCGCCGAGCTTATTTCCGTCCCAGATGTGATAAGGGGCGAGCCTATCGCCATATCGGGCACAAATTCCAGACTCCGGGCTGATATGGAAAAATCCAATATCACTTTGCTCGACCCGGGGATCGAACCCGAGACCTCAGGACGGTAGTCGTACCGCAATACAACCACGCCACCGAGACAGTCGAGACATACATAATAACAAGTTTAAAACAACGGACCGACTTCAAAATTCATCCGATTTCTATATACATGTATAAATTTCTACCACCCTTGAAATAAGCACTATCGAACACAAAAATAACCTTGAAAATTGTTGAATTGTGTGAATGGTAGAGTTGGAAGGGGAAGACCTCATCGAACATTCTCTGACCAAGTCAGAGATTTACTCGAGAAAGGTCAAGTTAAAAGTACCCTAAACCGACGTGCATGCATGAAGAATGTAATGAGACTGAATGAGGCGAAAGAGGTGTGTAAGGATCGTAGCAAATGGAAATCCGTTGTCTCTGCCTACCCCTATGGGAAAAAGGCGTGAGTCTATGTATGTATGTATGTAAAATTGTTCCATATTAGACGGAGATATCGCGTAACATAAATAAAAAATACAGACGAATTGTGGACTTCCTCCTTTTTTGAAGTCGGTCGAAAATACTGAATAATTGAGAACCTCCTCATTCAGTAGCCAGCGGCCTGAGCAGGAAAATTTCTGACAACCGTAAATGTATTCGAACTCGATGCGCGTCTATGAAATTTGTATGAAATATTAACCAAACGTCATCAGTGCGCAGCGAACTCGAATATATTTACATTTACATTAGTTTTTCGTGCTCGGGCTACTAAGCACGAAAAACTAATGTAAATGTAAACTCGCTGCGCACTGATGACATTTGATTAATATTTCATACAAATTTCATAGACGCGCATCGAGCACGAATACATTTACGGTTGTCAGAAATTTTCCTGCTCGGGCTGTTGAAATAAGTTCAAAGTTAACATGTTAAAGAACGTTTAAAAATACCGATTTGCCTTCGTGGATAAACGTTCATTTATCGTTAACACGATTTGCATATTCATGACACGATATACCCGTTGATTTAACGACAACCGCGCAGTTACTGTGAACCAACGGCAAAAAGTGTCGCTTTATTATCTATATTTTTAACCGACTTCAAAAAAAGGAGGAGGTTAACATACTGATTTCTTGAGGTTAACAATTCGTCGGAATCTTTTTTTTATGTATGTTCTCCGATTACTCGAAGACACTTGAGCGGATTCGAGAAATTATTTTTTTGTTTAAAAGAGTATACGTCCGAGGTGGTCCCATTGGCACCAAGTCAGGATCTGATGATGGGATCCTAGAAAAATCAAGGGCAACCCTCAAATTTTATAGGGACCTATAGTGTGTTTTATATATTTCCTAAAAATTTTCGGGTATTTGCGTCTGGTACTCATTATCTCATGTTGCTGAGCTGATGATGGAAAATATAAACTCCTTAACTATTAGGAGTTGGTAGCTAAATCTATCAATATTACACTAAAAATAGATAAATAATAATTAAAGTTTAACAAAAACTGAAAACCGACTTCAAAAAGGAATACTTAAAAGTAAAAAATAACAACAATCTCTTACTCTCTTTGGAGTCGGTGCCTTTTGATATAACCTACTTCGGCCACAGCACCGACTATTGTTTTTTATAGCAGAGATTGGCAAACGAGCAGATTGGTCACCTGATGGTAAGTGATCTCCACCGCCCATAGACACCCAAGACACAAAAAGGATCATGGGTGCGTTGCTAACCTAAAAGGAGGGAATGGAAGGGGAGGGAAGGGGATTGGGAAAGGTAGTAGGGAAATAGGCCACCGGAAATCTCACTCACCGAACGAAACGCGACAGCAAGCTGCCAATTTACGTCGGTTTTCTGTGAGACAATGGTATCTAACCGGTCGAGCCGGCCCATTCGTGCTCTAGACGTTACTGTCTACAGCGTGGCTCTACCACCTGAAAAGAACTAGACTACTAAAGAAGGTTACTCTTCATCCCGGAGACATGTACGATTCCCGTGGAAGATCCACGCGAACGAAGTCACGAGCAACAGCTATAGCCCCTTACTTATAAAAATATTTACGCGCTACTTAATTTTAAAATAAAAGGGACAAACCCCTTTCATTTTCGAACAATGTGAAGCAAGGAAGAATGAGACAAACAGATAAGAACCGCGTAAATGTTTTTAAAGGTAAGGAGCATACATTAGAACACTCGTCATACTGTAAAAATGACTACAGAAAAATAAGAGGACGAGGCATAACTACGAAACAATTACTCATGCCTAATGTATGGAGAGAAACTAATAAGGCATCTTCATATTCCTTTAGTATTATTGTAAATATTTATACCTACGTTATAAAAAAAACACAAATATTTATACGTTATTGAATTCCTATGACACGGGGACAATTTACATGTAAATAGTGAAACTAAAATGGCGGAACCGGCTTCAAAGTAAACACGTATTTTATGTCAAGTCCTTTTATGTTTTCGTTGGTCATTGTACTGAAGTTAACATTATTTCCCTGCACATCACCGCACGGTACGGGGTTCCTTGACAGACGGTGGCGCGGCCTCCGGGCCTGTACAAGATAACGTTGCTTGGGGATGATTAATGCACAACCCTGTCCTGTGACGTCACAGCTACGTTTTAACGCAATTAGCGAGCCAACTTTGTTTATTAATGAATGCTCATTTTCGTGATGTGTTGTGGTCTTAAAATGTAAAGGCCAAGTTAAAACATGACTAATAAAAACACCCAACATATATAGTCCTGGTCTTTGACTGTATTATCATTCGTTAAAAAATACTGATATATTTTTTACTAAATATTTTTTAAGGCTTGATATTCTATGCACTCAGTTCAAATGGGAAGTGTAACGCACCTTACTGTGTTAATGAAATCTAAACTTAAAGATAAACTTAAAAAGGATCTCAGTGTGAAACCGATAGACTAGTGGTATCCATGACACTAGACTAGTATTGTAGTGTGGGATCAGAGCTATATGTGTTTAGTGTTATTATTTTTATAGCAGAAACTAAAGAGTATAATTTTTTTTTTCAAACAAAAAGGTGCTAGATGGGTCACCTCATGGCAAGTGATCTCCACCGCCAATAGACACCCGAGACCAAAAAGAATCATCGGTGCGTTGCCAACCTAAGAGGGAAATAGGGATTGCGAAAGAGAGTAGGGGAATTGGGTCACCGGAAATATCACTCACCGAACGAAACGCGACAACGAGCTGCCACTTTACTTCGGTTTACTGTGAGACTGTGGTATCAAACCGGTCGAGCCGGCCCATTCATGCTGTAGACGTTACTGTCTACAACGGGGCTCTACCACTCAGAAAATAGTATATCATTGTGTAGAATCAGGACTATATATAATCATCATCATCATCATCATCATCAGCCATAGGACGTCCACTGCTGAACATAGGCCTCCCCCAAAGATTTCCAGATCGACCTATTGGAAGCGGCCTATTCTATATACAATGGTGTAATTAAGATAATGATCTTAAAAATAGTTTTAAAACAAAGATCCCATTAAATAACTGTTAGGCATCTTCTTCAAATTCCAAAATAAATATTGTTGTAAATAAAACACCGTATTTACAATAAAATCAATAAGTATTCATACGTTATTTAATTCTTATGATACAGTGACAACTTACATGTAAATAGATCGCGAAACTAAAACTGCGGAACCGGCTTCTAAGCAAACACGTGTTTTCGTAGTTATGCTAGTTCCTCTTACTTTTTCTCTAGTCATTGGTATCTAGTACCAGTAGCCCGAGCACGAAAAACTAATGTAAATGTAAACTCGCTGCGCACTGATGACATTTGATTAATATTTCATACAAATTTCATAGACGCGCATCGAGCACGAATGCATTTACGGTTGTCAGAAATTTTCCTGCTCGGGCTGCTGATTACTCAGTATAGTATTTATTTGCTCTATCTACAAAATTGAAAACAAAATTCATCGATATATTAATTACCTAGATGCACAGTTGACGCTCGAAAAATGGGACAGCAAAGAAATGCTTAAGCACTCGTTTTGCATACAGTCCGACGCCGATGGAATTCTAAATTTCAAAATTCAAATTTAAGAACGCTTGCTCATTTCGTTAAAAAGCTACTTTATTACACGTGCATAGGGTTATATTTGTGTTCATTTAATTAGAACTTGTGATCTTTTTCTTTGTTTTATTCTTGAGACCACTTTTTAGGAGGATATTTGCAAAGAACTGTGCATCTAGTGTATATTATATTGATGACAAAATTGCATTACAAAACAAGTCTCGAATACGTTCGTGTAATTTCTGTGTTATTGAGACTTGTGCAGAATGTTTGCGACACAAATTGTGTTATCGAGATCAAACTATGGGGCCAGTTGAAAACTTGAATGTCTGAGGGAACCAAAGAGATTTAACATTACTAGATATAGACGGGCTAGCAAGTTTCCATATAATCACAAATTTAAAAACTCTTTGGAACGACTTCAAATCCGATCGTGGTCAAAATATGGAACTACCCTTGAAATAAGGTTTTTGGAATACAAAAAGAATTTGGAAAATCGGTCCACATTTGGCGGAGATATCGCGTAACATACATAAAAACAGACGAATTGAGGACCTCGTCCTTTTTGGAAGTCGGTCGATAAAAAAATGATCTCAAACGTCAGTATCGCCACCTGCTTCGCCTCCTTGGTCTACTGGTAGTCTATATGGGCTATGAACTGCCCTGGGTTCGATTCCCAAGTCGGGCGTGATGTTTTTTTAAAACAATTTTTTTGGGATTGTATCCCCCAGATGGAGGTTGACGTCACACAGGCAGCGGGTTATAAAAACTAAGATAAATTGTTACTGCAATGCTTGAAATAGTGTGATGCGCCGACTCCACATTAAGGTGGGATAACGACAGGTAGAAAGAAAGTCAATATCGCCATCTACCACTAATACAATACGAGAGCGCTCATTTCAATTTAAACCCTAGAATGTTCTATGAATGTTCAAGAACCACGTAAGACAATTTTATAGTATAAACATTATTACCGTGACACGACCTTGCGCGCGTATCTTTCAAATACGACTGAGTCACTTATGACCACGAGGTCATAACTTTTGGATCACAAGTTTAACGCTGTTGTTCCGTCTATATAAACGTGAATGTCTGAGGGAACATCGGAACTCTGCAATGCCGACGTAGCGTCAGTGCATGCGCGTAACTTTGTTCCAACTTCCAACAGTGGTTTCGCACAACTACGTTACTTGATAGAGATGATATGCAATTATGGAACTTAATTTTTTTTAAATGGAGCTCAGGATAAATAAAATTATTATACTTATAAACAGGATGATATATGTCTATGTGATTCAAGGATAGTGCAAGTGTAATTAAAGTGATTTTTAGCTAAAAGTTTCAAATAAGTGAACACATTTTTACAGATTTATAAGTATGATAGATCTGGGGCCTGATTCTCTATGCCCAGAGATCAAAACGACCGTGTAACGTACGTCATCGCATTTATGAAAATGGACTTAAAGATAATAGTACAAAGAATACTTTTCCATACTTTGGTTAAGTCGACAGACGTTAGTGTGTTTTCGGTTAGTGAGTATAGAGAATAAGGGCCATGATTGAAACGAAATTATATATAATCACTAGTTTAAAACCATAACAGACCGACTTCAAATCCGATCGTGACCGAATGTATATGGGACCACCCTTGAAATAAGCTCTATCGAATACAAAAAGAATTTTGAAAATCGGTCAACATTTGGCGGAGATATCGCTTAACATACATAAAAAAAATAAAGACGAATTGAGGACCTCCTCCTTTTTGGAAGTCGGTCGAAAAAGGACCCTGCATTGATTTTTTTATCAATTTTGCAGATTAAAAAAGAAGGAAAGAAAGACAGAACTTTAATTTGACCATCGCTACAAGTACTCATAAACCGGGATAACGGATGGGATAAGGGCAGAAAGAAACCGGCTTTACCACAGTCGAGTGAACATAAGATAAAACTATCCAAAGTGGCACTAAGATTCACAAAACAGTTTCTTCTCATACAATCGAAGCCTAAATTATATATCTTTAGCTTCAAATCCATTCAGCAGTACACAGATGGGACAATAGCATCAAACTTGTGATCTAAAAGTAGTGACTTGGTGGTCATAAGTCAATCAGTCATATTTGAAACATACGCGCCCAAGGCCGTGTGCTAGCGTAATAATATTTACTGATTTCTTAAGTTTACGCGAATATTATACATTGAAATAAAACTATTCTTACGGATTCTATCACGATTAGGTTTTAATTATTATTCCCGACGTTTCGAAGGCTTTGCAGTCTTCGTTGTCACGGGTCAGACTGAGGTGTCATTTGTCCAAAAAAGGTTAGTGTTACAATATCTACCATCATTAAAAAATTATACAATATCCAAAAAGGTTAATTATTTGTGTTCCGATCTATGCAGTACGAGCTCACGGTGTCTTAAGTTCTGGCAGCTGGTCTTTTGGGTTCCGATTTAATAGGATGTATAATTGGATCCCAGGTTTGTGCAAGCTTCCAACCATCTTCTCTATTGAAATTAGGATGTTTTTTAATTTCAATAGCCTCGCGTATCATCCTAGGGAGGAATCGGTGTTCTTTGGCGAGGATTTGTGGTTTATCAAATCTAAGATAATGTTTGGAGCCTTCCTCTGAATGTTCAGCAACTGCAGACTTCGTAGAGCGTCGGTGTTTTACGTCAGCTATATGTTCTTTTACGCGGGTCCCTATATTCCGTTTTGTTTGTCCGATGTAAGAAATCGTGATAGAATCCGTAAGAATAGTTTTATTTCAATGTATAATAATATTTAGACAATACTATTGCCTTACGCGAATCTTGAACATTCACAGAACATTCTAGGGTGTGAATTGTAATAAGGGCCTTCGCATTGTAATAGTGGTAGATGGCGTTATTAATGAGCGAGATTTTATTTTGTATATTGCTTGATAACCCCTCTATATAATGATTTCTTAGGTTTACGTGAATGTTATTCATTGAAATTAAACTATTTTTAGAGATTATATCACGATTTGGTTTTAATTTTTAATTTTTATGCCCGACGTTTCGAAAGCTTTGCAGACTTCGTGGTCACGGGTCAGACCGTAACCGTGACCACGAAGGCTGCAAAGCTTTCGAAACGTCGGGCATAAAAATTAAAAATTAAAACCAAGCCCCTCTATTGCTAGTAATATCAAATCTCTTTGGCTTCAATACAATATTTTTTGCTAACGGTATCTATTTCGGCTAACCTTCGAGGTCGTATTTCAAAGCTGACGGATCCTAGTTTCTTAAAAAAATATTTACGTTACCCGAAACAAAGGAGGCAGTGAATACATACGTTTGCTATTTTTTCATCTATTTTGACAGAAAAAGAGCCTTCGGGCGACTTATTCCTTTATCATATTTTCTATAAGTTTGTATTTTTGAAGTGATAACTTCTTATGGGAAGGTAAACCGTTTCGTAACGTAACGCGTTACGGCGCTACTCTGGCTTCTTATCATATTAATATATAATGTTTAAGTAATAACCTAATTTTTTCTCAAGTTAAACATTATTAACTTTTAAAATTATCAATAACATGAGTGTTCTACGGTCACCTACTAATACCCCTAATATGGAGTCAGCAGTCAGAAGCAGTACCTCTCAACCTGACTTATCAACCTTCGAGACCACTTTCTTGGAGCAAAAAAATATATCTCTACGGAAACGTAAAACACCTGAAGATGATTTTTCACATCAATTCAATGAATTTAAAAAAGAAATTATCGGTGTAATTAAAGAGTTCGGTATGTCCCAGACTGAAAATGTAAACGCTATAAGGCATGACATATCTAGTGAACAACTGAGAGATATCATAGTCACGACAGAGAAACTGATGGTTGACAACATTAACTTTAAGACACAAATCGAAAACCTAGAAACTACAGTTAATGTCACTCAAGACAAAGTCAAACGCTTAGAAAGTGATGTCCACATCCTCCAATCCAATAAAGATACATCATCACTATCACTGGAACACCCAGCATCAGTAGGTGCTTGTAGTGAAATAATAGCAGAAGTACAAGAACGCGTAGTACGTAGCAAAAATGTGATCGTTACCGGCGTTCCCGAGCCGCATGCAGAAAACATAGAAAAAAAGAGAGAAACAGATAAAAAAGAAGTCACAAATATATTATTAGCTATATATCCAACATGCCCTGAACCAGAGAAAATTATACGCCTAGGAAAATATGAAGAGAATAAAACACGACCTATAAAAGTTTGCTTTACAACACAAGAAACTGCTCAAAATATACTAAAAAAAAGAGTAAATGTTAAAAACGAAAATATTAAAATTTACTCTGACCAGACGCCACACCAGAAACAGACTATATTAAAATTGCGAGAAGAACTAAACCAACGCACAGAAAATGGCGAAAAGGACCTAATTATAAAATATCAAAAAGGTGTACCTAAAATAATTAAACTGCACTCAAAAAACTAGGTAAGAGATTCAATATTGACAATAGTAAATATGTTAATAATTTCATAACCTACGAACTCTTTGATAAATATGCACAATTAAAAATGAATGACAAATCACTAAAATTTCTTTATGCAAATATACGAAGCCTAGTGAAACCTGGTAAAATAGACGAATTAAGATGTATTTTAGAATCATTTTCATCTCCAATTCATGTGATAGTACTGACAGAAACGTGGATCAAAGAGGACTCTGAGGCTCAAAGACTAAAATTACCGAACTATATTCACTATTACAACTACAGAAAAAAATCACGAGGCGGTGGAGTTTCTATATATATTCACAAGTATCTAAAACATGACTTTTTAGATGAACAGTGTGACGATGGTAACCATTTTCTGTGGGTACACTTGGACGCATTTTCGTTGGATCTGGGAGCAATATACAAACAACCATCTTCAAATGTGAGCAATTTCCTAGAAAAGTATAATCTACACCTCTCTAAAAGAAATCGAGCTATTATTTTTGGTGATTTAAATATAAATCTACTAAGTACTGAAAATTCTGTGAAAGACTATAAAATAATGTTGCAAGAGAACAATATTAAAATACTAAATAAAACTAGCTATGAATACTGTACGCGAGAAACAGCTTCCTCAAAAACCATTCTAGATCACGTGGTTACTAATTTACAGGACAATACTTTCCAAATGGCAATTATTGATTCTTCTATCTCCGATCATAAACAAATATTTCTTGAGGTAAACAAGTCCATACCAGAACGTGTACAGCGAAGACAATATGAATCAATTAACTATTCTAACCTATATACAACTATGAAGAACCTCATTGATTCTGAAATAATTTCTGATTTTACTGACCTTGAAGTATTAATATTGCAATCCATATCAAAAAATAAAATGAGAAAATATAAGATTTCCAATCCACCACGGAAAGAATGGATTAATAACAATCTTATTAACCTAATAAATGAACGTAACCAGCTGTGGTTGTATTTGAAACAAACGCCCCATGATGATCAGCTACGGAAAAAATTTACGCAAAAAAGGAACACTACATATACGTCGATCCAAAATGCAAAAAATATATATTACTCTAATGCTTTTGAAAACTGTAAGAAAAATCCTTTAAAAACGTGGCAACTTATCAATAGACTATCCTGTAATAAACATGAAACTTCCAGTAGACCTTTAAAGCTTATTACTACTTTAGGTCCAACAACAAATACCAAAGATATTTGTGATGGTTTTAACGCATTTTTCACCAACATAGGTCCTGAACTAGCTAGTAAAATACCCCAAATATTCCATACTAAATATTCTTCATATAACTCTAGTAATCATAAATATAAAGGTGGTCAATTGGCTGACATAAATCCTACTACCACGATTGAAGTTACCAAAATAATAGATAATTTGAAAACAAACACGAGCTCTGGCATAGATAGAATTAATGTAAAGTCTATCAAATGTATCAAAAATCTAATAGCAGGAAGTCTTACAAACTGTATAAATAAATGCCTAAAAGAAGGATATTTTCCAAATTCTCTGAAAGTTGCAAAAGTTACTCCTATATTTAAGTCGGGTAATAAAACGGATCCTAGTAATTATAGACCCGTATCAGTTCTACCAGTGCTCTCCAAAGTATATGAAAAAATCCTACACAGTCGTTTAAATGAATTTATTACATCTAAGAACTACTTATTCGAAAAGCAATACGGCTTCCGACCTAAGTCTAGCACCATCACTGCAGCTGTAGATTTAGTAACGAATATAAGACTTAATATTGACCAGAGAAAAATAACTTTGGGAATATTTATTGACCTGAAAAAGGCTTTCGACACCGTCAGCCATGCAATACTTTTATCGAAACTACGAAGCATAGGTGTTACAAGTGCAGCTTATGATATTTTTAAATCTTATCTCACAAATAGGTCTCAAATTGTAGAAATTGATAATCACCAAAGTGAATCCAAATCAATCACTTGTGGCGTACCTCAGGGATCAATTTTAGGTCCACTGCTCTTTATTATCTATATAAATAATATACATGAGATTGGGTTAAAGGGAGACATTACTTTATATGCCGACGATACTAGTTTGTTTTATTCTGGTCACTCGATAGAAGTATTAGTTAATGAGGCACAATCCGATCTAAATATTCTACACAACTGGTTGCAGTCAAATTTGTTGACCATTAATGCCTCCAAAACCAAATATATTATTTTTACCGCTAAAAACAAAAAAATTGGCAATTACAGTCCCCTATTAATAAACGGTGAAAAAATTAGTAGAGTTTAATATAGAAAAATATTTGGGCTTAGTACTGGACCACCGGCTAACATGGAGGCCACATATAGAGAAGATTCGTAGTAAAATATCATCTTTAGTAGGGGCTTTACGGCCTATAGTTCGATGTCTACCGAAACGTGTTAAATACACCATATATAACTCTTTAGTCAAACCAAATATTGATTATTTAATTGAAGTTTGGGGATCAGCAGCCAAAAGTCACCTAAAACAATTGCAAACCACGCAAAATAAACTAGTTAAAATATTATTTAAATATGATTACCTAACACCAACTTCAAGAATTTATAAAGAAACTGGATTAATGAATCTTGCTCAAATACATAAATATAATACTTGCATTTTGATAAGGAAAATTCTAACTAAAGATACACACTCGCAACTTACTTTCACAAAAAATCTAGACTACAGCAAACGTTCGACTAGGCAGGCCAATAATATCTACAAGAGACCTCCTAGAACAAACTATGGTAAAAATAGTATTCTTTATGAAGGTGCCCAAATCTACAATAAGCTACCTAAGGATATAAAAGAATCGGAAACTTTATTAAAATATAAAAAAATGTTAAGAAGCCATATTTTAAGGGATATTTCATTAATACACTAGCTTATATAACACCACTCGAATAACTAGGGAAACCACTAACCAATACATAAATAAATAATAAGAAATAAAAAAATAGCAAATATATAACTACACAGATACAATATTATATTATATAGGTACGATAAAATACTACCACTAAAAGAATATGTATATACATATACATCTATATTACATATCAATACATTACGTTATATTACATAATATCATGTTTACACAAATATAGATACAATATACTTAGAATATAATTAATGTCTGCATACATAAATAGCCTAGTAATATGTATTTCATTTTTTCTCCTCTCAATATATATATATTGAGAGGAAAAAAAATGTGATCACGCCTCTCACGCGGTAGCTGTCTGTTACTAAGGCATGAGCCTTAATAAACATGTATTGTTACCGCGATCGCGCTTGCGCTCACCTACCTGTGCTTATTGGCTACACTTGGCGTGATTTAAACATTTTTTTTTACAACTACCCTTTACTAACTACGCTAATTGGTTTAGATTAAGTTAATTCGATAATATTGTATTTTCTCTTTAAGTGATTATTGTAATTTTTTGAGAAAATAAATGTCTTTAACCGTAACTTGAGAAAAACCGACTGCCTCGGTGGCGTGGTGGTATTTCGGTACGACTACGGTTCTGAGGTCTCGGGTTCGATCCCCGGGTCGGGCAAAGTAATATTGGATTTTTCCATATTAGCCCGGAGTCTGGAATTTGTGCCCGATATGGCGATAGGCTCGCCTCCTATCACATCTGGGACTGAACTAAGCTCGGCGAAATGTGGGTGTTCTAGTTCGCTAGTGCGCCTCTGCCTACCCCTTCGGGGATACAGGCGTGAGCTTATGTTATTAAACAATATTAAATAGTTCAACTTAGATTACTTTAAGTTATGTCTTCTGTCGAGCGTCCCGAGGCGCACACGTTTTTTTTTGTTTAGTGTAGGACTGAGTGCGAAAATGAAAATTATCGCTGACTTGGTGGATGCAAAACCGCATGCAAAATCACGTCTTAGAGCTAGAGCGCACGGGTGACTTATTTATCCGGGCTAGTTGGACAGTACAAAGAAATTTAATATTACTTACTATAGAGAGAGAGCAGCGATAGCTCAGTTGGGAATGGTACGGACTGCCGAGACAAGTGTCGGAGGTTCGAGACCAACCCCGAAATGGAGCATACACCTCTGACTTTTCTATGTTAAGTGTATTTTCATTGTGAAATATCGCTTGCTATAACGGTGAAGGAAAACATCGTGAGGAAACCTGCATACCTGAGAATTTCTTCACAGGAATTTCGAAGGTATGTGAAGTCTACCAACCCGCATTAGGCCAGCGTGGTAGACTAAGGCCTAACCCCTCTCATTAGTAGAGGAGGCCCGTGCCCAGCAGTGGGACAGTAATATTACAGGGCTAATATTATTATAACTATAGAGATGCTAGCAAGCAAGTTTCCATACTATAAAATTGATCTCAAACGTCAGTAACGCCATCTATCATTTATAATTTGAAGTGGTAGAGCCACGCTGTAGACAGTAACGTCTATAGCACGAATGGGCCGGCTCGACCGGTTAGATATCACTGTCTCACAGAAGACCGACGTAAAGTGACAGCTTGCTGTCGCGTTTCGTTCGGTGAGTGAGCTTACCGGTGGCCCATTTCCCTACTCCCTTTCCCAATACCCTTCCCTCCCCTTCCATTCCCTCCTTTTAGGTTGACAACTCATCCATGATTCTTTTTGTGTCTTGGGTGTCTATGGGCGGTGGAGATCACTTACCATCAGGTGACCCATCTGCTCGTTTGCCAATCTCTGCTATAAAAAAAAAAAAAAAAATAATGCGAGGGTGCTTATTACAACTTACACTCTAGAATGTTCTGGGAATGTTAAAAAAATCACGTAAGACAATTTTATTATCTAAAAATTATTACGCTGGCACGACCTTGTGCGCGTATGTTTCAAATACGACTGAGTGACTTATGACCACCAGGTCACTAATTTTTCGATCGCAAGTTTCGTGATATGTATTTAAATTCATAAGTGATTTTTAATGTCCATTAATAGTTAAGCAAGTCTGTAATATACATAGAGGATGTTACTAAAACAATAACTTGTGACAAGTTATTGAAAACAAAATGGCGCGTGTGTCTATGATATTACAGAAGTGGCGTAATACAATTGGAACCGCGGGCTTAGTTATGAAACTAAATAAGGCCGTAATTACGGAATGCTACAAGACGATGGGCGTTTGTTAACTCGAAACAATGTTATTGTATAATTATAACTGCGTAAACATTCATTAATTTTGAACACTCTATATAAACTGTTCGTTTTTAATTTAAATTATAATAGTACTTTAACATTGAATAGTAAATTTAAGTTATACAGGGTGGAGATTTAAATAAATAACGTGGCAATTTAAGCAGACGGATCTGCTTATTAAAACCTATTAAATATTTATCTTCTGCTAAGTGGTATAACGGCGACTTGGAGCGTTATTACTAATCTAGAGTTACAGCTTGTCTTGATTTATCCTACAGCACACTCCTATCTTTAAATTAAGATTTGTTATAAATAGAGACTTATCGTGGAACTGCAAGTGGACCTAAGTATAATACCTGCCACTTAGCTTTGATAAGTAGTACATCCAGCTTTTTATGACTAACTCAAGCGTGAAACTTTGGAATGTCAAGCTAGACTGTCAAATCGAACTGGATTCGAATACATTCTGGACGTTAAAAACGTCATTAATGTCGGCTTCTACGCTCTCATTACAACTCTCTCTGGCTGGCTCAAGCAGGTTCAATCGACAAGATTGGACACGTGATATTTTGGCACGAACCTCAAATAATATTAGCCTTGTAATATTGCTGTCCTATTGCTGGGCACGGGCCTCCTCTACTAATGAGGGGGGTTAGGCCTTAGTCTACCACGCTGGCCTAGTGCGGGTGGATAGACTTCACATACCTTCGAATTTCTTGTGGAGAAATTTTCGGGTATGCAGGTTCCTCACGATTTATTTCATCACCGTTATAGCAAGCGATATATCACAATGAAAACACTTAACATAGAAAAGTCTGAGGTGTATGATCCTTTTTGGGGTTGGTTTCGAACCTCCGACACTCGTCTCGGCAGTCCGTACCACACCCAACTGAGCTATCGCTGCTATATAAAATAAGCTATAATAACCCAACATCACAAGATGGGCAGCAAGTTGTAGAGTTGCACAAAACCGAGGTAAATGGCATCAAAAAGAGAGGCCTATACCCAGCAGTAGGATGAGATGGGCTGTGGATGATGATGATGATGAACCCAACTACATTAAAATACAGAACACGCTGTATATACCTAAATCGCTTAACCAAAAATTGTAAGCCTAGCCCTCTCACCACAATATGTAAATTAAATGGTTACCCCACAGCGGCACAATGTAGCTGGAATGAATACTATCACTAAATTAATCTTTTTATTCAACTAATTTTTCTATGACCCGTTAAAAATTTAAATGGATGTATTGTTTTAAATATAAAGTAAAAGGAATGTAAAATAAGACTTTATTATTTAAGTATTTCATCTGGTAATGGATTATTCAGGTGTCTAGACTGTAAAGGCTTTGTAATAAGCCTGCCTTTTTAAGTAGACCAGTGTACACGCCTTTGTCTTCGTCCAATAAGCAAACGTTTTCTTTGAAGACCAAATGGACATTAAGATTGAAAAAATGAAATGTAAAAAAAAATATTTCAGCAAAAATACAAAAGATGGTAAAACAAATTTAAATAATACAATTAGAACTGCATATTTTGCTGGCAACCGTATCGTGACAATGATTTACAATAATTTCCTCGCTAGGCAAGCCTGTATCGAGGACATATATATATACAATATTATTATACTGCTGAACATAGGCCTCCCGAGATTTCCAGATCGACCTGTTGGAAGCGACCTATTAGCAGTGGACGTCCTATGATGATGATGATTAATATAATATGCACATTACATATGAAATAATTTAAAATAAATGGTGTTTTGTCTCTTTCACTCTGACTGGCGTTAAGAAAAAGGCAACAAACTGGTTTCAAACTTTATTTTAGGAATACTGACTAATTTCATTATGATTAGTAACATTTTGGTAGCTCTCTCAAAATACACTCGTTTTGTGTAGGTCTGTAATATCAATTTCCATCGCCAAGCAGCATTGTGAAAATAATGTTTTAGATTTTAAAGGTAATTGTAGCCATTGTAACTAATGGCGTTGAGAGGTGAGGGTGGTGTTGCAGCTGTTCATAGTCGCATCGTTTACTACCAGATAAGCGAGTTCCTTGTCTCGACATTCGATTGATGTATAAAAATTTAACGGGCCGACTTCAAATCCCAACCCTAACCAAATTTATATGTGACCCTTGAAATAAGCTCTATCGAACACAAAATTTGGCGGAGATTTGCGTAACATACATAAAAAATACAGACGAATTGATAACCTCCTCCTTTTTGGAAGTCGGTGGAAAATAAAGTAAGAAAGTAAATAATATCTCCGTAAAGTAATAGAAAAGTCCCTAGATACATATAAACCGATTATAAAACTCTAATATTCATCACTGTATAATTGTTAAACGTCAGACGTAAGAAAACAAAGGTGAAAATACAAGAGACTCATCCCCCTCTGTAACGAAAGATACCCCCATTAAGGGCCCTTCGCCCCCAGGGTCCACCCTTCAGCCATGTCTAATAATTAAAATATACAGCGAACAATGATACGTCTCGCTTTGTGCACTGTTTATTGACGGGAAGCTATGAAACCCTTTGCGATTTCAATTTGCAAAGCCCGACAGCTCTCGGTAGGTGAGACAGATAATACAAGCGTGGGAGTGCGAGAGAAGGACAGCGTGTATACTGGTCGACATAATTTTGTTCTTTTTGTGGTTTAGGATTCTATTATTAAGTTTAAGATGTAGATAGGTATTTTACTATTTAGTTAGGTATAATGACATACTACTGAATAGATTTCAAACCATTCACATTTTTTTTTCAATAAATTATGCTAATTGTTCTTACTCTTCTCTCTTATGTCAATAAAACTTTACAGAAAGAGATGCATCCATTTTTATCATGTAGTAGTACACAAACACACATATACAAAAATGTATGTCTTTATAAAGAGAGGTAAAAATTGTTATTTTTACCGCTCTTTATACGCTATCGGAGTCCATGGTCAACAAAAAGGCTGATCTCGGCGGCAATTACCATATCGCCCTAAAGCCCAGAATAAAGTACGGGCTGATCCTAAAAGCGGCGAATTTTTCACACTTCGGTACTCGCTACCCAGACCTGTGCAAGTATTCTGATCAGACTAGGAATCACGCGTTTTATGAGTCCCAAGGGATAAGTAACTTAGTGTTTTAGACCGATATGACTTTATTCCGGCACTACACAATAGTCCGACAGTCCAACTGTTCGCCCAACCTTCTACGTATAAAGAGGTAGTTCGCGAATTTTCAATTTTATTACTCAAGACGGCAAGGTGAAGTGTCTATACTTCATGTGAAGATAAACCCAATGCAGTCCATAAATCAATGAGTTTATCGGTATTTACCATAATACCATAAGGACCCAATTAAATATATCTTCATTAAAATAAAATAAAATAAATTAGAGGCAAGAAGTAAATTAAGAGACTTGTGAGAAGACAAGTGGATGACTGATGCATACGAATGTACCTCTAGTACCAGGATGAATCAAAACAACCATAAAATAATATCGAATGTCTAAAGACCCAGCTAAACAAGGGCTGATACTGAAACGCGATCCACACAAGGTGTGTGGATCACTGCGAGATTTCAACTTGATGTGAACGGTGGCATGTAATGAATAGCACCACTCCAATCACCAGCGAGATGAACGATATAAGTGAGTTTGTTTTAATCGATTTTGAATTGGGTGGATTGTTGGACTGTTCGACGAGCGTGTAGTGCCGGCATGACATCTAATAACTGACTTTGCAGTAGCTGTGTGCTTTATTAAATCATGGCGCACTTCGATGTCTAATTCGCTATTTCCTCTCAAGATGAGTCTAGAATTGGCCTTTGAGTGATGGTGATAATTGAGTTTTTGTCGGAGTGTTGATTTAGTAAGAGTTGTTGAGGAACTTAACACTAAAGTACTAACATAACATAACACATCATTAACACTGTAACACCTCTCCACTAACACTTAAACTTTATGGTATCGTGTTAAAGTTCAAATTGACTTTTAAGTATTATTAGATACGAATCGATTATATGAGAGTATAGAAAAGTGTTGTTTTAAGACTTTGTCAGGCATTTTCAAAATTTTTCTCTCCGTAAGAACCATCCTCGTACTTCAAGGAATATTCTAAAAAATAATTAGCAAAATCGGTTCAGCTGCTCTCGAGATTTACGCTTAGCAACACACTTAGCGGCTGAGATCTATAGAACGAACTTCGACTAGGTCTAAGTCAAAGAAACGGACTCAGTGAGGATTTTGACTTGTTCCGAGTATTTTTTTAAAGAAAATCTTTGCTTAATCTGTCTGTCAATTTGTTTTAGTAAAAATAACTCGTACTATGTCGAAGTTCGATTTAACAATTCCAAATCTTCACTTACCGCCGAATGTTGATACACTTAAGGTGGCCTTATGCCTTTTAAGGCCGCCTTATCTGTCAAAATTGTATGGCGAAAATCAATATAAAAAGCCGTTAAAGTTGAGCAGCGTTTGACCATTCGGGCGTTAGTTCGTTACTTTGACCTAGACTTAGTCGAAGTGCGCTCTATAGATCTCAGCCAGCGATTCATTTTTATATTATAGTGTTAGGAGTATTAGCCTTTTCGTTAATAATGTTGTGGGTACCGCAGAAAATAATGTCGGTACCAACGGCATAATTATTAATGTATGTCGGTAGATGAATAGTTTCCTGAAATAGTGGGGCCACAGCTCCTATAAAATGGCTAGACAATACATTTGAGCAAGCAGTTTGTGTTAACAAGTCGTCTAGTTAATAATACGCGGTAGCTATGTCAGTTTGCTAATAGAAAACTATTTACCAATATCTCTTGCCTTGCATATAAAGTAAATAAGTGTTCTTACATGCTGAAGTCCTGACTAATTGTCGTTACTGAAGCATTCGTATTGTAAGAGTGAATAATTAAGGTTCAGTTGAAGTGAGAATCGTCACTCGTGTATGTTTGCCTATTATTCTATCACTCTACAAATGTGGTTTCTAATATTTTTAACTCTACAAGTACATAGTTCCTAATTATAGATATAAGATGACGCACATAAACTTGAACATTGAAATAATTGTGTTATAATCATCGTGGCAGAAATCGCCTTTCATTCGTCTCACTTCACGAGTAATGGCGAGTAATGTTGTCCAATTTATTTCATTCCTATTTAACATTAAATGACACAGTAAGTGAGAATAATTACGCCCGTAATGCCTTTTAAGGGGTAGGCAGAAGCAACCTAGCGAACTAAAGCACCCACAGTTCGCTGAGCTCATGCATTTCCGTCCCAGATGTGATAGAGGGCGAGCCTATCGTCATATCAGGCTCAAATTTCGCTCTTTTTTATAGTACAAACTGAAACATGAGCAGATGAGACACCTGATGGTAAGTGATCTCCACCGTCCATAGACACCCAAGACTCAAAAACAATCATGGGTTCGTTGCCGATTTAAAAGGAGGGAAATAGGAATTGGGAAATGGAGAGGGAAATTGGGCCACCAGAAATCTCACTCACCGAACGAAACGCAGCAAACTGTCACTTTACGTCGGTTTTCTGCGAGACAGTGGTATCAAACCGGTCGAGCCGGCCCATCCGTACTGTAGACGTAACTGTCTACAGTGTGGCTCTACCATTCAAATATTCCGGGCTAATACTGAGTAGCGACACCCAATATCATTTTTCCCGACCCGGGATTCGAACCCGAGACCTCAGGACGGTAGAAATACAACTTTTCGCTTCACAGCCGGCTACTCGCCCGCTACGACACGGACCCAGTCAAACTTAAAACGTTAATTGAGGACATTTTTGATGTATGGAGGTGGATAATAAAATAACAATATTCAGCCACAAGACTTAAATAAAACATAAAAATAATAAAATTAAAGTCATGTGTGTCTATGAAAGAAGGCGAAGATTTAGTGAATTTTCATCTTAGACAAAAGAAGATAGAGGACGAGATAAAAAATGAAGTATGCCTAACGATGTAATGTACGAGAAAACCTAAATAGCGACTGCGAAAGAAACGTCCCATTAATATAGCAGTTAGGCATCTTCACATTCCGAAATTAGTATTATTGTAATTTATATTGTATTTATACTAAATCAAGAAGTATTTATTCATAATGATTTCTTAGGTTTACGTGAATGTTATTCATTGAAATAAAAAAAAAAAACCAAATCGTGATAGAATCCGTAAAAATAGTTTTATTTCAAAGTATTTATTCGTTATTAAGTCTTGTGATACAGTGTCAACTAAAGATCGCAAAACTAAAATGGCGGAACGGGTTTCAAAGTCAATGTATTTTTCGTAGTTACGACAAGTCCTCGTATCTTTTCTTAAGTCATTGAATTTCATCTTCTACGCGACGTTGTAAAACCTGAGTGTTTCTGGAGTGGCATAAGTGTTCACATAAGCCACAAAAGACGTCCTATAAAGCTGGCGTCGTAACCTGGCCTAAAACCGTCTCTGTAATACACATCGTCTCACTCAAGACCAGTGTAATACAATTTTATCAAAAATTACTGGCGGTGGCACGTGCGGTACTCGTAAAGGTGTCTGCTAGTGGCGAAGGCTGTGTGTAATATATAGATATGTGTCGCTTATTTATGAATTTATAGAACGTCAATACTTTTTTTTGGACCGACTTCCCAAAAAGGAGGAAGTCCTCAATTCGTCGGTATTTTTTTTATGTATGTTACTCAATATCTCCGTCAAATGTGGACCGATTTTCAAAATTCTTCTTGTGTTCGATAGGGCACATTTCAAGGGTGGTCCCATATAAATTTGGTCACGATAGGTACATTGGAAATCGGTCAGTTAAGTTTTTAAACTTATGATTTTTAACAGAGACTGGTTAACGAACAAGGTGTTTTCCTAATGGTAAATGATTTTAATAGACACCCAAGACACAAAAATAATCGTGGATGCGTTGCTAATCTAAATGGAGGGGGAGTAGGAAATGGGAAAGAGTCCGGGCGGAGGGAATTAGACCACCGGAAATTTCACAACGACAACGAGCTGCCACTTTACATCGGTTTTCTGTAAGACGGTGGTATCAAACCGGTCGAGCTGGCTGGCGAGACGTTACAAACATTTATTTCGGTGCTGGAGTCGAACTCAAGGCCCTCGTTTCATATCATCTATCTCTAACAATAAATAGCTAGACGTCCCTTGTATGAAGAGCAAAGAGTATCGGCTTCTTTTTTGTTACTTTCCAACCTTCGCCTTTGATGTCTACTTCCCTCTACGTAGTGACCTCACTCCCCACATGCCCGTCTCGTGGAATATTTAAAGGATTTTAATAACTTGGTTGTATGAAATGTGAATCTACGGTGCAAAGTTTTATTATGATAATGGCATGACATGACACATGGGACAAGTGGCGTGTAGACCATATACACAAAGAGACACTGTCTACCCTGACAATTTGCTATTTAGTACTATTTACATTAATACTGCCTCGGTGACGTAGTTGTATTTCGGTACGACTACCGTCCTGAGGTCTCGGGTTCGATCCCCAGGTCGGCCTAAGTCATATTGGATTTCTCCATATCAGACCGAAGTCTGGAATTTATGCCCGATATGGCGATAGGCCCGCCCCCTATCACATCTGGGACGGAACTATTACGGACGGAAAACTTATTTTTCAACTCCTCCCTATTTTTGTAGTTTTTTCTTTCTTTCTTCCTGCCCTTATCCCACTTTAAAGTGGTGTCGGCGCAACACACTTTTTCAAGCGTGTTGCAGAGAAATTTTGGCTTAGTTTTTACGACAGGCCGCCTGCCTGACGTCAACTCCCTGTGAGGGATCCAGACTCAGGCAAATTAAATTAGAAAATTCGCTTTGCCCGACCTGGGAATCGAACCCAGGACCTCCCGGTCCACAGCCCATACATGTTGCCACTAGACCACGAAGTCGACGTTATTATACATACTACATAAAAATTATCATCATCATCATCAGCCATAGGACGTCCAATGCAAAATTAAATTATACCATGGAATAAATCTTAATGTTGTGTTATTGATTTAAGTACGTACGTAAAAAGATGTAAACCAAAATATTAGGTGGTTATAACCTCGGCTAGTCTGAGTCATATTTATATTTGTACCGAATAATTAAACATTAACACGCACCGTAATTATAATGTAATTAAAAATATTTTGTAAAGCAAAGTAGGGTGCGAGGAAAAACGTAATATGCTTGGAAAAATTACTTCATGTCACAGAATATTTATGCAGCGCTCGAAGTTTTATCTGTGTTTGGACGACCGAGCACTAGGTAAACTAGGCAAACTAACAGAAATACGAAATTTTCTTTAAATGAGAGGTAGCTCAATCGATTTCGCACCTCTGAAAATGCGCATAGTAAATCGAATCGAAAATCTGAGTAATCATCATGGAAAACGTGGAATTTTATGGACATTGGACATTTTTCATACATAAGAAAATTTATTGCAAAGTTGCAAATATATTTTTTCTTTCTACCAATTTGCTTCGAAAATGCCCAGTGTCACACAAAACAGTGAAGCTCATATAGTCTACATCCCAACGGGGTAGGCAGAGCCGTAATTCTTGTATAATAGATACTATAAAATAACAAATAATCCATATTTAGTGTTTGTAATATCTAATATTATAAAACAAATATCGCGAATCTGTAATTAACAGTTTCAAAACCCGTCAACTAAGAGTCGTTTCCAAGTGAAGTTAATTAAAGTCTTAACACGAATCACTATTGAAATCATATTCGAATTTAATTCACTTTTTTGGCTTTTAAAGGCAGGCTACCGGCACTAGCTGATGGAAATGGGAACTGTCGCTCATGGGCATAGGCGAAACCCTGCTTCCAATGGAAAAGAATGGAATATTTCATAGTTGCATAGTCTAGGGCCAGTATCCTTATTAACTATGCTCATATTACTAAGAACGTCACGTTAGGTTAAATAATGAAAATATGGAAATATATTCTGTATGCCATTTTATCTAAATCTATGTCATAACATGACGAGGTGTGTTACATATTCATCCGAAACGGTGGGCATAAATAATGATACCCATTAAGCGGGAGTCATACTATTGCGTGTGCGTGATTTCTGAGAACTTAATTGGGAATTTTCAAATTTGATAGACTTTCAAACTTTGTTCACCAATATTGTAATAATTATATTAAGTCATTTCTGCCCATGGTTTAATACCACTGAGCCTCGACCAGCACCTCAAGAGGCTCTCGGTTGGTGTTTGGGTCAAGAGCCAAATGCAGAAGGCAGTATTACTGGATACGGCACGAATTGTGAGGAGGTTCCTCACTCTGGGGTCCTAACCGCCGGTGGCTTGGGTCCCGAGCCTCACCATCGGAGGGGAATATTTTTATATTTTTAAATGTATTTTTTTATAGCATATATTTAAAAATGTAAAAAAAATCTTTAAAAATAAAGAGTACTGAACATATTAAGTTTAATCAAAGTCAATTAAGAGACATCTGAGTTTCTTTAAATCAAAAGATTTTCGAAATTAAGTAACACACATAACTCGTGTGAGTCGTGTGACGTGTTGGGTATGATTTATATACTCCTGAGCATGCAGCATGCTCGAATATGTATTCGAAAATTGCGCCTCCCCCTGGCACCAACTTACCGGACAATATTGCAAACGAACCACCGAAATAGCCGCTCGTAAATCACAAGTTAGCGTTGCGACTTATGTTTTGGAAATAAATAAATAAGCAACGGTAGGAGAAGCTCTCCTGAATCATTTGAATTTCATAAAGGTTTAAAACAAGAGGGATCGGTGACTTACTTGCAAAGATTTTGTGGTAAAGAATTTCGTGCAAGAAATGTTTGTTTCGGCGGTTTAGTGGCAGTGTATAATGTCCGTGAACCATTAGTTCCTGGGTTCAAAGCCCAGGTCGGGAAACGGTTTTCTAATACTATTAGCGAGGGACTGGTTCCTAGAGGATCAGGCAAGGAGAAAATATTAAAATGTGTGTTGCGATGACCTCATATTTGAGTGTTATTGCGGCAGATTGAAGAAAAAAGCTTCTTTACTGCCATGTTGGTCAGTAACACCTTATTTGGATGAACCGTGAGAATCTTATATCAAATTCCACGCATTTTTTTAATCATAGTGTCTCTTTGGTCTCAGCATATATGGGCTGTGGACCAGAATTTCGTGGGTTTGATTCTCAAGTCCGACAAAGTGATTTTTCTAATTTAATTTGCAAAACTCTGAAACAGGGGTTGGCGTCACGCCGGCAGCCGGTCGTAAAAACTTAGCCAAATCCTTTCTGCAACATGCTTTAAGACGTGTGATGCGCCCACTCCACATTAAAAGTGGGATAAGGTTGATTTCATCGACATTGCAATCATTGGGTATTTGACTATGTGTGATTTTATACACATATTTATATATATATCGGTCGCTCCAATAAAATAAATAAATAAAATAAATAAATGTAATGCAAATAAAACAAAAAATAAACCCTTCCGTAAAAACTGCGTCGAAATTGGTAGAAAAATGAGGCAGTAATTCATATTTTAAATTATGGAGTGGGGGCACATTAGAGATATTCCTTATGGCGTGACATGATTATACTGATACTTCTCTTTCCCGCAGTTTGAAAATTACACCAAACTTCAAAGGAATTTAAAAAATCAACTTTTTTATTTTTGAGAATATTCCAATATTTCTTTCTATTTTATATTTTAGACAACGTAAATTTAATATAATTTTTTTTTTTATTATCAAGTACCCAATTGAAGTCACGTTTTATGGAAATTTAAGTTCGCCTTCTATCCATATCAAGAGACTGTCTACATAGGACTTCAGCTCTGTCTACCCTCTCGGAGATACGTCAGCTTATGTATCAATGACTGCCCGGATGCGTAGTTATATTGCGTGCGTGTACGACTATCCTGTGGTCTCGGGTTCGATCGCCGGATCGGGCAAAGTGATATTGGGTGTTTTCAATATCAGTCCAGAGTCTGGATTTGGGACCGGTATGGCGACGGGCTTGTCCCCTATCGAGCTGAGCTAGATAAAGTGTGGGTTCAAGTTCGCCTCTGCCTACCTATTTGGGGATCAGACATGAGCTTATGTATGTATCAATTAGCTAAGAATTTGAGATATTTCCCATCCCTATAATAGGGAATGTGGTTGTATCGACATGTTCAAATATTACGCATAGTTTCGGGACGTTATCGACGTATATATAGATTGTCAAGTTTCGCGTTTGGCATAGCAACAAGCTCATAAACTCACGCCTGTATCGAAGGGGTAAGCAGGGGTGCACTAGCGAACTAGAACATCCACATTTCGCCGAGCTTAGTTCCGTCCCAGATATGATAGTAGGCGAGCCTATCGCCATATCGGGCACAAATTACAGACTCCAATATTACTGCCCGACCCGGGATCGAACCTGAGACCTCAGGACAGTAGTCGTCCCGAAATACAACCACGCCACCGAGGCAGTAAAGATAGTTACTAACATTAAAGACTGTTGCCCGCGGCTCCGTTGACCATTATTATGACCATTTACGATAAGGTTGTCACTTCCTCGCCTGCCTCCGTATTGTCATAGCTTTATAACATGTTAAAGCATACATTAGCGCTTTAGACGGACGGACTACAATTCAACTGCATTCAGACTGCAAATTTGCAGTTTGAATGCAGTTAGACCGACTGCATTAGAACTGCACGTCGACCGTGCAGTCAGCGTAGAGTAGTTGGAACTGCACACCGACTGCAATCGGGCTGCAAATGTAGTTAGACCAAGTGCATACGAACTGCATCCAAACTGCAAAGCAGTCGGAATGCAGTTGAATCCGTCTGTCTAGACTCTAAGAGGTGACTAGCAGATCTGAGGGGTTACCACCACCTCTAATAGCAATATTATTATAATCTTACTTGTACCGATTCCCGTACAATAAAAACGTAGTAAGACTATAATAATACTGCTATAAGAGGTGGTGGTAACTTCCCTATGCGGACTTTAGCAACATCATTGAACGTTCAATTTATATTGTTGGTACATTATGCAACTTCTTTAGTTAAATGTAACCATGTTTAGTTGGTATTTGTTGTGCAACGTGATAGTTTTAATTAAAAACAAATATCCAGCCGGAGATGTACCGAAAAATGTAATTATGCAGAATTGTGTGGGTTTGTCTTAACATTCTTGTGTTTTTAATTTGGAGAAAAGGGCTATGCGTTCGCTGCTTTTAAAAGAAAAATTTGGGCTGGCCAGTGTTTGAATTTCAGAAAGGTAAGTACATAGCCCCTTTATTATAAAAATGTTTACACGCTATTTTAATTTAAAAACTTGTTTTTCTTAACATAAGCTCACGCCTGTATCCCCGAAGGGGTAGGCAGAGGCGCACTAGCGAACTAGAACACCCACATTTCGCCGAGCTTAGTTCTGTCCCATATGTGATAGGGGGCGAGCCTATCGCCATATCGGGCATAAATTCCAGACTCCAGGCTGATATGGAAAAATCCAATATCACTTTGTCCGACTCGGGGATCGAACCCGAGACCTCAGAACCGTAGTCGTACCGAAATACCACCACGCCACGGCGGCAGTCATTTTGTCTTATTCATTTTTAAATAATGCGATGCAAGGAAATAAGGGACCAACTAGTTTTAAAGATAAGGAACGCGTAAATGTTTTTATAAATAAGGGACATGAAGTCTAAGTAGGCCCGCTGTAGGCAGTTTCGACTGACTTCACAAAAAGGAGGTCCTCAATTCAGCTGTAGTTTTCTTTTTAACGTATTTTAAATGATATCTCCGTCAAATCGGGACCGATTTTCAAGCTTCTGTTTGTGGTCGATAGAGCTTATTTCAATTTCCAAGGGTGGTCCCATATCAATTTGGTAACGATCCAATAAGTTTTGAAGTCAGTCCTTTAATTTTTCAAACTTGTGAATTATTTCAAAAATGTTGCAGAAATCATTCGGCTTTAGTTTTTACGACCGGTTGAGGTTATTCATGAGCAGTGGAGACTTATTGTAATCAAGTGACCTACTCGCTCGAATGTTAACCTCTACTATAATCACGACTCTTTCTTTAACTACTCCTTTGATGGAATTGGGTGCAGTATGAAACTATTGAAATTGGTTTTATGATAAAATACTGTTAAATTAGTTTTTCTACTGATTGTCAGCCCGGAGTCTGGATGATCCCGATATAGCGATAGGCTCACCCCCTAATCACTTTTGGGTCGGAAAAGAGGTAGGCGGAATGTGGGTGTTCACTTTCTCTATTTTGCCTCTGTTAACGGGGATACAGGTGTGATCTCTGTATGCATGTATGTATGTATCAGTTAGTTAAGATTGTGGGATTTTCAAATAGAAACCTATACTATTATTATAAAAGCCGAAAGCTTTGTTTTATTTATCTTTTTGTTTAAAACGAATAGGATTAGAAACGACTGAATTAATTTTAAAAATCCTTTCATATAGGCAGCGGTAGCTCAGTTGGGAATGGTATGAGAATGAGACGAGCAACAGAAGTTCGAGACCAACCCCAAAAAGAAAGAGCATACACCTCTGAATTTTGTATGTTAAATGTGTTTTCATTGTGTATTATCGCTTGCTTTAACGGTGAAGGAAAACAACGTGAGAAAACCTGCATACCTGATAAAAATCTTTATAAGAATTTCGAAGGTATGTGAAGTCTACCAACCCGCATTAGGCCAGCGGGGTAGACTAAGGCCTAACCCCATTCATTAGTAGAGGAGACCCGTGCCCAGCAATGGGACAGTAATATTACAGAGCTAATATTATTATAATATTTCACATATGAGAAGCCACAATATTAGTCACTAACATAGGCCACGTTTTATCCCGAAAAATGTACGGCTTCCCTGAAATTTCGACGTAAACGAAGTCGCAAGAAACAATTAGTGTATCATAAAATATTCTCGTAAAATATGCATTACTACAGAGAGGTATCTAGACAAAAGTAATCTAGGCTCTTTTCATATATCAACGAGAATTTATGCCCCAAAAGGTGATAATTTATGTATTGTTTTTCCCAGACATGTAACTCGATTTGATTATGTTCCACCTAACAAATAACTTACGTAAGCGTAGCTCTTATTATTCCATTGAATTTCTTTGTAATAGGTATTTCTTGGAGCTTGTTAAGTGGGTGTAGGACTTGTTCCCTAAGAGTTCCGTATAGGCGCCATTCATTTATTACGTTTGACAATTTTTGCTTGTTTTTGACCCCCTCTCCCCCCTAATCTAAAATCTAATCTATTCTATCCTATTGTGTCCCACTGCTGGGCAAAGGACTCCCCCATCTTTTTCCACTGTTCTCTGTCATGGGTTAGTTCAGTCCACGTAGGCTCGTAGGCATCCATATCGTCACGCCATCTCTTCCTGGGTCTACCACGGCCTCGCCAGCCGTCGGAAGGTCCCCCTATAGAAGAAAAATAAGAAAAGGCTAACCGCCTCCCCCCTGCTTAATATTTATTACGTAAGAATATAAAGGAAAAGCTTTCAGAATCCCAGCGCACCAGGGTACTCGCACTATTTTACGCGCTTTTTCGCGCTTTTTTCGCAAAAAGGAGGAGGTCCTCAATTCGTCTGTATTTTTCTATGTATGTTACGCGATATCTCCGCCAAATGTGGACCGATTTTCAAAATTATTTATGTGTTCGATAGCAGCTTGTTTCAAGGGTGGTCCCATAAAAAGGTTACGATCAGATACATTTTGGAGTCGGTCCGTTAAGTTTTTAAACTTTTCATTACTAATACTAGGTGAGTATTGGTCTAAAAGTGTCATAGTTTCTGATACCCAAGACACAAGACACGAGTCTCATTATGGGGTCAAGACTGTGTGTGAAAGAAACATTAATTTTTTAGGGCCCTGAAAATAACGATTTTCTAAAAAAACCTTCATTTGTGCTAAAAGATTTCTCTTTGTAATGTAAGATTTTAATGTTACAAGATTGTTTAAATAATGTCTTCATCGTACTTTTAAATCCTTTTTGCGATTTCTATTTTCTTTGATAGTATTTTTATCAGGCATTAGCTGCTTTAATGATTTTTTTGTATGTCAATAGTACATCATAGAAATGTGGGTGTACTAATTCGCTATTGCCCTCTGCCTACCCCTTCGGGGATACAGGCGTGAGCATATGTTATGTTACATCATAGATAACTACTGGCTTCATAACGACCATCTCATTTTTTGACGTTTATTTTTGGCGTCCTAACCAAACTGATGATATGTAAAACTTAACAGAATTTAACATATTTTACCGATCAATTAATATTTTTCATTTGAATTAGTTCAAAGAAAAGGCTTTGTTATTATATTACGAGGTATGCAACCCTAAAATGGGATTGAACGTAAATACTTAAATTTCGTCTCATCGAAAAATTACGGCCGATTGACTTAGGCACTATAGGAAAAGCGTTTCTCGTCAAGCCGGGAGTGGTCCAAATTGCCTCCCTCCCTTATGATAAATGTGCCGAAAATTGAAATCACGTTTCGTTCTCTCGGCGTGATTTTTTGAATGGTTGTTTCGTGGCGTCAACGCGGATTGTATTTCAAAATGACGTTTGCGATTGGGGCTAAGGTAGTGTTGTATATTTGGGATTTGAATGAATAAAATTACATTTTGAAATGTAAAATTTGTTTAATAAATATTTAACTACCTTTGGCAGGCAGCATAATATAAGGGCTGTGGACCAGGAGGTTCTAGGTTTGATTCCCAGGTCTGGCAAAGCGAATTTTTTTATTTAATTTGGCCGGGACTAGATGCACTAGAGAAGGTTGACTGATTGACTTTAGGCAGCCAGACGGTCATAAAAACTAAGCCAAACTATTACTGCAACATGCTCCAAAATGTGTGTTGCGCCAACCCCACGTTGGTATAAGAAAAAAGGTAGGCAGCGGTGTATAGAAAACAGCAACATCTAACATCTATTTCGTCCAAATATTTTCCAAGTACATGGCTGTGACAGACAGACAGACTGATGGAAATTACGAAATAATGGAATAAAATAATTGAATGATGTGTTCACCTCTAATTAGCCTGTATATACAGATCTCAGATTATTGTTAAAAATGCTTATAAAATGTTATATATATACGTGCTGTAGATGAACCTTTTAATAAATAAATAAATAATGGTTTTTAATTCTTGCCATTTGGCTAAAGAGCCCTAACAATAATTATAGAGGAAACCCGTATCTGGGGGCTGACTATTTGACAATCGATTCGATTACGACTTCGATTCGATTTCAAATAGCGAATTAAAATACCACCGAAATAGAGTTTATGGGCCTTACTAATAAAAACAGTTTAGCTGAGCAAATGGCTAAGAATAATCTGTCACTTTTTTTCTTGTGTCATATTGTTTGAAAATAAAAGGGACAGGCTATTCTTTACCATTTGCTCAGTTAAACTGTTTTTATAAGTAAAGCCCAAAAAGTGCACTAATGTCACGTTAAAAAATCCCAAATGACAAGTTCACGAATACAATGCAACATTAGCCCACTTTTTAACTCGATTTTAGTGGAATTTTAAGTCATTAAATGAAATCGAACTGCTCTGCCTCCTCTGACTGCCTCGGTGGCGTGGTGGTATTTTGGTACGACTACGGTTCTGAGGTCTCGGGTTCGATCCCCGGGTCGGGCAAAGTGATATTGGATTTTTCCATATCAGCCCGGAGTCTGGAATTTGTGCCCGATATGGCGATAGGCACGCCCCCTATCACATCTGGGACGGAACTAAGCTCGGCGAAATGTGGGTGTTCTAGTTCGCTAGTGCGCCTCTGCCTACCCCTTCGGAGATACAGGCGTGAGCTTATGTTATATTATGTTACGAAATCGAAAAAATACACGCACAATGGTTCGATTCTTTTAACGTACTAAGTGCGGGAAAAGGAGCCTGCAACCAATACCAATACCAAAAATGATATCGAAAAATCTGCTAGGTGGACAGACGACCTGATAAGGGTCGCAGGAAGTCGCTGGATGCAGGCCGCTTCCAACAGGTCGATCTGGAAATTTGGGGGAGGCCTATGTCCAGCAGTGGACGTCCTATGGCTGATGATGATGATGTAATCGGGCAATATAAATCTTATTCGGGATAGAAAATCTAGCCGTTTAAATTCAGTTGGTTTGTATATAATTCAATATAAGCAACAGACTGAAATCAGAATTTGAAATAAGCAAACTTCGAAACCGGCGAGAAGTTTAAACTTATGGTATTAAGGAAGTACAAAGGGCATAAAGCAAGACCAACTTTAGTACGAGAATGTGCGTTCTTAAGGTCCTACACACAATTGGGTACTTGACTATGTATGACAGCCTCCGTGGCGCAGTGGGCGAGTAGCCGGCTGTGAAACGTGAGGTAGCGGGTTCGATTCCCGCACCGAGACAAATGTCTGTGTGGCCCATAGATATTTGTTTCGGGCCTGGGTGTTGTGAGACCGAAAGTCTCTCGTAGTTTCTGATACCCGCGATACAGGTTACACCTAGTGTGGGGTCAGGACTATGTATGTGACTGTTGGGTGTATTTATTTATTTATTTATGTTTGATTTTGTACACATTTTTATATGTACTAGTAAATAAAACAAAAACGAAACTCTTCTGTAAAATCTGCATCGAAATTGGTTTAAAAATGAGTCAGTAATTCATGTTTTAAATTCTGCAACGAGTAAGAGTGGGGTCGTAGTGGGGATATCTTGCTATCCCTTTCTAACGCACGTACGTTATGGCCCTGACGTGATTTTACTGATACTTCTCTTTTCCGCAGTTTGAAGGTTACATCAAATTTCAAATGCTTATAACTTTTTTATTTCTGAGAATATTTAAAAATTCTTTCAGTTCTATATTTTAGATGGCGTAAATTTCATATAAAATTAATAAAAAAAAGTTAGTCAAATGCCCAATTGAAGTGTCATTTAAACAACGTTTTGTTATATTTCTGCCGTAATGCAATGCGTAATGCCGTATAACAACGGCATGTTTCATAAAGTTGGTACCAATAACCATTCCACATTCTTTCTTTCTACCTGCCCTTATCCCACCTTAATGTGGGGTTGGCGCAACACACTTTACAGGCATGTGGCAGAGAGAGTTTGGCTTAGTTTTTACGACCGGCCGCCTGCCTGACGTCAACCCCCTCTGAGGGATTAAGTCCCGTGCAAATTAATTAGACACTTTGCTTTGCCAGATTTGGGATTCGAATCCAGGACCTTCCGCTACACAGCCCTATATATGCACTGCCACAAGCATGAGGAAGCGTCTTTGACTATTTAAATACAAGTGTATATAATCCCTATGTGAAAGCACCTTTACTGAGACAAGCATTAAGTTATAAATAAAGCTGTAAGAGGAAATTCATAAATCTAACACTTAATACGCAAGGCTTTAAGGGCGAAATTCGATTGTACATCAATTATTCAGGGGGCTCCCTGTCGAACCTTTGTCATAGTTGCGATCTTTCAAAGTAATGTTATTGAAATATGTTCAATTTCCTACGGTTCCGTAGAATTTCCTAATTTACCGCGTGTTTGTAACTGCGACGAACAATGTTGCGAGTTATTGCACTGTTGTTAACTGCAGTTAAGGAAGTTATGACTGCCTTTTGGGTGGTTGTATTTCGGTACGACTATCGTCCAGACGTCTAGGGTTCGATCCCCGGGTCGCGCAATGTGATATTGGATTTTTCCATATCCGAAAAATCCAATGTGGCGCCCGATGTGGCGATAGGCTCGCTCCCTATCACATCTGGGACGGCTCTAAGCTCGGTGAAATGTGGGTGTTCTAGTTAGCTAGTGCGCCTTTGTCTACCCCATCGGGGATACAGACGCGAACTTATTTTATGTTATACCCCCTATCAAATTTCACGTTCATCCGTTAACCAAACGTCATCAGCAGTATTACCACGACCTCTTATAGCAGTATTATTATAATCGTTCTTCGTTTGTTTTGTATGGGAATCGGTAAAAGTAAAATTATAATAATACTGCTTTAAGAGGTGGTGGTAACCCCCAGTGCGCAGCGAGCTCGAATACATTTACGATTGCCAGAAAATTTCCTGCTCGGGCCGCTGATAATATAACAATGGAATCTCAAAATTAATATCTATAAATATTTTGGGTAGTACCCGCTATAGTGACGCAATATAAATACCTCACGTCAAATCTGTGGTGTAATTATTCATTCGGAATGGCATCAGGACTGTCCCACCCCCGCGCATACAGCTTTCTATTTATGGTTGAGGGGATGTCTATGGTACGTATGATATTATTGTTATTAATCAGCCCTGTATAAACGTGGGCGTGGATTCGATTTCAGCGCTGAGACAAATGTTTGTGATGCACAAATATGTGTTTCTGGTTTGGGTTGTGACGTGACTTCGAAGTTTCTGATATTCACGACGTACGTTGTATCTTAGCGAGGTGACAGTTATGTACTTGTTGGGTTTATCTATGGTCTAAGAGACCGTGGTATATAGATCTTCACTCATCTCATGACCAGATGAGACATATTTTTTATCAAAAATCATTTATTTACAAACAATAATATAATAGTCTTCAGGGCTATTTTCAATGAGTATTATTAATTTTAAATATATTTTTTCATAACCTTTTGATAACCGAAATAACATTTTAAAATGATTTCTTAGGTTTACGCGAATGTTATTCATTCAAATAAAATCCGTAAAAACTAGTTTTATTTCAATGAATATTTTTAGATGATAGTTTTTCACTTCAGTGGTTGAGTGAAGGTCGATGTACCACGGTCCTCCCTACCACTATTTTTACGTCTAAATAGCGGCTATATTGCCGATCAGGCTCGAATTTTAAAACTACGTACTTATTAAAAATATTTTTAAATTTTTTGCGTGTTGTACATTTTGCCTATTGTATATTCTGAGTTTTTGTTCATCTTGATCTTCAGATTTTTTGCAATTACCAGCAAAAAATCTTTCTTATTTATATGAGTATAAATTAAATTCTGTGATCAATTGTTATTAACAAAGATAATATTCGTAAGACGTAGAATAACGAATCTCTCACAGAACACCTCCATTATTAATTTTAATTAAAATTCCGATTACAGGTAGATAAAGAGCCTGTCAGTTCAAAGAGTTATATATGAATAATGGCTTGCTGTATCAAGGGTTCTAATAAATGGAACGAATAAAACGGTAATATAAATCATTAAGGGATACTTTTTGAATAGCTGGATAATTTTTATCTGGGCAATAATTCTGACGCTACTGATAAGGTGTGAAACATCTGTCAAATTATTCTACAGATAAAAGTTTCCTGGTGTAAAAATGACTTGGTTAAAACATGCCTCTTATATGCACTATATTCGCTACACAACTATACTGTATATATCAAACTAGTTGTGTACAAGCTCCAAAGGGAGACTAACTCAATAATGATAGCTCCCGCTCTTTTATACCTTTTGCTTTAGTTAATAAAGAAATACCTTCTACAAATATTATGAATTACTTGGAGGGTAGTTAATATAAAGTCAGTCTTCCTTGTGCCGCATTGCAGTCTTCCTTGTGCCGCATTGCAATGCGGACGCATCGCTGACGCGTATAATTGTCATCATATTGTACAGTGCAGCGCGGCGCAAGCCGTCGCTTGAATATTAGTCGCCATGAGTAGTGAACTTATGGCGAACGAACTGTTGGCGTTCCTACAACAGAAGCTGGACGTGATGGACGAGGTGTCTGCTGTCCAGATCTGTGTATCGAACTTCAGCGAGGATGACATCGCTGCCTCTAAGTTGATGTTGTACACCGTGCTGAATAAGCGCGAGCAGATGGTGTCCCGCCGCCGTGACGGGACGAAGAAAAGCGTGCAAGACATCATCACGCTGCTAAAGGAGACCGACCCGGACGACGTGCCGACGTTTGTGGCGAGGGATTTGAACAAGCTCCCTCCCGTAACCTTCGACCACGTCGACGTGACCCGCCTTCTCAAGGACATCGTTTCTCTGAAGGCGAGCTTGGCGGATGTGCAGCGGCAATTGGATGCCTCCCAAACCACCGTGGCCGATTTACGTAAAGAGGTGGATGCGTTACGTAATAACGCAACGGTAATTAGGTCATCTCCGGAGGCATCATACGTAAACACGCGTCGTGGAGCTGGCCTCGATACATCGGCGGCTAGTTACTCGTCAGCAGTTTTGTCGCCGCTTCATACGTCGAATGCCGAATCAGCGGAATGTGCCCCAAGCACACCCCGCGACACCGTGCCCGTCCCCGCGACTCCTCCGCGTAACGTCGCCCGGTTCATCGACCCTGTCACGCTGTCTGTGCCAGCAGCCCCGGCGAAATCAAGTCATCAAGATTTTGCTAAAGTCGCCGTGAGCGCTTCCGTCGCTCCCTCAACGAAGCCTGTGCTAGAAAAAGCATTGAACCAGGCTAGTAACGATGGTTTCGTGATGGTGCAAAGGAGGAAGCATCGCCAACGAACCATCGCGAACCGCTGCGGCAAAGCTCCTGCGGAGCCCAATATCACCGTGCGTGCCGCGCAGCCAAACACTCCGGTGTATATCTCACGCCTACACTACACCACTAAGGCGGAGAGCATCATGGAGTACGTCCGCCAGAAGACGAGATACTCGCCGAGGGTGCAGCTGCTGGAGTCGCGCCGAAACGTCAACTTTAAGGCGTTTGTGGTGCGCGTGCCGAACTGCTTGTTGCACCTCATCATGGAGGAGGACTTCTGGCCACAGGGCGTGGTGTTTCGCCGCTTCCGCGGAGAAGTGCCACACGAGCGCACAAAGACTTAGTGCTTAGTGATAATTTTATTTTTATAGTTATAAATATGTATGTTAGCTTGTAAGGTATTTATATATGGGCCTAGTTGCCTGAAAATAAATAAATAAATAAATAAATAAATAAAGATAATTAACATACTACCCTTCAATATCGTGTACTAAATCACAACAATTATTCGAATTCGTAACACTGGGTATTGAAAATGTTTCTTTTTTTTCAACTCATAATGGTCCCTCGGAGGGCAGGCAGACACACGTCAGAAAGCCGGTCGTTACTAAGCCAAATCTTTTCTGCAACATGACCCCACTAGTCACGGGCGGCTCGGCCTCCGGTGGCCCATACGCTTATGTAACATATACATATACGTGCTGCCTCCAACGGGTTAAGTGGGAAAAGGGCAGGTAGAAAGAACGAACGGTGTATAGTGACTTCTTTTGGATTTAACTGTACAATCCAGAGACTAATGAATACTTTTAGTGAGGGCCAGCGCCTAACATCTGGCGCCGAAATGAGATCGAAATGTCTGTGTTTTAGTTCTCCAGTTAACCTCTGCTTACCTCTTCGGGGATATAAGCGTGAGTCTAGTCTATGTATAAATATAAATAACACCAACAGTCACATACATAGTCCTGACTACACACTAAGATCAAATCTTGTGTCGTGGGTATCAGGAAATACGTGAGACTTTCGGTCTCACAACACCCAGATCCGAAACAAATATCGTGAGGGAATTGAACCCCCGGCCTCTCGCTTCACAGCCGGCTACTCGCCCTATAACCATATTCTCTATAACCATAAAAATGTCTCGAAATATCGCTCGTACACGTCACATATCTGTCAGATGCACGGAATCGAATAGCATGTAATTCAGACATCCCCCGATTCTCTTCCTATCTCGCGTCACGTCAAAACGTCAGTCTGTGACGCGCGTGGTAAGCCAGGACCTCGGGCCGTGTTTATATTTTACATAAATTGTAGCAGAGTTTTCCGGCGTGTACTTATCCATAAATAATGCAGATATTTTCAACTTCAATGGAAAGAGGTTCTGAATTCGTTTGTATTTTCGACCGCCTTCAAAAATGAGAGACTCAATTCGTCTGTATGCTTTTGTTTTAATTTTTATTCTTCGCCAAATATTTGCTTTTCAAGGTTGTTTGCTATATTAATTTGGGCATGAACCAATAAATTTTGGGGCCTGTCTGTAAATTTTTTTAACTTGTGATTATTATGTATGTTAGTCGATATAAGCAGCGATAGCTCAGTTGGGAATGGTATGGACTGCCGAGACAAGTGTCGGAGGTTCGAGACCAACCCCAAAATGGATCATACACCTCTGACTTTTCTATGTTAAGTGTATTTTCATTGAAAAATATCGCTTGCTATAACGGTGAAAGAAAACATCGTGAGGAAACCTGCATACCCGAGAATTTCTTCACAGGAATTTCGAAGGTATGTGAAGTCTGCCAACCCGCATTAGGCCAGCGTGGTAGACTAAGGCCTAACCCCTCTCATTAGTAGAGAAGGCCCGTGCCCAGCAGTGGGACAGTAATATTACAGGGCTAATATTATTATTTTATTATTTAGTCGATATCTCCGCCGTGTCCTTGGTCTAGTGGCAGCATATATGGTCTGTGTACCGGGAGATCCTGGGTTTGATTCCCAGGTCGGAAAAAGTGATTTTTCTAATTTAATTTGCTCGGAACTGGATCCCCTAGAGGGGGTTGACGTCAGGGCAGGCAGCTGGTCGTAAAAACTTAGCCAAATCCTTTCTGTAACACGCTTGAAAAAGTGTGTTGCGCCAACCCCATATTAAGGTGGGATAAGGGCAGGTAGAAAGGAAAATAATCGATATCTCCGCCTAACGTGGACTGATTTACAAATAAATCATAATAATGGAATTGATAATCGTAATGATAATTCTGCCATAGTAATCGAGTTATTAAACACGATTTCGAAAAACGGCGATTAAAATCCAATTTCGCGATATCAATATTTCGTTTTTGTAGAAAAACTATACGACGGATCTTCATGTTGCATATTACTTATAGAAAAGTAAAAATGTTTAAGGAATTTAAATGAAAGTAATTAAAAGATAAAAGTAAAGTAAAAGAAAAGTAGTTCTAGTTAGTATTGATCGGTGATTAATCTTCTAAGTACAGTTAAGTTGGCAATACTAGATTCTTGGAGGTAAGTAGGTACTTAAGAGTATAACTTGAGTGGTACTCTCAGATTTGACCGCAGTGCCTTCGATAAAACGATTACAGCTACTCTTGAATATCTTCATGTTGTACAGAATTGTAACGTTCCTCGTTAAGTAAGTTTTAGGATGGAAAAGCTCTTAACCTTGTATTTATGTGTAATTAAGTAAAAGCTGTTTTAAGTTAGTCATTTTTTGAACGAATTTTGATGCAGTTTTACAGATATTTCTTTTTCGTATTATATGTTTTTTTCATTCTATCTGCTCTTATCTCACTTTAATGTGGGGTCGGCGCAACACACTTTTTCAAGCATGTTGCAGAAAGGATTTAGCTTAGTTTTTACGACCGGCTGCCTGCCTGACGTCAACCGCCTCTGAGAGATCCAGTACCGGGAAAATTAAATTAGATTTTTTTTTGTTGCGTAGGCGATACGTTTACTGTCCTGTCGTCTCAGATTCGATCCCCGGGTCGGATAAAGTGATATTCGGTTTTTATACTCAGTATCAGCCCGAATCTGGAATTCGTATCCGATAATGCGAGCCCCTATTACATCTGGGACGTAAATAGGCTCACCGAAATGTGGGTCTTCTAGTTAGCTTTTGCCTACCCCTTAGTATGAGCTTGGCGTCAGCAAACATAGGAAACTGTCTAATGTTTATAAACTAAAAAAAGTAATCCAGCGGTATAGAAGTCATTTACGATGTAATATCGATCATAGAATCGGAAATGACGCGTGCGGAAGCGTACAACGTCATTGCAGATGAATGCCTCTGCAGATAACCTGTCGTGTGCGAGGGGAAGCCCCGAGCCCATAAACTTCACTTACATCGCGCTTGCACCGCGTGTGAAAACGTAAACAAAGCCTTTGGTAGATTTATTGGTAGGAATGGAAGGAAGTCGAAAGAAGTCGCTGGATGCAGGCCGCTTCCAACAGGTCGATCTGGAAATCTTTGGGGGAGGCCTATGTCCAGCAGTGGACGTCCTGTGGCTGATGATGATTGGTAGGTATAATAATAATGTCGCCTCCTTGGTCTAGTGGCATAATGTATGTGCTGTGGATTTGGAGGTCCTGGTTTCGATTCTCAGGTCAAGCAAGCAAATTTTTTAATTTAATTTGCCTGGGACTGGATCAGTCAGAGGGATCCAATGGACGTCAGGCACGTGGCCGGTCGTAAAAACTAATCCAAATCCTTTCTGCAACATCAAAATGTGTGTTATGCCGCACACACATTAGGGTGGGATAAGGACAGGTAGAAATAAAGAAAGAATAATAATAATACCCAAATTTGATACCAATGAGCCTCGACCAACACCTCAAGAAGCTCTCGGTTGGTGCTTGGGTCAAGAACCAAATGCAGAAGGTAGTGTTACTGGATACGGTATGAATTGTGAGGAGGTTCCTCACTCTGGGGTCCTAACCGCCGGTGGCTTGTATCCCGAGCCTATAATTATGTATTTGTGGGTCACACCAACATTAAAGTTATAAGGGCAGATTGAAGTTAATAATACATCAATCTATCACTTAGCGTAGTCAGTTAAGATACTCAGAAATAAAGTATTTCCAAATGTACAAGAAGATATTTTCATTCCCCCGAGGTAAAACTAAATGGTATGAATCATTTTACAAGTTTCGTATCGAGCATCGACGCTTCTCCAACGCTTGTCTTTAAGGAAAGTGCAACTTTTAAAAGAGCATTAAAAGAAATAATTATTTTAGCTCGGTATTTTATGAACCGATTTCAAAAGGTGGTTCTATATATTTTTTTGTTTTGTGTATACTGTTCATTTTAACAACATGAAGAGGTATCTAACTAAAAGATCTAATTGAATTTTGTCAATATATTTTTTTTTATTCAATGTTAACGTGAAAATTAAATAAATGACTTGAAATTAATAGTTATGTATGATGAAAGGTATTTTTTATAAAAGTTATAAAAAAATTATAAAAATTTACATTTCAATAGTTACTGAATTAAATAAAATTTAATAAAAACGCAATCAATGACACAATAAAATAAAAAATAAAAAGAGAGATGGCGGAACATAATTGTGTCTTATATTGTGACAATTTGTGTAAAGACCAAAATAATTAATTTACTATTACTGTATTTTCCTAATTTAAAATTCATATTTCAATATTGTGTAACACATTAAGTGGCATGTTATTAAAAGACCTTTTTAAAATGTAAAATCCAGTTACGTGGCCGCAAGAAAAATAAGTGGACTCTTTGCTCTTTTTCAAGTCTCACTCTGGTGCTACAAGTGTTATTCAAACTTCTGTGTACATTTTACTAGGTTAAGTGCTAATATAAATGTAACTGTTGCTATAAGGCGTTGTTTTTATCTTTTTGATTATAATTTAATGTATATTACATGCGAAAATGTAATTTATTTGGACGTTAGGTGGTAAAGAAGATCGTTTATTATTTACACCAAGGGTTATACAATATAAACATTAATTGTTATAAGTTTGACAATTTTTATCTACTTTTAAAATAAGAATCTCGTAGTAAAGCCGTAACATAAAATTTATAAATTACAAAATGAAATATATTCTAAATAGAGTGTTGAGCATAATTTAATATTTATTCAAAGGATTGTTAAAATATTTAAAACATTATCTAAAATCTGAATCCCTCATTCAAACGTGATTATAGAATTTTGCATAATTTTATCATTTTCACAAGCGTTTGAACACTAAAGAACGTCAAAATATTTTAACTAGGTTTTGAGTAAGCACACAGAGCTTTCATATTATTTAATGAATATTATCTTTCAGATACAAAGTTTATACTGTGTTAACTGAATAAATGTTTCTTTATAATAATTTATATTGAATTATAATTTATTATTATTTATATTTATTCCATTATAACTCTAAAGACTTACGCCCGAATGGTCAAACGCTGCTCAACTTTAACGGCTTCTTATATTGATTTTCGCCATACAATTTTGACAGATAAGGCGGCTTTAAACGACATAAGGCGTCTTTAAGTGTATGAACATTCGGCGGTTAACATTGTATGTTTAATTATTGCAAATTACCTCGGCAACTTATTCATTGTATTCATATTTTATTTCACGATGTTTAAAACTACAAGTCGTCTGGTTTAGTGGAAGCACATATGCCTTTGTGCCAGGAGGTTCTGGGTTCAAATCACGGGTCAGGCTATTTTCTAATTTGATTTGCTCAGGACTGGATCTCCCAGAGGGTGGTTGACGTCAGGCAGGTCATGCTTAAAAAAGTGTGTCACGTCGACCCCCATTAAGGTGAGATAAGGGCATGTAAAACGAAAATATGTTTAAAACAATAAAAATTCTATAGGTATGTTAGTTTTATAAACATAACATAAGCTCACGCCTGTATCCCCGAAGGGGTAGGCAGAGGCACACTAGCGGACTAGAACACCCACATTTCGCCGAGCTTAGTTCCGTCCCAGATGTGATAGGGGTCGAGCCTATCGCCATATCGGGCGCAAATTCCAGACTCCGGGCTGATATGGAAAAATCCAATAACACTTTGCCCGACCCGGGGATCGAACCCGAGACCTCAGAACCGTAGTCGTACCAAAATACCAGCACGCCACCGAGGCAGTAGTTTTATAAAATAAATTCGAATTTTAAAAGACAAATTCGGCAGCCAAGTGCTGGTACCAATCCGACTTCAATATCCCCTTCGGCTCGTTCGAGATCTAATCTAGCTGGAAAGCTGCTCGAACAGAATTCGCTTAATTTTCTGACCTAATAAATATAAAATCGGGTTTAGAAAAACGTACAACTGCAGTTTGTACCTTACATTACATCGAACGACTTTTATTTGTAATTGAAAATGTTCTCGAATAGTTTTCATTTCATTTTGTAAATGTGTTTTTTTATTTTATTGAATTTTGATGTAATAAAATAATAATTTTAAATGAGTTTAGTGATTATAATGAAAATATATTTTAAAAATTACTTTAATTATTAATTAAATTAGGACGATCTGGAAATCTTTGGGGGAGGCATATATCAAGCAGTGGACGTCCTATTTTCCTTTTTTTTTTCTTTCACTGACTCAGTTGCGTAGTGGTATTGCCTGCGTGGTACGATTATCGTTCTGAAGTCTTGGGTTCGATCCCGGTTCGGGCAAAGTGATATTGGATTTTCCAGTATCAGCACGGAGTATTCCGTGCCCGATATGGCGATAGGCTCGCCCCCTATCACATTTGGGACGGAACTACTCTAACCTAACCTCGGCGAAATGTGGGTGTTCTAGTCCGCTAGTGCGCCTCTTTCTACCCCTTCGGGGCTACAGACGTGTTTATGTTATGTTGTTTCTTAGTGATTAATATATTTCAATATTCTGCTGTTCTGATCATTCCGAAACTTAGATCATTGTCATGAGTCGGTACACGTATTCTTAATGCTAACAGTCCTGAATCATCATTATCATCATCAGCCACAGGACGTCCACTGCTGGACATAAGCCTCCCCGAAAGAAATGTGGTGCTGGCGACGCATGCTCCGAATACCATGGACTGCTTGCCGCACAAATGTGTCTATTCTCGAAGAGCTCCATATTAAGGACCCCCTGTCTACAATATGCCAACGCCGCATCCTCAGCTACTTTGGGCAGATAATTTGACGCCAGGATGAAAATATCGAGAATCTGATCATCTGCGCAAATGTAGAGGGCAAGAGGTTAAGAGGCAGATCCCACATGAGATGGTCAGACTAGCTGAAACAAAATAGCTCCTTCAAATTTGTAGAGGCAGTCAGAGTGGCTACGGATCACAACAAGTGGAAACATCTAACAAACCGCTGGATGACGAAGGGTGATCACGATCTTCAGTAATGAAGGATCGACTTGAGAGACTTGGGAGAGGAAATTTTAAAATCGGGATGGCACTTGTAAATCGTTGCAATTGGCATAGTAATTGATTTTTGTACGCTAAACATAATTAATTACCTCATAAGTTGTTTGCAAATATACTGCAGCTGATCGAATGAACAAGAATGTCTTTCGTCACAAATTCAAGTGACCGTTATTAAAAATTAAAGGGACTTGCGAAATTTTAAACTTTATCGCTAGATTGCTAGCCATGCTCTCTTTAAGTGTAGTTATTAGTGATACCAACTTTATGAAACACCCTGTAGATGTTTAGATGATTTAGTACTGAGTTTCCGTTATGATTAATAATTATCTATAATGATGTCTTTTAAAAGGCATGGCAAGTTCCTAAAACAATTTAATGAAAGCGGTAAGCCTTCGGTAATCTTTATTCCAAATTTTTTAGTACTCCTGACGTATAAAGCAGCTGAGCTCTTGATCCGAATGGTTCCGGAAATTGCGTTGCGAACGCGACATTGTCTTCGTCGGATTATTGTCAATTCGCTACGTCATTTCCGGTTTACGAAAACATCCGGTAATTATTCGGAAATTGTCAAATGTATTCAGAGAGGGTTGTAGTAATGAATTACCTGCAGAATGTATAATCTGTTTGTTTAATTTAAGACTGCCTCGGTGGCGTGGTGGTATTTCGGCACGACTACGGTTCTGAGGTCTCGGGTTCGATCCCCGGGTCGGGCAAAGTGATATTGGAATTTTCTATATCAGCCCGGAGTCTGGAATTTGTGCCCGATATGGCGATAGGCTCGCCCCCTATCACATCTGGGACGGAACAAAGCTCGGCGAAATGTGGGTGTTCTAGATCGCTATTGCGCCTCTGCCTACCCCTTCGGAGATACAGGCGTGAGCTTATGTTATGTTATGTTAATTTAAGTTTGCAAGTGGTGTTGTCACTACGCAGCGTTATGGGCTAGACTGGGGTCCAGAGTTCAAAGTATAAACTGGGGTGCTCTGCTTAAATGAAAAAAAGGAGCAGATCACCTGATGGTAAGTGATCTCCATCGCCCATAGACATCCAAGACAAGAAAATCATGGGTGGGTTGCCAACCTAAAAGGAGGGAAGGAGGGGTTGGGAGAGGGAGGGGGGAATGGGCCACCGGAAATCTCTGTCACCGAACGAAACGCGATAGCGAGCTGCCACTTTACGTCGGTTTTCTGTGGGACAGTGGCATCAAACCGGTCGAGCTGGCCCATTCGTGGCTCAACCACTCAAAAAACTCTTTCTTTCATACTTCTCTAGTTTACCTCTGCCAACCCCTTCGGGAATGCCCGTTTGAACTTTTGTAAATACTTTTAACGATCCTTGAACATGCATAAGGTCACGCCGAAGGGTTAGGCAGAACCAAACTAGTGAAAAAAACACCCACACTATGCCGAGCTCGTTTCCGTCCCAGATGTGATAGGTGGCGAGCCTTTCACCATATCAGCCACAAATACCAGATTACATGCTGTTACAGAAACCCAATATCATTTTAGTCGACATGGGGATCGAACCTGACACCTCAGGATAAAGTCGTACCGCGCACGTAATACGCAACGAAGCAGTCCATTAACACTAAGGAAATAATTAAACCACGATCAATGACATTACCATACCATTACCTAATGACAACAATCTTGTAGTTCAATATAGATTGAGATAAATCAACTATATCGTAAACGTTCAAATGACGCAGACTTACATGTCTAACAGACGCCACAAATTCAAATTCAAATAATTTATACTCCAAATAAGATATTTCATATCACTTTTACATGACAATTATGGGCCTTACTCATAAAAACAGTGTAACTGAGCAAATGCAAAGAATAGCCTGTCCCTTTTATTTTCCCTTTTATTATACTTAGCCATTTGCTCAGATAAACTGTTTTTATAAATAAGGCCCTATATGTTTCAAAAATAAAAATGGCGTCTGTATTTCATAGCTATCTCTGAGAAATGCCGAACCAAACTCAAGCGTTATCGCCTCTTTTAAAGTTCAGACAATACTTTAACATTTAGCCCTCATTCGCACGAGAGCTTTTTCAACGTCCATTAAAAAAGCATCTCAACTGGTATGTTCATATCAGTGCTTGAAAATCATTCTTGCCTCGTTTCTGATAAGGTATATTCCGCAAAAAACGCTGCGTTTTAAAACCGCCGGCTTAAGGTAAGGGCTTAAGGTTTCGGCTCTTTTCGGTTTCATCTTAATTTTAATCCACGTAGCGTCTTAGGCTCATCGGTCTGTGCGCCATATTGTAGTGGAATGCACAAGGCGGTAACAATACATCGCCGAGACGCTTATGTAAATTGCTTTAACAAGGATGTTACTGTATGGACAATTTGTGTGATTCAACTAACGATTATGTCTATCTTTGAGGTAGTGACGTGCACAGGCATTCAGGGTAGACAAAAAACTTGCATACTTATTTTATCTACTTCAAATACGAGGTACACTCACTTCGTCTGTGTATTTTTTTATGTATGAAACGCGATATCTCCGCCAAATATAGACCGAGAGCTTGTCTCAAAGTTGGTCCCATATAAATTTGGTCACGATCGGATAAGTTTTGAAGTCGGACCGTTATGTTTTTTTTAGCGACCGACTTCAAAAAGGAGGTACTCAATTTGTCTGAGTGTTTTTTATGTATTTGACGCGTTATCTCCGCAAAATATGGACCGATTTTCAATTTTCTTGAGCCTATTCCGAGGGTTATCCCATATAATTTGGCCATTTTGAAGTCATTTTGAAGTCGGTCCATTGAGTTTTGTAACTTCTGATTATTCAATTCTTACTTCAGTATAGCCATCATCATCATACCCATGTCAAAATATAAACAAAGCGCTGCTATTTTGAAGATATATTATGGTAATTGATGATGAGTTTTGTTTAGCTATGTAGTTAGCAAATTATTAAGATAGACAATGTATCTTTGTCTATATGCACTGCATGCCACTACTTTGAGGAAGAATTATGTTTGTGAGCTTTGACAATCTCCATGTAAGATCGCGCATTGAATTCCCGAATCGTGACAAATATTTGAATTATAGATAGTTTTGAATCGGTAACGAGTTATTAATACCCATCATCATCATCAGCCATAGGACGTCCACTGCTGAACATAGGCCTCCCCCAAAGATTTCCAGATCGACCTGTTGGAAGCCGCCTGCATCCAACGACTTCCTGCGACCTTTATCAGGACCTTTATCACCTTGAAGGTGGACGTCCTATGCTGCGCTTGCCGGTACGTGGTCTCCACTCGAGAACTTTTCTGCCCCATCGGCTATCAGTTCTACGAGGTATGTGCCCTGCCCACTGCCATTTCAACTTGTTAATCTTCTAGGCTATTAATTACTATTAATACCCACGGTCAGTTAAAACCTAGTATACTGAATTTGCGACGGTTGGGTAAATGTTTTTGGAATTTCTTTTTGAAGTTATACTTCTTTAGGCGCGTTATGAAAAAATGATGAGAGTGAAATTTTCAGATGCACGCGCATCTGTGACACAAAATTAACAGTATGAAGTTGTCTACAGTATGAAGTTGTCTGCTTAACCATTTTTGCTTATATATATATATATATATATAAATTAAAAATACTTTTATTTAATATAATTAACACTAAATATTATTAAATTATTAATGTTAAATACTTATTATTGGTTATTTAATATTTACAAAATAAAGAAATAAATTTAATAAAACATTTAATAAAAAGTTTGTGATAAAAAATAAAATTGAACATCAAATTATAATATTAATTTTTAATATTTGCTATTAAATTGAATAAATAATAAATATTTATAAAAATAACTAAATAAATTTAATGAAATTTTTTTGTTGATTATCCTTTTCCAATCCTTCTATTATTTTATTGTAATTAATTATTTGCATGCAATTAAAAACTATTTGACTTATGATGACAATTAATGACTTTGATTAATGATGACAAAGAATAACTTCTCACGCGCGTACATAAGTACACGCACCCAATTTTTTTTTTCTCCAGAATTTGTATGGTAGGCCTGTTGAAAGCGGCCCCATTATTATTAATAATGCATTTTCGACTGACTTCCAAACAGAAGGACCTCAATTCGTCTGTATTTTTTTATCTATGTTACGCGATATCTCCGCCAAATGTGGACCGATTTTCAAAGTCTTTTTTGTGTTCGATAGAGCTTATTTCAAGGGTGGTCTCATATAAATTTTGTTACGATCGGATTTGAAGTCGGTCCGTTAAGTTTTTAAACTCTTGATTATACATTAACCGTTCGGTAGCCGAGGGTCGAGCCGCCTCTGAGTGGATTATCTTACATCTTGCATGTATTTCCGAAGAGATAACATGAATTAGAGAACTAGAGCATCCACTCTGAGCTTAGTTTCGTTCCTTCAAGTGATAACGGCAAGCCCAATGCCACATCAGGTAAAAATAAACCCGACTACCTCATGTTTTTTCTTCTACCTGTCCTTATCCCACCTTAATTTCGGCGCAACACACTCTTTCAAGCGTGTTGCAGAGAGGATTTGGCTTAGTTTTTACAACCGGCCGCCTGCCTGACATCAACCCTCAACTAGGGAATCCAATCCCAGGCAAATAATATTAGAAATACACCATGCCCGGCCTGGGAATCAAACTGAAGACCATCTGGCCCATATACACTGCCACTAGGCCAAAGAGGCAACTGTCTACCTCTATAAACGTGCATTGTAATTTCGACGATATTTCAGCCGAATTTGGGTCGGTCACCGCAGCCGATACCGACTGGTTGAATGTCAACGCATTGTTCTGCGAGGCACAATCAATTATCCTATTGCATGGCCAAAATACCAGCAATCACGTCTACGTGGCATTAACTATGGAATTGTCACGCCTGTTGTGAGATAAACTTCATTGTAATACGTAGGGATATTAATCTTAGTTTTAATTACTTTGAAATTTAAATTCATTGTGAAATATCGCTTGCAATAACGGTGAAGGAAAACATCAAATTTCAAGTTACTTCTCAACTAAGCAGCGATAGCTCAGTTGGGTGTGGTACGGACTGCAGAAACAAGTGTCAGCGGTTCGAGACCAACCCGAAAATGGAGCATACACCTCTGACTTTTCTATGTTAAGTGTAATTTCATTGTGAAATATCGCTTGCTATAACGGTGAAGGAAAACATCGTGATGAAACCTGCATACCCGAGAATTTCTCCATAAGAATTTCGAATGTATGTGAAGTCTATCAACCCGCATTAGGCCAGCGTGGTAGACTAAGGCCTAACCCCTCTCACTAGGAGGAGGCCCGTGCCCAGCAGTGGGACGGTAATATTACAGGGCTAATATTATTATTTTTATTATAATTAATTAATAATTATCCGCCTCCTTGGTTAGTGGCAGTGTTTATGGGCTGTGGAATGGAAGGTCCAGGGTTCGAGACGTACTACGAAAAATAATTTGTTATTAATTGTTATTAAATTCATGATCGATTCTTTCAAAAATGTCATAGCCCGTATTGAACTCGATATGATTTCGATTGTCAAAATTATTCCTGAGCGGGTCTCTGAATCACAAAGAATTCCGCCAATGAACCTCCAAACTTCAAGTTGAAGGTAATAATGGAACTTTTATTATTTTTTAAACCAGTATAAAGTTGCAGCTTTTCTGTTGCGTCTCTGGAATTCTGGTGGCCCAAATCTGCTCCTCTACCATTCCTAATCTTTATTCGCTTCCTTATGGAATCGAACTCATGATTCTTTTTATACCATAGGAAGATCCATACACATAAGTGGAGATCACTTAGCATCAGATGATCCAACTGATCTTGCCAGTCTCTCCTATAGAAAGAGCTGCCTCTGTTACATGAAGGAAAGTAAATAAGCTTTCTAAAATCTTCTCTAGTTTGCCAGATCACCTCTGTCTGTCCCTACGATGGTAGAGGCGTGTTTATAAACCAACTCCAAGTATCTAATGACGGTATTGATGGTATGTACTAGCATTATGATTTCTTAGGTTTACGCGAATGTATACATTGAAATAAATCTTGTTTTCGAAGGCTTTACAGCCATCATGGTCACGGGTGGCCCTAAAAATAAAACCAAATTGGCGATAAAATCCGTAAAAACAAGTTTTATTTCAATGTACTAGCATTTTCAAGTTACTCTACTTCACATATAAAAAATAAAAAATTAAAATCTATATTGATTACGTAGGCATGTAAACAAGCACTTATGACAAGTCAACCACAAGCAAATTTTGAATTAAGATTAATTTAATTTACATTGTCTCGCTATAAATTTGAAAACAGGCAGGCATGGACATAATAACGATGGGATGGGTGATAAGGGGAGATAGGAATAGAGTGTAAAGGAATGGGTTGTATTGGAATGGCATATGGCAGGAATGGTGGCAGGGGATTGACTGGAAATACTGGAAGCAGTTGGGATTGGTGCGTGAGGCCCTATACTAGCTAACCTACCAGCCTTTGTCTAGCTACCTACGGATAACGACCCTAAGAAGAAAGACAGAAATAAACTCCGGGCATATTTATTCATCATCAATTGTCACCATTTCTTTTTGTCTTTTGTCTTTTTTCCTTTTTTGTTTATAATTTGATTTACAAATTGTCGATACAATTAATAATCATATTTGTATGGATTCACGCATAGTTGACTCTTACATGAAATAATTGGAGTAACGTACAAAATTGTTTAAATGATTCGGCTTCATCAAACAAAGCGCAGATAATCCGTTAATTTGGAATCACAGCATCTCGACGTTAATTAAAAACACGGCGCGAGCAATCGAAATGTTTTCACAACAAAATCCGATGAAATGCGGCTTACGAAAGGTATTTATCAAAAGTGAATATCAGTGCGTCGCTGGCGTGGTGGACTGTTGTCCTGAGGTCTCGGATTCAATCCCCAAGTCGAGCCTATCACGTCGGTGTATTTCCGAATTACTATGTAATATTGGATGTTTCAATATTAGCCTGAAGTCTGGTATATGTGCCGATATTATATAGGCTCGCCCCCTATCATATCTGGGATGGAACTAAGCTCGGAAATCTGGGTGTTCTAGTTCTCTAGTGCGTCTTTATCTACTCCTTCGGGGATACAATCGTGAGCTTATGAATATAAGTGCCAGGAGAGTGCGCCGATGAGAGGATCAAATAAATGATCCTCTTTGTAAAGGCCAAGTTAGGAGAATCCTCAACTATCGCAGATATATGAAAATGCAAGTATTCAAGAGGCATAAGAGATGTCAGGATCGTAACTTGTGGAGCTTTATAATATCTGATCCGTGGGTAGCAGGCGTGAGTGTATAGATACCTATAAAAATGTTTTTGTTTTTGTTTTTCTTCACAATAATAATAATATCAGCCCTGTAATATTACTGTCCCACTGTTGGGCACGGGCCTCCTCTACTAATGAGAGGTGTTATGCCTTATACCACGCATAATGCGGGTTGGTAGACTTCACATACTTTCGAAATTATTGTGGAGAAATTCTTGAGTATGCAGGTTTCTTCACGATGTTTTCATGCACCGTTGTAAGCGATAATTCACAAAGAAAATACACTTAACATAGAAAACTCAAAGGTGTAAACTCAATTTTGGGGTTGGACGCGAATCTCCAACACTCGTCTCAGCAGTCCGTACCATCACTGAGCTATCACGATAAAAATAAAACGAGTTATTTTCATAAAAATAATTCGTTTGTATTGTATTCAACGAACGATAATATCAGAAATGGTGCGCGATGAAATTTCCAAAAAAATTTAGGCTTCATAACGAAGCATTGTTTAAAAGACAAACGTTGTTACGCCTGAAACAACGTCCGAAAACATTTTTCATGGACATTTAAATGAAAATGTTATCTACTATCGTATATTCGAAAGGTAATTGAGAACTATTGTTTATTTGTAAAAACATACATATAATAGACGAATTGAGGACCTTCTCCTGTAGCCCGAGCACGAAAAACTAATGTAAATATAAATGTATTCGAGTTCGCTGCGCACTGATGACGTTTGGTTAATATTTCATACAAATTTCATAGACGCGCATCGAGTTCGAATACATTTACGGTTGTCAGAAATTTTCCTGCTCAGGCCGCTGTTTTAAAGTTGGTCGAAACTTGCAAATTGTCAGTGTCTCTTAACTACGAATTGCACGCCACTGCGATAAAAAGATTTAACTCCATCAACTTTAGATAAATCGTTCACTCGTTTAATTCATAAAACGGAACGGAAAATAAACAGTCGCAAAATTTCCTTGCAGAATCTGCTTATTCATAATTACCAGAGTTTTAAATACGAAAAAATAAAAACATAGCCGTATAAAGTGGGACGGAGGACTTAAGACCTCTGAAAAACGAGCCAACATTATTTATTCCTGGCCCTCTTTAGGTTTTAATTCGGATTTATGTATGTACATTAAAGAAAGAGGCTTATATTCTCTCGACCAGTGACATGGACGCTCTGCTGTTCAGACAATATTTATTTTTTAAAACACATGTGTGTTGTACTCGCCGCGGAGATACGGCGAAACTTTACTTATCACTTTCATACGTATTTGAATATGAGACACAATTTTGTCTAAATATTTTTATCTTGACTGACTGCCTCGGTGGCGTGGTAGTATTTCGGTACGACTACGGTTCTGAGGTCTCGGGTTCGAAGGTCTCGGGTTCGATCCCCGGGTCGGGCAAAGTCATATTGGATTTTTCCATATCAACCCGGAGTCTGGAATTTGTGCCCGATATGGCGTTAGGCTCGCCCCCTATCACATCTGGGACGGAACTAAGCTCGGCGAAATGTGGGTGTCCTAGTTCGCTAGTGCGCCTCTGCCTACCCCTTCGGGGATACAGGCGTGAGCTTATGTATGTATTTTTCTCTTGCAGTGTCTTGGGTATATACCCAAGACACTGCAAGAGAAAAATAATTTACAATAAAACTAATATTAGTAAAGTAATGATTTCTTAAGTTTACGGGAATTTTATAACATAACATAAGCTCACGCCTGTATCCCCGAAGGGGTGGGCAGAGGCGTACTAGCCAACTAGTACACCCACATTTCGCCGAGCTTAGTTCCGTCCCAGACGTGATAGGGGGCGAGCGTATCGCCATATCGGGCACAAATTCCAGACTCCGGGTTGATATGGAAAAATCCAATATGACTTTGCCCGACCCGGGGATCGAACCGGACGAACAGGACGGTAGTCGTACCGAAATACACCACCGAGACGTCAATAACACGAAATTATATTAAACTTCTATCGACATATTGCAATGCAGCTTTTGCAGTATGATCCCGTGCTATACAGATGCAGTCGACTACAATATAATGCGGGTCAATGCACTCCACTCCTTTGTAATAAGCCGTTATTGAACCCGGGACTACACCGACTCGAGGATCACTGCGCAAGGTAATAAAATCGTTCGATCAGTTGCATACCTTTGTGGAATCAAACGTTAAATTTGCACTTATTTTGTGACTACGCTGGTGATAGTAATTAATCGACTACAAAAAGGAGGTTATGAATTCGACCTGTATGTATGTAATATCGACAGAATTGCATAATTTTTGGATATGTTAGTCTATGTGGGTTTCAGCGGCCTGAGCAGGAAAATTTCTGACAACCGTAAATGTATTCGAACTCGATGCGCGTCTATGAAATTTGTATGAAATATTAACCAAACGTCATCAGTGCGCAGCGAACTCGAATACATTTACATTTACATTAGTTTTTCGTGCTCGGGCTACTGGACTAAATTTCATAAGACTAAGTTAAAGTTCGATTTAAAAATTCCAAATCCTCACTGAGTTCGTTTCTTTGACTTAGAATTAGTCGAAGGTAGCTCTATAGATCTCAGCCTAAAGATAAATGCCAAGTCTCAAAAAAATAATAAGGCCTGTATTTATAGAACGACACTCAAGCAAGTTATTTCAAAATTAACTTTAAATCTCAATTCCGTAAACTGTGATAAGGCTCTAAGCATTACAGTAAAAATACAATACTTTTCCGCAATTTGCACGGTATGTTATCCTGAACCCAAAGCAAAATAGTAAATGAATTTATCCAGGATATCGGAACAAGATCACGCAGATAAGCGTAATGGAGCTACTGTGGATCCCTGGTACTGCTGGTTAGAAACGCATGTATAATTCAAAAGCCAGGATACACTCCCTCTACGCACTGTGCCTTTTAAAATCAGAAGGACGCCGAATAAAATACCTTTGATGCATTGTTTATAACATTATTCGGAAATTTTCTCAATATGGCTATATTTTCCCGTCCATTTAGATACAATCTTGTACAACATAAGTAGAATATGATATGGTACTATACTATCATACACGCGGTTGCGTCATAAATATCTGTTTCTATTGAAATAAAACAATTTTTACGGATTCTATCACGTTTAGGTCTGACCCGTGACAACGAAGACTCCAAAGCCTTCGAAACGTCGGGAATAAAAATTAAAAGGAAGGACCAACGAGCTGATAAAGGTTGCAGGAAGTCGCTTTTTTCTTCGAGAGATGATGATGATGATAATGAAAATTTAAAACATAATCGTGATAGAATCCGTAAAAATAGTTTTATTTCAATGTATAACATTCGCGTAAACTTAAGAAACCAATCAGCGGCCTGAGCAGGAAAATTTCTGACAACCGTAAATGTATTGGAACTCGATGCGCGTCTATGAAATTTGTATGAAATATTAACCAAACGTCATCAGTGAGCAGCGGACTCGAATACATTTACATTTACATTAGTTTTTCGTGTTCGGGCTACTGTTTCTTATTTGTATGACACGATTTTGGAGATATTGCTTTGTGTTCACGTTTGTCGTTTAAGAAATGTTATAACGCCTCTTTACTTCAAAGGATGACAAGAAAATATGGTAAAGATTTTATTGGAATACTAAATGGTCTCAATTAAAGAAATTAACTGATTGCCTCGGTGGCGTGGTTGTATTTCGGTACGACTACTATCCTGAGGCCCCGGGTTCGATCCCGGGGTCGGGCAAAGTGATATAAGATTTTTCCATATCGATCCGGAGTCTGGAATTTATGCCCGATATAGCGATAGGCTCGTCTTATCACATCTGGGACGGAACTAAGCTCGGCGAAATGTGGGTTTATTACTTGGCTAGTGCGCCTCTGCCTACCCCTTCGGGGATACAAGCGTGAGCTTATGTGGCATTTTGGCAATTCAAATGCATTTTAAATAACATAATTATGGTAATAACAAGATGCTCATAAAATAATTGGCTTGAACCTGCCACTACTTAAGAACGAAAATACTGGCTGAAAAATGTTCACTGGAAAGCAAAATTTAATGCCAAGTGCGCTCTGAGTCGAGGAGGTATTCGAGAAAAGAGCTTCAAGTGATTCCGAAGTGTTTGGAAACAATACGAGCTGACGGCCGACCGCAAAAATACCCGAATGGTCTCGATTTATGGACCCTATTAGAGCTAAAGGGTTCAAATCATTAATTTACATTTGCGATGCTCATTTTTCGGAGTTTTTCGATCTCACGTTACAATGGTCACAGTGTATAATGGTCTATCGATTGTTGATTAATGTTTTGGCCCGTAGTGACTAAAGTAAAATGGTCATATTTTATAGAAAAGTCTAACGTCCATTGTCCATTAATTTTGACTATGCTACTAGCATAGTTCTCCCCTCCCCTCTTTTCTCTTCTTCCCTCCCCTCCCCTCTTTTCTTTTCTCTTCTTTTAGGCTGTGGTTAGTACCACAGCCTAAAAGAAGAGAAAAGAGGAGGAGTTCTTTCAGTTTACATTTTTTTTTTAAATAACACCCAACAGTCACACACATAGTCCTGACCCTACACTAAGATCGAATCTTGTGTCGTGGCAATCAGGAATTACGAGAGAGACTTTCGGTCTCACAACACCCAGACCCGAAACAAATCTTATTATTATTCTTATATTTATTATTATTATTAAATTTATTCTCCTATCATGTATCGTAGGTAGTCTAAAGGCAAAACCGCCGATCTTAAAGAATTGAGGTGCGTTTTTCAAGCACTTCTAGTTTTGTTTTGCGTCACCTTTGTAAACTCAATAATAAAAGATAAATTCTACGAACGAAATTATTGCATTAAAATTAAGAAAGTTTGAGCGAATGAAGAAACTCTTCATTTTGGAAGTTAGTCAAGAAATATTAATTTATAAATGTACTATATAGCATAAGCTCACGCCTGTATCCCCGAAGGGGAAGGGAGAGGCGCACTAGCAAACTAGGACACCCACGTTTAGCTGAGCTTAGTTTCGTCCCAGATGTGATAGCGGGTGAGCCTATCGCCGTACGGGGTACAAATTCCAGACTTCGGGCTGATATGGAAAAATCCAATATCACTTTGCCTGGCCCGGGGATCAAACCCGAGACCTCAGGACGGTAGTCATACCGAAATACAACCACGCCACCGAGGCAATCTACTACATTCGAGGCGATGTAATACAGTGATAAAAACTGGCATAACTTGGCTTAACTATTGCCTTGATAAATATCATTAGAAGATAATATAGCATATACTCTTTTAAACATTTTTTAATTCCCCACCGATACACCGAGTCTACAAATTAATATCTAAGAATGAATATCGCAAAATGGTTCATACATTTTCGTTACATTAAAATAACGGAGCGACATAAATCTGAGTTGTTCGGAGTACCATGCAACTTCACATAACATTTAGCCTGCAGACACCCTCAATTAAATTAAAATAAAGTGCGTACTCAGTTGTAAATGGCAGAGGGACCAAAGTCAGTCTCAGATCAAAGGCATCGTAGCTTTGTAAATGCGCCGTCTATGTCATGCGATTTATCTATGTACGGGCGGGTTGGTTTTGTTTAAAGATATTATATTCGTAAAGTTTTTTAATATTTCAACAATACCTGTAGATAACTTTGGTTGAAAGTTAATCTTGACTAGAAATTAGCTTTTGAAAGTTTTAGTTTACTGTTTGATACTGGCAAAATCAAACGTGCGCCGCCGTGTAATAAAAAACAAAAAAAGTTGAGTGAGGGCTTAGAGTAATTATGTATGATATTTCTATGAGTGAGGGTTATGCAATATTACCATTATTGTGACCTTAGATTAACCTCATAATGCGGTGATAAATATTTGTCTTCGAAATGATAGGTACTTAAAAAACTTGTCGCCTCCTTAGTCTAGTGGTAGCATGTATGGGTTGTGGCTCGGGGATCCTGGGTTCGATTCCCAGGTCGGGCAAAGCAAATTTTCTAATTTAATTTGCCCGGGACTGGATAACTCATAGAGGGTTGACGTCAGGCAGGCGGCCGGTCGTAAAAACTAAGCCGAATCCTCTCTGCAACATGCTTGAAAAAGTGTGTTGCGCCGACCCCATATTAAGGTGGGATGAGGGTAGGTAGAAAGAAAGAAAAAAATGATACTTAAAAAAAAAGACAGATGAAAATTATGTTGATTTTTCATTGTTTCTAGGAATAATATTGACTGCCTCGGTGGCGTGGTGGTATTTCGGTACTACTACGGACTACGGTTCTGAGGTCTCGGGTTCGATCCCCGGGTCGGGCAAAGTGATATTGGATTTTTCCATATCAGCCCGGAGTCTGGAATTTGTGCCCGATACGGCGATAGGCTCGCCCCCTATCACATCTGGGACGGAACTAAGCTCGGCGAAATGTGGGTGTTCTAGTTCGCTAGTGCGCCTCTGCCTACTCCTTCGGGGATACAGGCGTGAGCTTATGTTATGTTATGTTAATAATATTTGGGTAATTTTATTTCTATTCCGGCTTCAAAAACAATACAACAACTCAAATTATTAAATGATTTCTTAGGTTTACGCGAATATTATACATTAACCCGTCGGAGGCGGCACATATACATATATGTTACATAAGCGTATGGGTCACCGAAGGCCGAGCCTCCCGTGACTACTTAAAATAAAACTAGTTATTTCAACTCCAAGGCTAATAATAGAGCGAACTTCGACTAAGTCTAAGTCAAAGTAACGAACTCAGTGACTTTGACTTAGTCTGAGTCATTTTTTACAAGAAAATCTTTGCTTAGTCTGTCAGTTTGTTTTTCTTGTAAAATTTGACTCGGAATAATTCAAAGTTCGATTTAACAATTCCAAATCCTCACTGAGATCGTTACTTTGACTTAGACTTAGTCGAAGTTCGTTCTATAGATATCAGCCTAATTATTGTTACAACTCTTGTTTTTCACAACCTTTTATACGAATTTGTCGGCGTATAGACTGCCTCGGTGGCGTGGTGGTATTTCGGTACGCCTACGGTTCTGAGGTCTCGGGTTCGATCCCCGGGTCGGGCAAAGTGATATTGGATTTTCCTATATCAGCCCGGAGTCTGGAATTTGTGCCCGATATGGCGATAAGCTCGCCCCCTATCACATCTGGGACGGAACTAAGCTCGGCGAAATGTGGGTGTTCTAGTTGCTAGTGCGCCTCTGCCTACCCCTTCGGGGATACAGGCGTGAGCTTATGTGTGTGTCGGCGTATATCACGTTGTAAAGGCATTCAAACCCGTTTCGGAAACAGAGAGACATTATTGAAAATGCACCACGATTACGCTTAATCTGCAGATGCGATGTAAAAAGTGCATTCGGAATTGACCAATCCAATGCTTGCCAAAGTTTCGACGCTGACACGTACTTTATCTTATCGACACGTCGCTGTGCCAACAACAATCAAATAATTAGTTAGTTGTCTTTGTTTTTTTTTATGGCAGAGACTGGCAAACGAGCAGATGGGTCACCTGATGGTAAGTGATCTCCACCGCCCATAAACACCTAAGACACAAAAAGAATCATGGGTGCGTTGCCAGCCTAAAATAATGAAATGGAAGGGGAAGGAAAAAGGATTGGGAAAGGGAAGTGGCGGGGCTAATTGGGCCACCGGAAATCTCACTCACCGAACGAAACGCGACAGCAAGCTGACACTTTACGTCGGTTTTCTGTGAGACAGTGGTATCAAACCGTTTGAGCCGGCCCATTCGTGCTTTACCTCTAGACGTTACTGTCTACAGCGTGGCTCTACCAGTCGTTAACTCTCGTGTTTGATTTTTTACATTATTTTATACGCAATTTAAAATAATACAAATGGGAGCATTTTTGTAAAAATTGCACCAAAATTGATTGATGAGTTATAGCTATCCATTTCTTACGTTATGACTGTGACGTCAGTATACACTGATGCATCTCTCTTTTATTATTTGAAGGTACCCCTTCCACCAGATTTTAAAGGCTTACTTTTTCATATTTGACAATATTTCAATATTTTAGACGACGTCAATTTTAAATAAACATATTAATAAGCACAAGTTTAAAAACTTATCGGACCGACTTCAAATCCGATCGTGACCAAATTTATATGGGACCACCCTTGAAAGAAGCTCTATCGAACACAAAAATAATTTTGAAGATCGGTTCACATTCGGCGGAGATATCGCGTAACATAGAGGTACATAAAAAAACAGACGAATTGAGGACCTTCTCCTTTTTGAAAGTCGGTCGAAAACAAATTAATCTACTACAAATTGCGAACGCATTATAATCATTCGTTTTCGGGCATCTCTATCGATTACCATAATACGTTCAGAAACCTTTGTCCGGCCCGCATGTGCTCAAAATCGATTCGGGATGTACCAACCGGAATACAGAATGCGTCCCCGGTAATGTAATTTGAAAAATCGAACGTTATGGTACATGCAGTTTACATAAATTGGTACAAGTGAATACGTTACGAGTTGCGACGGTATGCCGCGGAAACGTTCGTGCTCGAATATTCGCATAAAGGTTGTAACTCAGTTATGGGACAGTGCTATGGTATGGAAAAATCAGCATTTAAATAAAACTATTCTTACGGATTCTATCACGATTAGAATTAATACGTGATAGAATCCGTAAGAATAGTTTTATTTCAATGTATAATATTCGCGTAAACTTAAGAAATCATCATTTAGTTAAAATCAAAGACGTTTAACAGTATATAGATGGGACAATGGCACAAACTTGTGATCTAAAAGTTATGACCTTTTATAGGTTTTTAGTGTTAAGTACAGATATTTGTTTTCTGCGTGTAAATTCAAACACTTTTTTCTGTGATCGATACACATGTAAGTTCATATTTGAAAAATTACTGAACTGATTTTGATAAAACTTACACTATTCCCTAAATTGAAAGATGCCTAACCCAATAAAAAATAATTATCGAAATCCGATTAATAGTTTCTGAGAAAAATGTAGACAAACATATACTTACATATATACTTATGAAATTTGGCACATTTGTACAGAAGCCCACATAGACTTACATATCCGAAAATTATGCAATTCTGACAATATTACATACGTACGGGTTGAATTGATAACCTTCTTCTTTTGAAGTCGGTTAAAACACGAGAACTCTCCCGGTGTATGACCACCCCATGCTTTTTTATATTACTCCCTCCCCTAGATCGCCAATGAGACTGTGATAAGGCCGGTCGCCGCGTGAGTCTGCATACATTTCGACCAATTTCAATTTAATCCGAATAATCTCAGTATAGGGTTTGTTATCACACAATTTTTCCCTTTTTCGATGAAGCGCTTTTTATAATTCCGGTTTTTGATTCTGGACTACATTTTGAACCTAAATGAATATTAGTTTTGTCGTTTTAACGTTCAAAGGATTGCCAACAATTTACTACTTTGTGAGTGGTAGAGTCATGCCGTAGACAGTAACGTCTACATCACGAATGGGCCGGCTCGACCGGTTTGATACCACTGTCTCACAGAAAACCGACGTAAAGTGGCAGCTTGCTGTCGCGTTCTTTTCGGTGAATGAGATTTCCGGTGGCCCATTTCCTCCCCTCCCTTGCCCAATCCCTTTTCCCTTCCCTTCCATTCCCTCCTTTTAGGTTGGCAACGCACCCACAATTATTTTTGTGTCTTGGGTGTCTATGGGCGGTGGAGATCACTTACCATCAGGTGACCCATCAGGTCGTTTGCCAGTCTTTACAAAAAAAATAAAACTTGTTAAAGATGATAAATATGGTTTATGTAAGAAACTACAACCCCCTTTTTAAGTCAGTTAATTAGAATTGCGCATTTATCAACATGAAAAAAATGCCATAGTGGTCTGGTGACAGCGTACTTAAGCTAACAGCCTTGAGTTCGTGGATTCAAATACCGGTTCGGAAAATTATTATTTATGTGAAGTTTATCTGTTGGAGGAGGAAACATATTACATTAACGTCTCGGCCACCGAGGGCCGAGCCACCTGTCCCTATTTATAAAGGCTAGAAATAGTGGAAAAAGCAAACCGATTTGCTATTAGGGGTATGCTGAGCTATCACCCATGAACAGTAGCAACACCACTCGCACTTACTGTTGCGAGCTGTTTCTACAAAATGTGGGTGTGCTTGTTTTTTTAGTACTGTTGGTAACACCGACATTAAATTAAAAATAAATTATCTGTGGATCGTGTCTATGCTAAGTATGTAAATTGTCTATGTTGTTGTACATCCTTCCGCTCTCTCTTCCATTTTTAAATTGAATACAAAGTACATCTTTTACAAAGCACTGCTCGACTTTATTTTTAATTCAATCAGCACCTTTCCCATTCCATTCCAATATAAATTCCCAATTTCTTACAAGTACTTTAGGTGAAGAGTGAATATTATCAATAGTGAAGCTGTGGAGGATATTAATAATAAAAGCATTAGGATTATTTTTTAATTAATACCTATCTATTAAAGTAAGCTGATAGGAATCGAATCGTATGGAACCTTCGCCATTGATGTGTTTCTTCTATATTTAGCACTTCTTTATCCCGACTTAATGATATTAATTATTAACCGATACGTTATCTTGTTTACAAAACCTGCAATAAACCGCTAAACCTTCGGTGAGTGCAAAAACGACACATCACGGAAACTCGGTTAATCCCTCAAATCCTTTAATGGACGTTCGGAAATGTCTAAAAGGTGTAACCGCTTTGAAAATGGTGTAGTGGACCATGAAACACAATTAACTATTCCCACAAGCGAGAATTTGGATTTCGTTTCACAGAAGACTGTGTTAGTTTCAATCAAGACTAAAGAAAAAATATACCCGGCATAACTAGGAAAAATACGTGTTGACTATGAAGCCAGTTCCGCCATTTTAGTTTCGCAGTATATTTAAGTAAGATTTAAATGGAGACGTAAGATACCGTATAAATACTTATTGATTTTATTGGAAATACGGTCTTTTATTTAATAAAAGTAATTTTAATATGTAATGTGAAGATGCTTAACTGCTATATTAATGGAATTTCTTTCGTAAAGTCGCCATTTTGGTTTCGTTCCATACATTACGAATGCTTCAGTATTTCGTAGTTATGTCCTCTATCTGACAGCCTCCGTGGCGCAGTGGTCGAGTAGCCGGCTGTGAAGCGAGAGGCTGCGGGTTCGATTCCCGCATTGAGACAAATATTTGTGTGGCCCACAGATATTTGTTTCAAGTCTGGGTATTGTGAGACCGAAAGTCTCTCATAGTTTCTGATACCTACGATACAGGTTATACCTAGTGTGAACTCAGCGGCTTTAGACAAGTGGCTTATAATAATATAAGCCCTGTAATATTACTGTCCCACTGCTGGGCACGGGCCTCCTCTACTGATGAGAGGGGTTAGGCCTTAGTCTACCACGCTGGCCTAATGCGGGTTGGTAAACTTCGCATACCTTCGAAATTCCTGTGAAGAAATTCTCGGGTATGCAGGTTTCCTCACGATGTTTTCCTTCACCGTTATAGCAAGCGATATTTCACAATGAAAATACACTTGACAGAGAAAAGTCAGAGGTGTATGCTCCATTTTTGGGGTCGGTCTCGAACCTCCGACACTTGTCTCGGCAGTGCGTACCATTACCAACTGAGCTATCGCTGCTTTAGTGGCTTATGCGCTAATCGAATAGAATAGTTGAATAGAATCAATGTATGGGAAAGACATAAGAGTACGCCGCATATAGCGTACTCTTATGTCATTCCCATACAATTATTATTTTCTTCTATTCTATTCGACTACCACATAAGCCACTTGTCTAAGCCCGCTGGACTATGTGTGTGATTGTTGGGTGTATTTATTATTATTTATTTATTTATCTTCTTTTGTTTAAGGTTTCAATGTATTTTGCCAGATGTCATGACTTAATGCCGTGGTGCGCCAGTCTCACTTTAAAATTAATTAGCCTTTAATGATCTATTATAGGCTTATTAATAAATTTAAAGTGAGACAGTGTTAATGCTAAAGTGAGTTATAATTATACCTCTATATTCGGTCATGTAAAAGAGGGCTTTTATAATTAATCAGTGGCAAATGTGAAAAGGAAAATTGTTTGTTTAGCTAATCTATAACTAACAAAATAATAAATATTGAGAAAATGAAAACTATCGTTGATTTCCAGAATTGAGAACTATCAAAACTCGCACTAGGAGAGCAGGACGTCTTCTCATTTATTGTCGTAAGCGAATTAAAAGCATTGTAAAAAGATATAACATTATTACCTACGAGGAATTCGTTTTAACTCAAAATAAAGCTTTTTTTAAGCGTACCTCGAGATGTATCTTGAGATCCAATCATCCATTATTGCCTTAATTAGTTTATTAAGATATTTCCTCATGAAAATACGGGGAGAGGCGATTTATTTTATTCCACCATTAATGCAAATGTAACGCGATCTTTTAATTTGCTTGCATGAATATTTATGGGAGCTTAATTGATTTTTTACGACATTGAGACTAATGTTTTTTTAACTATATTTTTATTTTATGTGTTTAAATTTTAAGGGAGTAAAACCTTATTTTAGTAGGCTGTGGAGTAGGAGGTCCTGGGTTCGATTCTATCGGACGAAGCGGTCGGCCAAACTACGTACTTTAAGAAAAGCCTAGACCAAAAATCGTCTGGAATCATGGAGTAATGGATCACTTGGAATAAACTCTACCAAATAATTAACCTTTTTTGATTTTGTATAATTTAAAAATGAAGGTAGGTATTGTAACACTAACCTTTTTTGGACAAATGACACCTCAGTCTGACCTGTGACAACGAAGACTGCAAAGCCTTCGAAACGTCGGGAATAGTAATTAAACCTAATCGAGATAGAATCCGTAAAAATAGTTTTATTTCAATCTACCAAACACGATAATAAACTTGAAAACCGGTCCACACTTGACGGAAATCACGTAATATACCCCTTCTTTTTGACGTCGGTTGAATCATTGAACAACGACTCCCGATTTGAATCGACTACTCTACTAACCATGAATAGGAAGTAAATGAAAAATTGTACGCCAATCGTTTCAATCGGCTTCGTGTATGAATTTCAAACAGTGCATACAAATGAAGCTGGGCCGGTGACCTATTGAAATATTTGATTCAGTTCACCGTTACCAATCCGTTCAAAAAGAAACTTGAACAAAAGATCCTATACGTTAGTAACACAATGGAAAAATTTGAAAATCACAAGAACTTTTAGTTACGGTTTTAAAATTGTCATTTTGAAAGGCGTTTGAGAAGTGAAAGGTTTGGAGCAGTAGCCCGAGCACGAAAAACTAATGTAAATGTAAACTCGCTGCGCACTGATGACATTTGATTAATATTTCATACAAATTTCATAGACGCGCATCGAGCACGAATACATTTACGGTATCAAGCACGAATACATTTACGGTATCGAGCACGAATACATTTACGGTTGTCAGAATTTTTCCTGCTTGGGCTGCTGTTTTATTTCTACCCAACTGAGCTGAAAGGAAGATAATATTTTGGACAATACAAAAGCACCTTCTGCAGCCTAAGATATTATCTTAGTTATGGGAGTGGATATAGACTTAGATCTATAGAGCGAACTTCGACTAAGTCTAAGTCAAAGAAACTAACTCAGTCAGGATTTGGAATGTTTTTAATCGATTTTCCACTTTGTTCGAGTAATTTTTTACAAGATTTTTTTTTGTTATCTGTCTGTCAATCTATTTTTCTTGTAAAAATGGCTCGCACTTAAAAATAAGTTCGATTTATGAGGTCCCAATCCTCACCGAGTTCGATTTCTTGACTCAGACTTAGTCGAAGTACAGCCTTAGTGTCCCTGTCACCTGCAGCACGAAAGCTAGATCGTGCTGCAGATCGTAGCTCGATCCATGGAATTTAATCTTCTCTCTCATCTTGCCCAATGGGGCCGCCCAATTATTTTCAAGAAGCTTACAATGATAAAGAAAAAGCAGCGATAGCTCAGTTGGGAATGGTACGGAGTGCAGGTACGAGTGACGGAGGTTCGAGACCAACCACAAAATGGAGCATACACCTCTGACTTTTCTATGTCAAGTGTGTTTCTTTGTGAATTATCGCTTGCTATAACGGTGAAGAAAGACATGGTGAGGAAACCTGCATACTTGAGAAATTACATACAAGCTCACGCCTGTATCCCCTAAGGGGTAGGCAGAGGCGCACTAGCGAACTAGAACACCCACATTTTGCCGAGCTTAGTTCTGTCCCAGATGTGAAAGGGGGCGAGCCTATCGCCATATCGGGCACAAATTCCAGACTCCGGGCTGATATGGAAAAATCGAATATCACTTTGCCCGACCCGGGAATCGAACCCGAGACCTCAGAACCGTAGTCGTACCGAAATACCGCCACGCCACCGAGGCAGTCTTGAGAATTTCTCCACAAGTATTTCCAAGGTATGCGAAGTCTACCAAACGGAATTAGGCCAGCGTGGTAGACTGAGGCCTAACCCCTTTAATTAGTAGAGGAGGTCCGCGCCCAGCAGTGAGACAGAAATATTACAGGACTAATATTATTACAGAGAGATTCCGCTAGTGTTAGTTTAGAGTGGTTCTTAGGGAGAACCAGACAAACAGTGTCAGAAAAACGTCGTGTGCTGCATAGAACAGTGGCTTCTGATTTTTATATCGAAATAATAAAAAATAACCCTTTTTTTTCAAAAGTTTACGCGAATATTATACATTGAAATAAAACTATTCTTACGGATTCTATCACGATTAAAAGATAATTATTAAAAAACATCCTAATTTCAATAGAGAAGATGGTTGGAAGCTTGCACAAACCTGGGATCCAATTATACATCTTATTAAATCGGAACCCAAAAGACCAGCTGCCAGAACTCAAGACACCGTGAGCTCGTACTGCTTAGATCGGAACACAAATAATTAACCTTTTTTGATTTTGTATAATTCTTTAATGATGGTAGATATTGTAACACTAACCTTTTTTGGACAAATGACACCTCAGTCTGACCCGTGACAACGAAGACTGCAAAGCCTTCGAAACGTCGGGAATAATAATTAAAACCTAATCGTGATGGAATCCGTAAGAATAGTTTTATTTCAAAATAACCCTTTTCAAATCGTTCTAAGATAATAAAAGTAAAAATTATATAACACAAAATGGAATACGCATGAAAATAATAATTGGAATTATATAAAGCAACAGATACGGGCGAGCAAAATGGCCAGAACAATAGACTATTCATTTTGCAAAAGCATGACCGAGAAGTTACATGTTATTTTATGAAAATGAATTTCCACACATGTTTTGTATTCCGAGTGCATTATTAACGCGTTGCTTCTGTATCATCATCATTATCAGCCACAGGACCTTCACTGCTGAACATAGGCCTCCCCCAAAGACTTCCTGTCCGACCTTTTGGAAGATGAAGTGACCTGTGGTTGAAGGTCTGGTTGAAGTGACCCTGGCAGTGGGCAAGGCACGTAGCTCGTAGAACCGATAGCGGATGGGGCAGAAAAGTTCTCGAGTGGAGACCACGTATCGGCAAGCGCAGCGGTGGCCATCCACGTACAAGGTGGACAGATGACCTGATTAAGGTCGCAGGAAGTCGCTGAATGAAGGTTACTCTTGTATACCGTTGTTTAAATGAAGTCATTGTTAATACGTACGACTATCCTCCTGAGGTCTCAGGTTCCCCGGGTCGGACAAAGTGATATTGGATTTTTCATTATCAGCCCGGAATCTGGAATCTGTGCCCGATATGGCGATAGCCTCGCCCTCTATCACATCTGGGACGGAACTAAGCTCGGTGAAATGTAGGTGTTCTAGTACGCTTGTGCGTCTCTGCCTACCCTTTCGACGATACAGGCGAGAGCCTAAGAATGTATGTAATTGTTAATTATGACCACCATGAGTTTTGCACTTTTATCGCCAACCAATATGTAAAATATTTGTATGACAAAAACCATGAACGCCTCGAGCTATACGTGAGAAACTAAAGTTTTAATGTTGAGATCGCATTTTACTATTATGCATCTGGTTGAGGTATTTTTATACAATAAGAACGAATTTTCTAATTTAGTTAAATGAAATACACTTGATTTGAGAGAAGGTGTACTCAAAGTGCGTCACATACGCCCGAATGATCATACGCTACTCAACTTTAACGGCTTCTTACATTGACTTTTGTCATACAATTTTGACAGATAAGGCGGAATTAAACGACATAAGGTGACCTTAACTTAGATGCGGCGGATAGGTATATAAAAAGGCGAATATCTATAAAGGATTCGATAGTTTTGGAGACCTAATCATAGATATTCATAGTATTTTATCGTTCATCAGTCTGCTATAAGCAATCCAAGATTGAGTTAAATACAGACAAGATGAACAGTGGATAAATCTATCGAACGCAAAAATACATATAACATAACATAACATAAGCTCACGCTTGTATCCCCGAAGGGATAGGCAGAGGTGCACTAGCGAACTAGAACACCCATATTTCGCCGAGCTTAGTATACATACAATACATATAATATACATAATGTCGCGCATGTATCCCATAGGGGTAGGCAGAGACTATGGATTTCTACTTCGCCCGATTCTGACACACTACTTTCGCTTCAATCTCTTCATACATTCGGGTCGGTTAAGGGTACTTTCCTTTAGTTAATATAAAAATAATATTAAAAATGAGTCCAAATTTGGCAGAGATATCGCGTAACACATAAAATGCAGACTTATTAACTTCCTGCTTTTTAAGTCGTTCGATTAAATATTAAGTTATGACCATCAGTATATTATACCCTAGATGCACAGTTCTTTGCAAATATCGTCCTAAAAAGTGGTCTCAGAAATAAAACAAAGAAAAGATCACAAGTTCTAATTAAATCAAACACAAATATAACCCTATGCACGTGTTATAAAGTAGCTTTTTAAACGAAATGATCAAGCGTTCTTAAATTTGAATTTTCAAATTAAGAATTCTATCGGCGTCCAACTGTTGGGAAAAGGAGTACTTAAGCACTTCTTTGCTGTCCCATTTTCCGAGCGTCAACTATGTATCTAGGTAAATAATATATCGATGCTTATGACAATAAAAATACACGTGTGCAGAAGAATAGTACGGATCGATGACCGTGTTGTTAACATATTCAGAGTCACGGGTACGGCTACTATCATACTTGCGCAATCCGGCGGCCCGGGATCCCACCCCACTCCCCCCCGCTCCCTGTCAATTGTTTATTTCCAAGGATAATCTTTCCGGATAAATGTAGGCTAAATAAACCAAATGACTCCGCGTTAAACGGATAATGATTTTTCCCCGTTTTATAGCCTGTTGATTTGCTGAAGATTTGTTATGTCTCGAGTAATTTGGATAGCGAATTTTATTGCAGTTAGGTTTTAGCGTTTTTGAAAAGCGACTTATCGATCTAATCGAAACATATATCGACTACTTATCTTGCTAATCGATTACTTCTTTTAATATTTTTTCTGTAACACTTTCAAAGACTGCGCTTATCCCATATTGAAATGCAGTAAAGAAATATTGGAAAAAAGTTAAAGTTTATTCTGATTTAAATATTTTTTTTATTATTTACATTATTTATGAGACTCAATCATACTGGTTTAATCTTGTTTTGTTATTTACATTGCATAAGAGACTCAATCATACTGATTTAAATCAGTTTCATAATTGAGGCCTATTCTGTGCTAGGTGTATTTAACCCGAGGCTTAAAAATACTAATACCAGGCTAGTTAGTTAAATGAATGGATGTAAAGCGGTAGAACAACGGTTTGTGATCATAAAACGTTATCAGGCTCACCGTAGCTCCAGCAAAATGTTTTAAATTCCGACCCACACCGACTACGGCCACTTTTATACCAACTAATATGAAAATATCTTTTTGAATTTATTCTCTGGGTCGTTCATTATCACACGTTCAATAGATTATTGTTATCATGAATGACATGGGTATTTATGTTATTTAAAATAAATCAAAAACTGTGATTAATTTTGCGTCAGGAAAATAATTGTAATTTTGCTGTCACAGTAAAACAGATTGAATTGAAATTCACCAGATTTTTAAACATAACACAAATGTACTGATTTCTTAAGTTTACGCGAATATTATACATTAAAATAAAACTATTCTTACGGATTCTATCACGATTAGGTTTTAATTACTATTCCCGACGTTTCGAAGGCTTTGCAGTCTTCGTTGTCACGGGTCAGACTGAGGTGTCATTTGTCCAAAAAGATAATAATAATAATTAAAACCTAATCGTGATAGAATCCGTAAGAATAGTTTTATTTCACTAACACAAATGTATTAATTGATCATTAAATAAAGTAATGCGTAATTCGTATCGAAAATTAATAGTAGATTGTTGATCACAGTTAAGCTAGTTTATAAGGTTAACAAATTATTATGTTTCTATTCACCTCATATCAGGTTAGTTGATTATACCGGGTGTTGCAGAACGATTTAAAGCAACTAGCATAGGAACGGCTTTCTATATGCTAAAAGTAATTAATTACCTGATAGGTGGTTTGAAAATTTACTGTATATATGTCAAACAGATAGCTAAGCGACTTGAGAAAATTAATGTGTTACGTTAGTTACGTATAAAACTTTGCATTCATATCTTTGTATATATATATATATATATATATATATATATATATATACGATACGATAACAGCCCGGAGTCTGGAATTTTTGCCCGATATGGCGATAAGCTCGCCTCCTATCACATCTGGGACTGAACTAAGCTCGGCGAAATGTGGGTGTTCTAGTTCGCTAGTGCGCCTCTGCCTACCCCTTCGGGGATACAGGCGTGAGCTTATGTTTATGTATGTTTTGTATATGTAGTTTCAAACTCGTATATAGAGGTAAAAACGTTTCCATTCCACCAATATTAGTATAGGGTAAGCAAAAAAGTTCTGACTAAAAATCTTTTTGAATTATTCAGTATCCAGTTTTTCTTCAATAGTAATTTGTCACATGGAAATCAAGTTTGCTTTGCAAATAATTAGCGAGACACGAAGCGCTTTGGCAAATTGTCTTCGATTAATCGTAAACGGTGCGGAATCACTCAAACTGGGAACAGCCTACTGTAAAATCTGGCACGAGCCGGCACGAGTGACGAATTGGGTGCATTTATAAAGAAAAAAACGTAAGTTTATAAAATGTCTAGGTTTATAAAAGAGGTTATATAATAACCTACAACGTCGAAATAATTGTGGAAATGTGGGCCGATTACGTCATTAAATAAAATAAAATTAATAAAAAATAAAGTATGTATGTACCTTACGCTTCTTTTTATTTAATTACAATAAAAAATAACATAATTCAGATTTAATTAAATTATTTTATGAATTGCACCATATTTAATTGCATTATAATTGTACATATAACTGAATGTCGTTTATATAATTTATTGTTACAAAAAAAACATCTTATAAGCTAATTGTAAAAAAGATATTTCAAGTGCAATATCTATTTATGCCATTTGTTTTTCTTTTAATATTTTATTGCTAAAATAAAATAAAAATTGCGTAAAAGCTCTTTAGGTAATCTATTGTTATTATGACCTTTCACACGAGAATGATTCCATTTCCGTGTAAGCAAATTTAATTTGCTTCGCTTAAGTAAAATAAGTACGTTGAATTGTTTAGTAGTGAAATGAATAATTTATTATTTGCCGCTCGCGCGATGCTTTCCAGATAGAATTGGGGCGCATAAAGATATAAAGCCTATTACTATATGAAAATAACATGTTTACTGCGTGGATTTGCCATACACTTAGGTTACTATGGCAACGGTTAAAGCCTCATTACAGGTTCTCGTAAGACAGGTAAAGGTAACAAAAAATTGTCGAGGTAACAGGAAATTGATCATTTCAAATGTATGTAAAAGACACGCACACAAACGCGCCTGTACATAAGTTCCCTACGCACACACGCCATTACGTATCCATAAATCGGATGGGCCGAAAACTCAGCTTCACTTTCAATTTTACTAGCGCTCCGTCCTTCTTTTTTTACGTCCATGCTGTTACTCTAGGTTGTCAAATTGAGGAAAAAAAGAAAAGTCAATTGATGATGAAAAAAAAGTCCAGAATTTCTTTCCGTCTTTCTTCTTCGGATCGTCATCCGTAGGTAGCTAGAGAAAGGCTGGTAGGTTAGCTAGCTAGCCCATCCTTGTTATTGTGTCTATACCTGCTTGTTTGTTTTCTAAATTGACAGTGTTGTAACATGATTGTTATTTAAATCTAGACCTTGTTGTGACCTGTCATAAGTGCATTTGATATGCCTACGTGACCAATAAATATTTTTAGTTTTTATTTTATTTTAGTCTGTGTCACGAAAGGTATTGGGTACCCAGATAAAGCAAGCAGTTTTTCTAATATGATTTATCCGGGATTGCATCCACTAAAGGGGGTTGACGTCTTGCAGGTCGCAAGAAACTAAAGCCAAATTCTTTCTGCAATGTACTTGAAAAAGTGTGGGGCGCCCATCTTAGAGTAGATTATGGGCAGTTGAAATATAACGTGAATTCTACTTCAATAGATTCATAACCTTTTGGAATTAACTTCCTAAAGCTAACAAAACATAAGCTCACGCCTGTATCCCTCAAGGAGTAGGCATAGGCGCACTAGCGAACACATACATTTCGCCGAGCCTAGTTCCGTCCCAGATGTCATAGTGAGCGAGCCTATCGCCCTATCGGCACAAATTCCAGTCTACGGGCTGATACTAAAAATCCAATATCACATAGCCCGACCCGGGTATCCAACCCGAGACCTCAGGACGATAGCACCGCGCTCGCAACTTACCGGGCAATGAACCTAAAGACCTACCGAGAACCAGATATAAAAGATAAACTGAGAAGAATTAATGGCTCGCTTAATTACTTCCACAAATTCACAGACGAAGTTCAGTTGGAAAGTATCGTAATTGTACAGATTTGATATCTCCAGGATGTCCCTAATTATTGTATTCTTTGAAATAGGAAGCCGGAGCTAAGCTTTGTGATTACACTGTTCCTTTTATCCCTTGTAATTATTTACGTATCAACCCTAATGAGAAAAGGCTACCTCCGAGATTAGAGTGGTTAATTATTAAAACTGAGGAAATAGTCGGCGCGTCTCATTTTTAGGGTATTAGGGTTGCTTACAAGAGGTTTTTGAGGCAAATTCTTGTTTTTTTAACTAGTACCTTTGTGGCTTCAGTTTCATTGAGGTTTAATTGCATATTGTTTATTAGAAAATTTTAGTTTAGAACTGCCTCGGTGGCGTGGTTGTATTTCGATATGACTACCGTCCTGAGGTCTCGGGTTCGATCCCCGGGTCGGGCAAAGTGATATTGGAAATTTTCATATCAGCCCGGAGTCTGGAATTTATGCCCGATGGTGATAAGGTCGCCCCTTATCACATCTGGGACGAAATTACATACTAGTTGGCTAGTGTGCATCCGCCTACCCCTTCGAGGATACAGGCGTGACCTTATGTTATCTAGGTTTCAAGTTTTAAACAATCTTCAGATGGCAAGTTGAGAAATAAATGTATATAAATCCTCTTACAAAGTTCCGCTTGGCCGGCACTTAGTTGCACTAATTCCGTACAAAAGATATAGTTAAAGTTGCTGCATTCTGTTCCAGTCAACTTTCAAGCTTACTGAAGGCTGTGGCTACTTCAAAATATAACTTTGTTTACCCTACATCCAGAAAGTATGGAGTAATGACGAAATACTTCGGTCTTATTTAGTTTATTTAAATAGTCACAGGCAGCACATATATATGTTACATAAGCATATGGGCCACCGGAGGCCGAACCGGCCGTGACCATCTACTGCTCTTTTTTTAGTAAATCACACATATTTACTAGAGTTATTACTCGATTAAGCGGTATAAAAACATAACATAACATAAGCTCACGCCTGTATCCCCGAAGGGGTAGGCAGAGGTGCATTAGCGAACTAGAACACCCACATTTCGCCGAGCTTAGTTCCGTCCCTGATGTGATAGGGGGCAAGCCTATCGCCATATCGGGCACAAATTCCAGACTCCGGGCTGATATGGTAAAATCCAATATCACTTTGCCCGACCCAGGGATTGAACCCGAGACCTCAGAACCGTAGTCGTACCGAAATACCACCACGCCACCGAAGCAGAGCGGTATAAAAACTGCCTCTTAAAAGCTTGAACTTAGGTTTTTTCCTATTTAGAGTTTCTTGCCCGTTCTTCTCTGGAGTACCAGCCTTCCGAACTGGCGGTAGAGTAACATTTTTGTCGGAATCTAAATAATGTGTCACATCTTATGAATTGATTTGATTCCTATATTATTACATGGATCTTTTGTAAAAATAACCTGACAGGGATAAATTGGAAATATTGTTTAAATGTAAAAGAAAAGAAGAAAGAAATGTTTATTCATGACATGGCATGTAAATACATTTATATATTTGAGCTAAAATTAGCAAATAACATGATGTTTCATGCGCACGTCACAAAAACGACCCAAACTCATCATATGCTGGTCAATTGGCCAGCGCTGATATCCGTTGGACTGTTTGGTGGCGTCACGGGCACCAATTTTATGCGCCGATAAAGAAAAATAAAATAAAAATGTGTTTAGCTTCTTATGCGCAATTGGGTACTTGACTATTTTTTTAAAAAGTATACAGGGCTATTTATTAGCTTATCCTAAACATGTAAAAAATTTCGTAACTTATTTTCATATATTTAGTAAAAAAAAAAGCAGAAATTAATATGTATATTGAAATAAAATAATAAATAAATAAATAATTAATATGTATAATTTACTTTGCCGCCAAAACGCTACATGTTAACTGTAGCTACGGGTGACGTCATTGTTTCTTACCATAGATACAAAAGTGTTTTTAAAAAATATATTGAGTAAATAACATTTATGATTTCAAACTAAAAAAAAGGGTCAGATATTTCGTCGATCAGATATCGATCGTCGATCACATCCGCGTTGAAATTAAGTTGAGATTTAAATAAGAATACGAAAAAAAAACCTAATAACCTGGCAGTATGACTTTAGATCTTAGGTCTTAGGTCCCTGTGGAGTAAATAAACAAGAAAAACGAGTAATCTGACATCATGCATAGTGATTGGTGTTTACCGTCACGTGACCCACAGATGAAAAATAAAGTATTTAAATTACTAAAATAAAATTATCCTTGGAGTATTTTTAATAAATTCCTATTGCATACGTTATTTAGGTGATAAATCGATGTTCCTACAGAAATTGATTGATATTGGTTACTATAGTCAAGTACCCAATTGTCATGAGTACGCAGCGTACTCGATTCGAATACGTAAATAGCTGTTCATTATCAGGCTGCAGTTCTTCTGACCGTCAATAAATCTTTAATAGGTTTTTAATGATTTTATTTAACATCTGAATTCTCAAACGCGATGCGAACCCATTAAAGCCTACGTAAAATGGATGGTCATTTCGAAAACCGCAGCGATCCATCGATGTTCGGACATTCGCGCCGAAAAAAACGGAACACAGACATAAATAAGTGAAAAATAACTCTCGCAGCGAGATATGTCCAATAATATGATGTACGAGTAGGTAGGTGTGGGTGGTAGCCCTGAATTCGCCACCACACCTCTATTTAAAGGGGTGGTAGTCCTTTACCACGTTGACGTTGGTATAAAGATTAATGCATAATGGGTGATAGCCAAAGAGATTTAATATCGCTAACTGTAGAGGGGCAATCAAGTTTCCGTACAAAAACCTGATCTCAAACATCAGTAACGACATTTACCGCTTATTACAATGAATGTGCTTGTTACAATTTACACCTTAGAATAAGCTGTTAATGATCAAAATCACGTAAGACAATTTTATTGTCTCAACATTATTACGCTGGCACGACCTTGCGCACGTATTGCAAATTCGGCTGAGTGACTTATGACCATGAGGTCCCAACTTTTTTTTTATTATCCGGGCACGGCAAAGTGACTACAGTGCACCTGATGGTAAACGTAGTGCAGTCCAAAAAAACTAGCGACTACTGACAAACACTGTTAATCAGTAGTCGTCAAAATCATACCGGCCTATTTATCTTCTTCTCACTCTGAAACCGAAGAGGGAAGAAGCAAATCGAGGGGTTTGCTACAAGACAGGCGGATGACAGATGCAGATACAGAGATACCCCCATACCCGTCTCAACCAACCATCAAGTCATGCCGCAAGCCCCTCGAGAGAACCGGAAGTACACTGGCTGATCCTGGAACGCGAAGCACACACGGATTGTGGGCCACTATGGCAGGTGTGTACGGTGGTCGCCATCCGGTCGGATACGAATATCCTACAACCAGCAAATCTTTGGATCACAAGTTTCGATCTGTTGTCCCGTTTATGTACTGATGATTGTCTTTGGTGATAGCATATTCACTGATATGATCCTGCGAACTGCGGCATATTTCGACGAGCTTTTTCCGTATCATGCGATATGGACCTATCGCCATATCCAGCACAAATTCCAGACAGTATGCCCAACCGGGAAATCGAACCACCTCAGGAAGTGTCCTGAAGGAATGACTAGTGAGTCGTTCCCAAATACAAGTACGCCACTGAACCAATACAAAAGTCAGAGGTAGACACGTGATATTTCGTCTGTTCTTTCCCCTGTATTATTCTTATTGACGCCCGTTTTTAACGCTTTTACTCCAGTTAAAAGGCACTTTCGTCACAGCAGCCTTTAAAATTCACATCGCTTTTGAAAAGCTAACTTGTTTACTCTGACCATGGCACGTGGCGTTTTTTGTTCCCATTCGCTTACACGTGACGGGGAAGGATTTAAAAAAATAACAGTTTGGAGCACGGACTTAAAAAAATTGGACGGAGCGCTAGGAATACTGAAAGAGAAGCAGGGTTATCGGCCCATTTGATCTATTGAAACGTAATAGCGTGTGTGTGCGTAGGGTACTGCTATACAGGCGCGCTTGTGTGCGTGGCTTCTCTGTGGCGTCCGTTAAACTATAGGCGAGATGGTGTCCTTCTGTTTTCACGTCTGTGGTTTGTAGATACTTCGTGATGTAAGTACGGGTAAGCAGCTATAGCTTAGTTTTGCCATGGCTATAGGCCATCCATAAAGCGCCTAAGAGGACCACCGCAAGGTTTTTAGTCGGTATTGCCGGTGTAGGGTGTGAGGGACTCGGCCCAGTGTCGCCCAGATGTCTTTCATCTCTCCCGGGTATTATGGCGCTAGGTCGTAAGAAAGGCAAATGCCACATAACTGTCACGTCTCCCCTCAGGATTGGCGGCAGTGGTAAAACACTTTCCCCGCAAATAAAACAGCTAGCTAGTAGTAAGTTCGGACAGAAATAGCGTGCATGCATGTCTTTTCTGAATTATTGCTTAATTTAAGCAATGAAGGGTACCTGCCTACCTGACTGCCTCGGTGGCGTAGTAGTATTTCAGTACGACTACCGTCCTGAGGTCTCGGGTTCGATCCCCGGGTCGGGCAAAGCTATATTGGATTTTTCCATATCAGCCCGGAGTCTGGAAATTGTGCCTGATATGGTGATAGGCAAGCCCCTAAGCAATGCGAAATTTGGGTGTGCTAGTTCGCTGGTGCGCCTCTGCCTACCACTGCGGGGATACAGGCGTGAGCTTATGTTATGTTATCTTTCGCTCTTCACTAGAATACAAACATTTTGCTTAAACAACCTACAATTATGATTTTAATTTGATTTCATAACTAGAATAACAAACATAGTCAAATCATTTCTGCAACATGCTTGCAAAAGTGTGTTGCGCCGACCCCACATTAAAGTGGGATATGGGCAGGCAGAAATAAAGAACTAGAATAACAAAGTTTATCACCTTCTTGATATAGTTGCAGTGAATATTGGAACCGGGAGGTCTTGTATTCGATTCCCAGGTCGGGCGGGGTGTTTTTCTAACACTATTCGACGAGGCTGGATCCCCAGACGAGGGTTAACGTCAGGCCGATAGCCGGACCTAAAAGCTATGCCAAATCATCCCCGCAAAAGATTGAAAAATTGTTTCGCCCCCACATTAAGGTAGGATAAGGACAGATAGAACGAAAGCAACATAGGGTTACTACAAAACATCTACTGCAATGTTGGTGAAAGTTAAGCTAGCAAGATTCTGTTAGTCGCCAAAATTCCGCCTTAATTACGCCTAAGGCTTAGCAGAGGACTCATATCGAAGGTGGCACAACGTGTGCCAATCTGTGTCCTCAGAGAGCTATATCGATAAAGTCCTTAGGTAGAGACCGATCGATGTACGAACACGAGTTAAGCTTTACTTAGTTGCAAGTCAAAATTGGATGAAAATTCGGACAAAATGAAAATTATTAAGTACTAAACAATCGAACACTATAGAGGTAGTCCGATTGCTAATTAAACGGAGTAAACTGACAGATCGAAATGCCACTTTCCAAAATAATGTTGCTTACTTTCAAAAGATTGATCTAGTTCAATTTTTATCATTCAAAGAATCAGTAACTCAGCACTAGCTTGCAAAATTAGAAACTTATTACGTATTTTTAGTAATTTCAGCTTAACTCGTCGACTAAATGTCTGTGTAAATAATTTTGCATATGTAATCACAACAGATACGCCAAATTATAAGAATAAAAATTATAAATATTACTTTTTATTATTTGAGAAAAATTACGTTCGGCACATTCATAGCTTTTGTAAGTTTTGTTCGTAATTACCCATGACTATAATTCTAGTAGACATGCCATAACTTGCATACAGTAATTTACTATGACTATCATTCAGTAGACATGCAGTATTAATCACACATTAAGGCGGAATTACGACTCTGTGTTGGACTTTAGAAAATGAAAGAATGAAATTGTTCACTGAATTGAAATGTTTAAATAATCTTGATCTTTTTACCGCAGCACTATTTAAATTTCATGAAAAAGTGGCAACATTCGAAATGTCAGTTTACTCCGTTTAATTAGTAATCCTTCTATAATATCAATGTTATTTTATGCGTCATCTAGGCCGGTCTATCATTAGGTACCTACTAAAAAATCCACCGAAATCGAGTTAAATACTGCGCTAATGTCGCGATTGGATTAGAGAACTTATTTGGCCCTTTTTAACGCGGCATTAACACACCTTTTTAACTTGATTTCGGTGAAATTTTAAATAACTAATTGAAATCGAATAGAATCAAAGTCGAATTGAGTGTTAGGAATTATCCTACTGACCGAATCTAGAACTTTGTTCTTTTTTGGTTCTATTTGGTTAATAAACAACCTATTGCAAAGCTTTCTTTCTACCTGCCCTTATCCCACCTTAATGTGAAGTCGGCACAACATACTTTTTTATGCACGTTGCAGAAAGGATTTGGCTTAGTTTTTACGACCAACTGCCTGCCTAACGTCAACCTCTTCTGAGGGATCCAGACCCGGGCAAATTGAATTAAAAAATTCGCTTTGCCAGACCTGGTAATCTAACCTAGGTCCTTCCGGTCCACAACACATAATGCTGTCACCAGACCAAGGAGACGATTAACAGATTGCAAAGCTATTCATAAATAATCAAGCGACTTCTAAAAAGGAGAAGGTTCTCAATTTGTTTGTATTTTTATGTATGTTACGCGATATCTACGCCAAATGTGGAACGATTTTCAAAATTCTTTTGTATTCGATAGAGCTTATTTCAAATTATCCCATATAAATTTGGTCACGATCGGATTTGAAGTCGGTCTCTTAAGTTTTTAAACTCGTGATTATTTTTGTTTTAAAAACATCAGCTGCAATGCAGTTTTCCCGCAGGTAAAAGTTGAACGTGTTAGATCGTCCATAAAGCAAACATTAAATAGATTTGCCATCATTCTTCTTCCGTTCGACGTCTCTCGCTTTCCTGAAAGCACTGAACGAACTGCTGAAGTAGTAAAGAAGTGTACAACTTTCACAATTGCATTACTTACAGTTCTTATTAAATTAAACGGAAAATTTTATCTAATAAACGTCGATGAAACGCTTTGTTTTATGTATTCGTTGTTGAACTATAGATATCTCGGCCTTCCCCAATAAATAGGCGATATATTATGAGAATAAATTGATGATGGACTGGCATTTCATAAAAGGACATAAAAATTAAACACGTTTCTAAAAACCATGTGATTTTCGAAATTGGTCCACACAAGACAAAGTAATCGATGTATGTAACGTACTTAAAAAAGTAAACAATTAAGACATCCTCCTTTTTTGGTTCGGTTCAAATTTACTGATTTAACTTAATACATAAGCCTTTCCCAGATTTCTTCTGAATTATGGTGGATGCAAAGAACGATAGCTTTATCATGAGGCGAGCATCGAACACAAAGAACTCTATAGCTTAACCACACGTTTTTTTGGACGGTTCTCGGAAGCGACAACGTAAAATATTTGTGTGACGTAACCGCTAGGACTCCGGGTGTTTGTTGAGGTACTAAATCCTTTTTTCGCAATATTGATGTTACACACAAGTTTTTATTTAACTCATCAAAAACGCGTCATAGCGAATCGATTGCATAACTGTCGAATGATTTCATCGTTGCGCACTTTTAGCTTTTATCCCTACAGAACTGCGGTTTTTGTTTTTTTGTGGTTTTTCTAAACTGTTTGGTTGAATTTGATTTTAATGTTTTATAAAGGCAACTGTTTTATAAACTGACTAGCCATGATGAAACCTTCGATTATAGAGGTATAAGCCTTTGACAAAATAACCCTAATAAAGTTCAAACTTAAATATTAAATGCATTATGGTCACATTTCGACTACTGGGCCACCACTAGTTATTACAATTGGTCGTGGATGGAAACGTTTTCCAATTTTAGTTCCAAGGAAGTTCCGAGTTTTTTTCGTCGCCGCCTAATATATGGTTAAATATTTTTTATTCCGTTGTAATACTAAATACATCGTTTTACCAACCAAGTGTAAAACAATAAAAAAGTTCGCTCTTAACACTCATCGAAGTTTACCGATCGCTTTAAACGTTACAACTTTGATCGCGAACCAGTTTGAAAACAGTAGTAAATCGATTCCTTCAAATAAATGTCACGTCGAGCGCGTCAGCAGGTCGATTCTCTAAGAAACGCCACAACGTTGCGATCGACGACGAGCTCCCGCAGCGCACATCGTTGAGATCGACGGAGAGTTCAACGTTGTTGGCTCTTAGAAAATACCATTTTCCATACATTTATGTCAATCGCCTCGCCCTCGAGAAATAGTTTGCATAAGCGCCGTCATCACGACTAGCGCTAGTGCGTGCACTTTGTACCTTGCTGAATACAAAAATGAAAACATCGTTGCCGCAACGATGCCGCAACGATGCCGCAACGTTGTTTTCACAAATGAAACCTTAGAGAATCGACCTGCAGAATCCAGAGTTTTACCAAGATGTGTTACACCCTAGACGCCGCATTATAGGCGATCGACATGATACATCTGACTATAACATCTGATATATGGTCAATAGATTTAAATAAGATTCGACCACATCTCCGAGCCCTAAATACAACCGCGTTAACTTTCTTTCTTTCTGCCTGCCCTTATTCCACCTTAATGTGGGGTCGGCGCTAACGAATTTAAAAAATCAATATAAATATTATGCGTCCTTGATGATGACACAACACAACACTACGTGGCGAGGCAGTGTCGTTAAAACAACCAGATTTTGAGTACCAGGCAAGAGTACCTTGTTTCTTTATACCTCAGTAGTCGGCAGACTTGATTTCAAGAAATGATGAATTTTAGGTGTCTATTTGGGTACATTGTCGCTGAGTACAACTGAACCGATGCATGTGAAGGTGTCTGCTTATAAAATAATTTGAAATAGTCGTCGATCGAGGCTTGTCTCTTCGGTTTAGTGGCAACGTAGCTGTGGACTACGAGGACGTGGACTCCTGAGTTCCAACCCTAGGTCGATGCTTCTGACACAATTCAAAAACCTTACGATTTCGTACTGGATCTCCCAGGATTATCGACAGTTAGGCAGACAATAAAAAAAATTAAGCCGAATCTTATTAACAATACGCTTGAAAGTATGTTGCTCTGACCCCACATTGAAATGGGATAAGGACAGGTGGCAGAAGCTCGTCGATTAAAGCTGCGGCAAGTCGCTTAGACCATTTTTTAATGTTTTTGACCATTTCATTATTAGGTGTCCGCCGTCCGTAAAGAAACAACGAGTTTATCAGTGGTCGCCAGAACCATGCCGGCCTATTGATACTTCTTCACACTCCGAATCCGAAAAGGAAAGAAGCAAATCGAGGGGCTTGCGACAAGACAGGCGGATGCCTGATGCAGATACAGGGATACCCACATACCCGTCCCAACCAAACGTCAATTCATGCCGCAAGTCCCTGAAGAGGTAGCCCTTTCTGGCTTTTAAAGTCTCACTCAGTCTTCAAAGAATGTCGAATTGCCAAAACAGCACACAAAGGAAGTCAAGTAAGCGTCCGCGCTCTTAGAAATCTTAGAAACTTTCTATGTTCAATACATAAATCAATCAATGCAGACGGCGCGCTCTTCGGAATTTTATTCGCTTAAAAACTGCTTACTTGGATGCTTATGTGAGATTCAATACATGCCAATAGTTCGGTGGTTTAGTAACTTGCTTCGATGGGCAGAAATTACTTAAGTTTGAAACGTAATAAAATTGGTTATTTATAAAACGAAAGTTTAATGACTTAAAACAAACTTCAAATCTCCAATCGCGTCGTGTATGCTGTTGTTTAAGGAGGTGACTCCGTACACCATCATCAAACTTTAAATGATATGGAACATTGTTGATGTAGCTCTATCGAAAACAAAAATCGGCTCATTTGCTGGAGATATCGAGGAAGTTGAATTATTCTTTTAAAATTGGTTAAAAATTACATTATTTGGATCCCAAAATTAGTCATTTATAAAGCCAATATTATCATTATTTCAATTACATACAGAGTGTCCCGATACATAACGTGAAGCGAGCACAAGATGAGAGGCTATTTATATCAGCTCTGGGAAAAATAAGAAAATCCATGTCACCTGGTTATGTGATAATAGGCATATCTATGAAAATGTTATCACCCTAACGCTCATCTGTAATTACTGTGATCACTTTCCGAATTTCGCCATTATGTTCCAGTGATGTACCATTTTGAAATATAGACTAAAAGCGCCAACTTTTGAAACAATTTGCCACGGCTAATTTAGTTATTTTTTTAAATATGAAGTAACAAAACTAGATGAATAAAAATATTGAAATTCGTCACTCTAACGCTCACCTTTAGTTCCTGTGATCACAAATTTCCTAACATAATCCTGGATGACAACACTTTTATCTAGAGTCACTAATAAAACATTAACAGTTTATTAGAATATTTTTTAAAATGTATTTTTTAAGGGTGACGAATTTCAACATTTTTAAAAATCTGCCAATTATCACTCAGTCAGGCGCCATGATTTTTTTTCTTATTTTCTCAGAGCCGGTATAAGGTAGATTTCAGCTGGTGCCTGCTTGATGTTGAGTATTGGGACACCCTGTATAGGTAGTTACGTTTCAACAAAACTTTATAACAACCCGAACACGAAACAAAACATTAAAAATAATTCCATATTACATGCTCCTCTAATTCGAGCCGTGTAAAACGTTTCGTTGGGTACAACCGGTACGAGAAATGAAAAAAGTTTTTTCTGTCTCCCTGTCCCCCATTATATTTGGGGCTGCTTTGACATTAGATTAATTCCTTACCTTTCCAACGCGGGCGAGGCTTGTCCTCTTGTCCACTTGGAAATAATTTATCGAGATTAAAATTTATGAAAATGAAATTTTACTTCGCGCCGTGGACTTCCCATTTCTGTTGTACTTTGGGTATTGGTGTTAAATTAAATTAAACGTTTCGTTTTTATACGTCGGTTTATGTATAAGGTTTTTCAACTAACTTTGAATGCTTATTTTTTATAGCACGATTAAACGACTGCATTGCTTCTGGCAAAAAGTGCAGGCTAATAGTAAAGTAAAAGTAAAGTAAAGTCTTTGTCGCCTTCTTGGTCTAGTGCCAGCATATATGGGCTGTGGATCGGGAGGTCCTGGGTTCGATTCCCAGGCCAGCAAAGCAAAATTTTTTATTTTATTTGCCCAGGACTGGATCCCCCAGAGATATTTTACCACTATGTCCATAACCAATCTACAAGCTCCTTGACCATTTTACCGCAGTTACTATGGCGTTTAATCGTAGACTTTCAACAGATGCAATTAATGTACACAAGGGTAGATAGCCGATTAGTAATTTTGGATATTTTACACATCAAAAATATAAGCCAAAAGGATTATAGACAAAAATTAATTAAAAATCTATTGTAACGTGTAAGTCAATAGAATTAAAAAAAAAAAAAAAAATTTCAATAATATTTTAAGGAGTGACCGTTTAGTTAAATGTGGTACGGACTGCAAGGGTTGTTCCAGAGTTGAAACCCAAGTAATTAAAAAAAATCGCTGGCTTTAAGGGTAAAGAAAATTATCGCAAAGAAACCTGTACACTAGAGAATTCTCTAAAATATTTTTTAACTATTACCTAACTCTTATGCTTAGTAGAGATCATTAATAAAAAAATAGTTATATATTAACATAAGCTCACGCCTGTATAACTAGTACACCCATATTTCGCCGAGCTTAGTTCCGTCCCAGATGTGATAGGGGGCGAGCCTATCGCCATATCGGGCACAAATTCCAGACTCCGGGCTGATATGGAAAAATCCAATATCACTGCCCGACCCGGGGATCGAACCCGAGACCTCAGGACAGTAGTCGTACCGAAATACTACCACGCCACCGAGGCAGTCGTAGTTATATATTAGAGGACTGATATAATTATCATCGTCTCAAAAAAGGAATCCTTCTGTAATATTGTATGAAAATTTATTAAAAATGACCTTTATCAGGTTGTCGGACCACCTTGTCGATCCATCTTTGGGGGAGGCCTATGTTCAGCAGTGGTTGTCCTATGGCTGATGATGATGATCCATATTTTAAGTTATAACGTTGTTCGATATTGGTGAACAAAATCCCATACAAATCAGATGCCGCATTATGACGTTATTGCATAGTACGAGATGCTGTAGAATCTTACCAGTCCCAAGTGTCATACACAAGTGTTATACAAACTTTGTTCTCATATTACCCGTCGCCGTCGGCTAAATGAGCTCCAACCATTACGTTAACAAATGCAGAAGGCATACGTAAACTGAGGGAAACTTATTCGCGGGCCGTGGTACATATATACATATATGTATAGCTAGGCAAGAAACTTACCCCCTTAATCATAATGAAATCCTGGTCTTATTGAAGCCAAATATGCTGTCAGCATAACCCTATTTTTGCCTACTTTAGCTAAAACAGAAGTTAAATATATTTATCAAATACAATGTTGCTGGTTACAGAAAAAAACATTATTTTTATGTCTGGCAAGATTTGAAACAAAAGAGAAGTCTTCGCTGGAAACAATCAATAAAAAATATATATCAATCTTAGCTGGGGTCCTAGACTAGAAAGAACATCAAACTTGAAACAGCTGATCGGAATCGGCCATGTTTTCTCTATCGAACGTTGGAATATTTTAACGCTATTGAATATCGATGTATTAGTTACCTAGATGCACAGTTGACGCTCGGAAAATGGGACAGCAAAGAAGTGCTTAAGCACTCCTTTTCCCTACAGTTGGACGCCGATAGAATTCTAAATTTGAAAATTCGAATTTAAAAACGCTTGCTCATTTCGTTTAAAAAGCTACTTTATAACACGTGCATAGGGTTATATTTGTGTTGATTTAATTAGAACTTGTGATCTTTTTCTTTGTTTTATTCCTGAGACCACTTTTTAGGACGATATTTGCAAAGAACTGTGCATCTAGGGTATATTATATTGATGCTATTGAACGATTATGAATACATTTTTTATGAAACGTACTATTGGGGTCTTATTACGCTCTAATAACTTATTATGAACAAGGGGGTTAGCGTGTAAACTTAATGAAAATCTGCACAATACTTTATTCAGTATAGCGGCGCAAGATTGGCTCGATTTACCGTTTCATGACGATTTCATTGTTGAATTTTTTAAATTAAATTATGATGATGTCTGTCATCAACCTATAAAGTTATTAGTTTTTATGCAGAGGCAATTCAATACTTTATTGCTCTCTTTAAATTCATAATTGGAATAATTTTGGAATAATTTTTAATAATTTTACAATCAACTACAATTGGCACTTGACTATAGTAACCAATATTAATGAATTTCTTTTGGAACATAAATTTATCATCGAAATAATCTATGCACTAGGAATTTATTAAAAATACTCCTAGGATAATTTTATTTTAATAATTTAAATACTTAATTTTTATCTGTCAGTCACGTGATTGTAAACACCAATCACGTTGCGTGATGTCACATTACTCATTTTTCATTTATATTTGTTCCACAAGGTCCTAAGACCTAAGATCCAAAGTCATACTGCCACGTTATTTGTTGTATATTTTTTTCGTATTTCTGTTAAAAGCTCATTCTAATTTCAACGCGGATGTGATCGATGATCGATATTTGATCGACGAAATATCTAATTCGTTTTTTTATAGGTTGAAATCATTATATGTTATTTCCTCAATAATTTTATGAGCAATTTTGTATATATGATAAGGAACAATGACGTCACCCGTAGCTACAGTTAACAGATAGCGTTTTGGCGACAAATTAAATTATACATAATAATTTTTGCTTTTTTTAACTAAATATATGAAAATAAATTACAAAATATTTTTTACATGTTTAGGATAAACTAATGAAGAGCCATAGATACTTTTTCTAAAAATAGGCAAGTACCCAATTGGGTAATATTTTTTTATTAATTCTATATGAAATTAACACCATCTAAAATATACCCTGAATGAAATATTTTCAAAAATAAAAAAGTTATAAGCATTTGAAATTTGGTGTAACCTTCAAACTGCGGAAAAGAGAAGTATCAGTAAAATAAAGTCAGGGCCATAACGGTACGTGCGTTAGAAAGTGATAGCAAGATATCCCCACTACGTCCCCACTCTTGGTCATTGCAGAATTTAAAATATGAATTACTGACTCATTTTTCAAGCAATTTCGATGCAGATTTTACAGAAGACTTTCTTTTTTGTTTTATTTGCTAGTACATATAAAAATATGTACAACATCAAACATAGTCAAGTACCCTATTGTATGCGTCAGGAGATGTTGCATAAATGTGGGGGTGTGGGATATGACTGGGGGTGGTTACATGTGTATAGAAGAGCTGATGGATATGCATGGGGGTGATTGCATGTACATATATGGGGATGAATGGATATAGGTGGGGGTGGTTGCATGTGTATGGGGGTGTGGTGGATATGAGTGAGGTTGGTTGCCTCTGCTTACCCCTTCGGGGATACAGGCGTGATCTTATGTTTTAAGTTCAATTCAGTTTCAGCTTTTGGAAATATAGGGCCTCACTTATAAAAAAGTATAACTGAGCAAATGGTAAAGAATAGTACATATGTCCCTTTTATTTTCAAGGGAAAAAGCATCAATATAATATACCCTAGATGCACAGTTCTTTGCAAATATCGTCCTAAAAAGTGATCTCAGGAATAAAACAAAGAAAAATATCACAAGTTCTAATTAAATCAACACAAATATAACCCTATGCACATGTAATAAAGTAGCTTTTTAAACTAAATGAGCCAGCGTTCTTAAATTTGAATTTTGAAATTTAGAATTCCATCGGCGTCGGTCTGTATGAAAAACGAGTGCTTAAGCACTCCTTTGCTGTCCCATTTTCCGAATGTCACTGTGCATCTAGGTAAATAATACATCGATGGGAAAATGTGACAGACTATTCTTAGCCATTTGCTCAGCTAAACTGTTTTTATAAGTAACACCCATAGTTTTCTAACATTGTTGGTTTTAAATAAATTATACAAATGTGAATAATATGTCTTCCGGATGGGGTTGATTTACATAGGGTTGGTAATGTTTGTACGGGCGTTTAAATGAATATCAAATAGCCCTATTTCACCTTCGGATTATATAGATCCATTAAAATTATATCAATATCTCGTTTTCCTAATTTGCAATGCTGATTCCGAAGTTTCGGATCCACTTAATTGAATTTTGATACGGCTTTATTTTATCGTCGTTGAAGAGTACGGATGTTTAGTATTTTTTATTTGAGATTAAATATATTACTTGAAATGTATATTTTATTTATATCTCAAAATTTTACAGAGAAAATTTTAAACATGAGATGAGACATAGCATATTTAAATAATAAATAATAATAATAAATACACCCAACAGTTACACACCTAGTCCTGACCCCACACTAAGTATAACCTGTATCAGATACTATGAGAGAATTTCGGTCTTACAACACCCAAACTTGAAACAAATATCTGTGGGCCACACAAACATTTGTCTCAATGCAGGAATCGAACCCGCGGCCTCTCGCTTCAGAGCCGGCTACTCGCCCGCTGCGCCACGGAGGCGGTCATTTTTAATAAATGTCTTTCTTTAGGGTAAATTTTGCAATTTTTAATAAAATATACAACTTTTTATAAACCGCAGGGAATCTGCTTTTTATTTTATAGGAAACATTTAGGATATTTTGATGATCCAGAAAATACCATAATTTTTATTCGGTTACAAATGGTATGGATTTTTAAATATTATTAATATTTTTGAGATATTTTGCATATCACGGTGAGATAATTTAGGAAAAAATTTAATAACAATTTTACTGGTGACAATAATCCAGAATTTATAGCATACTAAATACATATAACGAATACACACTAATTTGATTTATAGCCAAATTTTTATAAAAGTAGAATAAAGTCTATAACAGATTTAAAATTTTACATATTTTGAGAAATTAACATTTATTTTTTTAAAGAAAACTTAGTTATTTTTCTTTAATTTTGTATGGCGCGTGATTGAAATACATTTTTTTAACTCGAAAATAACTTTTTTAACGTAAAATACGAATTTTAAATCACTTAAAATACCCTCACATATTCGAAATTTAGTCGCGGATATAATTTAAGAGAATAAAATTAGGAATTATCAAGAAATATTGCGTATTAAAGTACAGCCTAATGTACATCTTAAAAAAATATTTAGTTTTAATATAGAAAATTAGTCAATGTAAAAATGTGTTAAAATATTAATTCTATATTAATAAAAAATCACCGATAAAACACACATAATAAAAATTACAAAGCCGTAAAAAATTGACGCTATAATTTCCGCACAAAAAAATACAAATCGACGAAATCCCGAAGACCGCATTCAGGAACACGCTAAAAACACAAAGCCTGCGAAAAACACACAAGTCGAAAATTGCGACGCTCAGGAACTCACAGGTGTCTTAAAACTGCACAATCTGCAACAAAATGTTCGAAAACTTACCTTTTAAGCCGCGCACTGGTCACTAATACCGCACTGCACAGTCATAGCCACTAAAAGTTTCCATTACAAATTAATGTTCCAGCACAAAAGTTTTACAGCACAGGTGAGACACACATAGCTTCGACGGAGGTACGCGAGAGGCCCAGACTTCAGAGGGCCTCTTCTCTCGGAAACTTGCGCGGATCTGAGCTCCGAGCGGACCGGTCCGCCAATTTATCCTCTAAGGGGTGGCATCGCGCACGCGTCCAGCACCCTGTTGCTTCTTAGTGTGGGCAGATTTTAAGGGTCGATTGTCGATAAAAATACACAAATAACATCATCTATGACCGAATATTTGTCTTTAATCACGACAATTACAACTTTTTAGCTATCCACAGACAAAATACTATGAGATTGCGTGAAACTTTTGTAGATTTTATAATATATATTTATTCATTCAAAATGTTGGAATTGATTAAATTTTTTAAGTAACACACCTATTCAATATCTCGATAGTCGACCTATAATAGTTTTTCTCAATTATAATCCATATTTTCCGAGTTACAAGACCGTTATCGATAACAAAATCTCACTAGTTTCTATCCCCGTTTATCGACACGTGGGGTTGTCACATCACTGCGTGACCTCCCCTCACACCATAGCAACCTGTAACACCCCACCTCCCCAGCGTTTAAACACTGACTTATCAAAAAACTTATGTTTAAGTTAGATGCTGTTACAAGTTTTACCACAGTGACGTCATAAAAGGGGCGAGGAATTCGCCTGTGGTTGTCTTAGCGATACCGATGATCCTCTTAATTAAGATATTTAGTGGATGCTTTTCTAGATCCTAAAAGTTACTTAATCTCATTATGAGACAATGTTACAGCTAAAACAAGGCCGGAATATTAATTTTCATTAAAGTTTAGGCCTATCGTGAAGTAATTTATGCGAGTTATTGAGAGGCAAAGTTGGCCGGTCGGTTTTTAACTTACAAAATTTTCCACGTTCGTTCAGGTAAGAATACGTATTTCGGCCGGATTATTATTTAATTTAACGCTACTACGGTAGAAATGTATAATTAATGTATCAGTCGAGGCAATTAAAAAATAATTAGGCTTTAGTTTAATTTTGTATCGCCGTTAACATTTTTGTGATGATTGGCTACTGCATTAATTATTTGTCTTCTTCACATCTCAAAATAAAATAAATTCGCAATTAATATTTTCAATAATTGTTATAAATATATTGAAATGATACCATTCAAAAAGTAAATGAAATCCAAAAAAATTTGAAACCGATTTTCAACTTATATTATTGATATCATCTCAATTGTGATTTTATATTTTGAGCAGAATATTTTTAAAATTTAAAGATATGTACAGAAAGTGTGTATTTAAATATCGAATTGAAAATCGAATTTTATTTTTAAAGCTTTATTTTATTACTTTTAGTTTTTGTAACGTTCGGCGAATGCTAAAATTGAGTCTTTGAAATTGTATGATACATAACTTGTATCATACAATTTTAAAGACTCAATTTTTGAAATTTTAGTCGAATCTTGTAAATGTTCGCCAAAACTAAAGTTAGGTATGGAATAATTCCTTGGCCCGTTTCAATCTACACTGCATAGACTTTCCCTCAGACCGTAACGTGTGTTACTTATCGAGATTTGAGCTGTATCAAAGCAACTCAGATGAATAGACACATAGCTTTTGGTAGATGCAATATTGAGATAGCTTTGGCTCTATAGATGCAGTCATTGAGAGATTTCGAGATTACATGGACATAAATAGAAATTGTATTACAATTTTACTTAATAGTTATATGAATAGACTGCGGTGAGTAAGCGGCTGCGAAGCGGGCGGACACACAGGTTCGAACCCGCTCCGAGACAAATATTTGTTTCGAGTTTCGGGTGTCGGTGTTGTGAAACCAAAAATATCTTGTAGTTGTATAATTATGTATAACAATCACATTGAAATAAAACTGTTCTTACGGATTCTACAACGAAGACTGCAAAGCCTTCGAAACGTCGGGAATAATAATTAAAACCTAATCGTGATAGAATCCGTAAGAATAGTTTTATTTCAATGTATAATATTCACGTAAACTTAAGAAATCAGTATATAACAATCACGTTTTATCGCTTAGTAACTTAACCGGAAGGGCCTGGGTTTGGTTCCCAGGTCGGGCGGGGTGTTTTACCAACACAATTTGCCCATAACTAAATCCTTCAGAGGGAGTTGACGTCAGGCAGGTAGCCAGTCATAAAAACTAAGGCAAATCTTTTCTGCAACATGCTTGAAAAAGTGTGTGTCTAATGCTAAATTATAGCTCGCTACTATTAATAGTCTCCGAGATAAACCGCGGTCAGGCAGACGGACGGACATGACGAAACTATAAGGGTTCCTTTTTTGCCTTTTGGCTTCGGAACCCTAAAAAGGTTGAATTTACGTTATTACAAACATGCACTGTACCCCGAGCACGAACAACTAATGTAAATGTAAATGTATTCGAGTTCGCTGCGCACTGATGACGTTTGGTTAATATTTCATACAAATTTCATAGACGCGCATCGAGTTCGAATACATTTACGGTTGTCAGAAATTTTCCTGCTCAGGCCGCTGAAATCATAGGCTGAGATCTATAGAGCGAACTTCGACTAAGTCTACATCGATATATTATATACCTAGATGCACAGTTGACGCTTGGAAAATGGGACAGCAAAGAAGTGCTTAAGCACTACTTTTGCATACAATCGAACGCCGATAGAATTCTAAATTTCAAAATTCAAATTTAAAAACGCTTGCTCATTTCGGTTAAAAAGCTACTTTATATCACTGGCATAGGGTTATAATTGTGTTGATTTAATTAGAACTTGTGATTTTTTCCATTGTTTTATTACTAAGACCACTTTTTATGACGATATTTGCAAAGAACTGTGCATCTAGGATATATTAAATCGATGTAAGTCTAAGTCAAAGAAACGACTCGGTGAGAATTTGGAATTTTTAAATCAAACTTTGACCTAGTCCGAGCCATTTTTCACAAGAAAAACAGACTGACAGATTGACTAAGCAATATTTAATTAAGATTAAATTAAAATTGAATTGTAAAAATGACTCGGTCTAAGTCAAAATTCGCTCTATAGATCTCAGCCATAGTTTTTCTCTTTGCGTAGTCGTTTTAAGTTCAAAAGCGAATTTCAGCGATTAGGTACACGTAAAAAGAACATGATGCACGTACGTTACATCCCACCCGACGAACATAACTGCCGTTGCTTTCTTTTGTAAGGCAATATTACCGGTGCAGATCAATTATGGATTGCCCGCTAGGTGGAACTCTTTTTACTCTCCCTAACTCCGTCTGCAACGCCGACGCGCTTGCATTTTCAATAATTCTGTTTTATGCATTTTTTTTATTTTAGATGTTTGCTGTTTGTTTTTCAGTTTCACGCATATTGATCTAGAATAGCTACAACAATATTAACAGTATTTTCTCTCTGTAACCAATCCATCCCAAGGTTGCCTGGAAGAGATCGCTATTAGCGATAAGGCCGCCAATTGTTACACTAAGTGTTGTTATATTGTTTTATTTTCAATGTACTTTGTAATATGTGTGGTGTACAATAAAGATTTGTAATCTAAATCTAATCTTAATATAAAATTTAAAGTATTGTTCAGTACTCTTTATTTTAAAAGTTTTTTTACATTTTTAAATATACTGTTATAAAAAAAATACATTTAAAAATATAAAAATATTTCCCTCCGATGGCGAGGCTCAGAACCCAAGCCACCGGCGGTTAGGACCCCAGAGTGAGGAACCTCCTCACAATTCGTGCCGTATCCAGTAATACTGCCTTCTGCATCTGGCTCTTGACCCAAACACCAACCGAGAGCCTCTTGAGGTGTTGGTCGAGGCTCAGTGGTATCAAACCATGGGCAGAAATGACTATCGGAACAATGATTGTTGAATCCACATCCCACATGCGAGTAACCTCATGTGCCAGGTCTAAATATTTCGACATTTTGTCTTTTTCGGCTTTCACAAGGTTCTCATCATGTGGAATCGTGACGTCAACAAGCATCGCCCGGCACGTCAATCGATCTACTACCACAATATCAGGCTTATTGGCCACAATAGTCCTGTCCGTGATAACAGATCGATCCCAATAGAGCGTTGCATGACTATTTTCGAGAACTGGTTGAGGGACATATTAAAGTATTGTTATTATTATTGATATATGACTTTTAGTCGCCTGGCTGTGGAAATGCTGTTCTCTGTTTTCTCTGCTCGAGCAAATGAGTATATTATTTATGATAAAACCGCCAAATATGGATCGATTTTCAATATTCTTTTTGTGATGGATAGAGCTTATTCCAAGCTTAAGCTTATTCTCATATAAATTTGGTCACGACGAAACAAGTTTTGAAGTCGGATCGTTAAGGAATTTACATTGCTACGATTATAATATAATTATTAAAGTCTGGAATTTGTGCCCTATATGGGGATAGACTCACCCCCTATCACATCTGGTCTATCGTGCTGCACCATACTAAAAATAGCTGAGGCTACTTTTATATTAGTAAAGAATAAGGCAATAAGACGAAAAAGTAAACTCCACATACCGAAGAGCGAGCCCGATGTTCAATATTGAACGTTGATGGCTGATGATATTATATCGGGTGTTTATATAAAGCAGTACCATTAACAATTCCACATACGGGCGGCTCGGCCTCCGGTGGCCCATACGCTTATGTAAAATATATATGTGCCGTCTCCGACCATAAAATGTAAAAAATAAAATTGAACTTAATTTTGCATACATTCACGCCCTGTATCCCCGAAGGGGTAGGCAGAGATGCAATAGCGAACCAGAACAGCCACATTTCGCTGAGCTTAGTTCCGTTCCAGATGTGATAGGAGGCGAGCCTATCGCCATATCGGGCGCAAATTCCAGCCTCCGGGCTGACCCTACAAAATCTAATATCACTTTGCCCGACCCGAGAATCGAACCCGGAACCTCAGTACGATAGCCGTATCGCGCATGCAATATCGCTACGCTACCGAGGCAGTCGATTTACGTTGGTACTAAATTTGGCCTTCAAAGTATGATCGATGCGCGTGCCGTTTCCACAGAGCGTGACATTTTCCCCACTAACACATTTAAACAATGGTTTATCAGGAATCCATGGGATTATCCGTTGTACAGTGTTTTTGTTAAAGCAAATAGTTTATCAGAGGGTGTTAGTCTCAATTGACGCGTGGTTTAATGTTTTTAGGGTTCCGAAGCCAAATGGCAAAAAAGGAACCCTTATAGTTTCCATGTTCGTCTGTCTGTCTGTCTGACCACTGTTTATCTCAGAGACTATAAGTACTAGAGGGCTGTAATTTGGCACGAGTATACATATCTATGAAACTAAGAAAGTCGTGGAATAAAATCTTGAAAAATTTTTTTTTTGAGGGTGCCTCCCATACATGTAAAGTGGGGGTGAATTTTTTTTTCTCAACTATCCTATGATGTGGGGTATCGTTGGATAGGTCTTTCAAAAACAAGGCGGGTTGCATTAACCATTTTTCGATTAGAGGCTCTGTTTGCGAAATATTCGAGTAGGGCGTCGCCCCCCCTCTATTTCCGAAACAGTTGGTTTTGGATACATGGAAAAATTCACAGTAGTAGCAAATATCATAAATTTCAAAGGAAAATTAGAGCAGCTAAGCAGGCTTTACAACTTAATGAGTAATAGACCACCAAAGTAACAAGAAAAAATCGTACAAGTTATTTCCAATATCATTTATATATGAAGTTAAGAACTGTATATAAAGTTGTTAGTTATGTAAAACAGGTAGTAAATATGAGTTTATAGACCATACACTTATAGTTATGTGTAATAAAATTATATTTAAGAAACAGTTAGGTGCCCTTACTTCGGAACCCTGTACTGTGCGTGATCAGTATGCAGCATGCACTTGCCCGTTTTTTTTTTAGATTAATTTTGAGTTGTTATATTTTATTCATACAATACCAAATGTCATCAAAATCTATTCAGTTGTTTTTGCGTGAAAGAGTAACATATACACACACACACTCACAAACTTTCGCATTTGTAATATTAGTAGGATTCATACATAAGCTCATCTCATATAGGCAGGAGCCTGTATCCTCGTAGGAGAGGACTAGCGAACTAGAGCACCCACATTTCGCCGAGCTTATTTCCGTCCCATATGTAATAGGGGGCGATCATATCGTCATATCGGGCACAAATACCAGACATGGAATCTAGAATTTGTGCAGTGATATTAAAATAAAAAAAAATACACAATATCACTTTGCCCGACCCGGTGATCGAACCCGAGACCTCAAGACGGTAGTGATACCGATATGAATACATCCAAATCACCAAAGCAGTCCTCTTTGTTAGTCGGTTAAAATCACAGATGCGGTGCGCCCTGTCTAATATAGAAATCAATTGTAATTTTGTTTGAAACACAAAGTGGCGGCGCGGCGCACCGTTCGACCTGCGTTTTCCAACCATTAATCAATTACGAGCAACTTTGGCCCTAATGCGAGTTTGAAGTTTTTGGCATTTGGTTACATTTTTATACTTTCCTGTGCATTTTCCATTGTGTATGGGGTTCACAGAATGGATGATAATTAGATAATTCACTGGATGCAGGCCGCTTCCAACAGGTCGATCTGGAAATCTTTGGGGAAGGCCTATGTTCAGAAGTGGACGTCCTATGGCTGATGATGATGATGATGATGATGATGATGGGGTTCACAAGATAAAACTGGCGAAGCGAAGTCAGCTTTTGCCGATCTACAGATCGTTCAATCGTTGTACATGGATGATTTACTATAAACTTATTGGGCGACTTGTTGCACTTAGATAAACCTTGATTTATCTCAAATCTCGATTTAAATATGTATAGGAAAAGGCTGTAGAATAAATAGAGTTTAAGTCTAACTTTAGATTAGTTAAAGCGCTGAAAATCTCCCTAAAAATGTAACAACCTTTTATTTATTACCGGGTCAGGGAATGTGATATTGAGTTTTTTCAATAAATATTTGCCCAATGTCTGGAATTTGTGCCCTATATGGCGACAAGCTGGCTCCATATCACATCTAGGGTGGAATTAAGCTCGGCGAAATGTGGGTGTTCTAGTTTGTTAGTGCGCCTCTGTCAACCCTTCGGGGATACAGGCGTGAGGTTATGTATGTATGTATGTATGACATATTTATTGATCGAATAAAGAAACATAATAATAATAATAGTAGCCCTGTAATATTACTGTCCCACTGCTGGGCACGGGCCTTCTCTACTAATGAGAGGGGTTAGTCCTTAGTCCACCACACTGGCTTAATGCGGGTTGGTAGATTTCACATAACTTCGAATTTCTTTTGGAGAAATTCTCGGGTATGCAGGTTTCCTCACGATGTTTTCCTTCACCGTTACAGCAAGCGATATTTTACAATGAAAACACACTTAACATGGAAAAGTCAGAGGTGTATGCTCATTTTGGGGTTGGTCTCGAACCTCCGACACTCGTATCGGCAGTCCGTACCACACTCAACTGAGCTATCGCTGCTGCTGTTAAAGAAACAATCGTTTTATAAAAATTTAGTAAGTAAAAGCTTATATTTACATCTTAAAACGACAACTTGTCCTAAACAATTTTATAGAAATTACCTCATCATTTTTTCCAAACGTAGCTAATGCACACATAATAATTTTGTCGCCTCTTGGTTTAGTGACAATGTCTAAGGGCTCTGAACCGGGAGGTCCTGTGTTCGATTTCCATATCGGGTATGGTGTTTTTTTAACACTATTTTACCTGGAATCCTCAGATGGGGGTTGTCGGCAGGCAAGCAGCTGGCCGTAAAAACTAAACCAAAACCTTGCTGCAACAGGCTTGAAAAAGTGTGATGTGTCTCTCACTTGCGCCGACCCCACTTTAAGGTAGGATAAGGGCAGGTAGAAAGAAAAAGTACAGCACAAGAATCCAATGTGACACCAAAGTAATCATTTCATACATACATTCATACATAAGCCCACGCCTGTATCCCCGAAGGGGTAGGCAGAGGCGCACTAGCGAACTAATATACCCACATTTCATCGAGCTTAGTTCCGTCCCAGATGTAATAGGGAACGAGCCTATCAAGTAATCACTTTAAATCTTGTTTAACAAAATAGGGCATCGTATTTAAAGTTCGTACCTCTGTGCTTTGGCGATGCATCGTGTAACGTCCCGGTAAACTTTTCTAATATATTAAAAATTTCCCCTACAACATTCTGTATTAAAGTCGGCTAGCATCTAAAAGTTTACTTAAACCGTACATATAAAGGATTTATTGAGTTCGTTCGTCTTCTATCCATATCCATAAGCTCACGCCTGTATCCTTGAAGAGGTAGGCAAAAGTGAATTAGATAACTAAAACACAAACATTTCGCCGAGCTCATTTTCATTTCAAATTCAAGCCTATTCGGTCACAAATTCCAGATATATCGGCATACATTATGCTTACTTTAATGTTAATTTCACCTGATCTCCCAAAGTGGGCTGACTTTTCAAGTAAATTGCAGAAAGGACTCAGCTAAGCTTTTACAAAGTATTGCCGCAATTTCCTGCCGTCCAAACCTTCTACAGGATCCGACCTGAGACTCGAAACCAGGACTTTCCGGTCCTTAAACGCTATCTCTAGACTATGGGCCAATACATATCGTATACTTGTACATTTTAATCATTTAAACTAATAATAATAATACACATAACATAAGCTCACGCCTGTATCCCTGAAGGGGTAGGCTGAGGCGCATTAGCAAACTAGTACACCCACATTTCGCCGAGCTTAGTTCCGTCCCAGATGTGACAGGGGGCGAGCCTATCGCCATAACCTGTACAAATTCCAGACTTCGGACTGATATGGAAAAATCCAATATCACTGCCCGACCCGGGGATCGAACCCGAGACCTCAGGACGGTCGTACCAAAATACAACTACGCCACCGAGGCAGTCCCAATAATATTAGCCATATAATATTACTGTCCCACTGCTGGGCACGGGCCTCCTGTACTGATGAGAGGGGTTAGGCCTTAGTCTACCACGCTGGCCTAATGCGGGTTGGTAGACGTCACATACCATTGATAATATTATAGAGAAATTCACAGATATGCAGGTTTCCTCACGATGTTTGCATTCACCGTTATAGCAAGCGATAATTCACAATGAACATACACTGAATATGGAAGTCATAGGTGTTCTTTTTGGGGTTGGTCTCGAACCTCCGACACTCGTCTTGGCGGTCCGTACCATTCCCAACTGAGCTATTTCTGCTTTCATCTAAGTTCAAAGCAAGGCTGCCAGAAAACGAACTGTACCTGTACAAGGAAATTGTAATACATAACTATAATGAAATACAGAGCTTGGGAGGAAGCACAGCGGCATAATATCCGCGGTGCAAGATTCGATTTCCTGGCGAGACAAGATAACATTGTTATATTAATGAACTGCTGAATAGGTGCATTTCCTCATTCTTGAAGATGAGTATTGAAAAACTAAAAATTGAAATTATAAATTCACAGCCTCTGTGGATCAGTATCGAATAGCGTTAGAAACGGGACACCGCGGGTTCGAACCTAACACCGAGTCCTTGTGGGTCACACAAACAAAATTATATGAATAGACAAAGACGGAGTGAGTGAGTGGCAAAGCCACGCTGTAGACAGTAACATCTACAGCACGAATGGGCCGGCTCGACTGGTTTGATACCACTGTCCCAGAGAAAACCGACGTAAAGTGGTAAGTGAGATTTCCGTTAGCCCATTCCCCCCTCTCTTTCCCAATCCCTTTCCCCTCCTCTCCCATTCCTGCTTTTTAGATTGGCAACGCAACAATCATTCTTTTTGTGTCTTGGGTGTCTATGGGCGGTGGAGATCACTTACTATCAGGTGACGCATCAGCCCGTTTTCCAGTCTTTGTTAAAAAAAATGACAGGTGATCGGTTTATGGCTCGTCAAACGTTTTTATTTTTTTTTTGTTCGCAGTTTCTGTGCTGGTCATCTTTCGGGTCATTAAAAAAATTAATACTGATTATGACAGCATATGTGAGCCGGAAATATATATAAATATATATCTGGAGATCTTCAGGGGAGGCCTATGTACAGTGGTGGACGTCTCTGATGATGATGATTATGATAATGATGTGAGCCGGAAGGTCCTGGGTTTAATTTCTAGGTCAGACAAATCAGTGTTTGTAACACAATTATTTGTCCGGGAATGAAAATTACAAGTATTACTTTTATTATTTGTGAAAAATTAAGTTCGGCACATTCATACCTTTGTGACTTTTCGTTATAATACGTATAGTACGTGGTTTACGGACAAAAGCGGCTAACTTCTATAGAAATATATGTATTAATAATTATGACGTGATATGCTTAACGGAGACCTGGCTTAAGGAAGACTTTAGCAATAATGAGTTTTTTGATGATCGATATTTGGTGTGGAGGCGTGATAGAAGCTACTCTCACACATGTCAGTCACTGGGTGGTGGTGTCCTCGTCGCTGTACGTCGGGAACTTATCGCAGAGGACCGTAATGATTGGTGTTCCTCCGCTGAAGACTTGTGGATAACTTTAACACTTCGATGCTCTAGACCCAATTTGACCTATAAACTGAATATCTGCACGACCTATCTTTGTAAACAAAACTTGGGCAACTCCCTGCTTACACAGTTGGCTTGCTTCCACACTAAACTATTGGATATAGTATCGGGTCACTTAACGGATGTTTTCTTGATTTTGGGTGATTTTAATTTACCAAATATAATATGGGTTGCTTCTGATGATGGTTTCTCTTTAATGCCGCAACGTTCCAGCGTACAGGGGCCAATTCAATCGGATTTTTTAGATATATTAGATACTTGTAATTTATTTCAATATAACTGCCATAAAAACGTTAACCATAGAATACTCGATTTAATTTTATGCAATAACCATGTATCCGTAACTGTGTGTGATGACCCTCTGGTGCCCGAAGATCCTCATCATACATCCCTTTGTGTTTCCGTAGAATTTGTTAAATATCATGCGATGCCAACTCAGCCTAGAATGAAGTATTTGTATAATTTGGGTAATTTCGAACTAATATCAGAAGCCCTCGACAGCTTTGATTGGTCTCAGGATCTTACCAACGGAACAATCGAGGATGCAGTTTCGCTATTTTACAACAGGCTGAACACGCTACGGGCCACCCACATCCCTAGCAAATTAATCAAATCCTCTCCTAAGTATCCATCCTGGTATAAAACACCACTAATCAAAATTCTAAAAGAAAAGTTTAAATATCGCAAAAAATACAAAAAATACCGTAATTCATCAGACTATGAATCCTTCATGATATTGCGCAGCCGCGCTAAAGCACTAGAAATGAAAATGTTCCAGAATCACATTGAAACTATTGAAAATAATATTAATAAATGTCCGAAGACCTTCTGGTCTTATGTTAAGGGTAAACAAAAGTCCCTCTCATACCCATCAACTATGAAATACGGTAATAATTCATCGGGAGATGGCGGCATCGTTTGTAACATGTTTAGCGATTTCTTTTATTGTAATTTCCTTAAAACCTCAAACGACAACATTACATGTCCTTCCCATCCCCAGCGTCCGACTATAGCTGACATTTGTTCTATAGAAATCTGCCAATCAGGATTAATGAAACTCCTAAGAAACGTCGATCTTAATAAGTCTGCAGGGCCTGATGGTGTACCTCCTCTATTCATTGCCAAATGCGCCAAAAGCTTAACACTTCCGCTTTCTTTACTGTTTAGACGTTCGCTTAAAGAAGGAGTGGTCCCTTCCATTTGGAAAACAGCATTTATTACTCCTATTTTTAAAAACGGTCCCAGAGACAGAGTTGAGAATTATCGACCTATATCGAAACTCTGTATATTCGCCAAAATAATGGAAAAAATTGTTCACACTGCAGTGTATTACGGTATCAAACATTCACTGCATGATTATCAACACGGTTTTTTGAGAAATAGGTCTACCGTTTCTAATCTTCTCCTCTGCTCCGACTATCTCACAAAGTATATGTCGTTGCCTTCGCAAGTTGATGTAGTCTATACGGACTATAGCAAGGCATTCGATCGAATAGATCATTCCATTCTCTTACGCAAACTACTCGAAATCGGTATTAGGGGAGACCTATTTAGATGGTTCAAATCTTATATAGAGAATCGTTGTCAAACAGTGGTTTTAAATGGCTACACATCAGCGAGCGTGCCAATACCTTCAGGAATTCCTCAGGGTTCACTATTAGGTCCTTTACTATTTATCATATTTATAAATGATATAGGTTCCTGTTTTACTCATTCCAAGATAATCCTTTATGCGGATGACATGAAAATTCTATGTCCCATCTCGCAAACTTCTGACTGTCTCGGTCTCCAACAAGACCTGTTTGAGCTACAAAATTATTGCCAACTCAACAAACTTGAACTAAATGTATCTAAGTGCTTTGTTGTTTCTTTTACTCGTAAGACCAACACTATTACCCATCAATATAGTTTACAAGGATTACTCTTAAACAATCGAAAAACAGCAAAGGATCTTGGTGTGACCTTCGATTCCAAGCTGCTTTTCGATGCTCACATTGAGAATATTATAAAAAAAGCCAACAGGGCACTTGGGTTCATACTCAGGATTTCTTCGGACTTTAAAAACATTAAAACCTTAAAAATACTTTACTGTACTTTTGTCCGAAGTCACTTAGAGTATGCTTCGCAGGTGTGGAACCCGAGTTACAACATTTATATTGATAGGATTGAGCGCGTACAAAAACGTTTTCTGCGGTTTGTGCAATTTAAAACGCACAAAATATACTCGTCAGATTACATACAACGATGTAAAAAGTTTCACCTCCTCCCCCTGTATGAACGCAGGCGATTAGCTGATCTAGTGTACCTGTTTAAAATATCAAACGGTAACATAGACTGTCCAGAATTGCTAGGTAGCTTAGGATTAATAACACCACCTCTAACACTACGAAACCCAATACTATTGCATACACCCCCTGCAAATACCACGTACAGGCAGAACTGTTTTATGATTCGTGCCTGTAGGACCTTTAACAAACTTACCAGTGACTGCGATTTAGACTTGTTCGCTACCAGTGTCTCTCATCTTAAAAAAACCCTCATAAATAATTTTTTTGGTTAATATCGGCTCGAGTTTTTATTTTTGTTTTACAGAAAAAAAAAAATTAATTAATACAGAAATTTGTTTTACAAAAAAAAAAGTGCACACATTCCTAATTTAAATTTATTATTACATAAATTGTTCTCACCGACTTGTACCTTTTTACATTTTTTTTTTAGCTATCTGTGAAAACTTGTAAATGGCCTTGTTATTTTTAATCTTGTATTTAATTTGTATATTCTAGCTGTAAGTTTTCCGAATATCTCAAAATAAAATAAAATAAAATAAAATAAAATAATGAACCATGACTATAATTCCAGTACACATGCCATAACTTGGATGCAGTAATTTACTATGACTATGAAATGGTTCACTGAATTGAAGTGTCTATAATTTTGATCTTTTTACCGAAGCACTATTTAAATTTCATGAAAAAGTGGCAACATTTGAAATGTCAGTTTACTCCGTTTAATTAGTAATCCTATTATAGTCTATGTAAAACATAAATGGACTGCTAAAATCACAACCTTCTTTTGGCTTTGTAGTAGTCGGGTAATTACTGCATGAAAGGTAAAGTGTATAAGGTACAAAATCAAGCTTGTGTTTGCAAGTGAAATGTTTGTGCAACTGTCGGGGTCATTTCCTGTCCTTTGTATGTATTTTAATGGATATGTCACGTGTCTACTATGGTTAGATTTAAAACTGTCTGCCATCGTAATAACGTTTAGACAATAAAATTGTCTTACGATGATTCTTGAACATTCACAGACCATTAACATAACATAAGCTCACGCCTGTATCTCCGAAGGGGTAGGTAGAGGTGCACTAGCGAACCAGAACACTCACATTTCGCCGAGCTTAGTTCCAGGACATTCAAAGGTGTAAATTGTAATAAGCGCCCTCGCATTATAATAAGTGGTAAATGTCGTTACTTAAGTTTGAGATCAATTTTGTATGGAAACTTGTTTGCCTTTGCCTTGCCCACCTTAATGTGGGGTTGGCGTAACATACTTATTCAAGCATGTTGCGGAAATGATTTGGCTAAGTTTTTACGACCGACTGCCTGCCTTCAACCCCCCTGGGGGATCCATTCCCGGACAAATTAAATTAGAACATTCGCTTTGCCCGACCTAGGATTCGAACCTACGACCTCCTGTTCCACAGCCCATGTATGCTGCCTCTAGACCAAGAAGGCGACTATTAATAATTATATATTTGTATTAAATAATATTAAGGAAATCTTTGGCGGAGGCCTATGTTCAGCAGTAAACGTTCTATGGCTGATGATGATGATGATGATGATGATATTATTAGTATTAAATATCTTTGAAGGTTATGGATGTTTTATGAAAAACTTTTGAATATCATGTAAAGTAAATAGAATAGATCGGCTATTTATAGATTTTTCTAGAAATGCGTATCCAGTGAGGTGAATAAATTGTCGATCAAGAATGCTCCGATGCGTCCTCGTCTCGAGAGCATTCTTTTCCTGCAAGCACTCACATAACTTATGTTCATAATGTATTTACTATTATAGTAGTCTATAATAAAAGGTTCTAAAAGTTTAAAATTGACTAAAAATTCACATCTTGACCTATATCATATGGCATCATAGGTTAAACCTTAAGTGACCCGCCAAATTTTTTGCTAAAACACTTTCTTTCTACCTGGCCTTATCCCACCTTAATCCAGGGGCGGCGCAATACACCTTTTCAAAAAAGTTACAGAAATGATTTGGCTTATTTCACGACTGGCTGCCCGCCTGACGTCAACCCGCATCTGAGAGATACAGTCCCGCCAATTAAATTAGAAAATTCGGTTTCGATTTCGAATTGAACCTAGGATCTCCCAGTCCACAGCCAAAATATAAAATAATTTGTATAACATCAGTTGCCCATGTAACACTAAGGCGTTCGGATGTTTGTCATACAAATATTTTACGTAGTCGCTAGAGAGAAATGTCGAAATATCTCATGATGGAGCTCCAGCGCGCAGTATCACGATATGATTTCGATTGTCAAAAATACTCCAGTAGGGTAACTTTAATGGACTTTTTCCTCGATTTCGGTGGAATTTTAAGTCAGTAAATGAAACCTATTCGTAGTGAAAATCGAAACGAGTGTCAAGAGTGAGGGAGCAGGGGGCTACCACCAACTCTTATAGCAGTATTATTATAATCTTACTTGTACCAATTCCCATACAAAATAAACGAAGAACGATTATAATACTGCTATAAGAGGTGGTGGTAACCTTGCTGGTGTAAGGTACTTTGCCATGTTCGGATACAAATGCTTGTCTTGTATATTGGCTATTTTTTTTGGCTACTCGGGCCGTTGAATTATTGAAATGACGGAAATCTGCTCGTAAAAAGTCCTTGTTTCACGTTGGTACATCAAGATGAAATATGGCATGAACATGTATATTCAAAGAATTTGTCGATTATTCTTTCTTTCTACCTCCCTTATCCCACCTTAATGTGGGGTCGTTGCAACACACTTTTCCAAGCATGTTGGAAAGAGGATTTGGCTTAGTTTTTACGACCGGTCGCCAGCCTGACGTCAACCCCCTATGAGGGATCCAGTCCCGGGCAAATTAAATTAGAAAATTTACTTTGCCCGACCTGGGAATCGAACTCAGGACCTCCCAGTCTACAGTCCATACATACTGCCACTAGACCAAGGAGGCGACCAAAAGAATTTGTCGATTATATAATAGTATTTTGTTAAGTCATAATAACTGTATTCATATGTTTCATCTTTTTCCATTCCAATATAAAAATAATTATATACAATTAATTTACAGGTAAAACTATTTGTATCAGCGATATCTGTAGGAGCGATAGGTCAGTTAGGAATGGTACGGACTGCCGAGACAAGTGTCGGAGGTTCGAGACCAACCCCAAAATGGAGCATACAACCTCTGACTTTTCTATGTTAAGTGTATTTTCATTGTGAAATAATGCTTGATATAACGTAGAGGAAAACATCGTGAGGAAATCTGCATACCCGAGAATTTCTTCACAGGAATTTCGAAGGTATTTGAAGTCTACCAACCCGCATTAGGCCAGCGTGATAGACTAAGGCCTAACCCCTCTCATTAATAGAGGAGGTCCGTGCCCAGCAATGGGACAGTAATATTACAGGGCTATTATTATTATTATTTTATTTAAAAACTATCATGTCATATCTCACTTGATGTAATAACACTCTGGGTATGGTGCATGTATCGCGCCAGCTCTAACTTTTGTGATATAGGGCCTTACTTAAAACAGCATTTTTAGCTGAGCAAATGGTTATGAATAACCTGTCACTTTTTTCCTTGCGTTACATTGTTTAAAAATGAAAGGGACAACCTATGGTATAAAGATAAGCAGCGCTCAAATATTTTTATAAGTAAGGGGCATATTAATTAGTGGAAGCCGTTATGGTTGTATGTTCCATTTGTATTATTTTATTAATCTTTATTATAAATTGTACTGTTGCTTCCCAAACAACAATTTAAAAAAATGAGTTCAGCCGTGGTGGCCTTTTTTTTTTTTATCGCGGGGAGAAGTGTTTTACCACTACCGCCACGCCTAGGGGGGAAAACGTGACGGTTATGTCGGAGTCGCCGGTCTTACGACCCAGCGCCATATGCCCGGGAGAGATGAAAAACATCCGGGCGACACTGAGCCGAGTCCCTAACACTATGTACACCCTACACCGGCAATACCGACTAAAAACCCCGCGGTGGCCCTCTTCGGCGCTTTAGGAACAGTACCGGGGTTCCCTAGGAGAGAGGCGCCCAGGCTTCGGCCGGAACTGCCCCTGCGCGAAGCCGCCTTGCGGCCCGTCTCCAATTGTGGGGAGGCTTATAAGCCCCCACCGCCGAAGGACGCCCTCGGCGTCAACGACAGCACGAGGCCAACCACCCGTGCCGCCGTCCATCCCGGGGTCGCACGTACAAAAGTACTAAAATGGGCGCTACAACAGCCCCCCGCTGCGCGCCCGCGACCGCTGATGGCCACCAGCCGTGGTGGCCTAGTAACAAATAAAAAAAAAAACGTTCCTTTTTTTCTAGAATTCCATAAATTGGATTTTAATTTTACTATACTTTTCTGCTTTACTTACTATTTTTCTTCATCTTACTTTGTGCTAATATTTTACTGCTCTGTACAGTAATTACTTTTCTTAGAAAGCTGTCTTTCTTACGAGTTACGACTAAATGTAATAATTAATATACAGAACAGTTACTGCAGATTAAAATGTTCTTTAACTTGTTATTATAAATGTTACTTTATAGAATAGAAGAATAGGAAAATTTAGTTTATGAAAGAATATTTTCTAAGAATATGTAAGAAATATACCATTTTTGAAATTTTATGCGCATTAACGACCTAGAATAGATGCAACAGGGCCGAGCCTATCGCCATATCGGGCACAAATTCCAGACTCCGGAGCGATACAGAAAAATCCAATATCGCTTTGATCGAACCAGAGACCTCAGGACGATAGCAATACCGCGCACGCAATACCACTATACCACCGAGGCAATCAATATTATATTCTATAAATTATTTACATAAGCGTGTAATATGTCTTTCTAACAAAATTCTCGATTTTATAGACAATTGGATACTTGATTATTTTTTTAAATAATTTTATATGATATTTCCGTCGTCTAAAATATAGAACAGAAAGAAATATTGAAAGAATCTCAAAAATAAAAAAGTTAGAAGTATAAGTCTTTGAAGTTTGGTGTAACCTTCAAATTTCGGCAAAGAGAAGTATCAGCACAATTACGTCACGTCACAACGGTACGTGCGTTGGAAAGGAATAGCAAGATATCTCCAATATGCCCCCACTCCAGAATTTAAAATATGAATTACTGCCTCATTTTTCAACCAATTCCGATGCAGTTTTTACAGAAGGGATTATTTTTGTTTTATTTGCTATTACATATAAATTCTTTCTTTTACCTGCCTTTATCCCACTTTAATGTGGGGTCGGCGCAACACACTTTTACAAGCATATTGCAAAAGCGATTTGGCTAAGTTTTTTACGACCGGCTGCTTACCTGACGTCAACTCCCTTTGGGGGATCCAGTCTCGGGCAAATTAAATTAGAAAATTCGTTTTGCCCGACCTGGGAATCGAACCCTCCAGGTCCACTGCCCATATATGCTGCCACTATACCAAGGAGGCTATTACATATAAATATGCTTATAAAATCAAACATAGTCAAGTACCTAATTCCCGTAAACGCTTGGGATCAGAGAATCTTCAAAGTACACGAGGCAAATCGGCCGAATTCCTCTCTGTGATAAGTTCGCTTTTTTCTGCACGATATCCCTTTGATTATACGCCGCCAAATGAATTCCGAAAAAAAATCTGTAGACTGCTATTTCCTCCCTCTTGTTTTATTAAGTGTATAATGTAAATGATTATGTGAAGAGGAAAACTATGAAACGAATTGATTTTGTCGCGGATTTTATCTTGGGTCTGTAGCTCGACCATTTTTTTTGCATTTCTCGCTAGCGAATACGTATAATTATCGTATGATAAACACCCGAACGTCTGTACGTGGAACATTGATGGTTTTTATACAAATTATTTTACGTACTGCCTCGATGGCGTGGTTGTTTTTCGGTACGACTACCGTCCTGTCTCGGGTTCGATCCTCGGGTCGGGCAAGGTGATATTGTATTTATCCATATCAGCCCGGAGTCTGGAATTTGTGCCCGATATAGCGATAGGATCGCCCCCTATCACATCTGGGACGGAACTGAGCTCGGCGAAATGTGGGTGTTCTAGTTCGCTAGTGCGCCTCTGCCTACCCCTTCGGGGATACAGGCGTGAGCTTATGTTATGTTATTTTACGTAGTCACTAGCGAAACATGTCAAAAAACTCATAACATAGATAAAAAAATACAGATTAATTGAGGTCTTTCTCCATTTTTTTTAAGTCGGTCAAAACACAAACGAATTATTGATTGCCTCCTTCATTTTTGAAGTTGGTCGAAAATTATCGTCGATTTCGAGAATCGGGAACTGTCAAAAAAATCTCGTAGTAGGACCAAAGCAGGGTTACCACGACCTCTTAACATAAACATAACATAAGCTCACGCCTGTATCCCCGAAGGGGTAGGCAGAGGCGCACTAGCGAACTAGAACACCCACATTTCGCCGAGCTTAGTTCCGTCCCAGATGTGATAGGGGGCGAGCCTATCGCCATATCGGGCACAAATTCCAGACTCCGGGCTGATATGGAAAAATCCAATATCACTTTGCCCGACCCGGGATCGAACCCGAGACCTCAGAACCGTAGTCGTACCGAAATACCACCACGCCACCGAGGCAGGCAGGCACCACGACCTCTTATTGCAGTATTATTACAATCGTTCTTTGTTTGTTTTGTATGGGAATAGGTACAAGTAAAATTATAATAAACTTCTATAAGAGGTGATGGTAACCCCTGACATAATAATAACATTTATCTCTCGTTATTTTATAATTTTCTGTAATTTTAACATTCGTGCGACCTAACCTTGACATTGGCAGAATCATTGCAAATGCGTGGAAGCCATTATTTTAAAACAAGCAGTAGGTGTACTAATAATTAAAAAAACCCCAAAAGCACGGTTCTTTTGCACCCCCATCTCGTTATATTTACTTAATATTCAAAGGGGTGCAATTTAATTTCCGTCGCGAAAAACATATCGCGCGAAAAAATAAACTCTTATCGGTATATCAGATCAAATAAGCAATTTCAGTTTCGTTTCGGCATTCAAATTATGTACTTTTTAACCGCCTAAAAATGAGTTTTTATATTTGTAAGTTTAATTTTTTTATCTATTTTCTACCCACTTCCTCAAAAGGTCTTCAATTCGTCTGTATTTTTTTATGTATGTAACACGATATCTCCTCCAAATGTGAACCGATTTTCAAATTATTTTTGTGTTCGATAGAGCTTATTTCAAGGGTGGTCCCATATAAGTGGTCCCATATAGACTGCCTCCGTGGCGTGGTGGTATTTCGGTACGATTACGGTTCTGAGGTCTCGGGTTCGATCCCCGGGTCGGGGGGCAAAGTGATATTGGATTTTTCCATATCAGCCCGGAGTCTGGAATTTGTGCCCGATATGGCGATAGGCTCGCCCCCTATCGCATCTGGGACGAAACTAAGCTCGGCGAAATGTGGGTGTTCTAGTTCGCTAGTGCACCTCTGCCTACCCCTTCGGGGATACAGGCGTGAGCTTATGTTATGTATGTTATATAGTCCCATATAAATTTGGTTACGAATTTGAAGTCGGTCCGTTAAGTTTTTAAACTTGTGATTATCACCGAATATTCTAGAATGGTCACTTCCTTGGTTTAGTGGTAGTATTAATGTGCTCTGGACCGGGAGGTCCTCGGAGCTTTCGATTCCCAGTTCGGGGAAAGCCTACCTACTTCTGCTTGTTTCGAGGGGCTTGCGGCATGTATTGATGGCTGGTTGGGACCGGTATGAGGGTATCCCTGTGTCTGCATCGGTCATCCGCCAGTCTTGTTGCAAGCTCCTTGATTTGCTTCTTCCCTCATCGGATTTGGAGCGTGAAGAAGCATAAATAGGCCGGCATGATTCTGGTGATCACTGATAAACCCATTGTTTCGCAGTGGTTACTATTTTTTGAACTGCACTACGCTTACCATCAAGTCGCCTCTTCCGTTTATTGGCAGCATATATGACCCGGGAGATGCTGGGTTCGTCAGGCAAAGCGAATTTTGTAATTTAATTTGACTGGGACTGTATTCCTCAGAGGGGGTTGACGTCAGGCAAGCAGCTGGTCGTAAAAACTAAGCCAAATCCGTTCTGAAACCTACTTGAAAAAGTGTGCGACGACCTCATATTAAGGTAGGTTAAGGGCGGGTAGAAAGAAAAACTACGTTTACCATCAGGTGCAGTGTAGTCACTGCCGTGCCTGAATAAAAAAAGGCGTAAGTTTCTGTTTACGTACATTTATAGACGTCTGTTCAGAAAAGCAGAGACAAATTGTAGCAAGAGACCTGTTGCTTTGACATTCTCATTTCTTTTCTATTGAACAGCTTTATTATTTCCCCTAGGGGTCATCCGATTTTTTGTCAAGAGAAAGACTGTTTTAGCCACTGTCCGGTTTGACGACAAATTGTCTTTTATGTGCGGCCATTTATAATACACTAGATGTTGCTTAGTGTCCCGCTCCTGTGATAAAGTCTTTTAGGAATGAAAGTAGCCTGTCAGTCATGTATAGTGTAGATTTAGTACTGAAATTAACTTCGGAATCAGTTCAATGGCTCCAAAGATTACCAAAATTACAAAGAAACTAATATTTTAAAAGTAGTTAGAGTTTGGTGAATTTATTTTTATTTATTAATGACTTATTTTAGGTTAAATGTGGGTGTTCTAGTTCGCTAGTGCACCTCTGCCTATCCCTTCAGGGATACAGGCGTGAGCTTATGTAATGTTATGTTATTTTAGGTAAAATTACAACTCGCTAATGATTTAGTTGTTAAAACCAAAACAGTATAAGATCTGCGAAAAGATTTTATATTAACATCAAAACAATATAAAACCATTAAAGCTGTTCAGTACTCTTTATTTTTAAAGTTTTTTTTTTTACAGTTTTAAATATATGCTATAAAAAATACATTTAAAAATATTCCCCTCCGATGGCGAGGCTCGGGACCCAAGCCACCGGCGGTTAGGACCCCAGAGTGAGGAACCTCCTCACAATTCGTGCCGTATCCAGTAATGTTGCCTTCTGCATTTGGCTCTTGACCCAAACACCAACCGAGAGCTTCTTGAGGTGTTGGTCGAGGCTCAGTGGTATTAAACCAGAAATGACTATCGGAACAATGATTGTTGAATCCACATCCCACATGCGAGTAACCTCATGTGCCAGGTCTAAATATTTCGACATTTTGTCTTTTTCTTTTTTTCCATTAAAGCTTATTATTATATTAAACAGAATATACATTATTCTGTTAAATTCTGCTTTTGCACTTAAAAGAGGTATACACAATTAATACAATTAAATTCTCTTTGATATAGATTAAGTGTAAAAACGGCTCTATAAGGAGTACGATATCATTATTATATAAATTATAATAATGATTTTTGAAGTTACTTTTTTAACCTAATTCAATTTATTTTTCTATATAACTCAATTGCGACGCCAGTTCCGGTTATCTGATAATAGGTTTAATTTTTATCCCGGATCATAAATACCCAAATCGGTCCATGCATGGCGAAAGTAAATAACATAAAATAATACCCAGACGAATGAAGATGCTCCATTATTCTAAGTCGTTTAAAAATAGAAAACAATTTAGCTCGTAGTGCTCAGACGGGGTAGTCCCTAGGCAATAACTAGCAAGGCTTAGCTCAAGATCACGACCTTTGTCTTTCATTTGTTTACGTTCAGACCATCCCCACTTACTTCCTGATCAACTTTTAGAACGACATTATTTAAGAAATATTTTTAGTTTGTTTTTAAGAGGTACAATCCGAAAATAGAATTTACCTCTTTGTTTGTATTATTATAAAAGGATTATTTACTTGTTATGGAATAAGATTCTAGTTATATTATTTGGCAATATTTTTTACCCTTACCCCTCTCTGATGTGGGATCCGATCAAAACATATTTAAGTTTACAAAATTATTCGGCTTGCATTTTAATATCGGCTTAGTTATTTGATGTCAACGTCTGAGGATCAATAAATCATGTCAGAATTTATTCGATCGTAACCAAATTTGTATACCACCCTTTTAATAAGCTCTATCGAACACAAAGAGAATACCCCCGTGTTTTAAGTCGGTTAAAAATTAATACAATATCTACAAAATTTGAGTCTTTATAGAAATTGAAAGTTTTGATCTCAATCTACTGAACAGATTTTACTGACTTCTTCTACCCTTCACTTCACTTCACTTCTGCTTCACTACCCTTGCTTATATCACGCGAGAGGAACAGCAAGCAACAGCTCGCTAATAAAAAACACCCCATATCACGAGGGCACAACGTACGGCGTCATGGGTAATAAATGTTATCGATTCATGCAGCTGACCGACACTTTAATCTCGCATAATCCCGTCCCAGAAAACATATTGCTTACATCTGGGGTTTATAAATGTTTGGGGTGCGGTGTAATATCTAAGAGTTTAAAATAATAAATCATTTGATTATTTTATTTCATTTTATGAGTGTCCTTTATTTGTTTATGGTTGAAAGAGGGTGCAAGTGATATTTTGGAGACTAAACCTGTAGAATAAGGTATTACTATTTACAACTTTGATATGGACGGGAAGTCTGACAGGGTAGGCGTCGCTTGTTAAAATTATTTCATATTATTCTCTAGAGCCATGTTTGTTGATTTTAAGTGACGTTTTTTTTTATAGCAGAGATTGGCCAACGAGCAGATGGGTCACCTGATGGTAAATGATTTCCACCGCCCATAAGACACCCAAGACACAAAAAGAATCATGGGTGGGTTACCAACCTAAAAGAAGGGAATGGAAGGGAAGGGAAGGGGATTGGGAAAGGAAGTGGAGAAATGGGCCACCGGAAATCTCACTCACCAAACGCTACAGCAAGCTGCCACTTTACGTCGGTTTTCTGTGAGACAGTGGTCTCTAACCGGTCGAGCCGGCCCATTCGTGCTATAAACGTTACTGTCTACAGCGTGGCTCTACTACTTATAAATGTGGTTTAATGGATCAAACTTCAGTGAAGATGGACAGTATTGTGTGGAAACTTTTTAACCGGTGATCTTCGATGAGTTTTACTTGGTGCGTTGGCTGGCTTCGTTCGTTTGATTCGCCGAGTGAAGGTCATCTGAGGGGCTTCGCACCGGAAAGAATTACTACCATCATCCCATCAGGGCCTTGAGATATCCACATCTGGGTCTCATGGTTATTGTGAAAACATAATTGCTCTATTTGACATTGGCTAAATCGTCGCATATGCGTGGAAGCCATTATTTTTTTTAAAAGAAGAAGAAGAAATTTGGTATGTAAGATGGCCTCAAATGACATAACAAGGCTTCAAGTATTTGAGTAAAGGCACGTATCATGCACTAGTTTTCCTCGAAACAAAACACTAAAGGAAATATAAAAAGTACCCTTAACCGACGCGAATGTATGAAGAGATTGATGAAAGTAGATGAAGCGAAAGTAGTGTGTCAGAATCGGGCGAAGTGGAAATCCATAGTCTCTGCCTACCCCTATGGGATACAGGCGTGATATTATGTATGTATGTATGTAAAACACTAAAAACATCTACACAAAACATGGTTTTCCATTGTCTCCTGCTCATAACAGTGGACCATAGACGAAAATTGTAGAAATACCATGATTTGTGTAATGTTTTACTGCAGGAGACGTGGCTTTACATGATAACTAAATAACACCCGATAGTCACATTCATAGTCCTGAGGGGTTACCACCACCTCTTATAGCAATATTATCATAATCTTACTTACCGATTCCCGTACAAACAAAAACGTAGTAAGATTATAATAATACTGCTATAAGAGGTGATGGTAACCCCCCTGAACGCACAATAAGGTACGAGTCTTGTAGGTATAACCCTCAGATCCGAAAACATTTGTGGGCCACATAAACATTTGTCTTGATGCAAAGATCGAACCCGCGGCCTCTCGCTTCACAGCCGGCTACTCGCCCGCTGCGACTCGGAGGCTGTCGGAGTATTTGGGCGATAGTCTGAGATGTTATTAGTTTGTATTTTATTTTCATAGCGTCTGGCCCAATATTTGCTTAGTAGACTCTTAAAACAATATCAATATAATTATCGGCACTTTTCAGATTTGACACGTTCTGTTTTATTTCATTGGTGAATAGTGATTTGTTGAGTGATGCAGCCATGCTGTAGACTATGCCCCTCACTTATAAAAATATTTAAGCGCTACTTAACTTTATACCATGGGTTGTCCCTTTCATTTTTAAATAATGTAATGCAAAGAAAAAAGTGACAGGTTATTCTTAACCATTTGCTCAGCAAAAAATGCTTTTATAAGTAAGGCCGTATGTCTACAGCACGAATGGGTCGCCTCCACCGGTTTGATACCACAGAAAACCGACGTAATATTGCCGCTTTAACTGCCATTCGCTGTTGCGTTTCGTTCGGTCAGTAATTCCTGTGAGCCAATTCCCCCTCCCCCTTTCCCTATCCCTATTCTCCTATAACAACGCATCCATTTTTCTTTCTGTGTCTTGGGTGTGTATAGGCGGCGAAGCTCACTTATCATCAGGTGACCCACTTGCTCGTTCAAACATCAACATCAACCCCCTTCTGGGGATCTAGTCCCGGGGAATTTGTGTTAGAAAAACACCTCGCGTCTCCTGGGAATCGCACCCAAGACCTCTAGTTGACAGCCCATATACATACACGAGACCAAGGAGGCGATATCTTAAACACTAAAAAGCAATCAATAAATGATTTCTTAGGTTTACGTGAATTTTACACATTGAAATAAAACTACTTTTTATGGATTCTATCGGGAGTAAAAATAAAAAAACAAATCACGTCAGAATCCGTAAAAACTATAGTAGTATTGCTAATTAAACGGAGTAAATTGACATATCGAATGTTGCCACATTTTCATGTTTTTAAATAGTGCTGCGGTAAAAAGATCAAGATTATTTATACATTTCAATTCAGTGAACCATTTCATTCTTTCACTTTCAAAAGTCCAACTCAAAGTCGTAATTCCTGCCCAATGTGTGATAAGTACATCATGTCTACTGAATTATAGGAACAGAAAATTACTGCATGCTAAGTTATGGCATGTCTACTGGAATTATTGTTATGGTTAATTAGAAACAAAACGTACAAACTCTATGAATGTGCCGGACGCAATTTTTCTCAAATAATAAAAGTAATATATGTATGTAATTTACATTGTTATTATTTCGCGTATCTGTTGTGATTATTTACGCAAAATTATTACACAGATATTAAGTCGAAGTGTTAGGCTGGAATTTCTAAAAATACACAATAAAATTCGAATTCTAAGCTAGTACTGAGTTTTGTTTCTTTGAATGATAAAAATTGAACTAGATCAATCACTATGTTTTGAAAGTGAGCAACATTATTTTTAAAGTGACATTTCGATCTGTCAGTGTACTCCGTTCAATTAACAATCGGACTATAGTTCTATTTCAACCAATGAACAAGTCCTCCAATCAAAGTCCTCACTTTTTATCTTTTCAATATATTCTTGGTTCGCGAATCAACAGCGAGCAATCATTACATCGCCCCTCAAAACATCGTGAATCGTGATGAATGTTTTATTTTGCAATAAAAGCTAGCGCAGCTGCGTGGCATTAGTCATGCTAGTGCATGTTACTTTACATCCCTCAGGCATCGCGGGATAAAAGTTATGCACACTTAACTAATTTAATATGAGGAATTTTGTGTGACTACTTTGCAGCGGCGTGCAGTCTATACGATACTGATGGCGTTTGATTTCACACAAACAACTTGGACGCAAATCGAGCTCAATACGAATAGGATTGGCAAAATTATCTGCTCGGGCAACAGTTTAGGTTTTTCTGTACACTTACTGATCCAATTCTTAACATAACATAAACTCACGCTTGTATCCCCGAAAGGGTAGGCAGAGGCGCACTAGCGAACTAGAACACATTTTGCCGAGCTTAGTTCCGTCCCAAATGTGATAGGGGGCGAGCCTATCGCCATATCGGGCACAAATTCCAGACTCCGGGCTGACATGGAAAAATCCAATATCACTTTGCCCGATCGGGGGATCGAACCCAAGACCTCACGACGGTTGTCGTACCTAAATACAACCACGCCACCGAGGCAGTGATCCAATTCTTGCAATGTACCTCTAATAATGAATATCTATATTAAGTGTCTGCCTCGGTGGCGTGGTGGTATTTCGGTACGACTACGGTTCTGAGGTCTCGGCTTCGATCCCCGGGTCGGGCAAAGTGATATTGGAATTTTCCATATCAGCCCGGAGTTTGGAATTTGTGCCCGATATGGCGGTAGGCTCGCCCCCTATAACATCTGGGACGGAACTAAGCTTGGCGAAATGTGGGTGTTCTAGTTCGCTAGTGCGCCTCTGCCTACCCCTTCGGGGATACAGGCGTGAGCTTATGTTATGTTATATTAAGTGTACGATATTTTACCGGTAGATGTTTTATAGAAAATTGCATTAAAACTAGCCGCTCGGTAGGAGAGTTCAGTCGCTCTCCACAACCAGATTACACGTAAGCCCTCATTCGCGTGAGAGCTTTTTCAACGCGCGTTAAAAAGCGTTGAAATGGAATTTATGAGTTCTAGCATAGTTGTTCACACGCCGGCGCTTTTAAAACACGGCGGTTGTTTTTGGGCGGTTTTTAGAAACAAGAATTAGAAAAAAGAATGATTTTCAAGCACTCATATGAACTGACATGCTGAAACGCTTTATCAACGCGCGTTAAAAAAAGCGTTATAATGGAATTAATAAATTTTAATATAGTTGTTCAAACGCCAGCGCTTTTAAACGCGTCGTGTTGTGTATGTTTGTCGGTATGTAGAATATACCTTATTAGATCAAGAATGATTTTCAAGCAATCATATGAACAGACATGATGAGACAAATTTTTTATCGCGCGTCGAAAAAGCTCTCGTGCGAAGCAGGGCTAAAGGTCAAGTAATTACATTAAAGCCCCATACGTGGGACATGGTAAATTAATTTGCAGACATTTTTAAACTAATTTATATGAGAAAATGTTATCGATAACCTAAAGAGCTGTTGATTTTCTCGATTTCATCGTGGTAGTATTTTGTATGAAAGGAAGCAAGATATAAATTAGGTGTTAATGATGAACTTAATAGATTTAAAACTTTAATTCAAATCATATGAAAATACAATTTACTATACCACCTATACATGTATAGGGTCTAACGCCTCATGTATGTCATATTAATGGTGGCGTCGACATTTCATTCGACATCCTATCCTTGAGAAGAAGTGCCGAAAAAAACTCAGGGATTATCGCTACAAAATGTATTAAAATTATATATCTTCGTTGTTAAACCAATATATGATATGTGCATACATACATAAGCTCACGCCCGAAGGGGTAGGCCGAGGCGCACTAGCGAACTAGAACACCCACATTTCGCCGAGCTTAGTTCCGTTCCAGATGTGATAGGGGGCGAGCCTATTGCCATATCGGGCACAAATTCCAGACTCCGGGCTGATATGGAAAAATCCAATATCACTTTGCCCGACCCGGGGATCGAACCCGAGACCTCAGAACCGTAGTCGTACCGAAATACCACCACGCCATCGAGGCATGTTATGTGCACTTTTATGATATTTCAACATTTTGACTATCGACTGCCTCGGTGGCGTGGTTGTATTTGCAGTACGACTATCGTCCTGAGTTCTCGCGTTCGGTCCTCGGGTCGGGCAAAGTGATATTGGATTTTTCCATATCAGCCCGCTGCGCCACTGAGGCTGTCCATTTCATCTCTCAAGTTATTTTATATAACAATTTATATGGGACCCTTGAAATAAGCTCTATATACACAAAAAGAATTTTGAAAATCAGTCCACATTTGGCGGAGATATCGCGTAGCATACATAAACAAAATACAGACGAATTGAGGAACTTCTCCTTTTTGGAAGTCGGTTGAAAAACAACAATTTATTTGTATTTTTATGTCGCTTTATAACTGATCCCATGTATTTACACAATAACCTACACAATCTCATAACCTACATAGATCTTCGCTATCAAAAGCTTTTCATGTTATTTGTACTATTTTATCGACAAAGGAAAAGAGAAAAATGTTGTGTAGGTATCTTGTGAAGTCTTTTGACGCTTGTCGTTCGCCTCAGCTTAGATTGCCTCTGGTCTTTTCAATTTATTATGAAAGCACAACTAATAATAAACTCATATGTTCGAATGCAATCGTATTTTTCAATAGCTTAATTAATTATGTGTGGTCGTTATCCGTATCCACGTTTCAATAAAAAAATAAATAAGGACGTATCGCTAATTAAAATAAGGTGCATATCACATTAGACAGCATTCCGAACCGATTTACGTTGTATACCAATAAATTTATGACTCACAGATATTTAATAAACAACAATAATAATCTTTATTGCGCTAGAGGTACAACTCTGTCATGCGTAATTAATATAAACTAATTTTAATATTAGTAGAACATCAAGATTGTGTATAATAATTAATATAAACTAATTTTAATATTAGTAGAACACCAAGATTGTGTATAATAATTAATATAAACTAATTTTAATATTATTAGATCATCAAGATTACCCTATGGTAATTTTGATTTTCAACATGGTTGTACAGTGATATAACATTATAATAGTACCATTATTTCCTAAACTGAGTGAAACTCGTATTATAGAAGCATTGGTTTAAGTCAAGGTGTTGTGAGACCGAAAGTCTCGGGTTGTTCCTGATACCCACGACACAAGACTCGATCTTAGTGTGGGATCAGGACTGTATATTATAATCGTGAGACTGTTTTTAGAATTTTTAGGGAATTGGGATTATTTTGATATGTAGGTTATTATACGACATTGGTCTAGTGGCAGATTATATGGGCTGTAACCCGGAATGTCTTGGGTTCGTTTCCCAAGTGGACTGTTTTTCTATTATTTGCCCGTGACTGAGTTCTCCAAATGTTGACAACAGTCAGAAAGACCGCCGTAAAAATTAAGCCAATTTCTTTCCGCCACATGATTGAAGAAGTTTGTTGCACTACATTAAGGTGGAATAAATAAGGGCTCACAGGTCGATCTGGAAATCTTTGGGGGAGGCCTATATTCAGCAGTGGACGTCCTATGGCTGATGATGATGATGATGATGAAATAAGGGCTGGTAGAAAGAAAAGTATACCCATACTTCGCACTCCAAGCCCGATATCCGAGCATTGTGAGCTTCGCCTAATATCAAACTACTGGCATATTAAAATTTCTTACATAATTTTCTGCCACAAATCCTTTTGTGTCTCTTTACTGCATTCCCACATTCAATATTCTAATGCTAATTAAAAACTTGTTTGCGCCAGCTTTATCCAGCTTCCAAGAATTTCTGCGACATCGCAAATTGAAAATCAGACATCCCACTCTACGTCTTATTTTATTCCATTATCCTGGTCTAGTTAGTTATTGCGTTTAGATAATTCAATATGGAAACATTTCTTGGAACTTCATGAACTAACCACACCCAGTTTTCAAAAGACATCATTTGATATTTTTATGATAAAGTTGTCTCAATTATTATTGGTAAAAATTTAATAATGATTTCTCAGAAGTTTTGTTTGTGGTTGGATGATAAGTTGTCAAACGACTTTTTCTTTCTTTCTACCTGCCCTTATCCCACTTAAATGTGGGGTCGGTGCAACACACTTTTTTGTCAAACATGTTGCAAAAAGGCTTTGGCTTAGTTTTTACGACCGGCTGCCTGCCTGACGTCAACCTCCTCTGAGGGACTCAATTTCGGGAAAATAGAGTTAATAAAACACCACACCTGACCTGGGAATCGAACTCAGGACCTCCAGGATGATATCTCTTTCATACTGCCACTAGACTTAGGAGGCGACAACTAATTATTTTTAAAAGGGTTATAATTTTAGCGAAACATCGATGCAATAATTGTGCCTCTGTCTATATCTTTATTAAAATAGGCGTTAGTTTATTTTACTCTTCTCGTTTGTTACCTTCTTCGTCTAGCAGGTCTTGGCAGCGTGTAGGTGCTCTGGACCGGAAGGCTGAGCGTTCAAATCCCTGGTTCAATTATAATTTAATTGTAATACTTATTCACTCTTATCATATTTTTTATTTTTTTTATTTTATTTTGTCGTTAAATATTACGCGTGCGATCATTGTGCTTGCCCACGTGCCGCTGTATGACGCAATATCTCCAATATCTCCTTGTTCCCGCTTACCTCATATAGGTAGATGTATACAGGTACGTACATCTGTAAATTCCGTGGCGACTTGCAACTAGCAAATGGCGTATTGTTTTTGTCTATCCGTATGCAAGAATGGTTGTCTTGACGTCCGTTCGTTACATTAGGGGACCACTGAAAACCAGTGCTGTGCTGTGGCTCACGTCACAACATAGCTTAATGCTGAGATGGCCCCCTAGTTGTTACGGTATGGACATGCAACACTTCTCTTTTGTATTTAGTTTTAGTTTAAATTATGTATAATCTAATGTTAGTTAATGTTGCATGTTATATACTAGTGGCAATAAAACATTTCTTTCTTTCTTTCTTTCTTGGTTGGGTAAATTTTTTTAACACAATTTGTTCAGATACGTTCAAAGGACGTTGACGTCAGGCAGTCTTAACAAATAAGTCAAACCCTTCTTCAACGTGTTAAAAGTGTTGTGTTCTTACTCTATGGCAGTGGCGTAACTATGGTGTTGGGGGCCCGTGACAAATTCTTTGGGTGGAGGTTTTTCACGGATTTTTCGGTCTAAGGCCTCCTAAGGAACTAACGGATGGACTCGTTCGCCGCTGGGGCCCCCCATGGTCCGGGCCCGTGGCATTTTGCCGACATGCCACCCTGTATTTACGCCATTGCTCTATGGTACAAAAACACCCTCACATAAAACACCTGATGTACGACACAAGACTTATGGCACTCTTTAAGAGGGCAACAGTTTTTTTAGATTGAAAGAGGGTGAAAAAATAACGTCCTCTTAAAGGTCAGTCCACCTCCTTTCGGGGTGAAATGGACCTCTTTGTCAACATGTGAATATTATAAATCAGTGAGTTTTATTCCAAGAAATCGTTGGGTAAGTATGTGATTTTTAACACTATTTACTATGTAACTAATATTATAAAGAAAAGGCATTTGTTTTTCTATATTTTAATGTTTATTTGTATAAACTTTAAAAATAAATGAAATATATACGTCGCATCCTTGGTCTAGTGACAGCATGTATGGGCTGTGGACCGGGAGGTCGTGGGTTCGATTCCTAGGTCGGGCAAAGCGAATATTCTAATTTGATTACCCGGGACTGGATCCCCAGAGGGGGTTGACGTCAGGCAGGCAGCCGGTCGTAAAAACTTAGCCAAATCCTTTCTGCAACATGCTTGAAAAAGTGTGTTGCGCCGACCACACATTAAGGTGGGATAAGGGCAGGTAGAAATAAAGAAAAAATATATATGCTTTAAGAGTATATATATGATGGCGATTTATATATTGTTTCAATTTAAACAAATACAACATTGAAGTATAACGTGACCATACCCTATTAATGTGCCTAGATCTACGAAAGTATACGTGATTGATCCACGTTTGATTGGTGGGCTACTCACCACAACCGCTGAAAAGTCTGTCAAGCTATACCCATTACCAATCGATCGTAATTTACCAATTTCACCAATATTTTATATTAGGCACACAACTATTAATATCTAATACATAAAACCAACACCGTTCATGTTCAAACGGAATAGCATTATAAATTTCAAATACACCACTAAAGGTTCACTTAATTCAATTGGTATTTTGAACCGTGGTTTATTTAATCGTCATAATTACACGGTTGGAGTTTTTGTTAGCTATTCGTTTGTAAATATAAATAATCGTTTAATTTTATGGGATTTCTTGTATTGGATTTAGTTTTTGTTGGTTTACAGACGAGCCTTTATCGCCTCTTGGTCTATGGGCTGTGGACCGGCAGGTCCCAGGTTCGATAAGCGAATCAGCGGTCAGTGCTGTCCTAGTAAAAGATTTTGCTTTCGATTTAATTTCTAGTATAACTTTAGCTGTAGATGAAGAAACTGGGGGTAAGTGTAGTTTCACGAAATAAGCAATCTTGCCTAGATTACATTTATAACGAGGCGCTGGATTAGGGTTTTCTCTAATATTTTTGCACCGAAATTAGTAAAACTATTGAAGTTTTAATATAAATTTACGTTGTCCTTGTGTTGCCCTAATCGACTAATGAGTAAAACCGCGGTTTGATTAAGATTCGTAATCAAAACTGAGGGCAGACTATAAAACCGCCCATTTAAATATCAAAAGGCTGGTCGACGGCTCGTCAATCGGCATAATATAGTAGTCCCTATAGTAGATACATCTTATCAGATATCGTGATCAGTATCCAACAACGCGAATAAAACCGTCGCGTCGACTTTAAATCCGCGGTATTAAATGTACGTTAACTATATGCTAATCTATTATTACAATGTAGCAGTTTCGCTTTTTAGGGTTCTGTTGCCGTTGTTTCCTCATGTCTGTCTGTCTGTCCGTCAATAAGTCTCAGTCCGTAGCCAAGATCTTATGAGTAGTTCTAGAGAAAATCAATTGTTAGTAACAGCAATACGGAGCCCTTTACTGCGTGAGTGGGAAATGGATGTATTTTTTAATTTCAGCGAGTTTATAGTAAGGTAAACTTAAAATTTTAATTGGCAGAGCAGTTTTAATTAAAGTGTCGTGAGAAATCCTTTTTATTATCTCAACCAATATTTTTCAAGCCATTGCACGTAAAAATGGCATCTAGAGAATCCCAATATAAGAGTACGTGACAATTTGACTCTTGGATCAAGTAAGCATCAGTAACCTAGTATCAGTAAATAGTTGACATTGATTTTTATTACCGGCACGTCAAAGTGTCCATACTAGACCCGGTGGTAAGTGCTTAAATTGCTTTCCAAATGTGATTTAAATCTTTTTTTTATCACATTTCGTTGAAATTTATTTTTATTTATTATTCATTTATTTAGTAGTATTCAAAAGATATTAGTGCTCAGGCCCTTTATGGTAAATAAAATGTATCATGGAGTCAAATTAGGCTGATTGCAGTTGACCTTCAATTGAGGTCGTTTAAGACTGAACTGCCAATTCAGGTTCCATCAAGACTAACAATAAAGTTACGGTAATCCGTGCGCGCTATCTCTTGAAGTGTCTGTCAGATTTCGGTGCCCGTGACTCAGTAGCCTCTCATCGCAACAGAACGGTGCACTGCAACTTGGCAAGTTTGCTGGTGGTAGGAGATACGTATCTGACCGGATGGCGACCACCATATACGTGGTGCTAAAACCTGCCATAGTGAGTCGCACTCCGTGTGTAGTTCGCGTTCCAGGATCAGCCAGTGTACTTTCAGTTCTCTAGAGGGGCTTGCGGCATGACTTGATGGTTGGTTAAGACGGGTATAGGGGTATAATACACCATACTTGCCTAATAATAAATAATAATATTAGCCCTGTAATATTACTGTCCCACTGCTGGGCACGGGCCTCCTCTACTAATGAGAGGGGTTAGGCCTTAGTCTACCACGCTGGCCTAATGCGGGTTGGTAGACTTCACATACCCTCGAAATTCCTGTGAAGAAATTCTCAGGTATGCAGGTTTCCTCACGATGTTTTCCTTCACTGTTATAGCAAGCGATATTTCACAATGAAAATACACTTAACATAGAAAAGTCAGAGGTGTATGCTCCATTTTGGGGTTGGTCTCGAACCTCCGACACTTGTCTCGGCAGTCCGTACCATTCCCAACTAAGCTATCGCTGCTATACTTGCCTGCCTGTCTTCAAATTCAAATGTATAATGTAAATTATATTAATCTTAATTTAAAAATTTACTTGTGTTGACTTGTCATAGGTGCTTTTTTACATGCCTACGTGATCAATAAAGGTTTTGATTTTTATATCTGCATCGGTCATCCGGTTGTCTTGTCGGAAGAGCCTCGATTTGATTCGTCCCTATTCGGATTCGGAGTGTGAAGAAGCATAAGTAGGTCGGCATGATTCTAAAGACCACTGATAAACTCATTATTACTCAGTGGTCGCTAGTTTTTTGGACTGCACTACGCTTAATATCAGGTGCAGTGTAGTCACTTTTCCGTGCCCAGATGAAAAAAAAACAAAAAGTGCCTGGTTGCGGTTGGTGGTTCGAGGCGACCTAAAGTCACCTTTAGAAGTTCTGCAATACGCTGCAAATTGATCGCTGGCTGAATATGTCGATGAGAGAAGCGGCAAAACACGTACATCATTTATGCTCTTTTTGACCGATTTCAAAAAAAGAGAAGGCCTTCGATTTGTCTGTATGTATTTTTTTGTATATACATATATTACTCGCTAAATGTGAACAAAACGAGATTATTTTTGTGTTCTATAGAGCTTATTTCAAGGGTGTTACCATATAAATTTGGTCACAATAGGTTAAATTTTGAAGTCGGTCCATTCTTCGCATCTCAATACATTTTCCTAGACCGAAAAATGAGACAAAAAATACGATAACAAGTCACGCTCCTAGCTTCAACTTGTTATAGAGTTCGAGAAACTCTACCTAAATTAAGCTTTAGTTTTCAGAGTGGGGAGTAATTAATATTTTTCAAGTTTGGGGTGAGCGACAGTGCGTTCCGCTAACGACCCGCCTCATGAATCGCTCTCTCGGGAAATCATCTGCCCAATTGCCATGTACGTCGGCGCGACTATACCTCTATTGCATGCGTTAAAATATGATAGCTTACTTTTGAGTACCTTACAATAAGTATTATGGGACTGTATTATTACTTATTTATAAAGGGTTTTTACTAATTAGATATGTAATCTAAAATATAAAAGTCTTTCCCTTCAATCACTTAGGAATAGGACACTAGCCACCGGCGCGACGGGAATATCATCAGAACGCGTATTGCGTTTATTTGGAGAATCATTTTGAAGTTTTAATATGTAATACAAAATACAATGTATGTTAAACCAACAATATTATCCATCAGAAAAACTCAGAAAAAATTATCAGGCTGATGAAAAATAAACTTTTAGTTTAAAGTTTAATACATTTTACAAATTATCACGCGAAGTCTTCATTTTGCAAAATGAAGAGTGTTATAAGAGCTTCATAAGTACTTATTTATATATCATATATAACAGGTTCATAAGACTTAATTTTAAAATTCATACTTTCCGAATACATTCCCAATTTCGATAGTAAATATAGAGGACAGGAAACTGAATCCCGCCGTACCTTTGTGGATGCACCACGACAAAGCTACACGATTTATTTAAATTTATTTTAAATGTAATATATTTCAAAGTGTCAAGTAAAGTTGGTTCTGTATGTTTTTGTATGTCTGTTCATGCGTTCAATGTAAACCAATGACGTTAAACGGACGAACGTTTGAGTACAGTCGTCATTTTGCACATAGCCTGAAGGTAGAAACCTAGTGTAAACGAGGCATGTGTACTTATGCCTTAGGCGTAACTGACTTGCCACCTCAGAATATGTAAATTATGCGTTTTGAGCAAATATTTCTTCTACTTCTTCACTCCAATGTACGGTCGTCGTAATACATTCAAGTATGTTGCAAAAACGAATCGGCTTAATATTGGCTAGTCGGCTACCTGATGTCAAATGCTGGGGGTCCCATGGTCTGATTAATTTTACTGGATGTATTTATTTATTTAATTTTTAAATAAAACAATTTTCTACTTACATATTAAAATAAATCCACGGACTGATAAAGGTGCATTTATTAGAAATCGTAGAAATCTGAGGGAAATTCAGGACTGGAGTTTATCGGGATTTGACTTGGAGTCACAGTCTGAAGTCAATGAATCACTTAACTATCTATTTAAGCATCAGAATAGCTTCGCGAAATGTTCTTCTCAAGACGTTGCTGCAAGATATCAAGGATCAGATAGTACACTAATTCTGGGGCATTGTTAGACCACAGAAAATCTGTGTGACTGAAATCATTCTTCTTAACAACATGATGAACGATGACGTTCGGCAGCTTCGTCAATAAATTGACGATATCAGGAGCTGTAGACAACCAATCACTGGTTGATGTGAAAACTATAACTGGTAAACTCACTTTGTCTAGATTATAAGACGTCGGGGTCGCTTCTCCATATTTTTGCAAATTTAATATATATCCATGATCAAACATCTGGAATTGACCGCTTCTTACCAACTGCAGGTAATGTACCAGCATCTTCTTAGAGCTCTCTGCTGGGACATGACTCAAAACTGCTTCTGTTATATAAGAATTATCGAAGTCTTCACCACCATTAGTCAGTAAAAGAAGGGGGTTAAGGCACAACCTAACTTCTCCTCTACAGAATCTCTCTATTACTTTTGGTGAAAATATCTCCGAACGTAAAAACGTAGGTTTTAAAATATTATCGGCAGAATAACGATTGTAGTTGTCTGCTAATATTTTTATCGGTCCTTCAACGTGATACATGTAGACAAGAGGTGCCAGAAATGTAGCCGATTTTAGAATATTATTGTACCTAGGTGAAATACTAGTTAGTACGAGAAGCGATGTAGCTCCTAACGCGTGTCCAATGAAATGGATTTCTGTATTTTCGATGCTTGTTCCAACAACGTAGTCAATCATTGCTGATAAATCATACAATCCAATTTCGTGCCAGGAGTAATCCCAAAAACTTGCTTCATCGACCGTTTTGTTAATATGGGCCCTTGAATACTTATTTCCTGGTGCATTAGCCAACCAGACGTCATATCCAGCTGCAGACAATAGGTAAGGTAGAGCTTTACCTTTCCCGAGGAGTAGCCAGTCATCTGAACTGCCAAACAGGCCGTGGTGGAGCAAAGCGATTTTACGTGTTGTTCTTGGTTCTATATCACCTGCCATCACTCTATGCGCTGTTAATATAAACCCATCTTGCGTGACTATAGTATATGATTGAACTCTATACCCTTCGGCTGTTATCATTTGCGGGGCTGACATCCCTTCGCCCCTTCTATTCTCGGAGAGCGTCAACATATTCTGATTGACATCATCCAGGTCTCCAAATGATTCATCAATGAAATTGTAGAAGGCATTTTTGATCTTCAATCTTCGTTTCTCTATATTGTCGAATGAGAAGTGGAAAAAACTTTGGATCTTTTCTTTGAGTGTTATGAATGACTTCATGAAATCGTTTCCAACACTTCTAAGGGTTTTAGGCAAGCAATCAAGGTCATCTTCGGTACTTAAGTGATACTGGATGAACAAAAGCAGCACTATACCTCCCACTAACATTTCACGGCTATCCCTGATGTAAGATTGAATCTGAATGAACAACGATTTTTAAGACACAACTTAGCAAATGCTTTTAGGCAAATGAGTTTGTTATTATTAAAGAACTCAAAACAATCGAATTTATTTTAGGTATTGTTTGAGCTGTCAACGTATTATTGGATTCATCATCGAATTATAAGCTGCCATTAATAACCATTCGTTTAAAACCATTGTATATGTTGAATGTTTACGTTTGGTAACTGAAGTAAATATTAGTTGTGAATATCTTATGCCCATTGTTAACTTATATTTTACTTTCACATAATTTTATTAATAGGCTTATGAAGGCAGAACAGTAGACAGCCCACCTGACGCAGCCCACCTGATGGTAAGTTGATACCATCACCCAGGGATTTGATCAATGCCAGAGACAGCCGAGCCATTGCTCTCTCTGCAGGGTTACCACCACCTCTTATAGCAGTATTATTATAATCGTTCTTCGTTTGTTTTGTATGGGAATTGGTACAAGTAAGATTATAATAAAACTGCTATAAGAGGTGGTGGTAACCCCCTTGGAAAAGAAAGGAATCGAGACAGGGGGGAGAAGGTACCCGAGCATCCAGAAAAGTCACTTACCGAAAGAACGCAGTAGCAAGTTTCCACTTCTCGACATTTTTTTGTGAGACAGTCGTAATGATCCAATCGGGCCAGCCCGTTCATATCGAAGGGAAATTTATCTATTTAAACATTTTCTACTTTGACTAAAGTATTATACAAAGAATTTCATAAATGACCAAAAATAAACTTAGATATCATACTGATTTCTTAAGTTTACGTGAATATTATACATTGAAATAAAACTATTCTTACGGATTCTATCACGATTAGGTTTTAATTATTATTCCCGACGTTTCGAAGGCTTTGCAGTCTTCGTTGTCACGGGTCAGACTAGATATCATAACTCAAAAATGACGCATCATTAATGTGATGCGAAGAATATAGTTTGATGATCTAACTTTAGAAACTAATTAAAACATCTCTATTGATGCTCCTATCGATACCAATCTTGATGCTCTTTATACAGAGTTTAAAAAACATAGTGTTGCAGAACTTATTATAGTTAGAGCGAGTAAGGATTCATCGGTATTTAAATCTTGTAAGTTTTTTTTATAGAAGAGGGGGAAAACAAGCAAGTGGGTTACCTGATGTTAAGTGATCACCGCCGCCTATAAACATCCACAATACTAGGGTAATCATGGATGTAAAATGTCACAGATGCAGAGTGTCACAGATTCTAAATGACAATTGTAAGTTTGTACTAATACCTACTTTAAAGTGGTTTTGGACGTATAGATCAGCTACTGCATGTTAATAAATCATCTGTGAGTCAATAAATATGTTTACATCCTTAGATTAATAAAGTCATTTACATCAGTTGAAAGTTCCATATTAAGATTTTTCATGATAATAAATATAGAATAGAAAAAGTTTAATCTATTTAATAACTGCCAAAAAACATTAATGTTTTTTCGTCTAACGTTCTCACCAAACTTGTAGTTATTTTCTCTAGACGTGGAGTTATTATTGATACCATATTTCTGCTACACCCACTCTAGTAACTATTACTGATACTTATTCAATATCCATGTCCATATTTTTCGATTCAATGCATCGCAATTTTGCAATATCTTTGCAAATATTTATTTCTGGCACAAAATGGGCAGATTTATTTGCTAAGCCCCCACCTTGGAGTACATTAACCTTGTTTTGATGTATTTTACTTAAAGGACACTTTAACTCTCATTTTAATCCTCTTAAACCTATTAAAACAAAAATTGAGAAAACTATTTTAAAACGCATTTATTTTGTGAATAGAATACAATTGTTTAAAGGATTTATTTTTAAAAAGAAAAGTAATCTAAGAAAGTATAATTTCATAGTTACTCGGCAAAATGACACTCTTTTAAAACATTACTTTATTGTATTGCATTTAAATTAATTTTCTATTTAGTTTGTAATGTTTGACTACGGATCCCTTAAAATCTATCATTTGTCATTATCATCATCACCAGCCTGTCTACTCTTAGATATAAGCTGATTTTATAACATCCCTTCGATTCTCATCCAATTGTAATTTTTGTCACACATACATATTTTATAAGTTAAAAAACTTATAAAATGGATCCCTCATAGGGGGTTAACGTCAGGCAGGCGGCCGGTCGTAAAAACTAAGCCAAATCCTCTTTGCAACATGCTTGAAAAAGTGTGTTGCGCCGACCCCACATTAAAGTGGGATAAGGGCAGGTAGAAAGTTTATAAGTTGCATGAGGCTGCTGCATAAAAGTCAGTTTTGAGCTACATATAAATTCTCACCTCAAATGTTCATAAACACATTTTTTAAGTACCTATGTTGCAGAAAATATTCAAATTTATTTCTACGACTGGCCGTCGAGGATCCATTCTCAAACAAACTATGTTAGAAAAGCAGATTCGAATCCAGGAATCGTGGTCTATAGCCTACAGCTGCGCTATGCTTCGTAGTACGCTGTATTACATAAGTATTTTAACCGATTTTAAAAGATAATTAGTTAGTAAATATATCTTTATGCATATTACTCTATATCACCGACAAATGTCCATCCATTGTCTAAATTATTTTTGTGGTCAATACAGCTAACCCCAATTTGTTTATAGAGTTTTGAAGTCGGTTTTTAAGTTTTTAAACTGGTGGTTACAGAAAATTTAAATAAAAATGCGTCTCAAACGGTGGAACAAAAGATCCCTCTGAAACAATGTGAAGCAACTAATATTCTTTGGTTAGAATTGCAAATCTGGTTTTGCAAATTATTTTTTTCGTATTGTCCAGGTTAGATTATTCTTCTTTGTGGTATTACTCATTATTTTGTTTCCACGAGACTGTTGTTTGGCATCTTTCAACACATCCCTTTCATCATCATCATCAGCCATAGAACGTCCACTGCTGAACATAGGCCTCCCCCAAAGATTTCCAGATCGACCTGTTGGAAGCGGCCTGCATCCAGCGACTTCCTGCGACCTTTCTTTTTTATTTGTCATCCCATTATCATTACTTTATTACTTCACGAACACTGGTGAGCAGAAGGGCCAACTAGTGGGAAGTGGACATCGGAGCACATAAATATTAGCATTGCCAGAGAAACAGCCAAGCTACTGCCTACAGTGGAAATAAAGGGAGAGATGGTGGGAAAGGGTATTCTAAGCTATCAATTCACGTCGGTTTCCTGTAAGTGGACACCGCCCATAGACAATTATGATACCAACAAAATCATGGGTGCGTTGCTAACCATAAAGTAAGGAAATAAGGATTGGGAAAAATATGAGGGAAATAGGCCATGGGAATAGTGCATTTTTTATATAAGACAGCGGTTACAAGTTTAATCCCAACCTCTGAAATATAAATATTACCTACATTAGGTTGTCAATTCAAAAAAATAATAATTTATTGCCATAATGATTTATTGTACGCAATAAATATACAAAACGTGGAATACCACAATTCGATGTCCTTGTCTAGATTGCATTTGTTCAATTATCTCTAAGCTTTCCTTCAGGTTACAGAATATCATTGGACATAACCTCATTTGCCTTTGTCGACGTATAGTTTTTCAAATTTCCCAAATACTCAATAACTTTATCAAAAACAACTGCATGCGCTTTCGATCCCCATACTAAATCAGAATGATCCATATTCTTATCTCGTATAACATAATTGTCTAGAGGACTGGCGATTTTGAAATACAATTTTAAAACATCGGCTACAGCAGCTAGACGGTCTTCACTAGAACTGATTAAAGCAATTGGTACTGTCACATTGCTCAAGCTAAACTCAGTTTCGTTGTCTCCGAATCTATGGAATTTTCTGCTATTGCTGATTTGCGCGTAGTGTAGAATCGTATTCGTGGACGTACCAGCAGGCACGTGGTACAAAAGTCTGGCGACGAAACTCGCGCTCCAACCTTCGTAGTTCGGGACACTACCACTGACAAAGAACAGAGGGTTGCCGCAGTAAATCATAGGCCCACGACAGTATTTAGCAGCCAACCATTCTGGAACTATTCTTTCAGAGAAAAATTCGTTTCGGCCAAGCAGTTCGTACAGTTGAGCTGAAGGACTAAACGCTGTAGATCCTAGCTTCTTTATCGGACCTTCCACATTGTCGAGAAATGCTAAAGGTGCCAGCAATACTCCAATCCTGAAGTATTCATTATACTTTGGTATTGAAGATAGTAATACTAAGAAAACTGTAGCTCCCATTGAGTGCCCGATATAGTTAATAGGTTCAGTGACATTCTTAATGCTTCTAATGTACTCGATGGTCACAGGCAGATCCTGTTCACCCATCTCTTGCCATGTGAAATTCCAAAATTCACGTGAATTCACTTTGAACGACGTATGTCCTCTTGAATAAATATTTCCTCTAGCGTTGGTCATCCACACGTCATACCCAACGTTTGACAACAGATAGGGCAGTGATTCGTCTGGACCGAGCAGGATCCAATCTGCAGAGCTTCCTAGCAAACCATGATGTAGAAGCACTGTTTTTTCTGCAGGTACTTCATCACGCCGCTCTGGAGCAGACATCACTCGATGTAAAGTCAGAAGGTACCCGTCTTTGGTATGTACGATGTGCGATTCAATCCTCTTACCGTGCAGAGTAGCCAGCTGTGGTGTGGACATGAATACACTTGGATCAGAATTTACACTTCCATAGCCTGTTCTCGTAACCCTGTTATCATTTATTACATCTACATCCAGCAGGAATTCTTTTTTCGCCCTTTCAATGATGGATAATCGCGGAGTTTCTTCATAGACTATTTTATGGTAGAAGAAATCTTTGAGTTTATTTTTAAGGTCATTAAAGGTGACCACGACGGTGTTGGCGACTTCGTTTAGTTTTCCCGAGACGTAATCGATGAACGCGAAGCAGCTTACGCGTTCACTGGCCGTGTATAACAGAACTAAAGTCATAAGGATTTTCATGTTTAAACATGTGTGTCAAAGCGACGCGGTCGCTTAACTGAACGAGTCGGCTACTATTATCTCGTACGTGAACATATTGCGTCTCTGTATTTACAATCTCGCACAATAGACCAGTAGTCATAATTTATAACATTGTCTATTGATAATTCGGTGGCACAATGACTTAACGTATGCGTAATCAAAACGTTTACTATTGAAATCAGTAGTAATACTAAATATTTAACTAAGTACGTGTGTTAATTGATAAATACACTACCAAAGACTAATGGTATACTTAAAATAAAAACACTAGAGAGCAAAGTTTCCTAACATTCGCCCAGTTCGGAAGAAGTTTCTTTCTTAACGACGTAAACAATTTAAATGTAATGCAATATGCAGAGCCTGCCGGCGAGTCGACTCGCCCCAGCCACCCCACCTGCCTTACTTATAAAAAATTCACCCTAATTCTGAGACCAAAGCATTCCGCCCACCTTAGGTATAGGCACTACTAAATTCATAACTGGAGGATTAGTTAATACGAAGTGCAATTTTTGGGTACTATTTTTAATTTTTGTAATACCTATGTAGACCCAATCTAGGTAAAATGTTATCAGTTTTATTAGGACTGCCTCGGTGGCGTAGTTGTATTTTAGTATGACTACCGTCCTGAGGTCTCAGGTTCGATCCCCGGGTCAGGGAAAGTGATATTGGATTTTTCCATATCAGCCCGGAGTCTGGTATTATATGGCGATATGGCGATATGGCGATAGGCTCGCCCCCTATCACATCTGACGGAACTAAGCTCGGCGAAACGTGGGTGCACTAGTTCGCTAGTGCGCCTCTGCCTACCCCTTTGGGGATACAGGCGTGAGCTTATGTTATGTATGTGATGTATGTCTGTTTTATGTCAGTGGTATGCCGCGTCTCCTACACATGTTTTTGCGAAATGAAACACAAAAAACACCTACACAAAACAACGTATTTCGCTATCTCCTGCTTATGGAACAATAGAACATAGACAATATACATATAAATACCGTGTTTTGTGTAGATGTTTTGTGTAATGTTTTAGTGCAGGAGACGCCGCTATACTGCATCACCTCCTAATTATAAAACACCTGAAATTCATGAAAGAACAGGACGGCAAAGGTGTAGAGAGAGATTTAGAGAGATCTAGCGTCACCTCGACGAGATTTTTTTCGTAAAGCAATTATATATCTAACCGCATTACATTCAACTTTTAACTTTTAAGTGGCCACAGTTTATAAAAAAATAAATAAAGAAAGATTGCATTGCTATTATTAGATATTAAGTAGCGTGAACGATCGCTTCCTTGGTCTAGTGGCATCATACATGTGTTGTGGACCGAGAGGTTCTGGGTTCGATTCCCAAGCCGGGCAAAGCGAATTTTCTAATTTGCCCGGGACGGGATCCTTCAGATGGGGTTAACACGCAGGCAACCGGTCATAAAAACTTAGCCAATTTTTTTCTGCAACATGCTTGAAGAAGTTTGTTGCGCCGACTCCACATTAAAGTGGGATAAGGACAGGTGGAAAGAAAGAAAGAGCGTTCTTAATTCGAAAGTTGTTCGTGCTATATCACGGAGATACTTACGGGGATACCTCTGTAAAGCTTTCAAACGCCTATATCTAGTAAGAACTTGGGGCAAGCGCAATCGCGATGTCCACAAGTCAAACAATTTCCACCCGGGCGGGCGTCGGTGAAATTGAGCTGGAATCATTTATAAATGGGGGAGGATGGGGAAGGCATTTTGAGGGGTGCGCGCTGAATTTTGCATGAGCACAATGTTGGTTGTTCGACCCGCGTCTCTCCTAGCTTAGATTATTCAATATCAGATCGGAGTCTAGAATTTATGTCCGATATGGTAATAGACAGCCTCCGTGACGCAGCGGGCGAGTAGCTAGCTGTGAAGCGAGAGGCCGCGGGTTTGATTCCCGCATTGAGACAAATGTTTGTGTGGCCCACAGATATTTGTTTCAAGTCTGGGTGTTGTGAGGCCGAAAGTCTCTCATAGTCTCTGATACCCACGATACAGGTTATACCTAGTATGGGGTCAGGACTAGGTGTGTGACTGTATGGATGTATTTATTATTTATTTATTTATAGCCTCGCTCTCTATTACATCTGACACGGAATTAAGTCCGGTGAAATGTCGGCGTTATAAGTCGCTATTGCACCTTTGCCTACACCTTCGGGAATACATGCGTGAGCTTAAGTTATATTATTGCTTTAAGTTATTACACTATTTATCCGACTCCAAAAGTAGGAGCTTTTTAATTCGTGTGTCTTTTTATGTATGTTAGGCCGCTTAGGCGATATCTCCAATCGGACGAATTAAGATTCGTTGCATATAATGTGTTTTCTTCTTTCTTTCTACCTGCCCTTATCCCACCTTAATGTGGGGTCGATACAACACACTTTTTCAAGTATTTTGCAGAAAGGATTTGGCTTTATTTTACGATCAGTTGCCGGACGTCAACCCCCCAAAATTCAGTCCGGGTAAATCAAGGAAAAATCGCTTTGCCCGAGCTGGGAATTGAATCCAGTACCTCTTGGTCCACAGCCTGCTATGCTACCTTGGTATAGTGATACCAAGGAGCCACGAGGCGACTGCATAGAGGTATGACGTGTCATGCAGAGGTATATAGCGAAATCTTTGTGCACATTTTTAAGAGAATTGCGCGAAAGGATGAACGTGAAATTTGACATAGTTGAAGTTTATATGGAGAAGAAGTGTATACAAAATATAAAGAATATATATATATATATATATATATATATATATATATATATTAATTAAATCGCTGGATGCAGGCCGCTTCCAACAGGTCGATCTGGAAATCTTTGGGGGAGGCCTATGTCCAGCAGTGGACGTCCTGTGGCTGATGATGATTCTGATGATGATGTATATTTAATTATTTTGTTTATATTAATTTTTTTATGAATTATGGTCAAACTTCAGTGGACGACCACTAGTAATGACATAACATAACATAACATAAGCTCACGACTGTATCCCCGCAGGGGTAGACAGAGGCGCACTAGCGAACTAGTACACTCACATTTCGCCGAGCTTAGTTCCGTCCCAGATGTGATAGGGGGCGAGCCTATCGCCATATCGGGCACAAGTTCCAGACTCTGGGCTGATATGGAAAAATTCAATATCACTTTGCTCGACCTGGGGATCGAACCCGAGACCACAGGACGGTAGGGGTACCGAAATACAACCACACCACCAAGGTAGTCAATGACATTGAACTAGTAATGAATAATATTGAAAATATTGAATCGTCGATGCCTATATTATTACCTACTAATAATGTATAAGAACGAAAGTCACCGACATAGCCCAGAGGATTAGCAATTTGAAATGGCAGTGGGCAGGGCACATAGCTCGTAGAACTGATAGCCAATGGGGCAGAAAAGTTCTCGAGTGGAGACCACGTACCGGCAAGCGCAGCGTAGGACGTCCACCTACAAGGTGGACCGACGACCTGATAAAGGTTGCAGAAAGTCGCTGTATGCAGGCCGTTTCCAACAGGTCGATCTAGAAATCTTTGGGAGAGGCCTATGTTCAGCAGTGGACGTCCTATAGCTGATGATGATGATAATGAATAAGGTATTTTAATAAAACGCGCCGCAACCAGGTCTCCGGGTGAGGTGCTTGCTGCTCGGATTTAATTAAACATCACCTTTGACGGTATAATTTAATTAGCGTCGGGTGTTTTAGGAATATGCGTTTCGTTCGCTTTGTTTCCACCTGAATTATTAGACAAGAGTCCGGCGACTACGGGTTTATTGCTTGGGAATTTCAAATGTTAATTTGATGTTATTTTATTTAAAGTTAAGCAGCGATAGATAGCTCAGTTGGGAATGGTACGGACTGCCGAGACAAGTATCGGAAGTCCGATACCGACCTCTAAATGGAGCATACACCTCTGACTTTTCTATGTTAAGTGAAGTGAAGTGAAGGAAAACATCGTGAGGAAACCTGCTTACACGAGAATTTCTTCACAGAAATTTCGAAGGTATTTGAAGTCTACCAACCCGCATTAGTCCAGAGTGGTAGACTAAGGCCTAACCCCTTTCATTAGTGGAGGAGACCTGTGCCCAGCAGTGCGACAGTAATATTACAAGGCTAATATTATATTATATAATTAATTATTTAACCCGTCGGAGGCTGCACATATATATGTTACATAAGCGTATTTGCCACCGGAAGCCGAGCCGCCCGTGACTACTACAGAGCGGTACAGTGCTTCGGAAAACATCAGAAAATCTTGTGTTACAAAAACGCAATGACAAAAGAAAAATAAAATTTTGCATAACTAGGAAAAATCATTGTATACGCATAATGTGGCTCTTGTTGTGTTTCGTTCAGTGAGTGAGATTTCTGGTGGCCGAATTCCCTCTCCTTTTCCCAATCCCTATTCCCCTCCATTAAGGTTGACACCCATGTTTGGCTGTCATGGGCACCTATATTTAGGCGGTGGAGATCACTTACCATCAGGTGACCCATCTCCTCGTTTGCCAGTCTCTGCAAAAAAAGCCGGTAAAACCTATCAACAGTGTTTATCCTTAATCCTGATGTAGCTGTATAGTTTTTATCTGTAGAATACTAAAATAACGGATGGTATATTTATTTATTACCACTTTAAACTACGTCACTAGTTTATTGCACAACTTCCAGTTCTGTTAATAAGAGAAACAATAAAGATTTTAATCAAAAATATCCGACGCTTCGTCGTGCTTCCAATCAAAGTTTTGGAAACGAGAAGTGCAATTGAAATCAGCGGCTTAATTCCCTACGTGATAGTTCAAAACGAGTGTGTAACGCGATTCATCACGTTAATGAAATATGGAATTAAATTACTGAATTGAATTTAAGTGCTGACTGCCTCGGTGGGGTAGTTGTATTTCGGTATGACTACCATCCTGAGGTCTCGGGTCCCATCCCCGGGTCGAGCAAAGTGATATTGGATTTTTCTTTATCAGCCCTGAGTCTGGAATTTGTGCCCGATATGGCGATAGGCTCGTCCCCTAATACATCTCGGACGGAACTAAGCTCGGAGAAACGCGCGGGTGTACTAGTTCGCTAGTGCGCCTCTGCCTACCCCTTCGGGTATACAGGCGTGAGCTTATGTTATGTTTTATGTTATAATAATATTCGATAACCCAACACCGCCTATAATAAAGTAAGGACCACTCTGTCAAAAATGTGCGACTGAGAAGACGAATGTTATTAAGTTAACGTGACGCGACGAGTTACGTGTGACGTTAGAGAATAAGGGACTGTGAGACATGATTTTTTTAAATTTATTATGTCATCATTTTGTTTATGACTGGTTTTCTTATAGAAAGAAAAACAATCATAAAGACTGGCAAACGTGGGTCACCTGCCCGCCTAGCATGCGCGCCACGACAACATTCTGTCAACGCTTTTTGTCCTCTTATAACCGGTTTTCCCTATTTGTCGACGGACACTAACATGCGCCCTCGTTTATTTTCATACAATATTGTAGACAACATGTAGACAACATCTCGACTATCCATTATCGCGATATCTCGTGGCACGCATGCTAGGCGGGCTGATGTTAAGTAATCTCTACCGCGCATCGACAACATTAAATAAAAACGTCGTCGTTTTATCGATACTTTTTGATACAATTTACAATACTTCTCTCTCACCGAATGAAACCTATCCACCTGCCAATTTACGTAAATTTTCTGTAAGACAGTAGTATCAAACCGATGGAGCTGGTACATTTTTGCTGTAGAATAACTTGTCTGCAGCGTGGCTCTACCACCTAAAATATGAAACAAGAAAATATTCTCATCAGATATTGTTACGTCCAAACTAACATAAGCCCATGCCTAGGCAGAATCGCACTAGCGAACTAGCACACCCACATTTCGCCGAGCTTAGTTCCGTCCCAGATGTGATAGGGGGCGAGCCTATCGCCATATCGGGCACAAATTCCGGACTCCGGGCTGATATGGAAAAATCCCATATCACTTTGCCCGACCCGGGGATCGAACCCGAGACCTCAGAACCGTAGTCGTACCGAAATACCACCACGCCACCGAGGAAGTCATTCTTAAACATACGCAGAAAATTCTAGGGTGTAAATTGTAATAAGAGCCTTCGCATTGTAATAAGTGGTAGATGGCGTTACCGAAGTTTAAGATTATTTTTTTCTATCGAAACTTGCTTATTATTCCTCGGTGTATTATTCTTCATTTTAGTTTATTTCATATACGTACATACGCGTAAGTATACTATGAGTAGCTTATGTATACCACGATTTCTTTTACATTCAAGAAATCCTAATAAAAGCGCATCAGGTAAAACTCTTCAAATAGTTTGAAGACATTCTTAATACAACTATTCAGAAGCTGAATGAATGCTAAAGAATTGCGTCCTAACCCGTACGTACGTCCTTGTAAAACTTTGAAAAATATAATGAATTTCTAAAACCGCGAACTTTAGTGCGCACGATTGTTTTGTTACGAGCTATTCAGATTTTACAATCCAAATTCTGAAAGTCGCATTAATATGTCTAAACATGGCTTTATATGGTTTTGATATTGGATTTATAGCAGAGACTGGCAAACGAACATATGGGTTTCCTGATGGTAAATGATCTCCACTGCCCATAGACACCCACGACACGACAAGAATCATGGGTGCATTGCCAACCTAAAAGGAGGGAATAAAAGGGAGAGAAAAGGGCCACCGAAAATCTCACTCACCGAACGAAACGCAACATAATAAACATAAGTAATCTTTAATTAAGTTCATATATTAATATTAATTAAGAAAGCAGCGGTACTCAGTTGGGAATTCTACGGACTGTCCAGACGAGTGTCGGAGGTTCGAGTCCAACAGATCTCCAAACACCGACACTCGTCTCTCTTGGTGTTCCAAAATTGAGCATACACCTCTATATTAAGCATACTTTTTATATTAATTATCGGTTGCTATAACGGCGAAGGAAAATATCGCGAGGAAACCTACATACCCGAGAACTGAATCTTGGGTGTCTATGCGCGGTAAAGATCACTTACCATTAGGTGACCCATTTGCTCGTTTACCAGTCTCTGTAAAAAAACAGAATAATTTCCAAAATCGTATCTATTCATGGAATAACACAAAATCTTCCACAAAAACACGTCGACACTCGTCGTAGTTCACTGACACGTGTACACTGTACAGGTACAATTAGTACGGATTTTAATCATCACACATGTTCACAAAGCGATGGGGATTGGTAATGGTGGGGTGGTACTTATTAACGTACTAAAATTGAGTAATACCCTTTGATACGACAAGGGTGCGGACCCTTTTTATAAGTACTTTTGTCTGCTATTTAAATTAGCAACGGTAATGAAAGTGGTCGTAGTTTTATTGATTTCGGAATTACTACGTACGGTACGAATAGTGCAATCTTCGGAATATCATGTGATCGGAGTTCAGTCATCTAATAATAATATTAGCCCTGTATTATTACTGTCCCACTGCTGGGCATGGACCTCCTCTACTAATGAAAGAGGTTAGGCCTTAGGCTTATAACTTTTTTATTGTTGGGAATATTTCAATATTTCTTTCTATGCTATGTTTTAGGTGACTTACATTTTATAGAAAATTGATAACAAAAGAATCGTAAGTACCCAATTGCCATGTACCAGCTACCTGTTGAGTCACTAACAAAAATATGATGCGTAAAAAATAAGCCTGATTGCGCGCAAAAAATAACAATCAAACATTATACGAAGCATTCTCATATTCCGTTAATACTACGCATTTCAATAACAAGGTTGTCTGAAAGACATGCCTTCTACGAATGTTCATTATTATTGTTAATATTATTTGTTAGTAGGTGTTTATTAAGTCACCAGAGTACTCGTTATCGTATGTTAAGATTTTAGATGTTTTGCTATTTACTTTCAACTAAACTGTGACTGTGACTGCCTCAGTGGCGTGGTGGTATTTCGGTACGACTACGGTTCTGAGGTCTCGGGTTCGATCCCCGGATCGGGAAAAGTGATATTGGATTTTTCCATATCAGCCCGGAGGCTGGAATTTATGCCCGATATGGCGATAGGCTCGCCCCCTATCACATCTAGGACGGAACTAAGCTCGGCGAAATGTGGGTGTTCTAGTTCGCTAGTGCGCCTCTGCCTACTCCTTTGGGGATACAGGCGTGAGCTTATGTTATGTTAAGTAAACTGTCTGCGTTAGAGTCGCTTGTTGAAGTAAATCTTTGAGTTTTTACGAGAACATTTTGTTTATGCTTTTTGTCCTGTTATAACCGGTTTTTTCTATTTGTCTACGGACATTAACATGCGTCCTCGTTTATTTTCAACCAACTTCCAAAAAGGAGAAGGTCCTCAATTCGTCTGTATTTTGTTATGTATGTTACGCGATATCTCCGCCAAATGTGGACCGATCTTCAAAATTATTTTTGTGTTTGATAGAGTTTCGTTCAAGGGTGGTCCCATATAAATTTGTTAACGATCGGATTTGAAGTGGGTCCGTTAAGTTTTTAAACTTATGATTATTATATTCATTCATTTTTATCCATCCGTTTAGTTTGCCATGCCTGCGGGAGTCGCTCAGCAATCGAATTTTTTTTTTTTTAAATGAATAACACCCAACAGTCACATACATAGTCCTGACCCCACACTAAGATCGAGTCTTGTGTCGTGGGTATCAGGAACTACGAGAGACTTTCGGTCTCACAACACCCAGACCCGAAACAAATATCTGTAGGCCATACAAACATTTGTCTCGGTGCGGGGATCGAACCCGCGGCCTTTCGCTTCACAGCCGGCTACTCGCCCGCTGCGCCACGGAGGCTGGCAAATTGTACGTTTTATTGGTTGTATTTCACATGGAGGTTACCTTGTTGTAGATTTTGTTTTCTAATATTGGTTGTACATTAATAGATATCTGACTGTAAACTGCTTATTATTTTCAAAAAGAGTAACGTCAGAGTTTCCTGCCCGTTCTTCTCTGGCGACCCAGCCTTCCGAACTGGCGGTAGATTAAACATTTTTGACGGAATCTAAACAATGTGTGACATTTTATGGATTCAATAACGATTGGATGTCGATTTAATATGATTTAATACCGTGGATACAGGCGTGAGCTTATGAGCTTTTGTGTCGTATAGGTATAAAATAAAAAGTCAATGACTTAAGAATAAATAAGAGGACCCGGCATAACTACGAAAAATACGTGTTTACTCTGAAGCCGGTTCCGCCATTTTAGTTTCACGATCTATTTACATGTAAGTTGTCACTGTATCATAAGAATTAAATAACGTATAAATAATTATTGACTTTATTGTAAATACGGTGTTTTATTTACAATAATACTAATTTCGGAATAAGAAGATACCTAACTGTTATATTAAAGGGATCTTACTTTCACGAAGTCGCCATTTTGGTTTCATTCTATACATTAGGAATGCTTCATTTTTTCGTAGATATGCTCTGTCCTCTTCTTTTGTCTAAGGTAAAAGTGCTTAACGATGCGACCCTAGTACGGAGCTGTTTACAATTTTAACTCTTTTTACAACTTCTAACAAAACAGATGCACAAGATAAGCGGTATCAGAACTCATCAAAATTTTAGTTGCAGTGGGGTGGGCATCAAAATAGTAACCATGGGGGACATTTTCGAGCAATATTTATAATTGGATCAACAGCCGCCTAAATTAGTTAGTAAAATATGCAAATCATTATTATGCCACCCCATTGTTGTTATTATGACTTTATTTAATTATTCAGTATTATTAAGAAATGTATCGCGTCCTGGGTCTAGTGGCAGCATGTATGAACTGTGGACCGGGGAGTCTTAGGTTCGATTCGCAGGTCGGGCAAAGCAAATCTAATTTAATTTGCCCGGGACTGGATCTCTCGTAGAGGGTTGCGCTAGGCAGGCCACCAGTCGTAAAAACTAAGCCAAAACCTGCAACATGTTTGAAAAAGTGTGTTGCGCCGACCCCACATTAAGGTGGGATAAGGGCAGGTAGAAAGAAAGATTAAGAAATATATCGTGTCGTCTCTGTCGTCTAGGAAGCATTTATCCTTTATAAAGTGGTGCCAACATAACGACATTAAATTTGATAATAGGTACGTAACATAGGTCTTTTTAAATTTCGCCGCCCCATAAAAAAATCTGCCAATTCCATGGACCGATTCTTAGGTCGGGCAAAGTTGTTTTTCTGACACGATTCATCCAGAAGGTTCCAGAGGATAGTAGTTGTCAACAAAAACTAAGCTGAAGCCTTTCCGCAATATACTTGAAAAAGTGTACATTGAATTGAGAGAGAAGTGCAGCTCGAAAGACTATAGTAAAACGACTGCACCGAAACATAACTTTCAAAAGGAAATAGAATCGTATAATATATTTACAGCGCACAGCAGGGTTACAATCACCTCTTATAGCAGTATTATTATAATCATTCTTCGTTTGTTTTGTACGGGAATCGGTACAAGTAAGATGATAATAATATTGCTATAAAGGTGGTGGTAACCCCCCTGATAAATCAAACCTTTGACTACATCAGGTAAATTGGGAGGGATAAGCTACATGAGGCACTGAGGTAAAAATCTGCCGGCGTACGTTAAATAAATACATGCAAAATATACTTCGCAGTCACATGCGGATATGATAGAACGGGGAATGTCGGAGATTTGTATGCAAGTGATAAGCGACAGCGTTGAGAGGCACGGATGCTTTGGACGGCGCTGTAGACAGTGGGGCCTGGATTCGATTCCCAGGTAGTGAAGTGATTTAACATAACATAACACACTATGATGATCCCGGGCAATTTATGTTAGAAAAATTATAGATTTTCTAACATAAATTGCCCGGCATCATTTATGTTAGAAAAATTATAGATTTTCTAACATAAATTGCCCGGCATCATTTATGTTAGAAAAATTATAGATTTTCTAACATAAATTGCCCGGCATCATTTATGTTAGAAAAATTATAGATTTTCTAACATAAATTGCCCGGCATCATTTATGTTAGAAAAATTATAGATTTTCTAACATAAATTGCCCGGCATCATCATAGTGTGTTATGTTATGTTAAATCACTTCACTACATGGGGATCGGAAAAAAGGGGTTGACGTCGTCAGACAGTCGACCGATCGTAAAACCTAAAACCCAAATAATTTTCTGCAATATGTTAAAAATGTACCAAAAATGGAGTAGGCTAGTTGAAGGAAGAAATTTTTCACTACGTAAAATCGCAACGCGCATCGCAATAATTTAAATTGCTTTATATTAACACATTAGGAAATATTATACATGAAGAATGTAATGAGACTGAATGAGGTGAAAGAGGTATGTAAGGATCATAGCAAGTGGAAATCCATTGTCTCGGCCTACCCCTATGGGAAAAAGGTGTGAGTCTATGTATGTATGTATGTATTTATGTATTAACATATTCCTCTGCACACTGCTCGCCTTGGTGGCGTAGTGGTATTGCATGCGCGTTACGACTACCGACTACTACTTACGTTGGGTCTTGAGTTTGACCCCGGGGTCGGGTAAAGTGATATTGCGGTTTTCTATTCAGTATCAGCCCGGAGTCTGCGAATTGCCCGATATGGCGATAGGCTCGCCCCCAATCTGGTACGGAAATAAGCTCGTATAAATGTGAGTGTTTTGATTCTCTAGTTCACCTTTGCTTACCTTGCCTTCGGGAATACAGACGTAAACTAATGCATGGAGGTACATATGTATGTATTAACTAATAATATATTGCAGGCGGATTGCAGCCCCTCGAAATGAATAAAATTTTTACGTCGCAGCACGTTGCGTCTCTCCCTTCTTTCATTCTGGGACCAATATCCATTCTCTTTTATTTTCTACTATTACGCTTGTTCTGCAATGTCTAGTAGAAGATAATCTATTTGACCATCTTCTGAGTTGTTTAAGGAAAATAGACTATTTCGATTTTATAAAGCGTTTTTGTCTGATGTACATACATATTAAAAAGGAATTTCTCAAAATCGCTTCTGCCGTTAACTTGTACGCTTAAGCCGCAGCCGACTGGACGCCATCGAAATATTCGTCTAGGGTCGGGTATGCACCAGCATAGTTTCCAAAATCCCTATGAGGAACTACAGCCGTGTTTATAAAATCAGTATTTCCATTGACAGCATGAATTGCTAAGTACAAATACCATTGTAAGTGCTTTTAGTTTTTACAAAATATGCTTTTCTATGAGAATATAATCTACTATAATATACATTGTTTGTTTGATATTTGGGATTAATTTTCCACACCCTGTTCCAAAAAAGTGGACCATTGTGTGACGTGAATGCCAGCTGTTAGTCTAGCCAGCCTAGCGCCGACCAGAAGCGCAGAATCTTCCTGGTGTCTCCGCAGGCTTCTTGAAGCGACCTCGCTGTGTTGAGGATTCGAGCCCTTTGTATAGCAACGACTTCAGATTCAAGGATGACATGGGCAGCTGTTTCGTCAGCCGACAGACATATATTACTACCTTATCATCATCATCAGCCACAGGACGTTCACTGATAAATGTAGGCCTTACCCCAAACACATACATATTTCCTGATAATATTATTATTGCACAATAAACTGTACAAAGTTGTCCATTCTTATTCAATATTGCAAGCAATATTTACCATGCAATATGTTGCGTCACCTGAATATCTTATATTGGAAGAAATATACTCATATTGGCTCAAACGCGATACGCTTTTACATCAAATCTTCAATAAGTATGAAAAAGTTATATATAAAATCTGTAGGCTAAGCAGTAGTAATAGTTTTTAATATAAGTCTTTTTTTTTATTAAAGTCACCGAACAGCAAGATTGTTGTCTTGTGGGTATCATGATCACAGACTGATAACAGACTTTCGATCTCCCACACGCAGACCCAATACAAATACATTTTAAGGGTATTACTCTTGTTTGTCGATCGAATCTGCGGTCTCTCGATTCATAGCCAGCTTGTCCACTGTGACACAGGTTATTCTATAGGTATTAGAAAAACCAAGCAATGACGTTGGCATCGCCTATTCATTACTTGACTATAATATATTTGAGTGGTAGAGCCACGCTATAGACAGTAACGTCTACAGCACGAATGGGCCGGCTCGACCGGTTAGATACCACTGTCTCACAGAAAACCGACGTAAAGTGGCGGCTTGCTGTCGCATTTCGTTCGGTGAGTGAGATTTCCGGTGGCCCATTTCCCCCTTCCCTTTCCCAATTCCTTTTCCCTCCCCTTTCATTCCCTCCTTTTAGGTTGGCAACGCAGCCATGATTCTTTTTGTGTCATGTGTGTCTATGGGCGGTAGAGATCACTTACCATCAGGTGACCCATCAGTTCGTTTGCCAATCTCTGCTATAAAAAAAAAAAGTCTCCCAATTCGCTGCCCACACATTGTTTGAAAATAAAAGGGACAGGCTATTCTTTACTATTTGGTCAGTTAAACTGTTTTTATGAGTTAGGCCCAATTACTAAAGAAAAATATATAAATATATGGTAAGGCCATTAGTGTACATAGAAGACGCCTTAGGAAGACGCCAATGTATTATGTCTTTGGCGTCCGTCCATACGTCCGTTATTATCACATGTCCTACGTCATGGTAACTATAGTTACCAATCAATTTTGACAGAATAACATCAAAATATAAACTCGTTTGAACTAAAAACATTGGTACAGTGCTTTTATATTTTAAATACTTATTATATTAATCATCACAATCATGCCTCTTCGAAGGAATATGAAGGGTCTCCCATCAGACAGGCTGGCTGCCACGGGCCTGCTGTACCATGACTGGCCCGCAATGACTCCCGCTCAACGGGAGTGCACCGATAAACTTGCGATGAACATCCAGCTCGAACAAGAGGCTTATCTTACTCAGCATCCTGAGGTACTTTTTCGTATGGTATCGTAATAACCTGATGCCCCAATTTTAGGAAAAGGACTTCCTAAGGCTATCGGAATGGTCTGGTATATGTTGCATTTTACTTGCAGAATAAGTTTAATAAGGCCAATAAGAGTAACAACAAACATATTTGGTTGATGTATTGGAACTGTTTGAATTTGCAGAATGATTTGTAGCTCTAAGTTAGGTAGCTTACAATCAACAAACTATTTACTAAATGCACAATGCTCTTTGCAATCTTTGATGATCAGCCACTCTGTTTGTAATTTAATCAAAAGTGTGAATAACCGACTCGCCAAGGACAGCCATCAGACAGGACAGGACGGGAATGTCGACATTATACATACGAGTGCATAAATAGATTCACGCTTATGTCCCCGAAGGTGTAGGCAGAGTCGAAACAGATAACTAGGACACCCACAATTCGCTGAGCTCATTTACGTCCCAGATGTGATTGATATGGGGCGAGCCTATCGCCATATCGGGCACAAATTGCGGACTCAGGACGGTAGTCGTACCGCGCACGCAATACCACTAAGCCACTGTAACAAGCAGCCAATATTAAGTAACTAATTCAAATGTCGCATTGCACGGTGAGGGAGACCGCCTAAGTATAATATAATATGTATAGACAGCGATCGATAGAAAGACAGACAGACTGAAATCGATAGCGATTCACAAAGACTCACTATACTTTCAAACCAACGAGCGAATACTAACTTTCCTTAATACACTAAAGCCTGATTTAGCCAGAAGTGAATAATAACTATCAGCATTATAATATTATTATGTTCCCATCTGTGGCATTAAAAAAGAAAAGGAAGAAGCGACCATACTTAGTCTTTAATAAACGTCTCCTAAGTTTTGCGATTAAATAAAATTCTGTTCATAATTAAGACAAGAACTGAATTTTTTTAGGTAAAAGCGATGCTAGAGATTTTCATAAGCAAAATGACGCAGCATGCCAAAAGAAAAGACATATTGAAAGAAGCTGGTCTACATTTCACGAGGCCGGCAGAAGAACTTGATGAAGAAATAAAAGAAAGAATCGGATTACCTTCGTTCAGTCCCTACATTAAGGTAAGCAGCAGCGATAGCTCAGTTGGTACCTGCTGCTGCGACGAGTGTCTGAGGTTTGTGACACACAAAAAGAGCATACACCTCTGACTTTTCTATGTTAAATGTATTTTCATTGGGAATTATCGCTTGCTATAACAGTGAAGGAAAACATCCTGAGGAAACCTGCATACTTGAGAATTTCTTCATAAGAATTTCAAAGGTATATGAAGTCTACCAACCCGCATTAGGCCAGCGTGGTAGACTAAGTCCTAAACTAACCCGTTCCCAGCAGTGAGACAGTAATATTACAGGCCTAATGTATGTACGTATTAAGATAAGCTAAGTTCGTTTGGAAAACTTCCTTGCTCAGTATTGTAGTATATATCTATGATCATTGTTTCCCACTTTACTTAAGAATTTTACAAATATAATATTGAAAAGTCGTGAATTAAAAAAAATCGCGATAAAATCAGTAAAAACGAGTCTCGTTTTAATAATAACTCTTGTGCACTTCGAAATCAATCGGCCATGTTACAAAATGTGGAGTTATTTTAAACCCGGGTTTAACAACTGGTTTACTCCATTTTGGCAATGCAAAGTAAAAGAAGATTTAAACCAGATTTTCTACGTATATTAAATAAAGTTTAAACTAAAACGATAGAATAAGTTGAGATTCCAAAATCAAGACTAGTTAGTACAGGTTTTGTAAAGTCCAATAGGACTACGCATTAAAACGATTTCCCATATTCCAGCGTGACAGGCCTCCCTTTATCTACAAAGACATGGATCTAGAGAACAAAATAAAACAAATTGTGACTGAGCACTTCCCTCCGGAGCCGTGGCGTATACCGACGCCTGTCATACCCACTCCAGACACACTGTCCTCATCGTTCCTCTCTATAAGAACTTCCGTTACAACTCTCCCTACACCAGGTATTGTACTTGCAACAATAGTTTTCATAAGAGTGATAGATCAAAGCTCATTACTCACAACATTACCTTTGAAATTAAAGGTGAATCTTTCTGTGTAAAAAACGGCAATACAGAAACGTTAATAGCTAGTTACAGACTGATTTCGTAAGTTTACGCGAATATTATACATTAAAATAAACCTATTTTTACGGATTCTATCACGATTAGGTTTTAATTATTATTCCCGACGTTTCGAAGGATTTGCAGTCTTCTTCTTTCGTCAGTTCTTTCTTTTCAGTCTGACCCGTGACAACGAAGACTGCAAAGCCTTCGAAACGTCGGGATTAATAATTAAAACCTAATCGTGATAGAATCCGTAAAAATAGTTTTATTTCAAGCTACTTACAGGTTTATTACAGTTGCTTAGTCAATACTCGCTAACTATTGGATAGAAATACCTAACTACATGATAAAATCCATGACCAAATGATTATCCTAGAGTACGGTATTAAGAATACAATAATATGGAGTTAGATTAGGATTTTATTTCACTTACATTGTATGTTAATGTTGGTGTTGAAACTTTGTTCTTACTTGCAATTTTTTTTTAATATTCTGCACATTCAGATTGAGATCGTTTATAGAAAAATTCTCAGAATGTGAGTCTAGTTTAAAAATATTCTCGTATTACGTCATGCCTGGCATTACTATCTGGGTCGAGACGCGAAGGTAAAGAATTTTCCGATATTAGAAATAATTTTATCACAGCTACTGTAGGCAGTGGAATCCTTCCCTCGGTACTGAACTGTGAAGTTACCTACGTATTTATAATAGACCTGTTTAATGTGACTTAAAAATCATTTTATATTATAAATACTATTTAAGCCGACACCTTGGTCTCACACCAGCGTACATATGTAGGTGTGAGACTGTAGACTGTGGACTGGAAATTCCAGGTTCTAATCCCAGGTCATTAACTCAGATTTTCTATCAATATTTGCCTAGGACTGGAATACTTAAAGAGGATTCAGATCAGACAGGCAGTTGTTAAAACCAAGAATCTTTTTCCAACACGCTTTAAAAGTTTGTTGCATTTATGACATTGAAGGGGGCAAGTAGGGCAAAGTGATATTGGGATTTTTTAATATAAGTCCGGAGTCTAGCAATTTGTGCCCGATATGGTGAAAGGCTTGTCCCCTGTCTTATCTGCGGGCTTAACCAAGTGGCTTATGCGCTAGTCGAATAGAATAAATGTACATATGTCTTATGTCATTCCTATATATTGACTATAATATTCGACTTGCGCATAAGTCTTATGGCTAATGCCGCTGAGATGGATTAGCTCGACGAAGTGTGAGTAATCTAGTGCACCTCTGCCTACCCCTTCAGAGATACAGGCGTGAGCTTATGTTGATTTTTATTTTCCATCCACAGAATCACTACCAACACCCGAACCTACTGTATCAGAGACATTCTTCGCAATTATATCCAATACAGTTGACAAAGCAATATACTCTGGCGTCGACGAAGGAGCTTTGAAATATGACACTGCGTACGTAGAACTGATGCACGCTGTCGAAGCAGCAATGGAAATACCCGTCATTGTGATCAGAGAGGACATAGCAGAACTTCTTTACAATTCGTATAAGATGTTTGAACTGGATATTATGGAGAAGGAAAGGATTGGTTAGTTATTGTCTGATTGAAATCATCTATCTTTGAATAGATTAATGAATGACACCTACGACCACGCTTGAATGTTATATGTTAAGCCTCATCTCCTGCATATGTTTTTCGAAACAAAGGTAAACACCGACGCAAAACAAGGTTTTTATTGTCTCCTCATGCTCATATAACAATGGACTGCATTTTTTTATAGTAGAGATTGGCAAACGAGCAGATGGGTCACCTGATGGTAAGTGATCTCACCCGCCCATAGACACCCAAGACACAAAAAGAATCATGGGTGCGTTGCCAACCTAAAAGGAGGGAATGGAAGGGTATGGAAAAGGGATTGGGATGATGGGCCACCGGAAATCTCACTCACCTAACGAAACGCGACGTACGACGTAAAGTAGCAAGTTGCTACTTTACGTCGGTTTTCTGTGTGACAGTGGTATCAAACTACTCCGGCCGGCGCATTCGTGCTGTAGACTCTACTGTCTACAGCGTGGCTCTACCACTCAAAGATTGGAAATATAATGTAGGTGTTTTGTGTGTGTGCGTGCGTGCGTACGTGTGTTTGTGTTTGTGTTTGTGTGTGTGTGTGTGTGTGTGTGTGTGTGTGTGTGTGTGTGTGTGTGTGTGTGTGTGTGTATGTGTGTGTGTATGTGTGTGTGTGTGTGTGTGTGTGTGTGTGTGTGTGTGTGTGTGTGTGTGTGTGTGTGTGTGTGTGTGTGTGTGTGTGTGTGTGTGTGTGTGTGTGTGTGTGTGTGTGTGTGTGTGTGTGTGTGTGTGTGTGTGTGTGTGTGTGTGTGTGTGTGTGTGTGTGTGTGTGTGTGTGTGTGTGTCATGTGCAGGAGACGCGGCGTTATCGCAACATACTACCCGCATAAGAGACAGATTAAATCTCAAAACGCAGTAATACCTAGATTACTGTCTTCCTATCTTGCTCTATATTATTTGTAATTAGATTTAATTAAATAATAATTACTTGATTTTCATCAATAATTAATTCAGAGAATATTATATTATATATATAGATGATGATAATCATCATTATCATCAGCCATAGGACGTCCACTGCTGAACATAGGCCTCCCCTAAAGATTTCCAGATCGACCTGTTGGAAGCGGCCTGCATCCAGCGACAGAGAGTATTTATTACTATGAAATTAACAATAAAAGTTCATGAATGACCTTGCTTTGGTTGACAATTGACGATATTTTCCAAGGAAATAAAATTATTTATTAAGAGCTCATAAACTCTAGTATGAGTACTAAGTAGTAAAAATATTGTTCACTCAAATTCTTTTATTAATAAAAACACTAACTTTGTCTACATCTGAATACAATATAGATATATAAATTATATACAATAATAATATATACAATACATACAATGCAGCTACATTTGAAAAAGTACAGCGACTCTTGGAAACTGTTTATAGGGTTATCACTGGCAATAAAAAAGTCTATCCTGATAATAGGCTATACCAATTTCAAAATTTACTTCACCCATGGAAAGCTACATTATCAGCGAGTAATATAACTTACTTTTTATCCCGGAAAATTTACGGTTTCCGTGAGATAGATTTGTTAATGAATTTTGATTTGACTGCCTCGGTGGCGTTGTATTTTGGTACGACTATCGTCCTGAGGTCTCGGGTTCGATCCCTGGATCGGGCAATGTGATATTGAGGTTTTTCAATTCACTATCAGCCCGAGGTCTAGAATTTGTGCCCGTTATAGAGCTATTGCGTTTTCGCCTATCCTTGCAGAGATACAGCCGTGAGCTTATGTATGTTATGTATGTCCTGATTTTCAAAATTATGTTAACATGGCGATGTAATTTAAAAATCCCAATTTTATTTGCAGCCGCTGAAATAGCATGGGAGAAAAGAATGAGAAAGAAGATGAAGAGAACAGTGAGGCGTCTAGAAAACTTCAGAGGTAATGTAATTATTAGTCACTTTTGGGGGTATAAGACCTACGAGAGACTATCGCCCGAATGGTCAAACAGAATAATGGTCAAAGAATGGTCAAATTTTGACAGATAAGGCGGCCTTAAACGATATAAGCAGGCCTAAGTGTATGAGCATTCGGCGGTATCAGTCTCAATCGAGAATTTTGAAAAATGTGAATTTACGACTGACTTCCCAAAAAGGAGGAGGTCCTCAATTCATCGGTATTTTTTTTTAGTATGTTACGCGATATCTCCGCCAAATGTGGACCGATTTTCAAAATTCTTTTTTGTGTTCCATAGAGCTTATTTCAAGGGTGGTCCCATATAAATTTGGTCACGATATGTAATTTGGAAGTCGGTCAGTTAAGTTTTTAAACTTGTGATTATTTATATGATGAAGCGAAAGTTTTTGAATCAGGTTTAATAAAAATAAATAGTATTTTCGTAGGCAAACTACTATAAGATACAGACGTGATGTTATGTAGGCATGCAAATTTTAACATATTTTGGCATAATTATGAGTTAGTGGCAACCCTATGCTTTCCTAGACTCAACAGTACTCGAGTATTACTTCACCTGATGCCTAATAATTGTGAATAAAAACGTTTCGAAGAATCATGCAATTATGGAAACATTGAACTTGTATTTTATACCTAAATCTAGAGTTAAACCTAAACTCGATTTATAAATTCAAATTCAAACCATTTATTCTGCAAATAGGATATTTTATACCACTTTCACATGTCAATTACCAGTATATATTGATAAAGTAATAATGGCGTCGGCATTTCGTGGCTATCGCTGAGAATAAATGCTGAAACAAACTCAAGGGTTATGGCCTCTTTTAAAGTCCAGACAATACATACAATACATAATATATCCCAGATTTGGGATAAATAGAGATTTATTGCGGGCCACAAGTGACCCTAATCAGTTTATACTCCGCTCATAAGAGCTAAGAATCAGTCACATACATAGTTCTATCCCCACACTAGATATAACCTGTACCGTGGGTATTAGAAACTACAAGAGACTTTCGGTCACCACCCAGACCCGAAACAAATATTTCGGCCACACAAACATTTTTCGGTGCGAGAATTGAACCCGCGGCTTCTCATTTCACAACCAGCTCACCCGCTGCGTCAACGTTAATTATTTGCATATATTTCAAAGAGCTAATAGTATTAACTGAAGAGGTATTTAGAACCTTCATGATAAAGAGCACTTGACGTACGTTATGCTTTAGAAGTATAGACGATTTGAAGTGGATACTTATCATTTGTAAAGTGGAACATGGCTCTCGAATGCGAGAATTGTCTGAAGGAGGTACGTCTATGGGTATTGCTTTGTTTACGTCTGAAGAAATTAAGTATTTAATTTGCTTTTTAATTTTTTCTATTGACGTCATCCAAAATCTAGCAGAAATATTGGTATATCATAGTTAAAAACGTTATAAGACTGAGTGGAAGGGTTGTAAGCTGTGAAGTGTGAGTACAGTGACGTCACGGCCATAGCGGTGCATACTTTGTAAAGGGATAGCTAGATACTCTACTACGCCATAGTTGCTCATTACAAAATTTGAAGTATTATGTATAGAATGATACGTTGTTATAACATTATTGAAATCTTCCGTGGCACAGGACGAGCCGGCTGTGAAGCGAGAGACCAAGGATTCGGACAAGAAACCGATTGTTACGAGATCCACTTATTGTGATTTTAGGTGTTGTGATACCCAAAGTCTCGTAGTTCCTACAACCACCACACTCTTATCTTCTGTGGATTCATATTATTATATTAAGGGCGACTTGCAGGGCTATTACTAATCTAGAGTTACAATTTATCTTGTTTATCCTACATCTCACTCCTATCTTAAATCAATATCTGGGATAAATAGAGATTTATCCCAGGGCTGCAAGTGGCCCTAAGAGATGTTGATAAGTCACTGATGCGCGCTAGATCCTTTAGTAATTCTTCTCACAGCACTATAGCCATTATGGATCTTCTAGTAATAGCAATCTACTACTGACTCCCATCCCCATGGGTGTTAGTCCAGTCCAGTCACTCCAGCAGATGCTGGAGTCTACTTCTATTAAATTCACAGGTTGGGAAACCCCACCATCACCAAAAAGTGTGGTGTCATCTCACGAGAGCTACAGGAAACCACCACCGAAGCCCTGCGTCTGTCATCCACAATTTACTTATAATCGATATGCAAAGGCAAGTGCTTTATCCTTTATTTTAACACGAGGAACCAATTTACGGCTGCCTCCGTGGCGTTGTGGTATTTCGGTACGACTACGGTTCTGAGGTCTCGGGTTCGATCCCCGGGTCGGGCAAAGTGATATTGGATTTTTCCCTATCAGCCCGGAGTCTGGAATTTGTGCGCGATATGGCGATAGGCTCGCCCCCTATCACATCTGGGACGAAACTAAGCTCGGCGAAATGTGGGTGTTCTAGTTCGCTAGTGCACCTCTGCTTACCCCTTCGGGGATACAGGCGTGAGCTTATGTTATGTGTGTTATGAACCAATTTACTGATTTTTTTAAGCCAAAACTGAGAGCTAAGTCGGATTCAAAGGCTTACACCATCTTACTAAATAAACTCAGCGGTGTTTCTCTCTGACTGTTGCAAAGATCATGGGATGCGCTTGTATGCAGCCGCAACCTCTGCGAGAGTTCTCTCACGCTCTAAGGATTTGAATTTTCTCCTTCAAAATTCCCCTATCTGCGGCAAATATGCATATTCAGGATTCTTTTTGTATTCGATGGAGCTTAGCTTAGCTTCTTGGCTAGTACTCCACTATAATGTTCAAGATGTGATTAAATATCCAACCGACTTCAAAAATACTTTTTTATAAATATGTTATACGAAATCTCCGACAAATATGGACCGACTTTTAAGATTATTTTTGTGTTCGATAGAACTTATTCCAAGAGTTGATAACGAATAAGTTAATAATAAACGAATAAGTCGGGCCATTAAGTTTCAAGATTCTTTTTGTGTTCGATTAAGAGCTTATTCCAAGATTGTGGGTGGCTAGTATTCCACTCTAAAGTCAAGATATATTTACATTTTAAACTTCTCATAAACCTTGTGATGAATATTTCCACAGGATCGCTTTGGTATCTATCTACCTCGAGATGCGAATTACAGTAAGAACAATGTAACAGTAACTCCTGCTATATCCATGGAGGACGTGACTGAAGAACCAGTTGATGATAAGACGACAGACACTAAATCCGAAGTCAGTAAGAAGTCAGCCATATCTGGCAAGAGTGGCGTCAGCAAGAAGACTACCACTTTTGAAAATTAATGTCTTAAGATAGCGTTTGATTCCTGCGACTGCGACCTGCGACTAAACGCGCGACCGCAAACCGAGAATCTAGGGGTGAAATTATCAATATAATATACCCTAGACGCACAGTTCTTTGCAAATATCCTCCTAAAAAGTGGTCTCAGGAATAAAACAAAGAAAAATATCACAAGTTCTAATTAAATCAACACAAATATAACCCTATGCACATGTAATAAAGTAGCTTTTTAAACGAAATGAGCAAGCGTTCTTAAATTTGAATTTTTAAATTTAGAATTACATCGGCGTCGGAATGTATGCCAAACGAGTGCTTAAGCACTCCTTTGCTGTCCCATTTTTCGAGCGTCAACTGGACCGTGTTGTGCAGAAATGATCCAACCCACATTTTTTATTGATGCCAACATGATCTTAAAGTCTAAGCCATTATAGACCATATTGATGTAAAAAAGAAATGTGGCTTGGATCATTTCTGCACAACACGGTCCAACTGTGTATCTAGGTAAATAATATATCGATGGGTGAAATTCTTAATGCCTTTGCAGACTTTACTTGAGACTTGTGACTTTTCTACTACTTTACTAGATTTATAGATTTTTCAATTAAAAATATACGTTCTTTTTGTGATAGAGCATTAATGTAGATAGTAACGTCTACAACACGAATGGGCCGGCTCGACCGGCTTGATACCACTCTCAAAGAAAACCTTGTGGCAACTTCTTGTTGCGTTTAGTTCGGTGTGTAAATTTCCGGCGAGAACATTAATGGCTCGATTGTTAAATGACATTAACAGACATTGACAATAATGGTCGTTAGTTATAAAAACAGTTTAGCTGAGCAAATGGTTAAGAATAGGCCTATGTTTACTCCCAACCGTTAAACGATAATTAAAACATTTCAATTTTGTAATATCACTAACGCATAATCTGGATTTTTGGCTGAAGTAAAAGCTAAATAAATTAATAACCATATTTTCAGCGTTGAAATATTAAAAGCGGCAATATTTCATAGCGACACTGAATAATCATCGCTAATTAGTAAGAGAAAGAAACAGCCTCAGAAAGCACTGAGATAAGTGATATAGAATAGGCTAAAAGATAAAAGAAAGCAATAATCTATTTTGCAAATTGTCTGGTATTATTCTCCGGCAGAATAAAAACCTATTGTCTTATTGGAGATGAAAAGATTTTTCTACCTTGATAGGGTTGTTTCGGTGTGTGCTCCATTGAGTATGAAAATACATTTTTTTGATTCAATAAATATTGAATGTTTGTTTTATTCTTAACCTCCGACAAAAAGAAGGGGAGTTATATGTTTAACGTGTGTTTATAAAAACAACTTAAAGCTTCGCAAAATCATTTCACAATATAAACTTTGCGCAATATGATCGGATCGCCCATGCATGCCCCTCAAAAGATGAACTTTTTTATTGCTAAATTTTTTGTCTCTATTTCACTTAAGGAAAAAAAAGACAAAAAAGTTGTAAAGTACAGCTTGTAAATCTTATCAAGGCTACATTCCGTAGCAGTAATCAAACGGAGCCCGTAGCAATTTCGTAGCACGCAACTCGTAGCTACGTATGGAGACGGGCCTATTCGTAGCCGTTTATAAAATCTTTGTTTTGAGCCAGTATTTCCTACGCGGAAGCGTCCAGCGTTAAAGGACACAAAAAATGCATTGTTTTCTATTTAACGTGTAGAAACCTCTTTATTAGTTGAATGTATAAATAAACTAATATTAACTAAACTAACATAAATTACGTTATTCTTGAACTCACTAGGACTGCATCTTATAACAAAATCAATATTATAAACTAAAATTAAATCATTATTAACTAAACTAACATAAATTACGTTATTCTTGAACTCGCTACGAATACATCTTATAAGAAAATCAATGTTATTAACTAAAATTAAATTATTATTAACTATACTAACATAAATGACTTTATTGTTTTAATAATATAACTGTTTCCTATAACAAAATAAATTATTATGAACTAAATTAAAATACATTATTCTTCATCCCATTAAAATAACACCTTATATGCGATAAATAAAAAAAATCCAATTATTTGTGCTTAAATAACATCTTCCTGCATCGTAAAATGCAGCAAAATAACTTTTTTTACCAAATAGTGGTGACGAGTAATTTTTTTAAATAGACGTTGATGCCAGTACCTCATAATACTCGTATACTATTAATTTAACAAAGTATGATATTTAGATTCCTACCACATGTACAATTCTCCACTGGTAACTTTGTTGCCGTCGCCTTGCTTACGATGGAACTCTGTTTCATGTTCATGAAAACTTCTTTTTAAGTTCATTAAACTCTGCTCTATGTTCATGAAAGTATTTTTCATGTTCATAAAACTCTTCTTCATGTTCATGAAACTGCTTCATATTCAAGAAACTCTGCTTCATGTTCACGAAACTCTTCTTCGTGTTCATGAAATTGCTTTATATTCAAGAAACTCTGCTTCATGTTCACGAAACTCTTCTTCGTGTTCAGAAAACTCTGCTTCATGTTAATGAAACTCTGCTTCATGTTTTAAATTGCAAAAAATTGTACATTTCAGCGAAGGATACTACGTTTAATGCATTAAGTTTTTGGTTTATTTAACTTCATGCCTACTGCTTCAGGCCTGTCTCCTTCTTTTGACAAAATACTCTTGAATTCGAAAGGTCGAAATGGGATGCCGCCGGAATGGTAGAATTTGCTCATGAATTCCACCCTAGAAATTATAAGATTAAATAATAATAATGAGCATTGTTGATAACGAATGCATAATTGATATAGAAATGTCAGAGGTGCGCATACGTCATTTATACATTTAAAATAACAAAATTGAAATATCATCATTATCATCAGCCACAGAACGTCCACAGAAAATTGTGGCACATGAAGGCGAGTGTTTGACGTTTCACGGCCAAGGAAAAGAGCAGATTTCTATAGTGAGTTGTGGCCAATTGACCAAAACTTAGTGCGCACATTCCATGTACCGAACAGCCAGTCTAGTAGTATACATAGAAGTCTTTGGCAAACGCAGCGTTGGACGTCCACCTGCGAGGTAGACAGACGACCTGATATAGTTCGCAGGAAGTCACTGGATGCAAGCCGCTTCCAACTTCAAACCTTCATCATCATAATCAGCCATAGGACGTCCACTGCTGGACATAGGCCTCCCTCAAAGATTTCCAGATTCACCTGTTGACTTAACTTCAGACATATCACAATGTACTGATTTCTTTCGAATGTTATACATTGAAATAAAACTATTTTTTATAAAAATTAAAAACCAAATCGTGATAGAATCCGTAAAAATAGTTTTATTTCAATATCACAAATATTTATTGAATCCATAAAATGTTCAAACATCATTTAGATTCCGTAAAATTTTAACTCTACCGCCTATTCGGAAGGCTGTTTCGCCAGAGAAGAACGGGCAAGAAACTCTGACGTTGCTCTTTTTAACACCAATTTACAGTCAGTTACTATTATTTATTATTCATCAGGATTATTGATCGTAAATATAGCGCAGACATGCCGGTCGGGATCACGGCGGACACCGGCCATCAAGCCCGGATATTCCGGTGAAACGCTTATATATCAACATGTTTATTTCAATCACTTTTATTATTTAAACTTTCTGACTGCCTCGGTGGCGTGGTTGTATTTCGGTACGACCACCGTATTGCGGTCTTGGGTTTGATCCCCGGGTCGGACAAAAAGATATTGGAGTTTACAATATCAGCCCGGAGTCTGGTATATGTGTCCGAAATCACATCTGGGACGGCACTAAGCTCGGCGAAATGTGGGTGTTTTAGTTCGCTAGTTTACCTCTGCGTACCCCTTCGGGGATACAGGCGGACAGTGATATTGCACTGTCACCCTTACTTGTTGGATATTAAGGTTCGTAATGCCAGTAACAATGATAACAACAATGTCTTTCAAATTCTTTCCCTTTTTTCACCTGCCCTTATCCCACCTTAATGTGGGGTCGGCTCACAAACTTTGCCAAGCATATTGCAGAAAGGATTTGGCTTAGTTTTTATGACCGGCTGTCTGCCTGACGTCAACCCGGCAAAATTCGGCGTCGAGTCCCGGAAAAATTAAATTAGAAAATTTGTTTTTACCGACCTAGGAATTAAACCCAGGACCTCCCGCCCATAAACGCTGCCACTAGACCTTTGCCTTTCAAATCATAACATAATATTGCTTGATATTGCTCAGCGGTAGAAATAAAAAAATCGGTGCTAGGTTTTCAAATTTAAGGTAATACAGTCGTTCATGGTTGACGGCCGTAAAATCTAATCCAAATCCTTTCCGCAACACGCTTGATAAGGTGTGCTGCGCCAACCTCACATTGGGTTGGGATAGAGACAAGTAAATAAGAGAATGTAATTCAGTGTACTAACCAATGCAATCGCAAGGTGTGAAGGAACGCTGACAAGCCTTCCATCACGACCAAAATGGACACGGTGAACGTGGCCCAAGCACCGAATATGAAAAACAGTTGAATGCAACCTACGAGGGAGTGCACGCGAAGGCCTAGTCGGGACAACAGCATGATCCATAGCATATCAGTCAGCTCTGAAATAATACAATAGTCACGGGCGGCTCGGCCTCCGGTGGCCCATATTTATGTAACATATATATGTGGCGCCTCCGACGGGTTATAGGATAGACAAAGCTATGCATCTAACGCCCGAACGGACAAACGCTACAACTATAATGGCTTCTTACATTGATTTTCGCAAACAATTTTGATAGATAAGGCGGCCTTAAACGACATGACGCGACCTTAAGTGTATGAGCATTCGGCGATAAGTTCTATAAGGCTTACTTTCTTTCCAATATGCGGTTGATGTTTATCGCCATTTTCCACTTACGCTTTCCCCACTACTTTACCCTATGCTTAGAGGTCGAAATCAAAGTTTCTCTCTTTCTACCTGCCTTTCACCTTAATGTGGGGCGGCGCAACACACTTTTTCAATTATGTTGCAGAAAGGATTTGGCGCGGTTTTTACGACCGGCCTGCTGCCTTCCTGACGTCAACCCCATCTGAGAGATCCAGTCCTGGGCAAATTTAATTAGAAAATTCGATTTGCCTGACTTGGGAATCGAACCCAGGACCCTTCGATCCACAGCCTATGCTGCCACTAGACCAAGCAGGCGACCACTGGAATCAAACAAACTCTCATAATGATTAAAATTAGGTTTACGCGAATGTTATACATTGAAATAAATAGATTTTATCAATTCACTCCGCGTCATAGAGTACTTACGTGCATGTGCTATCGAAAGAGCCCACAGTCTCAAATAAGAAGCGGTATGCGATATGGTACCCAACACAAACTCTATCGTATGAACTCCTTGCACGATGAACAGCTCCGAAAATGTCACCATGTATTTGGCGATCTCCGCTTGTATTTCCATAGACATTTTGTCAGACTCTCGGTGCTGATACCTTCTGAAGTTCGTCCTTTTACTCTACAATGAATATAAACCTCAGTAGCTGTTATGGGTTTTTACGTCTCTCACTAAGCGCGTATAATATTTGTGCGAAAAACACTCGAACGCCTCTAGCGGTTACGCGGGGAATTAATCATTGTCATATAAATGAAAATCAGGTCGATCTGGAAATCTTTGGGGGAGGCCTATGTTCAGTAGTGGACGTCCTATGGCTGATGATGATGATGATGATATAAATTATTTTACATAGTCGCTGGCGATAAACGCTAAAAATATATTATCGGCCATAGATACCCACAGAACACTTTACATAGCTTTTATCTGAGCTTGTGGTATCAAACCGGTCGAGCCGGCCCGTATAGAAATAACTAGCTACCACTGAAACATGAACATAATAAAAATGTCCGCGTTTTCTATGTCGAGTCTTGGGATCCAATTCGTAGCCGTTTTGGACCAACGATCCGATGACAGGACATAGAAAACGCGGACGGCCCAAAAAGAGGTGGAAAGATGAGCTGGATCCAATTTGAGGGAGATTACGAAAGACAGAAACAAGTGGAGGAATAAAGGAGGAGCTTTTGACCAGCAGCGGAACACAATATAGGCTAAAAAAATATTTGTAGACGGACGCTTAATAAGTTCGAAAACAACGCCCCACATACCAGTGCTTCTTCCCTGAGCCTCTTGAAATGGTAGTATTTGTACACAGGTTTGCCGAACAGTAATATAGGCACGCAGATCAGGGCAATGATCATCAGGATATTCTGCACCATGTGCTGATTCTCGAACATGTACGCGTCACACTCCTCGCCCAACGGTTTCGAGGTCGAGAAGAGGAACATATCGATGAACAATATCAGAATTTGAGGGGCACAGCTCCTACTCAGTTTGACATCTGTAAAAATATTGGATATGCAGACAAAGACAAAAGATATAATTTATCGCTTAACATACATAAAATATCATCGTTTTACAAGGAACTTTCTTCCGCGTGCAGCGTGCTTGTGGAACCAGCATACGACGTCTATGTTTCCACACCGTTACGAGTTACAGACAATCAACAGCGGTATTAAATAATAAAATAATAAAAATCTTTATTGATCACGTAGGCATGTAAAAAAGCACTTATGACAAGTCAACACAAGTAAATTTTAAAATTAGGATTAATATAATTTACATTATATATTTGAATTTGACGAAAGGCAGGTAAGTATGGACATAATAACGATGGGATGGCTAAGATAGTGTGATAAGGGGAGATAGGAATAGAGTGTAAGGGAATGGATTGTATGGGAATGGCATATGGCAGGAATGGTGGAAGGGGATTGACTGGAAATACTGGAAGCAGCTGGGATTGGTGCGTGAGGCTCTATCCTAGCTAACCTACCAGCCTTGTATTGTGGATGTTTATGGGCGGCGGTGATCACTTAATCAGGTGACCCACTTGCTCGTTTGCCCCTCTTCTATAAAAAATATAGACGAACTGAGAACCTCACTTTTTGAAGTTGGTTGCAAATACTCTAACGTATCCTCATTACTTGTTTCCATGTTGGAGTAACCGAGTTAGTCCATGTTTCGCGGCGCCGGATACCTTTTGCGCTCATATGAAAAGGCTCATACATAAATATTTCAAACAAAACTGGAAACTACATCAAACTTTATCCCGCCTTGGACACTCCGTATCAGTTTATGAACTGAAAGACGAAGTAAAGTGGAAATAGAGTAAGGCATAATTATATGTTTGAGGATGTCCATGTGCCTAGTAGTAAAACTCATTAAAATATCTATGACAAGGGCTAAACTAATGACAGAGGAACTGGCATAACTACGAAAAAACGTGTTTATTTTGAAGCCGGTTCCGCCATTTAAGTTTCGCGATCTATTTACATGTAAGTTGTCACCGTGTCATAAGACTTATTTAAAGTTTAAATACTTATTAATTGTATAAATACTGTATTTTATTTACAATAAAACTAATTTCGGAATGTGTAGAAAATGCCTAACTGCTATTAATGGGATCTTTCTTTCGCAAAGTCGCCATTTTGGTTTCGCGTCATACATTAGGCATGCTTCATTTTCTCGTAGTTATGGCTTGTCAATAGTCAATATAAATTACTATACTATATCTTATGATAGTCGCCCCCTTGGTCTAGTGGCAGCATGTATGGGCTGTGGACCGGGAGGTCGTGGGTTCGATTCCCAGGTCGAGCAAAGCGAATTTACTAATTTAATTTGCCCGGGACTGGACCCTTCTGTGGGGTTGACGTCAGGCAGGCAGCCGGTCGTAAAAACTTAGCCAAATCATTTCTGCAACATGCTTGAAAAAGTGTGTTGCGCCGACCCCACATTAAAGTGGGACAAGGGCAGGTAGGAAGACTATATCTTATGATATGGCTAATATTCTCATATTATACGCACAATAAATATCCACATCGATCGTTAGTAGGAAAAAAATATTGACCCCTATACAGTACAAAAAGGTTTATTATTGCAATTTACATGTCCGTGATTGCAAATAATGTTAATTTATTATTAAATATGGTCGATTCTTTATGGTTCACGATAAGATCAGCGGCCTGAGCAGGAAAATTTCTGACAACCGTAAATGTATTCGTGCTCGGGCTACAGTAGCCTGAGCACGAAAAACTAATGTAAATGTAAACTCGCTGCGCACTGATGACATTTGATTAATATTTCATACAAATTTCATAGACGCGCATCGAGCACGAATACATTTACGGTTGTCAGAAATTTTCCTGCTCGGGCTGCAGTTTTCGATTCTTTATTATTCATGATAAGACCAGATAATTATATTATATTAATTTATATTAATTTAGACGGATAACGCACCATATAGGCCACAAAACATTGACGAGTCCGATAGTTATTTAGGATACATAACTATCAGTTGTACTACTCCAATGATGAAGTGGTGAACAAAACTATGGCTTAGTTTTATAAACTCTAGACTTTCGAAAATGTACTGCCTCGGAGGCATACTTGTATTTCGGTACGACTACCGTCCTGAGGTCTCAGCTGATAACCCTAAATCTAGTTATTTTAAAGTATCGACTTTTTTAAATACAGACAATGAAGAAAATCTCTATTGTTCTGAGAAGAGTACAAATCGAACTTACCTCCTCTTGGATTGAATTTAAACCATTTCATGTAAATGAGAATAACAAGCCAGAAGAAGAGGCAAGACAGGAACAGAATTTGTGGTATGAACGACAAATATATCATATAGTAACGTTTGAAGTATCTGAAAAATAATATTTAAGTTTATTATCATTTATATTTTAACATGAAATATAATTGTTATCCATAAAAATGCACGAACTACCAAATTTAACTTTATCATTGAGGACTTAAGGTCGAATTATACAAATAATAATAACTGGATAAATATGCAAGAATCCCGCATATTCGTGAAATACACAAAATGAATAAAAAAAATGTAATTATTATAAAATAGTTACATATGATTAATTACACTCAGGAAGAGACCGAACATCATATGAATCACACCAAATATTATTGACAATTTCATTTTAATGGAATTCTCGACCATTACTTTGTTTCTGCATAACTGTGAACAAAGAAAACTTAATGATTGTTACTTCAATGACTGCCTCTGTGGCGTGGTTGTATTCTAATTTTAAGTATAGAACAAGAATTAAATAAACACAACAAGACACATAGTCCTGACCCCATTTTACATAGATATAACCTGTAGCATGTGTTTTATAAACTACGAGAGACTTTCGGTCTCACAACACATAGACCCGAAATAAATATATGTGAGCCACACAACATTCTCGTCACTTCACACTTCTCGCCTGCTACGCCACGGAGACTGGCAAATATTATACCCAAATCGGTTCCTTAATACGAATTTTGCCATGATCAAAGTTTATGTTTTCTTAATACCTTTAACCAGCAGCGCCACTTGCGGAAACATCAAGGAAAAAAATATGGAGAAAACGAAAACTATCATCAATTTCGAGGGGCGCCAACCAACGGGTCAATAATAAGGATAATGATAAGACGCACCTCCCACATAGGGTCGAGACCAAATATATAGGGTCTTCTAAGAGCATCAGGTGGAATCAACTCGAGAACTTCGTACTGAGAAAGGTTGGCTTCGTTGTAGGTGTTTATCCAATAGGAATGATGGAGCACCCAACCCTTGCCAAACCAGTCGTTGTACATCAGACCCGCGTAGAAGCCGAACAAACCTAATAGTAACAACACGTACCGCCCTGAAAAAATATAATCATAATCAAATATACGGTGACGAGTCTCGTTTAGTACTTCTGAGTACTTTCAAAGTACCGGTGGTATTGCTGCTGTTCATAGTTAATTATTTATATAGCTTACCATCAGGCGAGCTTGTTGTTACGTTTCTAATGATAATTAAGATTTCCGGGAATCCAAAAACCTACGACTCAAAAATAGCCCAGCATCTACTGCGTTAATATCTAAGAGTATGTATGTACTGTTCTACGAGCTATGCGCCTTGCCCACTGTTATTACAACTTGTTAATCCTCTGAGCTGTGTCGGTGACCTTCGTTCTTCTACGGATCTCCTCATTCCTGATTTGATCACGTAGAGAAACACCGAGCATAGCCCCCTCCATAGCTCGCTGAGAATGCTCTCATGTACTGACTGTTGGGTACCCCCAAAAGTAAAGAGGAGGTTATGAAATTTGATGTAAAGAATTGCAGTAAGAAGCTAAAATAAAGTAATGAGGTAAAAGGGGTGTTGGAAAGAGAAGGAATTTATGACTGCCCATAAGGGAGTGGATCAGATTAAAACTGGTTGAAAAGCAAGGAGAGGTTCAAAGAACTGACTGTCAACCTTCAGTGACGGATTGGCACTCGAAGAAGAAGAATGATGATCCACTAGAGCAATTAGGCATCTTCTTCATATTTCGAAATCATTATTATTGTAAATAAAACATATAATTTATAATAAAATCAATAAGTACATATTCATACGTTACAAAATCTTATGACATGGTGACAATTTACATGTAAATACATAGATCGCGAAACTAAAATGACGGAACCGGCTTCAAAGTACACACGTATTTTTCGTAGTTATGTCAAGTCCTCTATTTTTTTTTGTCATTACTATGATATGAGTAACATCACCCATAAAGCAATCGTGAATGGTTTCATCTACTATCTCGCTCTAAAATACCATAGGGAATATATCTTCGTCTCTTCCAAAACATACATCTATGGTTACATGCACGTTCTCTTTCTTTCACAATTTGTACAGCATTATTCATTGTCGATGTCCAAAACTTACCTCCGAAAATTATATTCCAAATCTCATTTGTTGAATGTTGCTCCATAAATTTCTTCTCGTTGCGCAACATCCAAGCGGCCATTGAGATTATTATTATAGAATGACCAACGTCCCCGAACATGACGGAGAACAGAAATGGAAATGTTATTATTGTATAAAGACCTGAAAAATAATGCTGATATTTTAGTTTCTGACTGCCTCGGTGGGGAAGTTGTATTTAGGTATGACTACCGCCCTGAGGCCTCGGGTTTGATCCCCGGGTCGGGCAGTGATTTTGGATTTTTCCATATCAGTCCGGAGTCTGGAATTTGTGCCCGATATGGCGATAGGCTCGCCCCCTATCACATTTGCGACGGAACTAAGCTCGGCGAAATGTGAGTTCGCTAGTGCATCTCTGCCTACTCCTTCGGGGATACAGGCGTGAGCTTATGTTATGTTATATTTTAGTTTATAATTAATATGGCCGATGAGGAACTACACCCAATGTGTACCTAGTTTGGGCATTTTGCGAAAACGCCCGTTTTTCGAGTGGTGCTGCTTATGCTAACATTGTCATTGACAACCTCCGTCAAGAAGTGGGCGAGTTGTCACCTGTGAAGCGAGAGGCCGCGGGCTCGATCCCCGCATCGAAAAAAATATTTGTGGCCCACTGGTATTTGTTTCGGGTTTGGGCGTTGTGAGACCGAAAGTCTCTGGAGGTTCTGATACCCACGATGCAGTTTAAACCCAGTCTAGGGTCAGGGCTAAGTGTAAAACTGTTGGGTGTATTTAATTACTACTAGCTGATCCGGCGAACTTCGTTCCGCCTAACAGTCGATTCTTCAATTTTTTGTCTTTTTTTTATTATGTCTAAAATAAACGTATCCTAAGTTACTCCTTATTACATCAGCTACCTGCCAATAAAAGTCCCCTCAAAATCGGTCCAGCCATTCAGAGATTAGCCGGAACAGACAGACAGACAGTCAAAAATTGTAAAAAATGTAATTTTGGTGTATATACCGTATATATGTATATTCATATACATGTAGTAAAAACGGTTATTTCAATATTACAGACACTCCAATTTTATTTATATGTATAGATTTAAACATCTTGGGCCTTACTTAAAACATCATTTTTAGCTGAGCAAATAGTTAAGAATAACCTGTCACTTTTTTCCTTGCGTTACATTGTTTAAAAATGAAAGAGACAACCTATGGTATAAAGATAAGCAGCGCTTAAATATTTTTATAAGTAAGGGGCATAATCTATCAAAACTATTGATAGTATCATTATCCAACGAATTACAAAGGAAAATGATGTACCTGGATTGACCTCTCTGTAGGATGAATCGCCGTAAGCGCTAATGACCACTTGGAAGGCGTTGGTGAACTTATTTGTCCGAAAAAATGTGGGTGGTGTATCCTGCGTACCAGTTTTGTACATAAACGAAGGCACGTTTGTATCGATCACTTGCTGTAAGATATAAAGGGTTAGATTATTGGCAGATCCATTTTCAGAAGGCAAATCCAATGCAGTCCAAAATAACAAAACTTAAAACCATCTTCACTATATTCACAGATTTAAGTCTATATTTTCAAAACCGCCTCCGTCTCCTTGGTCTGGTGGCACCATGTATAGGCTGTGGACCGGGAGGTCCTGGGTTCGATTCCCAGGTCAGGCAAAGCAAAATTCCTAATTTAATTTGCCTGAGACTGGATCCCTTATAGAGGGTTGATGTCAGGCAGGCGGCCGGTTGTAAAAACTAAGCCAAATCCTCTCTGCAACATGCTTGAAAAAGTGTGTTGCGCCGACCCCACATTATGGTGGGATAAGGGCAAGTAGAAAGAATTTTCAAAACTACTGAACAGATTTTGATTACCTAAATTGGAAGATTCCTAGTCCAATAAAATTTGAAGCCTCATTTCAAGGACATGTTTATAGCGCTGAGGCAACACCAATGTGTTTTTCCACAGTCGGCAAGTGCGTGGGAAAGTCACTTCTGGCAACGCACATTTGTCATGAATCACGACCCACGCACTTTTGACGTTAATATTCTAGTACATTCTTAATTATATTATCAAAACTTAATTAAAATCAATTTAATTATTCCCTTGTTTGAAGGATATAATTGAATATCTACTTGGACTTGTTTTTGTAATACACTTTGTCAAGCATGTTGCAGAAAATGATTTGGCTTGGTTTTTACGTCGGCTGCTTGCCTAACACCAAGCTACCAAGCAAGCAAATCAGAGTAGAAAAAATGCTTTATCTACCTGGGAATCGAACCCAGAACCTCCCGGTCCACAGCCCATATATGCTGGCACTAGGCCAAAGAAGCAGTTTTATGTAATACACAATGGTATAAATTGTGTTGAGACTAATTTCCATTAGGGAACCGAGTGTCATCAGCGATTATAGTTTAGTATGCCAATAAACAGACCGCTGGGATATGTATAAATTAAGTTATTGCCAAACTCTGTACAGGGGGGTTACCACCACCTCTTATAGCAGTATTATTATAATTTTACTTGTACCGATGCCCATACAAAACAAAAGAAGAACGATTATAATAATACTGCTATAAGAGGTCGTGGTAACCCTGCTGATCTTTACAATAATACTATGTGTTTATTATAATATTATTTTAAAATGTTACAAAGCTATATAGAAAACTTTGCCAAAAAGGTTGACTATGCAAGGCTTTCTCCAAGATGAGAGTTGCATTAAGAAATTATTTTTAGACAATAACAATAATTTTGTCGCCTCATTAGTCTAGTGGCAGCATAATTGGGCTGTGAACCGGGAAGTCGTGGATTCGATCCCGAGGTCAGGCAAAGTGAATTTTCTAATTCAATTTGCCCGGGAATGCATCCCCCAGAGGGGATTGACGGCAGGCAGACAGCTGGCCATAAAAACTAAACCAAATCCTTTCTACAACATGCTTGGAAAGTGTGTTGCCCCCCACATTAAGGTGGGATAACGGCAGGTAGAAAGAACAATGAAATTACATAGTTTTTTGGACTACACTAAACTTACCATCAAGTGTAGTACAGTGTAATACACTTTGATGTGCTAGGAGACACTGAATAATACTCGTATCTACTGAATAATTATGCTAGTAAATATCAACAACGTTTTGGTAAACTACAAATCTTTCTTTCTGCCTGGCGTTATCCCGGCCTTCTGTCAGGGTCCGCCCTCCTACTTAAACGCTTCCACTTCGCCCGGTCTTGAGCATCCTCCCTAGTGAGGCCATTGGCTCTCATATCTTCCTCCAGAACGTCCACCCAGCGCTTTTTGGGCCGTCCACGGGTACGCACCCTTGGTACGATCTGTGCCAGACACATGCGAGTCTCATCGGCATCTTCCGGTCACAAGTGACGCCCGTGACCTGTCGCCACTTAGCCCAGGCGGCGCCAATAAATATTTTTAGTTACAAATATCGGACAACGGGTAGCTGTAATAGCATTATTATTATTTATCATCGATATAATAATATACCTAGATGCACAGTTGACGCTCAGAAAGTGGGACAGCCAACGAGTGCTTAAAATGTAAGTAAGCACTTGTTGGCTGTCAGTCGGGCGCCGACCGTTCGTCTGTGAAGATGCCTAAATGCTCTGTGAAAGAGTGCAAAAATAACACTCTTACAAAGCGCAAAACACATGGGATTTCATATTTTAAGTAAGTATAATTCCCTTACTTGATTCTTAAAACCTTAATCATGTTAAATTAAGTATTAAACGTGTATAAATAATTAATTTAACGAATTCAGTTAATAAAATATTTTGTCCCTTTTGAAATCATGATTTGGAACAATGAAATATATGGAGTCGTTTTTTTTTGGAAATATATTATATTTATTTTAAATTTATGATTTTTTTTTATTCATTACAGATTTCCATGAAATGAAATAGTAAGAGATAAATGGCGTAAAATTATTTCCGAAGAAAGGAGAGAAGAAAATTTTAAACCCAATTACTCAAGTGTGGTTTGTTCAGACCATTTTGCCGATTCCGATGGATATTATACAGAAAAAGGGATTAGGAAAATTAAAAAGAATGCTGTACTAAAAATAAAGGTGATAAATTGTCATCAGCTACATTGTCCTTAACTAATGTTTACTATTTAATTTAACAATATGTATGCTGTTGGTGTAGCTATAAATAAATAAATAAATAAATATTGCCACATTTATTGACTTTATTTTAGATTGTCGTAACTACAAGTTTAAATGAGGCAGGGTGCAGTACAAGTGTAATAGTTGAAAAATATTTGATACAGAATTCATCAATAGCAAGCATATACTAGGTACATACTGCCATATAAAATGACTATTTAATAATTTGCGGCTAATTCTAATAAATGTTTTCAATCAAAGTGTGCAGATCATAAAAAATTGCCAACATGAACAAAGTTGAACATTCCGCTGTCAAATAATAATTTTAATGGTTCATTCTCGCGATTTTTCATTTTTAATTTTTTATTTTTATCTTGGATTCTCGGATTGAGATCATTTATTGGAACCGGACGTTAGGCATAATTACTACAACAGTAATTGTGGCGTCATCATTTATTGGAAACATATTCATTTCCAGGAACCAGCAATTGAACCAATAAATAATGAAGGATCACCAATACCATCAGAATTTTCATCAATCTTTAACACACCTAAGACGTTATTTTTGAATGATAATTTGAAAAAACGCAACCAAAAATTTAAACTTAAATCTAATTTAGTGCGAAACTTAAAAAGGCAGAACAAAAGATTAAGAAAACGAAATGATAGTCTAAAAGAAATTATTAAGAATCTAAAGAGCAAAGGACGATCTTAGTGTGGGGCCAGGACTATGTATGTGACTGTTGGGTGTTATTTATTTATTTATGAATCACGCTAAGGCAAAACAGTGCTTATTTCATATTCATAACTAATAAGCTTTGTTATCTTCTAAACATTTATACTCTATCTATCTCTTAATGTAAGTAAAATTATTATAGAGATATCGCCATTCTCATCTACATTGTACGCCACGTGGTCAAAATTTCTCACAGATAAATACAAGAACTATTCGACTCCATTCAATCTTTGTCCAAGTGACTAGAATGTTTCTTTTAATAATGTCAAATTATTGTCAAATTCAAAAACGATTAGAAATTCAAAAATTTCGAATATAGGAACGTTTGAACATTCAATTTAAAAAACTACTTTATGCCGCGTCTATAAGGTCATATTTGTGTTAATTTAATTAAATTTGTGATGTTTATTTGTTTTGTCTGTCGAGGACACTGCTTACAATGATATTTGTATGGAACTGTGCATCTAGGTATATTATTATATCGATGTTATTTATACTCATTGCGATTATTCGTTAATTTTTTTCGTTACAAATGTCGAAACATCGAGGTGCATATTTCAAAAATTACGTCTTTCACCTTGTTTAACTTTAAAAACAAATCGGTTAGAGACTATACCGTGCAATATTCCAAAATTTCTTGCACCCGTTTCACATCTAGATCAGGCACCCAGCACTGGCCAATAAGACATTTCCTTGTGACGTCAACGTTGAACATATTCATGGTATGGTATATGGCCTTTGCTTTCCTTACTTGTACTACCCATCCACGCCATTGTTTGCCAACAGTGCGTAACGCTTTGCAGCGATGAATCTTTGTTTTCTTCAAAACCTGCAAATGAATGTAAAGTTTCATTGTCATCAGAATTATCTTCTTTCTAACCGACTTAAAAAATAGGAGGAATTTTTTATGTATGTTCCCGATTACTCGAAGACGCCTGGGCCGATTCGAGAATTACTATTTTTGTTTAAAAGGGTATAATTCCCAGGTGATCCCATTAGCACCAAGTCAAGATCTGATGATAGAATTCTAGAAAAATTGAGGCCAACCCTCAAATTTTATAGGGATCTATAGTGTGTTTCATCATCTCATGTTGTCAGCAACGTCCACCTACAAGGTGGACGTGCTACGCTGTGCTTGCCGGTACGTAGTCTCCACTCGAGAACTTTTCTGGCCCATCAAAGGTCGATCTGGAAATCTTTGGGGGAGGCCTATGTTCAGCAGTGGACGTTCTATGGCTGATGCTGATGATGATGATGTAACTTTTGCCAATAATTGCAATATTGACACGTTAACAGTCAGTATGAGCTGTCGTTTTATATCTCAGTTTTACGATCAACAAACATTTCAATTCGATGACTGTTTCCAAATACAAAGTAGGGTGAACAGCTCAAATCAAATATCAGTAGGTTTTGTCACAGCAGTGGTAACCATGGCAATCTGTGTAAATATAGACACGCGAGGATTCCGCTCCCTACACTGCTATGTATTAACACAAATAGAAGCAGACGTAATCCAGTTTTGGTACTACCTAGCTCCCTGGACATTGCTATTTTCGAAACACACTGCAATTACAAACAACGTCAAAGTTTGTTTGTAAACATTTTTACGAACGACATTCGTTACTTTTTGCAGGCGGAGGCGGCGTTGGAGGCAGCACATATATATGTTTCATAAGCGTATGGGCCACCGGAGGCCGAGCCGCCCGTGACTATACATTACCTTACAAAGATTGACTAGCAGACGAGACGAATGATGGTAGGTGATCTCTATCGCCCATAGATACCCAAGACACAAAAATAATCAAAGGTGCGTTGATAACCTAAAAGGAGGGAAATAGGAATTGGGAAAGGGAAGGGGGTAATTGGGCCACCGGAAATCTCACGCACCGAACAAAACATGACAGCGAGCTACCACTTTACATCGGTTTTCTGTGAGACACTGGTATTAAATAGATCGAGCCGGCCGATTCGGACTGGAGACGTAACAATCTACAGCGTGGGTTTACCACTCAAAAAAGCTGTGGACATGCCTAAGTACACCTGAGCCGCTGTCTAACATTAAAGCAAAGCACCACCTGCACAAGCGAAGACCTAATGGAGGCTACAGACGCAGCTCTAGGAGTGGCGGGCTTCTGGTCAGGAAGGATCTGAGTCGATTCGTTGTTATTGGAGCCATTGACACGAAAGAAGAAGAATAGGTTCGGGAAAGAAAGATGCCTTTGTAAACTATTAAACAATGACAGCATAAATTCCACCACCGAATTTGTATGCGGTACAATTAATTGTAACTTCGTAGGAGCCATTTCCTTAATCATTTTCCAATTTTAAAATGTACGAATATCTGTCTATCCATTGTGAAACTTTTCAGAGAATTCTTATAAAGTATCCAAAAATGCAATATTACCTATTTACCTATTTGAGCCTTCAAACTTCATTACTAACTTCAAATTTGAGAGATACATAAATTATTGAAGCAACAAAAGCAAAAAGCGCGATACAGAAAAACGTACAATTCGTACTGTGACACGGTGAATTAACAGAGAAGCCGAGAGATCCCCGCGAAAGGCTGCTGCCTCCCCCTCCATACCCCTCCCTCCCTCAACCCGCTACCTCTTCTTCAGGTCCTGCTCGCGCCGCGGTAACAGGTTATTTTGAAACAACACAAGGGCAAATGTTCAACCTGATCCAAAATAGTCAGCAAACACGAAATAATAAAATTATTGCGTTGGTGGAAATAATAAAATTATTGCGTTGCCTCGGTGGCGTGGTGGTATTTCGGTACGACTACGGTTCTGAGGTCTCGGGTTCGATCCCCGGGTCGGGCAAAGTGATTATGGATTTTTCCATATCAGCCCGGAGTCTGGAATTTGTGCCCGATATGGCGATAGGCTCGCCCCCTATCACATCTGGGACAGAACTAAGCTCGGCGAAACGTGGGTGTACTAGTTCGTTAGTGCGCCTCTGCCTACCCCTTCGGGGATACAAGCGTGAGCTTATGTGTATGTTATGTTTTATTGCGTTGGCGATTTCCATAATAAGACATTTGAGCGCAAATAGTGAACTTGGTAATGACGTTAAAATTGTGTGTAAAATATGTCGACTTTTCAATATTTGTTTGTATTTGTGTACACTCTCTCTCTCTCGCTCTCTGGCTAGGGGGCCCCACCGCTAGCTAGCGAGCTAATTAGTGTCAAAACTAATTAAACATTTGTCATATCCCATGTCAATTGTCAAGTCGAAATTGAGAAGCTTGAGTAGTAACATGCTGTATAATCTAGAGACTCGCATTTTTTTACAACAGTGAAAAAATCAAATGTTGATTTGATCACAAGTAGTATAACTTTATTTTAGCATGTTGAGTAATCTGTAGTAAAATAGGAGCTTTGGACCGTGACCGAAGTCCCCTTTTCTCTTTCTTTGTATTGCATTAAAATGTTCGTCAATGCTCAATGTATTCTTGGGCATCATGCGCCCTTGTTTGTTCAGATTTTGTTACATAGATAATATACTCACATCTTCCAGATCACATAGCCTCATATCCAATTGGCTCAGCATGATAGTTCTTTCGTTCCCCGTCTGTGGACACGGGTAAGAGTTTACTCCGAAGCCAGCGATCACCTTTTGCATCCTGCCAGCCAACTGCTCCCCTTGACATATTGCCAGGAAAGCCACTTTCCTTATCTCTTGACCCTGGAAATAAGATGATTTTATTTTTTACTTCGATTTTATTATTTCTAAAACCTTTACTAATTTATTTGTTGATTAGTTTCTGCTCGCAGTTACACATCTACGTATAATGTTGTATGTCTTGGGACTGTAACTGACGGTAAAAAAATATTAATCATGGTAAGGTTTTGCAATCAAAACCTTACCATACTGAAAGATCATCACACTACTCAAAGTCTTTGAGTAGTCTGCTTGACTGGACAGGGCAATTTTTATCAACTATGGTGCAGTCGTTTTAACCGTCGTATAAATATTGATATTTTTCTCACAGTTAATACATTTACAGAAAGTGATCATATCATATAATTCAAAGGAAAAAATGTTGTGTTTCAGAAAAGTGGTTCACTTAAAGAAACAAACATCTCAACTGGACTAGTGGTAAGAAACATAAAAAAAGCTTATGAACTAAGTACTTAACTTAAGTACATAACTAACTATACTTTGTTAATTTTCATTCAAATTAATGCAATCGGTAAGGCATGATTGATCAACAGACCTCCAAATCCACAAACTCACAAAGTTATAAATATCCAAACTTCCACATTGAATTGGATAGTAGGATTTAATATATGATGGGACTATCCTATCATATGATGGGACGAACATTATCTTGCTGAAAAGTGAGATCACCAGTTGCGGTTTTGAGGATAAGTGGTGTAAATGTGTCTGTACGAACGTATTATGAAGGACCACACTAACCGTGTATGGATCTTGTAATATGGTGTCTCTAGGAGCCTGCCGGTAATAGATATTGCCCCTTGAGATTCTCCACAGCATCATCTCGAAAGGAAAGCTTTTGTTTCTGCGCACCACGCCCGTCATGACAGCCAGTCGACCACCAGAACCAATCGCTGGGTCCGCGGTTTTTCTAAATAAATAATGTTTTTATGTAAAAAAAACATTCAGGCACTAATAGCAGTAATGAATTCATTGGTCAGTTATATGCCCATGAGTGTGGCTTATCTGAATCAAGCCAAACCAGAGGCAGTGTGAGGGGAATAGAAATAAGTTTCATCGAAACACCAACTTTTGCTCATAGCAATAAAAACAGCGGCCTTATTTTAGAATGGAGTTTGATTCTGTTTTACTTGCTCTTTTCTATATAAAATCAGAGTTATCTAACAGATTATGCATGTTATAAATATGTAACGTCACTTGAAAAACCAGGACTCCGTCAACTCGGCGTCTCCCAGCATGGGTCCGACATGCGACAGCATGTAATACATCTCGTTCATCTCAAGGTAGTTCTTCAATATGCTCACATTGTATTCGGACATCTCTGCAATGTCATTCTCCAACTTCTCAAACATGTTCTGTAATTAAATCGAAATTTTAAATGGTTTTTCCTTGTATATTTTTTTAAACTACAGCCTCTAGCGACAGTATGTCTACGTTTCCTAGCCGATCCTGTTTTACACACAAACACTTCAGGATTATGGTCATTCGTTTAATTACGTCACAGTACTGCGTAGAGCGTTCTCAGAAATTTCAAAGCTCCAGGTAACCTCGTACACGAGATTCCGAAAGCACACAGTCAACAACCGATTCCGATTCCAGCCACTGATCCGAATGACAAGATTTTGGTTTAGCAGCTGCCCCCACGTTAATTCTACAACATCGAAATGCTGAAATATAGGACACACAGTATGACGCAGAAGTGTCAACATTTATTTCATACTACCAGCTGCTTCTGTATCACAACAATTATTTTACTAGCCGGTGCCCGCAACTTCGTTCGCGTGAAAATTTATTAAACTTATGGCAACCGTACATACTTCTTGGATAAAGTTATCCTGTGCTATTCCAGACTATCTATCTCTGTGCCAAATTTCATCCAGATCCATTCAGCGGTTCGTATTTTCGTACTTTCGTATTTTTAATATCCATATATATAGAGGTAATATTATTAAAATATGTATGTTACAAAATACTTTTGTGTCGTAACATTTCTGTTTTATTCACAGCCGGCTGCTCGCCCACTGCGCCACGGAGGCTGTCCATAATATTGCAATAATGTGTGTATACTTAATTTAACCTTATTAAACCATACTTACTTCGAACTCCGTCATCTCATTCGGCTGCATTGCTTTCGGTTCCCTAATCAGCTCGGGCATGTGAATGTTGTCTTTTTTCATCTCTGTTTCCATGTAGTGTAGTTTACGTTCCATTTCAGCACAACGACATACTTCCATCACATAAGTCCTTTGGAATAATTGAGCATCCGGCTTGGACTAAAATCATAAAATAAGCTAAAAAAAATAAGGTACAAGCCAGACAGGAGAGACGTAAGACTTGTACGGCGGGCACTGCGCCCCTTTAACGAACGTTCATATAAAATGTAACATAAGGTCACGTCTGTATCCCCGAAGGGGTACGCAGAGGTACACTAGCCAACTAGAACCCCCACATTTCGCCGAGCTTAGTTCCGTCCCAGATTTGATAGGGGGCGAGCCTATCGCTATATCGGGCACAAATTCCAGACTCCGGGATGATATGGAAAAAGCCAATATCACTTTGCCCGACCCGGGGATCGAACCCGAGACCTCAGGACGGTAGTCGTACCGAAATACAACTACGCCACCGAGGCAGTCTCGGTCATATAAAATGTATAGTTAAATATACCTCTATATTTGTATATATAGATGAATATAGATGAACTTTGCGGGCTTGCGAAACGTCTACCTATGTCGGTATGGATATACGAAGTAACAAGAAGTCCAATTAAATGAAAATAACTTTTATTAACAGTGAGATGTATGGATGAATAGTAATGTCATCGATGTTAAGTATATGCAGATGAGGATTACCTAATTATCTTCTTCCATCTCACCTTATTCCACAAATGAGGGTTGGCGCAGAGGGAGGATTTGGCTTAGATTTTACGACAGAACGACAGTTTAATGTTTCCAACACCCTTTTTTTCTTTTCGATTAATTTCGTTGCGAAATACGAGCTTTGCATTCCCAGAGACCTACCGAGCTTTAGTGCTCGGTGTCGATAAATGCTCGACATTGTTGATCCTGGCTTACAGGAGTTATAGTGGCGGGTGTTTCGGCGGGGTAGTCAATTCAATTTCTACTATAAGTTAACGAAGTACTTACATCCAAAAACTGCACACAACCTATTTCGCCAAGTTGCGAGAGTATTTCGAAGGCGGCCTCCGGCTGCAAGTACATATCGCAGAAGCACATGCGCTCGCTCCGAAACATCGTCACAAGGTGGATCACTAAAAGTTAAGACTTCAAAACCCCGTCCCAAATAAAAATGATAATAACCGACCAAAATAAGAGGCTATCCTTGGACCAAACTCTTTTGGATACAAAAGGAATCTTGAAAATTAGTCCACATTAGTAATACCTAATAAATATCTACACCCAACAGTCACACACATAGTCCTGAACCCACACTAGGTATATCTTGTATCGTGAGCGTCCCAAACTATGAGAGTTTCGGTCTCATAACACCCAGACCCGAAACAAATATCTGTGGTTCCACAAGCATTTGTCGCGGTGCGGGAATAGAACCCGCGGCATCTCGATTCACAGCGAGCTTCTCGCTAGCGGCGCCATAATGGCAGAAGTGAATTAGCGAAGCCCAACACCCGCATTTCATCAACTACATTTCCGACCCAGATGCAATAAGGGGCGAGTCTATCGCCATATCAGGCACAAATTCCAAGAATCCAGACTGATACTGATTAGTAAAACTCAATATCACTGCTCGACCCGGGGTTCGAACCCGAGACTTCAGGAAGCACTCATATCGCGCACGCAATACAACCACGCCAAGAAGGCAATCAAAATATAATAATCTATTATCATTTTGGTTTTCTCTACGTTAGCAAATTGGAGGTGACAACAATTCCGCCTCTAAATAATGTACTCTTTTTTATTCAGACTGAAGGAGTATATATAGTATAGTATCTCAATAACGTATATTGATATACCTTTACCACAATCTACTATTACTAATACCGCGAAGTAAATAAAGTTACAAAAGATATTGCAACAAAGACAGATCTCAGACTAACTCCGTAGCCAGATGAGATGCTCTTTGAGGTTCCAGAAATGCGCCAGATTGTTCACAAGGCTTCTTACTGCTCAAAGGGCTTAGTAAAATGGGCGATGAGAAAATATCAATATCCCGTGAGTAAATTAATTTAATAGTTCGCCTTTCAATATAAAGGCAGACGCTAATAGAGTGAGATTGCTGAAAGTGCAGTCGAAGCGTAAAATTCAATGTAACTGAGACAATAAATCGAGAGAGAGCCTTGTGTATGAGGTGAGAGTACGCTAAATGAATGAGGCGGAGAATAGAGTGGATGTAAAATAGTGTATAAATTAAAGACTGACCACAACGCAAAACTGAAGTCTGATTTATACATAAATTCCACAAAATTTGAAATTAATGATTACAATTTCTTCTGGTCTTCATATGTTTGTTGTCAAATACAATGACGTTGGAGCAGACGATGAAAGAAAAACTAAAGGTGGGTTTATACCAAACAAGGGAATGCTCATTTATTTCATATTATGCCAGTTCTGCGTTACTCTGTCTGAATGCCTCGGTTGCGTGGTTGTATATCGGTACAACTACCGTCCTGAAGTCTCGGGTTCATTCCTCGGGTCGGGCAAAGTGATATTGCATTTTTCCATATCAGCCTGGAATCTGGAATTTGTGCCCGATATGGCGATCTGGAAATCTTTGGGGGAAGCCTATGTTCAGCAGTGGACGTCCTATGGCTGATTATGATGATGATAGCGATAGGCTCGTCCACCCTCACATCTGGGACGGAAATAAGCTCGGCGAAATGTGGTTGTTCTAGTTCGATAGAGTACCTCTGTCTACCCCTTCGGGGATACAGGTGTGAGCTTATGTATGTATGTATGTTTGCCAGCTCTATAAAATTATATTTGTGTCAAAAGATATTATAAGCAATAATTCACTCTTCAACCTATGTTTCTTAAACTGAAAACGTCTTTAGGCACGCTGAGCACTATATTTTATTGAATGACACTAAGCTGTCATACTCGGCTATGTAACGCTTGACCGGCTCAAGTGGAGTTTTTGATAAAGTTTTCACTTCTGTCATCTTCTTCATTACATGCTCTTTTGGTCATTGGTTTAGTTTTGTTTTGTTTTTGTCATTGGTTTAACACCATCAAACAATTCCTCCTCTTATCGACCAACTTCAAAAAAGGCGAAGGTTCTCAATTCGTCTACATGTTTTTTATGTATGTTACGCGATATCTCCGCCAAGGGTGGTCCCATATAAATTTGATCACGATCGGATTTCAAGTCAGTCCGTTAAAACTTTTAAAGTGATTATTTACTTGTATTTTTTTTAAAAAATGGCATTTCGAGGCCCCTAAGAAGAAATGCCGAAACAAACTCAAGGATTATCCTCTCTTTTGGAGTCAAAATTCGTTGTTAACGTATATGCAAATACAATATATGACATTATGGAATACATTTGTAAGAACATTCATGGCAGTTATGAAAAAATGCTCTTGTTCTACAAGTAGCTCTAGCTTCTAGATCGTTTGGTTTGAACCCACCTTATGAAAAAAAATTGTCAAACACTTGTCAAATATTTTTTGAGCGAAACAATAATTTAAGAGCGGAACCATAAATATCTATTCGTGACAGAGTATTCTAGCCTCATTGAGTTCTCTATGCTCATCGACAACTTGGCAAGGAAGTCCGACCAAGATTAGCAAAGATTATATAAGATTCTTCTTCCTGCAGCATCGATATATTATTTACCTAGATGCACAGTTGACGCTCGGAAAATGAGACAGCAAGGAAGTGCTTAAGCACTCCTTTTCCCTACAGTTGGACGCCCATAGAATTCTAAATTTGAAAATTCGAATTTAAGAACGCTTGATCATTTCGTTTAAAAAGCTACTTTATAACACGTGCATAGGGTTATATTTGTGTTTGATTTAATTAGAACTTGTGATATTTTTCTTTGTTTTATTCCTGAGACCACTTGTAAGGACGATATTTGCAAAGAACAGTGCATCTAGGATATATTATATTGATGTCCTGCAGCCCTAATCCTTACTAAATTGCAAATTGAGGTGGTCGCATGTAATAATATCATTATCCATTGCCAATGTTTGGGCAACAAAGCTGCAAACTTTTGCCATATATCGAAAAAGCACTTAGTTTATAATCTTACTTACTTTATAACAAAAGGACTATTTAGAAATCCGGAAACCACTTAGCGCCCACGTTCTAAGATTCAGAGGTAACCTTTGTTTTTTCGACAGCCTCGGTGGCATAGTGGTATTGCGTGCTCAGTACTACTAACGCCCTGTGGTCTCGGGTTTGATCCCCGGGTCGGGCAAAGTGATATTGTATATTTCAGTAGCAGACCGGAGTCTGAAATTTGTAATCGATATGGCGATAGGCGCGAGCCTCCATCACAACTGGGTCGGAATTAAGAGCTCGGCGAAATGTGATTGTTCCAGTTTGTTAGTCCGCGTCTAGCACCTCTGCCTATTCTTTCGGGGATACAGGCGTGAGCTTATGTTATGTTGTGTTTATTTTTTCGATTAAGCACAGGTTTTACTAAACAAAATAAGAACTTAGTGCTTAGTTCCTGGAATAACAAAACACGGACATATTCAATACATATTTGTAGAGGTAGAGTGTTATTACCAAGCTTGTTATTCATTTCGATGGAAACAATAAAGAGCTTGATACATGAAAAATAAAGTTGAACAACCGTCATCCTTTCATCTCCTTTATCGCTTGCCACTTCCATGGTAGCAGCAACACAAACTCTCACGACAAAGTAATAGTTACAGTTTGGTAATAGTTACATATATGTCATAATTACCTACTTTATACCTCTTTCGCTCGACCATGAGATTTTCTGACATTTCCAGCCAGTTATATTACATAAGCTCACGCCTACACCCACGGGGGTTAAGCACTATCGAACTAGAGAACACTAGAGTAACTTTTGACACTCGATTCGATTTCCACCAAAATCGAGGTAAAACGTGTACTAATTTCTAATGTGGAATACAACGACTGCTATTTGGCATTTAGAATTTGTTCAAGCTTTATTTCTGATTCCATTTTATTTTCATATATTTTTCGCATGATTTTTCGTAATAGGTTCCTAGGATTTATTATTCCACTCTAACTCTATTCACTGAAGTGCAGTAGTGAAGGTACTTATAATGAGTCTCCTGCTTACCTTAGGCAAACTTAAGTAATATAGAGATATAATAAAAAAAATTAACGCATAGATGTGCGACGCAACTAACATCTTAAGTCGACTATATCTATAACAAAGAATCGGTTTACTTTTTGAAAATTGTGACCCTTCGCTACCCTTGTACACCCTTGTACATACTTCCACCTCCAATGTGTCGTCCGGTCGCGCAACACACTTTTCTAAGTGTACATATTTCAGAAAGGAATCAGTTTTTAGTTTTTACATAATACAGTGTTGCCATATTCACCGTAATTACGGTAGATCTGCCGTATTTTTTACTTTTGAATTCAAATCTGCCACCTACGGTAGTCAAAAATTACGGTGTATTATGAAAGCTACTGTATTTTTTGGAATGAGCCACTGGCTATTATAATATCCAACAAAAACATAAAAATGCTCATACATAAGACATAAGCTCACGCCTGTATCCCCGAAAGGGTAGGCAGAGGCGTACTAGCGAACTAGAACACCCACATTTCGCCCAGCTTAGTTCCGTCCCAGATGTGATAGGGGACGAGCCTAACGCCATATCAGACACAAATTCCAGATTCTGGGCTAATACTAAAAAATCCAGTATCACTTTGCACGACCCGGGGATCGAACCCGAGACCTCAGGACGATAGTCGTACCGCGCATGCAATGCCACCACGCACCGAGGCAGTCTTGGCTTTATACATATGCTTTATGTTAGTAAATTCTTAGGTATGTCAACATAATTCAATACGCTACTGGATGCTGTGGTTACAGAGCATTTGCGGTGGCTGAATGCGGAAGTTCATCTCGCAGGCTAATGAGGTGATCGAAGAGCAAATGGAGTCCGGACATCGGACATAGGCTATGTGTGACATCCGGACGGTATCTGCTGATTGCAATGACTAAAGAAAAAATAAGAGGACATGGCTTATCTAGGAAAAATACGTGTTTATTTTGTTGCCGGTTCCGCCATTTTAGTTTCGCGATCGCTTTACATTTATCACCGTATCGTAATAATTTAATAACGTATAAATACTTATTGAATTTATTAGAAATATAAATACGGTGTTTTATTTACAATAATAATATTTTCGGAATATGAAGATGATGCCTAACTGTCATATTAATGAGATCTTTCTTTCGCAAAGTCGCCATTTTGGTTTCGTTCCATGCATTAGGAATGCTTCATTTTTTGCAATTATGCCGGGTCCTCTTTTTTCTTAAACCATTGGCTGATTGTAATGAGTTCGAGTAATAATGCATACGGGCTAGTGTACACTACCTTGTGAATGCCGGAATCATAAAGTTTGATATTTAAAGATTACCATTTTAAAATCGGCTTCAAATGTAACATTCATAAGTAAAATATAACAACAATGTCTTACTGCCTTTGGAGTCGATATTTTGGGGCTGATGCAGATGAAAAGGATACCTATACATACCCATGATACTTAGCATATCTTTTTAGCACATTATTTAATATTTCAGCCGAATAGAGCAAAAGAAAGTAATCAGTAAAACAATATCTGAAATAACTTCGTATCTCGAAATTGTTCAAGTTTATCCCAAAAGAACTTTAATATCCAAGTAAGTAGTGAACTGTTGATGGAATTTCTTAATAAAGTGGTTTCAAGTTACGTTGATAGTAAATACTAAGAAGTAAATATCGTGATACTCAAAATGATTATAGATAGATGAGTTGAATGAGTTAAACGAGACATGAACATGCAATGTTCCCAACAGTCGTCGTTGCCAAGTGGCTAAGTGGAGGAGGTGGAAGAAGACTGACCTCACCACCAATTGAGAAAATTAATCGAGAAGATATATATATAGATAGATATAGAGCTATATGTAGACGCGAGGAACTGCACTGCAGAATCACATACAAAGTACACAGAAGTGTTGTAAATACTTAGAAATTTGAATCAAACGAAAATAAAATATTAAGTAAATAATGATGATAGTGAAGATGATTATAGCCTCTTTGGCCTAGTGGCAGCATATGGGCTGTGGACCGGGAGGTCCTGGGTTCCATTCCCAGGCAAGGCGAATTTTCTAATTTAATTTGCCCAGAGGGGTTGACGTCAGACAGGCAACCGGTCGTAAAAACTAAACCAAACCTTTCTGCAACATGCTTGAAAAAGTGTGTTGCGCTGACATTAAGATGCGATAACGGCAGGTGGAAGAAAGTGATGATAATGATGATGATGACTTCACTAGAAAAACAGAAAACACGAAATATTAATGACGTTCATGAAAGCAACGTAGTTCCCATTACAACAACCTTTAGCCTAATTGGATGCATCATTTGTACAAAATGGTTAAGTGGTATATACAAACAATTATGCAATTCAGTGGAAACAATTAACTGACGCATGGATGTGTGGTTTACAACAAAGAGCAAAATCACGGATGAATAGATGTGATAAATAAGAATATCATTACAATGTGTATAATGTAGATCTACTGAATTGTTTTTAAGCCTAAACATTTAATGTTAATTGTGAGCCATCATACATTAGTTATTGTTAACTAGCTTTTGCCCGCAGTCTTGACAAACATTCATCCTCCATTACATCCATTTAGGAGATAAATTTTTGCATGTATTATACATATAATTGACAGCCTCCGTGGCGCTGTGGGCGAGTAGCCGGCTGTGAAACGTGAGGTCGTGGGTTCGATTCCCGTACCGAGACAAATGTCTATGTGGCCCACAGATATTTGTTTCGGGTCTGGGTGTTGTGAGACCGAAAGTCTCTCGTAGTTCCGGATACCCACGACACAAGACTCGATCTTAGTGTGGGGTCAGGACTATGTGTGTGACTGTTGGGTTTATTTATTTATTTATTTAAATCTTCCTCTTGAATCACTCTATCTATTAAAACCGCATCAAAATCCATTTGCATAGTTTTAAAGATCTAAACGACTTTGCTTTATACTATGTAGTGATAAATCACATATTAGCATCGAATAGATTATATCATTATTCCGATTTTCAAGGCATTATTTGAATGGAAGTGGTGTATCCGTTACTGTCCCGCCCACACACGGCTTACAGGAGTTACAGTGGAGCACTGTAAGCCAGGATCAACAATGGCATGCATTTTACGACACCGAGCAATGAAGCTCGGCGAGTCTCAGATAATGCAAAATTGTCTTTATCCCGCAACAAAATTGAGGAGTTGGAATTATAAGGTTTCTATTTCCCTCCGTAAAAATGCAGGAGACAATGTAATGAATTAAAGAGGCATCAGCCTCATACATAGGGATATTTACAACTGGAGAGGCCTGATGTAAAGCACCACGGAAATAATTTTAGTGGATAGTATCCGTTAGTAATCTTTATGGCGCGTCACCTGCACCTGTTTTCTCGAAACAAAACACAAAAACACATACGCAAACCAATGAACCTTATACCGTGTGGTTACACGGTATAAGCGAAAATCATTGGTTTGCGTATGTGTTTTTGTGTTTTGTTTCGAGAAAACAGGTGCATATTTTTCGAGAAAACAGATTTTTTCTTAAGACGTCGCATCACGTCGCTTATACCGTGTAACTTGGTTAAGTTACACGGTATAAGCGACATGATGCGACGTCTTAAGAAAAAATCTTTCTATTGTACACCGAACCTTGCACCGATAGCCAGTAAACGAAGTGAGATGGTGCCTGATATGTGTGGAACAACTCTTATTGCTTGATCGTCTGGCTCAGGCACATCTATTAACAAAGGCTGGAAACGGATATTGTTCTTTTTCAAATTGCCATGGAGTTCCAATCAACAAAGTTTAAAACACTCGCCTCCGTAAAAGTTTGGACATGTTTCGTTTCGAGCTGGGTTGTTAATTCGCACTGCTTTTTACAAACTCTTTCCTTACCGTTTTGTGTTGCTGAGTGAAAGACCAATAAATATAATAACTATTTATTAAATACCTAAAATTATAAATATGACAATTAAAATATAATATTGTATTTTACGGAGACGCGCGCACTAAGTTGTCATACTAAAAATATTACTCAATAGTATTAGTCTTTCCATGCCTACTAGAAAGACTGTGAATGGAGAATTTAGATCAAGACACACCAAAAAGTCGGAAAGGCCAAAGAAGAAAAAAAAACAGAGATGACACGAATGCAAAGCACACGCATCTCCATGAAATATACAACTAAGTACAACATTATTCTAAAACGTATGCGGTAGTCGGTTTATTTACTTGTGTGGGCCATGAGTTTCATGTTTCTCGTCACCACCTATAATGGACTTGAAACAGAATGGATGGAATGGGTGACCTCCGCCGGCGTAAAATTTACTCATAAACTCCACCCTGAAAATATTCTTCAAATAAATATCAATTGGACCGTGTTGTGCAGAAATGATCCAACCCACGTTTTTAATCGATGCCAACATGATCTAAAGTCTAAGCCATTATAGACCATATTGCTGTAAAAAAGAAATGTGGCTTGGATCATTTCTGCACAACACGGTCCAATTATATAAAAAAAAACTACTTTAAAAACTTCAAAACGGAGTCTAAAATTTAAGAAATGTTGAACATAATAATGGGATCTCAATTAGTAAAAACAAATATTCTAAAGCACTTGAAAATTGGTACACTGTCATTATGGTACACATTATATGGTACACAAGAATAGTCTGTCTCTTTTATTTTTAAACAATGTGACTTAAGCAAAAATGTGACAGACAATCCTTAGCCTTTGCTCAGCTAAACTGTTTGTTATAAGTAAGGCCAAATGTGTATATACCGGAGATATCGATTAATATAGATAAGAATCCGACGAATTAAGAACCTCCTTTTTGAAGTCGACTCAAAAAGGCTTTGGAGCGTAGTTAGTCTATTCCTGTCTTCACATCCACTTTACGTCACAATAATACATTTTACATAACACGCCTGTATCCCCGAAGGGGTAGGCAGAGGCGTACTAGCGAACTAGAAGTACTAGAACACCCACATTTCGCAGAGCTTAGTCCCGTCCCAGATGTGATAGCGGGCGAGCCTATCGTCATATCGGGCAAAAATCCAGACTCCGGGCTGATATGGAATAATCCAATATCACTTTGTCCGACCCGGGGATCGAAACCGAGACCTCAGAACCGTAGTCGTACCGAAATATCACCACTCCACGGAGGCAGTCATTAACATTTTGTATACCTATCAATACTTCTGTGAACTACATATTCATATTTACGATCTAATTTATTTCTTTTAAAACATAAACCCAACACAATATAATGTTCTTGGTTAGGATTAGGTAATTTATTATACTCGTGACCATCATCATCACCAATCGCAAGATACCTGTTGGATGCAGTGCGGCATCAACAATAAAAATCTTATTTAAGAACGTTTTAATCTATTTGACTAGAAGAAACTGCAATGAAAATTAAAAATATTCGAAACTCCTACCAATGCAATCTCAGGGTGTGAAGGAACGCGGAGAGTCCTTCCATCACGACCATAATTGAGACTGAGAAGGTAGCCCACATCGCGAACACCACAAACACTTTGACTGCACCAAGTATGGAATGCTCCTGCAGCGCCAGCTTTGACAACGTCATCCCCCACAGCATGTCTGCTAGCTCTGAAATCGTTGCACGGCAAAGTTACTCCACTACATATGGTAAGCACATTGCTGTTAAAAAAATTTACAGGACAGACATCAAAATCCATCCGATCGTGACCAAATTTATATTGTACCACCCTTGGAATAAGATCTATAAAAAAACAAAAATAATCTAGAAAATCAGTCCATATTTGGCGAAGATATGCATATATATGCATGACATGACTTTCCTCTATAAGGTACTAAGAAGTTTGTTCGATTGCCCATCCCTGTTAAACTTATTCACCTTGCGCGTTCCACGTCGTGTACCAAGGTGTACGCTCGCTAATGCAGGTTTGTTGCATCAGCCGACTGCCAGAACTAATTTAAAGCAGTTTTCTCCTATATTTCGTTTGTCAAAAGCATATAACACTATTTGCGGAAAAGTGGATGTATTTGTAGATAAATTGCCTAATTTCAAAAGAGTTGTTTTGACATTGTTGAGAGACAATAAATCACAATAATTATGTATAATTCAACTTTTATTTTTACTACTTATTTTTATTTTTTAACTGTCTTATTTAATTTAAATATTTTGGTATAAGTAAGTTATTAATACTGATGTTACTCTTCTATGCATGCTGTGACACCTTAAAATGTTGTGCATTTAAATTAATTAAGGATTTACATTATGTTAGACGTAAGTATTAATGTAACAACTACTGGTTGTCCAAATAAATAAATAAATAAAATAAATATCGCGTAACATACATACAAAAAAACATACAGACGAATTGAATACCTCCTTGTGAAGTAGGGCGAAAACTGTACCTCCACTTATAATGAGCTTACCATTGTTCAGAATCATGCCATCCTACAGATCTTTCTTTACACTCCGAAGACGGAAGACGTACATCGTTAGGAGTTTTGTTTTCGTGAAGACAACACTTTATCGCTACCAACACTGAACTGGCTATTTTGGACTGATTGGTTTTATTACTCAACGTATAAACATTGGATACCCTACAGATAGACAAGGATATACAGGTTTACAGTACACTAGCTCGTCCTGGAATGCGACGGAACAAGGTGTTTCATTGTAAAAGGCTTTACCATTTAGGGAACTCCGAGAACTTCTTGGAAGACCGGTAATGCATTAATGTTATCTTTAAGTACTGGTGTTTATTACATGAGGGCTCGCTTATTATAAATAAATAGGCCCAAGATTGTGTACCTCTAGTGTGTGTAGTGAGACATAGTCCTAACCCCATACTAGATTTTACCTGTACAACTACCTCTATAATTGAAGAACTAGCATGGACTTAAAAAATATCTGTGGATCAATTTGGAATGAATATGGTAATCAAACCTGCGACCTCGCAATGCCCAGCCAGCTATTCTATGGTAAAATTACGATTACATATGGCCCTTTAAGTAACAATCTCTGTGAAATAAACACTTCAAGACATCCTACTCACTATTTCAACGCCGTTTTTCGTTTATTTTTTTAATTTTTTTTTGTGTCAAATAATCATAGGTTACTTACTTCTATTCAAAATGGTTGATGTAGAACGCGTTGGAAACGAGACACAAAGATAATTTATAATAAAGAATCCGTAAATGTGATAATAAAATGTGTGAATACAAAATAAACTTCTACAATACCTTGATCTTATCAGAAATCTGTAGGACAATGTGGGAGTTTAGCCACAAACACTATTTTTCTCTGTAAATAATACAGACAAAACAGGAGGTGTAATTTAAGAAAAAGCTATTTATAGCCATTAAGATGTAACTGTTAAGGACTTTCGATACAGATTTTAGGTTTTGCACCTAAACGGTTTATAACATTTCATATGTGTACACATCAGTGCAATAGTAATTCTTTCTTTTGGTCTGTCTGTCTGCTGCATTATCACGACTAAGTCGATGAGTTTTAATATTTCGTAGGAAGAAAGTTTAAACTCTCGAGAAGGACATAAAAAATGTGACAAAGATGAAAAAGGTAAAAGCAACTTCAAATATGCTTATTTTAAATATCATAAGATCTAAGAATTGTTCATAAATATTTTAATGATATTTTACCAAACCACGTTATGCATCCTTTTATTGACAAAGAAGGCCGGAGTCGAGCAGCGCCAGTATAGTAAAGGACTAATATTATTAATACTGCCATAGGTCGACCTGCGACGAGCTACAAGCGCAGAGCCCTTATAATCAAACTAGCTCGAGGCAAGTTATTATATATTTTATGTTGACGTCACTACTGTTGATGCAATAACGTGCTCCCTGGATGTCGAGGCCACTGAGGTTATTGCATTATTCGGTAAACTAGTTGTCAACTGCCTGTCAGAGGTAAATAAAAGCATCCTTATAACTACAGACTCTTAATTTAATTAAAGGGTTGATGAAGGAACAGTTTATTGTTTTAGAGTGGGGAAATGCAATTATTTAGGACTAAGTGGGTTTGGAAAGTAGCTGTTCCGAGGACTTCCATATGCAATAGAGCGTTGTCTACCATTATTAATTATCGATCCATTTTAATGTTAAAAATGTACTTCTAGGGTTTTTTCAAAAGATCTTGGGTAATATAAAAAAGGAATTAAACAAGCAGATTCATCATAATAATTAAATTAATCATATAATGTACTGTACATACACACACATATACATTGTAGCATCAGTATGATCGACGATTTGTTTCCGAGCTTTAAAGAAAGAATAAGCTATTTTCTTAAAGGTTCTGGGTTTTATTATATTCTAGCTTATAATATCAGTATCTTATGATCTTTGTGGGTCATTTGCCATTTAAAAAGTTCATATCAGGAGCGCCCGTGCAGTGACTTCATCGCCTTATTGGGAGAGCTCTTAGTAGAGTTTAATATCGCCCATAAACGTAAAAGAGAGCCAAATTAGAAAACCTCTTTATAATTCTGGAACTATTAGGTATCGATAATACTTACGTGAATGCGCCAACGAAAGCGCCCATAGTCGAAGATACGATGCCGTGTGAGAGATGGTGCTCAAGACAAACTCTATGGTATGGACTCCTTGGTGAATCATCAGCTCTGAGAAGGAGGTCGTGTAGACGGCCGCCTCAGCAATGATCAACTCCTCAAGTTTCCTGTCCGATGGACTACTGCGGTATCTCCTGAACTTGCTTATCTTTTTCTGGATATTGTCATAAATACATGGATTTAGTTGTTTTGTTTATTAATATATACATAAGTTTAGGGTCGCCTCCTCTAGTGGTAGCATATACATATGAGCTGTGGACCGGCATGTCCTGGGTTTGATTCCTAGGTCGGTGGGTGAATTTCCAACATAGTTTGCCCGCGACCTGACACCTAAGAAGGGACTTGACGCCAGACAAGCAACCAGTCGTAAAAATCCTTTCTACAACATGCTAGAAAAAGTGTGTTTCACTGACCCCACATTGAGACGGGAAGTCTACTGAGACGGCTATCTGATGTAGATAAAATATTCAGCTGTTTTAATTAAATATTTATTATATTATTAAGTATTAACCCCGCAAAGGTTTCCCACGTAACCTTCGCCGAGTCTAGACTAGTGGGATGATAAAACACCTACTCCATTCTATATCTACTAAACCTCGCATTGAAAAATGCTTGAGCTTAATACAAAATTCCAGGGAACAGTTTACCAAAATAACAAAGTAAACATCCCAAGTTGAAGGTATCAACGTAATGTAAAAGGTATTTGTAAGAAGAAATAAAAGAATATTGCGGTACAGGCGACTTTACGTAAACATCTAATACCTATTACATATTAGATCCCTATGCGACCAGGATTATTATATATTTTTATTGTCTTACGAATGTAAGGAGTAGAGGTCCCATAGAGGGGGGTGACGTCATGCAGGCAACCGGTCTTAAAAACTAAAGCCGTTTTTCTGTGATATGCAGTGAAAAGGAAAAGGAAGAATATCCACTAACAGACAGTCCAGTTACTGTTGATATGTATATAATAGTTTAAGTCGCCCATGGACATCAGGAATACCGAGGTATAGCCAAACTATTACATGTATGTGGTCAACTATTGCCTACCGTGGAAGAGCGGGTTTAGACAAGTGACTTATGCGCTAGTCGAATAGAATGGTCGAATAGAAAAAATGTATGAGAATGACATAAGAGTGCGCTATATGCGGCGTACTCTAATGTCATTCCCATATATTTATTCTATTCGACTTGCGCATAAGCCACTTGTCTAAACCCACAGATCTTTTTGGCAACGGGGATAGGACAACAGAGACGGTGTTTAAGCCCTTTGAAAACCTTCGGACATAAAGGGCCTCACTTATAATAATAGTTTAACTGAGCAAATGGTAAAGAATAGCCTGTCCCTTTTCCCTGTCCCAATGAAAAAGGTGATTATTATTATTAATATACCATTCTTAGCCATTCGCTCAGCTAAACTGTTTTTATAAGTAAGGGCCATAGAGATACGATTGTATATGTTATCTGTTGCCTGTGATTTCGTTAACATGCGTTATAACAAAATCTATGCCACGGGAACCGTACATTTTTCCGGGATAAAAAGTAGCTTATGTCTCTTTCAGACTATAACCTTTCTCTGTGGGAAACATTCAGATCATGAATATCATCGTCTGATCTATTCAACGATTCCGGTGTGATTGAATAGCAAAATTCATCCGTTCTAACATTTGCATTTATAACAATAATCATCATCATCATCAGCCATAGGACGTCCAATGCTGAACATAGGCTTCCCCCAAGATTTTCAGATCAACCTGTTGGAAGCGGCGTGCATCCAGCGACTTCCTGCGACCTTTATCAGGTTGTCGGTCCACCTAGTAGGTGGACGCTGCGCTTGCCGGTAATATTTATAATAACAGTAATATTTATTTTTAACCAGCTATTTCCCGCGACTCCGTCCACGTGGAAAATTATTTTCCGGGATAAAATGTAGCCTATATGTTAATCCAGGTTTTCGGCTATCTTTATACGAAATTTCATCAGATTTGGTCCAGCCGTTTGAGCGTGAAGCAATAACAAACACACATTCACAAACTTTCACCTTTATAATATTATTGTGATGTGATTATTGTACACTTTATTTAAATTGTTGCCTGTCCTTTTTTGTATGACAAACAAACTTTCTTTCTTTCTTTAGACTCTTAGATACCTATTATTAAGAACTAACATAAGCTTCGCGTTGCATCTTCTTGTTCCTACAGTAGATGAACACAGGAGTTCCAAACAGTAGTAAAGGTATGCACCCCACGGCGACAAGGACCAGGATTCTTTGTATCTGCTGCTGACCACTGAACATGTAAGCATCGCACTCTTCATGTGGTGACTTCGTGGTGGCCCACAGGAACATATCGATGAAGAGTATCAGGATTTGAGGAGCACATGATGGACTTAACTTTACACCTTAAAAAAGAATATCATCATCATCATCAGCCACAGGACGTCCACTGCTGGACATAGGCCTCCCCCAAAGATTTCCAGATCGACCTGATTCAAACAATATATGATAACATTATTCGCATACGACAGACAAACAGATGCTCCACTTGATGATTAGTAGTAACCATCAGCCATGGACATTAGTGATGGCAGGGGCACAGCTATGCTTCTGTCTGAAAGGAATGAAGTTGGGAGAAAAAGGGGGACAATAAGATGAGAGGGGGAAATGGGACTTCTGGAAATATTATTCACCGAACAAACACAATAGTAAGGTGTCCCCTCCAAAACTGTTTTCTGTCAAAAAGTCGTAATAATCTAGTGAAAAAGGCCCATTTATATGTCTAATTTATATACAGTGTGGCTGTACCACGTAATAAAATTTGGTCACACGGTGGCCGAAGCTCATACGAAATTTACTTGTTATCTTACTTTTACTTGTTGTTAGAACGTGTATAAGTAGCTCCTCATCTATTACATCATATGACGGAAGATTCAACGGAAGGTGCTTTATTCATTGCATATCTGCCTAAACAGGGAATTCCTTTCCCTCAATACTTTTAGGGACAGAGAGTACATCGAAAAGCCCAAATTTTGTTCCGGGCATAAAATAAAAGAAAAATCGTGTCTTAAGCATCGAACCCATGTTTCACAGGCGAAAAATACCGTCTAAGTAACGAGATGGTTAAAATATTGATACTTACGAGCTTTAGGACTGTACTTGAACCATTTGAGGTAAATTAGAAACACCAGCCAAAATAAAAGACATAGCAGCATCATTATTTCTGGTATGAATCGAAAGAAAATTAGATAATAACGCTTGAAAAATCTGAAAAATTACATATGGTGATATTAATGACGACATGAATAATGTTGGTGATGATGATAATTGGTTAATTGATAAAAGACAGCAGCAGTACTAGTTTCTATAAATTATATCGTAGATTCCAAACATTTGCCATTAAAAATAAAGTTTAAACACAACGTCCGCTTCCTCACTTCAACTGATTGGTTCATTTTGGAACCAATCTGCAGTTTGCACACTCAAACTGAGATCGTTTATTAAATCCAGTTGAATGCGGAGAGACCCCACTCATGTCATCAATTGACAAACGCGCATGACAATAAAGGTAAGCTGTCTGTGCAACCGAAACAGAAAACAGCAACACTTCCGCTTTGTTTGCGATAATTTGGTGTACAAGATGTATGTCATGTGCAAAATCAACTAATGCAGTGTGTTAACAGAACTGCGACAAATTGACGCACGTCAATCGTATGTGAGTGTGAGAAATCATTCAAATTTCCTTCATTGATAACTTCGCATCAAACTCTTCATGACTTATATTATAAAAATTCAACATCACCACATGAAGTGAACGCCCGATGCCTGTAATGTCAGGTACCAAGCAGTTTTCAATGGTAATCACAGATCAACGAATGAGAATCTTGGTCAATTGTGCAGTTAGAATGCTGGTATTCGCCAAATGAGCGTTGGGTGAGGAACCTAATAACAGCGGGAGCGGAGAGCAGGCCTTCTTTATGCTACTTTTATATTCTGTTATTCTGACCGCTGACATCGCCAAGTGTTGACAAGTTATGCACAGACTACAATAAAAATCCATTGCAGTATCTTACATGTGATTAAATACACTTAAAGTGGTACCAAACATCATATGAATGATGCCAATAATTATTGCTAATTTCATCTTGATCGAATTCTGGATCATTATTTTATTCTTCGATAACTGAAATAAATACGCACGAATTATTGTAGTTGATAAATTTTATAGTATTTTATTTAGATGTGATATTCGCAAGTATATCATTTTCTTCCATTTGCCTTCATCCCACACCGACATGGGGATCGGCAAACAGACATTTTAAAAACGATTATAGAAAGGATTCGGTTGACTTTTTACGACCAGCCGCCTTTCTGATGTCAAATGCCTCTAGGGGATCCAGGAAAAATCAGATACGTTATAGGAATACGAAAAATTTGAAATATAGGACTATAATTATGATGATTGATAAATGAAAATTATAGATGTGTACAATGTAACACACATTTATAATCGGGTCCATGCCAAATAAATAAGGTCTTCTGGTAGGTCCAGCCGGGTTCAAGTCTAAATATTGGTCCTTCATAATATCAGCTTTTGTGTAAGTGTTCACCCAGTACGAGTTGCTCCATGCAGTGCATCTTCCAAAATAATCATTGTACAAAAACCCGGTGTAAAAACTGAAGCAACCCATTAGAAGAATGATGTAACGACCTGCAATAAGTATGACAATTAGGGCGGAGTAGCGAATAATTGGAATGTCGAAGGAGATTTTGAAATTTTTATTAAATATCGGAGAATTATTTTGGATACTAAATTAAGACGTTGCTACATCGTCTGTTCCTGTTGATTTCAAATTTTTAATTTTCTGTACTGACTGCCTCGGTGCCGTAGTTGTTTATCGTTCGCAGTAATAGTATTTTCGTGAAGTGGCAGTTTCGATTCCCGGATCAGGAAATGACCTGATATTCAATAGAAAACCCAATATCACTTTTCCTGAGTCCTTTTTTCCGGAGTCTAGAATTTGTGCCCTATGGCGATAGGCTCGATACCTATGACATCTGGAACAGAAATGAGCTCGGTAGCTCAGCGAAATGTGGGTGTTCTAGTTATTTGGTTCGCTTCTGCCTACCCTTTCGGAGATACAGGCGTAACGAGACTTGGGTGCCGACCAATATTATCAATCCTATATTACATAACAATCCTATATTATTCCCCGTTGACTACGATCAACTATTCCGAAGCCATGTTGGAAATGTATGAGCGTCAACACGGCTCGATGTTTCCCCAAGCGGCTTGAAATATTTAGTAGGCACAAAGGTAAATAATGCTGACGACACCATATAAATAGTACACAGATCAAGGCTCATGATCTGTTTTAGCAGAGACTGCCAAATGAGCAGGTATGTCACCTGATGGTACTTACCATGTAGCATCAGGGAGACATACCTGCTGATTTCCCCTGGACATCACTTGATCCCCACCCCAATCCCAAGATATGAAAACCATCCCGTGGAGTGTAGCCAACCTTAATAGAGGGGAATAAGGATTGGGATGTAAGTCGCTGGATGCAGGCCGCTTCCAACAGGTCAATCTGGAAATCTTTGGGGGAGGCCTATGTCCAACAGTGGACGTCCTGTGGCTAATGATGATGGTGATGATGAAGGTTTGGGAAACGGAGGACGGAATTGGGCAACTGGAAATCACACTCACTGAACGAAACGCAACAGTTTTTCTAACCACAATTCGCGATATATTAGCAAAAATATTTTATAGAAGTTTTTCTTTTTTTTATAGATACGATGCAAACGAGCAAATAGGTCATCTGATGTTATTTCATTTTTTGCTGAAATTAATACACCGAAAACATCACTTGGATGTTTAATAACTCACCACCAAACATTATATTCCATATTTCGTTGGTTGATCGCTTCTCCATAAACTTTTTCTCGTATTTCACCATCCAACCGGCGAAGAATATCATGATCAAAGCATGTCCAACGTCACCAAACATTATGGCGAACAAAAATGGAAACGTAATTACTGTGTAGAGACCTGTAGGTGAGAGACAGAGATTCAAAGAGTCACAAATTCAAATAATTTATTTTGCAAATAGAATATTTCTTATTACTTTGACATGTCATTTCTTTTTATAGCAGAGATTGGCAAACAAGCAGATGGGACATCCGATGGTAAGTGATCTCCACCGCCCATAGACACCCAAGATACAAAAATAATCATAGGTGCATTGCCAACCTAAAAGGAGAGAATGGAAGGGGAGAGAAAAGAGCTTGGGAAAGGGAAGAAGGAAATGGGCCACCGGAAATCTCACTAACGGAACGAAAGGCGACAGCAAGCTGCCTTTACGTCCGTTTTCTGTGAGATAGTGGTATCAAACCGGTCGAGACGGCCCATTCGTGCTGTAGACGTTACTGTCTACAACGTGACTCTAAAAATACTCAATTACGAGTACATATTGAAAAAATAATAATAATGGCGTCGGAATTTCGTAGCTATCCCTGCAAAGAAATGCCGAAACAAACACAAGGGTCATTGAATATAATCTATGAACTAAAAGTGCCTTGACGAAATACACAAAAAAAGTCGATTCGGGCTCAAATAAAACCGCGTCTCCTGCTCTAGTTTTTCTCAAAAAGTTATACAAAAACCCATACGCAAAACGATTCTATCTCCAGCTCGTTAAACAATGGACCATAGATAAAAAATACATGTTTTTTGTAGGTGTTTTGTGTAATGTTTTACTGCAGGAGACGCGGCTTAATTTTAACAGTGTTTCTCGACGCTACACTTCGAAATCACACGTTGGTGTGTCTCATGCTCTACATACCGCGATATTCGCGGTAAAACATATTTTTAGTACCAAAGTAGGTTAATGAATGCGCAGATAATTCGACAGCTAGTTCTTAATTGCATTTTCCTAGCAAAACACAGAGATTATGGTGCAGTTAATTTTAATATGGCATTATCTATTTATTATTATTTATCTAGAAGTCTTGATTCACACTAGGTTTAACTTGTATCATGGGTATCAGGAACTATGAGGGATCTATGGTTCCACAAACCTAGACTAGAAAAACAAATGTATAAAAAAATATGTCGGTACGGGAATTGAACCCACGGCCTCTTGTTTCACAGCCGGTTACCCGCCCGCTGCCTCACGGAGAATGTCAAATAAACATATTTTAAATTAATCATCATCATCATCAGCCACAGGACGTCCATTGCTAAACATTGGCCTCCCTCAAAGATTTCCAAATCGCCTGTTGAAAGCGGCCTGCATCCAGCGATTTCCTAAATTAAATAAATCAAACTAAAACTAAAATATTAGTTATCTACAAAATCCTATTATTCTTCAGAAAGCTTAGTCAATTGCGAATATGGATGTTGATTTTGGTCGCTATTTCGATTTAGAAGGTACCTGGATTAAGTTCCCTATAAGCAGAGTCCCCATACGCCTTGATGAGCGTTTGAAACGCGTGGGTGAATCTGTTCGTGCGATGGTACGTCGGTGGCACTGAGAACGACTCAGTTTTTGACATAAATGACGACACATTCGTCTCCAACGTCTCCTGTAAATTGTAGCATAATTGAAGAGTGGCAAATCGTCCAAACGATATAATTCCTAACAGCTATCTTTATCAAATTGGCGTATTGGCAATCTAGGTATTAATGTGAAGAAAATGCAGATTCGTCTTTTTTTTTAAATGTTCACCATCGCCAATGGTGGGAAAGGAGCAAACAAGCACGTAAAGCACGTTGTCGAAATGGTCAAATACATCTTTTTTCTTTCTTTCTTTCTTCCTAAGTCAGCAGTAGCCTGACCAACCAGCCGGCTTATGTCGGCTACTATTGTCGGCGGGTTTGTTGGCGGCTTCAGTCTTCGGCAAATCAGAAATCTTATAGGTCGCCGGGTTGTGTCGACGGGCTTGGTGTGTATTGCAGTTAAAATAATTTGTATGTAAGATTACTTATTTTCACCATCTTTAATGGAAGGGAATAGGGATTAGCAAAGTGTTACTTCATCGTGATACAATAATATTTACCCTAATCGGCGATACATACAATATTTGAACTTTCTAGTGGCGAAGGGGCAATATGAGTCCAAATAATTGATTAAAAAAGTATTTATCACGTTAGACAGTGCCTTGACTGTGTCCTTAGTAGTTTGGATGGCGATGGGCGGTGGTACCCACCTACCATCGGGTTTGCCAATAAAAAAAGCCATTAAATTATTAAATTACCGAGCATTTCTCCAACGTGTCTTGGACTTTCCTAAGATCTCTATCTGGAATCCAGCAGTGGCCTATCATACATTTTTTTGTGATATCAATGTTGAACTTATTCATCGTGTGGTATATCGCTTTGGCCTTCTTAACTTGTACCATCCAGTGCCTCCACTGCTTACTTACTGTCACTAATGCTTTTATTCGATGACTTTTTGTTTTAGACATTATCTGGAAATATGAAAGTTGTAAGAGTTACATAGTTAGAGGTATGTAATGTAACCACCAACACGCAAAAGATCAGCGTGGTGAGAATTCTGATGATCTGGGTGATAGAGCCACGCTGTAGACATTTAAGTCTACAGCACGAATGGGCCGGCTTGACCGGTTGGATGCCACTGTCTCATAGAAAAACGACGTAATGTGGCAACTTGCTATCGCGTTTTGTTTGGTGAGTGAGATTTCCTCTGGTCCAATTTACCCGTCCCTTTCCCAATCCCCTTTCCCTTCCCTTCCATTCTCTCCTTTCTGGTTGGCTACGTACCCATAATTCTTTTTGTGTCTTGGGTGTCTATGGACGGTGGAGATCACTTACGGCCAGGTGACCCATCTGCTCGCTTGCCACTCTCTGCTATAAAAATTTATAAGTTCCCATTTATGTTCCGTGGCCGTGAGAAAACCCATAAAACTTAATTTGATCTACTATAATCAATTTTGTATTAATGTATTAGTTTCGAATATATTAATTATCTTATTTGCTTTTTTATCTATCTTGGGCATCTTTTCTCTGATACGGCGCTGCTGTCTTCTTAAAATCATCGTTCTATCTTATACGCTGACTTCCACGGCTTATAACTAAATGAATATACTCACAACCTACCTTTGGTTCAATCGCAAAGAATGACACTTACTTTCAAAAACCACGACGCAACATTGAAACAAGTCATTATTTTACTAATTCTATCGCTATTTACTTCTCTTTGGTCTAGTCGCAGCATATATAGTCTGTGGATTGGGATGTGGAGGAGGCAAAGCGACTTTTCAAATTTGCTGTGCCTCGAACCTCCAGAGGGGGTTGACGTCAGACAAACAGCCGTTTATAAAAACCAAATCATTTCTAAAACACGCTTGAAAAGTATGTACCCCACACTGGTGGGATGAGTGTTCACAAAAAAAGTTTATTTTAATGTGTAACATTCACGTAAACTTAAGAAATAATTAGACAACAAAACAACAGTGCACGTGGCTTAGATAGAGGAACTCGATTCAAATAACGTCTCCAACAGCCCTACCCGCTAACCTCACACGGCGGTTACTGATCGACATTGTAAACACAGTACTACTGCAAGTGAATTAGCGATCGCAGCTACAAACTTACAATTTATACAATTCAACGCGGAACGTGACGATTTTCCACAAGCAATTATTTGAACTATCAGTGCCTACATTGAAAAGCAAACCTGAGTTCGCTTTATAATCCCCATCGCCAGTTATCTGGATAAAATACAATTGGAATCGTGCTGATAGATTAACAGGGCTTTAATGGACGAGTGCAAATGATAATGTTAATTATCAGGAAGCAAGTTTGATTGGTAAAGCCACGCTGTAGTCTATGTCTACATCACAAACGGACTGACTCGACCGGTTTGATATCCCTGTCTTATGGAAAACTAGAGAATAACTGCTTAGCGCAGATTAATGTATCTTATATTTCTATCGGAGTTCCAAAATAACATCCTCTCTGGATATATCTCTACCAGTTAAGCCTTCCATTTAGATATTTATTATAAGGTGTAATAAAATGACTACTTAAAGACACAAACTAAAGAAATCTTTAGCCACATTGTTGTGTCTTTTATAAGTAACACTATTTTCTTTCACTGCATTGATTTATCAATTTATATAATCACATATCCCTAAGACATTTATGTCTAAGGTAAAAGTGCTTACACTTCCCACAGAGCAAGCGTAACTTAAAATTGGCTCATTCAGTCTAATTTTGTACGTCAGCATTTGACATTTTGCGACGTAATCAAGGGAAGTGCAGCGAGATAAACAGCTGATGCGATGTTACCACAGAACCCGCTCATTGTCTCTATTCACCATACTGACGCATCACGTGTAGGTAATCCTGTATCCGTGCCATAAACAATAGCGGCAACACCTAGTTTAAACAATGTTTAAAGGGAAAATCAAACACCTTCAATGTGTGTTCAGTGATTGGCTCGGAGCGTCGCTAAGAATATTAACAAAGGTTGTGATAACAAGGGGTTTGAGATGAAGGCTAAAGGATAAATTATTAACTAACATATACTCACTGGAGTTGGGGCGACTAAAGCTAACCATATTTGATGGGATAAATAAAAAAAAAATCTAAGAATACAAATCATTTCGAATTGTCTCCAACGCGATGAGGTAATAGACTAAGATGAATGCAACTATTATTATTTTATTATTTTTCGATTATTCTGAAAACTCATAGATATTATAATTCATAAAAAATCAAGTAAACCTAATGAGAAACATAAGAAACTACTTTTCTTGGCGGTTTGTTATCAAGACTTTTACTAAAGTAATATGTTTTCATCATCATCATCATCATCAGCCATAGGACGTCCACTGCTGAACATAGGCCTCCCCGAAAGATTTCCAGATAGACAGAAGATGTTTTACTTAAGTATAAATATGAGTATAGGTGTAATATTTTCAGTTTTACCTAAATAAAGTAAAATGTGTTTTCCATAAATAATCAGATATGCTAAATACCTCTTCCAAGTCACCCAGCCTTACGTCCAATTTGTTCATCATCTCAATTCTGTCTTTGGCTGTTTTAGGACAGGGATACGTGTGCACTCGGAAGCCATTGAAAACCTTGTGCATACGAATCTCGAGTTGTTGTCCTTGACATATCGCTAGGAACGCCACTTTCCTGGCTTCTTTACCCTGCGAATATTTAACAACTTAGAAATTGAGAAATCCTAAAGGTCTCCGGACTTCTCTTGTATGAGATCGGATTTGTAAGTTTGGAATACACTCTAGGAACTTGTAATTATTTAAAAAAACGTAATACAAAATCTACCAAAATGTAACCACCAAGAAACGGAAAATCCTCAACAAGTTCATCAAAAATAATTTCCTCGGCTCAAGCATCCGCACCATCACGCATCATCTTCAAATATTTAAGATGTGTAAACTAGAGGGAACGCGACACATTAGTAGGAGGAGAAAATCGTGTCTCAAGACTATAAGGGAAAGGACAGTAATCACCAGCGTAGAGGAACTGTTCAACTTAGTAAGAAAAAGAAAATAACATGTGGAGTCGAGAGCGAATATTATTTAGATAGATAAAGTTTAGATTGGCACCACAAGAGAGATAATTTTTATTCTAGCCCTTCTTCTAATGCAGCTTCAGTGTACCTTTCTAGCTAAACTACCTCTGACCTACTTGACTAATTTTATTACGGTAGCGGTATTGCCAGGTTGTTATAAATGTGAATATTTACCGAAAATGGATCTATTAAGATTTGATCTTTAGACGCCTGTCGAAAGTAGATGTTTCCTCTGGAAATCCTCCACAGCATCGTCTCCAGAGGAAAGCTTCTCTTTCTTTTGACAACACCAGTTAGCAACGATAGTCGACCTCCACGCCCGATATCACCTGCCCCTTTCCTATTATAACCAAGATGAAGGTTTCTTAATTTTTTCCTTCTAACCAAAAATATAGATCCATATTTGTCCGTAGCATGAGTGGGGCAATTATTTTTATTTATATGGATGTAGAAGAAGCAGCAATAGCTCAGTTAGGAATGGTATGGACTGCCGAGATGTATCGACACGAGTCGTGTCGTGTGCAGAGTGTCGGATGTTCGAGACCAACCCCAAAAAAGCACATGCCTCTGACTTTTGTGTTAAGTGTGTTTTCATTATGGAATATCGCTTGCTGTATAGGTAAAAATATCGCCATGAAACCTGCTTGAGAATTTAGAAAGTATGAGAAATCTACCAACCCGAATTAGGCTGGCGTGTTAAATCAAGGTCTAACTCCTCTCATTAGAAGAGGAGGCCCATGCCCAGCATGGCTAATATTATTATATTAAATATTTCGATAACATAACCTACCTAAATGAACTGGCGGTTTTTTTTTTTGAATGGTCAACTTAATTTAATTGTTAATTGTTAAACAGTTTGTCTACTGTCCACTTATTTTCATAGGAAATACCGGGAAATCATATTTTCCTTCTTCATTTCCGCATCTCCCAACATTGGTCCGACACTGCTCAGCATGTAGGACATCTCGGTGACTTCCAAAAAATTCTTCATGAGATTCTTTAGGTTCGTTGACATCTCAGAAATATCCTCCTCCCATTTTTCAAGTAAATTCTGTAAAGATTATTTTTTAAGAAATAATATAATTAATACTCAATAAATCAATACCACATACGTAAGAAAACTGTATTTTCAATCAACTTTAAGAATTAAAACGAGCAGACGCTACCTTCCGCGGGAAAGAATAAAATAGGGATTCAGACACGGTAAGGGTATTTGAACCAAACTCTTAACTTTGAACGCGAACACAAGTTTATTTGATGCCTTAGAAAAATCTACGTCTTACATCGTTTTCCTTTGAGACAATAGTAATTCGATGGCATATTGATTATAATAAATTACATCCAACAGCCATTCGTAGCCCTGATTTAAGTCGGACTTTTTTACCATATTATAGTCAAGAAAAGCAAACACAGTTTGATTGTCTGACCTAAGACTTAACAGTTCACGGTTCTCATTTTAGGTACGCGCTAGCGAAGAGTATGAAGATTTACTATATCCAATTACCAATAAACATAATGCTCTTACTTCATACATAATCATCTCATTAGGCTGCATCGCTCTAGGTTCTTTAGCTAAATCTGGTATATCAATATCATCTTGGATTATTTCGGTTTCCATGAATCGAAGTTTGCGTTCCATTTCTGCACAACGGCGTACTTCAGCAACATACCTCCTCTGGAAAGGCTGCAATTCTAAGTTCAGCTGAAATTGGAGATTAATTCTCAATACGAATATTCTAATACTTCTAGCGCTTACTGCCCTGCTACTGCATTTTGTACCGTTATGTCATAGAATATAAATGTTATGTTATGTTACATAAAAATCCGTTCAGCAGGTCTTCTTCACATTTGAATTTACGGGATTTTTAATCCTTTTTTTCCAATATCAATTCCCATTTCGATTATTACTTGTGTTTTGTGACACCTCAATTATATATAACAGAAAGCTCTTCTTCTTGAGTCCGCATCATAGATTGATACATGATATTTGAAACGCAACCCGGTAAATGATAGAATACTATTACATCCTCGCTTATCTGGTCAGGAAAAATCTAATGTTCCAGCTTATTGTAGTTCTTGTTTTATCATATAAATTTGTCCACCGACTCCAAAAAGTCAAAATTTATTTCTTACTGTCTTTGGGGTCGGTGCCTTTTCATTTGATTTGCATGTATCATCGAAATCGGTTCACACATCTCGGACTTACACAAAAATATATACTGACGAACTCAAAAGGTACCCACATCTAAAAATTCAACGCAGCTCATCTCCCCGAACTGTGATATGATTTCATACGCAGCCTCTGGTTGCAGGAACATTTCGCAGAAAGTCATGCGATCACTTCTCAGCATCCCAGCCATGGTTATCTGGAAACAATATGTCACACTAGTCCTCCTGCCTAACGACATGCGAATTTTCGCACGCAGGTTCACCCACATGAGTGCATCACAAAATAACGGATTATACGAAAAAAGAAAAAAATATTTTATGTCTTTTTTGTCCGAGCATGGCAAAGTCACTACACTACATCTAATGGTAAGCGCAGTGCAGCCCAAAAATACCAGCGACCACCAACAATCAATGAGTAAATTGGTAATCAGTATCTGTATACCTGATAAAGTCGCTGGATGCAGGCCGCTTCCAACAGGTCGGAAGCGGCCTGCATCCAGCGATTTCCTGCGACCTTTATCAAGGTCGACCATCGACCTGCGATCAAAAATCTATTATCTTACTAGCTTTTACCCGCGGCTCCGCATGCGTATTTTGTAAGATCGATGGGAAAAGTTTTTTAAATTGTAGATCAGACCTGTTGTTTTTGCGACTCGTTGGAAATCTTTGGGGGAGGCCTACGTCCAGCAGTGGACGTCCTATGGCTGATGATGAAGATGATTCACACAGATTATCATACAAATACATAATAGTCTCAGGCCGTATCCCCGAAGGGGCAGACAGAGCGGACTAAAGAACACCCATGTCTTTTGCCATGAGAATAATAAAATTATATTTATACTTACAAACAATGATTGCTATCTTTATATTATATAAAATAAATTGAGTTATTAATCTATGAAATAAATATATTCTAACTTTGAATATATTCTAAAATTCCTTATGAAACAGTTTTCTATCAAATTGCAAATTGTATTTTGTGATTGACAAGATGCATTTTGTCATTTTTTTTTTTCTTTTTTACGCTACCATAGTGACTACTTTTAACGTAGATGTTATCGTAGACAGAAAAGGCTATATCATAATCCCAAGTTTAAATACATACCGACTTCAAATCCGATCGTGACCAAATATATAGGACCACCCTTGAAATAAGCTATATCGAACACAAAAAGAATTTTGAAAATCGGTCCACATTTGGCGGAGATATCGATACATACATAAAAAACAGACGACCTTAGGACCTCCTCCTTTTTAGAAGTCGGTGACTTTTATAATTATTATGATTTTTATACCCAGTAATTTTCCCGTAGCGTCGCGTCGATTCGGCACTTTAGTGCAGTAGAAATGAATGTCCACAGCATGAGTTTACCACTGAATTACAAGAGTATCTGCAAAATAACTTTTGATTACATCTGTGCCTTATAATTCAATCAAAAGTATTCATCGAATCTAACTGATAACAAATTCTTGAAACGGTGATACTCTGCTGATAGTTGGAAAGGTATTTCGCCGAAAGAACGAGCTTTAATTGGAAAAATATTCACTCAACTTTAACAAATAAACATTTGTTTTCAAACGCTAAATCAGGTCGAATCTTCATTACAAAAATCACAAGTTTATAAATTTAACGCACCGACTTCAAATCCGATCGTGACCAGATTTATATGGGACCACCCTTGAAATAAGCTCCTTTGAACACAAAAAGAATTATGAAAATCGGTCCACATTTGGCGGAGATATCGCGTAACATACTTAAAAAAATACCGACGAATTGAGGACCTCCTCCTTTTTCGGAAGTCGGTCGAAAAATAAAAACGTATACAACCAAACCGCGCCGTATTTCCAAAGTACACTTTCACCGGAATACTGGAGCGCTACTCAACTTTAACGGCTTCTTACATCGATTTTTTGACAGATACGGCGGCCTTAAACGATATATGGCGACCTTAAGCGTATTAGTATTCGGCGGTTAGTTATACATCGTAGGGGTGTAGTGGTACGCCCGCATTGTAGTTTGTCAGTCGACCCCCACAGGTGACAAAGTACATGTAACTCGTCGACATGTCACATTCTCTCTAGTGGCTCCAAGTAGCGGCTTAGCAGCGACCACACCCCGAAAACCACGTTTTCTCGTGGACTAAACCTAGAGGAGGGGGCTCAAGGTCACTATCGCTTGAGCTGCTTCGAACACTCCCCGTCACAAAAATTGTACATATCTCGGCATTACACAGCAGTCCATCTCCGATGGCGAGATATTTAGGCAATTGTATTATGGCCTAAAGGTAGGATATAGGGGTCCAGTAATATCTTATCAGAGTACTGCATCCAGACTACCCTCCAATCGTAGCTGTTTTCCGCCCCATTGGGCTCAGGGGCGTTCTGACGAGAGAGTGCAACTGTGGCGCACGTACACTTCTGCACTTAAATATCTCCTGCGCACTGGACTGCTTGTGAATAATGGCAAATAGACTTCGTCATATACCCACGTCCTAAGCAGTCGCTGTAGCCGAAATAAACTAAGAAGTCATATATATATACATAGTATTTCTACTTACGTGTAAGTATGTACTATCTACATTGAAATAAAACTATTTTTACGGATTCTGTCACAATTAGGTTTTTAATTTTTATTCCCGACGTTTCGAAGGCTTTGCAGTCTTCGTTGTTCCTAGTTTTATTTCAATGTATAACATTCGCGTAAACTTAAGAAATCAGTAACTATCTACGCTATAAAGTACAGAATCGTATAGTCTGAAAAACGCTTTAATGCTGGAGCTGTAGGGGAACCCTAGGTATTTGTAATAACAATCCGTCCAGACGCAATCCACCCTAATGTGAGGGGTTGTTCGAACCCTAAACCGCTTCAACCCCAAAACTGGATAATAATTTGGGAATAGTTCGTGATTATCTGTTCACGTGCAAATGTATCAATAGGTACTTATCGATAAATGACACGACAGTTGAGGCAACAGATTTTAACATATATGCTCCGTGGCGCAGAGAGCGTGAGGCCGAATAGGAAACAATAGGCAGCGGGTTCGATTCTCGCACCGACACGAATGTATTTGTTTGAATATAGGCGTTATTGGACTGTAAGTCCCTCGTAGTGCCTGATAACCATGGTACCGCATAATTCTAGTGTGGAGAGTTGTGTGCGTGAATTTTGTGCGCTTTTGTTTATTTACTCAACAAAGCCTAGCGAACAAGTTTATTATGTAAACTTAACTTTATATTTCGTGGACTATTGCTTTTTACAACTTTAGCTTTAACCAATGGACAATGGCTAAAGAATCATATAGTCATACTTGCTCGTGACTCCGTTCGCGTGGAAATTATTTACCGGGATATTTTTTTTCTTAATAAAAGTAGCCTAAGTTACTCCTTATAACATCACCTATCTGCCAGTGAAAATCCCGTCAAAATCGGTCCAGCCGTTTCAGAGATTAGCCGGAACAAAGTGACAGACAGCCAAAAATATAGAAAATGTTTTTTTATATACGTACCGTATATACTTTTATAATACTCATTTAGTGAAAAGCTGTTAACTTGAAATCACAGACACTCGAATTTTATTTATTTGTATGTATACATATAGTATAGATCAAAATTTTATGTGGCGTAATTGTCTCAGAGGACAAAGCCATATCCCCAAAAATAGTCTCCAATAATAATAAAAAATCATATATTTTTCATCATTGGCTTTAACCGACGTGTGGCGCAATTGGGTACTTGCCTAAATTTTTACTAATTTTATATGAAATTTACGTCATCAAAAATATAGAACAGAAAGACATATTGAAATATTCTCAAAAACAAAAAAGTTATAAGCCTTTGAAGTTTGGTGTTGCCTTTAAACTGCGGGAAAGAGAAGTGTGAGTATAATCACGTCACCGCCATAACGGTACGTGCGTTGGAAAGGGAAAGCAAGATGTCTCCACTCCAGAATTTAAAATATGAATTACTGACACATTTTTCAACCAATTTCGATGCAGATTTTACAAAAGGGTTACTTTTTTGTTTCAAACATACTCAAGTACCCAATTGGGTACTTGACTATAGTAACCAATATTAATGAATTTCTGTACGAACATAGATTTATCATCGATATAACCAGTGTAATAGAAATTTGTTAGAAATACTCCAAGGATAATTTTATTTTAGTAATTTAAATACTTAATTTTTTATCTGTGCGTCACGTGACTGTAAACACCAATCACGATGCATGATGTCACATTACTCATTTCTTATAAATTTGTTCCACAATGGCCTAAGACCTAAGATCCACAGTTATACTGCCAGGTTATTTGGTATATTATTTTTGTATTTTTGTTTAAAGTTCAACCTAATTTCAACACGGAACGACAATCAATATCTGATCGACGAAATATCTGATCCTTTTTTTAAATTTAAAATCATACATGTATTTACGATTTTGTATCTATGGTAAGGAAAGATGATGTCACCCGCATCTACAGGTACAAGGATAGCGTTTTGGCGGCAAATTAAATTATACATAATAGTTTTTGCTTTTTAAACTAAACATATGAAAATCAATTACGAAATATTTTTTAACATGTTTAGGCATCGATATAATAATATACCTAGATGCACAGTTGACGCTCAGAAAGTGGGACAGCCAACGAGTGCTTAAAAAGTAAGTAAGCACTTGTTTGCTGTCAGTCGGGCGCCGACCGTTCGCCTGTGAAGATGCCTAAATGCTCTGTGAAAGAGTGCAAAAATAACACTCTTACAAAGCGCAAAACACATGGGATTTCATATTTTAAGTAAGTATAATTCCCTTACTTGATTCTTAAAACCTTAATCATATTAAATTAAGTATTAAACGTGTATAAATAATTAATTTAACGAATTCAGTTAATAAAATATTTTGTCCCTTTTGAAATCATGATTTGGAACAATGAAATATATGGAGTCGTTTTTTTTTTGGAAATATATTATTTTTATTTTAAATTTATGATTTTTTTTTATTAATTACAGATTTCCATGAAATGAAATAGTAAGAGATAAATGGCGTAAAATTATTTCCGAAGAAAGGAGAGAAGAAAATTTTAAACCCAATTACTCAAGTGTGGTTTGTTCAGACCATTTTGCCGATTCCGATGGATATTATACAGAAAAAGGGATTAGGAAAATTAAAAAGAATGCTGTACCAAAATTAAAGGTGATAAATTGTCATCAACTACATTGTCCTTAACTTATGTTTACTATTTAATTTAACAATATGTATGCTGTTGGTGTACCTATAAATAAATAAATAAATAAATAAATATTGCCACATTTATTGACTTTATTTTAGATTGTCGTAACTACAAGTTTAAATGAGGCAGGGTGCAGTACAAGTGTAATAGTTGAAAAATATTTGATACAGAAATCATCAATAGCAAGCATATACTAGGTACATACTGCCATGTAAAATGACTATTTAATAATTTGCGGCTAATTCTAATAAATGTTTTCAATCAAAGTGTGCAGATCATAAAAATTTGCCAACATGAACAAAGTTGAACATTCCGCTGTCAAATAATAATTAAAAATTTAATGGTTCATTCTCGCGATTTTTCATTTTTTAATTTTTCATTTTTATCTTGGATTCTCGGATTGAGATCATTTATTGGAACCGGTCGTTAGGCATAATTACTACAACAGTAGTTGTGGCGTCATCATTTATTGAAAACATATTCATTTCCAGGAACCAGCAATTGAACCAATAAATAATGAAGGATCACCAATACCATCAGATTTTTCATCAATCTTTAACACACCTAAGACATTATTTTTGAAAGATAATTTGAAAGAACGCAACCAAAAATTTAAACCTAAATCTAATTTAGTGCGAAACTTAAAAAGGCAGAACAAAAGATTAAGAAAACGAAATGATAGTCTAAAAGAAATTATTAAGAATCTAAAGAGCAAAGGACGATCTTAGTGTGGGGCCAGGACTATGTATGTGACTGTTGGGTGTTATTTATTTATTTATGAATCACGCTAAGGCAAAACAGTGCTTATTTCATATTCATAACTCATAAGCTTTGTTATCTTCTAAACATTTATACTCTATCTATCTCTTAATGTAAGTAAAATTATTATACAGATATCGCCATTCTCATCTACATTGTACGCCACGTGGTCAACATTTCTCACAGATAAATACAAGAACTATTCGACTCCATTCAATCTTTATCCAAGTGACTAGAATGTTTTTTTTAATAATGTCAAATTATTGTCAAATTTAAAAACGATTAGAAATTCAAAAATTTCGAATACAAGAACGTTTGAACATTCAATTTAAAAAGCTACTTTATGCCGCGTCTGTAAGGTCATATTTGTGTTAATTTAACTAAATTTGTGATGTTTATTTGTTTTGTCTGTCGAGGACACTGTTTACAATGATATTTGTATGGAACTGTGCATCTAGGTATATTATTATATCGATGTGTTTAGGATATACTAATGAATAGCCTTGTAAACTTTTAAAATATAGTCAAGAACCCAATTGTGCCACAAAATCAATCGATTGCTTGTTACCTTGCGGTACCTTCTTCTGTTATTCTTAGGTTCTCAAGGGATCCGCAGGCAGTGGAATAATTTACTGTTTCCGAACAAAGTTTTGAGGTGGGCCCGCTGCTCCCTTGGGATATTGAGCCTATTTTCTTCGCGTACATTATAGTCAATTGGTGGCGTGTAAGGATGTTTCCTTTCGTTTTTTATACGACCTTCAATTTAGTGTATATGACCCTTACTTATAAAAATAATTAAGCGCTGCTTATCTTTAACCATAGGTTGTCCCTTTCATTTTTAAACAATGTAACGTAAGGGAAAAAGTGACAGGCTATTCTTAGCGAAAAGATAAGCGAAAATGTTTTTATAATTTATAATTTTGCTTCTTCTTAATTAAGATAAGTTCTTAATTGTATCACTTTCGACTGTCTGTTAGATGAGAATAATTTGAAAAATGTAAATCCGTCATTGGCCATAAGATAAAACTTATAAGACTGTACAAACTTCATTAATTTTAAGGGCTGTGGATTTTGATAAATAAATAAATAAATAAGTAACGCCCTTTATGTATATGTTTTATGACGCACCTTACTTTTAAATCAATCCTGCATAAAGCGTTTCTTATCTTTAAAAACAGTTTGTCACTTTTTTCTTGCGTCACATTGTTTGAAAATGAGAGGAACAAACTATTTTCAACCGACTTCAAAAAAAGAAGGAGGTCCTCAATTCGTCTGTTTTTTATGTATGTTACCCAATATCTCCATCAGATGTGGATCGATTTTCAAGATGAAGATGTGATTCATCATAATCATCATCATCATCAGCCATAGGACGTCTACTGCTGAACATAGGTCTCCCCCAAAGATTTCCAGATGGACCTGTTGGAAGCGGCCAGCATCCAGTGACTTCCTGCAACCTTTATCAGGTCCTTAACCTTCCTTAACCTTTGAATATGTGATTATGTTTAATGAATTGATTCCACATCTCGCCGTTTTAGTGTAGAGCCACGCTGTAGACAGCATCGTCTACACCACGAATGGGCCGGCTCGACCGATTTTTTACCACTATCTCACAGAAAACTGACATAAAGTGACAGCTTCCTGTAAAGTGATTAATTTTCCAGTGACCAAATTCCCCACTCACCTTTCCAATCTCTAATCCCCCTATGAGGTTGGAAACGCACCCACGATTATTTTGGTATCATGGTCTATGGGTAGTGGCGATTCACTTACCATCAAGTGACTAACTTGCTCGTTTGCCAGTCTATACTATATAAAAAAATCTATAAGGCTCAATTGCACCACTATTATTAACCTAGAGTTAGTCCTAACCGCAAGTTAAGTTACATGTCATTCATACATTTTCTGTCAATTTAGCTTGCGGTTAGGACTAACTCTAGGTTAATAATAGTGGTGCAATTGAGCCTAAGTGTCCGATGTTGTGTCACTTGTCTCAGTCCGTCAGTCGTGCATCCGGAAGCCCATAAATTGGGTACTTGATTATGTTTAAGTTTGTACACATTTTTATATGTACTAGCAAATAAAACAAAAAAAAAACTCTTCAGTAAAATCTGCATCGAAATTGGTTGAAAAATGAGTCAGTAATTCATGTTTTAAATTCTGCAATTAGCAAGAGTGGGGACGTAGTGGGGATATCTTACTATACCTTTCTAACGCACGTGCCGTTATGGCCTTCACGTGATTTTACTGATACTTCTCTTTTCCGCAGTTCGAAGGTTACACCAAATTTGAAATGCTTATAACTTTTTTATTTTTCAGAATATTTCAATAATTCTTTCAATAGTATATTTTAGATGGCGTAAATTTCCCATAAAATTAATAAAAAAGATTAATCAACTACCCAATTGTCAAACACATTGATGGATTATGCTCGAATACGTCATTATACTGAATTAGCAATACCACTAAAGTCCCTTACCTGTGCCGGTAGCAGGGCTATCTGACGTGGCTAGTCGGTGATTGATCATCGAAAACCATTGCTTATCAAGTTGATCGATAGCTCACAAATATACGCTGGAGCTTTTGTAATTTAAAAACGAGTCGCTCCATCACACACCACTTATGGGCAGAAAAATTCGCCGACAGCCTCCGTGGCGTAGCAGGTGAGTGGTCGGCTGTAAAGCAAGCCGCGGGTTCGATTCCCGTACCGATACAAATTTATCTGGGACTCAAAGATATTTGTTTCGGGTAGGAGTGTTGTGAGACCGAAAGTCTCTCGTGGTTCCTGATACCCACGACACAAGACTCGTATCTTAGAACAGAAAAAAGAACAGACAGACTAAATAAAGGTTTTCTTGTAAAAAGTGTTAAGTGCAACGTGCTTAAACAGTATTTACGCCCGTATTGCACGATAACTACATATGGAAAGAAAACCAATTATAAATTAGGTATGCATTTTTCGCCACGCACAGAAACTTTGCCAAGTTGTAATAGAAAAATAAACTTTAACAAATGCGTAAAACATTTCATAAACACAGTCACCAAGTAATTATTCGTTCAAAGTTTTAAACAACGGCGTGTTTTTTAATTGGAAGTTGGACCTGTAATTGATTCTGTCCCCTGAGATCGCACTCAGTATTCCCGCGTCGAGCACCGAACGACAAATCTAACTATAATAGCCAGTTTTGAAAACCTATATCATACGGTTTATTGCTTGGCACCTTTTTTAATAATATTATAACATAACATAAGCTCACGCCTATATCCCCGAAGGGGTAGGCAGAGGCGCACTAGCTAACTAGTACACTCACATTTCGCCGAGCTTAGTTCCGTCCCAGATGTGATAGGGGGCGAGCCTATCGCCATATCGGGCACAAATTCCAGACTCCGGGCTGATATGGAAAAATGCAATATCACTTTGCCCAACCCGGGGATCGAACCCGAGACCTCAGAACCGTAGTCGTACCGAAATACCACCACGCCACCGAGGCAGTCAAAAATATTCCTGCTAGAGCCACGGAAAGTCAAACTGAAGTGAATCTGGAACAATCTTTCACGCTAGCGGAGTTGCAGGTTGATGTGGGATTCCATAAAGTATTGAGATCTATCGAGTGTTGAATTACCTTAAAAGTTTAAGACCTATATCATACTTGCTGTACGCGCGTATTTTCCGCCACGTCTGTGCTAACCCTTAGATTCTTACATGAACTATATCACCGTAATGCGCAACTGTAGAAAGTGATGATTATTTTAAGAACATTCGATGTATACGTATAGTACATATTATTAGATTCATGAGATTGAAAGTGTGTGTATCAAAGTAAGCGTTATAGTTTTGCTATATTGAACAACCAAATATGCACACAAAGACGTGTGTCTCTATCATCCTTAAAGGGATAAACAGAGCTGCAACAATACAAGCACTTTTCGTTAAGTTTAGTTCTCTCCAGTCCTCCTCGTGCCTCCGCAGCGTAGTAATATTGCGTGCACGGTATGACTATCGTTCTGAGGTCTCAGGTTCGATCCCCGGGTCGGGAAAAGTGATATTGAATTTTTCAGTATTAGCCCGGAGTCCAGAATTTGTGCCCGATATGGCGATAGACTTGCTTCCTATCACATGTAGGGCGGAACTGAGCTCAGCGAAATGTAGATGTTCTAGTTGGCTTGTGCGCCTGTGCCTACGCCTTCGGGGATAAAGGTGTGAGCTTAAATTTAATTTCTCTCCCATGTGAAAAGGGACAAGCCTACTACTATATCAAGGACAAATTTCAGACCCAAAACTGATACTCAAAATCGCAATATCACAATACTCACGAACTAAACTAAAATTTCGGAAGTTGTACTGTATACACAATATAGGTACAGCTACACTACCAATACAATGTTAAATAAAAATATCTAGCTTTATTGAATACTTTTTTGGTACGAGAGTCAGAACTTTAAGAATATCAATTGTACTCGCTTTTCTTAATTTCAAATAATTTGTAAATATGTTTAATGTCCATTTGTATTATTGTTCTTAAAGTTATTGTCCTTCTGTATTTTTTGCATCAATAATTACAAATAAATTAAATAAAGAAAATCGCTTACTGTCTTTCTCATTTTCTCCATCTTTCAATTTCCCACCTATTTCTCTAACTGTACCTTTCATAAAACCTCTGACAATATCTAAATCAGTACGTATGTTATTGAAATCATCTGCCAAGAAACTAATATACATTGTTAAAGATTTATGGTTATGAAAAACACCATAAAAGTGATATATATAGCAGTCTTGGAACAAAGTCGCCTTTGAGACCGCGAATCAAGGGCAAATTCGAGATTCGATTTAAAAACGATAATGACTGCAAGGCGGTTTCAACAATTTGACCGTTGATTGACCCTAGCAATAGTTTTCGATAGTTTTGCAAAAATGATATTCATTGTAGTAATTTTTATAGCAGAGACTAGCACACACGCAGAGGGGTCATCTGATAGTAAGCGATCTCCATCGTCCATAGACATCCAAGACAAGAAAATCATGGGTGCGTTGCCAATTTAAAAGTAGGGAAACCGGGATTGGGAAAGCGAGAGGGGAATTGGGCTCCGAAAATCTCTCAACGAACGAAACGCGACCGCACGCTGCCACTTTACGTTGGTTTTCTGTGTGATAATGATATCAGATCGGTCGAGCCGGCCCATTCGTGCTGTAAACGTAACTGTCTAAAGCGTGGCTCTACCACTCAATAAAAGTACTTGGCCTAGTGTAAATAGTCCGTTAGTTCGTAGACAAAAGTACAGACTTTCCTCAAAGTTAAATCACAGCACATTCTATGAAACTTGCACCGAAATAGAATCAAAGATCTATAAAACTGGTGTGGGAGATTTGCGATAACATCCGAATCGCGGAATGGTGTTTAAAATTTAATGTGCAATTCATTAAGATGTACTCAATTTAATAACTACAACATACATTAATTGAGCGAGTCTCTTAAACGTAAATTATATTTAAGACATATCATTTATTTTACTCTATATTTCTCTTGAAATAAAACTATTTTTACGGATTCTATCACGATTTGGTTTTAATTTTTACTAAAATATCGGATTCTAGAGGTGTATCTATCTATTATTCTAATAGTTTTATTTCAATGTATAACTTTCTACATTTCTCTCTATTTTTATTAAATTTATTTACGAAATAACTGCGTCTTTTCGATGCCTACTGTGAGCTTAACTATACAAGTAGGGCTGTGCCCGCGTGAGAGGCTTTGTGTTTACAAACTTTCATCTCTCATTACAGCCCCTTAGAAGATGAATTTCTAAAAATCCTTTCTTAGTGCTCGCATACGTCATAAAAGGAAGCCCTGTGTAAAATTTTACGTTCCTAGTTCCAATAGTTTCGGCTGTACGCATCAGCGTATCAACATCAGTCAGTCAGTCAGTTTCTAGTTTCTACTCATAAATATATAGAGGTAGATAGAAGACCTAGAATATAAAGTGCGAGATTCTGGATTCGAATTCCCAGTTTTGGTAACGCGTTTTTAATAATACGTTTCGTCGCCGCACTCGTAAAACTAAGCAGAACCCTTTCGGCAAAATGATGAAAAAAGTGTTTTCCGTCGGTGACCCCACATTCGTGTGGGATAAAGGCAAGTGGAATAAAAAATAGCGCCTTTTATGATTAATTAAATTTGTCAAATCCTTTCTGCAACATGCTTAAAAAGTGTGTCGCGCTGACCCATTAAGGTGGGGGATAAGGGCAGTAAAATGAAAAATTTGATACAATATTTCTTGATGTGAAAATATGATTTTGTTGGAAGACCAACCATGCCATAGACCAGCACACGATTATCGTACAATTCCAACAATAAAATATAAAAAATGCGGGTCGAAATTCTGATAATTCCCTTTTTGAATTGGTTAACCTAAAATGATTACATTTGCCAGTGGGCACTGCACTCACATGTAGTTTTTTTTTTCATAAAGCACAGTTCATAAAGAAGTGTGCCAAATCTGTTTTCTAGTAAAATTGTAAATATTTATATTGCATCGGCAGAAACGTTTGACAGTTCTAGGTGACCGGCAAATAACGCGACTTCCTGTAAATACCGTACTTCATTTTTCAGACAAGGAAATCATTCGAACAAAAGTCAGTATATTTCTGTGTGGCTCACGGTTAAACATAGTCTCGCCCACGCTGCTCTCGCGCCGAACCGCCGACGCCGGACTGCCCAGTCCTATTTGCTTTCTCGACGCCTATACACGCTCCAGGTTAGTCCAAATTTTAAACTATACTGTGTGAACTTTACCTAAGCGAATTCCTCATCTATACTCATTGCTGTGCGACGCTTTTTTTTGTTCAGCCAGTGTTTTGTTTACGGTATTTGTGTCAACTCGTTCCATTTTCGAAATTAAATCTGAGAATGGTTTACCGGTAATGTGCGTTCGGATATCGAATGTGCTTATTTTTAGCTCTGCCGTTCAACATACAACCAGTGCACATTACAATACCCCAAGTCAGGCGAACAAAAACCGGGTTTTCGATACTAAAAATACCCACATATCGAATGTTTGCGAATTCTATTTCGAATTTGTACCAGTGTGAGCGGCAATTCGAGACGGAAAACGCAATCCATTAAGAGTGTATTGGTGAATTTACTGTGTCAGGGATTGTTGACGGTAGATTATATAATTTATTTGGTGCAAGACAAGCCGCTGCGGTCGCCGCTTTAGTAAACATCCAGCTGTTTATGAAAACGTCAGTGGAATCTCATTGAATATATTCTGCTGGTGTGTGCCAAGATATAATTTTTTTCTTGTGCAGATTAATTACGTAAAACACGTCAGTAGTAGCGTTCGGCTACTTGTCTTGTCAAATAAAAATGCGCTGGCACTATTTTCGTACATTTTCTAGTGTTATTAGTTTACATTAACGGCTTAGTTTCTCCAACAGGATATTACGTGTTACCTCCGCGCATGCGCCATGTCTGTTTTAATGCTCAACATATTGTTTTTATGGCTGACTCTATTGATCTGACGCAAGAATCATTAAACAAAGACTTTTTATAGTTTTATAAACAGATTTATTTTCCATTGAAACTTTAATACGGTGACATAATGTAATACGGAAGCGATTGAAATGTATTACTCTTACAATACTGGAATTTAAAAATGAGTTCGTAATTCGAAACAAATATAAATATTCAAATGGATGCAATCATCGATATATCATTTACCTAGATGCACAGTTGACGCTCGGAAAATGGGACAGCAAAGGAGAGCTTAAGCACTTCTTTTGCCTACAGTCGGACGCCGATAGAATTCTAAATTTCAAAATTCAAATTTAAGAACGCTTGCTCATGTCAATTAAAAAAAAGCTACTTTATAACACGTGCATAGGGTTATATTTGTGTTGATAGAATTAGAACTTATGATCTTTTTCTTTGTTTTGTTCCTGAGACCACTTTTTAGGAGGATATTTGCAAAGAACTGTGCATCTAGGGTATATTATATTGATGGATGCAATATTAAAAAAAAAAACATTTATCGTTCTAAATAATCTTGATAAAAACACAAGATCGCTGCAACTATGAAATGAAAATCGTTGATTCGATTAAAAATGTTCAACACTATGAATATAGTTGATGTATTTGAACGCACCTCCCGGCTGTCTGAGTGAATCCATCGAAAAAGCATTTTAAAAAAATTTACTGCAATGCTTCAGTTAAAAGTAGAACTTAATTCAATTTCGTTATTTGCGCGTTGAAAATTCAAATAAAATTCGCCGATCGATGTTTTGTTTTTCTTTGTTTAATATTTGTAACTTTTATGTTAAAATGATTAATTATAAATGTATCGTTTTTGCTTCCATATTTCCAATAACAGGATGCATTTACTCTAAAATTATTTCATGGTTATGTGTTGTTAAGGAGATAAAGAGAGATTATTTTTTTAAAACGTAGATATTTTTTATCAGTCTTTTGTTTTTTTTACCCTAAAATTATTAACCATAAAAAGAAAGAGACAAACTATGGTCAAAGTAGCTTCCTGATAGCCTCCGTGGCGCGGCGTACGAATAGTCGGCTGTGAAACGTGAGGTCGCGGGTTCGATTCCCGCACCGAGACAAATGTCTGTGTGGCCGACAGATATTTATTTCGGGTCTAGGTGTTGTGAGACCGAAAGTCTTTCGTAGTTCCTAACATCCACGACATAAGACTCGATCTTAGCGTGGGGTCAGGACTATGTGTGTGACTGTTGGGTGTATTTATTTATTTAAAGTTAACGATATACCAATAACATTGACATGGCCTCTTGGCTTCGTCGTATACCTCAAAACGCATATCAAATCAAATCAAATCGTTTATTGAATCCATAAAATGTCACACATTGTTTAGATTCCGTCTAAAATGTTTACTCTACCGCCAATTCGGAAAGCTGGTTCGTCAGAGAAGAACGGGCAAGAAACTCTGACGTTGCTCTTTTTGAGAATAATAACCAACCACCATATAATGAATTAAATCGATTTAAAGTAGATACAAAAATAAACAATATCGGTAAATTATAATTTACAAAAAAATCTGCCTTGACTGCCTCCGTGGCGTGGTGGTATTTCGGTACGACTACGGTTCTGAGGTCTCGGGTTCGATCCCCGGGTCGGGCAAAGTGATATTGGATTTTACCATATCAGCCCGGAGTCTGGAATTTGTGCCCGATATGGCGATAGGCTCGCCCCCTATCACATCTGGGACGGAACTAAGCTCGGCGAAATGTGGGTGTTCTAGTTCGCTAGTGCGCCTCTGCCTACCCCTTCGGGGATACAGGCGTGAGCTTATGTTATGTTATATTATTATGTTATGTGATTATCTATCCACCCCGTTTTAAGGCACGGTCCTATATGAAGACTGCGATGCACATCAGGGATAAATTATTTATTGTAGGCGATTTTAACAATATCACTAAAAACAAGAGTCGTATGGGATCATTGGGTACTAAGTTTGTGACTGTTGGGTTGTATATATTTATTATTATTCGCAATGGTTGCTAGCAACTAAGTTCAAAAATATGTTTATAATTGTATATATCTTAATTGAACGTAACGATTTAAAAAAAACACCTGCAGATTCGTTCTATGATTTTACCATGTATGTGGAAAAATTATATTAAAAATAATCCAATTAAATTAAATAAGAGCTCCCGGTCCACAGCGTATATATACTGCCACTAGACCAAGGAGGCGAATCCATTATAATATAACTGCAATTTATATGGAAAATATAGCGCCATTCCTCCTCAGTTTAGGCCCCATTCGCACGAGAGCTTTTTCAACGCTCGTTAAATAAGCGTTGTATTGGCACAAATGAATTTTAGTATAGATGTTCACACGCCGGCGCTTTTAAAACGCGGCGTTTTATTGGGCGGTATGTGGAGGTAGACTATACCTTATTAGAAACAAGGCAAGAATGATTTTCAAGCAATCATATGAACGGACATGTTAAGACACTTTACTAAGGCGCATTGAAAAATCTCGTAAAATGAGGGCTTATTATGTTATTATTATATTATGTTATGTTCTTGGTTATATTTTTGTAAATTCAGTTGAAATTCTGACGTCTTTAACACAATAGAATAAATAATGTTTTAAAGTTAAACTAAATCAGACAAAAAAAATAATGACGCCCAAATAATCGCAAAAATAACACAATAGTAGTTTGGTTTGGCACTGGCTCAAATATCTGAAGCTCTTGATTTATTACATCTATCTTTTTTAGGGTTCCGTTCGTAACAAAGCGAAACCATTAGCGTCCCTTGTTAATAGTATCGCTATGCCATTTGTAACTAAGTCTTGTTAATAATATATGAAATGGGAGGTCCTGGATTCGATTCCCAGGTCGGGCAGGGTGTTTTCTAATACGATTTTCCCGGGACTGGATACCCCGAGGGGGGTTAACGTAAGGCAGGCAGCCAACATCCACATTCCAGCAGCCACATTTCGCCAAGTTTAGTTCCGTCACAGATGTGACAGGGGGCAAACCTATCGCCTAGGCATACATTAGGCACAAATTCCAGACTCCGGACTAATATTGAAAAAATAATATCGAACCCGACACCTCCGGACGGTAGTCGTACCGAAATACAACTAGTTTAACGAGGCAGTCACAAAAAAGCATATTAATAGAGACGAATCTAGAAACTCCTTTTTCAAAAGTTTATATCATATAATAAATACACTTTTGTTCCAACCACATGCTATATCACATCGCGTGTATATTAAGCTGTATTGATGCCGCTACTGAAATGCATGTTACATTGCGCAAAATAATGGTTATTTTGAGATGAATATTTGTGTTTCGAGGAAATGGACGCGTATTAAAATGATGTATAATTACATTCGCAATGTGAAACTATTAAGGACCATGCATAATGGAATTAGGTGTAATATCGTTGGTTTCTCATAGGCTGATAACCAGAATCCGTCAAAACCTACGTCAAATCATAATATGTATGGAATTTCTTTAAAGAGCTTATCCTCATGCATTTGTTATTGCGTTTTGCATACTTGTAACTGAGCGTCGACGTTTTTCACCGTTCGAAACATTAAAAGTATACTGAGGTTTCTAAATTTATTTATTATTCGCACATTGGCGATATATAAGCTTCTAAACTCATAAATATGAGTCTCTCAAAATCTGAAGAATATCAAAATTTGAAATAAAACAAAATATAAGTCAAGTTGTTGTCAAGTTTTTGAAAAAAATTGATTCTATTACAACAATCCATTCATTCGATATTATTCCCACTACGGAACCCTTTATTATATGTGTGGTCAGATACACACTTCGCAGATATTTTAAATATTCTATTACTACAATAATCATTTTCATATTTTTTGACCTATGAAGGAATTTCATTTTATTTTTAAAAACTATATTTTTAAATACAGTGACTGCTAACTACTCAGACGCTTTCGTTTCTGAGTAGTTAGTAGTAATTCAGTCCTCATTTTGCCCCGTAACGTATGCAATGGCCCTAAATATACACCGGCATTAATTTCAGGCCTTCCACGTAAGTTCCTTTTATACCATATTACTATTGTAAACGTCCCCTATATTCGTAGAAATAATTCGCAGCGTTCAATATGAATGTTTAATTATTGCGTGCCTTTGATACTGATACAACGAAATGAGATGGGCTGGACATACATCCCCTGTTATACGTATGTCCATAAATTCCGAAAAGTAAAATTATTTAAAATGTCCAAAAATATAAATGTACGTGCATGTTTCTATACGCAGTAATATTTTAATTTAATACGAGGACAATGTTGTAAGAGTAAATCACACACAAACATGCAATCAAATTAATTTGTATCGTTTATTATTTTGAACGTGTAATTGTTTGTTATTCTAATAAATAAATAATAAACTACATATTTAAGCAATATCAGAAATCTTGAAATAATTAACATACATTAACATTAACATAAGCTCACACTGTATCCCCGAAGGGGTGGGCAGAGGCGCACTAGCCAACTAGTACACCCACATTTCGCCGGGCTTAGTTCCATCCCAAATGTGAGGCTGAAATCTATAGTTCTTACTTAAGTCTTGTACCAAAGTCGACTCAGCGTAGTCGTCTTTGGAGTGAACTAAGCGAAAGTCAACTTTTGCGTATTTATAGTTCGAACTCGAACTCAGGCTAGCCATAGTTTGACTTTGCATAGTCTACTCAGACGTTATCGGTTTCACGCAGTTCCTTTGATAAAAGAAGCGTAAGATTTTTATATATATACAGGAGACGCGCCTTTATATTTGTAGGTTGTAACGGAACGTATTACGTAATTAACAGCTGACAAAATGGCTGACGCTCTTTGAAATGTCAAGTGAAAAACAAACCGCATTATACATGAATCGTCTTATAATCCTTTCAGCAACATGCTTGAAAAAGTTTGCTACGCCGACCCCACATTAAGGTGGGATAAGGGCAGGTAGAAGAAAGAATAAACATGAATCGTCGTCATTTGATAGTCAAAACATGGATTTATTATTTATTACTATTGTTGGCAAAATCATCAATATTTTGAAGAAGGCCATAATTTTTAAAGAAAGAAGAAACAAGATGATGATGATGAAAACATGATGACATAAAAAAAGCATTCTAAGCTCTAAAATGATGAAGTAAAGTGTAACTGTAAACCACCAAGAGAATTACAAGGGCTCAAATATGCCAGGAGTCACAATCAGGTGAGTGAGTGAGGTGATTGACTTTGTAATACCTATTCCTGGAGCTCTAGCTAATCCACTGCCATTATTTCATATTAATATATTGACAAAAGTTTTATTAATTTGTTATCAAAATTGGTGAAATGGGGATTTTGTATTTTGGAGACCGTTTACTAGCAAATTGTCTGTCTGTCTGTTTGTTTACTAGCAGCCCATGTAGAATATAAATTGCATCTCAGTCAGCCAGCAAGCCCAAAGCAAAACCATGCCTTATTAACATTTCCTGCCAGCGGTAAACTGTTGAGGGTTACCATCTAGGTACCATCTGAGTGGTTCGTTTAGGCGCAGAATGTCCAATTCGCAAAATGTCCAGCGTGCGCAAAACGTCCAATTCTCAGAATGTCCAATTCTCAAAACGTCCAATTCGCAAAATGTCCAATTCGCAAAACGTCCAATTCGCAAAATGTCCAATTCGCAAAAGGTCCAATTCGCATAATGTCCAATTCGCAATACGTCCAATTCGCAAAATGTCCAATTCGCAAAAGGTCCAATTCGCAAAATGTCCAATTCGCAAATAGTCCAATTCGCAAAAAGTCCAATTCGCAAAACGTCCAATTCGCAAAACGTCCAATCCTTACATAAATTAAGCCGGGGTCACAAATTGGTCCTTTTCATCACTATTCACTATTATAAGTTCAGCATACTTAAACGGTTTTTAAATCCTTTTCGACCGATTTCCAAAAAAAGGAGGCAATTCGGCTATATTTTTTATGTATGTTACGCGATATCTCCGCCATATGTGGATCGATATTCAAAATTATTTTTGTGTCGATAGAGCTTATTCCACGGTGGTCCCGTATAAGCTTGGTCCCGATCAGATAAGTTTGAAGTACGTCCGTTAATGTTTTAAAGCCCACCGAAGATTCGTTTTTTGAACTGACAATAATTTATTTTCTTTATCATCAGTTCAGCTAGTTTATAGTTTAATCAAATATGGTGCAATTAGACTACAGTTAGTAATGAGTAGATTTTAATAGTGCAATAGTAGTATTTTTTTTTATATCCGAGACTGGCAAGCGAGCAGATGAGTCACCTGATGATAAGTGATCCCCACCGCCCATTGACACCCAAGCCAAAAAGAATCATGGGTGCGTTGTCAATCTAAAAGGAAGGAATTGACGCGGAGGGGAAAGCAATTGTGAAAGGGAGGGGGTGGGAAATGGGCCACCGGATATCTCACTCACCAAACGTAACGCGACGGCAAGCTTCCACTTTACGTTGGTTTTCTGTGAGACAGTGGTAGCAAACCGGTCGAGCCGGCCCATTCGTGCTGTAGACGTAACTGACTACAACAACGTGGCTCTAACACTCAAGTATGTGCAACAGTAAGTGGTAAAAAGTTGGTGCAATAAAGTATGAAGTATACAAGTGTGTTAAAGTGCAACCATGCTTTCCTTTGTTTAATCCCTACCTCCTCCTCCTTCAGTAGAAGAGGTCAGTTTTAATTAATAGCTCCTTAGCGAACTAGTGTAATTCATAGCTCTTTAAGTTCGTCAGCCCTGTCTCAAACCAGGGAAAGGCGGAAAAATAAGTCATGTGCACGTTTGTTTGTTCAATAATTTCAAACAATTAGGAAACCAAATAATTATGTTAATATAATGCAGGGGTTCCCAAGCTTATTGTTGTCACGCCTCCCTACTATCTAAACGCATAGGCCACGCCCCTCGATGTATGCAAAGTTCAAACCTACTAGTTTGCCTGGTGAGCTAACCCCGGGACTGTATCCCGCAGAGGGAGTTGACGTCAGGCAGGCACCCGGTCATGAAACTAAGCCAAATCCTTTCTGTAACATGCTTGAAGGTGGGATAAGGGCAGGTTTCTACCTAGACAAGACTAGTTTCTACCTAGAAAGTACAAGAAAACTCTGGTATTATTATTATTATTTTTATTTGGGTTACGTACCGTTTAAGTAAGCCGAAGTTATAATAGTGATGAAAAGAACCAAGGTCCCCATAGTATAATATAATTTACTTGTGACCCCGGCTTAAATTATAAGTATGGATTGGACGTTTTGCGAATTGGACGTTTTGCGAATTGGACATTTTGCGAATTGGACCTTTTGCGAATTGGACATTTTGCGAATTGGACGTTTTGAGAATTGGACCTTTCGCGAATTGGACCTTTTGCGAATTGGACATTTTGCGAATTGGACCGTTTGCGAATTGGACATATTGCGAATTGGACCATTTGCGAACTGGACATTTTGCGAATTGGACGTTTTGAGAATTGGACATTCTGAGAATTTGACGTCTTTCTCACGCTGGACATTTTGCGAATTGGACATTCTGCGCCTAAACGGAGTGGTTAACCTGCCAGGCAAGAATATTGTAAGCGAGACCATGCCAATTGCCATTGTGGTGATCTTGCTGATTAATAATGAAAGATCTGAGGGAAACTCTGTCTGATATTTATTTCTTCTGTTTCAGAAATAACATTTTGAAATTATTAAATTTTCACACATACAACCAACTGCAGAACAAGTTATCAAACGCAAGCAATATTACAGTAGTTTGTGCAGTAGGTATATTGCACAATAGTTGAGATTACCATTTATGTACTTTACTATGCTCACTCAAATAAACAAAGGTTAATATCAGAGATTGTAATAAATAAATATTATTCATGATAATGATTATTTTATTTACCTACTGCAAATCAATTTCCTGACAACATGTAACCAATACATTCTCAAAATATCTATACATTATTTAGGCCGACTACATAATAATTAATATATGTATGTTCACTGATTCACTGTCTGTATAAACTATAATATGACTGCAAGGTGGACAGACGACCTGACAAAGGTCACATGAAGTCACTGGTTACAGGCCGCTTCCAACCGGTCGATCTGGAAATCTTTGGGGGAGGCCTATGTTCAGTAGTGGATGTCCTGTGGCTGATGATGATGATAATATTATTGGAGCAATAGCATGATGGTCACTGTTGCATTGTGGGTCGCCGCGATGAAGTCCGCCGTCTGTCCATTCCCACTGGTTCTCGGGTCACCTTTCGCACTTCGCAAATGGCTCGGCAGAACGGTTTTTCTAATTCTGAGCACGGTTTCGGGTTTAATGTTGTATTTATTATCATTCAGGACAATACTGGAAGTTGTCAAAACATTTTGTCTTTTTTTTTGGCATCTTCTGGGTTACAAGTTTATTCCAAACAAAATTATCTATTTTCGTTAAACTTTAATAATTAATAGATCGATTTACAGTATAATAAACGGTACTGCAATATTAAAAAATCTCGTACCTTTAATTATCAAACATTTTCTAACAATAGTTATGGTATTTTAATTAAAAAAATGTTAGAATGAATAAAACAATTTATACATTTTATGTCAGTATTTCGATACTGGTATTACTGCATGCCGAACTGACAGACCGAAGTCAAGGTTTTGTGGACTTGGACTTAGCAAAGTTTTTCTTGTGAAAAATGACTTGGACTAAGTCTGAGTTCGATTTATAAATTCCAAATCCTCACTAAGTTCGTTTTTTTGACTCAGACTTAGTCGAAGTTCGTTCTATAGATCTCAGCCTGATAGAGGGCGAGCCTATCATACTACATCTGCGACGGAACTAAGCTCGGCGAAATGTAGGTGTTCTAGTTCACCTCTGCCTACCCCTTCGGGGATACAGACGTGAGCTTATGTTAAAATAATGTTTGTTTTAAATACAAAGTGTAATAATATCCTTTACGTGCACTACCGGTCGAACAATCTCTTTGATTTCGTCGAAAATACATGTATTCATCACTGCGATTTTATTTACACTGACCGCGGTTTCAAATTGTTAATAAATTTTCAATCTGTTTTAAAATTAATATATATGCTTGCAACCCAAATTTCGTGTTTCCTAGAAATCTACGCATTTTAATAACGATGAAACCAGAGGGTTGATTTCAGATATATTTATAGCTTAATAATAACATTAAAATAATAAAATAAAAATTTATTTATTTTCCACCAAGTGAGTTGCTAAACTAGAAATACAAGTATATATAGGAGAATGATATTAGTGGTGGACTGGAGCCTAAACTAGGGTAACCCTGTATTTCAGGACTCCAGGACAATCACCCACGACATGAGACAGTAAAACAATTCATGTGACAAAAGGAAAAAAAAAAAATACAAAACAAAAGTGTATGTGTATGCGTGCGTGCGAGTGTGTGTGTGTGTGTGTGTGTGTGTGTGTTTGTGTGTGTGTGTGCGTGCTTGCGTGCGTGTGTGTGTGTGTGTGTGTGTGTGTGTGTGTGTGTGTGTGTGTGTGTGTGTGTGTGTGTGTGTGTGTGTGTGTGTGAGTGTGTGTGTGTGTGTGTGTGTGTGAGTGTGTGTGTGTACGAGTGAGTGTGTGTATGCGTACGAGTGTAGTGTGTGTATGTATCACAGAGCACTTGTATGTATTTGCAGTTATGTTATTGAGCAAACTGGAGCAAGTTACTTTATTTCATGTTACTATAGCAATAAGAGACTCAGTATCACCATAATTAAGGTTTGACAAATATCTTGTAATGATTGCTTTACATACCACAGATGTTTTAGGAAAAATATTTAGTTGGCTGTTAAATTTGTTGTATAAGTGATGTGCAAGAAAAACGAATTGACGCCCAAAAAAGGCTGTGTGGTGAGGAATGGAAGAACATATCCTGTTTCTTCTCCGAGAAGGATACCAGATTTTAGGGTCATAAGTTAGTTCCTTGTGCTTACGAAGAACAGTACAAAGGATATATAATTGTCGTACAGTGAGGATACCAGATTCCTTGTGAAGTGTGACGGTAGGATAACGAAAAGGTTTCTTTAACATTACCTTTAGTAAAGACCTTTGAACGCGTTCAACAACTATCATTTTTGTCTTACACGCCCCACCCCAAGCTGGAATGCAATAACCGAGAATTGACTGCACCAGGGCATAATATACGGTTTTTAGTAGAAATGGTTTGAGTACATTTCTTAACTTTCTGAAAATCCAAATTAATTTGCGTAGTCGAGCAGATAGGAGCTCTAGATGAGCGTTCCAAGATAGCGACTTATCAAGCTGAATGCCGAGATATTTTATGTTATTGGTCCTTTCAAGTTGCAAACAGGGGCATATTAATTTATTACTATTGTTACATGTATGTATTTTGAGAGTGAAATTATTGACATTCGGCTGAGTTGAGTGATTAATTGAGAAAGTTAGGTATTTTGATTTCTGAACATTTAAGGTTAAGAGATTGTTATTTAGCCATGTAAATGTTTGCTGGAGACCTTGTTCGGCATAAAAGCGAGCTTCGGCCCAAGTCTCTCCCTGAAAAATAAGTGCAGTGTCATCTGCGTAAGAAAATATTTTCCCATTAGGTGGAGTATAATTGCAAAGTTCGTTGATGTAAATAAGGAAGAGACTTGGGCCAAGTACACTGCCCTGGGGAACACCACATACTATAGGAAGAGGGGTAGAAATGTGGTTGCCAATCTTCGTAGTTTGTATTCTGTTAGTTAGGAAATCTTGAAAAAGTTGCAGGGGAAGGCCACGTATACCTATCCTTTCCAACTTTTTCAATAATAGGTGGGTTGAGACTGTGTCGAAGGCTTTAGCTAGGTCCAAAAAAATACCTATGCATTTGCGACCGTTGTCTAAATTACTTGCAAGATGGCTTGTCAACTGTATTACAGCGTCAGCTGTGGATTTTTTAGGTTGGAAGCCAAATTGTGAATCTGATAGTATCTTCTCTTGAGTAAGATATTTCATAAGACGCGTGTTAATAATCTTTTCAAGCAATTTAGACAAGGTAGTGAGCACAGAAATTGGACGATAGTTCTCAACACAGTCTTTGGTCCCACCTTTGTGGATAGGGTGTATTATTGAGCGTTTAAAGCTGTTCGGGAAGATACCTTTATTAATAGAAAGGTTAAAGATGTGAGCTAATATCGGACTGATAGTACTTGTAATACGTTTTAAGAATGCGGCAGGAACACCATCCCAACCAGTTGAAGAATGATTTTTGAGATTATGAATGAGAGCTTCAACTTCGACTGCATCAGTTTCGAGTAGTACAAAGGAGGATAAGTGTGAGGAATTGTTAGAAATTGTAGATGTATCAGAGCCTTGGCTGATGTTTTTAGCGAGTTTCTGACCGATTTCAGCAAAATAGAGGTTTATTTTGTCAACTGATGACGTAGGATCATTAGTTATATTTAATAGCTCTTCTGCAGGATTTTTGTTACGTGAGGTATTAGTGATATTACGTATAGTATCCCATGTTTGTTTTGGGTTGACACAGCAATCTAGTTTTCAGCTTTCATATTGTTCTTTAAGTTTAGTTAGAAGATCATTGCAAAAATTTCTGTATCTGCAGTAAGAGGTCCTCAGTGCTTCATTTGAAGGCGATTTCTTTTGCTTTTTGTGCAAAGTGTCACGATATTTGATACATCTAAGTAACCCTGGAGTGAGCCACGACTTTAGAATATTCTTTCTGTTAGGGACTTTACGTAATGTGGTGTTGTTGTCTAAAACCTGTTTAATTATTTGTATAAGGGTTTCTATGGCATGATTAGGGTCATCATAATCTAAAAAATATGAGAGATCCATGTTAATAATACTGGAGGACGCCTTGTCATAATTAATTAATTGTTTGAATTTGGGGACATAAAACTTTTTTGGAAGCGTTAAATTTAGTAGTACAGGAAAATGGTCAGTTATATATGTTTTAACAACCAAGGTTTGAGCTATAAGGTTGGTTTTAAGATTGACATGGTCTAAGCAATTATCAGTACGTGTAGGTAAAGAGTGAGCTGGAAGAATACCATTTTCTGCCAAGAGATTTAAATAATCATGGCTTTTGCGATCTTCATTAAATGGTTTAATATCAATATTGATATCACCAATTACGGCAACTGATTTAAATTCACGAACAGATTTTAAGGTTGAATCTAACGATCTTAAAAAATTGTCAATAGTTTTGTACGAAGGGGACCTGTATATACAAACAATCGCTAAATCTGTCATTTTTAATAATAGACAGTTAGCATCACAAAAATTAGGTTCCAACACGTTATAGCTTAGACCGTTGCGGACGTATAACACGACACCGTCGTTTTGGTTATAATTGTCGGAAGAGCAGTGGGACTTATAATTGTCAAGTTGTGGTAGGGGTTTATGTTTGGAAAGCCAACATTCTGTGAAAATCAATATATCACAGTCAGTACCCAGACGTTTCAGGAGTACTAGAAAATCGTCCAAGTTACGATAAATGCTCCTAATATTGTGTGATATAATTTTTAAACTATTTTTGGTATTATGAAGCAAGTTAACACAGTCTTTAGGTTCAACAGCTGCAGACTCGGAGACCGCAGTGTTGTCTATTTCGATTTGAATATCAGAAATAACATTATGAGTCATTTTGGAAGTGGAAAAAACTTTGGTTTATACATAGGAACATTAAAGTTAGTATGAATTTAAAATTGACGGTATTGTAGAGTGATTTGGAAATACTGACATTTTCAATCCAACAGCAAACACAAATACACGCTGTGGTGAAAATAGTTGAAAGTGGTTGTGTAAAATTTATTGTAAGGTATAAATGTGTAATTATGAGGAGAATGTACTTTGGAGAAGAGTAATTGAGTGAGTTTGTGAGTGTTGGTTTATATAAATTGTGTAAATACAAACAAAGAAAAATATGACAGTGCATGCAAACCTGTTTACAAAAAATGTATAGTCATTTGACAGCAGCCAGATTCTTAAGGTCATCTTCACTGAGTAGACGTGTGGCTTTGGAACCCTCTTCTTTTCGTAAATAAACTATGCCGTGAGATGTCCAACAATATTTGTACAGATTTTCGGCTGCAAATTTACGAGCCATTGCGAATAGTCTTTTGTTTTTACCGGTTAGGCTTTCAGAAATATAAAGTACTTCAACTGGACCGGCGATTTTGGCGTGCGTACTTGTGAGTTTGTCCTTAGATATATGTCTAAATTTTTTGACTGCATTTAGGAGAGTTTCTTTTTTTAACACTGTTGTAAATTCGACGACAATAGGCATTTTAGACATGGATGAAGAGTTATACCGATATATGTCCTTAATGTCGCTATCAGCGATATCAGTCTTAATTGCACATCCGATATTTTTTATTATTGTCAGTAGATCATCTTTGTTTTCGACCTTATTCTTTGGGGCATTTCGTATTTCAATACTTGTATTACGGGCATTGCGTTCTAATTGTTCTATCCTATTCTCAAGAGCATTTATCTGTGCTAAATGCAACGTTCTTTCTTTGTCCATTTTATCTAATTTTATCTTGAACTCTTCATATTTCGCAGACATAAAATCCATAGCTCTTGTAATATCGTTATTTTGGTTTTTAATTTCATCTACGGCCGATTGCAACAAGTTTAATTTGTGGTTTTGAGCATTCGTGGCTGTGTTTAACATGTTTTTCATTTCCGACATAAAAGTTTTTAAATCTTCCTCCAGTAAGTCCCCATGTTTACGCTTGAGTAAAGAATTATTGGTCGGAGTGTTTTTATCCGTGCGATGGTCGATATTAGAAAGATTAGGTGCAGAATTAGTAAGTTCCTTCGGTGGCGTTCTTGTTAAAGACATGCTTCTTATTTAATTGCAAGGTGTCTACCAAAATGGTCAGATATCGAGGAATTCCTTACAAATCGGCTGTCCGTTCACTGTAAGTTGAGCTGGGGTCAACTTGTTATGGTTGCTATCGAGAAATTAGTAGAAATTATTGTTCCGTCCAGGTTAAGTTGAGCTGTGACGGCGTGTGATTCGCAGGAATTTTGCGCAAAACACGTCCGAACTCCTCGGATGTCCGTAGGAGAGAGACATTAACCCTGTAATATTACTGCCCCACCGGGCAGAGATATAGCTTAGGATGACTTATTCATGAAACATTTTGGACACATATACTCACGCCTGTATACCCGAAGGGGTAGGCAGAACTATAAACCTACAATACTAATCTGACTAATCATGTATAAAGGCCCAAACAGAATGCAATAGGAAACGATTATAAATGAACGAAAATAGTACATTACGAGTATATATTTGTGTTGTATTGTACAACCGGCTTGTTTGCCAAACAAGAAATTTGACCAAGCCTGAGTTAGTGATCCTATGTCATCTTTAAATATACTTCCACCTCTCGAATTTGCATTCACATTCTATTTTGACATTGTTTATTTTTGCATACGGGTTATTGTACTAATGTATTGAGGCCGAAGCTTGAATAACTTTCGAGTCATTTTCATGCATATCGTTCTCTCCTTAAATCATTACGTTCAAATTCGCAGTTTATGAACAACATATCGATATACTTATTAAGTATAGGGAGGGTTTTTTGGGGCTGCTGTCTCAGATAATGAGTTTCATATAATTAAGATAGAACTTCACTTCAGGTAAGTTCGTTTAATCTCATAATTGTATTCGCTCATTATCTGAGACAGATTATAATTTAACTAGCGCTTGTGTAATATTTAAGATTTCACTATGTAGTAACTCTACGATTATACTCTTTCGTTGATCACGCCGCGAGCCTTATTTGAATGTACTTAAAGTTTCGTGATGTCGCCTCTATTTACCTTTTTTTATTGTGTTTATATTTTGTTTATACAAACAAACAATACTAATCTTAAAGTGAATGCACTTTACGCTCATGTTTTAGTGGTGCCGAAAAACAACTAAACCGCATTGTTTTTGAAAGACCTATCCAATGATACCCCACACCATAGGATAGTCGAGAATAAATAATTTCACCCCCACTTTACATGTAGGGGAGGCACCCTCAATTTTTTTTTCAAGATTTTATTCCACGCCTTTTGTAGTTTGATAGATATGCATACTCGTGCCAAATACAGCATTCTAGTACTTATAGTCTCTGAGATAAACAGTGGTCAGACAGACAGGCGGACGGACATGGAGAAACTATAGAGATTCCTTTTCTTCCATTTGGCATCGGAACCTTAAAGAGATGCACGTGGTAACGGAACCCTGAAAATATGGCTACAAATAAATTACTTTTATTATATTGATGCGTAATGATCTCTGTCATTACTCATCAATATAATAAAAGTCGACAACGAATTTCAGTGCATGTATTTAACGCCGCGCCTCAACACGCCATACACAATTATTCATTAGATATCGAAATGTGGTCGTGGGCCGTGAGTCGTTACATCGTTCATCAATTTAATATGGATCTATATGAACAAGGGTTAATAAAATACTCATTTCACCGAAGCGACTTTAAAAACATTTCATCATATTTATTCAACCTCCGTGGCGCAGCGAGCGGGATTCGCCACGGGTTCAATTCCCGCACCGAGACAAAATGTTTGTGAGCTACACTGCTGTTTGTTTCGGGTTTGGGTTTTATGGGACCTTAAATCCCTCGTAGCTCCTGATAGGACTGCGAGGTTCAACTTAGTGTGGCGTCATAACTATGTATGAGAGTTTGGTTTATTAATTTTATTATTATTTAATAAACAAAAGTTTAAAACTTATAGTCACAAGTTTCAAAACTTAACTGACCAACTTCCAACTTGATCAGATCAGGACCAAATTTATATGGGACTACCCTTGCAATAAGCTCTATCGAACACAAACAGAATTTTGAAAATCGGTCCACATTTGGCGGAGATATCGCGTAACATATATATGTAAAAAAAATCCCATGAATTGAGGACCTTCTCCTTTTTGAAAGTTGGTCGAAAAACCGACATCAAAACTACAATTGCGACGTATATAATTTTATGATCATCATCGAAATAATCGGATCTTGGCCCCATTTATATGACCCACATTTGGAGTAAACTCTATCTAACACTAAAAGAATTGTGGAAATCCGTCCACATTTACCAGCGACATCGCGAAACTTACATTGAAATAATACAGACGGATCGAGACATTGAAATCGGATAAAAAATAAATTACAACACTGTTGCCTGTATAAAGCTATAGTTGATGTATGAGTTAAAATTATTCACGGTATTTCAGGTGATCAAAATAGCTCGTTCAACTCAACAACCAACAATCCAGGCACGCAGGAGTGTATCGATTTATGATCAGATAGTCGTGGTAAAGTGAAATATTATCTACATATTGAAACACGTACAGATTGCATTACAGGGGAACTTTCTAGGGCCAGTTCACATTGTTTTGAGAAGGGCTTAATGATGTTCTAGTCTCACCTCATATTAGAGACGCGACGCGAAGCTATAAGGTACGCATCTTGTAAAATCGCCCGTAGCGATGTAAGATACAATTTTATTCTACTTTACTTTTTATTATGCTTTGGAAAAGTACCTCCAGTTATCTAGGAGCAGTGAGTTTTGACAGTTTTTATCTTTTGAAAACAATAATTATAGTTGTCGTTTTTCCACCGATATTGATCTAAGGTTTCTTCCGCACATTTACATGTTTTAGTTAGTTAACTTCTGCAACTGGTGCTGTTAGTATATGGAGAAAAGAAAATAGTATAAGTGTCAGAATTATAAGGGCCCAGAATAACTATCAATTCACGCTATACACAACGATAAGTCTGGGAGTTCACCATAAGCGATGCATTTAGCGGGGGCTTTGTCTCATTGCATCGTTATAATTTATACTTCGTAAATACGTCGCGCCGCGACACGCCATCGCCTCGCGATTTACGCAGCTATACGCTTCATTGCGCCGGTCTGAACTCACCCTTAATTACTATAAAATAATTTTGATTAAAAAAAATCGAGATACCTTTAATAATAATTACATTTTAACAAAATGTACTTAAAGTATAGTTTTGAAAGTGGTACAACGACACTAATGGTATAATAAATGGACTGAATCGATTGAATTGGTCATTCCCACATAAATCAAAACACATACAAGCTCACTCACACGTATACAGCATCCATAAACACGTGGAACTATATATAAGTAGAACTATAGAAATCACAAGATATTGCTTGCAATGTCGTTCGCGTTGATACAAAAATAATAAAATAAATATCCATAAAATATAATTCAAATCAAATCAAATCAAATCAAAATATTTATTGAATCCATGAAATGTTACTACATTATTTAGATTCCGTCAAAGTTCCTCTACCGCCAGTTCGGAAGGCCGTTTCGCCAGAGAAGAACGGGCAAGAAACTCTGGCGTTGCTCTTTTAAATGCCAGTTGACAATAAATGCTTATAAAGTACCATATACAAAAAAGATATATAAATTAGAGAGTGAATTATTTCCGTAACTCACGGACAACGACGGCCCTCGTGTTATATTTAAGATAACAAATTAATCACTTCTGTCCTAATTTAACGCAGCATCATTACACCTTCAATATCTTATTTTTAGCAATAGTTTTCTTGCATCTCGTGGGATGATTCAGTTGCGATACTTCACGTCATAATTTCGTCACCGCCCACCCACTTAAACGTCACTTCTGCATCACTGTTTATAAATAAACAAAACGATCACAAAACAGACTTTATAAAGACGCGCTCAGTCTAAATTTGGCAATCGAAATCAAAGTTTCGTTGTTGAAAGTACTCTGAGAAAGGTTAGAATTCTTTCGAATCTCTTGTGCGGGGATTAAGTCCATTGTACTGGATATTAAACCGTTAGTAGATTAAAGTGTAACTATTGGGTGTATTTATACCGTTAAACTGATTTAATTAACTGTGTTCGCTATTTATGAATGTATGGAGTCTACTCATTAGGGCGAGATTCTATTAGATTTTGTTTTTTTTACCTGATCAATCCTTGACACTCCCTGACAAATCCAGATCAATCCTGCAACTAATATTTATACAACATATACGGTGATTAATAACAATAGAAAACCCAATATTGCTCTTAGGATCAAAAATCAGTAGGTACCAAAGGATTAATTTAAAGAAAAACATATTTGGCGCATTTACAGCTTTTGTAAACGTTGTTGATAATTACTAAGAGTATAGTTCAGTAGCAACTAGATGCGCAAAACTTAACTCGTCAGTATAATACAAAATGTTTATTTCAATTTAAGAAAAATCACAATAAATCTTAACAATCAACACAATAGTCGCGATTGGGATTTCGAAGTCGGTAAGTTAAACTTTATAATTAATCAACCATTCTCATCACTTCAGGACATCATGAGTCGCGTAGGACGAACCCGGCGCACCCGCGTCTACGACTGCAACTACAACAAAGGCGAGAGCTACTACCGGCCTGTGCTGGACCGTCTGGACGGGAAAGTACCCGTGCCTGCCGAGCCAGAACGCGACAGGATCAGGAGCGACGTCGAGAACAGGATCAAGAGCGCCTTGGATGACATCGAGGCGCCCTCCGACGACCTGTTCGACTTCAGAGGTGCGCGTGCGCAGAGAGGCAGGCCACTCTCCTCGGCGTTGGAGACCGATGATTTGTCTGATGATGTAAGTACTAATACTAGCCGCACTACTACTTCGTCACAAATTCAAATTATTTATTCTGCAAATAAGATATATATCACATGCCAATTATGCCCCTTACTTATAAAAATATTTGAGCGCTGCTTATCTTTATACCATAGGTTGTCCCTTTCATTTTTAAACAATGTAACGCAAGGAAAAAAAATGACAGGTTATTCGTAACCATTTGCTCAGTTAAAAATGCTGTTTTAAGTAAGGACCTATGTTTAAAAAGAAAATTATTAATCTAAGATAGATTATTATTGCTACAAAAATTCATTTGTATGTATTTTCTTGGTGGTTTTTTTTTTTTTTTTTTTTTTTTTTTTATGGCCCTACAGCTGCTTGCCTGACCGAGTCGGCAAATACAGCCACACCGGTCTGTTGGGAGGAACGCAGGTGCGCTCAACCCGTAAAGTTAGGTGACCACGCTGAGGGCAACCCACTAACGGGTTACGAACCTCGGCTCAGGGCGGTCACTGAGAGGGAGATGTTGAAGACATCATCGATTAGGGGAGTGTGGACGTGTTTTCCTAACTATCTATTTCTGTCATCGGCACGCGGGCCGGAATTGTTAACAGGGTCGGGGGGGCTGCTACTGGGAGCGCGGCGTGGTCCTCGTCGGCGGGGACGGAACATCGGTCGTGTGGAGTGTGGGAGCGATTTAAGATGCTCGATCTTACGTTGAATGGCCAGAGTGATGGCGTCATCAGGGTCTGACAAAACGGATCTAGGACGTCTCCATTTCGCACGGTCAAATGGAGTATATATTGACGCTTGACGGACAAGCGTGTTTGGGTGGTGTGCCGCCCGATCGAAGTAGCGTCTGCTAGCCATCTGCATAAAATGCCTGATGGTCGGCAAGTTGGTGTCAACGTGGAGGTCGTGATTACGGACGTACCACGGAGCGTTAAGCGCTCGTCTTAAAAAGACGTTTTGCAGGACTTGCATACGCTTAAGTCGAGCGGGCGGTATGTGAGCGAACACGGGCGACGCGTAAGTCATTATCGGTCTAATACACGTTGTGTAGATCCTAATCTTGTTGCGGGCTGACAACTTGCTCTTTCGGTTTAAGAGAAAATGTAATCGGGCTAACGCGAATGCGGCTCGCGCGCGTACCGCGTTTACATGAGTGATGAAGTTCAGTCTCCGATCAAGGTTGACTCCTAGATATTTGGCGTTGTTGGTCCAAGGGATAGCTTTATTAGCCATGGTGACTGAAGCGTTAGGCGTTTGGGTGAAAATTCTCTTGGTAAAGAGAATTGCCTGACTTTTGGCGGGGTTGACAGTGATTCGCCATTTGCGGAACCACTCACCGAGTTCGTCGGCTGCGGTTTGCAAAATGCGAATCACTTTATCCGGGTCTCTACGTGAAGCGTAGATTGCCGTGTCATCAGCGAAGAGCGCCAGATGGGCGTCCTTCGGTTTAGGAATATCGCTAGTGTATAGCGAGAAAAGAAAAGGGGACAAAGCAGAGCCTTGCGGGACTCCGGCAGTGATGGTGTGTCGGGAGGAAAGAGTTCCCTCCACGCGATATTTGAAACCGCGATTCGACAAAAATTCTCGTATGATGTGCACGAGCTGTGTGGGCACATTGAAGGTATACAACTTGTAGAGCAAGCCGTTGTGCCACACTTTGTCGAATGCTTTTTCAATATCGAAGAAAAGAGCACCGGTAGGGATTCCGCGCCTAAAGTTGGCGTGGATATGCTCCGTGATGCGGAGAATCTGATTCACGCAACTGTGCCTACTACGAAAACCAAACTGCTCTGGAGGGAGCAGATGGTGAAGGTGGGCGACTATCTTGATGCGATCGAGGACGATTCGCTCGTAGAGTTTACCCAGAGCGCTGAGTAAACTGATGGGACGATAAGAGGAGGGTTCGAAAGCGGGTTTCCCCGGCTTGTGAATACCTATCACAACTGCCTCTTTCCAGACGTCTGGAAAGAGGCTGTTTTGGAACGCTGCATTGAAGATGTCAGCGAGAATTTTAACTAGATGCTCCGGGAGCATTTTCATGACTCTATTGGATATACCGTCGCCCCCGGGGGCTTTGCGTCTTTTGAGCGCCTTGATCAGAGAACTGACTTCTTCGATTGTTACCGGCGCGAGTGGGTCGGGCGGTTGGTCGACATCCGGGTCGACGGGTGCCGGGCGCGGACGCGGAACCGGTATCGGTGGCGGCGGGATTGCGTTCCTACTTTCGACAAAAGTGTTAACCGCAACAAGATGCTCTGGGTCAATGGGAACTGAGGTGAGTGAACATTGAGCCTCCAGGCTGGTAGCCAGCAGTTCCGCTTTCTCGTCGTCGTCAAACGCCGGGCGTTGATTCGGACGATTGAGCGGAGGCATGGTGACTGTATCGTTCCTCCTGAAGGAACGGCACAACTGCCAGAAAGCCTGGTGAGTTGGATCTAGCTCTGATAAGTGAGTTTCCCATCTCGAATCGACGGCCTCTTGGATGCGACGTTTGGCCTCGCGTTGGAGGAAACGCGTTAGATGCCGTTGATCCGGGGAGGGATTCGTCTTACAGGCTCTCAGCGCGGCGTTTCGCCTCCTCACCACACATTTCACGTCTTCGGGAAGGTGCCAATGGCTAAGCATAGCCTCCGGCACCCTCTCGGAGCTGTCGCTCACGACGTTTTGGATATGTGCGGTGAAGGAGCGAATCGCGCCGGACGTCTCTTCAGGAGTGACTATGTTGGTCGGGATCGCGGAGAGATCAGGGGATGAGGTGTCCTCGAGCTTGGTGCCTAGGAGACGCCAGTTCGTTTTCACCTTCATCGGTACGTTAGGACCTGTGTCTGTGGGACCGTTTATAGGGACTAGATCTAGGATCACAGGTCTGTGGTCAGAGTCTAACTCTTGTAGCACCCGCATGGAACGCACGCGTAGGCAAACGCTCCTTGTAAGCGCTATGTCGAGTATGTCAGGTCGGTGATTGTCGTTAATTGAACTATAATGGGTGGGTTCTGATGGAACTAGAATTTCCATATCAATAGTGTCAAGACACCGCTCTAGTGCTGCACCTCTGCTGTTGGTAGAGTTGCAGCTCCAGAGCGTGTTCTTGGCGTTGAGGTCGCCCGCCAGAAGGACAGACTCCCCCATGCTCAATAAGGTCGAGATTTCATTGGAGTGAAGCTCCTTACTGGGTGAGAGGTAAGCCGAGATGATAGTGATCGGCGGATGTCCTGTCATTGCTAGCCTGCAAACTGAAGCCTCAATGTTCGTCAGGTTTTCGGGGGGATCTAGAGGTATGCAGTGCAGGGACCTTTTGAAATATATTAGGGTGCCACCTAAAGGGCCAGTAGTGCGGTCATTCCGCACTACTTTGAAATTAGGGATACTAGGGTTCCTATGAGCGGGTTTGAGGAACGTTTCCTGGATGAGGAAAACGTCTAGGTTATTATCGCGGACAAAATGTGCGATTTCGGTACATTGGCCGCGAATACCGTTGGTATTGAAAAAGCCCACTCTGAGGGAGCGAGGCTTGGTCCGCGACGGGGGGGAAAAAATATTATTATTAGTAGCCATTGGAAGGCGTTAAAATTAAGCTGGCGATGTAGGATCGCTGTTCCCTGTATAATCTTTGTAAATCCGACACTAATTTTTCGTCCGGGTGACCTTTTGCCGCTATTTCCCTTATTTTTTTCCGAAATAAGGGTGTAAAAGTCGACCGGGGGGCTTAGAATGGCATCGTAGATGGCATCTACCTCCTCTTTGGAGAGTACTCGAGCGGCCGTGGTAGGAGGAAGAGGTGCAGGTTTTTGAGAGCGCGGCTGGGCTACCCTGGGAGGGTTAGTCCGGGAGGCCGCTGGAGTGGGAGCAGTGACGGGAGCGGGAGCGGGGGTGACCGCCGGAGCGGGAGCGGGTGCGATCGCTGAAGCGGGCATAGGCGTGACGGGAGTGGCTGGTTCGGCGGGAGTGACTCCACCAGGGACCTCTTGGGCTTTTTGGGCTTTGACCCATGGGTTGTGCACCGGCATGGGTGCGGGGCGGAATCTGGCCTGAGGGGCTGGAGCTTTAGGAGCTCGGGAGAATGGTTTCTTGGGGGCCTTCGGGCAGCCGCGGTAGCTTGCCGGGTGTCCTATCTGTCTACAGTTTGTGCACGAAGGCGGCTCCGTGCACAAGGTCCTGTCCTTTGGTCGTGGGCACTGTTTGGTGCCATGCTCCCCTAGGCACTTGACGCACCTGGAGGGGAGGGAGCACCGCAAGGACGAGTGCCCGTACCTTTGGCAGTTGTGACACTGCCCTATCAGGCGATTTTTGTATGGAGTCTCCACGGTGAAGCCGCGGAGGCCCAAGATGTCTTTGACGTCAAACAGGTGTCTGCCGTCAATGGGGGTCTCAACAACAACCATAACCATCGTGTATGGTTGTTGTTCATTGAGAGAGGTATTTGATTTGACTGTTCGGTACATCCGGTGTACCTCTGTGCAAGATATGCCTTTTTCGGTAAGGCCTAATTGAATTTCCTCTTCCGTCATCTGCAGGGGAATCCCACGGATGACGAATCTAAATCGTTTTTCGTCAGGGAGGGCATACGTGAAATAGTGGACGTCTTTGGCTTTAAAATATTTGGTGAGCGCCCTATGGTCGGCTATCGTGGCCGGAAAAACTGATAGAAGATCTTGGCCTTCTAGAAATTTGTTGTGGGTCAGCGTTATGCCCGCTTCTTTGATTCGGGCGAGGAGGGTGGGGACTGTAATGTCATTTGACATTAAGATGTTAAGCCTCGGCGGCTTCTTGCCCTTTGGCTCAGAGGGAGCAGAGGGCTTGTCGGAGGTAGGTGGTGCGGCAGGTGAGGATGGGGGTGAGGGGGAAGCCGGCGAGTCGGTGTCGAAAGTCGGCGCTGAGGGCGCCGGCGTCGACACCGACACGGCGGTGGCCGAACGCGGCTTCTTCCTCCTCCCGCGTTTCACGGTCGTGAAGCCGTCGTCGTCCTGTTCGGACGATGACGACTCCGACCGAGACTCGCCGGAGGATGACGAAGACGCAGGCCTTTTGGTGGAGACAGGCGGGTCGGTTTCCATCGCCGTAGCGATGGGCTCCGAGGGAGTGGTGGGCGAGGCGGAGGGTCCATCGTCCGTTGATGGGCTCTCCGTCTCGTCGGCAAACAGGTCCGGTAGAATGTCCTTGAGTGCGGACTCGAGACGTGCCCACGCGAGTGGGTTTTCTGCCACCTTCGCAAGGGCCGCGGCACACTTCTTGCGTGACGGGGCCATTGCGAGTGTTGCAGAGTTTGATGCGGCGCGAGTGTGTTCCGACGCGGGTGCGTTCCGCCCGGGAAAGAACACACAAGAAACCGGGCGGCGCTCGCACTGACGTACGGTCGCGGATCGCGGGTCGCGGGTCGCGGTGGGACGCGTGAATTTACGTCCCCGGGTGGGTGTGCCCGGGGCTGAGTATGTGAATGACCCTCCTCGCCGGGTATAGGCGAGGGGGGGTGTACTTAAAATTAGGTGTGCCCTAAGCTGGTATCCCTTTGCCAATCTTAATGTGCGAAAGGGTTCCTAACAGTCCGTGCACCGTAAGTGGTATTGGTCCGAGGACCGCACACTCAACCGGATACACGGGATGGAAATCGGGATGGGTAGAGTTGGGAAGGCGATATGCGGGGGAAAGAGTGGTGTGCCTCCACTGATTCCTTGTCCGCACCCGTCCGGCTTGCTTCAGCCCTGAGGGGGCGTGGCGCGGGCCGGGTCACCGCTAGCTATCGGTTTGTTGTCACCGTGAGGTTTACCACCGAGCTAATTCCCTGAAGGGGACAATAAAACACTATACCGAGAAATTCGGGCTAATCCCTGTCCTGAAAAGGACGCGGATGGGCCCTTTGTTCGGCAACCGACAATAACAAAGCGGGGCTTTGTTATTGGCCGGATTACCGAGAATGCAGCGCGGGGGCTGCGTTCCGACCTAGCAGGTAGGCCGGTAATCGGATTAAAGTCACTGCAGGTGCAGTGACAATACGTCCGAGCACGACCGCTGCCAAGAGCGGAATGATCTTGGTGGTTTAGCTTTTCTAATTTATATATCTTATTTGTATATGGTAATTTATAAGCATTTATTGTCAACTGGCATTTAAAAGAGCAACGCCAGAGTTTCTTGCCCGTTCTTCTCTGGTGAAACGGCCTTCCGAACTGGCGGTAGAGGAACTTTGACGGAAACTAAATAATATAGTAACATTTCATGGATTCAATGAATATTTTGATTTGATTAGATTTGATTAATATTATACTGTTTTTTGCTTACTTAACACATTGTACATAGTTATGAAATAGGGGAGTACCGGGCAATTGTGACACCTTTTGTATCATCAGAGTTGTGCATAAATATCTACAATAGTAGAGGAATCGATGCATTGCTTAAGTAGCTAGCTATAATGGAATCGAAATACCCTCTACCCTCTAAAAGGGTGCTACGATGCGCAAATATTGTCGTCTAGACGTTCCCTTTTGAAAATCTTTCACATTCCTAATAACTCGTTTGATGATACATCAATGGAATAAAAATGTGTATTAAATTTAACTTTGCATCAATACTTTGCGAACTCATGAATATATATGTTATATAAGCGTATGGGCCACCGGAGGCCGAGCCGCCCGTGACTATCTACGGACCATAAAATACGTTTACAGATAAATACATAGTTATGTTTAAATGCTGAGAAAAATATGCATTTTATGAGCACTTGAACAAAAAATTTGTGTATCAAATATAAATATTCATTTTTAATTTAAATATTTATTAATTAAGACCTTATTTCAAGACTTTCTTTGTACTTATATAAATAAATAATCCCTCTATTATTATTTATTTTAATTAATTTATTTATTTTTATTTATTATTATATACGTGTCCAGAATAAAAATAATAATATTTTTATTAAAGTTATGAATTCACAGGAATCCATTAAACATGATACGTTTAACTAAAGCTCGCAATGGGTTTTGCGAAAAGCAGGTTTACGCACGTTTCGACAAATGAGCAAATTAATATCGGGTTTCGCGAATGTACCTCTAGAGGTAGATGCAGGGGTGAATCAATTGTCATATATGATCTTTGGAGTCAATTTTCCGCTCGCCCGCGTTACATACTAACTTTCCCTGTCTCCCTGTAAAGGTTGAATTTTGCCTAAAATATTTTTTTAGTTGAGAAAGCTGTAAGAGGAGGGAAAAGGGATTAGGAAAGTGAGGAGGGGAATTGGGCCACCGAAATCTCACTCATCGAACGAAACGTGACAGTAAGTTGCCACTTTACGTCGGTTTTCTGTGAGACAGTGGTGACCGGTCGAACCGGCCCATTCATGCTGTAGATGTAACTGTCTACAGGGTGGCTCTACCACTCAAAAACATGAACAGTGAATGACCTTTGAATTATCGACTAAAAAGAGAAATCCTTAATATCCTCCCTTAAACTTCGTGAGGAAATCTGCATACCCAAGAATTTCTTCACCAGAATTTCGAAGGTATGTGAAGTCTACCAACGCGCATTAGGCCAGCGTGGTAGATTAAGGCCTAACCCCTCGCATTAGTAGAGGAGGCCCGTGTCCAGCAGTGGGACAGTAATATTACAGGGCTAATATTATTTATTTTTTATCCTTTCTTAATGAACCGCATCATCAATACAATAAATCTGGCAAAATTAAATTCCTAGGCCCAAAGCTATTTAAATCAGAATGAAGTTATATTCTATCAAAACCCAATTCAATTGCCTAAACAAACAGAAATAACGATTAACATCCCCAAAAGTGAGTAAACAACCGGAGATCAAACTACACAGATCAACGACAAATAAAAATACCAATTTTTCAAACTGATACCTCAATATCGAAAACTCTCTATCGTCGATTTGTTTAAATAGCGTTGTATCAATTAAGCTCCATGCACGTCCGATCCACTTTGATCTCAACAATACATCGCCATACCGATTGTAAAACCAATATGAGATACTTTTTGATTTAGACATATGCATTTAGAAATAAGTTGACATTTTGAATTGTAATTTTATATATCATGTATTGTCTGGACTTTAAAAGAGGCCATAACCCTTGAGTTTGTTTCGGCATTTCTTCTCAGGGATAACCACGAAATGCCGACGCCATTATTACTTTATCAATATCTTAAAATCAATACATAATCGTTGTTGACATGTGAAAGTGGTATAAAATAACCTATTTGCAAAACAAATTATTTGAATTTGAATTTGAATATGCTTTAAAAATATTGGAGTCAAAAATACTCAGTAAGAAAATCGCCAGTTGATGATTCTTTCTTTCTACCTGCCTTTATCCCACCTTAATACGGAATCGGCGCAACACACTTTTTCAAGCATGTTGCAGATAGGATTTGGCTTGGTTTAACGACCGGCGACCGCCTGACATCAACCCCAATAAATTATAAAATTCATTATCTAGTATAATACCGTAGTATATATCTAGTATAATTGTCGCCTCCTCGGTCTAGTGGCAGCATGTATGGGCTGTGAACCGGGAAGTCGTGGGTTCGATTCCCAAGTCGGGCAAAACGAATTTTCTAATTTAATTTGCCCGGGACTGGGACCCCTCAGAGGGGGTTGGCGTCAGGCAGGCAGCCGGTTGTAAAAACTTTGCCAAATCATTTCTGCAACATGCTTGAAAAAGTGTGATGCGCCGACCCCACATTAAAGTGGGATAAGAGCAGGTAGAAAAAAAAATTATCTAGTATAAAATAAAATGGTGTAGATAGTCACGGGCGGCTCGGCCTTCGGTAGCCCATACGCTTATGTAACATATATATGTGCCGCCTCCGATGGGTTAAAAAGCCATACTGAGGCTGACATCTATAGAGCGAATTTCGACTAAGTCCGAGTCAAAGTAAGGAACTCAATGACGATTTGGAATTTTTAAGTCGAACTTCGACTTAGTTCGAGACATTTTTTACAAGAAAGACATACTGACAGACTAAGCAAAGTGTTTCTTGAGTGTCAAAAGTCAGGAGGCAGGTGTACGTTGCCATTTTCGGATAAAAATGCTTGTCTTGTATGTATGTTGGCTACATTCAAAACAAGGAAATTCACACTACTCTATTATTATTTGTTGAAACATATGAACAAAATGTTCCAAATTAATCACCGCCCACGGCACTAGACTCTGGACAAAGCGCGCTCCATAATTAACTTCGTTAATCAGTTGTCACTAACATTTCGTTGCCAAAACGTGTTACAATTTATAGTCAATGAATAATACATATTTGTAAACATGCTAATTATAATCATATAACATCGTTGGAATAGGGCCGAAGGGACTGTGCATCGTCTACTATGATGTTACGACTGATTATTCTTGGTACTTGACAGCATCGATATATTAATTACCTAGATGCACAGTTGACGCTCGGAAAATGGGACAGCAAAGGAGTGCTTAAGCACTCGTTTTCCCTACAGTTGGACGCCGATGGAATTCCAAATTTCAAAATTCTAATTTAAGAACGCTTGCTCATTTCGTTTAAAAAGCTACTTTATTACACGTGCATAGGGTTATATTTGTGTTGATTTAATTAGAACTTGTGATCTTTTTCTTTGTTTTATTCCTGAGGCCACTTTTTAGGAGGATATTTGTAAAGAACTGTGCATATAGGGTATATTATATTGATGCTTGACAGTCATAATAATCAAATACTGATGCTGAGATCTATAGAGAGAACGTTGACTAAGTCTAAGTCCAAGCAACGAACTTGGTGAGTATTTGGAATTTTTAAATCAAACTTTGACTTAGTCCGAGTAATTTTTTACAAAAAAGAACGTGTGGCACTCGGGGACTGCCGCGGTAAAGCTATTGCATAGCATCCAAAATCAATACACCTATATACTTTCTCACAAACAGCTGATTACGTATTCGTCCGATTTCGGAGCAGCTCGTCTCGATTCGTGCGAGCTTCGTAGAGTCGTACCATGAAGTAAATACAAAGAGGAGATGCTCTAACGCCGAAACTCTAAGCAGGCATGAGTCACCAGATTGCGGGGCGAAGAGGGAGATTACGAATGCGCAGTAACGCCGATACAACCAATGCCACCTAGAGGCGAGTTGCTGAACTAAAGAGACAAGCGTGATATTTCAAAAAAGTCATTAAAAGTTCTGCTATTCATCGATAGATGGCAAAACTAAAAAGTATCACCGCTGTGCCGGTCGGAGTGGGGGGTGTTAGGTTATTTTCGTTACGGAATTTCTGGATTCGGTCTGCAAGCTCAGGCCCGCGATAGAAGCTATGCAATAGCTTAAAAATCTTTGCTTCGTCTGTCTGTCAGTCTGTTTCTTGTAATAAATGGCTTGGATTAAGTAGAAGTTCGATTTAAAAATTCCAAAACCTCACTGAGTTCGTTACGTTATTACAATGTTATGACACAGTGACAACTTACATGTAAATAGATCACGAAACTAAAATGGCGGAACCGTCTTCATAGTAAACACGTACTTTTCTTAGTTACGCCGGGTCCTCAGATTTTTTCTTTAGTCATTGGTGTGAACGCAACAGGCGACGATTCGCGAACATTCGTTCGGTTTGTGTGTACCCGCCATTAAAAGCTTCGTAGAATTTTATCTTTATGTCTATCTTTATGTGTTGGTGTTGTTGACTGCCTCGGTGGCGTAGTTGTATTTTGGTATGACTACCGTCCTGGGGTCTCGGGTTCGATCCCCAGGTGGGGCTAAGTGATATTGGATGTTTTCAATATAAGCCCGGAGTCGGGAATTTGTGCCCGATAAGGCGATAGGCTCGCCCCCGATCACATCTGGGACGGAACTAAGCTCGGCGAAATGTGGGAGCTCTAGTTTACTATAGAGGTAGTTACATCTCTAACATCATCATCATCAGCCACAGGATGTCCACTGCTGGATATCTATATAGGGAGTAATATTAAAGTTTCTTTCCTGTTCTTCTCTGGCGAAACGGTCTTCCAAATTGACGGTAGAGTATAAATTTTACGGAATGTAAAAGATGTTTAAACATTTTATAACATACATACATAAGCTCACGCCTGTATCCCCGAAGGGGTAGACAGAGGCGCACTAGCCAACTAGTACACCCACAATCCGCCGAGCTTAGTTCCGTCCCAAATGTGATAGGGGGCGAGCCCATCGCCATATCAGGCACAAATTCCAGACTCCGGGCTGATATAGAAAAATCCAGTATCATTTTGCCCGACCCGGGGATCGAACCCGAGACCTCAGGACAGCAGTCGTACCGAAATACAACCACGCCACCGAGGCAGTTTTTATGGTTTTATGGTTTCAATATTTTTTTTCTATTAATCTTTGGTTGTACAATACATTTAACCAGACGCCGAACATTTCTCGAGCATAGTGTCATCCCTGAGAGTCGCCAAGTTTGCTAAACAAATACCTGTAGCTGAGGCAAACATTTGCCCGGTAGTTGGCGCAGGCACGAACATCTGCATTAATCGACGCTCGATGGACCTGGGCAAAGAGATTTAATATTAGTAACCATAGAGGGGCTATCGAGCTAATTTCCATACAAAAAATTGATCTCAAACGTCAGTAACGCCATCTACCACTTATTACAATGCGAGGGCGCTTATTGCAATTGACACCCTAGAATGTTCTGTGAATGTTTAAAGCCGGGTCTCCTGCACTAAAACATTACACAAAACATCTACACAAAACATATTTTTTTTATTTATGGTCCATTGTTCTACGAGCAGGTGACAGCTAAAATCGTTGTTTTGCGTATGTGTTTTTAGTGTTTTGTTTCGATTATTTTATTTTCGATTATTTATTATTTATTTTATTAGAGTGGTAGAGCCACGCTGTAGACAGTAACTTGTACAGCACGAATGGGCCGGCTCGACCGGTTAGACACCACTGTCTCACAGAAAACCGACTTAAAGTGGCAGCTTGTTGTTTCGTTCGGTGTGTGAGATTTCCGGTGCCCATTTCCCCCCTCCCTTTCCCAATCCCTTTTCCCTCCCTTTCCATTTCCTCCTTTTAGGTTGGCAACGCACCCATGATTCTTTTTGTGTCTTGGGTGTTTATGGGCGGTGAAGATCACTTACCATCAAGTGACCCATCTGCTCGTTTGCTAATCTTTGCTATAAAAAAAAATAGTGCAGGAGACCCGGCTTAAGAATCACGTAAGACGAATTATTGTCTAAACATTATTACGCTAGCGCGACCTGGCACGCGTATATTTCAAATACGACTAAGTAACTTATGACCAGAAGGCCACAAATTTGGATCACAAATTTCGTGCTCTTGTCCCGTCTACGCGTCCCGCACTATTGAATATCTTTGGACCTATGCAATTTAACTTATCATTGTCAAAACTGATTGAGTTTCCAACTAGGAAAATATTTCACAAGCAGATATCTTACTTACTTACCACTTCTTAATATTAAAAAAACGTCTGTCGGCAATTTGCCAGGAAAGAACTCTTAGTTTCTTCGGACACATTATGCAATCTCTTAGGCATAGTTTAGAGAAACTTATAATACTGGGACGAGTTGAAGGGAAACGGCCCAAGGGAAGAGCACCCTCTAGATGGTCAGATGCGATAAAAAAGTCTAATGGAGGTAGCATCTATCGAGCAGTACAGATGTCCAATGACCGCTCAGCTTGGCGACAGATTGTATGTGGTCGCGATCCTCATTATTGAGGGACCGATGAAGAAGAAGACCACCTCTTAGCTCACCTTATAGTCGGCGTACTGCACTTTTTAGCTATGTTGCGGCAATGATTCGGCTTTAATTTATAAATTCAAATTCAAATTCAAATTCAAATTCAAATTCAAATTCAAATTCAAATTCAAATTCAAATTCAAATTCAAATCATTTATTTATGAGATCGGGTATAATTGGTCTTAAAAAATATAAGTACAGCCGAAATCTGCTACTAGAGCATATAAATACTTTAAAAAATCTATCTATAAAACTAGCTTAAAACTAAGCGATCATAAGTTTAATTATGATACATATAATTATAACAAGTAATATGAAAAAAAAGCTCAATGATAACTTAATATTTATGAATTATAAGGTAGTAGGTATTATTATATCTTGCAAATAGTCGTTTATAGTATAATAACATTTTTCTATTAGTAGTGTTTGCAGTCTTTTCTTAAATGAGTGAACGCTACAGTTTTTTATATTTTCAGGCAGTTTATTAAATATTTTTATAGCCATACAGTATACACTTTTATGTTTCAATGTAGTCCTTGATGTTTCAATACTTAATAGACTATCGACGGGCTATCTGCCTGACGTGCCGTTTGGGGATCCAATACTTGGCAAATCGTATCAGGAACATAGTTTTTCCCGATTTGAACCCAGAACCTCCCAGTACAGACCATAGACATTGTCACTGGACCAAGGAGAGTGTTTATAGGTCGGTAAATAGTAAAACATTACTCCTTCTCTGTGCGCTCTTTGCTCTTCTAGCCCTGTAACGGACCAAACAAGAAAATTTCTGACAATCGTAATTCTAATCGTAATAGTTGTATTCAAGCTCGCTACGCATTGACATGACATTTGGTTTGGTTTTCATAGACACGCATCGAGCTCAAATACATTTACGATTGTCGGAAATTTTCCTGCTCGGGCTGCAGGTCGATCTGGAATTGGGTACTTGACTATGTTTTTATTTGATTTAGTACACATTTTTATATGTACTAGCAAATAAAGCATAAAAGAAACTCTTCAGTAAAATCTGCATCGAAATCGGTTGAAAAATGAGTCAGTAATTCATATTTTAAATTCTGCAATGAGCACGAGTGGAAACATAGTGGGGATATCTTGCTATCTCTTTCTAACGCACGTAACGTTATGGCCCTGACGTGTTTTTACTGATACTTCTCTTTTCCGCAGTTTGAAGGGTATACTAAATTTCAAATGCTCATAACTTTTTTATCTTTGAAAATATTTCAATAATTATTTCAGCGCTATATTTTAGATGTCGTTAATTTTATATAAAGTTAATAAAAAAATATTAGTCAAGTACACAATTCTTTAGGAAAGATCCAATGATATTTCATAATGGAAGGCCATAGGCCAGCAGTGGACGTCCTATGGCTGATGAACATGATTCAAAGCACGTAAATAATGCAATATATTCACCCTTCGAATATGCTCGCTTTAAGGGAGTCCTACAGTTTTGACCTACGCTTATATTCCTATTAATTACCTTTTACAACAACGAATAGTACATTAGACACAAGTAATCAAAGCGTGGCCTGGTGCAAGCTCACTACACGCACTACAAGCTCCTCACAAAAGCAGCCCGGGCTCCCTTTACCAATCACAAGCTATTTGGGAGATCACTCGAACGTCTGGACGGATCGAAATTACACTACGTCCAAATATACCTTTCACCTTTTGTATTAAGCTGTTTATTTTAGAACTGGGCAGTTACCATCACTTCTTATAGCAGTATTATTATAATTTTACTTGTACCGAATCCCATACAAAACAAACTAAAAACGATTATAATAATACAAAATTATTATAATACATTATTATAATAATGCTATAAGAGGTCGTGGTAACCCTGCAGGAGGGTAACTTTTGACACGCGATTTGATTGCGACTACGAATCGATTTCTGGATTTTGGCGGGAAGTCAGGGTGGGCGTCACTTGTTAAAATTATTTCATTTTATTCTCTAGAGCGGTGTTTGTTGTTTTTAAGTGATGTGGTTTAATGCATCAAACTTCAGTGAAGATGGAGAGAACAATGTGGAAAATTTGAACCGGTGATCTTTGATGAGTTTTGCTTGGTGCGTTGTTTGGCTTTGTTCGGTCGATTCGCCTAGTAAAAGTTATCTGAAGGGCATCGCACTGGAAAGAATTACCGCCACAATCCCAGCAGGACCTTGCGATCATCTACATCTGGTCCACATAGAGCAACTATTTAATTTGACATTGGCTAAATCATCGCATATTATGCGTGGAAGCCATTATTTTTGAAAGAAGAAGATTCGATTTCACTCAGTGACTTCAAATTCTACCGAAATCAAGTAAAAAGTGAACTAATTTCCAAAGACTATTTATTAATAGACAGGTTGTTCGATACGTAGAACTTACGCACTAAATTTCCGTCAATTGACCTCAACTCTATAGAGATCAGCAGGTCGATTCTCTAAGAAACGTCACAACGTTGCGATCGACGAAAAAACAATATGCAACAAACTGCCTTTTGGAAGTCCTTTAAAAAATACAAAGAACTCACATCATAGACTAATTAGGGTTTATGAAAGACGTACGATACTGTGAGACAACATACGGCATAAAAATGACGCGATAATTAACGTACTCCTTTCCATTTTCGACGTGAAAGAATATTAATATAAGACAAAACGAGCGTCACAAAGTCCGTCCCCGATATTTCAAATTGTCTGTTCACAAATAAAAATGGTGGAACACATCGAAAAATATTTAACTCCACGGATATCAAACAATCTTACAGAGCCGGACTCGTGAACAAACAGCGGGGGCCGCCGGCTAATAATTAGCGAAAACAATCGCCGCCCGTCATAGGACGGCGCGAATAACAATGCACGGCTTTTTAATTAACTCTGTCCTTTGCCATCTGAATCATAGATTAAAAGGATAGAATAATGCCAGTGGGAGTGGTCAGTGCCACCAGTCGTCGATAGCTTATTGATAATAGAATTGGCCGTTGCCGTGTTTCCTGATTGTTATTTGTTATGGCTTTGATGCCTTGTGCTTATGACAAATATTTTAATATGAATTTGATGTCTATATTATATTCATTGAACGCTAAGGCCTTGATCGTAATTTAATTCAGCGCTGAATACGCAATGCAATGTGCAAGAATGCTTTAAGTTTACATATTGAAACAAAACTACTTTTTACGGAATTTATCGCGATTATTTGAATTTTTAATATCGTTACGAAAGTTTTACAGCTTTCAAGGTAAAACAACTGGCTTAAAAAACAAAACAACAACACTGGCTTAAATAAAAAAAAACGCGATAAAATCCGTAAAAACTAGTTGTATTTCAAAATAAGAATAGTATTATTTCTTCTTTCTTCTTTATTTTAAAAATATGGCCTCCATCAAAGGTTGATGATTTTGCCAACGACAGTGTTTAATAAATCCATTACTCAAAAAAATAATAGTATTATTTATGTTGAAGTTTTGTCAGAAACTTCGCTTACATCTAAGTTTGTGGGTCGAATATAATATCAATGAGAAAGTAGCAACATAAATCAGCAATAAAGAAGTTAGTGGATCTAGAACATTTGTGAAAGCTAACGTTACTCTTGGGGAATGAATTTCGTTCGCTAATTGACCCCGTCACGGAGTCCTTGTAGGTACTTAGCTATTCTGTTTTACTATATTGTTGGGCGAATAGGTGTTTAGATTCTTTTTTACCTACTTCTTATTTTCTTATTAACAACATATCGACGCCCGAAACCAAACTTGTCGTATCTCGGAAATAGTCGAATATAGGTATATTGAAAAGAGAAAAAAATACCGCGTATAATGAACTCATTCTTGTTCTTCAATGATTAAAAAAAACTTTAATACGACGTTGAAAAAAACGACTTTTAAAAAAAACGTACATAGACGCGGTATTTTTTCTCTTTTCAATGATATATATGTCGTAGTCGACTTTTTTTGAGATACGACAGTATGCTTTCGGATGTCGTTATAGAAAAATACAGAGAAGAAATGCCGAAACAAACTCAGAGGTAACCTCTATTTATAAGAAACTAGGTTATTTAAGTACATATCACAGACATGTGTTCACAGCTTAAATAGTAGCAGTAGATTAAAAATAAATAAAAAGCAATTTGGGGAAACTGTATTTTCCGTTCGTCTGTGACAGATTTTTCGCCCACCGCAGGACTTTAGCGCTTCTTTCATGAAATGGCGTTCAGTCCATACAGTCCATCCATCATGAACAATGGCAGAATTTCAAAATTATTGAACTCGCTTAAATTTTAAATCGATATGACGATGATGATGATGGTGACAGTGATGGTGGTGGCGCAAGAATTGAAGATAATTTTATAATAATATAGACGTCCTACGCTGCGCTTGCCGGATTGATGCAGGCCACTTCCAACAGGTCAATCTGGAAATCTTTGGGGGAGGCATATGTCCAGCAGTGGACGTCCTATGGCTGATGATGATGATGATGATGAAAGTAGTTTTAACTCATGAGTTGCTACTGTTTATCAAAGACTTCTATGTATTTAAATCGTTCTCCTTGTAAGTTGAATTGTTATTGGTTATTTTTATATAATTGGTTATTGGTTATATAACTTTCTAACGCCCGGTATATTGTAAACAGATGCATCTTTATTACTCAATCACGTCATAAAGCACACAGCGAGATTGTAGTATGAAATAACACAAATATTTTTAATCAGTGAAAAATGTTCCCGTGAGATACAATATTACTAAATTCCCTCGGTGTAAAAGACTGCCTCGGTGGCGTGGTGGTATTTCGGTACGACTACGGTTCTGAGGTCTCGGGTTCGATCCCCGGGTCGGGCAAAGTGATATTGGATTTTTCCATATCAGCCCGGAGTCTGGAATTTGTGTCCGATATGGCGATAGGCTCGCCCCCTATCACATCTGGGACGGAACTAAGCTCGGCGAAATGTTGAAAAATGACGCTGAAATAATTTCAACTCTCCATACATTCGACTGTCTCAAAGATGTAAACTTCCATTTTCATTAGTATAAATTAATTAGCAAATATTACTAACCCGAAGTTAGTTTAGTTAAAGCCAGCTGTAGCAACTAATGCGTATAGTTAGTACTGCAAACTAGTATTTAGCTCAAGCAAACTTCCTTAAAACTTAACTGAAGTTCGTATTCAGATGAAGAAAATCTTTTTGATGAAAACTATTTTAATTAACATTAGTGCAATCACTACACATAAGGTGTTTATATTGTATAAAATGTATAAAGAAACTAATACTAAAACCACACCTCAATAAAAGTGTTACAAGGTATATAAATGGTGAGCTACCAAAACTTTCAAAAAAGCGATAAAAATTGAACATTTACAATATCATCCGAGTGAAATATCGTTCGGTAAACAAAATACCAACCGCGTTTGCGGCGCACGTTCTTAAAAAACCCATCTGTATTAACTGAAATCCGAGACATCCTCAACCACGCGTCGGGACCATCCAGTTACAAATAACCTGACCACTAGAAACGATAGGGCTGCCTGTCTGTCTGACATAAACTACTCGAATCCAAATACATTTTTTATTGCCAATAGCCAACGGCGTTTTCTTTTTTGCGAATGCGAAAACAGGGATTATGAAATCTCTTTGTGAAGAGAAAATTAAAAACGTAGTACCGGCATGGGCAGAACTCAATGACGTCCCTTTGAGCTGAACAACTTATTTGGAAACATCAACTTGTTAGATAAACAGCTTCCACTGTTTGTTTTAGATTCTATTTTGTTTTCGATAAGTTTTAGTTGTTGATTAAATACCGACACTAATTTCTTTCCATCTCAAATTTCCAGATCACAGAATCTCTCAAACGCCTGCGCGCCAGCAAGAAGTCCTCTCGCTTCGCCGAAGACATCGACTTTGACACCAGCGTGGCCAACCTCGAGAACCGCATGAGGATCTCCGACAAAATCTTAGAGACCGTCGGCATCGGCCAGTCTGAAGTCAGCGGGGCCAGGCGGGCTCTCCAAGAAAACGAAGAACGCACAGAGAAACGCATCGCTCGCAGACTCAACGAGGAGTCCGCTCTCACCAAATGGACCGCTATGAAAAGCGATGATGAGTCCGCCGCCGCTCAGCGTGCGAAGGCATCGAGAGCGCGCCTGTCTGACCTTGAAGACGAAATGTCTGAACTGAACGAACGGAGCGCTGCAAGGGAGAAGCGCGCCGCTCGCCTCAGGGCCCTCGTCGCTGACGCCGACTGCTCCGACACCACCGTCGCCTCGACAAAAATCAGCATCCGATCTGAGAAAGAGAAGAAACAAGTGACCTTCTAAGCGATGCGGTGTAGGCCACTCCGTGCTCTAGTTGCAGAGCATAGGATTTCTTGTTGCGATAGATAAAGTTGCTAGTAAGCGTGTTCTTGTATTTACCAATGTACAATGATCGAGTGGTTTTATTATTTTATACTTGTATAGAATAAAGCGCTTTCCCTGTTTTTTATTTATTAAAATATAAATAGTTTATTTCAAATGTTCGTACTCATTGCCATTTAAATTATTTCGAGAAGAGAGAAGCCGTTGCTAGAAACTAAAGGTAAACGAAATAAATCGGATCCAGCATTTTAACATTTTAATTTATTTACATTATAGCAGCTGCGATTAAAAGGTCTGTTAATGTTATTTTATTAAGCTTTAACAGTTTTAATATAACGGATAATGATAACGTAAACAGAGAACTCATTAACATAACATCTCCTTTTTTCTCTCCTTCAAAAAAAAACATAACTACTTATAAAAATGCCAAAGTAATATACAAATATTTTTCATAATATAAGAGCTTTTAAATCTTACCTAAATATTGGTTAAAAACATGTTTTTGTTACAATCTTTCGGGATAATCCTATTCATCCTTAATAGATAAGATCAAAGTTACAGCATTATAAAAATATTATTACAATTTATAATTTCACCGATATGGCGTTAGGCTCGCCCCAATCACATCTGGACAGAAATGAGCTCGGTGAAATGATCATGTTCTAGATCGCTGATTCGCCTCTGCCTACCCCTTCGGGGACACACTTGCAGCGGCGTGCAGTCCATATAGACAAAAAGACATTGTCTACCCTGACAAATCTACAAGGAAATAAAATAAATCTTAACTAATACCCATTTAAAAATTGCCGCGCACGGCGCACGGCTTATCGGTAGGTACCAAGCGGCGCGTGGCGCGTACGACCCGGTCAGTGACTGACCTTGCACTGATGAGTCTATGATACATATTTCTGAAGAGCTCAATTTGCACGCATTAAAGCTGTTTTTTCTATGATCACACGATTGTGTCGACCGTAGTGGCGTACGCTTATTGGTGAAGTCAATGCACAAAAATCAAGATTTAGACTTCGCCTCCTGTCAACAGTGTAATGCTATTGGTTAACTCAAGTATAGTACGAACAATTTGCATTTGAAAATGCGTTCACTTGTCATGTTATCGTCATGGTACAAGTTAGTCATGGTCGTTACAACGATCGCCGTTTAAGTAATAGTATTATTTCTTTAAAACGACATTAGTGGTGATTTGGAAATCACTACTAACGTTATTGAAAAGCTTTCAGGTTTTTAAAATTGATCAGAGACAGAGACTGTATGCGCCATCTATAAGAATTTGCTAAAACTAATGTCTACTACGTTTGAAGAGTGTATCAATTTGCTATAGTGACATCTAGCGACTTTTAGACACAATTTTCGATTGCCATCTATAGAAATAAGCTGGAACTATTATGAATCATGGGTTAGTAATTTTAGTGTTAAATTATTACGTAATTCAAATTGTTTAACAACATCTAGTGATTTTTTTGGAAACTATTTGCAGTCAAGGTAAGTAAATCCATTTAAAAAGCCGACAATTCGGTTTATAAACATTGGATACTAGATCTTTATTTTCTAGATAATAAGGCGTATTTTTGGTCGTATCGAATTGCAACCTACGACCTTTATTATTTTGTAGACGAAAAAGCTATGTAATGATACTGATTTAAAAATACTTTTTTATTCTTATTTCAACTAGAAAGTGATGACCATCATAATTTAATATGTGTGTAAATGCTAGTCGCTATTACGGCGATGCAGTTAGTTTGTTGACACTGCTTCATGAACTTCTACGCAGATTTGTTTGAGCACTGCTCGAAACTCGGAGATTCCCGGTTAAGAATTTATTCCTTAAAAACGTCAATTGTTTCATAACTCGCTTTAATGATGCTAATAAAAACTTTAAATTAATATTGTATAAAACTACCTTTTTCATTAAAACAAAATTATGTTATTAAATATCCAAAAAAGAATTAAGAACACGTTACGATCCGAAATACGACAAGCACATCAACAAAACGCGGGCACCAATAAAATGACCGCGATTCACAAAATAATATTAGAACGAGAAAACCGTGTTTCGTAATAAAGCTTACTGCTATGAACACAACTGCGGCGATTCTAGATAGCTGCGGCGATTCAAGACAGCTGCGGCGATTCAAGAAGCCGCTATCAAAAAAGTAACCTATAAGTTACTAAAGCCGCGCGGCGGAGAATCGCTGGTAGCTTTAAATAGCGATTTAAAGTAATAGCTTTGTAAGAATAGCCTAAGCGACATAACCTAATGGCAAAAGTGAGCCGTTGTTTCCATCGCTAGTACAAGTACAATAAACTGAATCGTATAATAATGTTCACTCATGATCGATACAATCAGCATTCTTTCGTTCGTTCTCCAATAAATTTGGTGTTGTCTTGTTTATTTACTATTTAAAGATTTTTTTGTTGAAAACTTGTAATATATATTTTCATTGAAATGAAGTAGGTTAATAATAATAATATAAACATTTGTTTCTTCTGTGAGAATTGTGGTAAAATGTGTTTACTAAATGTTATTTTTCGAAACTTTCTTAAGACGAAAAAAATCTACTATTTGGTACACAAAGGACAATGCCTATTCGAATTTCAAGTGCAACAATGTATTAAAGTGGAGTATGAAATGCAAGTATTTATTTATACACAAAGTAAAGTTACTTATATGGTTATGATAACTATTTATTTGTAGCTACTAGATAGTTAAAGTACCTACATGTAATTGTGGTGACCCATTTGACTCATCAGGAAAGCTATTTTGCGGATTCGTCTTTTTGTTTCATTTAATAACTTTAACTCACCATTTTATTATTTACTAAATAGTTGTCATATTATTAATTAAAAAGATGTGCGTCACGAATGTAGGAAAATTTTGATAACCTACATATTTCTTTGTTTAAATGCGCTAATGTCTGGTATTAAAGCACTTAGAATAACATAAGCTCACGCCTGTATCCCCAAAGGGGTAGGCAGAGGCGTACTAGCGGACTAGAATACCCACATTTCGCCGAGCTTAGTTCCGTCACAGTTGTGATAGGGGTGAGCCTATCGCCATATTCTCCAGACTCTGGGCTGATATTGAAAAAAAAAACAATATCCTATTAGGAAGGCAGACTATTTCTGAATAAATAGGTTACCTTTTTGTAGCGGGAAAAGACACAAGGGAACTTTTATTAGTATCTATACCACTTATGGGAGGAATTTAATATTTTGCCTACCCTATGGAATATGTCTGTGCACGTCCCTGCACACTTGAGCCTATGTAGAGGTGTGTATTACAAATTACAATTTATTAATATTAAAATAATAGTTTCGAAACCAAATGGTCGCCTCCTTTGTCTAGTGGCAGCATATATGGGTTGTGGACCGGGAGGTCCTGTGTTCGATTCCCAGGTAGGGAAAGCGTATTATCTAATTTAATTTGTCCGGGACTGGATCCCTCAAAGTGGGTTGACGTCAGGCAGGCGGTCGATCGTAAAAACTAACCAGAAACCTCTTTGTAACATGCTTGAAAAAGTGTGTTGCACCGACCCCACATTAAGGTGGGATAAGGGCAGGCAGAAAGAATGGTGGTGCTATGAAGAAAACTTGAAAACTAGAGAGGACATAGGCTATTTATCTCGAAGCTGACAAAGCCGCATATAGAATAACCATTGTTCATAAGCACCTAAAAAACTTTATGCGCAATCATGCAAGTGGCCTAATTTACTCCATGTATAACTATGTATAACCTCAGTAAAACCGTCCACAAAGGCAATCCGCAAACAAAAGAAAGCAAGCTTATAGCACAAAATAAGAAGTTAGTGAAATTCTACATCTATAATATCAGTTATAATAAAATAGTTTTTCGCAAGCTTCCAAAAAGAAGGTCCTGAATGCGTCTTTATTTTTTATGTATGTTACACAATATCTCCGCCAAACGTGGACCGATTTTCAAAATTATTTTTGTATTTGATAGAGCTTCTTTCAATGGTGGTCACAATTTGTCGTTATAAAGTTGTCACGATCGGATTTGAAGTCGGTCTGTTAAGTTTTTAAACTTGTGATCATTGTTTTTAGTCTTTAGTCAAAATTTAGTTCAAAATTTAGTCAAGCTTATAGTTTATGAAATTTGAATTCGTGATGAAAAACTGTTTCTGGACCATTGGGTAGCTGCTGTATATAAGCCACCTATTCAGTCATTAATTATGTTTAACGTATTTACCGCCGTTATTATAATAATTGGGACGATTTACAGGTTGTATTTCGATTTTAAAATCCTTATGCGTCATTATCCTTAAGCTCAGCGTAGGACGTCCACCTATAAGGTGGACCGACGACCTGATAAAGGTCGCAGGAAGTCGCTGGATGCAGGCCGCTTCCGACAGGTCGATCTGGAAATCTTTGGGGGAGGCCTATGTTCAGCAGTGGACGTCCTATGGCTGATGATGATGATGATGATGATGATGATGATGATGGTGATGATTATGATGATGATGATGATGATGATGTTGATGATGATGATGATGATAATGATGATGATGATGCGTAATAATTCGTATTTTCCTAGTTCCATTTTTACATTAAATCGTTCACATTGTATATGAAATTGTTATTGATACCACTTTCTGCAACACTTTCTATATTTATAGAGCTGCATTTTCGTTTTGTCTGACGGATTGGCGAGGGGAGGCCGGACTGCGCCCGCCCCGGGCCAACTGGAATTTATTAATTAGTCCATATCTCGTTTCATTTTGTCTATCATATTGTTTGTATTTTCTGTCTGCCCTCGGGCAGCAAAGGCTGTGTAACTGGAGTCCTGAGTTGAATTCCCATGCAAAGCAAGACTGTTTATCTGTAAATTATGATTGATTTTCTTCTCTTATCTGATTTTATGGTATTACATTGTATTACTTTTTAAAGTATGTATTGAAAGAGTTTTGACGGGACATCTGACTATCGCTTGTTAAAATAATTTCATATTATTTTCCAAAGTTGTGTTTGTTGTTTTAAAGTAATGTCGTTTTATGCACCACACTTCAGCAAACATAGACATATCATCCAGGTAATTGTCACACTGGACGAAATTGCCGCCATAATTCCAGCATAACTTTGAGGCCACATCTGGGTCTCATGGTCATTGCGTAAAATTGATAATTGCTCCCTATTGAGAAGCATTATGCTATCTATTACATGACATTGGCAAAGTTACTGCAACGCAGTGGTGCCATTTTTTAAAGAAGTAGAAGTACCTTACGGGTCGGCCCCGTGACCACGAAGGCTGCAAAGCTTTCGAAACGTCGAGCATAAAAATTAAAACCAAATCGTGATAGAATCCGTAAAAATAGTTTTATTTCAATGAATAACATTCGCGTAAACCTAAGAAATCATTATAGAAGTACCTTGTCGTTGGCAAAATCATCGCAAATGTGTATAAAAATAAAAATAAAACGAAGCATGTATAGTTGTGGCTCAGTCTCACAAGACCCAGACTTGAAACAAATATCTGTGGGCCACACAAACATTTGTTTCAATGCGGGAATGGCACCCGCGACCTCTCGCTTCACAGCCGGCTACTTGCCCGCTGCGCCACGGAGGCTGTTTTATATATGTTTGATAAATCCATTCCTCTAAAACATAGCTGACTGCCTCGGTGGCGTGGTGGTATTTCGGTACGACTACGGTTCTGAGGTCTCGGGTTCGATCCCCGGGTCGGGCAAAGTGATATTGGATTTTTCCATATCAGCCCGGAGTCTGGAATTTGTGCCCGATATGGCGATAGGCTCGCCCCCTATCACATCTGGGACGGAACTAAGCTCGGCGAAATGTGGGTGTTCTAGTTCGCTAGTGCACCTCTGCCTACCCCTTCGGGGATACAGGCGTGAGCTTATGTATGTATGTATGTATGTAAAACATAGCTAGCAGATATCTTGGAAAAACATTATAAGGTTGTTTGTAATTATTGCTGATTAAAACCAAAGAGAGATTAAAACGAGATACTTAAGTAGGTATCAAATAAGTGAATATAAGAATGGTTTAATTTAACGATAAATATTTTCATTTGAAGTTGCGTGAAAAAATAATAAGTAATAATCGAAAACCTTTAACATATTCTATTTCTTTTAAAAGCCCCATCTACTGTAAACTTTAGAAACAATAAATCGATACATAAAACAATAATTTATAACATGCACCACTTCGGATAGATCAACAATTTCATTAGAATTTCACTAGATGTCGCTAATAAGGAATTCCTGAATCTCAAACAGCAGAGAGAGAATGCTATGTTGTAAGCAATTTCAATTTTAATTGGCATTTGCTTGTTATCAAATTTGAGAGACAGACGTGAAACAAACGGAATCTACAAGGCCAGTGTACCGCTGAATTGAGCAAGCGATTTGAGCGCATCATATACAGAGTGTTTATTTATTTATTTAAAAGGTTCATCTACAGCACGTAATATATCACATTTTATAAGCATTTTTAACAATCATCTGAGATTTGTATATACACGCTAATTAGAGGTGAACACAACATTCTTAAGGTTAATAATTATAGATAACACATGGTAACATAAGATTTTAATATTAGGTTTTAAGATGTGCGAATCATCATGTTGAATGTTTTTATAAATATAAGTTAAAAATGTGTTTATTATCTAACGCTGTTATTTAAAAAAAGAATTTTGTAAATAAATTCTGTTTAAATGTGCTTTTAAAAATGGCTCGTACTAAGTCGAAGTACGCTTTGAGAATTCCAAATCCTCACTGAGTTCGTTTTTTTGACTCAGACTTATGCGAAGTTCGCTCTATATACCTAAGCCTTAGTGGTACTTCACTGCACTCTTCCCCTTGAGATGTTTATTTTATTTCATTACTACATTCATTACAATATTTTTTAACCCACCACACGTATGAATGATGTAGATCCTTGTAAGCAGTTTGATGACCATATCCCTCTTCTAAATAGACACACTATACTTGCTCCTTGATGCCTTGCACTATAAACATTAGCTGGTGTTGACATTGTCTCTACGGTGCGACACCGTAAGTTGTATTATAAAAGCTTGAGCGGGAAGTCCAACACCCAACTTAATCAGTGCTGGATCCGAGCTCAAAGTTGGTGATAAACATGAACATTAAACAGTCAGTCAATCACTAGATTGGAAAGTGTGATTTCATTTTATCATTTTAGATTATTTGTATAACTACCGACAAGTCACGAGACATGGCGGATCCAATAAATAAGTTATTGATTAAAAAAAACTATCGCTATAATAAAACTAACTATAGCAACTACTATGGTCTAACCCCCTTATTCATAATAACTTAGTAGAGTGTAATAAGACCGCAATAGTACTTTTCATAAAAATTTTATTCACAATCGTTCAATAGCGTTAAAACGTTCCAACGTTTGATAGTGAAAACATGGCCTATTCCGATCAGCTATTTCAAGTTTGATGTTCTTTCTTACTTACATTATTTTTTTTATTGTCTAGGACCCTATCTAAGATATATATATTCCATTGATTGTTTCCAGCCAAAACTTCATATTTGTTTCAATCTACTAAGATATAAGTGTTATAATTCGGGCAAAGTGATATTGGATTTTTCTATATCAGCCCGGAGTCTGGAATTTGTACCCGATATGGCGATAGGCTCGCCCCCTATCACATATGGGACGGAACTAAGCTCGGCGTAATGTGAGTGTATTAGTACGCTAGTGCGCCTCTGCCTACCCCTGCGGGGATACGGGCGTGACCTTATGTTTCTGTTTTATGTATTAGCTACTCCCAAATGGACTTCAAAAACAGCGAGGTTCTTCCAACTATCCGAGAGGCATCGCACCGGAAGAAATTGCCGCCATAATTCCTGCAAGACCTTGAGATTGTCCATGGGGCTGAATTTCTTGATACTTGATTCGGATTTGACTTCGACTCGAATTGATGTAGTCACTTAAAATTCCATCAAAAAGAGTCAAGGGACACATCTGGGTTTCATAGTCATTGCGACAACTTCTTCTCTTCTTCTTTTAAAAAATAATGGATTCCACACATATGCGATGATTTAGCCAATGTCAAGGTAAATCGAGCAATTCTGTTTTCACAATGACCATGAGATCCAGATATAGAAGGTCTCAAGACCCTTACTGGAAATATGGCGGTAATGACCAGTTGACCTGACTCGGCGAATCGACAGAAAAAAGCCAGCCAACGCACCAAGCAAAACTCATCAAAGATCATCGGTTAAAATGTTTCCACATTATACTGTCCATCTTCACTGACGTTTGATGCATTAAAGTTACGTGTACTTAAAACCAACATAGCTCTAGAGAATAGTATGAATTAATTTTAACAAGCGACGCCCACCATGTCAGAATTCCCGTCAAAATTCATCTCGACAACTTGATAATTGCTCTATTTATGTACATTCACATTGGCTAAATCATCGCTTATGCATGGAAATCATTTTTTAAGAAGAATTTTGTAAAACTTTCGTAACATCACTACTAAAATAAAAAACATAAAAAAATGCAATATAATCCATAAAACCTAGTTTTATTTTAATGTTATTTCAATCAGTTTCCATTTCCTGAAAATCCATAGCCTAAAAGGTGATTATTAATAGTCCAGTACTTAAGATAAAGTGCGGTGCATTGACGCGCAAAAGCCAGTAATCCTTTAATGGCTCCCTCGGGAGTACACAGGATCGACTTTAGAAATATAAGTGCTTGACCACTTCCAAGGGTACTTTAGATTTATGCTTTCGGGGATTTGAATATATGCAGTTGCAGGTTGATTTGTAAGTCCATAATGGCTTCACTACAGCGGCCTGCAGGGTTACCACCACCTCTTATAGCAGTATTATTATAATCGTTCTTCGTTTGTTTTGTATGGGAATCGGTACAAGTAAAATTATAATAATACTGCTATAAGAGGTGGTGGTAACCCCCCTGAGCAGTGGCCCGACTCTTGACTCTCGATTGGAAATTTACCGATTCGATTTCATTTATGCCCGGTTCTAATAAACAATCTCAGTTCGAATGTGCAGATAAATTACAAAAATTAGCCAATAAGAACACAGTTTGCACATGATTTTGTCAAATGACTTGATTTGATTGGTTCATAATTGCGATCTATCTGCACCCTAAGATCATTTATAGAAATAGATTTAAATAGTATGTAGAGTTAAACCTTTGGCATAAATAGAGATTTACCAGGGAGTTGCACGTGGCCCTTAAATCTTGTGTATTCTCCTATTACCTCTAGATTCAAGGTAAATAAATCGGTGTTTATTTAAACACATACTGTAGTTTGGCATGATCGCAAGTACAGAAACAGCTCAATGATTGAAGCCAGATTATTTGTATAACTACCGACAAGTCACGAGACATGACGGATCCAATAAATAAGTTATTGATTCGAAAACTATCGCTATAATATAACTATAACTATAGCAACTACTATCCAACCCTGATAACTTAGTAGAGCGTAATAAGACCCCAATAGTATGATTCCTAAAAATTGTATTCATAATCGTTCAATAGCGATAAAACGTTCTAACGTTCGATAATAAAAACATGGCCTATTCCGATCAGCTATTTCAAGTTTGATGTTCTTTCTTAATGACATTAATTTTGTCTATTAGTTTTTTCCATTGATTGTTTCCAGCCAAGACTTCATATTTGTTTCAAACTTGCCAGAGATAAAAATAATGTATTTTCTGTAACCAGCAATATTGTATTCGATAAACATATTTTAGTTATCTTTTAGCTAAAGTAGGCAAAAGTAGGGTTATGCTTTCGATAAGACCAGAATTTCATTATGAATAATACTGTTACAGTGATACAATGTGAATTGTGCGGCACCGTTAATTAGGGTGATTTTATTTACCGGGGCACCTAAATAACTTTTTATAACCATCGAATGGTCCACGAAAATACCCAAACGATCCTGTATTTGGCTTGTACACTAATGTGAGGCAGTAAACAGAGCTCTGATTTCTTAAATGTAAAGGTAAATTTACATTACAGTCGTACTCATAGTCCTTAACCCACTTTATATATCTTACTTTCTTTCTCCCTGACTTAAAGTGGGGTCGGCGCAATATACTTTTTCAAGCATGTTGCAGAAAGGATTTGGCTTAGTTTTTACGACCGGCCGCCTGCCTGACGTCAACACCCTATGAGGGATCCAGTCCAGGGCAAATTAAATATGAAAATTTGTTTTACCAGACCTGGGAATCAAACCCAGGACCTCCAGATCCACAGTCTATACATGCTGCCAATAGACCAAGGAGGCGACCAAAACCTAAGGAAATAATATCCCAAAAAAAATCTACGCGAACGGAGTATGTAATAAATTAACTCCAACTGTACAGCGGCCTGAGCAGGAAAATTTCTGACAACCGTAAATGTATTCGAACTCGATGCGCGTCTATGAAATTTGTATGAAATATTAACCAAACGTCATCAGTGTGCAGCGAACTCGAATACATTTACATTTACTTTAGTTTTTCGTGCTCGAGAGTGGAAGGGGCGGGAACCTGCATACTTGAGAATTGGGTACGTGACTATTTTTTAAAAAGTATTCCGTGCTATTTATTAGTTTATCCTAAACATGTAAAAAATATTTCGTAATTTATTTTTATGGTTAGTTAAAGATAGCAAAAAATATTATATATAATTCAATTGGCCGCCAAAACACTATCTGTTAATTGTAAACGGGTGACGTCATAGTTCCTTACCATAGATACAAAATTGCTCATAAAAAACATTGAGGAAATAACATTTATGATATCAAACTAAAAAAAAAACGGGTCAGATATTTCGTTAATCAGATATCGATAGTCGATCTCATCAGCGTTGAAATTAAGTTCAGTTTAAATAAAAATACGAAAAAAAAAAACAAATAACCTGGCAGTATGACTTTGGATCTTAGGTTTTAGCCCTTGTGGAGCAATAAACAAGAAAAATGAGTAATGTGACATGATGCATCGTGATTGGTGTTTACAGTCACGTGACTTACAGATAAAAAATTAAGTATTTAAATTACTAAAATAAAATTATCCTTGGATTATTTTTAATAAATTCCTATTGCATACGTTATTTAGATGATAAAATGTTCCTACAGAAATTCATTGATATTGGTTACTATAGTCAAGTACCTAATTCTCCACAAAAATATTACGATGCTATTAAAGTTAAATCCTTCTTCATGCAATATTAACTTCTTGAGATTAATATAATAGTTTAACGTCCAATTAGTCGCGAAAGTACGTTTTTATATTACTACGACTTGGAACGGTTTATAGCAGTCTTAAAAACTTCGCATATTAAAATTATTGTGACTATCAATGTTTTATATTGGTCAGTTATTTAAAATTTCTCAAGTTTAGTATTAAGCGGTTTGTAATCTTCATCTAATCATCATCATCATCATCATCATCATCAGCCATAGGACGTGCACTGTTAAACATAGGCCTCCCTCAAAGATTTCCAGATCGACCTGTTGGAAGCGGCCTGCATCCAGCGACTTCCTGCGACCTTTATCAGGTCGTCGGTCCACCTTGTAGGTGGACGTCCTACGCTGCGCTTGCCGGTACGTGGTCTCCACTCGAGAACTTTTCTGCCCCATCGGCTATCAGTTCTACGAGTTATTTGCCCTGCCCACTGCCATTTCAACTTGCTAATCCTCTGGGCTACCTCAGTGCCTGAAGACAAAAGTCTTCATCTAATATATCATTAAAATTTTCTTTGTAGTTTTGCAAATTTTAGTTTGTGTCATATGCAGTGTATGGGCTGTGTATCTGGATATTCTAGGTTCAAATACCGTGTATTCTGATGTACAAGAAGAAAGAAAGAAAAAATATTGATTGGTTGAAATAAAATTATTTTTACGGATTCTATCACGATTTGGTTTTAATTTTTATTCCCGACGTTTCGAAGGCTTTGCAGTCTTCGTGGTCACGGGTTGGACTGATATGTCATTTGTCCAAGAATGTTAGTGATACAAAATCTACCTTCATTTTAAAACTATATTTAAAAAAATAAAACCAAATCATTATAGAATCTGTAAAAATAGTTTTATTTCAATGAATAGCATTCACGTAAACTTAAGAAATCAGTAAATATTTATTGATTTACAACTTGAGTGGTTGATTATTATTACCTTGAGATGCATGCATAAACGACATAAGCTCACGCCTTTATCCCCGAAGGGGTGGGCAGAGGTGCACTAGCAAACAAGGACACCCACATTTCGCCAAGCATAGATCAGTCCCAAATGTGATAGGGGGCGAGACTATCGCCATATCGGGCACAAATTCCAGACTCCGGGCTGATATGGAAAATCCAATATGACATTGCCCGACCCGGAGATCGAACCCGAGACCTCAGACGGTAGTCGTACCGAAATACAACCACGCCATTGAGGCAGTCCAAAGAACCTAAACAAAAACAAAGGAAAAAAATACAAACAATTAGATAGAGCAGTTTTTATTTTATTGAGTAAAGGAAACAAACAGTATTGAATTATTGCTAAAAGTGTGAGTACATTTAAAACAGCACTTAAACCAGTGAAGTTTCCAAAAACAATTATTACATTTTAATTTTGCCTGTCGGTAATGGCAAATGAGTAAACAAATTACCGACACCACATAAATATTAGAAATAAGTTGACATTTTAAATTGTAATTTTATATATCATGTATTGTCTGGACTTTAAAAGAGGCCATAACCCTTGAGTTTGTTTCGGCATTTCTTCTCAGGGATAGCCACGAAATTCCGACGCCATTATTACTTTATTAGTATATTAGTATACTAAAATCAATATATACTCGTAATTGCAATGTGAAAGTGGTATAAAATATCCTATTTGCAGAATAAATGATTTGAATTTGAATTTGAATTTTGAAAAAAAAATTGAATTTGACATTTAACACGATTTGTTCTGGATTGGTCGCTTATGGTTGTGAAAATTTTGCAACTTACTTGAAAAAATTAGTTGAGCCGAGCCCACATTGATTTGGGATAAGATTGAAATAAAACTATTCTTACGGATTCTATCACGATTAGGTTTTAATTACTATTCCCGACGTTTCGAAGGCTATGCAGTCTTCGTTGTCACGGGTCAGTCTGACCCTACTGTACTGTAAGAATAGTTTTATTTCAATGTATAATATTCGCGTAAACTTAAGAAATTGGGATAAGATGTTTGTAGGTTCGTCCTCTATCACATTATGGGACGGAAATTAGTTCTGTGTGGAAAGAAGTTGCATCTCTACCTACTCACTCAATAATATAGGCGTCAACTATGTTGGAACGTGAACTTATATTATATTATTTATTCAAAAAAAGTTCTTCTCTGTAACCATTCGTGTAAGCTAACGATGCAAATAAACTACAGATCGGAATGATGAATGTTTTACCGTGATTCCGGACATCGGGATTTTATATTTTCCGGTATACTTTTTTAACAGAATAAATATTTTCATATCTTGTTTGAGTTTCCAGCAAAGAGTTAATCTTGATTTCTCGATAAAATTATCAATGAAATATGTAAAGACGTACATATGCCGTACCTTTTAGTGTTTCGAAGCCAAATAGCAAAAAGGAACCCTTATAGTTTTGCCATGTCCGTGCGTCTGTCTGCCTGTATGTCGGTCTGGCTGCGATTTATTTCAAAGAATTATCTGTTGGTCACACACTTTGTCTCGGTGCGGGGTTCGAACCCGCGGCCTCTCGCTTCACAGCCGGCTACTCGCCCGCTGCGCCACGGAGGTTGTCGAACTAGGTCAAATAATTTCTGCAACATGCTTGAAACAGTTTTTCAAGCATTATTTTGCATTATTTTTTGAAATCTCAGCTTAACCCCTTCGCCTAAATGTCTGTGTAAATAATTTTGCGTAAATAATCATAACAGATACGCGAAATGACAACAATGAAAATTACAAATATTATTTCTATTATTTGAGAAAAATTACGTTCGGCACATTCATAGCTTTTGTAAGTTTTGTTTATAATGAACCATGACTATAATTCCAGTAGACATGCCATAACTTAGCATACAGTAATTTACTGTGACCATACTTCAGTAGACATACAGTAGTAGGCAGAAATTACGACTTTGAGTTAGACTTTAGAAATTAGAAGAATTAAATGGTTCACTGAATTGAAAAAATTATATAATCTTGATCTTTTTACCGCAGCACTAAATGTCAGTTTACTCCGTTTAATTAGCAATCCTACTAAGGCTCAATTGCACCACTATTATTAACCTAGAGTTAGTCCTAACCGCAAGTTAAGTTACATGTCATTCATACATTTTCTGTCAATTTAGCTTGCGGTTAGGACTAACTCTAGGTTAATAATAGTGGTGCAATTGAGCCTAAGTAAGTCATTCAATAGATAAATTAAATATTGTCGTAATATAAAAGTAGATTTTAACTCTATTTTAATACAGGACTGTGAGTACAATGGCGCTTTTGTTAGGCTCCTTGCAGACTACAACAATAGGTATGATGCATTGGATATTGTAGGTCTTTATCTCTTCAAATATAATATTAGGCTTGCGTGCTGTGCTTGTTAATTTGTCTCGTTTATTGAATAACCTCTCATATCAAGAGCCAATTAATTACAACATGAGATATTGTACAAGGAACAAGTTAATAGGGACTTAAATCAGCTTTGTAATATTACAGTCCCACTGCTGGGCACGGGCCTCCTGTACTAAGGAGATGGGTTAGGCCTTAGTCTACCACGCTGACCTAATACGAGTTTATAGACTTCACATACCTTTAAAATTCTTGTGGAGAAATTCTCGGGTATACAGGTATCCTCGCGATGTTTTCCTTCGCCGTTATAGCAAGCGATTTCGCACTTAGCCGATTTTCGGATGCCTGTGTCCACATTGTTTTTAAAGGCTGGGATCCGCGCCTGCATCTCTCATTAGTTCCAACTTGAGTCGTATGAAAACTGGGTAAGTCCCATGATGTGGTAGGAACAAATTGATTTCCTCGCGAAAATAGAAAACTCCAAGCCTTTATACAATCGAGTATTATTCGATTACGTTGAAAGAGAGCGACTGGAAGATTCGCAACGACCATTGTAAGGTTGCTTCACATTACTGCTAGATTAAAAACCTTTATGTACTTACCTAGTATCGACAATGCACTTTAATATATTTCTAGTCTAAGCGTTATTAAAAGTTGAAAATGGCTTACTTCGGTGATATTAAAAATTGTCGCCTCCTTGGTCTAGTAGCAGCATATATGGGCTGTGGACCAGGAGGTCCTGGGTTCGATCCCCAGGTCGGTTAAAGCGAATTTTCTAATTTAATTTACCCAGGATCCAGTTCCTTCAGAGGAGATTGAAATCAGGCATGCAGCCGGTCATTACAGCACATCAATAAATCTTGATTTATCTCTAATCTCAATTTAAATAAAGGAATGAGCTGTAGGAAAAATCAAGTTTAAGACTATTTGTAGATTAGTAATAGCGCAGCAAGTCGCCCTAATTTATCTAATTAAAATAAGGTTAACTTTTCGCGTTAAAGTTTCTTTTGTGCTCGCGTTTACTAGATAATTAAGTACGTAAGAAATCTGTCCATTACAAAGGTAATCCTAATTGGGCTTTTGTGTATAAAGAAAATATTAAACCCTTTGAAATGATTTCACAGTTTTCGTTAATAAAGATTAATGAAAGTACTGTGTTGATTTAATTAGCTCGTTGGTCCAGTGATGGGACCTTTCCCAGATTCTTACCTACCGCAAGTTTACGAAAGCTTATTTTTTACTTCTGCCGTCTCATTTGTCACTTTTTGTTAAATTTTTATTGTTTTGTGATCAAGATTAATCAAATAATCAAGATAGTTTAAGCAGCGATAGCTCAGTTGGGAAATGTACGGACTGCCAATACAAGTGTCGGAGGTTCGAGACCAGTTCCAAAATGAAGCATACACCTCTGGCGTTTCTATGTTAAGTGTATTTTCATTGTGAAATATCGCTTGCTATAACGGTGAAGGAAAACATCCTGAGGAAACCTGCATACCTGAGAATTTCTTCACAGGAATTTCGAAGGTACATATGTGAAGTATACCAACCCGCATTAGGCCAGCGTGGTAGACTAAGGCCTAACCCTCTCATTAGTAGAGGAGGCCCGTGCCCAGCAGTGGGACAGTAATATTACAGGGCTCATATTATTATATCAAGATTAATTGAAATTATTGTCCAGTTGGGTAGTTTTCATTGCTTTGGTAACTTTTTGCTCACGAGTTATGGAGGTCGAAACTCTCGTTGAGGGCGATTATGGTGATGGCGGTGGTGGTGCCGATTTCGATTTTATTTGTTTTAAATGAAATTAACAAACATAAGTGGCCACGGTTTTTCTTTACTTTGTTTTAGGTATGTATAGGACCAAAATCGATATTTGAGTCGCCCCGTAGTTTTGTATTTAAAAATAAAATACCAAAATTACCGTAAGTTATTGTAAAATATTAGTATAATGGCGTCGTTCGTTATTATACTGTTTAAAACACAAGTAGAGAGACAACCGTTGAATAATACACATTGAGGTGAAAAAATACTTTAAAACATCAAAAAATCATTCTTACCATAACTACCATAAGGAATGGTATTATACGGTATAATACTGTATTTTTGGTAGTTTACCTTAGTGTACGTTTCGTATTATACCGGCCTTACATCTAGTTTCTGCCTATGTGTTTCATCATCATCATCACCCATAGGACGTCCACTGCTGAACATAGGCCTCCACCAAAGATTTCCAGATCGACCTGTTGGAAGCGGCCTGCATCCAGCGACTTCCTGCGACCTTTATCAGGTCGTCGTTCCATCTTGTAGGTGGACGTCCTACACTGCGCTTGCCGGTACGTGGTCTCCACTCGAGAACTTTTCTGCCCCATCGGCTATCAGTTCTATGAGCTATGTGCCCTGCCCACTTGCTATTTCAACTTGCTAATCCTCTGGGCTATATCGGTGACTTTCGTTCTTCTACGGATCTCCTCATTCCTGATTTGATCACGTAGAGAAACACCGAGAATAGCCCTCTCCATAGCTCGCTGAGTGACTGTGAGCTTTCTAACGCGGCCCATAGTTAGAGGCCACGTTTCAGTGTCATAAGTCATCACTGGTAACACACACTGGTCGAAGACTTTTGTCTTCAGGCACTGAGGTATTTTAAAAATGCCTATGTGTTTATTAGTAGACAATTTGGCAAAAGTAAGCTGAAAGGAATCCTATTGTATGAGTCCTTCGCTACTCGTCTCTTTCATTCATCATCATCATCATCAGCCATAAGACGTCCACTGCTGAACATAGGCCTCCCCCAAAGATGAAGTTGGAAGTTGCTGGATGCAGGCCGCTTCCAACAGGTCGATCTGGAAATCTTTGGGGGAGGCCTATGTCTCTTTCATTATTTGTCGCTAATTCAAATTCGGCAACATTTCGATACTCACTGAACACACATTTTGAATGTCAAACTGATTTTAGAGATGAGTGCGAAAAACCAACTTGGAACTCTTTGGAACCGCCTATAGTGAATACTGTGTGAAACAATGTAAAAAAATAAGGACTTCGCATTACTGCAAAAAAATGTGTTTGCTTTGAAACCGGTTCCGCCATTTTTTTGCGATCTATGTACATACGTGTAAGTTTACATGTCATAAGACTTAAATATGATATAAATACATACATACATAATCTCACGCCTGTATCCCCGAAGGGGTAGGCAGAGGCGCACTAGCGAACTAGAACACCCACATTTCGCCGAGCTTAGTTCAGTCCCAGATGTGATAGGGGGCGAGCCTATCGCCATATCAGGCACAAATTCCAGACTCCGGGCTGATATGGAAAAATCCAATATCACTTTGCCCGACCCGGGGATTGAACCCGAGACCTCAGAACCGTAGTCGTACCGAAATACCACCACGCCACCGAGGCAGTCATGATATAAATACTTATTGATTTTGTTACATACGCTGTTTTATCACTACATAGTATAAAACAAAGTAGCTTCCCGTTGTCTGTCTGTCTGTCCCTATGTCCCTATGTATGCTTAGATCTTTAAAACTACGCAACTCATTTTAATGCGGTTTTTTTCGACCGACTTCCAAAAAGGGGACGGTCCTCAATTCGTCTGTATTTTTTTATGTATGTTACGCGATATCTCCGCCGAATGTGGACCGATTTTCAAAATTCTTTTTGTGTTCGATAGAGCTTATTTCAAGGGCGATCCCATATAAATTTGGTCACGATTTGAAGTCGATCCGTTAAGTTTTTAAACTTGTGATTATGTATTAATAGATAAAATGAAGATGAAGGTTTACATGTATAATACATGCATGAATTCATCCCCTTAAGAGATGTAACGGGGGACGAATGTTTGTCAAGACTCTCACGCGAGCGTAGCCGCGGGCAAAAGCTAGTTTATAATAATACAAATTTCGGAATGTGTAAAACATGCCTACTGCTATATTGCTGGGATCTTTCTATTACCAAGTCTCCATACATTAAATAGTCACGGGCGGCTCGGCCTCCGTTGGCCCATACGCTTATGTAACATATTTATGTGACGCCTCGTTACGTTTTACCGTAATCATGCCGAGTCCTTATTATCATTAGTATGTAATCATGAGTTTTTTGTCATTTTTTGCTAGGCTACGTAAAATATTTATGTGTAAAACGCCCAAACACCCAGCAGTTACGTACAGAACAAAAGTTTTCCTTAAACATATTTTACGTAGTCGCTAGCGAGAAATATTAAAAAATCTCATGGTCGGGCTTCTGAACGTAATCCGAATTCAGGTTTCAGAATACAGAATGCTATTTTCTATTAAACACAAACGTATTCCATGCATTAGTATGATATAATGCCAACATACACCTGTATTTATTTATACATACTCGTATATGCCGTGATGACCAATACAAACTAAACACTTGGCATCTTCATTGATGTCGTGATTTTGGGATGGAATCATTAAATAATAAATATAAATAACATGCAACGGTCACATATATAGTCCTGACCCCACACTAAGATCGAGTCTTGTGTCGTGGGTATCAGGAAGTACGAGAGACTTTCGGTCTCACAACATCCAGACCCGAAACAAATATCTGTAGGCCATACAAACATTTGTCTCGGTGCGGGGATCGAACCCGCGACCTCTCACTCCACAGCCGGCTACTCGCTCGCTGCGCCACGGAGGCTGATTGATGATGATGATTATAGAAGATTACTGTAAAAATTATGATATGGGAGGCAAACGAACAGATAGCCTACTTAGAGCTGCCATCACGGACTGCTCGAGCAGTTAGCCTTTGATCAACATACACGGACAGCTCGAGCTCAGCAGCATGACATTACATCGCGCTGCCAACCGCCCGCAGGTCGATTCTCTAAAAAACGCTACAACGTTGCGATCGACGACGAGCTCCCGCAGCGCACATCGTTGAGATCGACGGAGCGTTCAACGTTGTTGGGTCTTAGAGAATACCATTTTCCATACATTTATTTCAAACGCCTCGCTCGAGAGAGCTAGTTCGCATAAACGCCGAATTTTCTCAGGTATGCAGGTTTCCTCATGAAGGGTTCCTTCACTATTACAGCTATTAAAATACACTGAAAGCGATAATTCCCACTGAAAATACACTAACATAAAAAAGTCAGAGGTGTATGCTCTTTTTGGGATTGGTCTCGAACCTCCGACCCACGTCTAGTCAGTCCGTACCATTCCCAACTGTGCTATCACTGCTTCAATTACTACTTATTTACTCAGAAATTGCTAAAATAATTTTTACAGCACTCACGTAGGTACTTATAATTAAGTTTCGTATATACTATTGAAACAAATTTTGGACATAATTTACTGGAACGTGTCATAATTGTGTTTAACTATAGCGTTGAAGCCAGATGTTTCGTGAAATGGACGGAGATGAATAATATACACAATGTAGTTCAAATCATAAATATTTAACGTCGCTGATGTAATACTTAAAACATACTCAATAAATCACAATTTTATGTCACAAAAATAAATCAATATAATAAACCGAGCATTACAGCATCCACCAGAGTTAATGACAATCTGGCTCGTTTCCACTCAACTCTGGGTAAATTTATAATTTTGTTTTGTCTTTTCATCTGACAGATGTAACAAACGGCCCAAGTATTAGACTTGTATTTAAATGTTTACATAATCATAATAACTTCCGCGGCACTATTTATACTTCACATATAAATTGTTGGATGCATCGTCCGAACGCTTAATAACAAACAATCAAGTCCAACTCACGACAATCCAATCGTAAAACGTTTTCTTACATCTAAAGAAAAAAATTGGCACACACGTTAAAAACGAGGAATTTTTTCGATACAATGCACGGTCAACGTATTGACAGAACATCATTGGCAACGCGTCTCGTGTCAGGTGGGGTCGAAGGGAGATAAATCGGGAGGCTGCTAACACCATCAGGGTACGTGACGACTGCCAGTCGCAGACGAACGATCATCCGCTCCGCACGTATCTCCAATCCTAGTTAGGTCCGTGGCTCCGTGGTGGTGTGTCGTGAACTAGTGCTGACTCTCAGTGATATCTAGTAACCAGTGGTTTCTGATCGCAGAGTACCCCTTTGCGAGATGTGGGATGACGTAGAGGAAGAAACTCCCGAGCAACCCCAGGCCCCGGCGGAGGGAGAGGCACCTGCGGAAGGTGCTGAAGGTGAGGCGCCTGCTGGAGAAGCCGCACCTGCAGAAGGAGAAGCCAAACCAGAGGAAGCCGAACCTCCACAAGCTGAAACTACTGCCTCCGACGAGCGCAGGAGGCTTGTGTGCAAACATTGGATCAGGTAAGATCCTAGCGACACAAATAAAAAATATAAAGAAAAAAGTGATTTCATATTAAATGTCTAATTAATGCCAAAATCATTTATTGGTGTAATTACAATACACGCGTAACCTAAACAAATCCCAGCTAATTTTAGCAGCGGCAAACATCAGCATTGACTTGACCGCTTATTACAGGCCAAAATTCCTGCAGTACAGCTACCTGTACGACTATCAGAAGAGTTACTACGACGACCTGATCAGCTACTTGGACAGGCGGAACAAGGGGATGCGCGTGGAGGTCCCGCGTGCACAGACCTGGGCCGAGCGGGCTCTCCGCACCTACCTCGCTAACACCCCCGTCACCTACAGCATGAAGTCCAACAACAAGGACCAAGTACTCCTGCGCCACATCTCTGTGGGAGCGAAGTTCCAGCGCTACCACACTAAGGCCCTCATCTCGAGGAAGTATTTCCACCTGAGTTTTAACACCGTTTCCGCATAGCTTCGCTCTAACATCACCGCTTGCCATCGCTTTGTGGGCGTCACTCCGATCGCTCAGATCCACCGGCGTGACCTTATTGTCAATGTTACAGGATTACGTTGGCGTGAAGCAGTGTCCATCGCTTGAACGGATTTAATCATTTACTGATCGGAAGCCGTCCGCATTCCTATTGTTATGTCTTATTTGGGTAAGACAATAAACACTATTTAAGTTATCATGTGTTTTATTACCTGCTCTTGCGACTTTACAGTCTGAATAGGACTAAGTTAGTAAAATATTAATAGTTTCGTACCAGAACCCCTTTGATGCTTAGTATTGAATGCAATGCGAGAGTCAAACAGCAATGCGATTTACTCACGATATTGAATTAAATCACAAGACAGACAGTTTGTAGAGAAGTTTAGTTAATATAATACTCTAAATTTTAGACAAATACTAGAAATACTAGAAAGCCAATACATAATATCCAATACTGATTTATTTAAACTTTGAATACAATAATCTTTTCATTTTTATGGAAGAAAATAAAAATGGACGTAAGATACATAGAGGAAACAATACAGTGATAAAAAATTAGTGACATATACATTAAAAAGCTTTTAAAAACGATTGCCTTACAGCTTTTCAAAAAACTGTTTGATTCCAAATAAAACTGCTCTAAATTATTCAAACGTTAAATTATTACCATTCCTCAATTTACAAAATGTCTAAAATTATGAAACACGCATTTGTAATCGTTTCCTCTTCACGTTCAATAAAGTGTATCAGACTAATTGATAGAAAATTGCAGCAATTAGCTAAAGCTCGGATGATTAATCTCTCGCTATTCTGTTATGAGGATTATTCGAATAGAGATAATGGGACAATTTAATAACTTATGTTTGGATAGCAAACAATGACTAGAACCAGTAGAGATTTTAATAGTTTGTTGAAGAATTAGATCTAAAGAGACAACACAATGCTTACATAAAAATGATATAATACTACAGCTGCAAAAAGTGGGACAACAAAAAAATCGAGTCACTCAATGTCACATTTGCGTGACACATCCACTCAGCGGCCGAGGTTCAAAATTTCAATGTCGAGATATCTAAAATAACTTATCTTTGACAGTTCAGTGAATGTAATCGCTTGGGCGGTGGCCAAAACGTAAGAGTACCTAGCAGGTAAGGTAGGCAATCGGCCAAATTGAACATAATTAAATGTTACAATGACCAAGACAGCTCACACATCGATTAGGCACTCGTTGTCAAGAATAGACGGAGATGGCGGGCCTCTGTCGCAATGATAGCCCCGGTTCACGGACCGTGCATAACAATGCATAACAAGCAAAACTTGACGCTATGAAACTGCCTTAGGCACTCTGGAATTTTATACAAACCTGTAGTTTCAACGCATGAGCGATTGAAATGGCTGCACGGTGGGTATGCAACGTCTGACAGGAACAGGTGGTATCAAACTTCGTCAGGATCATTATTTGCAGACGCAATATCGATCGTCCCTCGTTCCCGTGCAAACCGCGCACAAGACAACTACATGTGGAGTAATTGGATGTGCATCCTGTAGTTCTTGTTAATTGGTGTGATATTTCACAAACAATATCTGTTGTTGCAGAATATCGATGACAACACAGAGCTCAGCCCGCGGCTTTCGCGTTGGTCACTCGTGTAAACAATGCCGGTTATAGTAACAGTTTTTAATTAATGCTCTATGTTTATATTCGTTACATTCTCTTTCCAGCGACTTCGAATCTGCGTTTTGTTTATGTTATCATAACTCATTTCCCTAAACTTATTAATTATTCTGGGAATTACTCATCCTGTTTTGATGGTAACAAATTCCAGGAAATATCGTAATTTTTAACATGGGTTTTAATATTAATTACATTCATACATACATAAGCTCACGCCTGTATCCCCGAAGGGGTAGGCAGAGGCGCACTAGCGAACTAGAACACCCACATTTCGCCGAGCTTAGTTGCGTCCCAGATGTGATAGGGGGTGAGCCTATCGCCATATCGGGCACAAATTCCAGACTCCGGGCTGATATGGAAAAATCCAATATCTCTTTGCCCGACCCGGGGATCGAACCCGAGACCTCAGAACCGTAGTCGTACCGAAATACCACCACGCCACCGAGGCAAATAATTTAATATTAATTTGTAGCTCAAAAACAAGTAGGTACCTATTATGTGCATTTCACGAAAACGAGGTGCAGTCTCCGGATTTCATATTGAATTTGTTCATTTGTTGTTGCTGATGATTTATACTATCAGATACTTCTTTCTTTCATACTGCCATTATCTCATAATGTGGGGTTGGCGCAACACATTTTACAAGCACTTAAAGAAAAGACTCAGCTTAGTTTTTACGACAGGCTGCCTGACATCAATTTCCTCTTGAGGTTCCAGTCCCGGGCAAATCAAGTAAGAAATTTTTCTTTACTCGATCAGGAAATCGAACACAGAACCTGCCGGTCCAGTCTATATATGCTGCCACTAAACTAAGAAGGAGACAAATATACTTATAGTATATTAATATGGGAAAGCGATACCTGTACTGTACAGTGTACCACATATTTAGTATACGATAAATCAGAGTTCGCACAACTTCGTCGAATTCGTCCATTATTCTTTTGATATAGGTCTGCATCTAGGCGGTGGAGATCAATAACCAAGTGACCCATCTCATCACTCGCCAGTTCCGCTATTAAAAATTCATAAATTGTAACCAAATACATAATAATAATTATCCGTGTTTTTAACATAGATCAAGCAGATGCCATAGTCCCTCCCATAGTTCTTATTACATGATCCGTTAGGTAAAACTTACAACAATAATCCAGTTTTAATTTTTGCCCATCCCTGCCATAGTCCTACACTAACCGGAGGTTGTCCTTGGGTGAATTTATAGTAGTGTCCACCGGAATAACTTCCGGTTGGTGTCAAATCCCATATTAGATTAAACTTCTCTTACGGGTTGACGTGACGGGTCTATGTGTTGGCTTCGGCCTCACGAACGCCTACCAAAGGTACAAATTAAATAGACTTTAATAGTTCCGAGATGTGGAAAAGACATAATAATATAATACATAATATAATGGGGACCACGTACTGGCAAGCGCAGCATAGGACGTCCACCTACAAGGTGGACCGACGACCTGCTAAAGGTCGCAGGAAGTCACTGGATGCAGGCCGCTTCCAACAGGTCGATCTGGAAATCTTTGGGGGAGGCCTATGTTCAGCAGTGGACGTCCTATGGCTGATGATGATGATTATGATTACTGCAGTTGATGTGGATCACATGTTTGATATATTTTTTAAGACGTGAAATATTGCTATTAAAATAAATAGAAAAAATCGAATCGTGTAATATTTTGTACAATATAGAAAATATGAGTATCCCAGGCCAAAACGTATTATTAACCTTCACTCCGGCCAAATGTCTTGGTCGACTATTTTTAGTCTGAAACAATGGTCTGTTACACCAATTAGAAATAGATGGTGTCCGCATTTATTATTTCTTGAGCGTAAAATTATTTTAATGTCTATAACTATACAAATCTCATTTTCGATGTTTTTATCGTAATATTGCCACATTTATTGTTTCGAAACCATATAAAGTATTTGCAAACCGTTCACAAAAACTCGGCGTGAATAAATCACGAACTTCGTCAAGGCAGCGCTGGTTTAACGTTAAAAAGTGAATTAAACGTTCACGGAACACAGAACAATGGTAAAGTTTGTGCATTTAAAAATATTCATTGTTTTTTTTAGTTCATTTCCATTTATATTAACGGACACTAAACAAAACACCTCGACATCTGTTGATATCGATCAAGGCGTCACCGACGGACAAGAGTTTATTAAAAACATCGGTATCGGGGACAGTAAGTATCTGTTATCTATTACTGGACAACAAATTAAAGCGACATGTTGGGAAACGTGTTAGGCTACAGTGCATACAACGCACGGAGGACGAAAATGTTATGAAAATGAACCACTAGAATCATATTCAGCGATAGCTTTACAACACACGTAATTGTTCACAAAACATATTTAATCTTTATCTTGGTCAGTAACTCGAGTGTTACACAAGCTTTGTAAAAGTTTCATCACATCAATAGTTTTAATGAGCTTTTATTGTGACTACGCTGTCATTTTAAAAACATCACCATGCTCCTAGCAACTCAATTTCGAATTGAGATTTTAGTGATGTTCCGTTTATTTGGCATTGATCAACCTTAAAATATGCGAATACATCTGGTGAAACACAGACTGATTTAATTTATAGTCAATTTGCTTACGTTGTTCTTCTTTGTGTTAAGACGTTTATTACCTTAGTCTAAAAGATTAATTAGTGGAACCAGGCAGGTGGTTGCGTGATAAAGAACGTCTGTCACATAAAACGCTTGTTTTAGAGAGTAACAGACCAGAGTACTTGATGTTCACTGCGCCCTACAGATTGTGTGACGGTGGATGCAAAAGTGACACTAATAACTTCATTATGGCCTTCCCCCTTTACATTGGAAAGAAAGGTAGGCAAAGTTACAAGGAAATGTATCATAGAGACTGGAATAAAATGCACTCAATGCGACCGAATGCGCCGTTCAAAAGGAAAACGACTCGGCTCGCTTTCACAACTTGTGCAAGTAAAAAAACTAGTGAGAATACTTTGTCTACGGACGTCACAGAGTATGCTGCTCCTTCAAGTGTTCAAGATTCAATTATTACTAGATGCCCAGAAGTTATTCCTAGAATGTGTAGGAAGAAAACAAGTACAACTCCGAGCGTACCAAAAGAAGACGATTCAAGTTTTTCTTTTGATAATTAACAAAGTTTGAATATAATTTATAATCATATTTTTATGACCTACCTCTTTTTGGATCAAAATCGGGCCTAGGCATACTGCTACAATGAGTTAAAGTAAGTTTCCATAGAATTTTAGTATGAGTATTTTCGTATTCTATATACCTGTACATAAACGTATACAATCTTAAAAAAATAATTGCGTTATAAAAATACACTGTATCTATAATAGTTTGTTTTATTTCTTTAACCTTGCATGAAACTGTTGATAAGTTTTGTTACCATGTACGCCTAGCAGAGTGTCTAGCATGAATAATTATCGATTACATTTTCGAATCGACTTCGCTCCACACAAATTTTGTTTTTATGTAAATAACATAAGAGAGTTGGGAACTCCAATCGAGCTCGACAATGAAATGAATAAGTACTCACAGCCTCTGTGCGTCCCCTACGCCAGCCCTGGGGGTATAATTAAAATTTCCAAAACTCAAACCTCTATGGGTCTGATATGCCAAACATCGAAATCATACAAAATCCAATGTAAATAATATCCCCTAACTCAATAGACACAAAACGTATTTGAGTGAGAGTCTCAGTTAGTAATTCTATATAAGATAGTTAAATGTTATGATAAAGTACTACACCTGTTTATTTTACTCTGATAAAAAGTTAGATATAAATAATCGGGAAGTACGATAGAATTCAAGAATGATTATATTATATTATGTTATATTAAAAATTCCAAAATAGAATGAGCTACATTTACTTTGAAATCAATCTTTGATAAACTTTTCTTAATTTGAGATATATATTTTTGCTACAAGGCGTTTCTATTAAGGTACTTATTAACATTTTTTTCATCATGACCAAAACCACAAAAAATATCCTAATACCACTTTGGGTATTAAGCAGTATTCGTATATATCATCATCATCAGCCACAGGACGTCCACTGCATGGCCTCCCCCAACGATTTCCAGATTTACCTGTAACATTCGTATATTTATCACATATTAATTATTACATAGGATAATAAGATGGAAACATCTTTATAATTTACTGAGAGTATCAGTAGCGCGTATAATATTAAACTATTATTTAGCATTATCTGATTAAGCGTTGATAAACGAGATTAGCATATTATTATTTTTTTTTTAAGATCCGCTCTCTTAACGTACGCAAGGGTCAAAATGAGTATTTTGATAAATTCGTTAATGCTAATGTCAAGTTTCAAGTAAATTAAACAACAAATTCTCTTTTCGGTTATTCTTCACAACCCATCCAATCCAATTATCTTTTCGGTTATTTATTTAAACCCCATTCAATGCTGGAATATAAAAAAACCTTTCCTTATGTTTCCCACGTCATAATATTATGTAAAGACAGTTGTGAAAACAATTATCTTGTTTGCGTTGCTAATGAAATATTTATTAATATATCACATTTATATTGTTAAAGATATAATATACTAAATACCGAGTTGTGTATAGACAAAATCATGAATCATTCAATTAGTTCGCAAAACTAGAAATATCATTAGTTAATTGCTAATTAAAATAGCATCATGTCAAACTACTTAGATGGATTAGATCTAGGAAACAAATACTAAGCTAAAAACAAAATTAATCATTGCCACGACACTTGGCGTAATGCTACATTTTAAAATAATGAGTCCCGCAAACAATAGAGTGGAAACAAAGCATTCGTGTTTCCTGGTAATCATTTATTAATTTGACATGGGCGATGTTGTTGGCAGATGTTGTTGTTGGCACTCCTTCAGGCTACTCTGGCCAGCATGCCTTGGGACAGCTGGACCTGGGGTGTCCCTCAGGCACCTATAGAATACTTCTTTAGGAGACATGAAGACGTGCTTGTAAAATCACCTGATATTCAATGCACGTGTCCTCCGTATAAAGGTAAACTTTTTTATTCATAAGGGACAGAAAACGATTACACATAACAAACAAACACTTACATACTAATTTCAATAGAGAAGATGGTTGGAAGCTTGCACAAACCTGAGATCCAATTATACATCTTATTAAATCGGAACCCAAAAGACCAGCTGCCAGAACTCAAGACACCGTGAGCTCGTACTGCATAGATCGGAACACAAATAATTAACCTTTTTGGATTTTGTATAATTTTTAATGATGGTAGATATTGAAACACTAACCTTTGGACAAATGACACCTCAGTCTGACCCGTGACAACGAAGACTGCAAAGCCTTCGAAACGTCGGGAATAATAATTAAAACCTAATGGTGATAGAATCCGTAAGAATAGTTTTATTTCAATGTATAATATTCGCGTAAACTTAAGAAATCAGTACTTACATACTAAGTTGGTGAATATGTAAACCACATCACAAATTTACAATAAAGATAATTTACAAGTAGACAGACATGGTTACGCTTGCGAGGATGATAGTATAATCTAACAAAAACTAAGTAATATTTATGTAAGTAAGAAAAAGTAATTGAAAAGAGTATGTTAGAGATCGCATAATCTCGAGTATGATGTGATACGGCCGAGCCTATCACATGATACTCTATGATGCTTTTCTACACAACCATTCAACATGTTATGTGTTATGTTATGTGTCATTCTGTGATCAGGGGGTTACCACCACCTCTTATAGCAGTATTATTATAATCTTACTTGCACCGATTCCTATACAAAACAAACGAAGAACGATTATAATAATACTGCTATAAGAGGTGGTGGTAACCCTGCAGCGGCCCGAGTAAGAATATTTTTGACAGTCGAGCTCGTACCGAGAGAGATGGATGCGCGTCTATGACATTTGTATGAAATATTAACCATACGTCATCAGTAGCTCAACCATGAGTTTTTGCACGTATTTACGCGAGCGATGACGTAAAATAAATAAAATACATCCAACAGTCATACACCTAGTCCTGACCCCACACTAGGTATAACCTGTATCGTAGGTATCAGAAATTATGAGAGAATTTCGGTCCCACAACACCTAGACTTGAAACAAATATCTGTGGGCCACACAGACATTTGTCTCAATGCGTGAATCGAACCCGTGGCCTCTCGCTTCACAGCCGGCTACTCTACCGCTGCGCTTCGGAAGCTGTCTATGTCTATGTTAAATATTTGTATGGAAAACGTCGTCGTTCCCCGCGTAACCGCTAGAGGCGTTCGGTTGTTTGTCATACAAATCTTTTACGGAATTGCTAGCGAGTAATGTCAAAAAAACTCATGGTTGGCCTACAGTGCGCAGCAAGCTCGATACGAATTTGATTGTCAAAAATATTCCTGCTCGGGCCGCTGTTCTCAATTATTATAATACCAGCATACGTAGTACTTGCAGGCGATAACTGAAGAAAAACAGCATCTAATATTTAAAATCGTATTTAACTGTCATCTTGCATTACATTTTCAACGTACACAAAACATTTCAAACAAAAGTTGAAACGCTTTACATATACCTCTTCATTTGAAAAATTCCTCAAACTTTGAACCTCCTCGTTTATATTCTGCACCAGCTTTCCGCCCGCAACTATGCCCGTGTATAATATTTCTATTGTTTTTATCTTAGATGTAGAATTTAGAGAAATGCTCAAATACTTGTATTATTAATTATGTTCATATTATTAACAAGTATAGGGTTGATCAAAAACGTCCTACACAGATCTGTGCAACCCCTTTTGCACCCCTTGCTCGTAAAAATACTCTGTCAAAATTACGCCTTTCTAAATCCAACAGTTTAGTCTAGGTGTCAGTCAACCAAATCAATATCTAAAGCGTCGTTCCCATCCTTAAACTTCGGCATTACATCATTGTTAACATCTCCAATAAAAAGCTCGTCAGGTCATATAATTTTATGTACAGATTGCCGGTCCTTTGTAGCGAGTTAATATTGTCAGACATATCTATTTGCTAAGCTGTAAACTCTAAGCGATTTTTCACAATGCACTCAGAGTGCAGTAATTAAACATTCTGCAGATACCCGGTGTCCGGCTTTGCTGAAACTTTCCTCTCATTCAGTTTGTACCTTTTGCTTCAAAGCGTGACGTATCAAATGCGCTGGATATTAAACAGGAAACATTTTAATATCAAGTTTTCAGTTAACATGTTTTGTATTTAACGTGTCGTCTCGCTCAAAGCGGGAATGTTTGGAGTTAGTTGAATGCGAAATCATTTTGCATTATCTGTTACATTACGTTATTAAAGTGCTGTTTTTGAAATATCTGTTTCTAGAGACTAGAGACGTGTTGATCATAAAATTGTTTTGCATCTTTTAGTTTAGCAACAATTTATGAATAAAGTATCTGTAATATATTAGTCCCTATCGGTACATTAGTATTAGTATACGCGCAATATTTCTAGTTATTGTGTATTGGTTAAAGTATTTTGAATGTCAGTGTACTCGTATGTCAACTGTGTCAAATTAAACAAATAATAAATAAAAATAGCCTTTATTGCTGTACTTCATACTTAACAATCTAACTTTAAACTGATATATGTATAAAATTTTCTTAAACTATTTAAAAAAATTACTTATTATCGGCATCCGGTTTTTACAGCTTGTCCTTCGATAAAGGCCTCCTCTAAATGTTTTCATTTTGTCCTGTCCTTTGCAATGCATGTCCATTCTGGACCGGCAATTTTTTTTATATCTTCTTCCCAAAATTTAGGTTTTAAACAAATATTAAAACGCTATCTCTAAACGTTTAAGCTCAGCAGCCCTAGGATAAAAATTTCTGACAACCGTAAATGTATTCGGGCTCGATGCGCGTCTATGAAATTTTGATGAAATATTAATCAAATGTCATCAGTGCGCAGCGAGTTGACATTTACATTAGTTTTTCATGCTCGAGCTACTGGCCCATCGTAATTTGTAAAATCAGCAATTATTTTAACAAAACTGTCTTGTCCAATACCGTATAGATGTGATGGCTGGTACATTATTATTTCATCAACGTATTAGCTAGTATTAGCGCGTAGTTGGCACCGAACTCACCTATTTCACGATTGATGTCGATTGACTAATTACTTACGAGACGACGGCTGAACTATTATTATTATTATCATCAGTGGTTATCACTGATTTTTACTTCTTTTCTTCTTTCTATCCTATTGTGTCCCACAGCTGGGCAAAGGACTCCCCCATCTTTTTCCACTGTTCTGTCATGAGCTAGTTCAATCTACGTAGGCTCGTAGGCATCCAGATCGTCACGCCATCTCTTCATAGGTCTACCACGGCGTCGCCAGCCGTCAGAAGGTCTCCACTCCATGCTGATTTGTGCCCACCTATAGGGTAGCATACGAACGATATGCCTTGCCCAGTTCCATTTTAGTTTAGCCGTCTCTCTTCCCACGTCAGTAACAAACACAAACAAATACTAAAAATGTATCAAAATAACAGTAACTTTTAATTGAGTAGGCGACCTCGATCACATATGTGGGAAATGAAATGTAGATATTATTGTTCGCTTCTGCCTGTCCTTTCGGGGATACAAGCGTGAGTGTATGTACTAATATCTATGTATCATTTTATGTTCGTCTCCTAACTCTCTTGGAATAATTGGACCGTGTTCTGCAGAACAACCAACAAAAAATAAATGTTATTGATGCCAACATGTTCTAAACCATTAATAGATATTGGTGTCAACATTTTTTTTACTTTTTCCTGGGTTGGATCATTTCTGCACAACACGGTCCAATTTAAAGTCTATAAAGGAAATGTAACATCACTATATATAATACATACATACACACTCACGCCTGCATCCCATGGGGGTAGGTAGAGACAATTTAGCACCACAAGCTCTATATATAAATAAATATACCATTAGCACCTCGATAATCGATAATAATATTTTTTTTTGTATTCATTTTAAATATAATAATAGGTAATAAGTAAAATACAAATATATATAATATAAGTACCTATAAGATAAATAAAAATAAATTTAGGTACTAACACTCCTGTATTAGGGTACAAGTAAAAGTAGTTGTTAAGTGGAAATAAATAAATAAATAAAAGACTTGCATATTTCAGAATGTGTAATAGAGTATAAAATTAATGAAGACATGCCAGAGTTCCAAAAAATTCAAGGATTATTAAAAGACGATGAACTAAATGAACTCAAGAAGTTTATTGAAGAAGTGCAGCAAGGTAAAGAAAAAGATATATCAAAGAAAGGAAACGTAAGAAGTAGAAGACAGAATGGAGGTGGGACTGAAGAGTGCTGTTGCCCCCCTCGAAGTATGATGATGCCAACTTTTATAACAGAGAAGAAGTTTGATGAAGTTGCTGAGAGGTTGCAGAAGAAAGTTCTTTCTAGATAATTAAATAAACTCATTGATGTTTTTTTAATTCATAATGAAAACGTTAACCTCTTCCTTTTCAAACATATTATATTGATCATAAAAAAGGGTCCAATTAAACTGCTGGCAGCGTAAATAAGCTGTATCTAAACCATGAGGCCCTGGGGTTTAAATTAATGTGCAAAGAACACTCATATTTTACTTTGACAGCCTCCGCCAGCCGCCAGCCGCCTATGAAGCGGGTTCGATCCCCGCACCGAGACAAATATTTGTGCGGCCCACAGGTATTTGTTTCGGGTCTGGGTGTTGTGAGACCGAAAATCTCTTGTAGTTCCTGATTCACACGTCACAAGACTCGATCTTAGTGACTCAGGACTATGTATGTGACTGTTGGTGTTATTTATTATTATTTTTGTTGAAATCAAATCCATTTTCATTTCACCTATAACAACGGCCGATAACATGATTGAATTGCGGTTTCTATTACGTTTCAATATAAAAGTAATAAATTGTTTATATTATATAAAATGTATTTGTCTTTACTGGTACTTTTGGCAAGTGTACAATATTTTTCTTGCGAAAATCATGACGACAATCGAGATATCAATGGAAGCTGTAGTAGTGAGTGAAATGTAAAAATAATTTGGTTTCAATTATTTGATGTTCTTGCGATGCGGCATTTTAGGGTTCCGTGATTGAATTGTAGAAACATAGGCTGAGATCTTAAAAGCGAACTTCGACTAAGTCTAAGTCCAAGAAACGAACTCCGTGGGAATTTGGAAATTTAAATCGAACTTTGACTTAGTCCGAGTCACTTTTACAAGAAGATAGTGTAGTTATAGTGTAGTTTATTTGCACATGACAGCACTATTGCACTGAACAAACATGGAATCTATAAGCCGCTGCGCTCGACTAATCCGCCGCAACGCCATGGTCAGCCGCAGGGACTGGAGTGTCTGGGTGTTGTTATGCCGAAAGTCTCTCGTAGTTCCTGATACCCACGACACAAGCCTCGATCTTAGTGAGGATCAGGACTATGTATGTGACTGTTCGGTGTTATATTTATTGTATTTTTGTAAATACCTTTTTATATAAAATATAGGCGAAATGAGAACCTCCTTCTTTTTACGTCGTTTAAAAAGTGTGTAATAAAATGGACCATAGTGAATGTGGTCCAACATGCTCTTGGCCTGTTTTTTAATAGAACATTATGTTAATAGCCAAGAAGTGACGTAATCCAATTTTAGTGAAAGCATTGACGCAACTACTTCTGGATTAAGAGTTGGCATGGTCAGTGACAGGCTCAGTGGCGCAAGGGCGACAGACCGTGGAACAACAGGCCTTGGGTTCGATTCCCACCTAGCCAATATTCGTCATAGATATTATGTGGTGTAGTAGGATAATTTTAGAGAAGTACGTAATATTATGGATAGCTTTTCCTTATGCTGGTATATCTCGTCTCTCTCTGATTTTGATCAGCGGCCTGAGCAGGAAAATTTCTGACAACCGTAAATGTATTACTCGATGCGCGTCTATGAAATTTGTATAAAATATTAACCAAACGTCATCAGTGCGCAGCGAACTCGAATACATTTACATTTACATTAGTTTTTCATGCTCGGGCTACAGATATCCAAAGATTATCTGATTAAAAGAAGAGCTTCATATAGTATCATTTATTTATATAGAGATTACACGATAAAAAAAATCTAATTTAATTTTCCCGGGACTGATATCTTCAGTGTTGCAGCCGGTCATAAAAACTAAGCCAAACTCTTCCTGCAACATGCTTGTAAAAGTGTGTTGCGCTCACCCCACGTTATGGGATAAGAGCAAGTGGGATCCCAAGATTTGGCTTCAAAAGGTATCCGAGCTAGACTTTCGTCTAGGTAGGTATTTTGATACAGGACAATTTTGGACCACCTCCACCAGGACTATGGGACTATAGCTTGACTATGTAACTATAAAAGGAGGAAGTTTATTATGTCTTCGATATTATTATGTATGTTACAAGGTTATGTTATATGTAAACATAACATAACATAAGCTCACGCCTGTATCCCCGAAGGGGTAGGCAGAGGCGCACTAGCGAACTAGAACACCCACATTTCGCCGAGCTTAGTTCCGTCCCAGATGTGATAGGGGGCGAGCCTATCGCCATATCGGGCACAAATTCCAGACTCCGGGCTGATATGGAAAAATCCAATATCACTTTGCCCGACCCGGGGATCGAACCCGAGACCTCAGAACCGTAGTCGTACCGAAATACTACCACGCCACCGAGGCAGTTATGTTATGTGTTACATCGGTACGACTACCGTCCTGAGGTCTCGGGTTCGATGCCCGGGTTGGACAAAGTGATACTAAGTTTTTTTTTCAATATTAGCCTGGAATTTACGCCCGATATGGCGTTAGGCTCGCCCCCTGACATATTTAGGACGAAACTAAGCTCCGCAACATGTGAGTGATGTAAGTCGCAGGAGCGCTTCGGCCTACCCCTTTGGGGATACAAGCGTGAGCTTATACATGTGTATTTCAAAAAGGTTCAATTTGGTTAAGACTGGGGCTTTGAAATCCCTTTAAAATCTTATTATATAACCCGACTGTCCTAAAAAGATGGGTAATATTTTAAACAGTTTTCTAAAATGCAAGTGATGTAAATGTTCATAAACGTAGCAGACTAAACAATCCATACCCGAAATATACCAGAGGCAGGTGAATTAATCTCTTGTTTGTTACAGACTGCGCCGATCGTGCGCCACTCATCATATTACCTGTCATCATAAAACTATTCAGATACCCGAAATTCACTGCAGAGGACTTGGACCGAGGTGTTAAATAATGTTAATAGTCACGGGCGGCTCGGCCTCCGGTGGCCCATACGCTTATGTAACATATATATGTGCCGCCTCCGACGGGTTAAATAAAATACTTATGCTGATTTGAGTTCTTTTTCATTCTTCCTTTTTAAGGGCCACTTGCAGCTCTATGATAACTCTCTGTTTTTGACAGCCTCCGTGGCGCAGCGGGCAAGTAACCAGCTGTGAAACGTGAGGTCGCGGGTTCGATTCCCGCACCGAGACAAATGTCTGTATGGCCCACAGATATTTGTTTCGGGTCTGGGTGTTGTAAGACCGAAAGTCTCATAGTTCCTGATACCCACGACACAAGACTCGATCTTAATGTGGGGCAGGACTATGTATGTGACTGTTGGGTGTATTTATTTATTATTATTATTTATCCCAAGTCTTGATTTAAAGATAGGAGTGAGCTGTAGGATAAATCGAGTTCAGGTCTAAGTCTAGATTAGTAATAGCGCTTCAAGTGGCCCTTAATGTATTAAGGAACTTATTATGACAGCCTAGGCTTAGCCAGCCATCCAACCCAAGCCAGCCAGAAAATGGTTTATCATTGATAGTTCGCAAACGAATCTCAGTTGCATAACGGCCCAGGTGGCGTGGAAACAAAGGCTAATCGACCTTCCAACAGAATAAAAACTAAACAATGCGATAAGTGGGTGCCAATAAAGAGCTAATGAGAGATGTCGACATTTTAAAATACAACACACAATATGACGGTGAGTTCCAATGGGTTGAATTATTTGCAATGGAAAGATAATTAGCAATGGCTAATATACTAGTATTCAAGGCCACAATTTTCTTTTATCCCAAATCTTGATTTAAAGATAAGGGTGAACTGTAGGATAAATCGAGATAAGGTGTAACTCATGCCTGCCATATCAATTTGAATTGGGTAGCCCATGTTTGATTTCGATTTGATCGTTATTATTTATTTTATACGTAATAACATAACATAACATAAGCTCACGCCTGTATCCCCGAAGGGATAGGCAAAGGCACACTAGCGAACTATAACACCCACATTTCGCTGTGCTTAGTTCCGTCCCAGATATAATAGGCGAGCCTATCGTCATATAGGGCACTAATTCCACTTTGCCCAACCCGGGGATCGAACCCGAGACCTCAGGACGGTAGTCGTACCGAAATACAACCACGCCACCGAGGCAGTCCAAAGGTTCGTAATACCAAATAATACAAAAAAAGGAAGCCTTCTGTAAAACTGCGTCGTTTGTTGATAAATTAGGTAGTATTTCACATTTTAAAATGTAATGACCAAAAGTGGGCGCGTAGTAGGGATATCTTGCTATCCCTTTCCAATGCTCGCACCGTTATAGCAGTGACGTCAATATACTGATGCATCGCTTTCTATTATTTGATGGTTACACAACTTCCACTAGACTTCAAGGGCATACGACGACAGCCTCCGTATCGCAGCAGGCGAGATGCCGGCTGTGAAGCGAGAGGCCGCGAGTTCGATTCCCTCATTGAGACAAATGTTTGTGTGGCCCACAGATATTTGTTTCAAGTCTGGGTGTTGTGAGACCGAAAGTCTCTCATAATCTCTGATACCCACAATACAGGTTACACCTAGTGTGGGGTCAGGACTAGGTGTGTCTGTTGGGTTTATTTATTATTATTATAGTAGACTTTATTTTTTGACAATATTTTTCTGCTATATTTAGATGATGTAAATACATGAACCTATTGATACACTGTTGCTTTGAAGGAGTCTGCTCTTTAGATGCTTGTAACATCTCATTCATATGAACTATCAAAGCAACTAGTCTTAGCTATTGAATCGAAGGCAGTATGCACATTCATAGATATCACACAAAGCACTACTAAAGCTTATGAATCCACTATTCATGTGGTTTCAATCAGACGTGGATTAAAATCAATATAAAGGAGTTACACTGAATATTATTAAACCATTGCAATATTATTTTGAAAAATCATTCAGAATTTAATCTGAATAGTCTGAATTTTATTACAATTATTATCGTGTACTTGGACAACAGCCATGGACTGTGGAGCGCGAGGTCCTCGGTTTAAAGCCAAAGTTGGACAAAACGATTTTTCTAACGATGTGTCCGCTATTGGATCCCACAAAGGCGTAAATTCAGATATGTTGTCGTAAACGCTGAACCCTTTCTGCAGGATTACCACCACCTCTTATAGCAGTACTATTATAATCGTTCTTCGTTTGTTTTGTATGGGAATCGGTACAAGTAAAATTATAATAATACTGCTATAAGAGGTTGTGGTAACCCCCCAGCAACATCCTTAAAAAAGTGTAAGTTGCGTTAAGATAGGGTACAAGAAAGTGGGAGCAGTGTGAATTTTATTACAATTCAATTAATTGTTCGTCGCATATTCAGAGTGGCGCTAACATCAATAAATTTGATAATGGGTAACATAAGTATTTTTAATTTCGCTAAAAAACACCTTTTTAAAGTTCAGTTACTAAATCTCACACCATTTATACTGTGTAAAACCGGTATAATACCCGAATATCTACATGTAGGTAAACTTTATAGGTACGCGGCGCGTGAAACTCGGATCTAAGGCGTGCCGGACAAGTCTAGGCTAATATCAGCTCTTTAACTAAAAATCAATCCTTTGGCTAAACTATTTCACTTATTCCACTGATTATTGTACAAAGCCTAGCAATGTTGTAAGGTGTATCGGCTGTGATTTAATCTCGTTATGTCGGCACCACTTAGTATTAGGAGATTATAAGAATCATTTTGTAACAGAACCGTTAATAGCCGATGACGCAAAAAGAAGATTTCACACCGAACGCATATTCATATACCTGATGGTGACCAGAATAGCATTGTGATTTCAAATGATTTTTGTTTTATTTTGAGCGATCATGTATTCATTTTAAATTCTTTAAAATCTTACTTTCTACCTACCCTTCTCGACCCTTAATGTGAGGTCGCGCAACACACTTTTTCAAGTATGTTACAAAAAGGATTTGGCAAGGTTGTTACGACTGGTTGCCTGCCAGACGTTAACCCCTCTAGGGGATCCAGTCCTGGGCAAATTAAATTCGCTTTGCCCGACCTGGGGGGTTACCACCACCTCTTATAGCAGTATTATTATAATTTTACTTGTACCGATTCTCATACAAAACAAACGAAGAACGATTATAATAATACTGCTATAAGAGGTCGTGTTAACCCTGCTGGCAATCGAACCCAGGACCTCCCGGTCCACAGCCAATATATGCCAGCACTAGACCAAAGAGGCGAGGATATTCATAAAAATCCATAACAATAAAATATTTCAGATAACATGGCAACTTGTGATTCTATTTCAACTGAACGTTATAAAAATAACGACACCATCAATAGCGGGTGTCACTTACATGGACCATTTCGATTTCGAAGAGAGATATAGAGACATCTACGAGTGCGATCCATTTTACTGGCATCCGCTTCATCTGCCCGACCACTGCGCAGAAATGTATGAGAAATTAATACATTCTAAAATAGCGTCGCGGACACCTGTTAGAATCGTCAAAGAAAAAGAACATGTTGTTTACAAACTAAATTATAACCCGTTTACAATAAATTCTGAGGTTGTGGCACCTACTGACTACTATGATAATAATGATAACCTAACTCCGTACGAGAAAATGTTTGCATACCTCAAGAAAGATATAACAAGACATCCCAAAGCCCCAACTATAGAAGTGATGCCTAATTTTGGACCGGTTGCAGTGTACCGACAACCGATATCGAAAAAGAGTGAGGTTATGATTAAAAAGATTGCTCAAGCGTACGCTGAAGTACAACCTGCAGCTCCAGAAGATGATGGCTTTTTTGGTCAGATCGACATTAAATCTGGCGACAAGATTATTAATGACACTATACATGAACCAACAACTAATTCTAACAAAATAAAACCACTCAAAATTAAGAAGAAATTGAAAAACGGTCACATTGTAACAATTAAAAAGGTGAATAAATAATTTATTGGTGTTCTTTTGTTTCTTTTTACCTCGTTCAATTTCAGAGTATAAAGTCTCAATAGAGTGGGTGCAAAAAATCCATTGTTTTAAACGCAACACATCCGAGCGGTGCATTGCGAGTTCACATCAACACTGATTTAAAATCGTAAAATTGTTTTCAATTGTGTTCAAAAATGTTTTTAATATTCAAGGTGAATTATTTAAAGTGCTTAATGATTTAAATTTTATTTCCCAATAAAATGAATATAATAATATTAGTACTGTCCCACTGCTGGGAACGGGCCTCTTCTACTAATGAGAGGGGTTAGGCTATAGTCTACCATGCTGCTCTAATGCGGGTTGGTAGACTTCACATACCTTTGAATTTCTTGTGGAGAAATTCGCGGGTATGCAGATTTCCTTCACCGTTATAGCAAACGACATTTCACAATGAAAATAACACACTTAACATAGGCAAGTTAGAGGTGTACGCTCTTTTTTTTTGGTTGGTCTCGACCCTCCGACACTCGTCTCGGTAGTCCGTAACATTCCCAACTGAGCTATAGCTGCTATACCAATACGTATCGTTCCAATCATCATCATCATCATCAGCCATGGGATATCCACTGCTGGACATAGGCCTCCCCCAAAGATTTCCAGAATTTCGTTCCAATACCTAATTATTATTTTCTTTTAGATTACCATCATGGTGATGACAGTTAATATTTGTAGAAGCACAATAAGCGGCATAAGTTATATGGATCCGTACAATTTTCGACGATACCCCAATACTCCTACTGATAATCCCTGTAATCCTCTATACTGGTACCCGAGATCACTACCCGATACCTGTTATGATACAACCACTACAAAACCAAAAGATATCGATACTGGCAGGCCGATACCCTTACCAATCCCAGTACCTATGCCGCAACCAATTCCGATTGCAATGATGCCGAATTCACCTCTGCCGTACGGAGTACCATTAGCCCCAACTAATCCTATGGTCCCAGTGGGAGGTTTCCCGTATCCTTACTACCCATATCCCAGACAAGCAGGCATGGTTCCTGGTGTTCCTGGAATTGTGTCTCCTGACGGTGGTATTAACATTCTACCATTCTCAGACGTATACGCGGATGTTATAGAGAGACGTAAAAGAAAGAGATTAAATAAAAAGCTTCGAAGAATTCTTGACGAGTACGAGGGCCGCCGATGGTGACGTCAAAGAGGTTATAATAAAATAAACTATCTGCTAATGAGTATACCAAAATAGACGGATTAACTATTATACCGGGTGTTTCATAAAATTGGTACCGATAAGAATTCGACATACAGGGAGCACGATTAATGGCCGGTTTCAATAAACGATATCAGTTTAGAGTGCAGATAGATCGCGATTATGAACCAATCAAATCAAGTCATTTGACGGAGTCATGTACACACTGTGTTCTTATTGGCTAATTTTTGTAATCTATCTACACATTCGAACTGAGATTGTTTATTAAAACCCGCCGTTAAAGCGTAATGGTGAGTTAAGGTATGTTAAAAACTAAAAATGGAATTTATTTTTCTGGTGAGTTATTAAGCATGTGGATTTTAAAATCAAAATCGAAAATGCGACATGTTAATCGTCGCAATCAGGCGGCATAGGAATGGCTCTGTGTATGGTAAAAATAATTAATTACCTCATAGGAGGTCAGTTGCAAATGTACTGCAGCTGACCTAATGAGCCAGAAAAAAAAATGTCTTCACAAATTCAAGTATCCATTTTCAAATTTCCAATTTTAAACTTTACAGATAGATTGCTAGTCATCCTCTCTTTAAGTATGTAGAATTATTATTGATACCAACTTTGTAAAAACTTTAGGTACATTTTATAAATACAAATTAAATGAACACTGAATACACATGGTGTTTTATTAAAACCAAAGCTATTTAAACATGCGTAAATTACTATTACAATCTCATTCACAAACTAGTAAATATTAAAACAAATATTAACGCTACATTAATTAACAAACAACTTGATCTATACGTTTAGTTTGTTTAAATTAATTGGACAGAATACTTCATAATTTAGCTGCAAATCATAATTAATGAAGCATTTAAGGTCGTACGAATTCTATATTTCAAATAGTTATATTAATATTCACTCACGATGAATGAATCATAATGAAATAGTGAATAGGTGACTGTCATTTAATAACTTATAGTCGTAATCTGATCGTAAATATATCGAAAAAAACATTCACAAATATAATTGTCGTTTCTTACCCAAATTACAACTAACTAAATACATTATGTGCTATCGTTTTCTACATTAACCATTACATGTGTTAGAGAAAAAAGTCTACGATAAACATATCACAGGACAGAACAGTGGTACCTTGTCAAGAGTATACGATTTTGTCTCAAATCTCACAGTAGAAACCTTATTTTTGTTTTAACGTAAATTCCAAAAATAACTCTACCTTAGGTCTCATAATTATCATCTGATTTATATATTTTTGCTGGTTTAACAAATTCTTCTTACGTTAACTGTCCAAATTACTCAGAGAGGTTATCTAGTTAAAATCGTCTCTAATACAAATAGCGACTGTATTAAGTATGTTAAAAATTATGGTCAAAACATTTAAATAATTCTGCCACGTTTTCGTTTATTTGAAGCTTGAAAGATTATGGTAAAATTTAGCAATGTTAATATTTGACCGTCTTCAAATAAGGTAATGACATATCAGACAAAATCGCGGCGTCTGTGAGGTTTTACACACCTTCAATCATCCCATGTGAGATACATAACAATAAAGATGTCTCAAACGCCCGTTTTCACTAACAAACTATCGCGTAACTTACAATTTTAGTTTTGAAATACTAGCAATTCATATTTTACATTATCCGCCTAACACCGTTGTATACCTAATATTTTTGACTTATTGAATATTGGGAATATATTGGAAAAATGGTTATCTAGTGAAATACTCATGACATTAGACATTACATCCGTGATCAGCGGGCTTAGACAAGTGGTTTTTGCGGTAGTCGAATAGAACAGTCAAATAGAATAAATGTATGGGAATGACATAAGAATACGCTATATGCGGCGTACTCTTATGTCATTCCCATACATTTATTATAACATAACAATTTAATTTGTCTATTCTATTCGACTAGCGCATATGCTGTTTGGCTTGCTACATAAGCCCGCAGGTCAGGTTAGAACAATGACTAAAGAAAAATAAGGGTTAGAATGATTGTTTGTCTAGCCTAAAATTTATATTTAGTTCATAACAGTTCAAACTTAGCTGTCTTTGGATGCCATACAGTTTTCTCTTTAAATGAATCAGTTTCTAGTACCAGTATGGTATGGTAAGGAGTAAGTACTAATTCTTAATAATAATAATAAATAAATAATAATAATACTATAATAAATATACTTATCTTATTTGATAAGTTTAAAAAGCTTAGCTGTTGGTTAGTGAAAACGAGCAAACAACGCACTAATTCTAAACTATCTACTAACTACAATCACGGACGTAAAAAAAAGATGGACGGAGCGCTAGTAACATCGAAAATGAAAGTTGAAGTCTATCGACACGTAATGGCGGACTGACCGAATAAGCCGAGAACCCTGCTTCACTTTCAATGTTGCTAGCGCTCCGTCCATCTTTTTAACGTCCGTGACTACAATATACTTTATCAAAGTATGTTCCTTAATTATTGGACGGAATATCTGAGGGACACGTATATACATACATTATCTTAACAAATTATCCTAGTATAACAATGGATTAACACTATACACAAATTAAGTACATTTGCCGCTAGAGAATTTTAACTACAACTATTATAAAATTAAGCACCTAAATAAACTTGTAACTAAATAAAAGACAAATATAGGATACTCTAAGGGAGCGGTCATAAAGAACTTTATGTTAATCCAATAAAAGCGAAAAATTCTGAAGCGTGATTCCACTACACTCATGGCATTGTCCCATCGCGGGACACTTTATTAGTGCCATTAAACTACTAATATATTGGTGATAACATCAATTTCCATCAATGCCGTAGAGTGTCTTTCCTATATAAGGTTCCTTTAATTTAAAACGTATGAACAATTAAAATATATAAATTAATTATACTAATTAATTGTATTTAAATTTATGAACCATTATTATAATAATAATTAATATCGGGAATAATAATTAAAACCTAATCGTGATAGAATCCGTAAGAATAGTTTTATTTCATTATTATATAAATTCAAAAAGAGCAGCGTCAGAGTTTCTTGCCCATTCTTCCCTGACGAACCAGCATTCCGAACTGGTGGTAAAGAAAAATGTTGATGGAATCTAAACAATGTGTAGGATTTTATGGATTTAATAGATTATTTGATTTGATTTAATAAATAGTCACAGGAAGCCGCTGGATGCAGGCCGCTTCTAACAGGTTGATCTGGAAATCTTTGGGGGCGGCCTATGTCTAGCAGTGGACGTCCTATGGCTGATGATGATGATAATGAAATAGTAATTGTTCATTGGTACTTCTAAAAATTAATAGAATTAGTGGGCGAAGAATTTTTTAAATAATGTAAGTTGTCCCATTATGAGACTAGCGATAGGTCTAAAGAGATAGCTCGAAAGATAACGCTTGTATTGCATTGATTTATAGCACTTTCTGAACGGCTAAAGCAAATTAAATTGTGTGCAAATAAAAAACATTTTTTTTTCTACCTGCCATTATCCCACTTTAATGTGGGGTCGGCGCAACACACTTTTTCAAGCATGTTGCAGAAATTATTTGGCTAAGTTTTTACGACCGGCTGCCTGCCTGACGCCAACCCCCTCTGAGGGGTCCAGTCCCGGGCAAATTAAATTCGAAAACTCGCTTTGCCCGACCTGGGAATCGAACCCACGACCTCCCGGTCCACAGCCCATACATGCTGCCACTAGACCAAGAAGGCAAATAAAAAATATTATTATTATTAAAAAAAACCGCCTCGCTCCCTTATTCAAAACTGTATCTAAATTTTCTCCAAAGATTACAATATTTTTAATACTGTATACGTAAACCACGGACGTAAAAATAAAGATGGACGGAGCGCTAGGAACATTGAAAGTGTAGCAGGGTTTTCGGCTCTTTCGTTCTATCGACACGTAATGGCGCGACTGATCGTATGGGCCGAAAATCCTGCTTCACATTCGATGTTCCAAGAGCTCCGTCCATCTTTTTTTACGTCCATGATGTAAACTATGTAGTTATTCGAAGCTTTTGTTCTAATCTATTTATAAAATGGATACACTAAATATCAAATGACTTAAAATCCAAAAGTAAATTGTTTAAAAATTGGTCCACAATTAGTAAAAAATAACTATAAAATGTTTAATGATGAAAAAGAGAATTCCGTATGATAATACGATTTTCAATGTAACTTTAACCTAATTTAAATTATATTATAGTTCCTAATCCTATGGAATGTTTCGTATGGACGGTGTCGTTATATACATCAAAACTATTCTAGATTAATATATAAGTACATATACATAGATTAAGGCCCACCTAGAATAATAGTTAATCGAACTGCAAAACAGTGTATGTTGCCACAAAACTGTCATTTAGTAATATTGGCATAATACCGTTTATGTCGTCCAAGAAACTATCTCAATGGGAATGCTTCAAGCTGTTAATCGACGCACGAGACGTATCTAATACTTATGCTTTTAAAATCAACGACTAACTCCCGAACACTCAAACACCTAAGGTTGCCTTATGTAATTTAATTATTTACTAGACAAGCTGCCTTGAAGTAAAATCTGTTTGACGTTTGACGGCTTAAGAAAATAGCAGGGGGGTTACCACGACCTCTTATAGCAGTATTATTATAATCGTTGTTCGTTTGTTTTGTTTGGGAATCGGTACAAGTAAGATAATAATAATACTGCTATAAAAGGTGGTGGTAACCCCCCAGATCTCTATAATAGGTTGCAATCAATTGACCGAAACTTGTGCTCACAATCTATGTGTGAATTAATATAAATGAATCATATTATACGTAACCTTCGCCGCTAAACAGCAGCAATGTACGTGGATTATTAATTCAATACACTTAGCGCATACATTAAGCTGGTCATTGATATATCCAATCAGGGCGCTCAGGACGATCACTCCACACATAATGACAATAATGGATTGGCTTTATCGATTCTCTTCAATTGATCTCGTGTACGTAAACCTAATTGCATATCATGCCCCTTACTTATAAAAATATTTAAGCGCTGCTTATCTTTAACCATAGGTTTCCCTTTCATTTTTAAACAATGTAACGCAAGGAAAAAAGTGACAGGCTGTTCTTAGCGAAAAGATAAGCGAAAATGTTTTAATAAGTAAGGCCCCATATGTTTGAGTCGCTAAGGAATGAGGACTGAGCCTTTGTTATTTAACTCCGAAGAATTCCTTTAAGCCTGCAAAATAAAAGTGATTTAGAAGAGCCTAAGAGCAGGTGGGACCTGAAGGTTAGTGAAATCTACCGCACATAGACATCCAAGACACAAAAATAATCATGAGTGCGATGCCAGCCAAAATAAGGGCAAAAGGATCGAGTAAGGGAGGGGCGAATTGAGAAACCAGTAATCTCACTCACCGAAGAAACTGCTACTTTACGTGGGTTTTTAGTGAGACAGCACTATCGGTTGAGCCTACTCATTCCTGATGTAGACGTATCTGTCTACAGCATGGCTCTACCACTCAAGAATATTATCTCTGTATGTGATCTCCATCGTCCATAGACAATGGAGAAACAAAAATAATAAATAAATAACACCCAAGAGTCACACACATAGTCCTGACTCCTGACCCCACATTAAGACACGAGTCTTGTGTCGTATCAGAAACTACGAGAGACTTTCGGTCTCACAACCCGAAACAAATATGTGTGAGCCACAGAAACATTTGTCTCGGTGCGGTGATCGAACCCGCGGCCCCTCGCTTCATAGTCGGCTACTCGCCCGCTGCGCCATAGAGACTGTCGTCGAATCATGCATTGCCAAACTTAACTCTGAGATTAAAGGGAAAATTGGACCACAGAAAAAACGAAACGTCAGCTAAATAAATAAAATATCTCTTTTGAGAATTTCCTTACCACCACAACTGTCCATTAGGTAATATTTTGGTGCTCTACCAAGCACTAATCTGTCAAAGCGGTCGGAAAATTGAGTTTAGAGGCGACGGAAGCGAATTCGATGCGTGAACTTTTACAGCATTTCCGCTACCTGTCTATGGGATTATTGTTTCCCGGAAATGCTATGCAGCGCTACCTATAATATCATGTGGTTGTTTCTGGATATAACATTGTATGGAATATATTTTAATATAATTAACCATAAAGCCAACAGACAGTAAAAATTCAAATTACGTTCTTTTAAAGAATGTGAATTTAAGATTTCAGCACAAAAAAGTCGGCTCGACTGAATAATTACCACTGAAATCTGAAGTAACATAGAAAGAAAAAAAGGAAAGCTTATTTGCCAATTCAAGAAAGGAGAGGCAACAACTTGAATTGCGTTATACACAGTAGGTATATGAAAGACGCAGATTCCCAAAACCGATTTCAGTTAGATGATGGTAACCATCTCATGTCTGTGCCATAATGGTCTACCATCAGGTAAGCAGGCAGGCCGACTGCTTGTCTATCTTAAAAAGAAGCCCATATCCTGGCTTCTATTAGTTTATCAATCGTACAAATAAATGCTAATGCGTCTTTATAAGATATATCGAAAGAAATAAACATGCACTGATTTCTTTGGAAATTGTGCAAGTACGTATATAGTAATTTTCCATTTGGGCCAATGTTTGTTGGTTTTATGGATCTTATTTTCATGGTGGTGAACTCCTATATTATAGCTATCAGAATCTAAGAGCTATAAAAAGGCACTTATGGACATGCTTTTGATGCTTAAAAAAACTAATCTTAGTATTTTAACAACTAGTCTAAATATTGTCAAAGACAGTAAAGGTAAAAAGCATGAAGAATTAACAAAGAATTTAGAGGATATGTGAAATCGCCTTAATCCTTTTATTATTATAAGCCCCTCTCCAACTATATTTAGAAGGTTTATGATGGTCTTCATAGTAAATTAAAGCATGTAAATTAACAACTTTTAAGTCTAGTATAACCACAATAAGATATAACCTGCTTTCAAAATACTATTAAATAAAAAAATCAATATTGAATTGAGCGCTCTTAAAAGTAACATCGAAAATAATTAACAGCACGCAACCAGTATTAACAGATTTTTCATTATAAGCCCCACCACAGCAATAGCATAATAAAAACGAATTCGCTTTGAGGGCTCTGCAATACAAACAGAGATGGTGTTAATTTTAATATCCACTGGAAATTCGCGGATTTAATAATTCGATGGACATGTAAACGGTCTATGATTGGACGGACTGCCTCGGTGGCGTGGTGGTATTTCGGTACGACTACGGTTCTGAGGTCTCGGGTTCGATCCCCGGATCGGGCAAAGTGATATTGGATTTTTCCATATCAGCCCGGAGTCTGGAATTTGTGCCCGTTATGGCGATAGGCTCGCCCCCTATCACATCTGGGACGGAACTAAGCTAGGCGAAATGTAGGTGCTCTAGTTCGGTAGTGCGCCTCTGCCTACCCCTTCGGGGATACAGGCGTGAGCTTATGTGATTGCGGAACGTACACAGGGTAGAACGGTAGGTACACAGAAAGCAAGGTCGTAATCGGGGGGTAAAGGCCCCGTGGGCGAAAACTTAGACAATATTATTTTGTAAGGCTAAAACTCGACTTCTAAGTTTAAACTGTTATACCTAAAAGCGGTCACTTGCGATTAGTAAAACCCTAACAAGAGGGAAGAAGCAAATCAGGGGCTGGCGGCAAGAGAGGCGGATGACCGAAGCAGACACAGGGATACCCCTATACTAGTCCTAACCAACGATCAAGGCATGTCGCAAGCTCCTCGAGAGAATTGAATTTAGTTGAATGTTTACACTTATATCGTTGTACTAATCAATTTTTATAACTTTTCTCAAACAATTTTCATAATAAGTGTCTTTAGGGATTTTTTTGCGTTTCATGTTTTAACTATCCTACAGGGATATCATCACCTCTCATAGCAGTATTATTATAATCGTTCTACGTTTGTTTTGTATGGGAACTGGTACAAGTAAGATTATAATAATACTGCTATAAGAGGTGGTGGTAACCCCCCTGTACTCGCGAACTAATCCTGACTCCGGCCCTTCCCGAAATATCAGTCGCTCACTTCCAAGAAAGGTGTACCTATTCGCTAATAATTTATACCTAACTATGGAACCAGAATATTGATTGACAATTTATAATTTCCTAGAATCTAATTATTAGGTACGAATGATAGCTATTTATCTAAGATTTAAAATAAATTATGGCTATTATAGCTCGTTAGTAACCATAGAAGTCATTGTTAGTGGATACGATATCCTGATTATGTTATTATTATAACTTCTGTCAATATAAACCGGTTTAAAAAATGAATATTAAAAGTTAAAATAATGCGGTATTTTTTCCAATCACAATTCTATTTTAGAAGTTTCTCATAACGACATCCCAGTATTAAACATTATGGGCCTTACTTAAAACAGCATTTTTAGCTGAGCCAATGGTTAAGAATAACCTGTCACGTTTTTTCCTTGCGTTACATTGTTTAAAAATGTAAGGGACAACCTATGGTATAAAGATAAGCAGCGCTTAAATATTTTTATAAGTAAGGGGCTATGGGTCTAACTTATAAAAACATTTTCGCTTATCTTTTCGCTAAGAGTAGCCTGTCATACTGATTTATAAGTTTACGCGAATATTATACATTGAAATAAAACTATTTTTACAGATTCTATCACGATTAGGTTTTAATTATTATTCCCGACGTTTCGAAGGCTTTGCAGTCTTCGTTGTCACGGGTCAGACTGAACAACAAAAAACGAAGACTGCAAAGCCTTCGAAACGTCGGGAATAATAATTAAAACCTAATCGTGATAGAATCCGTAAAAATAGTTTTATTTCAATAGCCTGTCACTTTTTTCCTTGAGTTACATTGTTTAAAAATGAAAGGGACAGCTTATGCTTAAAGATAAGCAGCGCTTAAATATTTTTATAAGTAAGGGGCAGAGTCTACAATCCTAACCTAACATATAGATGCGTTTGAAGGACAATTACAATACATTGAACAGATTTCCACGAATTACAAACTAGCCCTTGTTAGAAAACGGACATATGCAACACAACATTAAACTCTGTTCAAATGAATTTTACAAATTGTAAACTTTTAACTCGAGAATCTCGGGAATCTCAGGCCTGTAGACCTACAGTCAGGCGTGAATCTGGATTTAAAGAAACACAATATCCTGATTCAAGCTGGATTAATGCCTGAGTATTGTTTTGTAGTACGAGCCTATGGCCTAAAGGTGACTGTAAAAGCAAGTCCAAAGTGATGTTTGCTGTCCCTCCAAATTTTCAATATTCTCGCCAAAGCCATGAGTTATTAAAACGCGAAGTTATTGATCTTCAAATTCATTTAAACAGGGTATAATATAAAACAATCAGATATATCACAACGAACACCAAATGAGTGTTCTATCTATATTTCACGATACATTTTTCTCATTTGGCATTACGCCGTATGTGACGGAACACATTACACACATTGACAAAAAAAATAAAGAACTACCTCAGCCAAGCTGATATATTTATTTTTAAAACGAGTCAAACTCGACTTTATACATATCTACATAAATACTATGTAAATCAAAATTAATGTGAATGTCCAAGTTCTAAAAATGAAGTATGAATATAAAGAGAATGCTCATGTTTCATACAAAAACGGTCCATTTCATACTATTTAACGCTTTTTCTAATATATAATAAACTAGACGTTGCCCGTGACTTCGTTCTAGTGGAAGTAAATTGTAGGATAAAAAGTAGCCTATGTGTTAATCCATAGAAACAGCTACCTCCATACCAAATTGCATCAAAATCCATCCAATAGTTTTGGTGTGATAGAGTAACACACATACACTCACAAACTTTCGCCTTTATAATATTAATGTGATTGATTTAAACGATAACATTGAATAACATAAATTGAAGAACATAAATACTCTACAATTTACATTCAGACCAATAAGAATAGGCATTCTTATGGGCAATATACACCAAAGCCGCCGACCGCCGGAATAGCCCGCCGACAGAACCCGTCGGCTTATAAGTTATCCGACTTGCAACGGCTGAAGCCGCCAACAAATCCGCCGACAAAAGTTGCCAACATAAACCGGGGGGTCGGCGGCTAAGTATTGTGATATAATCTATGTTTGCTTAAGTTCGCTTTCCAAATGTCCGATTCTTTCTAAATCTTGTTTAGACCATAGAACTCTACATAGATTTAGTGATAAATAGATAATTACTTATAACATTCCATTTATTCCTAAAATGTTATGAATATTGAACATTCGCTTTATATGTTTTTGTAAGTATATTACATTAGGTATGTGACGTAATACCTAATTTTATTTATTGATATGTTATTCTCTATTAGTTATTGCTCTATGAATACACGTTTCGTCTTAAATATAATCTAAGTACAAGTATTAAAAATCTTTACATACTTTTTAAGAGTAATATAAAAGTTTCTTAACATTAAGTATAATAAAGTTTCGTTTTGTTTTAAGAATTTTTATAAAAAATGACATTCTTCAAGCAGATCTACAGAACACAAACGACTCTAAATCTTATATTTAGTTGTGATGGATAATTTTATTTGTGATAATACACTATTTAATACATCCTCAATATTACAAATTAATCATTTAAGTGAATCTATCGCGAATCAATTTTGTGAATTTATTCGTTCGTAAAATTCGATCTTTATAATATTTCAGTTCAGCATAACGTTAAACATCGACATGATGGATCATAATATCTAGACCTATGAATTATGTCCAAAAATGTTTCCAATGTAATCTCTTGTAAAACCTCTCGCCACCATAATCTACTTAAAAGCAATATGAGTGCATCGGAGATTAAACAAAATGGATACGTAGATACGCCATTTTCTATACTAGCAGCCAATTGAAGTATTTTAAGAGAAGTACGAATAACAACAACCTTTGAAACTACAACGCACCTAGTCAATTTCTTAATGTAATTTTAAAAGTACGAACACAGAACGTCATTAATATTTTAAGTATCAGGTAATGCGTCATCTAAGATCTAAAAATTGAAGGCGACGTTAACAAATTCCTTATCGAATGCTCTCAGAACTTGTGACTAGCTGCTGGCTGCTCTGGTGGAGTGACGTTCATCCCCATGTTATCATAGGAGAAGTCGAGCGTGGTGTCCTCTGCGGGATGCCTGTTGCTTATGGCCGTGCTCATGGTCTTCGGAGTGAGAGCGCCCTGGCTTTTCTCCGTCTGCGAGGACCTTGTCTCCAAATCCTTCACGTTGAGCGGCTGGCTCGTCCGCGTCGTAGGCGCCGGGTCCCGGATCTGCAGCTTGAAGTCGCGTTTCGACTTGGACACCTCTGCGTGAGGGTTGTGGTGAGTGAGCTCCGCTGGGTATTGCTTCACGCGGTTCTGGAATTTTCGTATAAGCTCTAAGTAAATGGGTGACTTCACTTCTAAATCTTAAGGTGACTTGAGTCATGCGATGATTAATGACTTGTTTGTTGTATTTAATAATAAAATTCTTTAACATGCAATGATTGCTTCATGTGGAACAGTCTCCGAGGAGGTCTTGGATTCGATCACAAGCTCCGAAGCACGAGAATCTGATTTATTTAAGCTATAAATACGAGTGTATTCTTGTAACTGATTTTACTCTTGTAACTTGTGACTGTCTCGATGTCATAGTGGTATTGCGTGCGTAGTATGACTATCGTCCTGAGGTCTTGGAGTTTCCCCGAGTGGTCCCCGGGTAAAGCGATAATAGATTTTTCATTATCAGCACGAAGTACGGAATTTGTGCCTGATATGGCGATAGGATCGCCCCTATCATATCTAGGACGGAACTAAGGTCGGCGAAATATGGGTGTTCTAGTTCGCTAGTGCATATCTGACTACCCCTTCGGGGACATAGGCGTGAGCTTATGCTATGTTTTTATGTGTATTCTTGTAAACCAGAAATGTAAAAAGGAGAGCCACCCACAGTGCTTACATACATTTCGTGATGTGATAAGAGAGATCCTATCATAATACAGGACACATTAACTAGACTAACAGAAGAGAAGTGGCAGCTTGTTGTTGCTTTTCATTGGGTAAGGTGGTGGTGGGATAATTCCTTCCCTTCTTTTCTTCAACTTTATTTCCCGGTATTACCGTATCTATGAGTGACTGACAACTATTTATTAGATTAGCCGTCTGCAAACCAATAATAAATAAATAAATCTATGGCTTACCTTACTCGGCTGAAACTTCTGCTTCAAGTACTGCCAGGAGACCTTCCCACGGCACAGGATGATGATGAAGAGCACCAAGACGGCCAGCGCAACGCCGCTCACTATCAGAGCAGTCTGCGCCTGCCGTTGCACGCCTTTAGACGTCCAATTAGTTTAATATATCTTTCTTTCTATCTTCCCTTATCCCACCTTAATGTGGGGTCGCGGAATATACTATTTCTAGCATGTGGTTATGCATGCAATTATTTTTTACGACCAGCTGCCTGCCTGACATCAACGCCTATTTGGGGATCCTGGGTAAATATTGTTAGAAAAACTTAGGAATTGAACCCAGGACCTCCCGGTTTTAAGGAGTAAGCGAGGTATTATAATAGTTTGATACATAAAGATGTTCCTCAGATTAACTACATTTTCAATATTAGAATAATAATAAGTATATACTTAATTGACTGCCTCGGAGGCATAGTGGTATTACGATATGACTACCATCCTGAGGTCTCGGGTTCGATCCCCGGTTCAGGCAAAGTGATATTGAATTTTTCAGTATCAGCCCGGAGTCTGGAATTTGTGCTCAATATGGTGATAGGCCCGCCCCCTATCACATCTGGAACGTAAATTTGTGCGGCGAAATGTGGGTGAACTAGTTCTCTAGTACGCTTCTGCCTACCCCTTCGGGGATACAGGCGTGAGTCTATGTATGTATGTACTAAATTGAACACTTTTTCAATAATGGCAATACAAATGTTATATAAAATATTCAATAAAAGAAAGGGATTCATAAACATTCGTTAAATTTACACAATTTGATATTAATTTCGCCAGTAATAACAAAATAATCAACTCTAGTATTAGTTATAACATTTCGCAAAGCGTTGCATGTGCCTGCATAAATGATGAAACGAATTCGCAAAATGCAATTTTGTATCACACAACACAATGTCACGGTTAATAGAATATTTCGTACAAAAATCTACGAAATCTTACACTTGATCGTGATGTATACAAGACTCAACAAGCTGGGTTATTTAATAGTACAAAATAATGCATTTTAAATTATTTACATCCTAAAATACTTTTTTCAATAATCAAAGTAAACAACATAATAAGCAAAGTATAAAACAAAAAAAAGACAAAGCAAAATTTATGCAGAACTTAAAATGATATATCATTAGAAGGCTCCATTAAACTTACCAGAATCAAACGATTTAACTTTGCTCAAGTAATAACATGCGAGAATTCTGCTAAACATAAAACAACACTAACAAATTCGATGTGACTCGGTGTGGCAAAAATTGGACAGCAAAAGACGGCTCATATAAAAATCATACAGCAATTTGTATCGCAGAGGGATAATCCAATACAGTTATTCTTTTAAAGCCCATTTAGACGCAGAGAGTTACTCGCACGTTTCGGTACGACGTACATTATCACAAGTAATAATCGCCATAATATTATCGTATAAAAAAGGTTTAGGGAGCGAGGGGCTTATTGTAACAGTTTTCATGAAAACTAATATATCTTGAGATCTATTGATTAAATTGCTACTAAATAAAGACGGATGGATGCTGTAACTCTTCCTCTACCAAATTAAGTAAAAAGAATACCATAACTATTGATATTTATTTTACAATCAATTATTTTCTAGAAGAAGTGCGGTGTTACAACTTACCTCGTGCTTGGGGCAAGTTGTAACGTCTACTGGGGCAAGTAGTAACGACAAAAAAAACAACAATAATACCTCTAATCATTAATTATTTGTTTATTTTTAACAGAATTGACGTCTTTCTAAAGTAGGTCTTATGTAATTCTTATCAAAAATCAACTTAAATACTCTTTTTAAGTAATCAACACCTAAAAAATAAGTAATTAAGGGTGACTTGCAGCGCTATTGCAAATCTAGAGTTAAACGTAAACTCCATTTATCCTACAGCCCATTCTTATATTTAAGTCGAGATTTGGGACAAATGGAGATTTATTGCGAAGTTGCAAGTGGTCCTAACAGTTTTATTCAGTTAAACACTACTTATATCATCATGGCATACACAAATCACTGTAAGTAATTAAATTATTGATATCTAAGGTATGCTTCGTAATTATCTCTTTTTAATATCTATCTAACAAAGTGTTGCACTTATATAAGAATCAACATATGGTGGATTTCATTATAATTAAATTCAGTCTTCATCTGAGTTCCAATTAATACAAATAAAAGATATAGTGGCTCCTGTAACATATCCTGCATGTGCACATCTTACAAATGATACACTCGACCCAATCTCCCTTAGTAGAATCTGTGTAAGCTTCACCACATACCAAACAATACCACTCTTCAGATTCAGATTCTGAATCTGAACATAAAATATTTTTTTAGCTCTGTCCACTCCGGTTTTATTTTTTGTTGATTTACCTTTACCTTTCCCCTTCCCCTCTCCTTTACCTTTTCCTTTAATTTTGTCATCTTTTTCTGTTTTTTCTTCACCTTTTCCTCATATTCCTTATGTAAAGACGTCGTTCAACTTAAAGACGTCGCTTCTGGTGTCCTTAAAGATAAATGTGGATTTCTGCGCATAACATTTTGGAACCAGTCAGTACCAGCCATGTTATTTTGATGCCAAGAAGGAGGAATGTTTTAGCATTAAGCTGCACACCGCATTGGTAAGCTAGTTTCCTTACTTCTATAGGAAGTATTCCAAAATATGTTTCGGCGCACTTGAGTAGGTAGGAAGCCATCTTACCTTCTTCTTCTGCAGTAAATACTTGTCTAGGCTTAACATAACCAACTCTTAAACTTTAATTATTCTTCTTTGTCTTTATGCACAATAATCAGAAAGTCTGACTAGTTTCCCGAATACCGCATTTTTTTTCTGAAACTTCAGCTGCCGCTAACTCGTACACATCTTGGCTTTGTGTTGCCCGCTCTGACTTTCTTTTATACACCCTTATTTTAGAAGAAAGGAAAAAAGTATCTACATCATAACTTGGGGTATGTTGTAACACGTTACAACAAGCCCCAGGATTTTGTTACAACTAACCCCATGGTATGATTTTTAACATTTATCAAGATAACTATTTAAACAATTAAGTAATCTTAAAAACTGTTGCACATTATCAGAGATAGATAAATTTAAATGTAAATAAGATATAGAAAGTTTGAAATTAGTCGATAATAATAACGCAAACCAAAATTTTACGGCAGTACAATTTTACATGACCTGGCAAAAATGAAGCGCGTGCACATTTTGGCTCACTGAGCCAGCCTACGGGATATTGGCTATGGCAACATGATGCGGCGCGGTTTATAGGTCAAATCGAGTCAAAAAAATACGCTAATAAAGTTTAAGATCCTAGTGAAAAGAGCCTGTTACTACTTACCCCTGTTACAACAAGCCCCTCGCTCCCTACATAAATGCAGGAACTAAATTCTCATCTATGATTATGTCATACGAGGCAATAATTTCCTACATCTGTTTACACAGCGAGATTACAGTATTCTTGCTCACGAGAATCTCGACTTCCATAAACACGATCTCGTATGCCTTTATTAAAGTTTATGCGAGTATTGTACTGATCGGTTTGAACTATTTTGAGTGCGAGATATATCATTCAAGTTTATTCTGTTTATACGGATACAATGAATATGCCATTGCGAGGCAATTATCGCCAAAGTAGAAGAGCGAGAAGTGTGTTTAGACAAAGAAACTTTTTTATATGCTTTTGATAATCGTATCTTCGAGGCAAGAAACTCTCACCGTCTAAATGGGCCCTAACTGTCTTACGTATTGCATGGAAACAGTTGATGGATTTACTGTTACGCTCTTTAATATTATTTTTGTTTTCGGGCTAAATCGGTGACGTAGATATATCTCGGTACGTCGTCGGTAGATTAGATTCGATCCCCGGGTCGGGCATAATATTGGATTTTTTCAATTCAGTATCAGCCCACCTAGCATGCGCGTCACAAGATATCCCGACATTCGACTGTCGAGATGTTGCCTACAATATTGTATGAAAATATGCGAGGACACATGTTAGTGTCCGTAGACAAATAGAGGAAACCGGTTATAACAGGACAAAAAGCGTAGACCAACTGTTATCGTGGCGCGCATGCTAGGCGGGCAGGCCGGAGTCTGGAATTTATGCCCGATATGGCGAAAGGCTCGCATCCATCACATTTGGAACGGAAATAAGCTCAGCGTAGTGTTGGTGGCTACTGGCTGCCCATTCGGTTTGTTTTGTTTTCGTTGAAGGCGTATGCCGAGAGCCTGCTTGAAGGTAAGTGCTTATCATCACTGCATTGTCCACTGACATCAGCTATGCCATGGATCAAGCGGTGGAAGGCTGAGGTAAGGGTGTTTAGGCCTCCGGCGATCTCAAAGTTTACGCTATTTTGCCTATCCTACATGTGACTCAAAGTACATTAATCGCATTTGAATGAAACCTACATTGATATCTTATCTTATCTTATTAGGCCATATCATCCCACTGGTGGGCAAAGGCCTTCCCTTTATCTCTCCACTCATCACATCACATCATGGAGAGACATTGTCAATCCACGTATAAAGATAAATTATTTATCATTATTTCGGGACTGCCTCGGCGGCGTAGCGGTATTTCGGTACGACTACGGTTCTGAGGTCTCGGGTTCGATCCCCGGGTCGGGCAAAGTGATATTGGATTTTTCCATATCAGCCCGGAGTCTGGAATTTGTGCCCGATATGCCGATAGGCTCGCCCCCTATCACATCTGGGACGGAACTAAGCTCGGCGAAACGTGGGTGTACAAGTTGGCTAGTGCGCCTCTGCCTACCCCTTCGGGGATACAGGCGTGAGCTCATGTATGTATGTATGTATGTCTTATTTCGGGATCAAGGTTTTTTTTATAGCTTAGACTGGCGAACGAGCAGATGGGTCCTGATCGTAAGTTATCTCCATCGCCCGTAGACACCCAAGACAAAAAAATCATGGTTTTATTGCCAAGCTAAAAGGAGGGAAATAGGGATTGGGAAAGGGAGAGGGGGGAAATTCGGCCACCGGAAATCTCACTCAACTAACGAAACGCGAAAGCGAGCTGCCACTTTACGTCGGTTTTCTGTGGGACAGTGCTATCAAACCGGTCGAACCGGCCTATTCGTGCTGTAGACGTGACTGACTACAGCGTGGCTCTACCATAAACAAGGTACTCGAAGACAAATTGTTTTCTTTATCTAGAAATACTACACATGAATTTCTTGTCATTAATGAATTCAATGGATCCACATATTATCATTTTTATTTCCATGCGCTAATTGGAAACTCCAATTTCCAAACGCATGCATCATCCAAATGACAAAATCCATACATTAATGTGACGGTAGCGTCGATAAAAAGATAGTCAACAGCGATGGTACCGCGCACTATCGCCCGGTTTCAGTAAACAATCTCAGTTCAAATGTGTGTAGATAGATTACAAAAATTAGCCAATAAGAACACAGTTTGGTCATGACCCTGTTAAATGACTTGATTTGTTGGTTCATAATCGATCTATCTGCACTCTAAACTGAGATCGTTTATTGAAAACGAAAGATAACTTAACTTTTTACAGTTAACAACTCTCCGAGGAATACCTAACACGTCAGTTAGATAAAAAAGATATTATGGTCACATTATCTATGCCCCCGTTAGTACGTTGAGTTTTACCCGATAAGTCACTTGTGTGTGTGTAGCCCTGCTATAATTAACTATCATATGTTGACACATACTTAATTTTCTTTGGTTAGGTATAATTCGAGATGCCGAAGAGTAAGTTTGGAAAAAAAATTTTTGGGAGTTGGAGAAGTTCTCTGTATATACTAAAATAAAATGATAGATAACATAGCATAAGCTCACGCCGGTATCCTCGAAAGGTTAGGCAGAGCCATACTAGCGAACCAGAACACCCACATTTCTCCGTGCTTAGATGTGGTAAGGGGCGAACCTATCGCCGTATCAGGCACAAATTCCAGTCTCCGAGCTGATATGGAAAATCCAATATCACTTTGCCAGTCTCGGGGATCGAACCCAAATACAACCATGCCACCGAGGAAGTCTAAAAAGATAGATGCCGAGAGTAACGTCAACATAAGTATCTGAAACTAATTCAATATACAATGTACTCATTCGCAAAGCATTTCGCATTGTTAAACTCATTTTGTTCAAACCATCTGATGCAATAATTAGAGAACCAACATTTTTCACTTTAATCACAATATAATACGCGAACTTCTTGGGAACAGACAACAGATGATTTAAAGTTACACCTATTAATAAATATTTAGGAAATTACTTACCGCTCATATCATTTGGTGGCGGTGCTGTTTCGGACCTCCTCAGATATCGCAGGTCCAGAAGGTACCCTGAAATAGATAAACATACGTTACACAGGCAATGATTAATCAGTCTGCTCCAAACCAATCCAAAATTGAGTGGTAGAGCCACGCTGTAAACATTTACGTCTACAGCACAAATGGGCCGACTCGACTGGTTTGACACCACTGTCTCACAGAAAACCAACGTAAAGTGACAGCTCGCTGTTGCGTTTCGTTCGGTGAGTGAGATTTCCGGTGGCCTAATTCCCTCCCTCTCTTTCCCAATCCATTTTCACTCCCCTTCCATTCCCTTATTTTAGGTTGGCAACGCAACCATGATTATTTTTGTGTCGTTGGTGCCTATGTTACCGTCAGGTGACCCATCTGCTCGTTTAAAATAAATAATAAAAGTTTTTTAAAACTACATTATGATAAAGGTATTTAATTATGACTGCCACGATGGCGTATTTCGGTACGACTACCGTCCAGAGGTCTCGGGTTCGATCTACGGGTCGGGCAGTGATATTGAATTTTTCCATATCAGTCCGGAGTTTGGAATTTGTGCCCGATATGGTGATAGGCTCGCCCCCTATCACATCTGGGACCGAACTAGGCTCGGCGAAATGTGGGTGTTCTAGTTCGCCAGTGCGCCTTTGCCTACCCCTTCGGGGATACAGGCGTGAGTATGTTATATTAATTATTTTCAAATCATCAATTTGTTCTGTTTGATTCAGAAATCCAAAAGTAATTGTTAGAAATGACTGATTATACTACTAGACCGACTGATCGGTACGTAGAATGTGCGCACCAAGTTTCAGTTATACAACGAAAAACAATGTAAGTGGCCGTTAAAGTTGAGTAGCGTTCCAGTATTCGGGCGTAAATTATTAAGTTTAAACACTATTAAACGATACGTAAATCATTGTAGGACATGACTTAGGCTAATTTGTTTGCATTTATCGTTTTAAATTATATTATGGTGAATATTTTTTATCATCATCAGCCATAGGACGTCCACTGCTGAACATAGGCCTCCCCCAAAGATTTCCAGATCGACCTGTTGGAAGCGGCCTGCATCCAGCGACTTCCTGCGACCTTTATCAGGTCGTCGGTCCACCTTGTAGGTGGACGTCCTACGTCCTAATCACAGTATCACACTAATATTATAAATACGAAAGTCTGCGAGGCTGTTTGTTACTTCTTCACTCTCAAACGGTTGGACCAATTTTGATGAAATTCGGTACGGAGGTAGCTTATATCCTGGATTAACCCATAGGATATTTTTTATCCTGGAAAATATAGTTCCACGCGAACGGAGTCGCAGGCACGGCTGGTATAATAATAAAAACTAAAGGGTTATTAGTATTCAGAAAAAGCTTCTAAGTCTTAACCTCCTGAGGTAGTACAAATATTTAAAATGACAGGTGCTTGTCCTCGACGTCAATGTGTGCGTTATACATGTACACACACCCTTCAGAACACACACAGACAACCCTAAAAGGTAAGGTTACTTTGTAATTACACTTTTTATGCAAAATTGAATTTGCAATGGACAATTTTCTTGAGATATCGTATTGCGAGTTAAAAATAATTTATTTAAGAACTGAAGAGTGTGCTACTTTCATCTGGATTTAATCCCACATTATGGGCCTTACTTAAAACAGCATTTTTAGCTGAGCAAATGGTTAAGAATACCCTGTCACTTTTTTCCTTGCGTTACATTGTTTAAAAATGAAAGGGACAACCTATGGTATAAAGATAAGCAGCGCTTAATTATTTTTATAAGTAAGGGGCTATAGCTTTGGTTGAATTGAAATTGATTATATATCAATAGCACTTATCATGGAGTAAGTACGTAAGTACGTTTATTTCCGATCGACTTCCAAAAATGGAAAAGGTCCTCAATTCGTCTGTATTTTTTTATGTATGTTACGCGATATCTCCGCCGAATGTGGGCCGTTTTCCAAAATTATTTTTGTGTTCGATAGAGCTTATTTCAAGGGTGGTATTATATACATTTGGTCACGATCGGATTTGAAGTCGGTCCGTTAAGTTTTTAAACTTGTGATTATTATTATACAACGGTATTGCCATGTACGTATACGCTAGTGTTGCCAGATGTCCCGATTTGCGCGGGACGTCCCGATTTTCAGGGGTCTGGTGACCCGTCCCGATTTACCCTTGATCGGGACGCCGAATGTCCCGATTTCTGACTATCCTTCTTAGCATGTACTTTAAAAAAAATGTAACAGTCGCTCATACTCGTTTACCGACAAAAGTGGTAAATATTACGGTTGTATGTTAAACTTTATTTCAATTCAGCTGTCCGTTTGCATAAGGTAAGTGCTAATTATTTTTTGTTACAATAAATAAATAAAATAAAATCTTTATTGGCCACACCAATCAAGGTCTCAATCTCAATTTAAATAATAACTTATGTTATAACGCTATTAATTCAGAAACAAGCAGACAGGTAAATGGGATGGGGCTTAGATTAACAAGAAAGGAAACGTTATATGGCAGCTTATTTTTTCCCGTTGATTGCAATGCTAGCAGACAATCAACGGGAAAAAATAAGACGAGTTTTAGAGTCAAATGTCCCGCTCTTCTTTTGACAGCTTTCTTCTGGCGCGAGGAGGCGTCTCATCGCGGGTTGAGGCAGGCTTCGAGGAGATAAAGGCTCGACAATACTGCGGAGAGAGGCCCTCTCTCAGAATTCGTCCTGTGCCATCATTGTAGCAACTGCCCCGAGGATACATCCCAGCACACTCTCAAAATGTTTCCAGCCTGGGATAAAGAGCGCAGCGCTCTCAGAACTGTAGCCGGTAACGGCCTCTCTCTGCTGGCAGTAGTAGCTAGTAGCTACAATGGTCGGTAGTCGGAGGTCGTGGCGCGGTATGACCTCATCTGTTAACGTGTTATGTTGAAAAATGAGAGACGGGATCGGGAATGCTTACATTCTAGTCGCCAAACAAAAAGCAAGGCGCCTGGTCGTTGACTGACGCCTCCGGTCCTGCGGATTGGGGTGAGGGCCGTACAGCGGGGATGTGTGGCATTTGTATATTACATTGATGCAACCTCTTAGATGTACAACTCGGCTGCACAAAAACATCTTCTTGACGTGCTTACCAAAGGCGGCATAAATATGTGGGACTCCCGCCCCTAAGAGACGGGCCAAAAGGCAACGTGCAGAGTGTGTTCCAGCAGCAATCCAGAGGTTACTCTGCATCCTCCAGAACCATCTCACTTGCGTTAAATAAGGCAACTACGGTTTTTTAGTAGGCAGTGTCGGTATTGGTATTTTGGTTAGGGACCTGTCCTAATCCACAGTCATTGTGGACTAGAGCGGAAGACGACGAGTCGGGCATAACCATCTCACTGACCCCAGGTTGGGAGATATCCGTAAAGAGTTGATTTTTCTCCGTGGATAAAAAAGTGTCCCGCTCTGCCATCTAAATGGTTGTTTTGTGTAAACGTTTCCACTTCGCCCGGTCTTGATCATCCACCGCAATAAAATCTTCTTCTACCTGCCCTTATCCCACCTTAATGAGGGGTCGGCGCAACATACTTTTTCTAGTATGTTATAGAAAGGATTTGGCTTAGTTTTTACGACAGGCTGCCTGCCTCTCTGAAGAATCCACTCCCGAGCAAATCAAATGAGAAAATTCGCTTTGCCCGACCTGGGAATCGACCCCAGGACCTCCAGGTCCACAGCCCATATATGTTGCCACTAGACCAAAGAGGTGACAATAAAACCACTGGCTTTTATACTTTTTACGAAAACGACAAGCCGCCCCTTTTTTAGGCCGTCCACGAGAACGCACCCCTGGCAGGATTGGTCCAAAAACTTGCCACCGACTGTTCCCGTGGTTTGCTCAAAATATGACAATACCTTTCAAGCGACATTCCTGCAGTTTATCTGACACCAATTTTCGTATTTGGTCTAATCGTGTAATGTTGCACAACCACCGCCGCATCTTCATCTCCGCAACGCAGTTTTCGCTAACATGATGCTTACGGGCAGTCACGTCAATGATTTACTTATATACTTTCAACGAAGATAACTAGCGGTAAAATCTTGGAAATCAAGTTTCCGCGGGGAAAAAATGGTACAGGGCCATAATTAATGCCCGGGACAGATGGAAAATATCCATACGACACTGGGCCGAATCCCTAACACATACTGCACTAGTTATACCAACTAAAAGCCTGGCAGCGAATAGGAACAACTGCGGATTTCCCTGGGCGAGAAGCGCCCATGTTTTGCCTGGAATCGCTTCTATGCGGTGCCGCCTTTGGGCCGTCTCCAATCGCGGAAGAGGCACTCATAAATCCCAGCCGCCGATGGACCTCCTTGGCGTCAATGACAGAACAAGGCGGTCCACCTGCACTGCTGACCATCTTGGGGGCGCTATAACAGCCACCTGCTACGACCTCCGTTAGCCCCTATAAGTCAAAGCTTACGACGGGCAGGCGATACCGAGATTAAATTTTTCAAACGCCCTCAGCCACAAAGTGGGAAGCGAGGGAGAGTCACGCCTCCTATGCCCCCTCTGGCGGCTGAAGGGATCAGAAAAAAAAATCTGAGAATCAAGGATTAGATTGTTCCCGATCTCTCTCGGCACTCTCCTTCTGTGAGATGCATCTTCTCGTTAAAGTTGGATTTTGCACGCTAGGCTCCCAGAATCTCGACCATGGTTTACGTCACATCTGGCACCGAGAGGTTTTTTGCGACAACAACTGCTCTGAGAACGGTACACTCTTTGTACTAGGCTGGGCATAATTCTAGTGTGGGTAGAATTGAAGTATGAACTCAATCCCGGGATTGAATCCTCTAAATGTGGGGTATATAACTTTTTTTTGTTATCGTGGGGAAAGTGTTTTAACATTACCGTCACGCCTTCCTCCAGGCGTGGCGGTAATGTTAAAACACTGTTATGTCGGTGTCGCCGGTCTTACGACCCAGCGCCATAATGCCCGGGAGAGATGGAAAACATCCGGGCGACACTGGGTCGAGTCCCTAACTCTATGTACACCCTACACCGGCAATACTGACTAAAAACACCGCGGTGGCCCTTTTCGGCGCTTTAGGGACGGTTCCGGGTTTCCCTAGGCGAGAAGCGCCCAGGCTTGAGCCGGAACCGTCCCTGCGCGGTGCCGCTTTGCGGCCCATCTCCAATTGTGGGAGGGCTCATAAACCCCCGCCGATGGGGTATATAACTGCAATTAAAAAAGGAATTTGTGCCCGATATGGCGATAGGCTCGCCCCCTATCACATCTGGGACGGAACTAAGCTCGGCGAAATGTGGGTGTTCTAGTTCGCTAGTACGCCTCTGCCTACCCCTTCGGAGATACAGGCGTGAGCTTATGTTATGTTATGTAAAAAAGGCATTGAAACTTCGCCAATCTTAAGATTCGACCATAAATTTAGTTATATTTAAAAAAAAACACTTATTATAGTTTGATTTCTTTGTTATACTAACCGGCCGGTAACGTCCCGATTTGAAAACCTATGTCCCGATCATTTTAACCTTGTGTTCCGATATTTCACACAATAGATCTGGCAACACTAGTATACGCACTTACATAAAAGGATTTTGCGAGTGCGAGATAAATCTCGAAAATAAACAAATACACTTTTATAAGCATGTTGGTGAAATGATTCTCGAAATACTTAAAGTATTTTTGACGACCGGCTGCCTGCTTGACGTTCAACCCCATGAAGTTTTTTTTTTATTTGCTCGACTTGGCAATCAAACCCAATACCTCCCGGTCTACAAACCATATATGCAACCACTACACCAAGGAGGCGACTATCATTTAGATGCTTTATATACTGGCCAATATTCGAAGATGTCCGATGAATGTCAATAAGACACATAGAAACATTTGCAGATATTCACTATATTAATAATTTGAAAGAGTTTAATGAAATAACATAATTGCATCGCGACATGTGCACTCGAATTATAAACAACTAGCCACCTGTAACGCACACATCGTCGCGTGGATGGACGCGTCGCTTGTGTGTGTTGGTGGCGAACGTATGTGTGCGTTTGTTGCTTCGCGTTACGCCGTACGCGTATGAGTTTATGTCTAAGACAAAAGAAGATAGAGGATGGGGCATAACTACGAAAAAATGAAGCATTCCTAAACGAAACCAAAATGGCGACTTTGTGAACGAAAGATCCCATTAATAAAACAGTTAGGTATCTTCTTACATTCCGAAACTAATATAAATATAAATAAAACACCATAATTACAATAAAATCAATCGTGATTTAATTCTTATGACACTGTAAATAGATCGCGAAACTAAAATGTAAACACGTATTTTTCGTAGTTATGCCGTGTCCTCTTATTTTTCTTTAATCATTGGTTTGTGTTTGTTGCGCGCATGTGTGTGTGTTTGTTCCACCGCGTATGTGTGCACGTGTACCTGTCGGAGTCAACAGAGCGGAACGTATACGTGCATTGTTGTGTTGTGACCATTTACAAAGATCCTCTTACAAAATTTGACGCCAACCGCCGCCGCGTCGCGTCGCGATACTATCCACAGATACTATAGCATTGTTCGACAACAATTAAACATAATTTGTCATGTAAGCATTGTTTTTTTTAAAGAAAGTTTTGCTATAATCTGAATCAATTTATGCAGTTTATTGATAGGAGCTGCAATTACAGTACCGGATCAAGGTTTCTTCAAGGCGGGGGCAAGCTGTCAATTTGCCAGATTTTACCGCCCCCAAATTAGGACACCTTCCAGATTTTGCCGCCCCCCAAATCCTGCCGCATGCCGCGTGCAGCCTCTCGCCTCCCTCTAAATCTGGCACTAGCTACAATTGTACTTGACTATGTTTGATTTGATACACATATTTATATGTTATAGCAAATAAAACAAAAAAGAAAAACTGCATCGAAATTGGTTGAAAAATGAGGCTTATACATATTTTAAATTCTGGAGTAGGGGCATATTGGAGATATCTTGCTATCCCTTTCTATCGCACGTGCCGTTATGGCGTGACGTGATTTCACTGATACTTCTCTTTCCCGCAGTTTGACGGTTACTCCAAACTTCAAAGTCTTATAACTTTTTTATTTTTGAGAATATTTCAATATTTCTTTCTGTTTTATTTTTTAGGCGACGTAAATTTCATATAAAAATAATTTAAAAAAAATGAGTCAAGTACCCAATTGACGAGTAGCGCGAGTAGTATGTGTATGAATTAGATGCGGTACAGACTGTCATTCATTTATTTTGTTCATGTTTTGATATCGTAGGATCACAGAGCACTCGTATTTTGTAGTTTTTAATGAGATTCGAGGATGGATTCGAGACTTGAATTTTAAATTTAGAATCAGGAATGTCGGATGTACTACCTAGACCTGCAGATTTATATACCTAGAGATGTATATACTCGTAACATTATTATATGCATAAAATGTTGCCTCCTTGGTATAGTGGCAGCATATATGGGCTGTGGACCGGCAGGTTCTGGGTGCGATCCCCAGGTTGGCCAAAGCAAAGTTTCTAATTTAATTTGCCCGGGACTGGATCCCCCAGAGGGGGTTGATGTCAGGCAGGCAGGCGGTCGTAAAAACGAAGCCAAATAATTTCTGCAACTTGAATAAAAAGTGTGTTGCGCTGACCGAACATTAAAGTTGGAATAGGACATGTAAAGAGACAGATTATTATATGCATAAAGATGACTCAAGATTTCTTTTCCCTAGCGCCTTTTTACTTGTTTATCTATTCATAAAATAGGTTAAATTTTATTCTAAGACTTAAGCTTTCAACTTCTTAACGTCATGTCTATATTAATACATTTTATAAGTGTTTTATAATGCCTATTAAGGTAACTAGTTTATAGGTCATCTGTTCTGGATACCATAATAAGAAATAGGTAGGTTCTAGGCACTAAGTAGAGATCCTACAATCTAAATGGCAACGTAGCTTTATTTAGAATCTTAAAAAAAAAAATAGCACCCAACAGTCACATACATAGTCCTGGCCCCACACTAAGATCGAGTCTTGTGTCGTGGGTATCAGGAACTACGAGAGACGCACGGTCTCACAACACCCAGACCCGAAACAAATATCTGTAGGCCATACAAACATTTGTCTCGGTGCGGGGATCGAACTCGCGGCCTCCCGCTTCACAGCCGGCAACGCCCCCGCTACGCCACGGAGGCTGTCAACATATGTATGTATATAAAAACACAAACGAATTGAGGACTTCCTCCTTTTTTTGAAGTCAGTCGAAAATTTTAATTTTATAATATTATATGATAATAAAATGACATAACATAAGCTCACGCCTGTATCCCCGAAGGGATAGGCAGAGGCGCACTAGCGAACTAGTACACACACGTTTCGCCGAGCTTAGTTCTGTCCCAGATGTGATAGGGGGCGAGCCTATCGCCATATCGGGCACAAATTCCAGACTCCGGGCTGATATAGAAAAATTCATAATCACTTTGCCCGACCCGGGGATCGAACCCGAGACCTCAGAACCGTAGTCGTACCGAAATACCATCACGCCACCGAGGCAGTCATATTCAAATGAAGATAGATATATACCTCTATATATAGATACATATAGTAACATTAACATTTTGGACAACTGACACCTCAGTAACCGATCGACCCGTAACCAAGAAGGCTATACAGCTTTCGAAACTTCGAGACTAATAATCACAAGTTTAATAACTTAACGGACCGACTTCAAATCCGATCGAGACCAAATTTATATGGGACCACCCTTTAAATAAGTTCTATCGAACTCAAAAAGAGTTTTAAAGATCGGTCCACTTTTGGCGGAGATATCGCAACATACATAATCACATAATAAGTTTAAATTAATAAATAAAAAAAATATTTGAAATAAAAAATAATAATAAGTTTAAAAACTTAACGAACCGACTTCAAATCCGATCGTTTTTGGAAGTCGGTCGAAAATACAAACGAGGACCTCCTCCTTTTTTGAAGTCGATGGAAAATAAAAAGAAATCGCGATGGAATCCGAAAAAATAGTTTTAATTTAATAATGTTTTGCATGATTGTTATATGGATTTACGCGCCTGTTTACATTATTATCTTCGGGGAAGTTTCCATTTTCTCAGGATAAAAATCCCATCAGCCGTACTCGTCGGTTCAAAGGCAACGTTTGATTGCGTGCCGAGTTAAAAGCTAGCAAACACGGACGCAAAAAAAGATGGACGGAGCACTAGGAACGTTGAAAGTGAAGCAAGGTTTTCGGCCCATTCGATCTATCGACACGTAATGGCGTGTGTGTGCGTAGGGCACTTTTGTACACGCGCGTTTGTGTGCGTGGCTTCATTGTGGCGTCCGTTTAACTATAGGCGAGATGATGTCCTTCTTTTTTTTACGTCCGTGATAGCAAACAAGCCATATTGCGGGCGTGTGTCAATAAAATAAATATATAGTTGTTGTTTATTCTTACTTACCAGAATCGTGTATGTGCAGTGTAAAATTTAAATTGTAGTGGTGTTTTGGAGCCGGTTATAAAAATAAGCCGTATTCTTTCTACAACATGATCTTGAGTGGTAGAGCCACGTTGTAGACAGTTATGTCTACAACATTCAGGGACGGCTCGACAGGCTTAATACCACTATCTCACAGAAAACCGACGTAAAGTGGCAGCTCGTTGTCACGTTTCGTTCGGTGATTGAGATTACCGGTGGCCCAATTCCCCCTTATCTTTCCCAATTCCTATTTCCCTCCTTTTAGGTTGGCAACGCACCAATGATTCTTCTTGTGTCTTGGGTGTCTATGGGCGGTGGAGATTACTTACCATAAGGTGACCAATCTGCTCGTTTGCCAATCTCTTCTATAAAAAGTGTATGTATGCCGACCCCACATTAGAGTGGGATATGGGCCTAGGACAGGTGGACAAAAGGTTTAAGAGTGAATTTGTCTTGATAGTTTCACATATCGAAAATGGTGACAGTCTTAGATTTCTACATTTAGCATAGTTTGTACCTAGTACCTATTATAGTTTCCGCGTTTGACGCTGTTTGTCACATGGAGGCAGAGAACGAAAACCATCGTTGTTTTCGGAAACTGTCGAACTACCGTTATGATGAGTACCGTAATCGGGAGTTTTTGATTTCTCGCTAACGCTCCGAAAATATTTCTTTTAAAAATACCCGAATGCCTCTAGCGATTACGTGGAGAATTAGCCCCTTATAAAACTTATAAAAATATTTAAGCGCTGCTTATCTTTAACCCATAGGTTGTCCCTTTCATTTTTAAACAATGTAACGCAAGGAGAAAAGTGACAGGTGGTTAACCATTTGCTTAGCTAAAAATGCTTTTGTAAGTAAGGCCCTTAATGTTATTCATACAAATTATTATACGTAGTCCCTAGCGTGAAATGTCAAAAAAACTCAAGGCCAAGCCACTGTGAAAATGTGATTATAATGGAAATAAATCTATTTTATACGGTTTCTATTGCAATTTATTTTTATTTTTAGGCCCGACGTTTCGACGGCATTTCTAAGGCACAGTCTGATCCGTGACCACCAAACGTCGGGCCTAATAATAAAAACAAATCGTGATAGAATCCGTATAAAATAGTTTCAGTTCAATGTATAACATTCGCGTAAACCTAAGCAATCAGTATGTGATTAAAATGCAATTTTTTTTACGAGATAATTTTGTAATTAACAATAATGCCTCAAGTTAAAAAATCAAGCATACCTGAACCTTTAGTTACTAAATAATTGTGTTACAATAAGTAATTCATGTACTATCAACATACTATAGCAATGCGTATTCGACACGACAAGTAAGAAGTCTGGCTTGGTGTCGGAATACCGGTTCCAGTGAGGTTAACTGAGGTCTACGGCCAGCAACAAAGTACCGAGCTGTGACAAAGTAGTATGTAGGTCCTACATACATGCATACACTCACGCCTATATCCCCAGAAGGGTAGGCTGAGGCGTACTAGCGAACTAGAACACCCACATTGCGCCATATACAAAGACATTCAACAGATAGACGGGACAACAGCACGAAACTTGTGATCCTAAAGTTGTGACCTTGTGGTCATAAGTCACTTACGGCCGGTTTCAATAAACGATCTCAGTTTAGACTGCAGAAAGATCGCGATTATGAACCAATCAAATCAAGTCATTTGACGGAGTCATACTTCAAACTGTGTTCTTATTTGCAAATTTTTGTAATCTGTTTGCACATTCGAACTGATATTGTTTATTGGAACCGGGCGTTAGTCGTATTTCAAACCATACGCACGAAAGGTCGTGCCAGCATACTAATTTTTAGACAATGAAATTGTCTTACGTGATTCTTGAACATTCACAAAACATTTTTTTTATTTTAATGGGTTCACAAACAATTGTTACACTGAATTGTACACAAAATACGTTACTTAATAGTTAAGCTAAGTGCACAATATAAAAACGTGAACACTACATACAAAAAAAGAGAACATAGTGCCTAAAAAGAAAAAGACACGAGAAAAATTATAGCAATTGATAACTTATGAACAACGTCCAAGCAACACTACAAAATATTTCATTACACTATAGTATATACACTATTTTAGGATGTACAAATAATAAGTGTCCTCGCATTGTAGTAAGTGGTAGATGGCGTTACTGACGTTTATAATCTATGTTTTTGTATGCAAGCTTGCTTGATGGCCCCTCTATAGGTTAATATTTAATCTCTTTGGCCACATAAGTAAAACGTTTTGTACTCTCTCTTACCCGTAGTGTCGAAGGGGCCATATAATACGGCCCCTACCGGCTTGCCTTTGTTGTTTTCTGATTACTAATAAAGTAGATATTGAAAATGGAGTTTTGGCGGGAATTCTGACGGTGCGGGTGGTCGCTTGTTTTAATGATTTCATATTTTAGTCTAAAGTTGTGTTTGTGGTTTAAATGTGACGTGTATCTAAGCAATAAATATCAACGATGATAGACAGTATGTGGAAGCTTTGAAATAAGTGATTTTGGATGCTTGTCGGGTGGATGGGTCGACCATGTTCGATTCCTCCGCTGCGAGAAAATCGTCTAAAAAACATCAAACTGGAAGGAATTGACGCCAAAACTCCAGCAGGGCCTTGAAATTGAACACATCCGACTTCATTGCACTTGCGAAAACTTAGATATAGGAAAACAATTTCCCTAACTTGACATTGGCATAATGTATTTCAATTGCCATAAAAAAAAATTAAAAAACACATACTAGCATTAGTAGCCTTTTAGAAAAATTTTTAACCTCGTCACTACTGACCTAATGAACTTGTCAGATTTGGTCTTACGATATTGTTAGACCAGCGGTTTAAAAGTTGTTGAACTAGTGATGGAATGCTAACGTTCGAGAGTCGGACTTTAATCGTCTCCTGCAATATGCTACAAGTTTTAGAGCTCTATGACAATTTCGTCTCCAACATGAATGGACCGGTTCAATGAGCTTATCATTATTATCTCATTCAACAAGTGAGATACCTGGAAGCCCAAACAACCCCTCTCTTACCAATTCCTAATGCTTTCCCATAAGATCCAATGCTATAATTTTGATCCATGGGTGGTGAAAATCACTTACCATTAGGTGACCCACTTGCTCGTTTACCCACTGACTCTGTTGTGAAAAAGGTCCATCCAACCGTTTCAAAGATAAAATGCCACTCGATGGCTATTAACTGACTGTATTCAATGGATATAAAGGTTGGTTTAGATCAAACGAATATTGACTTTAAACAAGAGCATTCTTCCTAATCTGAAGGTGGAAACGGTACTTAGTTTTAAAACCTAAAACAGACAGTCTCACGCCTAAACAGAAAGCCTTTTAAATATATTTTTTATAAAGATCATTAAATAAATAACACCATAAAAATACCATACCGTAACATACATAAAACAATCACACATAGTCCTGACCCCACAGTATGGTACGAGTCTTGTGTCGCGAATATAAGAGACTACGAGCGATTTCAGCCTCACAGTCAGGCCCAAAAGAAATATACATGGGTCACACAAATGAATTTGCTCTTCACAGCCGACTACGTGGAGACTGTCAAAAGCATTCGCTCGTTTCGTCTAAACTTACCTTCAGAACTACCGAGCTATTGGAAATTCTGACACAAAACTGACCTTAAACGATTTTCCATTAGTCTCCGATCAGTATCGGTCTGGTGCACCGTACATCGCCACTTTCATAATTTAATTTGACTCCCTTACGTGAGTTTGTTGGGGGAATTAAAAATCAATGTTTCAAACAATTTGCTGTTCATTAACTTGCATAATTATATTGCATGCATTTATAACTTCATCTAGACGTAAGTGAACAATATAAAATTATAGAGCTCCAAAGTACATTCGTTAAGTAAATTACTAGAAACATCTTTCATTGAATAAAAGACACTTAATATTCTTCTTGCTATTTTAAAAATAACGGCTTCCACGCATTTGCTATGATTTAGCCAATGTTAAGGTAAGTATAGCAATTATCAAGTTTTCACAATGACCATGAGACCCAGGTATGGATGATCTTACGGCCCTGCTAGGATTATGGCGGCAATTCCATCCAGCGCGATGCCTCTTAGATGACCTTCACTCAGCGAATCGACCGGACAAAGCCAGCCAACGCACCAAGCAAAACTCATCAAAGTACAGATTAAAAAGTTTCCACATTATACTGTCGACCTTTGCTGAATTTTGGTGTATAAAACTATATCACATTAAACAACAAACAGCTCCAGGCAATAATTTTAACAAGCGAAGTCCACGCTGTCAGACTTCCTGTCATAATCCCGGCACTTAATATTACTTTCAAGTAGAAAGTTCTTTTTCGTCCGAGTGCAATATAGTGACACCTAAAAACGAGCGACTAACGACAATGAGATTATTGGTGGTCATCAGAATGATGTTGGCCTACTACTACTACTAATCGATTTTATCCCAGATTAATGCCAGGATCCGCCTTCTCAATTCGCCTGGTCTTTAGCATCCTCCTCAGTGAGACCATTGCCTCTCATATCTTCTTCCAAAATGTCAAGCCAGCGCTTTTTCGCCCACGGTACACACCCCGGGTAGGATGTGATCCAGAAACATACAACCGACTTATTTTGGTTTCGTCAGAACGTGACATTATCTCAAGCGACATTCTTACATCATGTGGCTGATAGTGACGATTAACATACGATTAACATTAACATCATGAGCCTTAATTAGAAAAACAGTTTAGCTGAGCAAATGGCTAAGAATAGCCTGTCTCTTTTTTCCTTGTGTCACATTGCTTGAAAATAAAAGGGACAGGCTATTCTTTACCATTTGCTCAGTTAAACTGTTTTTATAAGTAAGCCCCCATATGATTTCTTAGTGCTTTTGCAGACTTTAAAATATTCTATCCAAACAGAAGAATACACAGATTTATACACTTAAGTTGTGTATGTACACAAGCATTGCTTTTTAACAAAAAAGTATCTATACTACTGTATAGTGTCTGTTTTAAAACAATATTGTATGGAATTCGACCTCTGAAGTCTTCGGAAGTATTGAGTTATATGGAAGTATCATAATAAGCAGATGTTCTCATGTGAAAATATGTCGGTCAGTGTTATTTCGCACGATTATTTCGCTGGGTTTGTGTAATAGAACGCTTCGCGACATCGATGTGCAACTGCAATGGGGATAATGTCGAACAGGAAAAGTAACATGATTCCTACCGGCGTACGATCGCTGATTGCCGATTTATTAAATAGTCTTAAGAAGTCGCTGAAAACAGGGGGCTGACTTTTGACAATCGATTCGAATTTTACGTCGATTAGGTTTCATTAATTGACTTAAAATTTCTCCGGAATCGAGTAAAAAATTGGACTAATGTCGCGTTAAAAATTACTAAATGACAAGTTTTCGAATCTGATGCAACATTAACGCACTTTTTAACTCGATTTTAGTGGAATTTTAAGTCAATAAATGAAACCGAATCGAAGTCAAATTCGAATTGAATGTCAAAAGTCAGGGGCCAGGTCGCTTCGAACAGGTCGATCTGAAAATATTTGGGGGAGGCCTATGTCCAGCAGTGAATGTCAGATGGCTGATGATGATGAAATGGACACATCAGTATAAACTGAAATAGAAAATGACTACTATCTTGCTCACCTATCTCAGTCACCTATCTGAATATTCCCTAATAACAAAGTGGCAAAAAGTAAGTTATGTTACAATAATCCTAACAAGTATGTATTCTCCGAATAAAAATAATACATTTTGGAACCTTCACTAAATTATATTTTTATACGTTATATTTTTTTTTAAATCAAAGAATTAAGCTATATTTTAAAAAAAACGCCAAACCGCGGGCTTGTGTAAATGTTTGGCTTCCAATATTACTAACAAAATTAAACATAAGAATTTTAAGCAGACATATCTTCTGCACCACCAAAAGGTTGACTGGTAGAGAATGCCTCTGGCATTAAGTCCGCCTGTACATATCTATGTATGTATAAAGTGTTTAAAATAAAATAAAATATCCTATTTTGAATTTACAAAATCTGCGTCTAGATTAAATTAATTACGGAATACAGGTCCACGAGCTAGATACCATGCCGTCATGTATACAGTACACATGTATATATTGTATATATCCCGTAACAGCGACGGCGTCGGCGTCCTTTGCCACTAACGTAACAATCTTAATTAAAATCACCTGCGCTTTATGATCTAGTGTACTTTAAGCCCAGATGTCTAATCTGAATAGAGCAGCTATAAACTTTATAGCAAACGTATAAGAACTCGATATTAAACTCTAGCTAGGGGCTATATCAAAAACTGATTCAGAAAAAACATTTACCGCCGAATGTTCACACACTTAAGGTGGCCTTATGTCTTTTAAGGCCGCCTTATTTGTCAAAATTGTATGGCGAAAACAATATAAGAAGCCGTTAAAGTTGAGCAGCGTTTGACCATTCGGGCGTTAAAGATGTATATATTAAATAAAAAAACAAAACTTGGCTAACGAAGGCAGACGAGCAAAACATTACAAATGATTGTAACATAAACCATGACAGGAGTACTATAACTGAAAGTAAGCACAGTCAAAAAAGACCAGCTACCATCATTGGTTAATATTTCAACTTACCTTGACATTCTTTTACGCAGAGGCCGGCGTCGTAGTTGTGATGAGTCTTGTTGCAGACGATGGTGCAGGGTGCACACCTGTTGGTCTCCGGGGAGCAGTACTCGTCGAGCTGACACGTGAGCTGCCCGCACCTGATGCCGTCCAGGGTGAGCTGGGCGGACGCCGCGCCGGCCACCGCCAGCAGGCACGCTAGTCGCGACATCGTGGACCTGCGATAGTTGTTAGGTTATTTTTTTATATAGCAAAGACTGGCAAACGACCAGTCACCTGATGGTAAGTGATCTCTACCATCCATAGACCCAAGACAAAAAGAATCATGGGTGCGTTGGCAAGCCAACGGGAGGGAACTTGAGATTGGAAAAGGGAGGGGATTTTTTGGAAAGTTTATTGTGTGCGCTGCGTAAAACGCATATGCGGCCCAGACGAAGATGCGCAGGTCAGCTATAATTTAATAAACAGCCTCTGTGGCACAGCGGACTAGTAGGCTGTGCAGCGAAAGACCGCGGGTTCGATTCCCGCACTGGACCAAATGTTTACATATATAACCCACACAGAGAGGGTGTTTGTTATGAGACCTAAAGTGTTACGTAGTTTCTGATACCAACTTCAGATAGTCGCCTCTGCCTACCGCTTCGAAGATACACAGGTGAATTTATATATGTAAGTACATTATATAAATACGCCCCAACTCTACGTAGCATTTCGTATGTTAATTTGCATATGGGTATGTGTGATGCGTTACCATCCCACTAACATTCAATATGCTGCGAGTTGCGAGTTGACACCCACTTAAATATCTTAAGCCGTGTCTCCTGCACTCTGCATTCTCAAAGCACTACACAAAAACACATACGCAAAACATGGTTTTATTATACATTTTTGTTTATGGTCCATTGTTCCATGAGCACATAGCGAAAAATCTTTTTTGAGTAAAAATATATGCAGTAGATGCGGCTTTAGTAGAACAGCTTATTTTTACAGACCACACACTATGGGCCTTACTTAGTTTAACTGAGCAAATTGTATAGAATAGCCTGTCCCTTTTATTTTCAAACAATGTGACACAAGGAAAAAAGTGACGGCCTATTCTTAGCCATTTGCTCAGCTAAACTGTTTTTATAAGTAAGGACCTATGGCGTGGCAAATATGATTGTGTGTGGCGCGAAAACAAGTTATATCATCTTCAACAAGGCTTTATAAATTGTAACCATAGATAGATACAAGAGCGGTTCTAACGTCATTGCATTTTTTTTATTTATTTCTTTTATTTGGAACAAGAAACACATATAAACAAATTAAATTGAAACGATGATAACAGCAAAAGTATAAAAATGTGCCGCCGTTATCAACGCCCCACTCCAGGGAAGGAAAATTATAATTTGTTCCAGTTAGTATTTGTATGAAATATTGACAAAATATCGCCAGTGTGCTGTGAGCTCGATAAGAATTCGACTGTCAAATCACAAGTTTAAAAACGTAACTGAGCGGCTTCCAACATGATCCGATCGACGACCCTTGAATAAACTTTATCGAAGACAAAAATAATTTTGAAAATCGGTCCACATTTGGCGGAAATATCGAGTACCTTACATAAAAAAATACTGACGAATGTAGGGTCCAATCAGGAAAACGAAGGTATCAGAAGTAATACTTTATTTAAATGAATCACTTTACTCCATCACTCCATTTTATTTGCAATAATCACAAATATCTTGTATCACAATTCAAGGTAGGATAAACCTATTTTATCCAATCAGTGTTAGCACTGCTCAGCTCAACTGCCAGTGATGGAATGCGCAAGCGTTTTACCCGTCCTCAACATCACAGATACGATAGTTGTGGAGGGGAGACAATAATACCAGCCTTAGCATTGGGTTGCTAGTTGTATAAATATAAAATAATACTAAATTTTGTAACACGAATTGAGGACCTTCTCCTTTTTGGAAGTTGGTCGAAAATATTCCTGATCGGGCTACAATTAACCCAGCTTGCTGGCTATAACTGAAGCTAGTATCAAAAGTAAAAACAATTATCGCATCGGAGTTGGTAAACAAACGTGGAAAGTAACTGGCGAATGTCGTTTCACCACAAATACACATGTATGTGCCGATGAGTCACGCGTCGGCATTCATGAAACGTGGACAAGGCAACAATAATAATAACGGCTAAGCAACTTAAACGTAGATCAATAACAATAAGACGCCACATCGGTGACCAAAGGCTCTTTATAAGGGAAGCTGAAGATACTCAAAATGCAACAAAAGATCATTGTACAAAAAAATCTTGTTAGGAATGGCTGCTAACAATCAATACAGTTTTTGTGTAAAACTTATTATTGGCTTATAGAAATCTAAAATATTAATTAATGTATTATTAGTTTTTTTTTTCCTAAAAGCAGATATCAACTGATATTTTTTCCCGACTAAATTCTCCATCGTTGGAGTCTGCCAATGTATTTAGATACTCGTATAAACAATTATTTTCAGGTCGGCATAATGAATACCTTTGAAGTATGATGTATTTTTTTATTTTAACGGTAACTACTCTGAACATACATCAGGTCATTCAAGTCCATATTTTAATTATAAAAATTAATTGCGTGGACACAATCGAAGTCATATTACTCAAACCAAAAAATAAACTTGAACACATACATAACATAAGCTCACGCCTATATCCCCAAAGGGGTAGGCAGAGGCGCACTAGCGAACTAGAACACCCACATTTCGTCGAGCTTAGTTCCGTCCCAGATGTGATAGGGGGCGAGCCTATCGTCATATCGGGCACAAATTCCAGACTCCGGGCTGATATGGAAAAATCCAATATCACTTTGCCCGACCCGGGGATCGAACCCGAGACCTCAGAACCGTAGTCGTACCGAAATACCACCACGCCACCGAGGCAGTCAACTAAATAAACTTGAAATAGAATAAAAATATTCCATAAGGATTAAATAACAACGTTGAAGTTTGTGCGCTATCGTGCATCGTCTATAGTATACACTATCTACGTCCCAATAGTCCAACCATTCACACCTTACAATTGTAAGAAAAAACCGTTTGAAATATAACAGGTAACTCCGTAGTAACCAAAAATCCTTTTCTATTTATTTAGGACCGTAACCTGTCGGACGTAACCGTTGAAATAATAAAAATAAGTTTACCGAGCATGCTTTCGCCGCATAGTAAATAGGATGACTCATGAGTCATAGTACCTGCTGTGGCGAGACCCGTTCCACCGGATTATATACTCGATATTATTACATCATCTGTCGACTAAATGGGTGGTATTGACGATGATTTAAAAATGTATAAGTAAAACAATCGTTTTACGATGAATAAGGTTTTAATTTTGGTTGGTAGTGGCATCTTAATGAATGTCTCTGGCAAATCGAATATATAATTAGATAAATAAAGAAGTGAAAGAAAATATGAAACGTGCAAAAAATCCTTTGGCTTGGAAGGTCTATTTGTGACGTATATATTTATTTAATATAGAATGATCCATGAACGTTTTGGAGGGTCAATGGTCTTACTGAGGAGGATGCTCAATACCGGATTGAGAAGAAGCGTTTAATTAGGACGGCGGGCCCTGGCAATAGGCCAGGATAACGCCAGGCAGAAAGAACAAAGAACAATTCATAAACCATATTTTTTTGAGTAGCAGAGCCACGCTGTAGACAGTAACGTCTACAGTACGAATGGGCCGGCTCGACCAGTTTGATATCACTGTCTTACAGAAAACCGACGTAAAGTGTCAGCTTGCTGTCGCGTTTCGTTCGGTGAGTGAGATTTCCCGGTGGCCCATTTCCTTCCTTCCTTTCTCAATCCCTTTTTCACTCCCCTTCCATTTCTTCTTTTTAGGTTGGTACCGCACCCATGATTATTCTTGCGTCTTGGGTGTCTATGGGCGGTGGAGATCACTTACCATCAGGTGGCCCATCTGCTCGTTTGCCAGTCTCTACTATAAAAAAAAACACTCGTACTACTTTTTTGTAGTGGTTCAGTATAAAATGGCATCACAAGATCTAAACATAATTTATACGCGCATAAAGAATGAGCAAAAATCGTGATGTGTTTACCAATAATGAATGTACCTCGGGGTTTTACCAAAATTATCCTCAATGTCACATCATTATCAATGCCAAATCATTGTTGATCACCTTTTTGAAGACACTTCGAATTAGTAATCTTTAAATTAAGTAGGAAACTTAAGGGTTTCAAACGCCTATACAGAATAGATTTTTTTTATAAATGCATACCTAACTAATACCCGTAATTAATTTTATAATAATTTAAAACTTTAACTAAGTTTCCAATAACGTACCATTGAACAAAATATATGATTAATACATGAATTCAATAGGAATTAATAGAAAATATTAATTAATCGCTGGATGCAGGCTGCTTCCAACAGGTCGATCTGGAAATCGTTGGGGACAGTGGACGTTCTATGGCAGATGATGATGATGAATAGAATATTATAAAGACCAAATTTAAAACATATTAACAACCCAAGTATAAAAACACTACAAAAAAAATAACCACGTCGGAGTTAGGGCGCATTAGTCATACCCAAAGATGGGAGATTCTAAATACTGTTTAATGCCAATTCCTCACCTTAAGATGTTAACACCATGATGCGACATCCGAGAACAAATCACAGACCACTTCAAGGAGGAAACATCTCTCGCGTTGTTTCATCCATGATCACATAAGGGAGCATGATATGGTTTATAGTTTTGATTTCCGTTGCTAGGTAACGCGTTGCTAACAACCAATAACTAAATACACACGTAAGGGGGATCCCACTTAAGATTCATGAAAGAAAGGAACTTTATTTAGCCAACACTTCAAACCAGATGACATGTCAGATGTTAAACTAAACACAGCATGATTTTATGTGTAGTTGCAAATGCCATTCACACTTTCAAACACTGTGATGCGGAACACTTGGTAATATAAACAAAATATTTTTTACATTATTAATGATCTTTGTTCTTTGGGCTATGGATTCTATCTGATTCGGTGTTGTGTGATCTGGAACTCTGGAGTTCAATTCCCAATTAAAATTCCCAGGTGAACAACATATTTGCCTGTGACTAGATCTCTAACGCTAGATCTATAGAGCGAACTTTCAAACTTCGACTTTGTATTTTCTTTCTCTCTTTCTCTTCTTAGGGCGACTTACAGCGCTATTACTAATCTAGAGTAAAACCTAAACTCGAATTATCCTACAGCTCACTCCTATCTTTAAATCAAGATATGGAATAAATAGAGATTTATCGCAGAGCTGCAAGTGGCCCTAAGAGTGGATTGACACGACGTCAGGCGGTTCTAAAAACTGTGCCGAATCCTTTCAGCAACGAGCTTGAAAAGTATGTTGCACCGACCGATATTGCACTGGGATGAGGATGGGTAAATTTGTATTGTTTATATAGTCTCAGTTGTTTATACCAGACTGCCTCGGTGGCGTAGTTGTAAACATGTGTGGTACAGAGGTTCGATCCCGAAGAAAGTGATATTGGGTTTTTCAACTCAGTATCAGCCACGGACGTAAAGAAAAACAAGAACACCATCTCGTTTTTTTTTATATAGAAGAGGGGGCAAACGAGCAAGTGGGTCACCTGATGTTAAGTGATCACCGCCGCCCATAAACATCCACAATACCAGGGGAATCATGGATGCGTTGCCGGCCTTTGAGGTAGATATAGGCTCTTTTCTTGAAGATCCCTAACTCGTAACGGTCAGGAAACACAGCCGCCGAAAGCTGGTCTCGAAATCTCGTCTATAGTTAAACCAAATCCACAGAAAAGCCACACACAAACGCGCGTGTACAAAAGTGCCCTACGCACACACACCATTACGTGTCGATAGATCGAATGGCCCAAAAACCTTGCTTCACTTTCAATGTTCTTAGCGCTCCGTCCTTTTTTCCGTCCGTGGTATCACCCTGAAGACTGGAATTTGATAAGGCGATAAGGGTCACTCTTATGACGGAATTACGCGGCGAAATGTGGGTGTTCTAGTTTGCCGCTGCCCACCTCTTCGGGGATACAGGCGTGTGTTTATTTAGGTATGTCCCACTGAAAAGTGTAGATATAGAACACTACTACAGATTAGATGAGCTATATACATAATAAGCTCACGTCGGTATCCCCGAAGGGGTAGGCAGACGCGCACTAGCGAACTAGAACACCCACATTTCGCCGAGCTTAGTCCCAGATGTGATAGGGGTCGAGCCTATCGCCATATCGAGCACAAATTCCAGACTCCGGGCTGATATGGAAAAATCCAATATCACTTTGCCCGACCCGGGGATCGAACCCGAGACCTCAGAACTGTAGTCGTACCGAAATACCACCACGCCACCAAGGCAGTCAGCTATATCTACCGTGAGCATGAGCTATATCTACCGTGTTATGTACGTGGTAAATGAATTATTTCGCCCAAACGTGACATAGGTTGGTAGGTTGGACTAACTGCTGGCTCACCTTGAGAGCGAGGCGCGTGCGCACGTACCACCAATACTGCACGTTAGATAACACTTAAATATGTTTAACATGCCAAGATTATACCTCATTCATTACTTCAATAGAGGAGTCATGTTTCACCAGCGAAATGGATACGACTAGCGGCACAGAGCAATAAATTATCCAAAAATTGCGCGTTTCCATATTCATACAAATATTTTGCCATATAATATTGGTATTGTACTTCAAAATAGTCATTATTTCGGCGATATCATCGTTTATATAGAAGAGTCTGGCAAACGAGTAGGTGGGTCACCTGGGTGGGTCATCATCAGGTGATGGTAAGTGATCTCTACCGCCCATAGCTACCCATGATATAAAAACATCATCGGTGCGGTAAAGAATGAAATAGGCATTTGAAAAGGGAAGGAGGAATTTGGGCTACTGGAAATCTGACTGAACGAAACGCACAGTGACGTAGCTAGGCGAGGGCGAAGTGGGCCATCGACCACGGCCTCGCATTAAAAGTAGCCTCGCTAACCCCCAAATGGTCAAACACTGCCTAAATATTTAGGAGGGCCTTATCGATTTAAGCACTCGTTATTCTTCAATTTGGCATGGTCAAACAGAACCTATCTCTTCACATTAAATGTAAGCAGGACCCAGTTTAAGGCCCGCTTATTTCGTAAAACGGCATGGCCAACAACTGCCTAACGTTTGACAGCTATTTAAGGCCCGCTTAACTAGCATTTGATCGAAATTAGTTTGAGATTGCCTGCGACTACTCTCAAATAAAACTAATGTTATAAACACGAAAGTTTGTGAAGATGTATGGATGTTTTGTTACTCTTTTACACCAGAATGGCTGAAGAGATCTGAATGAAACTTGGCACAGAGATGGATTAAAGTCTGAAATAGCACACTGGCTACTTTTTCCCCCGAAAAAATGTATGGTTTCCGTAGGATAGATTTGTTTATATAAATAACATTTCAACGAACGGAATGGCGGGCATAGGTTTGTATTTAATAATTTCCGTGTTCCGTGTAGTGTTTACCTACCCCTTGATTTCAATAAAATGTATTTTTCCTCAATATCATTATCTAGACTAGAATATAGCTCACTCGAAGAAGTCAAGACAAATAAAACACTTCAAAAATACAATGATTAATTTTATTAAATCCGATTCAACACTACTGCATGTTGCCGAATTCCTCTCCAATATAATGAATGGTTTTTATATGGTTCTGCTGAAGCCGGCGTGAACTGGGACATCCTGAATTCCTTTCTCAGATCGGGCCGAGTATTTTTCTTGACACGGTCAGACACAGTCCCTGGCAAGAAAAATTCAAGAAGACTTCTTTCATTGAAACGCTCCAAAAAATATCCTCCAAATCCAAACTTCATAGTTTCCATAATCTCTCCATCTTCGTTGATGTTTATTACATAAAACAAAATCACTTCACATACAACAAACACAGTTATTTAATTACGAAAATAAATATAAACAAACAGGTCGCCATTTGCCAATTTTTTTTTCAATTCTTCCACACAAATCATTGGCTAAGGACGAAAGATACATGCTGCCAAGTGGTAAATATTTTAACAAGATACTAATAAATTATAAAAAGATCCATTTTAAGTTCCGTTTCTATTATATAAAAATGTATAATAACAAAAAATAGACAGAGATAACATAAACACTACAGAAAAATTTACTACAGATGAAATATGATCGGAATGGCACATGGAATGCAAAAAGGTTACATAAACATTATCGAATCATGTATTCTGCCAATTATTTATTATAATTATCTTTAAAAAAAACTAAATGAAATAAAATGATTCTACGTGAAACGAAACAAAAATATAATTTTATACAAATTTTGTAATCTAGAACAAACTTTTATTATCTGTAGCAAAATGATTGATCCTCAGCTTATTTTTCCGTCAAGTCTTCTCAAGTGCGTACGACCATGCCGCTCAAAAATTATTGTCTGCTTAACTTTGGGTAGTGCTCAAATGACTTGGATGACTGAGCACTGTTTGACCATTCGGCCCTTAGTCACTTTAAATGCGATGCCCCCAGACCTTACCATAGATTACTAATGTGATAACTTTTACGCTCGAAAAAGAACGTCAGAAATTTATAAGCGTTTTTGGGGCTTCGCAAGACACCCCTTGCGAACGAAAGAAAAGGGACCACACTGTTGCTACTTCGCCCAAGTCTATATTAGTCCACGCTACGCCCCTGGAAACGCAACAGCAAGCTGTCCACTTTAGATCGGTTTTCTGTACATCAAACCGGTCGAGCCAGCCCATTCAGGCTATAAATAGCGAAGGGTGAAAAGTTTGAAAAGGGAAGCCAATGCTACTCTCTCCTCATATATACATACATACATACATACATACATACATAATATCACGCCTGTATCCCATCTACTTTCGCTTCATCTATTTTCATCAATCTCTTCATACATTCGCGTCGGTTAAGGGTACTTTTTATCCTTCCTTTACATAGAAAATAATTATTAGCCTACAAATAACAAACGGAAACCAGTAGGTATCGAATTATATGGACCTTTCGCCACTGCAGGCTATAATATAACTATGTAGTACTCCAAACGAGTGAAACTTCACTTACACTTACCCCCTTATTCATAATGAAATCATGGTCTTATCAAAAGCATAACCCTACTTTTGCCTAGTTTAGCAAAAACAGAACTAATATATGCTTATCGAATACAATGTTGCTGGTTACAGAAAAAATATTATTTTTATCTCTGGCAAGCTTCGAAACAGATACGAAGTCTTGGCTATATATTTTTTATTAATTGTTTCCAAACAATTAATAAAATATATATATCAATCTTAGATGGAGTCGTAGACTATAAAAATTAATATCATTAAGAAAGAACATCAAACTTGAAACAGCTGATCGGAATCGGCCATGTTTTCACTATTGAACGTTGGTATTATGAATACAATTTTTATGAAACGTACTTTTGCGGTCTCTTTACGCTCTACTAAGTTATTATGAATAAGGGGGTTAGAAATCACTTCGACGAAGCAAGAGGATGCTCGTTCGGCTGGCTCTAAGGAAAGTACCAGCGAAGATGGTAGCGACCGCCATTGTCCAACTCATTTGTATGCCAGAAACGACTAGATGACTGTCTCGAGGCTGTACTGCGTATGACTAATAATTATTCGTTGTTGAGCTAATATACCCCCAATGATATTTAGATAATAACACGCATTTTTCCGTGTAGTCCATCTGTACCGCTGCCTTTACTGTTGTGCTGCAATGTAACTAACAATTATAGATACAAGGCTAGCTTTGTAAGGTTGTTTTTTAAATGCAGTACATAATATAGATAGATTTTGTTTTTTATTTAAATGCACATTTAAATCAGATTGGATCCCTCTATGGGTGATGTTTAATGAGAGTGAAATCGTGACATTTCATTCCATTTTGATACATTTTTTATCACGCAGGGGTTTGGAGTGGTGCCCACAGGCAATCCAGAGGTGAGGTCTCGGGTTCGATACCCGGGTCGGGTAAAGTGATATTGGATTTTTCCATATCAGCCCGGAGTCTGGAATTTGTGCCCGATATGGCGATAGGCTCGCCCCCTATCACATCTGGGACGGAACTAAGCTCGGCGAAATGTGGGTGTTCTAGTTCGCTAGTACGCGTATGGCTACCCCTTCGGGGATACAGGCGTGAGCTTATGCTTATGTTTTAATCCAGTATTAATATACAAATGTGATACTTTGCGTTTTCTCTAGCTAAATTATGGCGTATTTTTTTCGTTTCTTGCTAGCATCCACTTAACATAACATAAGCTCACGCCTGTATCCCCGAAGGGGTAGGCAGAGGCGCACTAGCGAACTAGAACACCCACATTTCGCCGAGCTTAGTTCCGTCCCAGATGTGATAGGGGGCGAGCCTATCGCCATATCGGGCACAAATTCCAGACTCCGGGCTGATATGGAAAAATCCAATATTACTTTGCCCGACCCGGGGATCGAACCCGAGACCTCAGAATCGTAGTCGTACCGAAATACCACCACGCCACCGAGGCAGTCACTTATATATAAATAAATACACACAACAGTTACACACATAGTTCTAAGACCATACTAGGTAGGTATAACCTGTATGGTGGGTATCAGAAAGTACCAGAGACTTTCGGCCTTACAACACCCAGACCCGAAACAAATGTTTGTCACACAAATATTTGTCATATGGGTTTGAAACCCGTGACCAGCGAAGTGCCAATCGTGTTATCATCATCATCATCATCAGCCATAGGACGTTCACTGCTGAACATCGGCCTCCTCCAAAGATTTCCAGATCGACCTGTTGGAAGCGGCCTGCATCCAGACTTCCTGCGACCTTTATCAGGTGGTCGGTCCACCTTGTAGGCGGACGTCCTACGCTGCGCTTGCCGGTACGTGGTCTCCACTCGAGAACTTGAGTGAGAATCGAGTGGCTTATGCCCCAGTCGAATAGAATAGTCGATTAGAATAGTACGCTATGTAGAGCGTACTCTTATGTTATTCCCATACATTTATTATTTTATTCGACTAGCGCATAAGCCACTTGTCTAAGCCCGCAGGATTGAGACCCGCTACGCCACATGACATGTTCTACCGATCCCTTACGAATGGGCATATAGAAAAGAAGATTAATGAAAAAAAAATCACTCTTCGCCACCAAATACACAAGCTGATCAAAAGGCGATCCAAGAAAATAAGTTCTGGAGCGTGCGTACTATTTTTCTCAATAAAATAGTTTTATGACAACATGACTGGCTCTTATTAAAGTTTCTAAGTAATTTTCTTAAATGGCTGTTTTGGATTGTTCGTAATTTACTTGGATATTTATTACGTGGCCAATACGTTTAAAAACATATTCAATTTCGCCTAAAGTTTAGTTGCCTCTTTGGCCTCTTTGGCATATATGGGCTGTGGACTGGGATGTCTTGGGTTCGATTCCCGGATTAGGCAAAGACATTTTTCTAACTTGTATAATAATTACCCGGGACTGGAGCTATCACGCAGGCCATGGAAAATAAGCCGAATCATTTCTAAGATATACTTGAGAAAATTCGTCTCGCCAACGCCACTTTGAAGTGCGATAAATACAGAAAGAAATAATGCTATTAGAGTTTAATTATTACTTCACTTCTTTCATTCTACCTGGCATTTTCCCGGCCTTCTGCCAGGGTCTGTCTTCATACTTAAACGCTTCCACTTCGCCCGGTCTTAATTAATATAACATAACATAACATAAGCTCACGCCTGTATCCCCGAAGGGGTAGGCAGAGGCGCACTAGCGAACTAGAACACCCACATTTCGCCGAGCTTAGTTCCGTCCCAGATGTGATAGGGGGCGAGCCTATCGACATAACGGGCACAAATTCCAGACTCCGGGCTGATATGGAAAAATCCAATATCACTTTGCCCGACCCGGGGATCGAACCCGAGACCTCAGAACCGTAGTCGTACCGAAATACCACCACGCCACCGAGGCAGTAATTAATATAATTAATCTTATTATTCAAAGGTAGTCGTAGTTATTTTTTATGTTAAGAACGCACCTAATATTTATAAAACAGCGATTAGTGGAGCAGTGACTAAGGGTGACTTGCAGCTTTGCGATAAACGACGTTTAATCGTAAAATAAACTCCATTTTGGCATCATTTCAGTTCAACGTCTTGCACGTCGTGGTTTTACCCGTCATCTCGATTTAAATAAACGTTTAACTTAAATGGGCGTGGCCGCCGGTTTAAAGTCGCTAATCTTGATTTTATTGACAAACAACATAACCTTTTCACCAAAGAATTTAAACTTTTCACATTATTTCTTGTTGTTTAATGAAAATCTATGATAAAAATGGCTTTGTTTTTTACACTGAACACGATTTGGTATCAAACAAGAATGATGAATTCGTAAAATATATAAAAACTCAAGATTTTTTTAGGAAGAGTACTTTATTATAAATAACCCATACATATACCTTACAAACTAACATTGTATGTACATAATCTCTTGAAAAACCACATAATTACAACACTTCACTATTATGCACGATATTTGTGTGTGCACGTGTGGCACGAGTCCTTGGAAGCGGTGGTATACCACCCACGCCCGACCCTTTTCCTCGATGTCTCGTCGCACCTCGGTGCAGGATAGGTTTCGGCACACGCATCACAAACTGGCGCAACTCCACATTTAGTTCATCATCATCAGCGAATACCTTGTTTTCTTGTGCACGCTCGCACTCCGCAATGTTCTTCTATTACAACGTACATTAGTTATTCTATTTTCTAGGAGAGCGTTGTTTTCCAGATGATAAATTTAACTTAAGTTAACGAATTGCAAAGTTACTTCTTGATAAAATTTTATTATACCTCTATTATAGAAATTACCATTGTTGACAATAGACTTGTACAGTTCGCGAACGAACTAGTGCGGACAGCTCCCACAGAAGAAATGAACGAACTAGTTCCCAGATCTCTCGTTCTTTAGTTCGTTCGATAAGTTAGATAGATTCTAAGTCTTGAGTATCGTCCAAAGTAAGACCATTGGTACTCATATCATTCTCTAAAAAGTCCAGCCAGCGCTTTTGGGGTTGTCTGGATTTCCTTAAAATAACGCTGACAGACCACGTATCGTACATATACACAGAAGTACTGGCCAAATGATGGTCTTGTTTTTGTAACGTAGTCAATAATCACTAGGAAAATATCGTGCTTTTTCAAGCTATATTCAAATATGGTGCGCAGCATTTTTTAGGCTCACAGATATATCTCACAGATATATATCATAATATTTTCTTTTACTTTCTTCGATAAAAAATATTTGAAAACATTTATAAAATACTACGTGTACGCAACTCATGTACTTGATCTTTAGCACATTTCCTTTCAGTCGGCCATTTTCAAGCGGCCCCTAGACGCTGTTTGTCTTAGACATCAGCGTACATGAACACCCACGGTGGTTGCTGAACCTCCATAGTGAACGGGAAGGGTTTGGTGACGCCAAAAGCAGTCCGAATCAAAGACTTTGATCGTAAGAACATGTCTTCGATAACGTCAACATAAGCTTCTGGCACCCCTTTGAACCTTAGGGCCCACCAGACCACCCGTTGGGACACAAAGTTAAAAGCCTTCTGCAGATCCAGGAAAGCGATATGCAGAAGCTTCTTTTTCAACATACATGCCTCGCAAAACGATCTAATAGCAAACATTTGGTCCATGGTCTGTCCCCCATACCCTGCAAGGCAAGAACCCAGGTTTCGCCAGCTCCTAGTCCGTTACTCAGAAAAGTGTACCACATGCAGATAAGGTTGGCTTAAACCTAAAGGTGTTGGTGGCCTACTGTGTAAGTAGGCCACCGTCATCGTTGGGTTCGTTTGATAAAGGTTGTCCCATAGACGACGTCACTACTCCCCAAGTATGTACAAGTAAAAAAAAAAAATGCAGCATATTATAAAGGAATAAAAAAAATCGAATCGGCTCAGGCGACTTGGAGTAATCCGGGAACATACATAAAAAAAGATTCCAACGAATTGTTAACCTCCTCTTTTTTAAGTCGGTTAACTCACCTCCTCCTTTTTTGAAGTCGGTTAAAATTCGTGAAAATGATATTTTTTTAGCCTTTCTTTGGTTCGAGACGAGAACTAAAAGAACGAACTAGTTCGTTGAGGAGCCGCGAACTAAAGTGACCATTCCTTATCGCGAAATATTATACGTATGTCTAGTTGACAAGTCGTAATCCAGACAACTGACACTTATTTATTTTTTTCAATTTTGCCCTTCATCAGTTAGGCAAAGGAAGCAAGCACATACAGCCTCGTCGTATGTGTGTTTATATTACACGTATTCAAACTGAATTAAAGCTAAATATTTGACAACTATTGACACAAGATAATCTATTGAAATATCATATAAAATAAAATACAATTGTTTCTACGCGAAATTCTGATGATAGATGTTGCGAGACGGCAATATAGATAATAATATGAAATTTACGGAACGTAAATAATGAGTAATTATTAGGATTTATTTTATTTTAAAATGCAAAAAATATTTTTTTATGCGAAATTTTGATTGTGGTTATAATTTTTTTGTGAAACGGAACTTATGAACTTGGAGTTGTGGAGACTTGCAGGCATCTTGCCCGCGTTGCAAAACTTCCCGATTTATCGGGATATCTACTGATTTTGGTCATTGTCCCACGATGTCCCGATGTAGCAGTCCTATCTGCCGAATTTTTGAATTTTCAACTAATGTAAAATAATATTCTTATAAAAAATGGAAAATAATATTAATACGGCAAAACTAAAAGAAACCTGTTATACAATACAATACAATACGGCCTTACATACAATACGGCCTATACGACAATACTACATATGTACAATAAAATACGGCCATTCAACTTCGCGGTATATTAAAGCAAATTGTACTGAAATACTTTATAATAGAGTTTATTATTGTCTGGTGAGTATACAAGGGAAAATAAATAAATAACACCCAACTGTCACATACATAGTACTAACCCCATACTAAGATCGAGTCTTGTGTCGTGGGTATCAGGAACTACTAGATACGTTCGGTCTCGCAACACCCAGACCCGGAACAAATATCTGTGAGTCACACAAAATAATATTTGTCTCGGTGCGGGGATCGAACCCGCAGCCTCTCGCTTCACAGCCGGCTGCTCGCCCTCTGCGCTGCGGAAGCTGCCAAATGTCTCAGAAGATAACTTCGTTCGGGTTGTTTCCCAAATTGGATAACTTATACTTGCTTTAGTCGTTCATTGTAGTCCATTCATAGAATCGCATGCACATGTCATAGAAATATAACACATAGAATGACAGTACACGGCCGCGGCGTGAAGGCTTTCCAAGTGAGACATTATTGTCTCACTACGTTGCACGGCGTCAGTATCCAAGGTTAAAACTTAATTACGAAGAGCTCGCACAAAAATAACTGAATAAACTTTCCACTAAGTCAATGGTAGATCTTCTACACACAAAAAGATGTATAGAAGACAACAATCAATGTTGTTACATTTTTAATAAAGATGAGAAAATGTTCACGAAAATAGGTGGTAAGAAGACGAAAATGATTAATCAATGTACAATATATCAAACTATAAATGATTATATGTAACTTACTGATTATAATTAAACAAATCAACGCATTATTGACATAAAATACTTGTGTTTCATTTCGAATAAAAATCTCCCGATTTTCAGATGCCAAATCTAACGATTTTTAATTTTACACTTTTGCAACACTGAATCTTACCCTATTCGGCGTTTTATTAATACATGAGTCAGTCCTAAATGTCATTTAAATCAAATGTCCCATTAGTTGTCTTGCACATACACATTTCTGGTTCGATTTAAGAAATCCGAGTGTAGATTATTAATCCGCGATTTCATTACTATTACTCATTCTTTACGTTCCGTTAGATTCATATCTAAAGTTCCGTCTCAAAACATCTATCATAACAATTTCGCATAAAACGAATTCTAGTTTGTTTTATATGATTTTTCAATGGTTATCTTAAGTCAATAGTCACCAAATGTTTACATGTAATACGAACCCTTATATGATGAGGCTATTTATTTATTTTTATTAAGGATTAACCAGGAGTAACTTTGCACTTTGTTAGCTCAAGCGGAATTTATCATCTCGTAAACAACTAACAACAAGCAGGGTTAACACCACCTCTTATAGCAGTGTTATTATAATCGTTCTTCGTTTGTTTTGTATGGGAATCGGTTCAAGTAAAATTATAATAATACTGCTATAAGAGGTGGTAGTAACCCCCCTGTCTCCTAAAAATAGGAGAACATCGCGGAGTACATGCGTGAATCAGAAAACTAATGAGCTGGGTGTCATGGTAGATAACATAATATAAGCTCAGGCCTGTATCCCCGAAGAGGTAGGCAGAGGCGCACTAGCGAACTAGAACACCCACATTTCGCCGAGCCTAGTTCCGTCCCAGATGTGATAGGGGGCGAGCCTATCGCCATATCGGGCACAAATTCCAGACTCCGGGCTGATATGGAAAAATCCAATATCACTTTGCCCGACCCGGGAATCGAACCCGAGACCTCAGAACCATAGTCGTACCGAAATACCACCACGCCATCAAGGCTTAGGTAAACTTGCACCAATTTTGAGGCGTTTGTGTGCGTGTGCCGAATTCTGATCGCCGCGCAGGACAAGTGGCTTATCCACATAAGCCAGAAGCTAGTTGAATAGAATATTTGAATAGAATAAATATATGGAATTGACATAAGGTTACGCCGCATATAGCGTACTCGTCCGTGCCGTGGCGACGCGACGACCACACAGCCGATAGCCTCCGTGGCGCAGCGGGCGAGTAGCCGGCTGTGAAGCGAGAGGCTGCGGGTTCGATCCCTGCACCGAGACAAATGTTTGTATGACCTACAGATATTTGTTTCGGGTCTGTGTGTTGTGAGACCGAAAGTATCTCGTAGTTCCTGATACCCACGACACAAGACGCGATCTTAGTGTGGGGTCAGGACTATGTTTGTGACTGTTGGGTGTTATTATTATTATTATTTTCATAAAAAAACAAGAAATAATATGAAAAAGTTATGTTGTTTGACATTCAATAATCACGATTAGCCATTTAAACCGGCGGTCGCGATGATTTAACTTTGTCGTTTATTTTAATCCAGATAAGGGGTAAATCGACGACGTGCAAGACATTAAACTGAAATGTTTCCAAAATGGGGTTTATTATAAGATTCATCGTGGTTTACTGCGGAGCTGCGAGTGAATTCGGGACAATTAATATGACATTTAATTTTAATCAAGTTTAGGACTAAGTCGGGGACTAATAAAATGGCGATTATAGTGAAATTCCTGCAAGTCGCCCTAATAGTATGCTAATTAACGTCTGTATCAGATTATATTATTTAGAAGTGTAAATCCCAAAATATGCGACAAACCCTATTAAAATTACTAAATAACATCATATGAAAAAATCCAATATACTTCAATTTTTTTCATATGCAATTTTTCCATATCAGCCCGGAGTCTGATGTTTGTGCCCGATATGGCGATCGGCTCGCCCCCTATCACATCTGGGATGGAACTAAGCTCGGCGAAATGTGGGTGTATTAGTACGCCAGTGCGCCTCGGGCTACCTCTTCCGGGATACAGGCGTGAGCTTAAACATAACAATGTTTAATAACATCATATTTTATATCCAAAAAATATTTGAACAATTCCGGGCAGGATATTGTTTTAGTTCGAATTTGATGTTTGCTCGGGTAGCTATTTGCTTAAAATAAAAAAAAATATTTGTCTACTGGCCGGCATATATGCCCAAAATAACTAATTACATTTCATGAACGGTGAATATGTTTACGCAGTACGTATAAAAATAAAAACAACCTAAGTTTCTTCTTATTGTAAAATTGCCGAACTTACTGCCTTCCTGGACTGCCTCGGTGGCGTGGTGGTATTTCGGTACGACTACGGTTCTGAGGTCTCGGGTTCGATCCCCGGGTCGGGCAAAGTGATATTGGATTTTTCCATATCAGCCCGGAGTCTGGAATTGGTACCCGATATGGCGATAGGCTCGCCCCCTATCACATCTGGGACGGAACTAAGCTCGGCTATGTTATGTTATGCCGAACTTAACTTTGTTTTGTTGCAATGACAAGCGACCCCGTGTTAAAATTATTTGGTTGCAAATAGATTTCTCAAACTATAAATTAAAAAATATCAAGCTTAAAACTTAAAAAGCGTGTTCAAAATTCTATATCTTAAGTAAATTGAACCCGCCTTGGAACATGGAACTCTATCGGACACAAAAATAATTTTGATAATAATGCAAGTTCAAAAACTTAACGGACAGACTTCAACTTATCCGATCCGGACCAAAATATTCGTACCATCCTTGGAACAAGCTCTAACGAACACAAAAGTAATATTGAAAATCGCCCCACATTTGGCGGAGATATCGCGTAACATACATAAAAAATAAAAACGAATTAAGGACCTTCTCCTTTTTGGAAATCGGTCGAAAATGGAACATATTTGGAAATGATATCGCGTAACATATATAAAAAAACATAGACGTATTAAGACTTTCGAAGGAGACCAGAGACACAAGAGTGTCATAATTCAGATTATATTGAAACATCCAGAATGTAACACAACATAACATAAGCTCACGCCTGTATCCCCGAAGGGGTAGGCAAAGGCGCACTAGCGAACTAGAACACCCACTTTCCGTTGAGCTTAGTTACGTCCCAGATGTGATACGGGGCGAGTCTATCGCCATATCGGACACAAATTTCAGACTCCGGGCTGATATGGAAAAATCCAATATCACTTTGCCCGATCCAGGGATCGAACCCGAGACCGCAGTACGGGAGTAGTACCGAAATACAACCACGGCACCGAGGCAGTCCAGAATGTTTTCCACATAACGTAAGCTCACGCCTGTATCCCCGAAGGGATAGGCAGAGGCGCACTAGCGAACTAGTATACCCACATTTCGCCGACATCTGGGATGGAACTAAGCTCGGCGAAATGTGGGTGTTCTAGTTCGCTAGTGCGCCTTTGCCTACCCCTTCGGGGATACAGGCGTGAGCTTATGTTATATGTTATCAATGATTGTCGAAATTCCTTTTCTCACGCTGATATCAGAATATCGCCCTGCCCTCATCCCACTCTAATGTGGGAATAATTATAATTCGTAATCCTTGAAACTGATAAATCGTGAAACTAATTTCGAAATTGCATTAATATCCGACGCAATAATACATTCCCTGCAAAATGAATTCGAACATTCCCAACAGAGACCTTAATCAGGATTATTATCAAAGATTTAATTATGTTACAAAATCTCACTTGCGGCGTGATTGCGTTGCGAAGGATTGTGGATGAAATCGTTTATTGATTGTTGATTACACGCAATTTTGATGAACATGGAATGAGATGAAAGTAGTTTAAACCAAAAAACCTGTTTGTATCTAATAATCACGAGTTTAAAATCCGATCGAGACCAAATTTATAACCAACCTTAGAATACATAATGATTTCTTAGGTTTACGTGAATGTTATTCATTGAAATTAAACTATTTTTACGGATTCGGATTTGGATACGGATACGGTCAGTCTGACCCTTGACCACGAAGGCTGCAAAGCTTTTGAAACGTCGGGCATAAAAATTAAAACCAAATCGTGATATAATCTGTAAAAATAGTTTAATTTCAACCTTACAAAGTATTACAACCTTACTTAAAAAAAAAACCTTACAAATACAACACAAAAATAATCTTGAAAATTGGTGCACTTTTAGCAGAGGTATCGCGTAACATATATAAAAAATACAGACGAATTGAGAACCTTCTCCTTTTTTGAAGTCGGTGGAAAAAATAACAAAGACAACCAGAAAAATTTTAGGCAAAATGAATGACTCAATTAAGGATCAACCAGAAACCTCAGAGAGCTGATTTTCGAAAACTCATGCTTCAAATTATCAACTACTCTACTCAAAATTATCATTGACGTAAAATAATGAAAACACTAATATAATCGGTATTTAACCATGACTTTTTGATGTAGCAGACCTAAACTAGATGAAATTCAATGAGAGTTGGATCCTTGCGCTGGAAAATATCTCATATCGTATGTTACTTCTTTTGTACTATTTGTTTTTGTCATTGAATTATATTTTGTAATTGGATAACCATCATGATACCAAATTAACATAAAATTTCACCCGAATACGTTTAGAAACATGACATATACACATATAGAGACATAGTAGAGTTCCGCTGGCAATGTTTAGGAAACATTAGACTTGAAAACTGTGTTTTGTTAACTAGTTGATATCTTAAGATTTCTCTCCCAACCTAATTCACCTAAGCAATATAGATGCACCAAACAAATATTACATCCAGTCACCGCCAAAATCTTAGATTACTCGAAACGTCACGAATGCGAAACCTGTCTCAACATCCCGTGCATACATCTGCCCCTAGAGTTATCTTTTCCTTGGCCTAGACTCTATGGAAGATAACTCTAGGATCTAGAGCCTAGACTTATTAAAATTACGTGGTAAACAGTCATTCCGTGTCCATTATTATTAATGATCTCGCATGATATGTCAGTGTAGTGGTATGTCACTAAAAATCTCATGATACCTAAATCAATAAGAATTGAAAATTCACAATTTTTTCCATTGCAGATATAAGAAGTATTAAATAATTATTATAATGTGATTAATATTATAGAGACGCAAAACGTCGCCAGCGCTTGTTTGAAAACTATGATATGGACGGGATAAGCACTATGTATATAGAGGTATAGTTGTTATTGTATATGTGCACAGCCGCTGCAGCGTATAGGCGGTTTTATAGCCAAGTTAACTGTACACTCGTGGCGGTTTGGGGTCACTAAGATACAATACCATAGGAAATGACGCCAGCGTGAAACAGAAAAGAGATTTACTCGGTATAAACATTGACGTTTCTAAGAAATCTTCGATATTACTCATTGTAGAAACACGAGGGAAACTTCATCACAATCACAAGTTACAATAAAATCACGTGATTATAGCAGCAAAATGGAACGATGTGGAACTAGTATTGCTAAGACAAAGTGCGCGGTTTAAACTAAGTAAATTAAGTACATCAGTAATAAGTAGAATGTAGAGACCATGTATAAAACAGAGGTGACCCAACAGTTATTATTTTTAGAATTAATTACACGATGATTCAGGCACCGATAAGATTAATTGTTTTTCTTTCACACATTTTAGATAATTATTGAATATCTCTTACCTTATAGCACCGATGACATGTTGAAGTCAATGGGAAACACTCAAAAACTTTCTAAAATTATTTGTGGCGTCGAAGCCTTCGGAGGCTTGACGAGCGGTCGTGGAGGTGGGTGGCGGAATGCGGCTCTTGCGCAGGTATGGTGACTCTGGCCGCTTGCTAGTGTGCACCTGTGTAACAATAACAATGTAGCCACGCGGCGTGAATGTGTGCGGCGGACGGTGACGCAGTCGAATGCACAATACAGACGTTTTGGGAAATGGAGGGGATATCGGACGTTTTGCAGAAATGCTTAAACTTAACTAATTTGCTACTGAGAATTACTTTAACGGATCATTTACGCAACATCGGGTACTATTGGATTTGGTAATTGTTTATCAGAATTTTATAATTTAACATTTCATTTTAATTTTTAATATCTATATCAAAATTTGCCTGTGTTGACTTGTCATGCTTTTTTACATGCCTACGTGACCATTTTTTTTATTGTCATTGAAAGTAGTTTGACAAAATTGCAATAATTGTGTACTAGGAAATTAAGAACATACTAATATATCAATACCATGGGCTCTATTGTCCTGCAACTGAGTCAATGGGGACAAAAAGCGTTCCGGTGCGGACAAAAGGCGTCGGCACCTGCTGACGCCTGGCGGGAGTCGGGACTGCAAGTGCACGCGTCACGTGTCTCTATAACACGTAATGGGACTAGGGTAACCATATCTTAGGATTTGTCCTGTTTCAGGCTTTTTGGACTCTGCAGAATTGGGTACTTGACTATGTTTGATTTTATACACATTATTATTATTATCTCAGCCTATCGCCATCCACTGCTGAACGTAGGCCTCCCCAAGTGAGCGCCAACTATCCCCGGTCTTGCGCAGCCCGCATTTATCCGCTGCCCGCCACCTTTCTCAAGTCGTCGGTCCATCGTGCAGCAGGGCGTCTCACACATATTTATATGTAATAGCAAATAAAACAAAAAGAAACCCTTCTGTGAAATCTGTGTCGAAATTGGTAGAAAAATGAGGGAGTAATTTATATTTTAAACTCTGGAGTGGGGGCATATTGGAGATATCTTGCTATCCCATTCCAACGTATGACCCGCTATGGCGTAATGTGATTATACTGATACTTCTTTTTCCCGCAGTTTGACAGTTACACTAAACTTTAAAGGCTTATAACTTTTTTATTTTTGAGAATATTTCAATATTTATTTCTGTTTTATATTTTAGATGACGTAAATTTCATATAAAATGAATCAAAAAAATCTAGTCAAGTACCCAATTGCGGCTGGATTTTGCAAATCTCATGAAATCTCACGATTTTTAGAATTTTCAATGACATACAGCTTCCATTTAAAGACCCCTTTAATATAAAGTTGAACAAACTGAAAATAATGCCGCCGTGATGACGCTGCCCCTCTCCGCTTTGAGAGCGATGTGCTACGCGTGAGCGAGATCCGCAGTGTATAAAAACGATAATATTACATTTTTAAGTAGGTTTGAGAGAAAATTCTAAAACGTTGAATAATCGCAGGTATTTTCAATGAAAATCAGTTCTTTTCTCCGGACTTTTAATTTTATCATCTGGCAACCTTAAATGGGACAAAATACGGTAGAACTTTATGATCAAAGACATTTAAAAGTATATAGATGGGACAGGAGCACGAAACCTGATTCAAAACTTGTAACTTCGTGGTCATAAGCCACGCAGTCGTATTTGAAACATACGCGCGCAAGCTCGTGCCAGCGTAATAATGTAAAGACAATAAAATTGTTTACATGTTTCTTGAACATTCACAGGACATTCTAGGTTGTTGTAATAAGCGCCCTCGCATTGTAATAAGTGGTAGATGGCGTTACTGACGTTTGAGATCATTTTTTTGTATGGAATCTTGCTTGATAGCCTATCTATAGTTAGTAATATTATACACATACATACATAAGCTCACGCCTGTATCCCCGAAGGGGTAGGCATAGGTGCACTAGCGAACTAGAACACCCACATTTCGCCGAGCTTAGTTCCGTCGCAGATATGATAGGGGGCGAATTAATCCATAATCCAAATAAATATGGGTAATATGACATGCTACAAAAAAATAATAATTAACATGTAGACACTGCACCTATCTGCCGAATGCTCATACACAGTCGCTTTATTTCGTTTAAGGCCGCCTTATCTGTCAAAATTGTATGGCGAAAATCAATGTACGAAGACATTAAAATTGAGTAGCGTTTGACCATTATTAATTATTAAATAGTCACGGGCGGCTCGGCCTCCGGTGGCCCATACGCTTATGGAACATATATATGTGCCGCCTCTGACGGGTTAATGTAGACTTTTTGAGTGGTAGAGCCACGCTGTAGACAGTAACGTCTACAGCACGAAAGGGCCGGCTCGACCGGTTAGATACCACTGTCTCACAGAAAAGCGACATAAACTGGCAGCTTGCTGTCGCCTTTCGTTCGGGGAGTGAGATTTCCGGTGGCCCATTTCCCCCCTCCTTTCCTCCTTTTCCCTCCCCTTGCATTCCCTCCTTTTAGGTTGGCAACGAACCCATGATTCTTTTTGTGTCATGTGTGTCTATGGGCGGTGGAGATCACTTACCATCAGGTGAACCATCTGTTTGTTTGCCAATCTCTGCTATAAAAAAAAGACTTTGTAATAAGTTTGAAAAAGTATAATTATTATAATAACATCTGGAAACATAGACTGAGATCTATAGAGCTAACTTCGACTAAGTCTAAGTCAAAGTCACGAACTCAGGAGGATTTTCACTAAGTCCGAGTCATTTTTTACAAGAAAATCTTTGCTTAGTCTGTCTGTCAGTCTATTTTTCTTGTAAAAAATGAACCGGACTAAGTCAAAGTTCGACTTAACAACAACAAATCCCCCCTGAGTTCGTGACTTTAACTTAGTCGAAGTTAGCTCTATAGATCTCAGCCACAGAGCTTCCAATATATTCAAATTACTTAGGTCAATAAAATGGCGCCAGCTAGTTTCTTTAAGGTGAAATATTGTGAGGTACTGAGACTTGTATGGAATTAAGTTACAAATCATTGGCAACAGATGGCGTCGTATTGAATATTATATTGCCAATCACTCGAACCAGCCATTCAAGCCATAAACAGTTAAGAAGGTCCGGGTCTTACATTCCCAGGGACTAGATCCCCCAGAAGGGGTCGAGTCGGACAGCCAGCGGCGTAAAAACCCAGCCGAATCCTTCCTACAACATGCAAGTAAACAACAAAGTTACTATCTATCATATCTATGTAGTAGACAGCCTCCGTGGCGCAGCGGGCGAGTAGCCGGCTGTGAAACGTGATGTCGGGTTCGATTCCCGCACCGAGACAAATGTCTGTATGGCCCATAAATATTTGTTTCGGGTCTGGGTGTTATGAGATCGAAAGTCTCTCGTAGTTTCTGATACCCACGATACAGGTTACACCTAGTGAGGGGTCAGGACTATGTATGTGACTGTTGGGTGTATTTGTTTATCTTGACAAATTATCGTCGTGACGAACTGATGTAGGATAAGGACAGACGAAAAGGTAATACTAAAACATAATAATGAAAAAAACGGCTTTATATATATAAAATTCACATTTATTCATAACACATTCTTAAAACTAACAGACAACGAACGGAAATCTAAAAACAGCGGTACATAAGATTGAAAAAATCGCCACATGGAATACTACTTTTAGCCATTCATTTTAACGAAACAGTTTTCAAATCGACATTTTATATGGGACCTAGTAGACGGGCTACTCCCATAACATCTTCGGATCCGATGGTGAAACAGCGGCGAAACATCAGATATTCGTATGACGCGTACATACCGGCCGAACGTAGGCGAACGAATCTATACCTGTTGCGTTCACACAAACAAACTTTCGCTGTTGTGGGAATGAACAGGCAAGATTCGTTCGCCTCCGTTCGGCCGGTGCGTACGCGTCATAAAACATAAACATATGAACGCTTAAAGCCACATCACATGCACTAAACAATACACAAAACATGGTATATTTTTTATATATAGTCCATTGTTACAGGAGCAGGACGCAATGAAAAACCTTGTTTTGTGTAGGTGTTTTTGTTTTGTTACCAAAAAACATGTGATACGCGCGTTAACAGTTCGTCATTGTTTTATCACAAAACACGAAGCTGTTTAATAGCAAGGCCGTTCGACATTAGAGCATTTTGCTTTTTCTAAACGAATAAATAATATAATTATATGCCAATCATCGTCGCAGTCCTAATAAAATAACATTAATCTATTTAATATGCTATTTATTGTGATTATGTAATATAAATATATAATAGTTGTATACAAATAAACTTTTCTATAATTTACTTGGAATGTTTTGCAATGCCTAATTATTATTTTTTTCGATAAAGAGTACTATCCCTAATACTCTATCGATATGTACAGCTTGACTAAAAATATATTATGACGTGATGGAAATTACAATTAATTAAAACTTAAATCATAGACATTTTGTGGCAACACTATTAAAGTTGTAAAATCGCTAGTGACTTCTGTATCATTATTTTATAGTCTATGTTAGTGTATCGATTCTTCAACACTCGGTATTTAAAATAAATATATTAATATTATAACATAAAAAGTTTAAAAAATAACTTAGCATTATAGTTATCCCCGTGGCCCATAATTTCGATAATGTTTAGACAAGCTGTACATTATATGGCGAAAAAAAAATACCCGACATGATGTGAAAAATCCTATCATAGATTTATTGGTATTTTTTGGCGAAGCGATGTTTTTTTTCTCAAATTTATTTGGCACCGCATGCCGGTATTTTTTAACCTACCAAAAAGCTATACATATAGGAAAAAATAATATAACAATCAATATACATTTAATTTATTACCTGATTAATTATTTTCGATTATTCGAAATCATGTTAGAAGTAAAATAAAGAACTACATAGAAAAAGCCTTGGATTTATAGCAACACATTTAAAGAAAAAAAAATCAAGAAATCTCACATCCGACACCATACAAATCTTAAATTTAAAAAGAACAAGATCTGAAATGCGAAATAACTTATTACTAAAATAATTATAGTGTTAAATAAAAACACTTTATTCTAAAAAATACATCGATACGACATAATAACACCGTTTTATATTTAATAAAACTTTATCAAAAAACTCACTATAATATTTAAGGCGTTCTCCGAACTATGCTAAGATACGCCTGCTACGTAATCTCTCACTACACATTGGCCCTTATAAACATTTTAAGCGGTTATTACGTTTAAAACCAGTTTGTCTCTTCTTACTCGCGTAAAAATGAAAAAGACAAAACACTGTTCCAGTTTGTGTAACGCTTAACTTTTCTATAAGAGCCTATACTCAACCAATTCAGATGCTTAAACTAACTTAATCTTAGTGCTAATCACGTCAAAAGCTTAATCCTTGAGCCAAGCAAATAAACCTAATAACACTTGCCATACTAATCATTTCATTTATTTTTTATCCGGAATGATATATATCGGCCATTTGCAAAAAAATAAGTACCTACGATACATAAAAATCGATATGTTTATCTTAGGCCTCATTCCCACGAGAGATTTTTCAACGTCGTAAAACAGTCCTATAGTTATTCATACGCCGGCGCTTTTATAACGCGGCGTTTTTTAATCGAGCAGTGTTCGATATTAAACGCCGAGCGTTGGGCGTTCAGAGTTTCTTGCCCGTTCTTCTCTGGCGAGCCAGCCTTCCGAACTGGCGGTAGAGTAAATTTTTTGACGGAATCTAAATAATGTGTGACATTTTATGGATTCAATAAATGATTTGATTTTGATTTCATGTCGAATATACCTTATTAGAAACAAGAGAACAATTATTTTAAAGCATTCATATGGACAGACATGTTGAGAACGTTTTAAAAGCGTCAATGTTGGGTTTTACGCAACGTTTTTTTAATCTCGTGCGAATGAGGTGTTAATAGAGAGTAAGGACGATTTGCAGCGCTGTTACTAATCTAGAGTTACACCTATCTCGATTTATCCTTTAGCTCACTCCTATCTTTAAATCAAGATTTAGGATAAATAGATTTATTGCGGAGCTGCAAGTGGCCCTTTATGTCGTAGGATTTTCTAACGAATATGTTTAAAAAATCTTTTTGGTGGTATATGTAACTTATCACATTATAGAAAACACATTTGGCACAGCTTTATTTTCTTGCAAATGGTCCATGTGTCAGATTTCTACGATTTGTTTGCAATTTAGCTCCACAATGCCCTTAAAATATGACCACATATAAAATTATCATATAACTATCATGATATAGAAAACAAGTCACCCAACAACGACCATGATGATTGTGGACAAATTAGGAACTGGCGACAAACGTTCCTTGTGACGCTTCCAATTAGTTGAAATACAAGCTACTGCAGCGCCCTCACTGTGTTGCCAGCCACGTCATTATGATTTTTGTCAGATATTAATTTGGTACTTTCCAAATTGTCCAGTATTTTATGCAGCGGTTATAATTTAATCAGTCATTGTGAAACGTGCCTAGTTCTAAAGAGATCAGCGTTGATTGTAGCTTATTAGTATTGACAAGATTATTGCACCTTACGGGACTTAAAATTATGCTATTTAAAATATTTGAACACTGTGAACAACATAAAATACATTTATATTAAAAATAACTACAAACATAAATCAATTAAGAAAATAAAACGAACACTCACATTCACATTTATTCGGTGTTGAATAAAGCTTTAATTAATTTATTTACATATAAAATATAGTTAATTACACATTTTTAATGTGCATCAATCTGCAATTAATTTTTGTCAATAAACTACAGATTAAGGTATAGAAACCAATCTTAATACTTAAACAAAAACAGTGCGATAAACTACCATTAAAAATATGACTAACTTCGTTTTACATTACCTGTCTTATGATTCAGACAAATTGCAATTATTACAAAAATCAGACTTCGCTCTACTTGAATAATAAAATTGCTTTGTGTATGAATGACTATTTCATTAAGAATTTCTGGATATCACTTTTTACTACAATATTGTGATTGAATCGGGGGTCCTATGCTGTAAAGGCGGGTACACACCGGCCGAAAGAAGGCGAACGAATCTATGCCTGTTTCGTTCACACAACAGCGAAAGTTTGTTTGTGTGAACACAACAGGTATAGATTATTTCGCCTTCATTCGGCCGGTGTGTACGCGCCATAAAACGAAACGATGCTACAACGTTCGGAAAGTGATTAGAAGAAGTGAAGATAGTAAAAAGTGTACAAAAACTAGTGCAATATTTTTTAAATAAAATTTGACCACAAAATTTACGATGAATAAATAATAGTTTTAATAACACAAAAAAGGGATTTTTCTGGGGACAAGTAAAACATGTATCTTAGCTTTTTCAGATAAATATTTTTCTTGTCTCTTGAAAACTCACATTTAGGACCATTTGCACCTCCGTGATAAATCTCTATCTATCCCAAATCTTGATTTAAAGATAGGAGTGAGCTGTAACATAAATCGAGATAAGGTGTAACTCTAGATTTATCGCTGAGCTGCAAGTGGCCCTTAGTGATTTGTTTTCATATCTATATGTGATTTATAGTTGTTCTATACGACATAACCCAAAGTTTGGCACATGGTTTCGTTTAGCAGACCCATATTGCCCGTACCAGTAAGACAGGTAGCGTCCTATGCATACGAAGCGTCCAACTAATTCACACAAACAAACATAACATAACATCGAACATCAAATTGGGTACCTCAATCATAAAGCTTAAACTAAATCGTAACTATGAGCACAGTACTGAAAGTAAACACAAGCAAACCTCGTCTCAGATCCGGACACCAATAGGTTACTTGACTTTGTTTGATTTTGTACACATTTTTATATGTACTAGGAAATAAAACAAAAATGAAACTCTTCAGTAAAATCTGCATCGAAATTAGTTGAGTCAGTAATTCATATTTTAAATTCTGCAATGAGCAAGAGTGGGGACGTAGTGGTATATCTTGCTATCCCTTTCTAACGCAAGTACCGTTATGGCCCTGACGTGATTTTACTGATACTTCTCTTTTCCGCAGTTTGAAGGTTACACCAAATTTCAAATGCTTATGACTTTTTTATTTTTGAGAATATTTCAATAATTCTTTCAGTGCTATATTTTAGATGGCGTAAATTTCATATAAAATTAATTTAAAAAAATGTCAAGTACCCAATTTTGGCAATCGAATTACTTCGCTCCGTAACTCAACGTAATATATGACAAACGCCCGAACTCCTCTCGCGGTTACGCGCGGAATTCATATTTTTCATACATACTGCCATCCTCATGCTAAAATGCCGTTAAATGAATAAACAATTAAAATACACCCAACAGTCCACACCTAGTCCTGACCCCATACTAGGTATAACCTGTATCGTGGGTGTCACAGACTATGAGAGACTTTTAGTCTCACAACACTCAGACTTGAAACAAATATCTGTGGGCCACACAAACATTTGTCTCAATGTGGGAATCGAACCCGCGGCCTCTCACTTCACAGCCGGCTACTCGCCCGCTGCGATACGGAGGCTGGCATAATTATGAGATGTCCCCAAAAACGTGGAAAATTGTATCCTTAGTTTTATTAAACTGTGGCTTTTATATTTAATAGACGTAATAATTGTTGTATGTTTATTTTAAAATTAAAAATAACCATAAGTCTATGAAATCTCTAGGGACCATATTTTCCACGTTTTTTGAGACATCTCAAAATTACGTTTATTCAACGGCATTTTAGCTTGAGGATGGCAGCATATTGTAATTGTCAAAAACTTATGGTTAAACCACAGATGGCGTTTGGTAAGAACATACATACATCTTTTGCTCTGTTTTTGAGGTTTATGTATTCGATAACTAAATAATAGTAATTATCAAAGTTATGTTTTGTCTTGCTTCTTCTGATGTTGACGTTAGAGCGAAACAAAACATTGTATATCCATGATAAACGTATACAACTATTTATGAGCAAGATTGTTAATATCGAATGTATAAAACTCTGTCGTTAAGCGTGTAGAAAAATTTGATTCGAATTCGATTGTCAAAACGATGTCTCATCCCTCTGAACACATAAAATGCCATTTAAAATCATCGACATTAAGCTAGCAATTTGTTATCAAATTCCGAAAACTATAAGACAATGTTCACTAACATTTGGTAAATAGTTATTATTTTAGGAAGCCACAAGTTTTATTGTCGTATAGCAGGTCAAAAATTTATTATAACCTTCGATAAAATAATTTTATCGAAGGTTATAACAGTATTACCTAAGAGTATTACATTAAATAAATAAATAAATACACCCAACAGTCACACACCTAGTCCTGAACCCACACTAGGTATAAGATGTATCGTGGGTATCAGAGACTATGAGAGACTTTCGGTCTCACAACACCCAGACTTGAAACAAATATCTGTGGGCCACATAAACATTTGTCTCAATGCGGGAATCGAACCCGCGGCCTCTCGCTTCACAGCCGGCTATTCGCCCGCTGCGCCACTGAACCAATGAAGTTGGGGTAGTCTATTATAGTAAACAACGTATCATAATGTCTATAGGCAACTCCAAGTTCATTGCAACCTATTTAATTAAAAATAAGAGATAAAATGAACAATACTCATACCATTCTATCATCCATCATAAGAGAGAGATATACGAGATAGAAATAGTTACTAATTTATTGAAAATGTTGTTTAATCTATAAATGCCACATGCTACTAATATCATGCACATTTGAAAAAAGACTAACGCCCGGATGGTCAAACGCTGCTCAACTTTAACGGCTTCTTATATTGATTTTCGTCATATAATTTTGACAGATAAGGTGGCCTTAAACGACATAAGGCGACCTTAAGTGTATGAACATTCGGCGGTAAGTCTCCGGAATTAAAGAACAAACTATAATACGACGCATGCATACAAGCATGAGATTCACGGGCACAAGTTCCGTAACAACGTTATACTGACGCCCCGCCCCCTTCCCCGTCGTGGTAGGCCGAAATTCTTAGACAGTTTTTTTAGTAAATATAATTCGCCTTATATATCCCCCAATTTGGCGATTTTAATCAATATGTATCTGCTAAATTATAATAATAATCATACTGTTTATAAAAAAATGTTTCGAATAGTTAACTTGGAACAGAATGAGATTAGAGTAAAAATATCAATCGATATTTTCCTAATTACCTTAAGTTGATTTTACTGCTAATAACATTTTTTTAAATATTATTGACAAAATGCATCAAAATGTGTTAACAATAATTTCATTATTATTATTCAGTGAATCCATAATGATTATCGCAAAAATTAAGTTACAGAGGCGTAAAAATCGACCCGCATTTATCAAAAATATAACCCTTCCACGGAGTCGGGTAAACGAAAAAAAAAGTGTTATACAAACATGAACCACAACTCATGCATGCGGTCCAATAATCAAAAGGCGTGTAAATCCGTAATAGAAAAATCCACATTTATTTCGATGTCTCTAGTCTTATGCAGTCTGTCGTGAACATATTTTATAAGCAGTTACATCAAGAGGTAATTTGTATTTACTTTAATATATTGTAGATTTATTACTGAAATATAAGCAATATTTAATCTAAAATATTCGTATCAAATATAATATTTTTACAATACGCGCAATTAATTTAATCCAGCCTGAAGTTGCCTTAGCCCTTTAAAACAATAATTACATCAATCGTGCCTAATTTCAGTCCGTATAATTAATTAGGCGTATTATACCTTGAAATTACTGTCAATAGAGACAATAATTGCTAGAATGGCAAAAACATGTACAGCATTGCTACAAACGGCCACAAAAAGTATAAATAACATTGTGCTTGTTCCAGTTAGTATTATTTTATGATGCTTCTGGCCCATTTTAGTCAGTTTTGTGATTATATTTTGTGCTCTACTTTATATTTACAAATATAATATAACCGCAGAACCGACCCCTAAGCCCAACATACTGAAATTGATGTTACAAATACGGGGCATTTGTCTGTCTGTCCATAATCTGTCCAACGTGATCACAAATTAGCAGATCTTTTCCAATGAGGGTTTATTTCATTGAAAGCTGACTTAACTAGGAAAGCCCTTACGTTTGAAGAAGCTTTTATGATAATTCTATCACACGTCTATCACTATAGATATTTACGATGTCTATGTATTTACGGAAAAAATCATTATTTACGATAAAGATACAATTTTTCTGTGATTTTGTAAACGTAACATAAGCTCACGCCTGTATCCCCGAAGGGGTAGGCAGAGGTGCACTAGCGAACTAGTACACCCACATTCCGCCGAGCTTAGTTCCGTCCCAGATGTGATAGGTGGCGAGCCAATCGCCATATCAGGCACAAATTCCAGACTCCGGGCTGATATGGAAAAATCCAATATCACTTTGCCCGACCCGGGGATTGAACCCGAGACCTCAGGACGTTAGTCGTACCGAAATACAACCATGCCACCGAGGCAGTAAACGTAACAATTTTGCGATAAGAAAAAAAATGGTCTTTTTACGTAAAATTTCTTGTTTGTAGGGTGCGGTATGGTTAATTGAAATTGTATTTATACCGATTTTAATTGCTAAATGACAGTGAAATAGCAACGAATTAATTACGCCCTGGATTAATTACGCCAGATTACGGGCACAAATAATTGTGTCCAGTTAGAAATGCATGGTTTAAGACAAATGCCACTAAAGAAATGATATTCTTAACGTATAAAGATCAACATCGAACCTACAACGAATGTAAGTGCAAAAAAACTAGCAAAAATGTGAAACTCCTATCAATATTGTCGATTATCAAATGACGCTTGACGCTTCGATAAATTCGACGATATTAACATGAAGCGAAAATGCACATGATGCACTTACAACTTTTTACTATGATCTAGTTTAGTATGCAAAGAACCACGTACAGCTTGGCGAAAAAAGTATGGATTTAATAAAGGCGCTTAATTTAATATGACAACCCGATATAGTGCGACGTAAAATGTATTTTTTTTTAATTTATTGGTATTTATTGGGCTTTTTGGGGATGATTTTCAATTATCAGCAAAAAATATTTGTAGTCAGTAGTTATGTTCTAGTTCCAATTTTCACCGCGTCATACTTTTTTGCCAAGCTAAATTTGAATGAAACTTTAAATTAATATTGTTCAACATGCACATGATATCTTTGCCATTCAACTATCTGTCATAATGTGAACATTATATGTTCATGTCACAATAAATGCACATATACGTTCATGTCACAATATGTGTACATATTTGTTCATGTCACACCGAGTGCACATAATGTTTATGTCTTGGACTGACTTGACGCGAAGACGGCGTCATCAGGAGGTGGCATCGGTGCATTTTCTTCGTGAATCATCACTAATTTACTGTACTCACGCTTTCTTCGGATCTATTGGAAAAAAATATAATCGATTTAGTTTATGCTATAGTTCAGTTGGGAATGACTGCCGAGACCGGTGTCGGAAGTTCGAGACCAACCCCAACATGGCGTATACACCTGTGATAATTGGGTACTTGAGTATAGTTACCAATATCAATGAATTTCTGTAGGAAATTAGATTCATCATCTAAATAACGCATGCAATAGGAATTTATTAAAAATACTCCAAGGATAATTTTAATTTTAGTAATTTATTAACTTAATTTTGTATCTGTGAGTCACGTGACTATAAACACCAATCACGATGCATGATGTCAGATTACTCATTTTTCTTGTTTATCTGCTCCGCAAGGGCCTAAGACCTTAAGATACTTGACTAGATAAGTACTTGACTATTTTTTAAAAAGTATACAAAAATATTTTGTAATTTATTTTCATATATTTAGTAAAAAAATGCAAAAATTATTATGAATTATTTAGTTTGCCGCCAAAACGCTATCTGTTAACTGTAGATACGGGTGATGTCATTGTTCCTTACCACAGATACAAAATCGCTCATAAAAAAAACATTTATGATTTCAGACTAAAAAAACGGGTCACATATTTCGTTGATTAGATATCGATGGTCGATCATATCCGGGTTGAAATTAGGTTGAGCTTTAAACATAAATACGAAAAAAATATACCAAATAATCTGGCAGTATGATTTGGATCTTAGGTCTTAGGCGTTTGTGGAACAAATTTACAAGAAAAATTAGTAATCTGACATCATGCATCGTGATTGGTGTTTAGAGTCACGTGACTCACAGATAACAAATAAGTATTTAAATTACTAAAATAAAATATATTGGAGTATTTTTTAATAAATTCCTATTGCACAGGTTATTTCGATGACAAATCTGTGTTTCTACTGAAATTTATCGATATTGGTTACTATAGTCAAGTACAAAATTGTTTTTTGTTCAACATTGACGGTTACTGGCATTGCTAATCGTAATAAATATACCAAACAAAAAATCCCCAAATATGTTAAAGCTATATTAATATGTTATTTTTGAATAACGAAGTAAATAAATTGCACCCTTGGATCCTGAGCGAAAGAATTTGGTAGGAAGACCTCCGAAATTTCACTCAACAATCCCCAAAAATGGAAAAAATACTATTCAATCTGGAAACACTGCTCTGTGCAGTGACGTCATTTGAGTTTTGCAGTAACGTTCCATTATACGTAATTACAATATTTTGTAAACTATAAATAATTTATACTACAAATTCATCATAGCACATTTCACGGTTATGTTTATTGATTAATCAATACAATTTCTTGTTATAATTTTGGTAAAAGTTTCTCATTATCGCTCGATATAACTGTGTGGGGAAACCTGCACAGTGCATACTTGAGAATTTCGGATATATGTGAAGTCTACCAAACCGCATTAAGCAGTAACAATATAAGGGTTATATTATTGTTATATTAATAATGTATACTAGTCAACTGCGTAGCTCACCACCAAACTATAAGAATCATGGGTGCATTGTCAATCTCAAAGAAAATGAATAGTTTGTAAAGAAGAAAGGGAATTTGGGTAATTAAGATATTGAGTTTCGTGTTACCTTAACTTTGCTAGAGGTGGATGCTTCTTCCCCTGAGCTGCTGGAGCTGGTGATGCCTTCCTCGAGCGTGAGCCTCGCGGCGACACCTTCCAGCTGCAGGTCCAAGTACAGCTGCCCTAATTGCTCGTTCACCAGAGATGGCTAAAACACAAATAATTATTATTTAAATATCGATACTTAAAACCTCCTGTATGAAGTATGACCATATTTCTCGTGATTTTTGAAGTAACTTCTTATGGGAGGATAAACCGCTTCGTAACGTAACGCGTTACGGCGCCACTCTATCTGGCTTCCCTTTCTCTATAAGTCACGGGCGGCTCGGCCTCCGGTGGCCCATACACGCTTATGTAACATATATATGTGCCGCCTCCAACAGGTTAAATAGTAAATATCAATATTAAATAGTTCAGCTTAGATTAGTTTAAGTTATGACTTCTGTCGAGCGTCCCGACGCACACTTTTTTTTAATTTTGTTATGCCTTTGTCATTGTCGATTTGATAATGGTCGCAGGAAGTCAGCAGACGTTGGCCACTTCCAACAGGTCGGTCTGGAAATCTTTGAAAGGCCTATTGCAGCTGTGGACTTCTCGTGGCTGATGACGATGTTGAAATCCTATGTCAAGGCTCAATCGAGATGCTAAAGTCGTGTCAAACGTTCAATTCAGGGTTCCATGGGCTCCAAGGTATGGAAAGGGAAGGATGTATTATTTTTGATCACATGTTTGTATGATGTTTATTTTTAATATTTTTCAAACATTAATATAACTTAAAACACTCGTCCGTGATTGGCCAAAAGGCATATTGGCACCCAGGTTTGTGAGTTGGGAGCTTTCATTTTATTTATGAGTGAGAAAAAAGCCACCGGAAGTCACAGATGCAATTAAATTACCATGTCTACCCGCCACCCCCCCCCTCCCTCTTCCTTCTCCCTTGTGGTTCCTATGGTGAAAGTATTATAGTATAATGTAATACTGACCTGAGATAATTCATTCATTCTCTGCTTATCCGATTGGAGGGTATCATTCATAGGCTTTGTCATTATTTGGTACTTGTAGATAAGTTCTGACGTCACGCACACCTAAACAAACATATATAAATATTCAATATTAACATAACATATATATATTACATACGGCATATGCATGTGGCGACATCTTCGCAATGCGCGCTGAACTAACTTACACGCATCGAGCGTCAGCGCACAAGGGTACTGGCTTTATCTACGGAACAACAGATGGAGCCACCGAATCCTAAATCACGGTGGCAAAGTTTACCGCAGACGTAGCATATATACGACCTCCGAAGATGAACCATCGGAGGGGCCGCGGGTGGGGGGCGGTCAGGCACTACACCCGCCTGACGAGGAGATCCCCCCTCTGGTGGAGGAACACCGACACCCGTTCCTCTACATGCACATCAGTGGCGAATGGTGAAAAATTTCAAAAGGGAAGCCAGTGCTACTTCCCCTCTAGATAGTACCTAAATAAAACTCATTTAAGTAGCCTATAATCTGGAAAAGGGAAGCCTGTAGGAATCGAGTTGTATAGACCCATCGCCACTGATGCACATGATGGCAGAGATCCAACAAGAGCACTCGTTTTTGGACAATATTATTTCTGTCCCATAACATGATAAGGGAACTTATCGTAATAAACATTGGACACAAATTCCAATGGGGTATTACTCAGCAGAGGAATCCAATATTAAATATGATAGATGCTACAACCAAGCTACATGATCAACAAAAACATATTTTGTCTAGATGGCGTAGCGGGAATGCATGCGCCGTACGGCTGTCGTCCTGAGGTCTCGGGTTCGATCCCCGGGTCAGGCAAAGTGATATTGGATTTTTCCACATTAGCCCAGAGTCTGGAATTTGTGCCCGATATGGCAGCGTTGGACGTGCACCTGCTAGGTGGACACGATGTGATAAAGGTCGCAGGAAGTCGCTGGATGCAGGCCGCTTCCAACAGGTCGATCTGGAAAGTTTTGGGGGAGGCCTATGTCCAGCAGTGGATGTCTTATGGCTGATTATGATGATCATAATTGCTATAGGCTTGCCCCCTATCACATCTGGGACGGTACAAAGCTCGACGTAATGAAGGTGTTCTAGTTTGCTAGTTCGCCTCTGCCTACACAGGCGTGAGCTTATGTGTGTATGTAATAATCACAAGTTTAAAAACTTAACAGATCGACTTCAAATCCGATCGTGACAAGATTTATATGGGACCCCACCATTGACATAAACTCTATCGAAGACAAAAAGAAAATCGGTCCACATTTGGCGGAGATATCGCGTAACACACATTAAAAAAAATTCAGACGTCTAAGGCTCAATTGCACCACTATTATTAACCTAGAGTTAGTCCTAACCGCAAGCTAAATTGACATAAAATGTATGAATGACATGTAATTTAACTTGCGGTTAGGACTAACTCTAGGTTAATAATAGTGGTGCAATTGAGCCTTAAGGACCTTCTCCTTTTTGGCAGTAGGTCGAAAATATTTTGTTTAAAATCCACTCAAATATCACCTGTTCCATCCATGGTGGTTCCATCTTCCTCCGGGCGATCTTCACGTGGGGGTCGTACGATGGTATGGAGTCGCTACCTTGCTGCAATAGAAAACGTATTTTTTTAACCGACTTCAAAAAAGGAGGTTCACAATTCGTCGGGATCTTATTTTTATGTAAGTATTCCCCGATTACACGAAGACGCCTGGGCCGATTCGAGAATTTATTTTTTTTGTTTAAAAGGGTATACTTCCCAGGTGGTCCCATTGGCACCCAGTCAGGATCTGATTATGGGATCCCGGAAAAATCAAGGGCAATCCTCAAATTTTATAGGGACCCATAGTGTGTTTCATATATTTTCTAAACTATTCAGGTATTTGCGTCTGGTACTTATCATCTCATGTTGCTGAGCTGATGATGGAAAATATAACTCCATAATTATTAGGAGTTGGTGGATAATTATTTCAATATTACACGCTACTGAATACTAAAAATAGATAAATGGGAATTCAAGTTTAACAAAAACTGAAAACCGACTTCAAAAATGAACGCTTAAAAGTAAAAAAATAATAATTTCTTACTCTCTTTGGAGTCGGTGCCTATTCATTTAATCTGCTTCGGCCTCAGCACCGACACCAAAGAGAGTAAGAAATTATTGTTATTTTTTACTTTTAAGCGTTCGTTTTGCTATTGCATAGCTTCTATCGCGGGCCTGAGCGTGGAGACCGAATCCAGAAATTCCGAACGAAAATAACCTAACACCCCCCACTCCGACCAGCACAGCGGTGATACTTTTTAGGTTTCCTCTCTATCGATGAATAGCAGAACTTTTAATGACTTTTTTTGAAATATCACCGCTTGTCTCTTTAGTTCAGCAACTCGCCTCTAGGTGGCATTGGTTGTATCGGCGTTACTGCGCATGTGTAATCCCCCTCCTCGCCCCGCAATCTGGTGACTCATGCCTGCTTAGAGTTTCGGCGTTAGGGCACCTCCTCTTTGTATTTACTTCATGGTACGACTCTACGAAGCTCGCACGAAATCGGTCGAATACGTAATCAGCTGTTTGTGAGAAAGTATATACATAGGTGTATTGATTTTGGATGCTATGCAATAGCTTTACCGCGGCACTCCCCGAGTGCCACACGTTTAATCAGAGTACGGCAAGAGACTACACATAATGGTAATCGCAGTGCAGTCCAAAAAATAATCACAAGTTTAAAAACGTAACAGGCTGCCTTCAAAACTTCTCCGGTTGTGTCCAAATTTATATGGAACCACCCTTGAAATAAGCTTTATCGAACACAATAATAATCTTGGGAATTGGGTACTAAAACCATTACCTTTCCTATATTATGTTTGACGCCTATTTTCTTTGCGTCGCCACTGTCTTCCGCGCTGCCTGATTCGGTTTTGAAGAATGATGAGTAGAATGAAGAATAGCTGGACTCCCCATCGGTTCGGTCCACGGTCTCCTCGCTGTTCCCGTTCCTCCCTGGACCTTTGGGGTCTCTAGACTGTGTGGTGTCAGACACCGCCTCTGTACTCTGGTGGCAAAAGTTATTGTCATGGAATCTATATCACTAAAAAAAATTACGATGTATCCCCGAATTAAAAAAAAGAATTTTTTAATGTTTTTATTTATACCAAGTGATAAATATCGCTACAAAAACTTTTAGTACGTAGACGTTACTAGACTAAATGATAAAACTACAAAAATAACTAAAATGATAAAGTAGGGTATTAACCCATTCGCTGCCCGCATATAGTAGGCGGGCAGCGAATGGGTTAACCTGTCGGAGGAGGCACATAATTACATAAGCATATGGCCCACCGGAGGCCAAGCCGCCCGTGATTATTTTACATAAAGGTATCTATATTCTACTAGATCGGCTCATACATTGTGCGCACTAAGTTTCAAGCTCTATTCCTTAGCCAGGAAAGGTCAAACACTCGCCGTCATATGCCACAAGGTAAATACATATGGTACAAACCGGGTCACGGGTTTGCCTAAGGCCGCGTCTCCTGCACTAAAACATTACACAAAACACGGTTTCGCTACACATTTTTATATATGGTCCATTATTCTATGAGTAGGAGACAGCGAAAATCGTTGTATTGCGTATGTTTTTGTGTTTTGTTTCGACAGTGGAGACAAACAGGCGCAGCAGACATGCCTAAACAATTTAGCTTCCCCAAGATATGTTAAAGGCAGACAATAAAAAAATGATGTACCTTTTCTATAATCGATTTCTAAAAGAGTGTTGAACTGACCTAAACTTTAAAAGCGATTTCCAGCACTATTACTAACCTAGAGTTAGTCCTAAATTCGATTTAGCTTGCATCTCGATCGTATATATTAATCAAACGAAGAAAAATCGAGATGCATTTATGTGCCGCAACTCGCCGAAAAACTGATCATCCCCTGCACTTTGATTCACCAAGCACTGCGTGACACTGCCCTCTATATGGCAGTGACGTGCATAGACATTCCGTACAGGATAGACAAAAAAATTGCATAATTATTTTCTTCAACTCTTGAATCACCATTACTGACTATCATGTCCGTGTGGATTTAAAAAAAATGACGTTGCTATTTTTAAAATCTGAATTCAGTCACGATTTCAATTATTTATTTATAGAAATGATAATTTGTCTGGGTAGACAGTGCCTCTTTGTCTATATGGACTGCACGCCACTGCTATATGGCAGTAATTTTCAGTTTAAACACAACATAAAGCAGCATGCAGCGTGAACGTGACAGTAAGCGAACAACCATGAACTATAAAAACTCCCATAGGCCCGCAAATAATATTGGTAACACAAAACAGATGTTAGATATTACAAAACATACAATGTCTTGCAAAGACAACTATATATTACATGTCTTGTGATAGTTGGGTACATGACTATGTTTGAATATATACACATATTTATATGTAATAGCAAATAAAACAAAAAAGAAACCCGTCTGTAAAAACTGCCTAGAAATTGGATGAAAAATCAAGCAGTAATTCATATTTTAAATTCTGGAATGGGGGCATATTGGAGATATCTTGCTATCCCTTTCCAACGTACGTTATGGCGTGACGTGATTATACTGATACTTCTTTCTTGAAGGTTCCATCAAACTTTAAAGGCTTATAACTTTTTTTTATTTTTGAGAGTATTTCAATATTTCTTTCTGTTCTATATTTTAGACCACGTAAATTTCATATAAAATTATTTAAAACAAAATGAGTCAAGTATCCAATTATAACCACAAGTTTAAAATTTTACGGACCGACTTCAAAATTTATCCGATCGCGACTAAATTTATATCGGATCACCCTTGGAGTAATCTATATCAAACACAAAACTTAAAAATCGGTCCATTTTTGTCCAAAAAATACAGACAAAATGAGGACCTTCGCCTTTTTTTACAATCGGTCGATTATTAATATGCATTGTTTGTGCATTTGACTACGACTACACCATTATCTCATAAAAGAAGTATATTAATTGTAAAAATATTTTTTGTGTTCAATTTTGACACTTTTTAACAGTAGCTAAAGATCCAGTGTCACGTTGTTTGTCCGCTATGAAATCCGTTCTTAAATTCTTTTTTATGTAGGGATTTGTTCCCACGCAAAATATATCAATAGTTTGCTATTTTTTTAGCTTTAACTTTAACTCCATTGAATAGTTCAATATTATATTAATCTAATGTAGTACAACAAAGCCACAGTAAGGCCGAGTCTGCCAGGAAATTTATATAGTTTCTGGCACAACAAATACTTAACTATAGTTACAAAGAAATTTGAACCACATTTTACGTAGCCCGAACCTTCGGGCATAAGTTAAGACGTGTGATGCGATGCGTACCTGTGCACCTAGTACGAGATACGGTATCTCACATACCCCCGCCGGTTTATTCGTCGAAAGCTAAACTCGAAATAAGGTATGTAAAAACAACGGTTCACAATTTTGTGTTATCTATAAACCTTTGTCTATAATAGCAGTGATAGCTCAGTTGAGAATGGCACGGGCTGCCGAGACGAGTGTCTGAGGGTGCGAGACCAACCCCAAAATGAAGCATACATTTCTGACTTTTCTATGTTAAGTGTGTTTTCTTTGTGAGTTATCGCTCGCTATAACGATGAAGGAAAACATTGTGAGGAAACGTGCATACCCAAGTCTGCCAACCCGCACTAGGCCAGCGTGGTAGACTAAGGCCTAACCCCTCTCATTAGTAGTGGAGGCATGGGCCCAGCAGTGGGACAATAGTATTACAGGGCTAATATTATTGTTATCTAAACCTTTAACCTTTGTACATTCCTTTACTAAAGTATCCGTATGTCAAGTAAAATATATTGCTTTTACTTAGTTATGATTTTAGTTAAATATGAAGTAACCCAGTCTCAGTGGGTCAGTCTTTAACTTTAAGGGCGACTTGCAGCGCTATTAGTAATCTAGAGTTACCTTATCTCGATTTGTCGGACAGCTCACTGCTATCTTTAAATCAAGATTTGGGATAAATTGAGATTTACCACTGGCTTCGTAGCATAGTTGTATTTCGGTACGACTACCATCCTGAGGTCTCGGGTTTGATCCCCGGGTCAGACAAAGTGATATTAGATTTTTCCATATCAGCCCGGAGTCTAGAATTTGTGCCTAATATGGCGATAGGCTCGCCCCCTATCACATCTGGGACGGAACTAAGCTCGACGAAACGTGGGTGTACTAGTTCGCTAGTGCGCCTTTGCCTACCCCTTCGGGGATACAGGCGTGAGCTTATTTTGTGTTTTATGAGATTTATCACGGAGCTGCAATTGACCCTATTTACATAGGGAATACATTAAGCCACTGCGAAAATGTTTATAGTTCATCGTAATTTGCGCAAGAGGTACTACTTTTCGACTTTCAAGTCAAATATGTGGAGAAAATGAAAGCTACCATTTGCAAACCGTCAAAACTCGTACTAGAGCACCCAGGTTAGATAGTTGCTCTTTTCTGTAAACTTTTTTTTTCTTTTCTTACTGATGCCTATAACAGTCACTAGATTTCGTGAATAAAGTTTCTTGAGGTTTTTACCAGTGTAGATAAACCAGTGTTTATCTAGCTTATTAGCTATTTATTATTAGATTATTGCTAATTATTATTAACGATTTATTAATCTTTGTATATGTTACACAATGCTTTCGTTGTGTTGAGTGATACTGGACATTAAAAGAAGCAACACAAAGAATTGTATAACTATGACAGGATTATCTGGTTATCGTTTGATAACAACAGCTATTTAAGACCTCACGAAAACGAACTTAGCCCCATTTTTATTGTAAATATACAAATGTGAATTATACTAGCTATACATGGTGTTGCAAAAGGTTGATTCATGTCATATAGTCACAATTTGATTGGAAATGTCACGTTTCAGTTATTATTACTGATAATACATGGACTTCCCATGTTTTCGGACTTTTGATTGTCATTGACGAACGAATCATGCCCGTTTCATTCCCACAACAGCGAAAGTTTAGAGCGATCGAAGGTATAGATACGTTCGCCTTCGTTCGGCCGGTATGTACCCATCATATACCACTTTACAAAAGCTACCACTAAAATATTATGTTATAGTCTAGGAGCCCGTCAACGCCGCACTTACGGCATTGTATAAAGGCTCATTTATTCCCTTGAAAGTATGCTGTAGCAGATAAGAACAGTCAATAAAATACAGTCGCACTGGCTTTCACAAATAAATAGTATTGTAGAAGTGGAGTGCAAAATTAGTGTTTAAAAACGTATAGAGGCTGTTTCATAAAGTTGGTACCAATAGCAATAAAATAAATAAAAAAAACAATTCCACATAAAGTGCGACCGATTAAAAGCGTAATCGTAAACTTAAAAAATTAAATTTGAACTTAATTTTTTTAACAAATTATTAAGCATGGGGGGTTAAAAATAGGAATGCGACCTGTAAATCGTCGCAATTAGTATAGGAATGGCTTTGTGTGTGTTAAAATCAACTAATAACCCCCTTAAGTGGTTTGCAAATGTACTGCAGCTGACCTAATGAGCCAGAAAAAAATCGTTACATATTCAAGTTTCATTATTCAAAAACTATGACCCTTACGAAATTTTAAACTTTACCGCTAGATTGCTAGCCATCCCCTCTTTAACTGTAGTTATTATTGATACCTACTTTATGAAACATCCTGTATAAGTACTGGTTTTAGCGCCGTCATGATAAGATTATGTTTGTCGTCACCCTGTAAAATAGTGTAGACTTTTGATATGGCTATTATGTAAGTCGAGATGTATCAGCTTTTTCACGAAGGCAGGCTGCGCGATGAACTCCATTATGTAGGTTGTAACGGCAAGTTATGTGATATTGTGTGGAAATTGTCATGAACGTATAGGCTTTGGTGTGTTTGTGTAATATTATCGAATTTAGTAAGCGATAAAGTATATTATTGTATTTTATCAATTTGGTAAAAATTATCACTTACTTATATATCGATATAAGGACATGGTTTCAAGTCCATGATTTCTCTATTAAAACTAAGCTACCTATTTCATTACCTCCTGCAACACCCTGTATAACCACGTAGATGAGGTTAAAGTGTGATTGAATATATAAGACTGAGCGCAGACGCATAGAGTGGCGGCCAAGAGATTCGATTGAAACTCATTTATTATTTGCGTTTATCGCTGGGGTTCGATTTTCAATGTCCACAATGTATTACACTAGTACAGTACCCCTAGTACGAATTTATTTTGACAGTTCTTGATTCTCGAAATCGACGATAGTTTGCGTTTTGTCCATTCATTTGACTAGCAGCGCCACTTTGCGGAAAATACAACGAACTAAAAAATGTATGGAGATATTGGAAACTATCGTCGATTTCGAGAATCGAGAAAAACCCGTACCAAGGATAAAGTATGCGCACCTTATCGACAACATATCGATATATATAAACTTGCAAATATTTTATCATTACACGTCCACATGGCCGTAATAAGTTCTCAGCAGTGAGCCCGTAACAGACATCATAGCTCTGTGACTATTATCAACCGTATAATATGGACTTAAGATTGAGTTTCGACTATCGATTTTCTCACAGCCGGCACTCCGTAAAAGAGAGCCTATGTGGTGAATTAGTGATAATACGTACCCGCTTGAGTGCATTGGTTGAACAAGTACTACTTTCGGGACTGCCGTGGCCAGTGTTGTGGGGTTGCGGCTCGACTCGCTTCTTGTTACGTCGCGCCGCACTACACCTCGGTGGAAAAGTTACTCTACACGCCTAAGCATACATATATTTATGTAGTTCAAATTCAAAGCCGTAATACAACTATTGGTTGTGTGGGTGCCAGGGAGATGGGCCTCAATTCTGCATTTCAAATAAACAGCCCCTAACTTTTGACACTCGATTCGATTGGACTACGATTCGGCTTCGTTTATCGACTTAAAATTCCACCGAAATCGACTTAAAAAGTGCGCTAATGTCGCATAGATTCTAAAACTTGTCATTTGATATTTTTATACATAAGACATTAGGGAAATTTTTACCTCGATTTCGGTGGAATTTTAAATCAATATGAAACCGAATCGTAGTCGTAATCGAATCTAGTGTCAAAAGTTAACCCACAGGTTACACGCTTCGAGAGCGATCGCACTACGCAAAATTCGGCTGCTTAGTTTAAATTTAATTCTGTGACGACCAGGGGCGGCATTGAACATTTATATATCAAATTAAAGTTGCATAACTCAGAATTGAGACCCTGTTTACAGTTAATTGGTGCAACACCACATTCATAATATTTTACGACATAGATGCTACGTCGATCGAATGGTTATTTTTTTATTATTTTAGTGTATACTGTATACAGCTTGCGACAGGCGTTATTAACAATAACTTATTTTATTTAAAGTATGTTTTTAAGCGTTAACTCTCACTCTCAAATCATTTAAGAGTAAATGAGGAAATACTGATAAATATTTTAGCGTTAAAGTTTAGCCTTACAAATATAATAAGCCGCCTTAAATTTAATTTTAGCATCATATTAAAACTTAGTTTGATTTAGATGGCAGATGTCAATGACGTTGATCCCTTGTATTTACTGTTTCATTTCATGGATGTAGTTGGTTCATATAATTTTTACGTAAATAAATAACACCCGATAGCAGTAAGCAGCGATAAGCAGCGATAGCTCAGTTGGGAATGGTACGGACTGCCGAGACAAGTGTCGGAGGTTCGAGACCAACCCCAAAATGGAGCATACACCTTTGACTTTTCTATGTTAAGTGTATTTTCATTGTGAAATATCGCTTGCTATAACGGTGAAGGAAAACATCGTGAGGAAACCTGCATACCCGAGAATTTCTTTACAGGAATTTCGAAGGTATGTGAAGTCTGCCAACCCGCATTAGGCCAGCGTGGTATAAGGACTAAGGCCTAACCCCTCTCATTAGTAGAGGAGGCCCGTGCCCAGCAGTGGGACAGTAATATTACAGGGTTAATATTATTATTATTATTTAAATAACACCCAACAGTCACACATAGTCCTGACCATACTCTAATAGTCTTATGTCGTGGGTATTAGGAACCTAGAGACTTTCGGTCTCATAACTCCCAGACCCGAAACAAATGTATCACACAAACATTTGTCTTGATGCGGGAATCGAACCCGCGGACCCTCGCTTCACGGCCGAATACTCGCCCTACGATATGAAGGCTGTTAGATATACCATCAAAATATCCATTGAGGTTGTTTAACAGGCTCCGTAAAGTAGGTAGGAGTGACTAGCAGTGAAGGGAAAGCTCGCAGGTTACATTCCTGCGTCGATAGTCGTTTCTAGTCTGTATACCGACTGCCTTGCCCTCATAATTCCTGGTAACCATGAAACAAGTTAAGTCTAATTTGTCTTGTTTTGTATTGTTATTAATCATTTACCAGTTTTAGTTCATTTTCGATATATTACTATTTACGTTGAACATTCCGTCAACATCTTAGTAAAATACTAATCGAATCCAACATGTACGCGATATTTAAATAAATAAACTGTTTTAATTAAACGAATATCGTTATTTTTTTAAACAACGTTATAACGATTATTTCCATGTGCTAGTATAGTACTAGCATAGTCCAGGAGCCATTATTGACGAGCAAAAGTATTCATAGCTTTACTATAGTACGATTGCTAATTAAACAGAGTAAACTGACAGATCGAAATGTCACTTTCCAAAATAATGTTGCTTACTTTCAAAACATAGTGATTGATCTAGTTCAATTTTTATCATTCAAAGAAATAATAATTTAATATAATTTGCAAAATTAGAATTTTATTGCGTATTTTTAGAAATTTCAGCAAAACCCTTCGACTAAATGTCTGTGTAAATAATTTTTCATAAATAATCATAACAAATACGCGAAATGATAACAATGAAAATTACAAATATTACTTTTATTATTTGAGAAAAAATATGTTCGGCACATTCATAGTTTTTGTAAGTTTTGTTTTTAATGCACCATCTCTATAATTCTGGTAGATATGCCATAACTTAGCATGCAGCAATTTACTATGACTATAATTCAATAGACATACTGTACCTATTAATCGTACATTAGGACGGAATTACGACTTTGAGTTGGACTTTAGAAAACGAAAGAATGTAATGGTTCACTGAATTGAAATGTTTAAACAATTTGTATCGTTTTACCGCAGCCCTATTTAAATTTCATGAAAAAGTGGGAACATTCGAAATGTCAGTTTACTCCGTTTAATTAGCAATCCTACTATATGACTCTTACCACAATTGGGTACTTGACTATTTTTTTAAATTATTTAATATTAAATTTACGTCGTCCAAAATATAGAACAGAAAGAAATATTGAAATATTCTCAGAAATAAAAGTTATAAGCGTTTGAAGTTTTGTGTAATCTTCCAACTGCGGGAAAGAGAAGTATCAGTATAATCACGTCACCGCCATAACGATACGTGCGTTGGAAAGGGACAGCAAGATATCTCCAATATGCCCCCACCCCAGAATTTAAAATATGAATCACTGCCTCATTTTTCAACGAATTTCTATGCAGTTTTTACAGAAGGGTTTCTTTTTCGTTTTTTTTGCTATCACATATAAATATGTGTATAAAATCAAACATAGTCAAGTACCGAATTTATGACAATTGTGAATATGAGGCAATAGCGAAGGATCCATACAATACGATTCCTTCTGGCTTACCTTTGCCAAAAAGTCTACTTATAAATTGGTAATAATTCAAAGTGAAACTAACATCAGCGTCCCTTTTAGAAATGTTCACCCTTCGCCTTGGTATGTGTAATAAACGAGACATCCATATTTCTAAAGCAAGGTATCAATAGCCAAAACAGCTGCCATATTAATCAAGCTAAATCGCACTTTACCGCAAGCAATGACAAGGCGCCACCCACATGAACAGAAAGAGTTAGGTTTCACTTTATTTAAATAATTCGGTTGAGAAAAAAACGTTATTTAATTATCTTAAAGCGAACATTATTGCACACGTATATATTTTCGTACGTAAGAATGGTGTCTCACCTCCTCGTAGTTGCTGTTGGTTAGGCACAGTGAGTTTAGCGTGTTGTTGAACTGCATGTTCTGTCCCATCATGGTCTGTGGCACGGTGTAGGGCATTTGTGGGGCGATTGGCGAGTACATTATTGGCGGCCCATACATCATACATGGCACTGAAACATTATATTATTGTAAGATGACGATCACGATCTAAGTGATCAAATCAGGAATAAGGAGATTCGTAGAAGAACGAAAGCCACCGACATAGCCCAGAGGATTAGCAAGTTGAAATGGCAGCGGGCAGGGCACATAGCTCGTAGAACTGATAGCCGATGGGCAGAACAGTTCTCGAGTGGAGACCACGCACCGGCAAGCGCAGCGTAGGACGTACACCTGATAAAGGTCGCAGGCAGTCGCTGGATGCAGGCCGCTTCTAACAGGTCGGTTTGGAAATCTTTGGGGGAGGCCTATGTTCAGTTGTGGATGTCCTATAGCTGATGATGATGATGATGACGATCAAGATATTGTAAGACGATGATCGCGGTAGGCAGCGGCTTGGCTATGTCCCTGGCATTAAGTTTATGGGCGGCGATTACCGCTTACTTACTAACACACTACACTCGGTAATAGAAAAATTAAAAGTAGTAAAACCATAAACAAACTTACTCGCTGGTGTGGAATAATGTGAGGAATTAGGCACCGAGGCCCCTTGATGGCCGCTGCCATCGCTTGTGGTCGCCATAGCTGCGTTTGTCGCCGGCGCATAGTACATTTGAAACATACCTAAAATATTAACTGTACTGTACATAGATTATATGAAAAACCACGAAACAGACAGTACCCCTAGTAAGAGTTTATTTTGACAGTTCTCGATTCTCCAAATCGACGAAATTGCATTTTGTCCATACATTTGACTAGTTGCGCCACTTTTCGGAAACTACAGCGAACTAAAAAATGTATGGAGAAACTGTAAACTGTCGTCAATTTCGGGAATTGACAAAAACTCGTACTAAGTGTACATACAGTTCCAAAGGCTTTGTTATACAGTGAAGTGAAAATGTAAACTTTATTACGGTCCATCTGTTTGGGTGTTTACCGTCCCCTATAAATAACACCCAACAGTCACACACATAGTCCTGACCCCACACTAAAATACTAATCTTGTATCGTGGGTATCAGGAACCTTGAGAGGCTTTCGGTCTCACAACACCCAAACCCGAAACAAATATCTGAGAGCCACACAATGATTTGTCTCGGTGTGGGAATCGAACACGAGGCCTTTCGCTCCACAGCCGGCTACTCGCCCGACAAGCCACGGAGACTCTAGGCAAGGAGAATGTCAAGGGTCCAGCCAAGCCGCCGGCCGGCCTTGTTGCCAAGCTTGCATCTATGGTTCAACAGACGTTCGCATTTTTAAGTGACGCTATAACTTCACACATTACAAAACAAAGGCTTCTGGCCACATTTTCTCTTATAGTCCGATTGCCAATTAAACAGAGTAATCTAACAGATCAAAATGTCACTTTCCAAAATAATGTTGCTTACTTTCAAAACCTAGTGATTGATCTAGTTCAAGCATATAAAATTAGAATTGTATTGCGTAATTTTAGAAATTTCGACTTAAACTTTCGATCAAAAGTCTGTGTAAATAATTTTTCGTTTATGATCACGCGAAATGATAACAATGAAAATTACAAATATTACATTAACTATTTAAGAAAAAATACGTTCGGCGCATTCATAGCTTTTGTAAGTTTTGTTTACAATGAACCATGACTATAACTCCAGTAGACATGCGCCATAACTTGGGATGCAATAAGTTACTATGACTATAATTCAGTAGACGTGCAGTACTAATCACACATCAGGCAGCAATTACGACTTTGAGTTGGACTTTAGAAAACAAAAGAATGAAATGGTTCTCTGAATTGAGATGTTGAAATAATCTTGACCTTTTTACCGCAGCACTATGTAAATTTCACAAAAAGCGGCAACATTCGAATTATCAGTTTACTCCGTTTAATTAGCAATCCTACTATAATAGGCTGATATTGATACAGCTATATGACTTTATTTTAGCTTTCGATTCTATAGAACTGTTATGAAAGCATTAATTACAAAAACTAAAACTTTATTCGCCTCGTTGGTCTAGTGGCAGCATATATGGGGAGGTCCCGAGTTCGATTCCCAGGTCGGACAAAGCGATTTTTTTAGTTAAATATGCCCGGAACTAGATCCCTCAGAGGGGGTTGACGTCAGACAGACAGCCGGTCGTAAAAACTAAGCCAGATCATTTCTGCAACATGCTTGAAAAAGCGGAGGAAGGTAGACATCAAAAACTAAATTCACGAAATTAGAAATAAAACTAACAAGTATCAATAAAACAATTATAAGACAACACCAATATATGAAACTGAAATTTTACCTGGTACAATCGATGCACGAAATATTAAAAAAAAAACAAATTAACATTTTTTTTTCACTTATTGACAGTGAGGTATGGAAATGTTAGGTAAAGTATATAAGTAACTTTTATAACTAGTCACACTGATTTTTTTTAAATGCTAGAAACTTTCGAGATAATTCAATAAATATCTAGATTCTTAGTATTATACATTGCCGTTACTCCCTGGTGTACATACAAGAAGATTTTTAATTGACAAACATAAACCACCCCATTTAAGGCGTTACATTGTAAATGTTACCTGGCATGGTAGGCATCGGGCTCACAATGGACATTTGTTGTGGAATGCCGACTCCGAGTATGAAAGTATTCATGTTGTTAACTGAATTCCCTGGCCATTGTGTGGCAGCTGCAAAAAGAATTTTTTTTCAAAAGGAGTTCGCCTGACGGTAAGTGTGAGTGAATTTATTCGAATACGTAGTATTCAGGACTTCTTATTCATCTTCTACTTTTAAAAATAATGGCTTCCACGCATAATGCGATGATTTAGCCAATGTCAAGATGAATAGAGCAATCATAATTTCACAATGACTATGATGAGGCCTAGATGTGGATCATCTCAAGGTCCTGCTGAGATGATGGCGGTAATTCCTTTCAGCGCGTGCCCCTCAGATGACCTTCACTCGACAAATCGACCGAATAAAGCCAGCCAACGCACCAAGCAAAACTCATCGAAGATCACCGGTTAAACAATTTCTACATTATACTGTCCATCTTCACTAAAGTTTGATGCATTAAACCACACCACTTAAAGACAACAAAGACATCTCTGGAGAATAATATGAAATAAATTTAACAAGCGACGCACACCCTGTTAGACTTTCCGTCAAAATCCTATTCAGGACTTTAGATCTTGTGAAACTTTTGACACCTTTTGCACTCTTTTTTTTCTTATACCCTATACCACTTTGGGGTAGAAACTGAGCAGATAATAATTATAAGTTTAAAAAACCCAACTCCAAGTCGTGTCGAATTTTGCTGAACGAGCGTTACACAACCGAGCGTGACGAATAAGGCTTATTCTTCTTCTTCATATATATCTAATAAATTGCTTAGCGCACCTAAAAACATTTAAACTTCAAAAATACCGAGGAATCGGAAAATTTTTCCTTTGAAGTCATCTACTTCTTTAAAAAAACGGTTTTTACGGTTAATAAGTTTCCACTTTATACTGTCCATCTTTGGTGTATAAAACCACATCACGTTAAAACAACAAACACTATGAAATAATTTTAACAGGCGTTGCCCAGTCTGCCAGATATCCCGTCAGAATCCCTTTAAAGTCCGTTGAATATATGGGAAAGTGAAGTGATCAACTCACCGACGGTGGTGGTGATGGTCGAGGATGAAGGCACAGGCGCGGCGCTGGTGGCCTGCTTCCTGCGGGACTGGCGAGGCGACGGACAGTGGTGCTTGTGGGCACTAGGTTCAGAGTCCAACTGCTTTGATGCACGCTTCACACCATGCGGCTGGATATTACACAACAATCAATGAACCTAGTTCTACATAAATTATCCAACCACCAAAATAAAATAAAATATAAGTATGGATGCCAAAATGACTCTTTCTTTCCACCTACTCTTATTCCACCTTAATGTGGGGTCGGCGCAACACACTTTTTCAAGCATGTTGCAAAAATGATTTGGCTATTTTTTACGATCGGATGCTTGCCTAACGTCAACGCCCTCTGGGGGATCCAGTCCCGAGCAAATTAAATAAGAATATTCGCTTTGCCCGACCTCCCGGTCTACAGCCCATATATGCTGCCACTAGACCAACGTGGCAGTTTGATATTGAATTATGCCAAAATTATATAAGATAACAAAAACTTTAAATAAAATTGAACACCTAAGTGCCTTTTCATTTTATCTGCATTGGCCATGGCACAGAATCGAAAGAGAGTGAGTATGGTATACATGTATTTTTGAATACTTTTTTGTAAATATTTTCTGTAGGTGGTGACGTTTCGGTGAGTGTCGGTTGGAATGAGGCGTTGCACCGCGCGAGATGTTCCTTCTTCTTCTGGCGGGTCTCGTTAGTCACCTTCTCCTTGTCTCCCTTGCTGATGGACCGGCTCTCACGGTGCATCTTCATTAATTCCTTCTCCATATCAGAGTTGTGCCTAAACATCATGTACAATAATAATAAATTGTAAAATGTAGATAAGCGGTATTTACCAACTGTTGTTACGCGGTGTTGCACACGCAACGCCGATATATCATTCTCATCCAACTTGAACTGCCTCAGTGGCGTAGTGGTATAGCCAGCGCGGTGCGACTACCGTTCTGAGATCTCGGGTTCGATCCCGGGCGAGGGCAAAGTGATATTGGATTTTTCAGTATCAGCCAAGAGTCTCTAATTTGTGCCCGATATGGTGATAGGCTCACCTATCTGGGACGGAACTAAGCTCAGCGAAATGTGGGTGTTCTAGTTCACTAGTGCACCTCTGCCTACCCCTTCGGGGGTACAGGCGTGAGCTTATGTGTATGTATTTTTTTACTTTTAATTTATATATACTTACTTAGAGAGCAAAGACTCGGTGAGGCGCAGGGGCTCATAGTCGCCCAGAGTGACCAGCGGACTTCCTATAGTGAACGCACTGGATCCACAGGAACTGGTATATTCCATAGAGTCACCAGAGTTGTGCACCAACGGGGATATACAGCTGCAAACCACAAGCGGAATTCAATTCTCTACCTTTAGTACGAGGTGACGGGTAAACGCTGGTCTATAGTCAGATTACTAATTAAACGGAGTAAACTGACAGATCGAAATGTCATTTTTCAAAATAAAGTTGCTTACTTTCAAAACATAGTGATTGATCTAGTACCATTTTTAACATTCAAAGAAACAATAACTCTGCACTAGCTTGCAAAATAAAAGGATAGAATAGGGGATGAAAATTTATATGGGTATTTATAAACTACTAAGCGGATTTTGATGAAATTTAATATGAAGATACATATTTTGGCCGAGTGGTCATGGGGTACTTTATTTTTTTTAAGCCAACCCCTAAAGGGATGAAATAGGGAATAAAAGTATGTATCAGAATTTTGGAACCGCTTAATGGATTCTGATGAAATTTGGTTTCGGGATATTTGAAGGGTGACCGACGGGGTAACCCATGACAGACGTAATAACTGATGGAGTGACATTCGGGGTGACTGACGGGGTGACCAACAAAGTGACTGACGAGGTGACTGACGGGGTGACCGACGGGGTGACTGACGGGGTAACCAACGGGGTGACTGACGGGGTAACCGACGGGGTAACTAACGGGGTAACCAACAAGGTGACCGACGGAGTGACTGACGGGGTGAAAGACGGACTGACCGAAGTCGCTTACTTTCTCTTGAAGTTTAGTTTAGTAGCTATCATCCCATTATCTCCTTTTGAATTGTGTTATACGTGCCTACGATTCACTCTTTCTAACCCTCTCTTTTATACGCTGACGAAGTTACGTGGGTCAGCTAGTAGGAGCATATTTGCAAAGAACTGTACATCTAGGGTATATTATATTGATGAGTAAAGTACCTAATTTCGATGATGTTTAAAAGCACCCCACGCTTTTAATTTTTTTTACATCGCTCTAGTACAAACTCTTTATACTAAAAAAATATTTAGGATTTTAGTGCGGTGTATTATCACAAAAGCGTGTTTTTTTAACTACTATTAGCAGTGACTGCCAAACGATCAAATGGGTCAACTGCTGATGGTAAGTGATCTCCTCCTCCGATAGACACTCAAGACACAACTGGGAATTAAGAAAGGGTGGGAGGGAGTTAAATTGTGCCACCGGAAATCTCACTCACCGAACGAAACGCGGCAGTAAGCTGCCACTTTACGTCGGTTTTCTGTGAGACAGAGGTATCAAACCGGTTGAGCCGGCCCATTCGTGCTGTTGACGTTACTGTCTACAACGTAGTTCTATCGCTCAATCGGTATATTATAAATTCTCTACCTCAGAGGCTTCCAACATTAAGAGCTAAAACACAAATTTTACAGGAGGCGAAAATGTGCGCCGCAAATGAATAAAGCCAGTACTGGTCACTTAAATTAAAAGTTATAGAAATTATGTATTTCCATATTTAATTTTTTTGTGTTTGATACCATTATAAAGATCTGGTTTTTGCGCATCTATTAGTGTAAAAAACAGGATTTTGGAAAAAATTGAGTTACTATTGTATCACTCTCAGGTACAGAAGGTAGCTGGATGCAGGCCGCTTCCAACAGGTCGATCTGGAAATCTTTGGGGGAGGCCTATATCCAGCAGTGGACGTCCTGTGGCTGATGATGATGAGGTACAGAATTATATTCACCGCCCTGACATGCACACTTCATCATCATCATCAGCCATAGGATGTCCACTGCTGAACCCATGCACACACGTCACTTTTATTTAAAGCTCTTACTTTGCTATCCGGTCAGACTCCGTCATTCCAGTAATGTTGTCCCCAGATACGGCGTTGAGATCTTCACACGAGAATGGAACGTGACTCTCGAAGTACCTGATGAAGGTCAAAACAAATGTCAATACCTTAGCTTTTATTTTTTTTCCTATCTGCCCTTATCCCACCTTAATGTGGGGTCGGCGTACAGATTGTGATCTTTTATTTATTTCCATTTTTAGGTTCTATTTTAAACTTTTTTTTTGTTCGTGGAACAAAGTATTTTTGTGGCTGCTTTAGAAAACGTTAATATTGTTACCGAGATGAAAGGGACAATGGCAATATTTTTATTTTGGCTTCGTTTTTCACCGTCTTGTATTTGGGAACGTTCGAATACGAAATAATTGGAAATAATGTAAAAAAATCACCCGTCTCTCTAGGTAATTTTAAACTTTTTTTGTTCGTGGAACATAAGTATGCCCACACTGTGGGCCACACAGACATTTGTCTCGGTGCGGGAATCGAACCCGCGACCTCACGTTTCACAGTCGGGTACTCGCCCGCTGCGCCACGGAGGTTGTCATATTGTGCATATAAAAACATCGGAATGAGAAATCCGAGTCGCTGCATGAAGGCCGCTTCCAACAAGTCCTAAATTGGTAAAATGGGCCGCTTGCACAAAAATTATGAGAAACTGTGTCGATAAATCATTAAAAAAAAAAACATGAAATGTACTATCATTAAATTTGTAGTATAAACTATGTAATTGATGTTATGTTAGTTTATATTGTTTTAGTATTAGGTACAGATATTTCTTTGCTGTATGTAAATTAAAACACTTTTCTTGGTTACCGATACACATATAAATTCATATCTTGAAAAGTACTCAACCAATTTTGATGAAACTTGCACTATTCCCTAAGTTGGAAGATGCTTAACGCAATAAGAAAGAATTATCAAAATCCGATAAAAAAATCCGAGAAATACTTGAAAAAACATACACACATACAAACTTACAAACATACATACACTTATGAAGTTTGGCACAATTGTTCAGAAGCCCACATAGACTAACATATCCGAAAATTATACAATCCCTATAATATTACATACATACGGGTCGAATTTATAACCTCCTTTTTTTGAAGTCGGTTAAGTTAGTCAACTACCACAACTATAAAGGTAAACGCCGACTTACCTCTGTAGCGTCTCATTGTAGTTGAGTTGATTGTAGCTCAGGGGGGTGCCTATACTGGACTTGCTATCGTTGTAGTCGTGGTGGGGAGATATACCACCAAGCATCACCGAGTCACGATCCTGTAGACGATATATTCATCAACACTATTGTTATGGTAAAGCCGGCTCTCCTGCACTAAAACATTAAACAAAACATCTAACACTTGGGATAAGGGGCGGGTAAAAAGAAAACTGTTAAATAATGTCCATCTCTAATGAACTTTGTTAATCTTAATTTAACAACATTAACCACACTGACAAGTTCAGAATAAGCAATGGAATAGGCAGGCCCTCTGATAACGAAACTTTATCTTCACTCTCTATACAGCAACGAAATACAAGGATAGAAAAAAAAATAAGATTACGAAAATAATAATGACTACAACCATCACTCACATAATAGCTATGGTCCGGATCCTGTATTTCGAGGCGCAGTTTCTCGTCGACCTTCGGAGTCTGCTCCTCCATGAGGCTCTCCATGAAAGACGCCAGATCTTGGCACCTCTTGGTCATCTGCTGCTTGGCCACTTCCGCCGGCTTGGTCAGGACCTGCAGCAATTATATTTGTAGCAATTACCAAAAACGCCCAGATTTGAAATGATTCCACCGTATGAGCCCATAGCTTGAACTAGGCATTCATTTAAAAATTTAAGGTTTAAATTATATTTCTTCTTATTCCACCTGCCCTTATCCCATACCATTGGAGTCAGTCACCCTTTAAAAGTATGTTGCATAAATGACTGCCTCGGTGGCGTGGTGGTATATCGGTACGACTATGATTCTGAGGTCTCGGGTTCGATCCCCGGGTCGGGCAAAGTGATATTGGATTTTTCCATATCAGTCCGGAGACTGGAATTTGTGCCCGATATGGCGATAGGCTCGCCCCCTATCACATCTGGGACGGAATTAAGCTCGGCGAAATGTGGGTGTTCTAGTTCGCTAGTGCGCTTCTGCCTACCCCTTCGGGGATACAGGCGTGAGCTTATGCATAAATTATTTAGCTTACATTTTATGACCCGCTGTCTGCCCGACGTCGAATTGTAATTTAGCTATAATAAATGAACTAGCTAGGCTGTGGTATTACATCACAACTGATGTGAAGTACCAACTTACTGACGCTATAGGTGAGAATTTTGGAGGTCAGGACATCCCCCCCAAATCCTAAACCTAATTCCTTAAAAGAAAATCGATAGCATACTTGTAAATTCGTAATTCTTGCGGTACCATTAATGGGGGTAGAGATTGAAGGTCATTTACAATCAGGTACCATACTTGATTTTGTGCCATTCTCACTGCTAAGTATGTATATGTACATACTCGTATACTCGTAAGTTATACACATATAGTAATATGTTATAACTTACGAGTATACGAGTAACTTACGAGTATTATATATAACACATAAAACTCACTTCATTCATAATCCTGACGATGTTCTCCCTAAACTTCTGCGCCTTTATCTTGTCTTCGTCGCTTGTACAATTATTCTTGTCCACTTCCGGGGACTGGAACACGTCGGGGTTCGTTGGACCCTAGAAATACATTCTGTATCTGAGAAGGATATAATACTAACTCCATTTTTTGTTTCAATTTTTCCAGAATCCTGTTTTTTACATCGATAGATGCGCATAAAACCAAATCTTCATAATGGTTAAAACACAAAAGGCCGTACAAACATTTTCGTTGATTATATGGTTAACAATAGTCTGTCCCTTTCATTTTCAAACAATGTGACACAAGGGAAAACGTGGCAGACTATCCTTAACCATATGATCAGCTAAATGCTTGATGTATGCCTCTGAGGTAAAGCATTTAAAATCAACTCATTCGCTCGCATGAATCGATCGATGAATTTTATACATCAAGCTTTAGAAAGATAATCACAAGTTTAAAAACTTAACAGACCGACTTCATATCCGATCGTGACCAAATTTATATGAGACCACCCTTGATATAAGCTCTATCGAACACAAAAAGAATTTTGAAAATCGGTCCACATTCGGCGGAGATATGGCGTGGCATACATAAAAAAAACAGACAAATTGAGGACCTCCTCCTTTTTTGGAAGTCTTTTGGTTACAGCTTGCCCACTTAGGCGCAATTGCACCACTATTATTAACCTAGAGTTAGTCCTAACCGCAAGCTAAATTGACAGAAAATGTATGAATGACATGTAACTTAACTTGCGGTTAGGACTAACCCTAGGTTAATAATAGTGGTGCAATTGAGCCTTACTAATGTTGTTATCATATTTTATCGTGCGCACTAACTTTAAAACGTCTTCGCTATCACTCATAACTATATGACATTTCCTCCATTATTGGACAGTTGCTTATGTTCGATTTTGTACGTTATATTATAAGTAATAGCAAATGCTACTAAAAGAAAAAAAAAACAAAAACAAAATTGTTAGAAAAAAGGAGCCAGTAATTCTCATTTAGCAATGAGCAAGAGTGGGGTCGTAGTGGAGATACCTTGCTATCCCTTTCCAACGCACGTACCGTTATGGCGGTGACGTAATTATACTGATACTTCTCTTTCCTCCAGTTTGAAGGTCACACCAAACTTCAGGGGCTTATAACTTTTTTATTTATAAAAATATTTCAATATCTCTTTCTGTGATATATTTTAGGTGACGCCATAATCGTATGTGCGTTCGAAAGGGATAGCAAGATACACCCACTATGCCACCACTCCGACATTTAAAATATGAATGTCTCTTTTTCAACCAGTTTCAATGCAGTTTTTACTGAAGGATTTGTTTTTTGTTTTATTTGCTATTACCTAAGGCATACATATAAATATGAGTATATTCATATATTTGGGGGAGGCCTATGTTCAGCAGTGGACATCCTATGGCTGATGATGATTATGACGATTATGATGGTGATGATGATGATAAATATGAGTATAAAATCAAACATAATCAAGTACCCAATTATACCGGTTTGAGATATTTGTATTACTACATATAGGGCCTTACTTATAAAAAACATTTTCACTTAACTTTTCACTAAGAATAACCTGTCACTTTTTTCCTTGCATTACATTGTTTAAAACTGAAAGGGACAACCTATGGTTTATAGCGCAGCGCAGTCCAGCAGCGCTTAAATATTTTTTATGTAAGGGGGATAATATGTAAAGGTGAAGTTTTAATTCATCATCATCATCATCAGCCATAGGACGTCCACTGCTGAACATAGGCCTCCCCCAAAGATTTCCAAACCGACCTGTTGGAAGCGGCCTGTTTGGCATCAGTTCTACGAGCTATGTGCCCTGCCCGCTGCCATTTCAACTTGCTAATCCTCTGGGCTATGTCGGTGACTTTCGTTCTTTTACGGATCTCCTCATTCCTGATTTGATCACGTAGAGAAACACCGAGCATAGCCCTCTCCATAGCTCGCTGAGTGATTGTGAGCTTTCTAATGTGGCCCATAGTTAGAGGCCAGAGGAAGTTATAATTACCTCAATAATATGATGTTTTCCGATGACAAACTCGAGGCGTTTCGACCATGGATTGATGAACGAAGACCATTCAGTCTCCAGTTTCAGATAGTCACCATTCTGGGCCATCATCCTTAAACAACATATTGTAATGTTCAACATATTTTAGACCAAACGCTATTACTTATCCCCTAAATAGCAGTAAACATGATCAAGTGAAATCTTACACAGAATTCCAAAAAACAAATATTTAACAGCATTTGCAATGACAGCCTCCGTGGCGCAGTGGGCAAGTTGCCGGTTGTGAAGCGAGAGGCCGCGGGTTCGATTCCCGCATTGAAACAAATGCTTGTGTGGCCCACAGATATTTGTTTCAAGTCTGGGTGTTGTGAGACCGAAAGTCTCTAATAGTTTCTGATACCCACGACACAGGTTATACCTAGTGTGGGGTCAGGATTAGGTGTGTGACTGTTGGGTGTATTATTAATTTGCTCGGGTTGGTACCCCCAAAGGGTGGACCATCAGACAAGTGGCCTGTAGTAAAACTAAGGCGAATCGTTTCTGCAACACGCTTGAACAATGCCGCAGATCGGATTGGAACGAACGCGAACACCACATTGGGATAAGGGCAGGTAGATGACTTATTTTTTTAGATTTTTCTCTAAAAGCATTCCGTAGATGGAACCTACCTACACAAATATTTCCTTTTCGATGTTCAGGACTAGGCTTGTATGATACTATTGCATACATATATAAGCTCACGCCTGTATCCCTGAAGGGATACAGGCGTGAGCCCACATTTCGCCAAGCTTAGTTTCAAAGTGATATAGGAGCCTCTCGCCATATCAGACACAAATTCCAGACTCCTGATATTGAAAAAAAAACAATATCACTTCATCTGACCCGGGCATCGAACCCGAGACCTCAAGACGGTAGTCGTACCGAAATACAACCACGCCACCGAGGCAGTGATTATTAGGCGTTATTGAAGTAGGTACTCACCGGTACGATTTGGTACGAGGCACTCCCCCCTCCTTGACAATGGTCTCATAAACCTGCTGCAGGTAATCCAGGTCCTCTGGATGGTACAACTGCAGAGCGTCCTTGTCCGTCACGTCTTGGGGGAGGTAGCCAAGATACGGCACCGATTCGGGATCGATGTACTCCAAATTTCCATTTGCAGCGTGACGCATCACAAAAGGCACCGCCTTGAGGACAACTTCGTTAGGAACTAAAAAAAAATATGTAATTGAAAATTGTTTATCCGGGAATTTTCGCGAAAAAAAAAGTCATTACCGTCGTAATGGTAATGACTCATATGACCACGGTAATGACAACCCCTTAATATTATCATAATTAATAATTGTTATCTATATATACTCCCCTAGTTATTACGTAGTCATTTATAAATATGATTTTTAATCATTTTTGGTCGAAGAAAAATTAAAAAATAAAATATGATGTGTTGCCACCTGTGACTTTAAAAAGTGTTAACCCTGCGCGCCATATTTGAATACAGCTCGAAAAAGCGCGAGATTTCCCTAGAAGATATTGACTACGTGGCGAAATCTAAGACCTCCCCCCGGCCCTGAGACCAAGCGTGGAATTTTGAAGACACACCCTCCCCGTGAATGGATCATGTAATATGGGTACGTTCCCGTAACTGTGCACGAAAATACTCACTTCTGAACGCGGAGAAAAACGGCGTCGCCTGTATGACCAAATATATGACTTTTCCCTCCTCGTCACATATATTCTTGAATGTGAACTTCAACAGGAACGGCATGAATGTGACCACTCGGTCCTTCACGCCGAAGCCGGTGGTGAGCCCCCGGTACCGCCTGATGCGGCACACCATCGTGGAAGCCGGGCTGCCTGGCGTTGGATCTGGGAAATACATCATCATCAGCCACAGGGCGTCCACTACTGGACATAGGTCTTCCCCAAAGAGTTCCAGATCGACCAATAAAGATCTTTTTTTTTAATTTTACTCAACTATGCGACATCTCCACAATAATTGGACAGTTGCTTATGTTTGATTTGGTAGGTTATATTATAAGTAATACTGCCATCCCAAGGTAAAATGCCGTTAAGTGATATAATCTTATTTTGAGATGTCTCCAAAAAACATGGAAAATATGGTGCCTAGAGATTTCATGGACTTATGGTTATTATTAATCTTAAAGTAAACAAGTTCTTAATTGTATTAAATATAAAACCCACAGTCTAAGCCCCTAAGAATAATATTTTCCACGTTTTATGAAGACATCCCAAAACTGGGTTATATGACTTAACAGCATTTTAGCTTGAGGGCGGCAGAATAGCATATGCTATAAAAAGAAGCCATTGTGTAAAAACTGTAAAAAATCCTTGAAAAACGAGACATTTTTATTAATCATTTAGCGATGAGCAAGACTAGGCGCATAGTGGGGATATAAAATTTATTGGATTATCATCATCATAATCAGACGTCCACTGCTGAAAATAGGCCTCCCCCTAAGATTTCCAGATCGACCTGTTGGAAGCGGCCTGCATCCAGCTTCTGTACCTGAGAGTGATACAATAGTACCTCAATTTTTTCCAAAATCCTGTTTTTTACACTAATAGATGCGCAAAAACCAGATCTTTATAATAGTATCAAACACAAAAAAGAAAATGGAAATACATAATTTCTATAACTTTTAATTTAATTGACCAGTACTGGCTTTATTCATTTGCGGCGCACATTTTCGCCTCTCCTGTAAAATTTGTGTTTTGGCGCTTGATGTTGTATGCCTCTGAGGTACAGAATTTATAATAGACAGATTGAGCGGTAGAACTACGATGTAGACAGTTACGTCTAGAGCACGAATGGGCCGCCTCAACCGGTTTGATTACCACTGTCTCACAGAATAATCTCTGCCTACCCCTATGGGATACAGGCGTGATATTATGTATGTATGTATGTATGTAACCATAGGTTTTTGCCATACCTATTATTGGAATCAAGTTTAACAGCTCGCATGATAGGACCCACTAACATTATATCCGAGGTGCCTTCCACACTGGTGTCTAAGATATTATCTGACGCCATAGTGGGATCCACATTGGACGCACGGCCATGACGGTACATAACCGTCTCAAAGGTGGGGTTCTATGAGTATTGGGTGTCTATTCTCTAAAACATTATCGGATGAACGATATCGGACCGATACTCTACCGCACAGACTAATATAGATGCACGTGGATCAAATAAATATAAAACACCGAAGAGTGGGCTGTGAAACGGTTCACAGCATAGCATTCTCCGAAACGAAACTTATAGCACCGATATCGGTCGGACAGGTGAGCCACATAGAATAGCAAAACGTCCGAAACGAAGTCCGCAAGTGCGGATTTTGTTTTACAAACTAGGCCCCCTGGCCTCTCCAGTTATAAATATCCCTTTGTATGAATGGTTGATGCCTCTTTAATTTACTACATTTTCTCCCGTTATTTATTACGGAGGGAAGTGGAAACATTATAGTTCCAACTCCTCTCTATCTTTCTGTTTGATTAATACCGTTGCGGGATGAAGACAATTTTGCATTCTCTGAGACTCGCCGCGGTTCATTGCTCGGTGTCGTAAAATTCGTGTCATTTTTGATCCTGGCTTACAGGAGTTACAGTGGCGGGTGTATGGGCAAAATGCCATGAGCCCCAGACCATAGGCCGCCCCTGCGCCATCTACCGTAAAGAGACCTGACCATGAGCATAAGGGATCCCTGAACGAAAAAACCATGAACATGAATTTGCCACGGCCCCTCAACAGTATAGTTACGCCACCTGACATATGTACAATTAACCTAACCAACTCCTCATGCCAGCCTCATTTAGACTTTGTATACATATAATGGACGCATAAAGCATCATCATCGGCCACAGAACGTTCACAGTTGAATGTAATCCAGATTTCCAGATAGGAAGTCTCCTACATTTATCTAGCCTGTTTTCCTTGCAATAAAACATACATAAATTACAGATTTTATCGCGAATCGCTTTTCAAAAAGCAAGAAATTGCTGTAAAATCTATAAAAAAATGAATTATTTTCACGTAAACATAACAATATGTATGTTTTCAAATGACCCAATATCTCGAGGCCTTTTTGATTACGAGTACTTTCCCTTCTATGGTAAACAATGGCTTGGCTGAAGTACCCTTTCCTTAAAGCTAAAGCTGACAACGAAATGTTTATCAACGTTATTATTAGGTAACAATACTTACTCGTTGACTACTCACCCCAAAAAAAAACAAGCATTAGCAATAGCGCTGCATTACGAACAAATATTTTCATTTGCGAGGTTATATTTCACCACAAGAAGCAAAAATAAACATAAAACATAAGCTCACACCGGTATCCCCGAAGGGGTAGGCAAAGGCGCACTAGCCAACTAGAACACCCACATTTCGCCGAGCTTAGTTCCGTCCCAGATGTGATAGGGGGCGAGCCTTTCGCCATATCGGGTACAAATTCCAGACTCTGGGCTGATATGGAAAAATCCAATATCACTTTGCCCGACCCGGGGATCGAACCCGAGACCTCAGAACGGTAGTCGTACCAACGAAAATAACGCCACAAAAGCGAAATACCACCACGCCACTGAGGCAGAAGCAAAAATATACGACGCATATTGTTTACAATCAAGCCGATTACGTGACGTCACCACCAAAATTATCTGCCTTGTGGCGCCGACCTTAACAAGTATTAATATAAACAGCATTTTTAGATATCAGTGTCGCGCCAGAGACAATTTACACGTACCTAGGTATGGATTATTACTGCCTCAGTGGCGTGGTAGTAGTATTGTGTGCGCGGCATGACTATCGTCCTGAGGTCTCGGGTTCGATCCTCGGGTCGGGTAAAGCGATATTGGATTTTTCAGTATCAGCCCGGAGTCTCGAATTTATGCTGGATATAGCGATAAACTCGCCCCAAATCACATATGGGACGGAACTAAGCTCGGCGAAATGTGGCTAGTTTACTAGTGCGCCTCTGCCTCCTCCTTCCAGGATACGAGCGTGAGCTTATGTGTGTAAGGATTATTATATTATCCTAAACATATACATAAGTAGATTTGTATTAATATTTTGTTGTATTGTCTTATCATCAGAGTTAATATTTTTATCAGCCTACGTGATAAATAAATAATTTTATTTAATTTCAAGGAATACTTTAGTTTAGTAACTAGTAGAGTAACTTTATGGGCTGTGGACGGAAGGGTCCTGGGTTTAAATCCCAGGTAAAACAACATGATTTCTACAATGAAAAAATATAAAAATAATATAATATATTTATTTTCCCGGGATGAAAATTTTTATGGAGCCACCCTCATACTGCTTATCTACATATCAGGCAAGCAGACGGTTGTAATAACTAAACCAAATTCGTTCTATAACAAGTTTAAAAGGACCGCCGACCGTAGTATCATTTGAATCGTATTTTTTATCATTCACAGCTGAAGTTATAACTTGAAGTAAGCCCGAAAGTTACACAATCGTTTCGCATCACGGTGGCAATTTGCGCGCCTTTCCCATTCGAATTAAAAATGTTATAGAACAAATTCGAAATGCGCGTCAGTCGCCACTCGCCCCGTATCCAGTGGTCAAAACTTTAGCCACGTGACGTGCATATGAAAAGTTAAACACGTGCACTGCCGGGATCAGCTCGGTTGAAAGCGCGTCATTCATTACGTATTACTGGTCGTATGAACAAGAAACACCGCCCCACGTTGAGCTTGAAACCTTACCGCATTATTCACGAAAACATGTAGAACTTACTCGTGTGAGTTGATTGACGTAGTTATAGTTTGGCATAGTTTCCTATGGTGGTGGAGACTGGCTATAGAGCTGCCATATAAAGTACTATTATTGAGGCAAAGTCACATCAGCGACGCCTCTTTATTCCGTTTCCTAGATCTACCCAATAAGTGCGATTTTTGCGAGACCATACATGCTATTTTGTGACGTTCTTTTTCAAACGTAATATAATTAATTAGTCTACTCTGGTGAAGTTTGGGAGCATCGAATTGAAAGGGGCTTCTCGAGGCCCCTTTAAGTGTCAGGCTGTGGGCGAGGGCCCACGTCGCCCATGCCTAGCTACGCCACTACTTTTATTGAATTACAATCTTTGTTCAATTAAATTAATAGATAAAGTTATTGAATTTACTGTGCCTTTAGCCACTGAATGTAATAGTTATCATTTTTCTTCCACAGTTAAACTATAATAATTTCAAACTTTACCGCACATTTATGAGCTGTAATAAGAATTATTCTATTGGCACTTGATACTCTAGCTTTAACTAAACTAAAATTAGTAGTGATATGGATGAAAAGTGATGTGGATTTTTCCATATCAACCCGGAATCTGGAATTTGTGCCCCATATGGCGATAGGCTCGCCCCCTATCACATCTGGGACGGAACTAAGCTCGGCGAAATGTGGGTAGAGTAGTTGGCTAGTGCGCCTCTGCCTACTCCTTCGGGGATATAGGCGTGAGCTTATGTTATGTTATGTTAAGATAATGAAAATATAATAAAATATACTTTTGTAATAAGTTTAAGACACACACTGAAACATGCAAAATGGCTTACTAAGGATAACGTCCAACTAAAAAACTAATCCAAAAATGAAAACACAAACCACTTCCCTATTAGCAAACGGATAATAATTATAAATCGGTTACCTTTTTCTTGCGTACCATTTACAATTTTCGGCACAGCTAGGCCGCTCGTGATTTGCGATGCGAAGGTGTTACGATCCTGCGGGTCATTCAGAAACAGTTTACCATTTACTTTTTACAAGAGTAGCACGGGTTTTTTACGTTTCTCACTAGCGATTACGTAATTGGTGAGACAAATATTTATTCCCCCGTAACCGGTAGATGCGTCATCATCATCAGCCATAGGACGTTCACTGCTGAACATAGGCCTCCCCCAAAGATTTCCTGATCGATCTGAAGGAAGCGGCCTGCATCCAGTGACTTCCTGCGACCTTTATCAGGATTAGCAAGTTGAATTGGCAGTGGGTAGGGCACATAGCTCGTAGAACTGATAGCCGATGGGGCAGAAAGGTTCCCGAGTGGAGACCGCGTACCGGCATGCGCAGCGTAGGACGTCCACCTACATGGTAGACCGACGAGCTGATAAAGGTCGCAGGAAGATGTTTATCACCCGAATATCTATGGTATAGTAGGATTTCTAATTAAACGGAGTAAACTGACATTTCGAATGTTGCCACTTTTTCATGAAATTTAAATAGTGCTGCGGTAAAAAGATCAAGATTATTTAAACATTTCAATTCAGTGAACCATTTCATTCTTTCATTTTCTAAACTCCAACTAAAAATCGTAATTCCTGCATAATATGTAATTAGTACTGCATGTCTACTGAATTATTTTAATAGTAAATTACTGCATGCTAAGTTATGGCATGTCTACTGGAATTATAGTCATGGTTCATTATAAACAAAACTTACAAAAACTACGAATGTGCCGAACGTAATTTTTCTCAAATAACAAAAATAATATTTGTAATTTTCATTGTTATAATTTCGTGTATCTGTTGTGATTATTTACGCAAAATTATTTACACAGACATTTAGTCGAAGGGTTAAGCTGAAATTTCTAAAAATGCGCAAAAAAATTCGAAATTTGCAAGCTAGTGCTGAGTTATTTTTTCTTTGAGTGATAAAAATTGAACTGGATCAACCCCTATGTTTTGAAAGTAAGCAACATTATTTTGGAAAGTGACATTTCGATCTGTCAGTTTACTCCGTTTAATTAGCAATCCGACTATAGTCGCTAGCAAGAAACATCAAACGTGGTCGAACCTCAATGATGTATACATATCGATACCAAGGCGAATGAACAACACTAGTCAAGATATTCGAAATTTATATAGTTACTGATTTATTAAGTTTACGAGAATATTATACATTGAAATAAACCTATTTTTATGGATTCTATCACGATTAGGTTTTAATTACTATTCCCGACGTTTCGAAGGCTTTGCAGTCTTCGTTGTCACGGGTCAGACTGAGGTGTCATTAATCCGTAAAAATAGTTTTATTTCAATTTATATATTTTTTCTTTATTTTTTTTATCAACTGCGTGTATTAGAAATTTCAGCTCGATCAATAATGTTTATGAAAATATTTTTGCTCAAATAATCGCAAGTCGCAACAAATACGTGAAATAACAATAACGAACATTATAAATATTTCTTTTACGATTTATGAAAGTGCAATAAATCAATTTGAGAAAAAATAACGTTGATAGAACTGAAAATGATGCCAATGATATAAGAATATGAACGGAGTAAAGGACTATAGACATGCAATGCTACATTAGTGCTACGTTGCGGATTACGTCACAACATAGCTTTATGCTGAGATGGCTACCTATAGTCCGATTGCTAATAAAACGGAGTAAACTGACATTTCGTATGTTGCCATTCTTTTATGAAATCTAAATAGTGCTGCGGAAAATTTAATTAGCAATCCTACTATAGTAACGGTTGTATAACTCGAATATGCTCCGTGCCGTTACGTAAAGTTGCATTCATACCGACCCGGCGGTAATCCAATAAGCTGTAGTTAACTACTAGAAAAGTAAACGTTTCCACAATATATATATAATGCTATTTTCCAACAAATTCTCATGACAAACTTATTATAGTCGGATTGCTAATTAAACTGAGTAAACTGACAGATCGAAATGTCACTTTTCAAAATAATGTTGCTTACTTCCAAAACATAGTGATTGATCTAGTTCAATCTTTATCATTCAAAGAAATAATAACTCAGCACTAGCCTGGAAAAATAGAATTTTATTGCGTATTTTTGGAAATTTCAGCTTAACCCTTCGACTAAATGTCTGTGTAAATTATTTTGCGTAAATAATGACAACAGATACGCGAAATAATACCAATGAAAATTACAAATATTACTTTTATTATTTGAGAAAAATAACGTTCCGCACATTCATAGCTATTGTAAATTTTGTTTATAATGAACCATGATTAGAATTCCAGTAGATATGCTATAACTAACCATGCAGTAATTTACTATGACTATAATACAGTAGACATGTAGTATTAATCATACATTAGGCAGGAATTACGACTTTCAGTTGGACTTTAGAAAATGAAAGAATGAATTGGTTCACTGAATTGAAATGTTTAAATAATCTTGATCTTTTTACCACAGCACTATTTAAATTTCATTAAAAAGTGGCAACATTCGAAATGTCAGTTTGCTCCGTTTAATTAAAAATCCTACTATAGTGGGTGTGGCTGCCGCGCTATGAACAACTTAGTACTTAACAAGGGCTATGAGTTCAATTTCAGAATTTAAGTTTTTGTATTAGTTTGCGTAAAATTACAAAACATTTGGAAGGGGATGACAGTCTCACAAATGTGACCAACTGTGACATAGCCGGGAAGGGGTCAAATCATGAAATTCGTGTGACGTAATTTGTGGATAGCCCCTAAATGAGATATATGTGGTATCAGCAAAAGTTATAAAAATATTTTTTTCAAATTTCGCCGCACGCACAGATAAGTTTTAAAGTGAATATGCAACTAATAAAAAATTGTAACAAAATATTCATAAAATGAACTCACCCTCGGATGAACGAAGTCGATGAATGGCCTGCCGATCCACATGTCCTTAGGGAAGCCCAGGGTGGTGGTGAGAGATGTGGTGGTGTACATCACGATGCCGTCGTGCATCGAGATCACGCACGAGAACCCGTTCTAAACACACAAAACTTATTGGATACTGCCACCATAAACACACTTTTTAAGAATAAAAATAATACATAAGCTCACGCCTGTATCCCCGAAGGGGTAGGCAGAGGCGCACTAGCGAACTAGAACACCCACATTTCGCCGAGCTTAGTTCCGTCCCAGATGTGATAGGGGGCGAGCCTATCGCCATATCGGGCTCAAATTGCAGACTCCGGGCTGATATGGAAAAATCCAATATCACTTTGCCCGACCCGGGGATCGAACCCGAGATCTTAGGACGGCAGTTCGTACCGAAATAAAACCAAGCCACCGAGACAGTCGAATAAGAATAATTTATTTGCTTAACCACCGAATGCTCCATACACTTAAGGACGCCTTATCTCGTTTAAGGCCGTCTTGTCTGTCAAAACGGTATAGCGAAAATCAATGTAAGAAGCCGTTAAAGCCGAGTAGCGTTTGACCATTCGGGTGTAAAAGTTGGTACAGTAGAGATCTTATAATATGGTATCAATTTCAGGCCATTCAACTTTTGTCATATCTATTGACATGCATTTTTATAAAAGTATTCATTGTTTTAATGAATATTAAAATGTTTGAATTACAATAGATGTTCTTTCTTTGTTATTTCCAGGTAGTGGGATGCGGGAGCCTTCACGCCAGTGCGGGATGGCGCAAAATACTTTTTATTCGACTTCCCCGGAAAAGGGAAATATTTTTCATATTGCAGAAAGGATTTAATCGCCTTCTTGGCCTAGTGACGGGATATATGTGCTATGGACCGGGATGTCCTGGGTTCGATTCCCAGGTCGGACAAAGTTATTTTTCTAATTTAATTTGCCCGGGACTGGATCCCTCAGAGGGGGTTGACGTCAGGCAAGCAGCCCCCACCAGACCCCACATTAAGGTGGGGTAAGGGTAGGTAGAAAGAAAGATTGCAGAGAGAATTCAACGTAATTTTATCGACCGACTTCAAAAAGGAGGAGGTCCTCAATTCGTCTGTATGTTTTTCTTTATGTATGTTACGCGATATCTCCGACCGACAAATATCGACCGATTTTCAAAATTCTGTTTGTGTTCGATAGAGCTTATTTCGAGGGTAGTCCTATATAAATTTGGTTACGATGGGATATAAAGTGAGTCCGCTAAGTTTTTAAACTTGTAATTATTAACGTTTATTATGGCATTCACCGCCTATGCGGGGTCTTATCACTGGCTAATGGTGTTATAAAAATCATTTTGGCCGACCTAGGATTCGCTACACGCTGTAGGTACTCTATAACTAGAGAGACGGGTGATTTTTTTACATTATTTAGTATTCGAACGCTCCGAAACACAGGACGGTGAAAAACGAAGCCAAAATAAATATATTGCCATTGTCCCTTTCATCTCGGTAACTTTATTTACCTTTTCTAAAGCAGCCACAAACATACTTGTCTTCCACGAACAAAAAAAAGTTTAAAATAGAACCCAAAAATGGAAATTAAATAAAAGATCACAATCTTCACGATTCTATAAAACAATAACGTTTTATTTTGATAAGAACAAAACGTTTTTAATGTAACGAAAATAAATCCCGAATGTGTTACATATCGTAGCCGTTCAATTTCATGGAATCTCTTAAAACAGCGTAATTTCAGTTACATAAACTCGTGACGCCGCAGATATTCCTGGGATTGGAAGTTTTGCGGCATTATGACATGCATATAACATATGTATATCAAGTGGAACTGAATAGCAACAGTTTCCTTAAGTTTACGCGAATATTATACATTGAAATAAAACTATTCTTACGGATTCTATCACGATTACGTTTTAATTTTCATTCCCGACGTTTGTCTGACCCGTGACAACGAAGACTGCAAAGCCTTCGAAACGTCGGGAATAAAAATTAAAACGTAATCGTGATAGAATCCGTAAGAATAGTTTTATTTCAATGTATAATATTCGCGTAAACTTAAGGAAACTGTTGCTATTCAGTTCCACTTGATATACATATGTTATATGCATGTCATAATGCCGCAAAACTTCCAATCCCAGGAATATCTGCGGCGTCACGAGTTTATGTAACTGAAATTACGCTGTTTTAAGAGATTCCATGAAATTGAACGGCTACGATACGTAACACATTCGGGATTTATTTTCGTTACATTAAAAACGTTTTGTTTTTATCAAAATAAAACGTTATTGTTTTATAGAATCGTAAAGATTGTGATCTTTTATTTAATTTCCATTTTTGGGTTCTATTTTAAACTTTTTTTTGTTCGTGGAACACAAGTTTCAATGAATTTCAATGAATAGCAACTGTTCGTTGTGTGTGAATTGTTGTGGTAGAGTGCAGTGCGTGATATGGCGCGTACACACCAACCGAACGAAAGCGAAAGAATGTTCGCGAAGGGGACGGTGTGGACGCAACTCCGAAGTCGAACGAACGAAGGCGAAAGAATGTTCGCGAAGGGGTCGGTGTGGACGCAACTCCGAAGTCGAACGAACGAAGGCGAAAGAATGTTCGCGAAGGGGTCGGTGTGGACGCAACTCCGAAGTCGAACGAACGAAGGCGAAAGAATGTTCGCGAAGGGGTCGATGTGGACGCAACTCCGAAGTCGAACGAACGAAGGCGAAAGAATGTTCGCGAAGGGGTCGATGTGGACGCAACTCCGAAGTCGAACGAACGAACGAAAGCATTCAGCGGGCTTACGGCCGGTTTCGACTAGCACATAAGCCACTTGTCTAACGGCCAGTTTCAATAAATGATCTCAGTTTAGAATGCAGATAGATCGCGATTATGAACCAATCAAATCAACTCATTTGACAGAGTCATGTTCAAACTGTGTTCTTATTGGCTAATTTTTGTTATCTGCATATTCAAACTGAGAGTGATTATTGAAACCGGCCGTTAGACAAGTGGCTTATGTGCTAGTCGAATAGAATAAATGTATGGGAATGATATAAGAGTAGCCGTAGTCGCCGCCATTACGTGTCGATAGATCTAATGGGCCGAAAAACCTGCTTCACTTTCAATGTTCCTAGCGCTCCGTCCATCTTTTTTTTATGTCCATGCCCAAGATATTATTCTTGTAGCGAGCCGTTTGATATGTCGTAATAGCTTGTGCAATTAATGGTTAGAATAGAAAAACAAGCGAACTGTTGCCTACTTTCCCATTTTAATATTTTTTTGTACGTGCGACCCCAGGATGTAGCATGGCTGCATGGGTGGTTGGCCTCGTACTGTCGTTGACGCCAACGGTACCCTTCAGCGGCGGGCGTATTTGAGCCCACCCACAGTGGAGACGGGTTGCAAGACGGCACCGCAGGGTGTACACAGTGTTAGAGACTCGGCCCGACGATCGCTCGGATGTTATTCATCTCACCGGCTCAACGTTGGGTCGTAAGACGGGTATAACCGTCACGTCTCCCCCAAGCGTGACGGCAACGGTACAAATAAATTTTCTCTTTAACATATTACATAACTGCATAACTTTAACCGTAAACTCATGACTACCTAAGTGTTGTTCTGAAATCAGGCCTATTCTTCGATGTTATTCTTGTTCAAAATACGAAATGCAAAAGATTTTTACACTCACATGCAGAGATAAAACACAATGTACTCATAGTAAACCGCGACTTTAGTGCATCGATGAGCACATACTTTGTTAAGTTAGGTTAAAATTCATTAAATATCTCAGTTGCCTTATAATTGAAAAGACAACTAAGGCTTTTTTGGGTCTCATTTCATAATTGAGCCGAATGTCTTAACACATCTTAATTGATGTAGGGAGGCCAAGTAGGGTAGAAACTAAACTTACCGTAGAATAGGAAGATGTAGGTCGACTTGTGACGAAGGTAGTCGTCAAGTGAGCCTGGCAAATAATATTTGGATTTATTAATATTTTGATACCAATAAAGCTTATATAGACCTCTCGTAATAATAATCATTGGGTACTTGACTATGTTTTATTTTATGCACATATGTAATAGCAAATAAATAAAAAAGGAATCATTCTGTAAAAACTGCATCGAAATCAGTTGAAAAATGAGGCAGTCATTCATATTTTAAATTCTGGAGTGGAAGCATATTGGAGATATCTTGCAATCCCTTTCCAACTCACGTACCTTCATGGAGTGACGTGGTTGTACAGATACTTCTCTTTCTCGCAATTTAACAGTTACACCAAACTTCAAAGGCTTATAACTTTTTTAATTTTATGAATATTTCAGTATTTCTTTCTGTTTTATATTTTAGACGACGTAAATTTCTTATAAAATTAATTAAAAAATCTAGTCAAGTACCCAATTTTCCTTCAGTAATGAAGTATGCGACCACGAACAAGAAGAATACCTCTCATAAATATTTCCAAATCGACGTGTTAGAAGCGGGCTGCATCCAGCGATTTCCTACGACCCTTATAACGTCTGTCTGTACACCTTGTACTAGAGGTAAGATATAGGATTGTCCAAAATTAATACATACATCACACATCTCCTCGTTGACATTGCTGACGGGAACGGTGATATCCATGCTTTCCTGGCCATTTTCGGTCTGTGCATGCGACGAAGTGGACGCAAGGACAACTGTCGAAAAAGACACAGACGGAAGATAAACGTGCACCTATATGTTTACAATTATTCTACATATCTGAAAGAAAAACACAACGCGACTACATCGATAACATTTAGCACAAGTAATCCGTCAGCGGAGAGCCAGTTTTTAGCATTTATATTGGATCATATTAGCTATTTAAAATCGTGCTCTATATAAGTTCATATGTCTAACTGTGTGGAGTATTATAATACTGGTTTCTTAAGTTTAGGCGAATGTTATACATTGAAATAAAACTATTTTTACGGATTCTATCACGATTTGTTCTAATTTTTATGCCCGACGTTAAGACACGTTTTACCTCAAGACACCGTGATCTCGCACTGCGTAGATCGGAACACAAATAATTAACTTGACAATTTTTAATTTTGTATAATTTAAAAATGAAGATAGATATTGTAACACGAGCTTTTATGGACAAATAACACCTCAGTCCGACCCGACCCACGAAGACTGCAAAGCCGCATAAAAATAAAACAAATCGTGATAGAGTCCGTAAAAATAGTTTTATTTCAAATATTATAATAGTTTAATGATACCCACGAATGGGCTTTACTTTTGAATGAAATCTGCTTGTGGTATATGTTCGAAGAACAGAAAGTGTCCGATAGCTATCGTCCCAATGACGGGCGATCATCGCCACATTTTCGAATCTAGAATAGCACGCTTGCGGCGGTCAAGCAATCTGCGAAATTTGTGGCGTTAGTCAGCCATGATTACCTTATAGTTTCTAACTACCATTTACCACGTTAGCACACATCGGGTGTGTCGCGTGCCCCAGAGCCACCGGGACTCGAACATACATACCGTACGCGATCGAACGCTGCCTGTGCATATACGTTACCTTCTGATAATGTCTATATTCGGAGAAGTACTAACCCCGGAGCGTAGTACCTATAGAATATATAAGAGGGGGTATGTATTAAGCACAGACGCGAAGTTTTGAATATCCGACCGCCCTGGACTTCTGTAACGATAATAATTTATTTAATATAAACTATATAAGCGTAAATGTTCTACCAAATGAATAAATAAATAAATAAAAATCTTTATTGATCACGTAGGCATGTAAAAAAGCACTTATGACAAGTCAACACAAGTAAATTTTTAAATTAGGATTAATATAATTTACATTATATATTTGTATTAGACAACAGGCAGGCAAGTATGGACATAATAACGATGGGATGGCTGAGATAGGGTGATAAGGGGAAATAGGAATAGAGTGTAAGGGAATGGATTGTATGGGAATGGCATATGGCAGGAATGGTGGCAGGGGATTGACTGGAAATACTGGAAGCAGTTGGGATTGGTGCGTGAGGCCCTATCCTAGCTAACCTACCAGCCTTTCTCTAGCTACCTACGGATGACGACCCGAAGAAGAAAGGCAGGAAGAAACTCCGGGCTTATTTTTTTCATCATCAATTGTCACCATTTCTTTTTTATTTTCTTTTGTCTATTTTCCTTTTTTAAAAAAAATTGATTTACAAATTGTCAATACAATTGATAATCATATTGAAAAATCATAAATATATAAATATATATAAATACATTAAACTAATAAATTGGAAGTAATAAATATTATGTGTTAGTTTTTATTGTGGTGTTATTAGGAACGACCATTGAGAAAAAGCTGGCGGGAGTGAAGTGCAATAAAGCAAAGCCAATGTTCCCGGAGGCATCCGTTCGGCACACTCAATAACATCACGACCCATGACTACCTTCACCTTGCAAACATGGACTATGGGTAGTGCCCCCAGTATGCAGTACAAAGCTGCTGATTAGGGAACGTACCCATATTACGTGACCCGTTCTGGGGGGGCGTCTTTAAAATTCCACGCTCGGTCACACGGGCGGAAGGGGGCTTAGGTTTTCGTCATGTAGGCAATATCCTCTAGGAAAATCTTGTGCTTTTACTAGCTATATTCAAATATAGCGCGCATGTTCTGCACTTTTTTTACTTGATCACTTTATTACTGATCACTTTATTTATTTAAATTAGCACTACCACATCATACATATTAATCATTAAAAAGAAATAAGAAACATAAATAATACAATGCATTCTGATATGTATCGCAATTATGGCGTACCTAACATTTGCCGCAAATGTGCTCAAAAATAAAATAAATATACCACAAGCAACCAGCCACGCAATGTACTTTCCGTCCTATATACTTATACCTTTTTAAAGTTACATGTGGCAACACATCATAATATAAAAAATAAAACTTTTCTTTGACAAAAAATGATTTAACACCATATTCATAAACGTGAAAACTAAATGAGGGAGGGAGAGGTCTTGGCATATACTACGGGTCGTCACCGAAGAGGGGGGAGGGTATAAAAATTGTAAAAAATAGGTCACGTAGTATGGGTACCTTCCCTTATACACTACAACGAATCAAATTAGATTAATCCTGACACGTGTACATATGGGTATATAGGTATTATAAACGGTCATCGAGCCAGCTTACGTGCGCAGTGTGCCTGAACTCTAACAACATGTCACGTTGTGTGTACTGGTGCCGATGCATTACGTAACCAGTAGAATGTATACGGACTAACATGTGACGACAAAAATGACCACTGATGTTGACTGACTGAGAACTCAGTTCAAACTTCTAAAACGCATAACTAGCCAGTAATAACAAATTAGCTCGTGGATAAACAGTGGTAGAGTTTCGTAGAATATAATATTTATTGAGTGACGTACCAGACAAAGTTTCTAAGTATGCTAATGCTGAGATCTATAGAGCGCACTTCGACTAAGTCTAAGTCAAAGTAAACGAACTCAGTGAGAATTCGGAATTTTCAATCGAATTCTGACTTAGTCCAAGACATTTTTTACAAGAAAATCTTTAATTAGTCTGTCCGTAATCTGTAAATCCTAGTACTGGACTGTCAACTGCTAGCTTCTTGTTACATGTCGTACACATTTTAATGGTTCCTTAGCGGTGTATTCACTACAATTGGGTACTTGACTTTTATTTTATCAATCTTTTATGAACGCCATATTTATTATAGTACTGAAAGAATTATTGAAATATTCTCAAAAATAAAAAAGTTATAAGCATTTAAAATTTGGTGTAACCTTCAAACTGCGAAAAAGAGAAGTATCAGTAAAATCACGCCAGGGCCATAACGGTACATGCATTAGAAAGGGATAGCAAGATATCCCCACTACGCCCCCACTCTTGCTCATTGCAGAATTTAAAATATGAATGACTGTCTCATTTTTCAACTAATTTCGATGCGGTTTTTAGAGAAGGGTTTATTTTTTGTTTAATTTGCGATTACATATAAAATGTGTATGAAATGAAACATAGTCAAGTACCCAATTGTAAGGTTAGTCAGTGTCTCTTTGTCAGACTCATTAAAATTAGTTCAGCCCTATTAAAATTAATACAGTTATCAGAGTTTCATGGACCGTGAAGAGGGATGTCGTAATTTCGGCTTACGCATCACCATAATAAATACACCTGTCCTGACACATAGTCCTGGCCCCACGCTAGGTATAACCTATGTCGTGAGTATCAGACACTACGAAATACTTTCGGGTCTCACAACAACCCGACCCGAAACAATTATCTGTGGGTCACACATACATTTGTCTCGGTAAGACAAGCGGGAATCGAAAACGCGGTCTCCTGCTTCACAGCCGGCTATACACCTGATGTGTCATGGAGGCTCTGCTGCTGTATACTATTTAATAGTAACCGTGATAGTCCCAGAAAGAGATGGCGTGACGATTTGGCTGCTTACGAGCCTACGTGGCCTGAACTAGCCCATGATAGATAGGGGAGTCCTTTATCCAGCAGTGGGACATAAATCACAATAGGATAGAAAAGAAAGAAAGAAGGGAAGGGAGGGAGGGGTGATTTGGGCCACCGGACAAAAGCAGCGGAGCTGCAGCGAGCTGTCACGATACGTCTGTCTCTTGAGATATGATATAGATCATGTCGAGCCGGTTCATGGCTCCACTTCAAACGAATGATACGTTTCATGTGTGATGCACCGACTCCATTTCACATTGGAGTAGGTTAGGGATAAGAGATTTGGCAAAGTGATCTCTGCTGAGAGACTGATGACGTTCCCACTGTCAATTGTACTGCATTATGAATAATCAAAGATTTTGGTTGTGAGAGTGTTGAGTTGTTTATTCTCAACACACTGTGGTCTATGAGACTCGAAGAAATCTTGCACTTCTGGTCGGAGGTCATCACAATCATCAGCTGAACATAGACCTCCCCCAAAGATATCCTGATAGTCTTCATTAATTTCTATCATTTGCAAGGTGGACACATAACCTGACGAAGGTCGCAAGAAGTCGCTGGTCGGAGATAGGATGGCTAAATTAACTGGCTTTTATGAAGCACAAAATGGCCCCAGTTTTAAGAGCTGAGTAAGGAGAAAGGAACTCACAATCAATACCAGTGGAATGCTTGCAAATAGACACGGGTCCAAAGCTATACCGCGTTTAAATTCTTTGGCTATACCACTCAGTGTTCTGCATCTCTAGTATTCAAAGTGCTAGTAATGTTGGCATTACTCATGGATATCGCTTATTATCAGGTAGAGCGGCTTGCTTGTCTCGTCATTTCAGTTTAGAGATCTTTATTTTTTTTATTTGATTGCAATTATAATGTAGTGGTTGTCACACTGTCACATCCGTAACCGTCAACCAAATGTTGAGCGACTTCAATTCCTCCATCCCACAGCCATAAAAATTACCATGGATTTCGAATGTTTGTTTAAAATCATTTCTACGGTAAATGCAACCTTTTTATTATTACAAGGAGTCCTTTAAAATGAATACCTCAGTTAAAATTCGTTCGGATGCCCAGCGCCTCGCAGTCCCACAAATGGTAATATTTTATATCATACTAGCTGTTGCTAGAAACTTCGTTGGCTTGGAAATTGATTATCAAATCATTTAGGGAATCATAATTTTTTCCCGGAATAAAAGTAGGCTATAGAATACATGGGTGATTCCACAAAAATCGGGCAACTCGAAGTCCGCGGCACTTTTCACTTGGTATAATGAATTTATTTTATTATTGAGATTATTAGATAACAGTTCAAAATGTATTTTATTTATTACCCAAATCTGATTTTAAAAAAATGATTTTTTTACTTCTAAAATTCTTTGTAATAAACCCCAAATGTCAGGCCCTAGCCATGTCCGCGCATCGAAATTTTGTGTTTGGGTATCCATATCTCGAAAAACATAAAGTTTGTGTTTATATTTTCTTTACGGCTGTTGAATATTTGAGTAATTACGCCTAATTCAACAAATTTATTAATAATAAAAAAAATACATTGTACGTTTCCACATGTCAGAATAGTGTCCACGACTTTAATCATCAGGCCCTATCCAGTTACGGATTTTAAAATTTCTCGGCATAATGAATGAATAAGCGAATGAAAACCAGTTGATTTTAAAGTAAGACATGAAGTTATCCACATACTACACTCCTTTTGCGTTGGTCATTTTGTAAATGAGTGCAACCGCGGCAGAAGCTTTGCAAACACCTGTTATTCCAGTCACTGTGTCAGTCCCTCGGTAAGTAATTTTATCGTTTAATAGTAGGAAATTGTTATTAATTAATTAATATTTACTAATACTTTGTTGGCACTGTTCGGTAGATTTCATAAGGTGTCGTAGTATGTTATCAACCAGGACAATTTTTAAACTATTCCTGTGAATCGTCAGTCTCTGAACCGTCAGGCCCTTGCTGTGAATGTATCTAGGGACTGACGGGAGCGGTCAGGGACTGACATTCCATTACACTAATTGATGATATTTCCTAAATATGTGATGTTTATCTGTTTTACAGCAACATGCCGCCTAAAAAGAACCCAAGGTTGTCCAAGGAGGAAAGTCATTTGCTGCAAAAGCAAGTTTGGAGAAAATTGAAAGTGATCCAGTTTTGTTGTCTGAATACAAAGAGAAAGATAGACTAAAGTCTATAAAAAAGAAAGAAAAAGGACAGCGAAAATGTGTTAAAGATATGACCTCTCGTGAGCAAAGAAAAATTCGATTAAAATGGAAAAAGTACTTGTCTGATAATAGAAAGAACCAAAAACTTAGGACCGTTTGTAATAATTACATTGATCAGAATATGCCACAATGAAAAAATAATACCTTTATACTGCAATTTGCTCAAGTTACATGACGAAGAAGGAGAATTGACTGTAAAGTTTCCTAAAGTATGTAACGAAGAAGGAAAACTCTTTAAATTAGATAAAAGTGATGTTGCTGATGTACCTTACGAAGATGTTATTGAAAAAACTGCCAATCCCCAATTTGATGGTCAAAGGTGCTTTACAAATTTTAAAAGGCTGTTAATGTTTTAGACAAATGAGACTTATTTTATTTAGATATTAATATTACGTCTTTTATTATTGCTAATTAAAAGTACACTCAAACTGTAAAGTACAAAGACTAGTCTGATTAATTTATATTGCTCATTACTATTGTTTTGATACTTCCTATATGTTAAGATTAAGAATGTTAATTGACATTGATTATTCAATGGGCAAGGGATTCCAATTATTTTTACATGAATAATTTGTTACTACGCAAAAATCTGGGCAAGGAGTCCCTATTGTTTTTTACTTGAATAATTTGTTACTAGGCTAAAAGCTTCTTTAAAATCTTAATTTCTACCTCATAAAGACAAATAAAAAAAAATATAATCTAAGTTTAACTGTAAAAACCTAACTAAGGCTAGTAAGGGTTTAATTTAAAGATTCTAACTATAAATGACTGATTATACTAAGAAAGGAGCATTATTACTCGTTATTTTTTTTTATAATCAGGTATTATGTTATTGTCTAAAGATGCGCTACAAATAAATATGACACAAAATCTATACAATTCTGATTTTATTACAATATTAACATTGTTCATCAGTCCCTAACCATACCTATCAGTCCCTAGATAGCTAATTTCACAAAATTCTAAATTTCTCTTAAAATACTCCATAAAGTGACTGGCCCTTTTGAGTATACAATATAAATGAATCATCCATTATATACACTACTAGGGAATCCAACAGCATTTAAAATTTAATTAAGACAAATTGTTGCCAAAAGTGGACCTATTTTTGTGGAAATACCCACATATATATTTTTATAGAAGAAGGGGCAAACCAGTAAGTGGGTCACGTGATGTTAAGTGATCACCGCCGCCCATAAACATCCATAATACCAGGGGAATCATGGATGCATTGCCGGCCTTTGAGGTAGACGCAGGCTCTATTATTGAAGGTCTCTAACTCGTAACGGTCTGGAAACCCAGGGGCCGAAAGCTGGTTCCACAAGCACATTGCACGCGGAAAAAAGTTCCTTGTAAAACGCACCATTGAGGAACGCCATTCATCATTCTGGCGTGAAGTAACAAACATCCATCATGTAATCTTTCACATTTATAATATTAGTACAGACGTATCGATAAACCGATATTTATAGCAATTCTAACTAGCTTATTACGCTCTGCCACAAATATTTTGAGTCATATTTACAACGTTTGTAGTTAATTTAGCTCTCCGACATAAAAAAAGAGCTGGTATGGCGTAATTGACTTGCTTGAATTTGAAAGTAGGGTTAAATACCAACCACAAATCCATAACAGTTCCACTACTAGGTACGTTATACAAGTCGATAGCAAAAATAACATGGTTTACTTAGTTGAACTGCTTCAACCACATTATTCTAGAAATATTGCTATTTTTTTATTTTTTTTTTATAGCAGAGATTGGCAAACGAGCAGATGAGTCACCTGATGGTAAGTGATCTCCACCGCCCATAGACACCCAAGATACAAAAAGAATCATGGATGCGTTGCCAACCTAAAAGGAGGAAATGGAAGGGGAGGGAAGGGGATTGGGAAAGGGAGTGGGGAAATGGGCCACCGGAAATCTCACTCACCGAACGAAACGCGACAGCAAGCTGCCACTTTACGTCGGTTTTCTGTGAGACAGTGGTATCTAACCGGCCGAGCCGGCCCATTCGTGCTATAGACGTTACTGTCTACAGCGTGGCTCTACCACTTGAAAATATTATCTAATTTTATCCAATCCACAACTCGATTAAATCGATTCTCAGTGTGGTATTGTATTTCGAACAATCACTTACTGTAATACAATGAATTGACAGTAGAATAAAATTTGGTATCCGTCATTTTTTAAAATTCCGTACTCCAACTAAGCCTCAACGCAGTGCACATTACATGGCAGTTACGTATATTGAAGACACATAATCACACAAATCACGACCACGATCACAATATTTAGCCAAGTATACAATCATTGATAAAGTGTAAGCCATTTTTGCAGGCACATTTCATTGCTTTTGAACATTTATTCACGTTCAAATGGCAGTCACCTGTCCGACATACCCTTGCGACCGTCCTGCAGGTGACTGCCATTTGCTGACCGTATACATGCGTACCATCACGACGGGCCACAATGTTAAAGGACTAAGCGGATCTACTAAAGAATCACCCACCATCTTTGATTTCTTCCGAAGGCGGGCATACCGGCGCAGTCTCTGTGGGTCGGACGTCAGTCTCTGGAACCTCAGGGGTTATCGTCTCCGCCTGTATTAGCTTCTTCTTTTTCGGATATTTCTCCTTCTTTGAAGGCTGACTCAAGTTATTACTGTTAGGGGCAGAGTTCACATCGAGTTACATACAGCTTGAAATACACATGCTTATATAGTGTTTTTTATTTGTTCACGTTTAGAAATTTATCACCCATTGACCAATGACATCGACTATTGCGTCGAATACTCTCGTGCTATGAAGCATGTGTATTCCAGGACGTTTCGGCGAATCTAGTTGATGATCTCTTTCCAGTAGAATAAAATGTATTAGCATGACTGACCTGCTACTAGATGTCGATGGTTTGCCACCATAGCCACTGCTCCCACTGGAGTTGCTGCCGGAGTGTGTAGACTTCGAGCTGTGGCTGTGGACAACATTCTATTTAAGTAATGATGCAAGTATATTGCTAGTTTTCCGTTAAGTTGGCTAATCTGCATTAGAGTACCCTGACTGCCTCGGTGGCGTAGTTGTATTTCAGTACGACTACCGTTCTGAGGTCTCGTGTTCGAGCCCCGGGTCGAGCAAAGTGATATTGGATTTATCCATATCAACCCGGAGTCTGGAATTTATACCCGGTATGGCGATAGGCTCGCCCCCTATCACATCTGGAACGGAACTAAATTCGGCGAAATGTGGGTGTTCTAGTTCGCTAGTTCACCTCTACCTATCCCTTCGGGGATACAGGCGTGAACTTATGTTATGTTAATACCCTAATGTAGACATTAGTTCAAATAACCAACAACATAATAAGTCACATACCTCCTCCTAGATTGACTGTTGCTACAGCTGTTAGAGTAGGCAGAATCCGACACCTTCGCATTGTTCTCTGAGTCGTCTAAATTATCCATGACGTCTCCTCAGCACTGCAAAAGAATAATGAATGTTATAAAGCACAGTTCACAATAAACACAACATTCGCAATGCGTGATTGCATTTCAAAACAAAAACTCGCAAATGTCTCAGACGAAACGATATCAAAACAAATTGTTCTGAAGAGTTATGTCGTGTAACATCATCGTTTTAACAAACGAGGAGGTTAGCTGGAATATTTCTACAAGCTTTTATTTTACAGTACCTCAAAGCTCCCACCGACTGCGACTAAGTCGTGCGTACTTCTACGCGGCTCTGATACACTACCGGGCTACTGGTTATACTGGCATCCCCTTCGTGAATGACGGCCTACGCCAAGCCTGCGCCAAGCCTGCGCCAAGCCTGCGCCACAAAGCAGCGCGAACTTACCAGAACGGGGCAGAGTAAAGATTTCATTGTACTAAGTAGATGGGCTATCAAGCAAGTTTTTATACAAAAACTTAAAAAAATGAAAATTGAACTTCAATACCGCCATCAACTACTTATTACAATGCGAGGACGATTATTACAATTTACACCCTAGAATATTTTGTGAATGGTTAAAAATCACGTAAGATAAGTTTATTCTCTCAATATTATTTCGCTGGTCGACCTGGCGCGCGAATATTTCAAATAAACTGAGCGAATTATGACTTTTGGATCACAAGTTTTGTGCTGTTGTCGTGTATATACTGTTGAATGTCTTTGGTATTAAGGCTATTTTTCCAATGAGATCTGGGGTAATTCAGATAAGATCCGTGGCATATCCTTGCGGTAATTTACAAAATAATGAGATGCATGAAATACAATTTAATCATAAACATTTCAAGAAATTCTATCAGTCGTATGACGTATCTTGGTAGAAAAGATGAAATATTTTTAATAATACGGCATTAAACAAATTCGTCCAGGGCATGAATTGATTTGAAAATTACCTCTAATACCTATTATATTAGAATCATAAGGATAGTTGCTTATAACGCTTGCGACATCACTTACATATACAGAGTGACGCCAACATAACGACATTGAATTTGATAATGAGTAAAATAGGTATTTTTAAATTCCACCGCTAATAAAATAAACTCTAGGGTAAACAATAAAAAAAAACGAACAAAATAAATAGTAAAAGTTACTAAATGTCACACTATTCAAATTTTATATCGGGTAAAAGCGAGATAATCTACGTGTAGGAAAACTTCAGTAGGTACACGGCGCTTGGCCCTCGCATCCACGTCTCACGTCGTCACGTAACGGCACGTCACGTGCGCCGGACAAGTCCATTCATGTTTGTCTTTAACGGATAACGCCCGAATGGTCAAACGCTCCTCAACTTTAACGGCTTCCTAAATCGATTTTCTCCATACAATTTTGACAGATAAGGCGGCCTTAAACGACATAAGGCAACCTTAAGTGTATGACCATTCGGCGGTAAGATCAGCTATTTAAGGTCGCCCTAATTGTACATCATGTGCAAAAATAAAAAAACTAAAAATCAATTCTGCGCCTAAACCAATTCACCTACTCGACTGTTTTTTGGTACAAGCCTTTTAATATTGTAAGGTATGTGGGATGATTTAATCGTTTAGGCGCAGAATGTCCAATTCGCAAAATGTCCAGCGTGCGCAAAACGTCCAATTCTCAGAATGTCCAATTCTCAAAACGTCTAATTCGCAAAATGTCCAATTCGCAAAACGTCCAATTCGCAAATAGTCCAATTCGCAAAAGGTCCAATTCGCAAAATGTCCAATTCGCAATACGTCCAATTCGCAATATGTCCAATTCGCAAAACGTCCAATTCGCAAAATGTCCAATTCGCAAAAGGTCCAATTCGCGAAATGTCCAATTCGCAAATAGTCCAATTCGCAAAAAGTCCAATTCGCAAAACGTCCAATTCGCAAAACGTCCAATCCTTACATAAATTAAGCCGGGGTCACAAATTGGTCCTTTTCATCACTATTCACCATTATAAGTTCGGCATACTTAAACGGTTTTTAAATCCTTTCCTTTTCGACCAATTTCCAAAAAAAGGAGGTCCTCAATTCGTCTATATTTTTGATGTATGTTACGCGATATCTCCGCCATATGGGGCTCGATATTTAAAATTAATTTTGTGTCGATATAGCTTATTCCACGGTGGTTCCGTATAAGCTTGGTCCCGATCAGATAAGTTTGAAGTACGTCCGTTAATGTTTTAAAGCCCACCGAAGATTCGTTTTTTGAACTGACAATAATTTCTTTTCTTTATCATCAGTTCAGCTAGTTTATAGTTTAATAAAAAACGGTGCAATTAGATTATAGTTCGTAATGAGTAGATTGTAATAGTGCAATAGTAGTATTTTTTTTTATCCGAGACTGGCAAGCGAGCAGATGAGTCACCTGATGATAAGTGATCCCCACCGCCCATTGACACCCAGGCCAAAAAGAATCATGGGTGCGTTGTCAATCTAACAGGAAGGAATGGAAGGGGAGGGGAAAGCGATTGTGAAAGGGAGGGGGAGGGAAATGGGCCACCGGATATCTCACTGACCAAACGTAACGCGACGGCAAGCTTCCACTTTACGTTGGTTTTCTGTGAGACAGTGGTAGCAAACCGGTCGAGCCGGCCCATTCGTGCTATAGACGTAACTGACTACAACAACGTGGCTCTAACACTCAAGTATGTGCAACAGTAGTGTATGCAAAGTTCAAACCTACTAGTTTGCCTGGTGAGCTAACCCCGGGACTGTATCACGCAGAGGGAGTTGACGTCAGGTAGGCACCCGGTCATGAAAACTAAGCCAAATCCTCTGTAACATGCTTGAAGGTGGGATAAGGGCAGGTAGAAAGAAAGTACAAGAAAGCTCTGGTATTATTATTATTATTTTTATTTTTATTTGGGTCACGTACCATTTAAGTAAGCCGAAGTTATAATAGTGATGAAAAGAACCAAGGTCCCAATAGTATAATATTAATATAATTTACTTGTGACCCCAGCCTAAATTATACGTAGGGATTGGACGTTTTGCGAATTGGACGTTTTGCGAATTGGACATTTTGCGAACTGGACCATTTGCGAATTGGACATTTTGCGAAATGGACGTTTTGCGAATAGTGCATTTCGCGTTTTGGACGTTTTGAGAATTGGACCTTTCGCGAATTGGACCTTTTGCGAATTGGACATTTTGCGAATTGGACCGTTTGCGAATTGGACATATTGCGAATTGGACCATTTGCGAACTGGACATTTTGCGAATTGGACGTTTTGAGAATTGGACATTCTGAGAATTGGACGTCTTTCTCACGCTGGACATTTTGCGAATTGGACATTCTGCGCCTAAACGGATTTAATGTCGATATGTCGGCACCACACGGTATGGTAAGGTATTAAAAATATATAATATAAAGTAATACGCTATTTTTGAAATTATGATTGTACTAATATAAAGGTGGAGTCTGGAGCTCGATAGTATGAAATGGGGAAATGATAAAAAACAAAAGTAATTAAGGGCTGGTTTTTCAAAACCATTATTTTGTTAAATAATTTGACGTTTTAACACATACGATTAGAAACATGTAAAGCATGCAAATCATAATTTATTTTAAAGCAACAATAGAAGTAACAATCCCTCAGATAAAAGTTATCTGGTTGTGGAAAATCGAGCCTTATTTACTGGTTATTTGTTCTCTCTGAGCTATCAAAGGTACATATCCGACTCCTGGTTTAGAATGTACTATAAACTAGAGGTAGAAGGCTGCGACACGACACACCGTCTTCCTCGTGGCTATGGGTAGTCTAGGAAAGGTTGTAGCACCTTCCCGCCAAAACCCTGTAGGATAGGTAGTTACTGCACCCTCCCCTGCCTCTAATGGTGTGAGATCATTACCACCTATTAACCACACAGACGAAAATAGGCTGGAAGTTGACGTCTGGCAACTTAAGAAACGCGTCCAATCATTTTTGCAACATGCTTGAAAAAACTGCCTCGACCAACACTGTGGTAGGATATGAGCATGTAGAAAAATACCTGCCATGTTAAAACCAATGCTGACAATTTTGGTTTGCAACGCCCTATCGAAAATCGGGTGTTGCAATCCTGAATCTCAAAAGCTCCTTCAAAGTTCAACGAACACCAAAATACGTTCTTATACAACGCAGTAACGTTATAACTTTCGAAATAACATTACATAAAACTTTTTCCTGACCGAGGGATGAAATAACATTTTTTCGCAAGTTATGTATGAATAAACTTTATTACAAATTCACAAATATTTCCAAGGAACGATAGTCAGTGGAAATGTGATATAAGTATGGCGCGCGTGTCGCAGTTATGTATAAATGGGTTTAGCTTCCTTGTGTACTGACCCAACAAGCTAATGAATGGGCAGCCGGTTGTTGGTTGGAAGGGCGGACAATGACGACACAATTGGGTAATCGACTATGTTTCATTTCATACACATTTTTATATGTAGTAGCAAATAAAACAAAAAAGAAACCCTTCTATAAAAACCGCATCGAAATTGGTTGAAAAATGATGCAGTAATTCATATTTTAAATTCTGCAATGAGCAAGAGTGGGGGCGGAGTGGGGATATCTTGCTATCCCTTTTCAACGCACGCACCGTTATGGCTGTGACGTGATTTTACTGATACTTCTCTTTCCCGCTGTTTGAAGGTTACACAAAATACAAACGCTTATATTTTTTTTATTTTTGGGAGTATTTGAATAATTATTTCTGTATTACGTTTTAGATGACGTAAATTTCGTATAAAATTAATTTAAAAAAATTAGTCAAGTACCCAATAGGGAACTTGCATGTAATTTTGTTTTTAGTTCATTGTTAAGAACTAGGTCTTGAATAAACACACCAGAAAGAAAAACATTAAAATATGCACAAATCATTTAATTATCGCAAGTCAAAATATGATTTTCAAAACCCCGCGCCAAAAAAGGACGTGACGTCACCGCTTAAAAATTGCTTTTTATTGACATCTCAGTTGACACTGACGGCTACAATGACGTTTGAACATTGCCTGAATGACGTTTAAACCGCTATAATTGCCTATCGTTTAAAATTTCCCCAAACCGAACAAAAATTTCCCCAAAAGCTATTTCATTAAATAACGAAGTAAAAATTAATTGCACTCTTGAAAAGTTAAACAAAGAAAAGAATTTGGAAAGAAGAGGACCTTCGAAATCTCATTCATCAATCATCATACTAAACATAATAACTGTTTTCCGCAAAACTGGGAAAAATACCCCAACCTGGAAACACTGCCTAATGCAACGACGTCACTTGGGTTTTGCAATAACGTTCCATTATACGTAATTTATAATTAAAATATTTTGTAAAATATCAAGTATTTTATCCTACAAATTTCATCATAGCACATTTCAAGGTTTTGTTTATTGATTCAACAACACAAATGCTCGTTATAATTTTCGTGCAAGTTCCCCATTGTACACTGTAAAAGTTTATTCGCGACTATCTATTTGCGACTGCCTAATACATAATTGTGGGCGCAGCCACTTTATATTATTGTACACGCGTAAAAACAGATTCATGCACCTCGCACACATGCATCGCGCTAATGTGACCTACATACAATAATAATGTGTCCCTGCAATGGGAATATTCGATACACAGAACACCGCTGTCCTATGTAGATTACACAGAAAGCTCACGCCTGTATCCCCGAAAGGGTAGGCAGAGGCGCACTAGCGAACTAGTACATACACAATCCGCCGAGCTTAGTTCCGTCCCAGATGTGATAGAGACGAGCCTATCGCCATATCGGGCACAAATTCCAGACTCCGGGCTGATATGGAAAAATCCAATATCAGTTTGCCTGACCGAACCGGGATCGAACCCGAGACCTCAGGACGGTAGTCGTACCGAAATACAACCACGCCACCGAGGCAGTACAGTAAGAAATACGGGTAAATTGGTATTAACACAATGAGCCAACGTCGAGTTTCGTCAGATGCATTATGTTATACATATGGGGCATTTCACGCCAAGCGGGCAACGAAAAAAAAGTGAGGTTCTGAAATTCGTTCATATTTTGCTTATTTATACTTCTAGAGGGTATGAACGTGTACACAAAATATTTTTTTTATAAACGGTCTGATTGTCAAATTATGGCCTTTTAAAATATGTACCTCACCGGTGTAAGGGTTCCTTTGGGAGGTATTTTGCGTATTCAAGTAATTTATAATAAAATAACAAATGTAGTGTTTTGCGTAGTAAATTTAATGGACATTTTGATTTTTTGAACGGATTCGAAATTTAATTTTTTTATCTTGTGTTAAACCGGAAGTAAAGATTTCAAAACGAAATTGTAATACTTTGGGCAACAACATTTTTATTTCTTTTTATTCGAAAATAAAGCTTGACATACACAGATTCTACCATAAAAATTGTAAATGGGGTGCTACATTCGTTTAGGAATTATATGAATTCGAGTACGTACATGTCGTACTGATCGAGGTACCTGACGCTTGCTAAAGTCGGCTATTTTGCGTAAAAAAGAATACACACAGTAAAATTGCTTTGAAGTCACCTTTATATGTATGATTATAATATTTACAGTTAATTTTATATTGATAACCGACTTATCCTAGAGGAGGATAATGTTTTTCGAGTATAGGTTTTGTATTTATGTATGTCAATTTCTTTCGCACGCTCTACAGCCTAAACGGCTTGACGAATTTTAACATATGAGATATCATTTCATTCGTCTAAGTAATGGGAGTAATATAGTATGTAATATTCAGTTGTTGCGCCTGCGCATTAAAATGGGAAAGGAGAATAAAAAAGTTTTTTTATTATTATATCGTTATTGTAAGCTCGCAACACTTTTTGTCAGATAGCAACACTATCAAAATTTTATTATATTTTATTTTACTCCCACTACTGAGACGAATGAAATGACATCTCATATGTTAAAATTCTTCAAGCCGTTTAGGCTGAAGAGCGTGCGAAAGAAATTGACATACATAAATACAAAACCTATACTCGAAAAACATTATCCTCCTCTAGGATAAGTCGGTTATCAATATAAAATTAACTGTAAATATTTTAATCATACATATAAAGGTGACTTCAAAGCAATTTTACTGTGTGTATTCTTTTTTACGCAAAATAGCCGACTTTAGCAAGCGTCAGGTACCTCGACAAGTACGACATGTACGTACTCGTATTAATATAATTCCTAAACGAATGTAGCACCCATGTTACAATTTTTATGGTAGAATCTGTGTATGTCAAGCTTTATTTTAGAATAAAAAGAAATAAAAATGTTGTTGCCCAAAGTATTACAATTTCGTTTTGAAATCTTTACTTCCGGTTTAACACAAGATAAAAAATTTAAATTTCGAATCCGTTCAAAAAATCAAAAAGTCCATTAAATCTACTACCCAAAACACTACATTTGTTATTTTATTATAAATTACTTCAATACGCAAAATACCTCTCAGAGGAACCCTTTCACCGGTGAGGTCAATATTTTAGAAGGCCATAATTTGACAATTAGACCTTTTATAAAAAAAATATTTTGTGTACACGTTCATACCCTCTAGAACTATAAATAAGCAAAATATGAACGCATTTCAGAACCTCACTTTTTTTTCGTTGCCCGCTTGACGTGAAATGCCCCATATGCGTTATGGTTATATTATCGTTGATTATAGAGGTACAGTGCAGAGCCTGCCTCAATGCCAACAAGTTTATATGTTGAGTCGTCAATACACAATTGGTTATTTGACTATGTTTGATTTTGTACATATTTTTATATGTACTAGCAAATAAAACAAAAAATAAACTCTTTAGTAAAATCTGCATCGAAATTGGTTGTAAAATGAGTCAGTAATTCATATTTTAAATTCTGCAATGAGCAAGAGTGGGGGCGTAGTGGGGATATCTTGCTATTCCTTTCCAATGCACGCACCGTTATGGCCTTGACGTGATTTTACTGATACTTCTCTTCGCTGTTTGAAGGTTACACCAAACTACAAAGGCTTATAACTTTTTTTATTTTTGAGAATATTTCAATATTTCTTTCTGTGTTACGTTTTACATGACGTAAATTTCGTATAAAATCAATAAAAAAAGATTAGTCAAGTACACAATTGAAGATCGAACACTTCGTTCACGTGTTCGTACCACAAGCGAACATCAAACATTGTGTCAAATTTACTAGTTCGGATCGGAGTTTGATGCTTTAATGTTCGGACAATTCTTACAGCAAATCTATGGCTACTACAGAGAGAGGAATTGAGCCATGTTCTGTGTCTGTGTGCGTTCAGTATTCATATGGACTACATTCGTGTTCGCTTTGCTAATACATCCACATGTAAGAACAAAACGTTCCGTGTTTGATATTTATTCATCATGTTTTGTTTTTTCGTGCGTACTCGTCTTCCACCTGAGATAATAACACTGCGACATTACGGCCGAGAACGTGGCATGGATGTGCCAAGAGATTGGTTTGGATGGGTATTTAAATGCCAATATTGTTAACATGTGCCCTGATAAAGGGCGCATGAAGTCGCTGGATGCAGGCCGCTTCCAACAGGTCGATCTGGAAATCTTTGGGGGAGGCCTATGTTCAATAGTGGACGTCCTATGGCTGATGATGATGATGATGATGATGATTGTTAACATAGCAATTCTTTGCGATGTTCCCCAATCAGACATTGGTATCCGACAGGAGAACAAAGAGGTTTACAACAAGACAAATCCACAAGTTATCCACTTTGATAGCTATAAGCTAATTATAGTGATAATCTATTGAAACCGCTCCTTAAAAGTTGGGCATATTTATTTTCCTATTTTATGAATACAGTTGCCGACTATCCGACATTCCAGACGATAATTTCGAGACACTTCCAAATTCCCGGAAATTCCGAAAACACGGGAATATAATCCTTTAATTCCGCCATAGCTAATACACCCTGACCAACCTTGTGCCATATACTGTTCTATATTGCGTAACTCGTTATGCAACGCTTCAGCCGCAAACCTGCACTAATAAACTACGTTCCGAGTCTAGAATTTTGTGCTCAATATGGCGATAGCTCAGTTGGGTATGGTACGGACTGCCGAGACAAGTGTCGGAGGTTCAAGACCAACTCTATAATCGAGCGTACACCTCTGACTTTTCTATGTGAAGTGTATTTTCATTGTGAAATATCGCTTGCTATAACGGTGAAGGAAAACATCGTGATGAAACCTGCATACCCGAGAATTTCTCCACAAGAAATTCGAAGATATGTGAAATCTACCAACTCGCATTAGGCCAGGCCTCTCATTAGTAGAGGAGGCCCGTGCCCAGCAGTGGGACAGTAATATTACAGGGCTAATATTATTATTATTATGGCGATAGGCGCCCCCTATCATCTGGGACGGAACTAAGCTCGGCGTAATGTGGGTGTTCTAGTTCGCTAGTGCGCCTCTGCCTACCCCTTCAGGGATACAGGCATGTGAGCTTTTATTAGATTACATAAGCATTAATTAGCATTTTATGGCTGTGTAATGCAGACACATGTCTGATATGCATTACACAGCCATGTAATGCTTTACCGTCATGGCGTCATCCCTTTTGAAATTGTAATTTGTAAGTAATCCTGCGCCACTAGTACTATCCCCATAACTTTATTAATTTTAAACTTTATTAATTCCTTACATAGTCTGTTGATCGGTGTTAAAACCTGCTATAATGACCCACATACCTTGTGTGGATCGCGTTACAGGATAAGCCTGTGTATATCCGATTCTCTCAAAGAGCTTGCGACATCACTTGATGGTTGGTTGGTATTGGAATACTCTACTCTATCTGTGCATCTGCATCAGCGGCCTGAGCAGGAAAATTTCTGACAACCGTAAATGTATTTCAGCTCGATGCGCGTCTATGAAATTTGTATGGAATATTAACCAAACGTCATCAGTGCGTAGCGAACTCGAATACATTTACATTAGTTTTTCGTGCTCGGGGTACAGTTATCCGTCTGTCATGTCACAAGCCCCTCGATTTGCTCCCTTTTGCGAGTGTGATGAAGCATTCATAAACCGGTATAGCTTTGGTTAACACCAATAGATAAACTCATTATTTGTCAGTTGCCGCTGGTTTTTTGGACTGCACTACGGTTACCATCATGTATTGAACTTTCCCGTGCTCCGATAAAATATTTAACTGTGAAATATTTAATGATTATTTTTATGGTTATACTAAGCAACGACTGCCATTATGTACCTACCTAATTGTTTGTTATCCTCAAAATATATATACAGGTGTTTCATAAAGTAGGTGTCGTTAATAACTACACTTAAAGATAGGATGGCTAGCAAGCTAGCGGTAAAGTTTAAAATTTCGTAAGAATCATAGTTTTTGAATAATGCATGAATGGAAATTTGAAATTTGTGACAAAAAAATTTCTTCCGTCTCATTGCGTCAGCTGCAGTACATTTGGAAACCACTTATGGGATAATTATTTTTTTTTACTATACACAAAGCCATTTACATAATTCGGAACAAATAATTGCAATGCAATTGAACCTTACATTCGCCAAGCAAATCAATAACTATAACTAATGATAACTAGCTATGTTAAAAGAAAGCTGCAAAGTACAGGCATATCTGTCGTATGCCTGGCTAAGGACTATGCTCTTTACTTAAAAAAACATTTACCCGCTTATCTTTAAGAACATTTTGCCAAATTTTTCCTTACGTCACATTATTGAAAATAAGAGACAAACTATACTTAAAGATAAGTAGAGCGTGTAAAGGGCATTCAAAATAAATAAGAGAACAACACATACATAAAGTGTACATTGACTTACCCCCAATACTGATACGCAACTCAAAAATCATCTTATGATATCCCATGTGATGCCACTGTCTATCAAAAATGTATGATGCATAACAATGTAAGTAGCTCTTAAAGTTGAGTAGCGTTTCAGTATCTCAATGCTGCCCTTCAGGGTTACTGTCTTAAACCATTTATGTTTATTCTCTTAAAAACCTGTGAAAAACTAGAAACACTAAAACACCTAAGATAACACTACATTAGTTATTAAGCAAGCTTTATTAGAGGCAATCTCTATTTCAAATAAAATCTTGTAGAAAATTGTAGAATAAAATTTTGAAAATATTTTTATTTAGTTGACCTCCCCCAAACGCAAAATGAGGGATGAAATTTTTTTTCTCGATTATCCAATGGTGTGTTATATCGTTAGGTAGGTCGTTCAACATTGGGGGTTTGCTAAAATCATTTTACGACATAATAATGTGAAATATTTTGCGAAATATTACATAAAATAAATAAATACACCCAACAGTCACACACCTAGTCCTGACCCCACACTAGGTATAACCTGTATCGTGGGTGTCAGAGACTATGAGAGACTTTCGGTCTCACAACACCCAGACTTGAAACAAATATCTATGGGCCACACAAACAATTGTCTCAATGCGGGAATCGGACCCGCGGCCTCTCGCTTCACAGCCGGCTATTCGCCCGCTGCGCCACGGAGGCTGTCTATTAAATATTAAGCTTTAAATTCAACCGATTTTCAAGATTCTGTTTGTGTTCGATAGAGCTTATTTCAAGGTGAATTTGGTCTCGATCGGAAAAACTTTGAAGTCAGTCCATTGTTCTTCTTAGTATTATTTTAAAATATATGGCGGTGCCACCGCTTCATCGGTGATTTCGCCAATGACAAAACCGGCAAGACGTAAGCAAAGAGAATAGAGATGTAGGAGTAATGACCATGAAGACTGTGACCAACTGTGTTCCAGACCGACGCGACGCGACATGTTTAGTATATAGCAAGGGAAAAAGTAAAGTTTTTAAACTTGTGATTACATATTTAAGAACTAGCTTTTGCCCGCGGCTCCGCACGCGTATTTTGTAGGGCCAACGGAAAAAACTTTTGATTTGTCGATCCGCCCTGTCATTTTAGTCTAAATATGTTCGACCCAGCTATCGATTTTGAAGTTAATCGGCCCAAAAACAAAGAAAAACAAAATGGCGGCCACTTTTGACAGGTTTGAGAGCGATTCTGTCGTTCGAAACCACAGCGCGAATCAGATATCAATTTTGAAGTCAATCGGCCCAAAAACATAGAAAAACAAAATGGCGGCCACTTTTGACAGATTTGACAGCGGTTCTGTCGTTCCGAACCACGGGGCGACCCAGATATCGATTTTGAAGTCAATCGGCCCAAAAACAAAAAAAAACAAAATGGCGGTCACTTTTGACAGGTCTGACAGCGGTTCTGTCATTCGGAACCACGGGGTGACTCAGATATCGATTTTGAAGTCAATCGGCCCAAAAACAAAGAAAAACAAAATGGCGGCTACTTTTGACAGTTCTGACAGCGGTTCTGTCGTTTGGAACCACGAGGCGACTCAGATATCTATTTTGAAGTCAATCGGCCCAAAAACATAGAAAAACAAAATGGCGGCCACTTTTGACAGATTTGACAGCGGTTCTGTCGTTCCGAACCACGGGCGACCCAGATATCGATTTTGAAGTAAATCGGCCCAAAAACAAAGAAAAACAAAATGGCGGTCACTTTTGACAGGTCTGACAGCGGTTCTGTCATTCGGAACCACGGGGCGACTCAGATATCGGTTTTGAAGTCAATCGGCCCAAAGACAAAGAAAAACAAAATGGCGGCCACTTTTGACAGGTCTGACAGCGGTACTGTCGTTCGGAACCACGGAGCGACCCAGATATCGATTTTGAAGTCAATCGGCCCAAAAACAAAGAAAATCAAAATGGCGGCCACTTTTGACAGGTCTGACAGCGGTTCTGTCATTGGGAACCACGGGGCGACTCAGATATCGATTTTGAAGTCAATCGGCCCAAAAACAAAGAAAATCAAAATGGCGGCCACTTTTGACAGGTCTAACAGCGGTTCTGTCATTGGGAACCACGGGGCGACTCAGATATCGATTTTGAAGTCAATCAGCCCAAAAACAAAGAAAAACAAAATGGCGGCCACTTTTGACAGGTCTGACAGCGGTTCTGTCATTGGGAACCACGGGGCGACTCAGATATCGGTTTTGAAGTCAATCGGCCCAAAGACAAAGAAAAACAAAATGGCGGCCACTTTTGACAGGTCTGACAGCGGTTCTGTCGTTCGGAACCACGGAGCGACCCAGATATCGATTTTGAAGTCAATCGGCCCAAAAACAAAGAAAATCTAAATGGCGGCCACTTTTGACAGGTCTGACAGCGGTTCTGTCATTGGGAACCACGGGGCGACTCAGATATCGATTTTGAAGTCAATTGGCCCAAAAATAAAGAAAAACAAAATGGCGGCCACTTTTGAAAGGTCTGACAGCGGTTCTGTCATTCGGAACCGCGGGGTGACTCAGATATCGATTTTGAAGTCAATCAGCCCAAAAACAAAGAAAAACAAAATGGCGGCCACTTTTGACAGGTCTGACAGCGGTTCTGTCATTGGGAACCACGGGGCAACTCAGATATCGATTTTGAAGTCAATCAGCCCAAAAACAAAGAAAAACAAAATGGCGGCCACTTTTGACAGGTCTGACAGCGGTTCTGTCATTGGGAACCACGGGGCGACTCAGATATCGGTTTTGAAGTCAATCGGCCCAAAGACAAAGAAAAACAAAATGGCGGCCACTTTTGACAGGTCTGACAGCGGTTCTGTCGTTCGGAACCACGGAGCGACCCAGATATCGATTTTGAAGTCAATCGGCCCAAAAACAAAGAAAATCAAAATGGCGGCCACTTTTGACAGGTCTGACAGCGGTTCTGTCATTGGGAACCACGGGGCGACTCAGATATCGATTTTGAAGTCAATCAGCCCAAAAACAAAGAAAAACAAAATGGCGGCCACTTTTGACAGGTCTGACAGCGGTTCTGTCATTGGGAACCACGGGGCGACTCAGATATCGATTTTGAAGTCAATTGGCCCAAAAACAAAGAAAAACAAAATGTCGGCCACTTTTGACAGGTCTGACAGCGGTTCTGTCATTCGGAACCACGGGGTGACTCAGATATCGATTTTGAAGTCAATCGGCCCAAAAACAAAGAAAAACAAAATGGCGGCCACTTTTGACAGGTCTGACAACGGTTCTGTCGTTCGGAACCACGGAGCGACCCAGATATCGATTTGGAAGTCAATCGGCCCAAAAACAAAGAAAATAAAAAAGGGCGGCCACTTTTGACAGGTCTAACAGCGGTTCTGTCATTGGGAACCACGGGGCGACTCAGATATCGATTTTGAAGTCAATCAGCCCAAAAACAAAGAAAAACAAAATGGCGGCCACTTTTGACAGGTCTGACAGCGGTTCTGTCGTTCGGAACCACGGAGCGACCCAGATATCGATTTTGAAGTCAATCGGCCCAAAAACAAAGAAAATCAAAATGGCGGCCACTTTTGACAGGTCTGACAGCGGTTCTGTCATTGGGAACCACGGGGCGACTCAGATATCGATTTTGAAGTCAATTGGCCCAAAAATAAAGAAAAACAAAATGGCGGCCACTTTTGACAGGTCTGACAGCGGTTCTGTCATTCGGAACCGCGGGGTGACTCAGATATCGATTTTGAAGTCAATCGGCCCAAAAACAAAGAAAAACAAAATGGCGGCCACTTTTGACAGGTCTGACAGCGGTTCTGTCGTTCGGAACCACGGAGCGACCCAGATATCGATTTTGAAGTCAATCGGCCCAAAAACAAAGAAAATCAAAATGGCGGCCACTTTTGACAGGTCTGACAGCGGTTCTGTCATTGGGAACCACGGGGCGACTCAGATATCGATTTTGAAGTCAATCAGCCCAAAAACAAAGAAAAACAAAATGGCGGCCACTTTTGACAGGTCTGACAGCGGTTCTGTCATTCGGAACCACGGGGTGACTCAGATATCGATTTTGAAGTCAATCGGCCCAAAAACAAAGAAAAACAAAATGGCGGCCACTTTTGACAGGTCTGACAACGGTTCTGTCGTTCGGAACCACGGAGCGACCCAGATATCGATTTTGAAGTCAATCGGCCCAAAAACAAAGAAAATCAAAATGGCGGCCACTTTTGACAGGTCTAACAGCGGTTCTGTCATTGGGAACCACGGGGCGACTCAGATATCGATTTTGAAGTCAATCAGCCCAAAAACAAAGAAAAACAAAATGGCGGCCACTTTTGACAGGTCTGACAGCGGTTCTGTCATTGGGAACCACGGGGCGACTCAGATATCGGTTTTGAAGTCAATCGGCCCAAAGACAAAGAAAAACAAAATGGCGGCCACTTTTGACAGGTCTGACAGCGGTTCTGTCGTTCGGAACCACGGAGCGACCCAGATATCGATTTTGAAGTCAATCGGCCCAAAAACAAAGAAAATCAAAATGGCGGCCACTTTTGACAGGTCTGACAGCGGTTCTGTCATTGGGAACCACGGGGCGACTCAGATATCGATTTTGAAGTCAATTGGCCCAAAAATAAAGAAAAACAAAATGGCGGCCACTTTTGAAAGGTCTGACAGCGGTTCTGTCATTCGGAACCGCGGGGTGACTCAGATATCGATTTTGAAGTCAATCGGCCCAAAAACAAAGAAAAACAAAATGGCGGCCACTTTTGACAGGTCTGACAGCGGTTCTGTCGTTCGGAACCACGGAGCGACCCAGATATCGATTTTGAAGTCAATCGGCCCAAAAACAAAGAAAATCAAAATGGCGGCCACTTTTGACAGGTCTGACAGCGGTTCTGTCATTGGGAACCACGGGGCGACTCAGATATCGATTTTGAAGTCAATCAGCCCAAAAACAAAGAAAAACAAAATGGCGGCCACTTTTGACAGGTCTGACAGCGGTTCTGTCATTCGGAACCACGGGGTGACTCAGATATCGATTTTGAAGTCAATCGGCCCAAAAACAAAGAAAAACAAAATGGCGGCCACTTTTGACAGGTCTGACAGCGGTTCTGTCATTGGGAACCACGGGGCGACTCAGATATCGATTTTGAAGTCAATTGGCCCAAAAACAAAGAAAAACAAAATGGCGGCCACTTTTGACAGGTCTGACAGCGGTTCTGTCATTCGGAACCGCGGGGTGACTCAGATATCGATTTTGAAGTCAATCGGTCCAGAAACAAAGAAACAAATTTTCAACCCCTATTTCATCCCTTTGTAGGATAACAATATATCGCACCCCATTTCTGTCCTTAGGGCTAAAACTATCCTCATACCGACTTTCTTAAAAATCCGTTCAGCGGTTTCTGGATTCCCATAAAAACTTTCATCCCCTATTTCATCTCATTAGGGATTGATTTAAAAAAGTAGCCCATTTGTGTCTTTAAACTCAAAGATATGGACTATCCCATACCAAATTTCATAAAAATCCATTAAGTGGGCCTAAAATTCCTATACAAACGTTCATCCCCTATTTCATCCCATTAGGGGTTGATTTAAAAAAGTGGCCCATTTGTATCCTTAAACTCAAAGGTATCCACTGTCCCATACCAAATTTTATAAAAATCCATTAATTGGACCTAAAATCCCCATACAAACTTTTAACCCTTATTTCATCCCTATAGGGGTTGATGAAAAAAAATGAAGTACCCCATTTTAATCCCTAGGGTCAAATGTATCCTCATACCAAATTTCATCAAAATCCATTAAGCGGTTCCAAAATTCCCATACAAACTTTCATCCCCTATTTCATACCTTTAGGGGTTGATTTAAAAAAAATAAAGTACCCTATGTCCGTCCTTGGGGTTAAAAGTACCCATATACCAAATTTCATCAAAATCGGTTCAGCGGTTTAGACGTGAAAACGCCACAGACAGACAGACAGACAGACAGACAGACAGACAGACAGACAGACAGACAGAGTTACTTTCGCTTTTATTATTTAGTAAGGATATAACTCCTTTATCGGTCGACTTCCCAAAAAGGAGGAGGTCCTCAATACGTCGGTATTTTTTTTATGATGTTACTCGATATCTCTGGCAAATGTGGACCGATTTTCAAAATTCTTTTTGTGTTCTATAGAGCTTATTTCAAGGGTGGTCCCATATAAATTTGGTCACGATCGGTAAATTGGAAGTCGGTCAGTTAAATTTTTAAACTTGTGATTATTGTGATAAATGCACATTAAGAAGTGAAAGTTAATGCTCAATGTTAATGTACTGATGATTTGCTACTGAGGTTACAGTGGTTTATGTAATTAATATTTACAGTATTACTAATAAATCGTTGGAAACTTCTGTCATACTCTTTTTTTAATATCTCCTCTTGCAATCTATCGTGACGACATTCAGCAATTGGTCGGTTTGCAAAACGGGCCTACTCACATACTGATGCCATCTTTTGTTTCAATGTATGGACTGTAGCATTAGAGAAAACAAAACAAAGCATTGTATAACTATGACATGCGTATACTATGATAATTAGTACCATTATACAGGGTGTTTCATAAAGTTGGTATCCATAATAACTTTACTTAAAGGGAGGATGGCTAGCAATCTAGCGGTAAAGTTTAAAATTTCGTAAGGCTCATAGTTTTGGAATAATGGAAACTTGAATTTGTGATGAAAAACTTTTTTCTGGCTCACTGGGTCAGCTGCAGTACATTTACAAACTACCTATAGGGTAATTAATTATTTTTAGCATACACAAAACCATTCTTTCGCTATTTGCGACGATTTACAGGTCACATTCCGATTTTAAAATCCCCATGGTTAATATGAATAAAAAAAAAATGATTTTTTAACGTTACCATTGCACTTTAAATCGTTCTCCCTATATGTGGAATTATTATAGGTACCAACTTTATGAAACACCCGGTATAGCTGATTAGTAAGTGACTGTCTAGGTGGCGTGCTTTTATTTTGGTACGACTACCGTCCTGACTCCTGAGGTATCAGGTTCGATCACCAGGTTAGGCATAGTGATATTGCATTTTCCATATCAGCCCGGAATCTGAAATTGTGCCCAATATGTCTCGCCTTTATTACATCTGGAACAGAATTAAGCTCGGCGAAATGTGGGTGTTCTAGTTCTTTAGTCCGCCTCTGCCTATCCCTTCGGGAGTACAGGCGTGAGCGAGGGTATGTATATAATATAGGTTATGGTATATAGCTATATAATATATAAGACCTAAAAAACATTTGCACAGGTACTGATACTAAATAGCACATTATCCAAACATGGCATCTAGCCGGGGCCGTCTTAAGGCCTGCCAGCCCGCCTAGCATGCGCGCCACGAGAACATTTTGTCTACGCAATTTGTCCTGTTATATAACCGGTTTTTCCTATATGTCGACGGATACTAACATGCGCCCTCGTTTATTTTCATACAATATTTTAGACAACATCTTGACTGTCGATTATTGCGATATCTCGCGGCGCGCATGCTAGGCAGGCTGGGCCCCTGTTACGTACAAGAATTTGGGGCCCAGTAACAACTACAGTATAAGACTTACACTATGCTAAATACCTAAAGAAAAATAGGCTTCTTTTTCGTGTAAGAAGATATAAATACTTATCAGCCTGTCGGTGGCCTCCTATGGTCTGTGTCCCTGTGTGCCCTTATGATGAAGACAGTGCTGCATCTAGGAAGTGGCTGATATATCAGCTATAGCTATAGCTTCTAAACACACATGTATAGCATATTATTATTATCCATGCCTATAGATCAGTCTTCCCCAAAGTGGGCGATAACGCCCCCTTGTGGGTGCTGCATGCCCAAAGGGACGACCCAGAAAAAAAGGGGCTCTCCGCTGATATAGCTCACAATATTTTTTTAATTTAAAGTCATAGTAGTTTAGGTCGCCTCCTTGGTCTAATGGGAGCACATATGGGCTGTGGACCGTGGTGGATCAGATTCCCAGATCGGGTAAAGCGAAAGCGGTTTTCTAATTTAATCTATCACTTGCGACCGTAACTTTATTAACCTTTTGAATGTTTATATCAATCACTGTAACCTATTTTCTAATTAACAGCATAGTATTATGTATATATAGGAATAATACTACATCTCATTTTCATGAGAAAATACTAATTAAAATCAATGGTTGGCATTGGTCAACTAATTTAACATGAATTCAATGATATTCCAGTAATATTCCATTTGGTCTACAACTGATGATTAAGGCTTTTGGTATTTTATTTATCTTATCATTTACACATATATTAAAAAAGACTGCCTCGGTGGCGTGGTGGTATTTCGGTACGACTACGGTTCTGAGGTCTCGGGTTCGATCCCGGGTCGGGCAAAGTGATATTGAATTTTTCCATATCAGCCCGGAGTCTGGAATTTGTGCCCGATATGGCGATAGGCTCGCCCCCTATCACATCTGGGACGGAACTAAGCTCGGCGAAATGTGGATGTTCTAGTTCGCTAGTGCGCCTCTGCCTACCCCTTCGGGGATACGGGCGTGAGCTTATGTTATGTTATTAACTTAATATACTGCAGTACATTATTATAATAAACTCGTACAAAAATCATAATGTTCCAGTTGTAATGGTTTAATATTGGGAACATTCATCCTATCAATTTGTTCCAGTAATTGGGTACTTAACTATAGTAACCAATATCAATGAATTTCTGTATGAACATAGATTTATCATCGAAATAACGTGTGCAATAGGAATTTATTAAAAATACTCATACCTCTAGGATAATTTATTTTGGTAATTTAAATACTTATTTTTTTATCTGTACGTCACGTGACTGTAAACGCCAATCACGTTGCATTATGTCACAATACTCATTTTTCTTTTCAATTTATTCCACAAGGGCCTCAGACCTAAGATCCAAAGCCATATTGCCAGGTTATTTATTGTATATTTTTATCGTATTTTTGTTTAATGCTTTAAAACCTAATTTCCTACAACCTAATTTCACCGCGGATGTGATCGACGATCGATATCTGATCGACAAAATATCTGACGGGTTTTTTTTAGGTCGAAATCATAAATGTTATTTCCTCAAAGTTTTGTTATGAGCGATTTTGTATATATGGTAAGGAACAATGACGTCACCCGTGTCTACGTCAGTTAACAGATAGCGTTTTGGCAGCAAACTAAATTTTACATCATATTTTTTGATTTTTCTAACTAAACATATAAATTAAGAAATATTTTTTTACATGTTTAGGACAAACTAATAAATATCCCTGAAAACTTTAAAAAAAATAGTCAAGTACCTAATTGAACACCTACATTTTTTATACACACAATGCTTCATTGGCACCAAGTTGTGTCCTATTTAGTGTTGTGCTTGACGTCACGACGGCAGAAGTGCAGGGGGCTTACCACCACCTCTTATAGCAGTTATTATAATCTTACTTGTACCGATTCCCATACAAAACAAAGGAAGAACGGTGGTAACCCTGCAGGAGCAACCATCGTAGGTGCACCTGTATGCCGATGTTAACATTGGTAGATAAGGACAAACAGCGCCTGGAGCAAAGTGTAAACTTGTGGAAAGGGACACTTGAGAACGGCGGTCTGAAACCAAATGTGGGGAACAGATAGTATCCGGATAGGGAAACGAGCTTGTCGTAAAAACGGACAAGTATATGTTCCTAGCTAGGGTTTGTATTGTACGAGTGTGGTCATATCGACTCCGACGTCAGGGCTCGAATTGGCGTCGCTTGGGCAAAGTGACGAGAGTTCACGGGCATTACTTGCGACCGTAAGATGTCGATAAGACTTTAAGGTCTATATACGTATACACGACCATCATTCGTCCTGAGCTTCTTTATGAGTGCAAGACGGGGCCCGTCCTTAAGCGCCATGTGAATGAAGATGTGGCGGTGGATATGCAACGTTACACAGCTCGATCGAATAGATGACGTGTACTTCTGCGGTATTCTTGATGTCCACAACGTGGCGGATAAACTGCAATAATGCCACATGTGATGGATGTCACATTTTGAGACAACCACAGGAGTATTTCTTTCGCAACTGTCTAGGTCAGGTCGTATCATGCGTGCATCTCCATGGACGGCCCAAAAAGTTGGCTGGATGTTTTGGATGATAATACGAGAACCCATGGTCTTACTGTGGAGGATGTTTGATTTGATTTGATACTCAAGACTGGACGAAGTGGAAGTGTATTAGTAGGAAGGCAGATCCTGCCACTAGGCTGAGATAACGCCAGGCAAAAAGAAAGACATTGAAAAAAACGTTTTATAAGAAGGAAAACATCTTAAAAGCGATAGTGTCTGAAAGGCGTAATGTACCCAAAAAAATATAATAAGTCCCACACAAATAAAAAAAAACTGAAGTACCCTGAACATAGAAAAAAGGATCTCCCACTATATTGAACTTCATCTATTAGGATAAGAATTCTTCTTGCTTGGGAAGTATTAAATTAATAATAAAATGATACTTCATTAAAATCATTCATTTTATTAACTGGTTCACTATTGGACAATGTGTGGTCTATTACTGGTACAACCTGGTCTAACTTAGGCACATTGTGACTCACATTCTTTTTTTTTATGAGCCTATGTGATGTCCCACTGCTGGGCAAAGGCCTCACCTGACTTTTGCATTTCACATTCATTATTAAATAAAAATAAACTTAATAGCTATTAAGAAAATCGGTATAATCTACAATTCTACATGGTTGTATGGTACATAACATACAACATAAGCTCACGCCTGTATCCCCGAAGGGGTAGGCAGAGGCGCACTAGCGAACTAGAGCACCCACATTTCACCGAGCTTAGTTCCGTCCCAGATGTGATAGGGGGCGGCCTATCGCCATATCGGAGACATATTCCAGACTCCGGGCTGATATGGAAAAATCCAATATCACTTTGCCCGTATGGTACATAAATAAGGAGTATATTGATATTTTTTGTAATGATTGTCTCAGTAATTGAGTTACAACACCAATAATTATATTGAATTCTTAAGTTTACGCGAATGCTATTCATTGAAATAAAATTACTTTTACGGATTTTATCACGATTTGGTTTTAATTTTTATTCCCGACGTTTCGAAGGCTTTGCAGTCTTCGTGGTCACGGGTTGGACTGAGATGTCATTTGTCCAAAAATGTTAGTATTACAAAATCTACCTTCATTTTAGAATTATACAGATTTTTAAAAAAATGACATCTCAGTCCAACCCGTGACCACGAAGACTGCAAAGCCTTCGAAACGTCGGGAATAAAAATTAAAACCAAATTGTGATAAAATCCTAAAAGTAATTTTATTTCAACCAATAATTATGTTTCAAAATGTCGTTAATCGGTTTGTTACTGGTGCACCCATATAGGAGGATAGAGACACATTATGCTTGCATTTTTTTTTCTACCTGCCCTTATCCCACTTTAATGTGGGGTCGGCGCAACACACTTTTTCAAGCATGTTGCAGAAATGATTTGGCAATGGCAAAGTTTTTACGACCGGCTGCCTGCCTGACGCCAACCCCTTCTGAGGGGTCCAGTCCCGGGCAAATTAAATTAGAAAATTTGCTTTGCCCGACCTGGGAATCGAACCCACGACCTCCCGGTCCACAGCCCATACATGCTGCCACTATACCAAGGAGGCGACACACACTACTACACATTATGCTTGCATACAGAAATAAAACTAAGTTTTTTATTGGAGCCCAGCAAAATTGACTACACTGTACCTCATGGTAAACATAATGCAGTCCAAAAAAACACCTATTCTATGAATTAAGCTAATCAATAAGGCTCAATTGCACCACTATTATTAACCTAGAGTTAGTCCTAACCGCAAGTTAAGTTACATGTCATTCATACATTTTCTGTCAATTTAGCTTGCGGTTAGGACTAACTCTAGGTTAATAATAGTGGTGCAATTGAGCCTAAGTAAATGAGGCTATTATGGCATAATAAAATATTTTTTTCTGTAAGATGACATAAATGTGGATAGTATAGTAGGATTGCTAATTAAACGGAGTAAACTGACATTTCGAATGTTGCCACTTTTTCATGAAATTTAAATAGTGCTGCGGTAAAAATATCAAGATTATTTAAACATTTCAATTCAGTGAACCATTTCATTCTTTCATTTTCTACAGTCCAACTTAAAGTCGTAATTCCTGCCTAACGTTTGATAAGTACTGCATGTCTACTGAATTGTAGTCAAAGTAAATCAATGCTTGCTAAATGACGGCATGTTTACTGGAATTATAGTCATTCATATAGTCAGGTTGATTATAAACAAAACTTACAAAAGCTATGAATGTGCCGAACGTGATTTTTCTCATATAATAAAAGTAATATTTGTAATTTTCATTGTTATTATTTCGCGTATCTGTTGTGATTATTTACGCAACATTATTTACACAGACATTTAATGGAAAGGTTAAGCTGAAATTTCTAAAAATACGCAATTAAATTCTAATTTTGCAAACTAGTGCTGAGTTATTGTTTCTTTGAATGATAAAAATGAAACTAGATCAATCACTACGTTTTGAAAGTAAGCAACATTATTTTGGAAAGTGACATTTCGATCTGTCAGTTTACTCCGTTTAATTAGCAATTGGACTATAGTTTTTAATATTTTATCACATAGCAATATCAATAAATACCAAGTCAATGGAGAACTTCCACAAAAATTAGAATGAGAAATTGTGTTGATAAATCAATAAACCAACCCATGGGATGTGCTATCATATTTGTAGTATAAAATAATTGATATTTCACAAATTATCCTACTTATAAATTACATATAGGCCATCCACTGCTGAACATAGGCCTCCCCCAAAGATTTCCAAATTGACCTGTTGGAAGCGGCCTGCATCCAGCGATGATGATGTCCTATGGCTGATGATGATGAAATTACTTATAATTGAACAAATTGCAAAACTAAAGTGATGTCATTGCATAAAGAATGGAGCAGTGTTCCTAAGTTGGTTTCCCAATTTTGCCAAATATTTTTGTTGTATTTAGTATGGTGATTAGTGAAATAAATTTCAGAAGTCCTTATCTTCCTTCCAAATTTTTCATGACATATTTTAACTTGCAATAATTAAATGATTTATGCATATTTTAATGTTTTTGTTTCTGATGTGTTTCCTTGAAGCCTAGTTCTTTAAAATAAACTAAAAAAATTACATGCAAACAACCCATTACTAATCGAGTCTTTTCCTAATTAATTTTGAATTTGGCCTGACCAAATTGGCCATCATCAAAAGATTTAATATTATGGGGTCTTTCTTTGGATTCTATTTTACCTTATTTTATGTTCAACTTATGATATTTAATTTTCTTATTGCATATAAAAATTATAAAATTGATGTCTCTTTGATCTAATGGCAGCATATATAGGCTGTGGACCAAGAGGTCCTGGGTCTGACTCCCAGCTCAGGAAAAGAGAATTTGCTAATTTAATTTTCCTGGGACTGGATCCTCCAGAGTGGGTTGACGTCGGGCAGGCAGCTTGTCGTAAAAACGAAACCAAAACCTTTCTACAACATGCTTAAAAGTGTGTTGCGCCGACCCCACATTCAGGTGGGATAAGGGCAGGTAGAAAGATATAATTTAAAAATAATAAAATATTGGCAATTAACAAAACAAAAATTAATTCTTATTTTAAAATTATTTTATAGCATTCTATTCTAGAGCTGGCCAGTTTAGAGATGTGCTAGACAATAAATATATATAGCGTAGTATATTGCTCGTCTAATGATTTCCAAGGCATGCTTTGTTCAGCAATGAATGACGCAAATTACTACATATCTATATGCAATAATGTCATTGACTCGTTCGCTATGCATAGCTATGGCTTGCAATATGCAATAAAAACTAATACGTAAAACTAACTAAATAACAAATTTATAAGTAATAATTACACCCGCTTTTAAGGCTACAACTTACCCAAGTAACTTCTGGTCGCATGAATGTTGAAAAATATAAGGTTGTTCCAACTTTCAACTGTTTTCAAAGTTCTTTTATATACTTTTAACGAAACCTTTAATATACAAATATAAATGGTTCGCACTTAACCGTAGTACATACGTGGTAAGTCCAAAGCAATATTAGGCACAGGTACTTTTAAACAACACAAAAACTATAAAAAAATCCAAGTATTGTGTCGCGAAAACCGTTTACCAATGAAAATTGTGAGAATGTGTGAGGGATGTAACATCACAGCTCATAAGTAATCGATTGTATATCGTTTTAATACGATTGAAATCGAATTATTGAGTTTGTTAAATAATTAATACCATTATTATTCCTAATAAAGCATTGACACAATGTTAATGATCCAGGATTTTAAAGTTGGAAATTATTACACTTTTTTTGTATTTCTCTTTCATGGCGTCATAATAAAAATTACGGATGCAAAATATAATATTATAGTATTCATCTGTCTGTCAAAATATAAGTTCAAAACAATAATTACATTATTGTTTATTATAATTCAACTAATAATAATACTAACCTTACTTAATAATAATCATTTAATTATTTTCTTTGTTCTGATAATTATTTCGTGTATTTTCAGTAAATATCATTAATTAACCACAGCATTTTTGATGGCTCAATTATCACGTTAAAAATCCAGGACATAAGTATTCGATTACATTAATGTTATCGATTATCGATGGTTCAAAAAAATATTGCAGTAGTATACTTCACTAGTGTGACATAAGAACAGGTACGTAAACCAGAGTGTTGTATCAAAACTCGATATCGATATATCGATATATTTAGAGTTTTCCAATAAATTCTTGGAGTAATTTAACGAATATTATAAAGAACTTCAAAAACTTTAGAGTGGTAGAGCCACGCTGTAGACACTAACGTCTACAGCATGAATGGGCCGGCTTGACCGGTTAGACACCACTATCTCACAGAAAACCGACGTAAAGTGGCAGCTTGCTGTCGCGTTTCGTTCGGTGAGTGAGATTTCCGGTGGCCCATTTCCCCCCTCCCTTTCCCAATCCCTCTCCCCTCCCCTTCCGTTCCCTCTTTTTAGGTTGGCAACGCACCCATAATTCTTTTTGTGTCTTAGGTGTTTCTGGGCGGTGGAGATCACTTACCATTAGGTGACCCATCTGCACGTTTGCCAATCTCTGCTATAAAAAAAAAATCGGTCCACATTTGTTAATCATATCGAGTCTTAAACAAAAAGAATACCTACTGATGGGCTAGAAGAGCATTTCTCAATTTGAAGTTGATTAAGAAGTTAAGGGATTACGTTAAAACTTATATTATGTTGCTATTAACATAACACATCACTTTAGTAAAATTATAATAAGATGTGAAAATTATATAATAAATGAGTTATTCTTTACTTGATGACACTACTAGGACTAGGAGTAATGTATGAATAGTAAATTTATCTATTCACAACACCATAATATTTTTAGGTGATAGTTGTCATACTAACTTGTAAGAACTATGGCACCTAAATATATTCATAAAATGTATTTCTACAAACCTTAAAAAAAAAACTGAAAAACCTTAAAATTATTGTCGATATTATGACCTAAACAAACTTTATTCACAACACTATGGTTCACGCTCAAAAACACGTGAGCCGGCTGCATGAGCGAGATAGAATATCTCTTTCTAGGATTTATTTTACAGCACGTGGCTGATGAAAGGGACAGCGCTATTTCTGTTCGCCAAGTCGCGTGGCTTTGACACATTTTCCATTTCCATCAGTACTTAATGCTTGTCCTGATTATAAATAATACAGAGTAGCATTATTTTTGCCAGATTCCCGGATTTAGACAGTCGTCCATATATATTCTAATTATAGTAGGTCCTCCGCAGAAACCTAGAATGGTGATTAGCTCGCTTTATTGGAACCATTTTCTCCTTAATCCCCGTTTGGGTGGGCCGCCCACTTGCCCGAGAGTCAGAACTGCCAAGCAAGTCCTACAAACCAATCCGCCGTTGGTTGGTTGAGGTTGCAGACCGGAGACCTTGAGCATCCTGAGGTTTTTACAGATTTAGACCTTTCAGATCCATTCACTTTACCACCACGTCGATCGTTTAAAACCAAAATAGATAAGATTTTTAAAAATACCTACCGATCATCTATAGGTAGGTACTAACTGACATCACCTTTCTTCTCTAAAGTACTTAGGTTTAACACTTATGGGGTAGGTATCTACTCTAGGGGACTTCGTTTCCTCCTGGCACATGTTAGTTAGTTAGTAGGCTAGGTAGCTTATAGTCGCGTCTGTTCTCCCCGAAGGGATAATCACGCGCAGACACAACTAGTGTTATACTTGTATGTATTGTGCACAAGTACACATGATTCGCGAAGGTATTATAGCTGATGCTTTGCTGCAGTCTTCGAGGTAGGAAAAGGCTCTTTTCTCGTAGCGCTCAGCAAACTCGGCCAATGAAGACTGATTCCACAAACACGTTGAAAAGGTCTTGAAAAACGTACAGGAACGCTATGCATATAAGTACCTACGAGAAATTCATTATAATATGTAGGTTCATATTTACCTACCTACAATAGGTACCCATTTATATATTATTATGTATTATTAAATAGCATTAGAGGTCTCTATCAACCCTTTATATAACTAAATACTCATGCCCAACGTGCTTATGTTATATTTTCCCCGTATTCCAGCAACTCGGGATTCGATTACAGAAAGCTGGAAACTCCGCAGCTTAGGGCTGTGCTTAGGACTGATAGATTACATAATTGGGTACTTGACTGTAACTGTAAACTTGACTGTAAACTGTAGGAACATAGATTTATCATTGAAATATCCTTTGCAATAGGAATTTATTATAATAATACTCCAAGGATAATTTTATTTTAGTAATATAAATGGCCTAAGACCTAAGATCCAAAGTCATCCAGCCTGGTTATTTGGTATATATTTTTTTTAAAGCTCAACTTAATTTCAATGCGGATAAGATCGACAATCAATATCTGATCGACGAAATATCTGATCCGTTTTTTTTAGTTTGAAATGATACACGTTATTTCCGCAATATTTTTTTAATGAGCGATTGTGTATCTATGGTAAGGAAAGATGACGTCACCCGTATCTACAGTTAACAGATAGCGTTTTAGCAGCAAATTGAATTATACGTAATATTTTATGCGTTTTTTAACTAAATATCATCATCATCATCATCCGCCATAGGACGTCCACTGCTGAACATAGGCCTCCCCCAAAGATTTCCAGATCGACCTGTTGGAAGCGGCCTGCGTCCAGGCCCCGGTAACTAAATATATGAAAATAAATTACGAAATATTTTTTTACATGTTTAGGATAAACTAATGAATACCCCTGTATACTTTTTAAAAAATAGTCAAGTACCCAATTAGATACAAATCTATAATCATGCCTAATACCTAGGTATATTATATAGCACAGATTGGCAAACGAGCAGGTGGGTCACCTGATGGTAAGTGATCTCCACCGCCCATAGACAACCAAGACAAAAAGAATCATGGGAGCGTTGCCAACCTAAAAGGAGGGAATGGAAAAAGGATTGGGCAAGGGAAATGGGCCACCGGAAATCTCACTCACCGAACGAAACGCGACAGCAAGCTGCCGCTTTACGTCGGTTTTCTGTGAGACAGTGGTTTCAAACCGTTACTACAGCGTGGCTCTAGTGGTCTACCACTCAAAGTAAAAAGAATGAATGATATTATTGATATAATCACAAGTTTAAAAACTTAACAGACCGTCTTCAAATCCGATCGTGACCAAATTTATACGGGACCACCCATGAAACTCTATCGAACACAAAAAGAATTGAAACACCGTCCACATTTGGCGGAGATATCGCGTAACATATATAAAAAAAATACAGACGAATTGAGGACCTCCTCCTTTTTGGAAGTCGGTCGAAAAACTGAGTGAAAATAGAATTAGTAGGTATAGGTAAATGATTTCCAAAATTGGTTATCACTTCGTAAACGTAAGTGCACCGGTAAAAAATATTAAGGTGTAACTTGTCTCGAATATTGGAATGTGAACTGAACAAAAATATTCAACGTTTAAAATTATCACAACCTATGATACTAATAGATATAAGTATAATGTGACAGCCCTAATAAGTACCGCTAATAACCTGCTGTTAGTCACGTGGTTATAAGTTATAACTTAGTCTTTACGGATCGATCACCTGCGAGGTACCTACGTATTACCACCCTTCCATATGTAGAGGGTGTCAGGGTAATATGTATGTACGTGTATACCTACACACAAAACCATATAATGAACATTATCGGTGTTATTTAGTCACGTTTTAGTGCGGTCCCCCAAGCATAAACATAACTCTGGCTATTTATATAAAGTTTTTGATCGTACTGTTATTGGAATATGTACCCAGTAATATTCGAAATACGATGCAGTTTCTAGATGGAGGGTGTAAGAAATTGACTTTCTCTAGATAGGTGGGTAAAATCTATGGTAAAATCATACAATTTACGGCCGGTCTCAATAAACGATCTCAGTTTAGAGTGCGTATAGATCGCGATTATGATCCAATCAAATCGAGTCATTTGACGGAATCATGTGCAAACTGTGTTCTTATTGGCAAATTTTTGTAATTTATCTGCACATTCGAACTGAGATTGTTTATTGGAACCGGGCGTTAGGGTAGCCACTAGTAACTGAAATACACGTTGCTACGCTACGACGCGACGGCGCGTCGTAGCAGATAGGTAGGTACGCTACGATTTCCGGGGTCGCGGGCGTGCAGCGGGGGGCTGTGCACCCCTTTTAGTACTTTTGTACATGCGGCCCCGGGACGGACGGCAGCACGGATGGTCGGCCTCGTGCTGCCGTAGACGCCCAGGGCGTCCTTCGGCGGCGGGGACTTCTGAGCCCCCCCAAATCCGAGACGGGCCGCAAGACGGCACCGCGCAGGGGCGGTTCCGGTAGCAATCCGAGTCTATCTCCGGATACCCCGGGACCGCCCCACTCAAGCGCCGAAGAAGGCTACCGCGGGGTTTTTAGTCGGTATTGCCGGTGTAGGGTGTATATAGTGATAGGGACTCGGCCCAGCGTCGCCCGGATGTCGACCATCTCTCCCGGACACCACGGCGCTGGGTCGTAAGACCGGCGAACCCGACATACCCGCCGCGTCGACCCCCCCGGGCGCGGCGGCAGTGGTAAAACACTTTTCCCCGCGACAAAAAAAAATAAATAAATAAAAAAAAAAAAAAAAAAAAGTTACGCTACGATTAGTGTCTACACCAAGGACGATTGTCTACACTGAATTTTTAGTCACGGCATTTGGGGTGATTTTCCTATCTTATCGAATCCAATTGGAAGTTTGATTGGTAGAGCCACGCTGTAGATAGTTACGTCTACTACACGAATGGGCCGGCTCGACCGGGTTGATACCACTGTCTCACAGAAAACCGACGTAAAGGGGCAGCTTGCTGTCTCGTTTCGTTTGGTGAGGCAGATTTCCGGTGGCTCAATTACCACCCCTCCCTTTCCCATTCCCATTTTCCTCCACTACCATTCACTCCTTTTAGGTTGGCAACGCACCCATGATTCTTTTGGTGTCTTGGGTTTCTATGGGCGGTGGCGATCACTTACCATCAGGTGATATATACTCATTTGCCAGTCTCCGCTATAAAAAAGGTAGGTATCATTATAATTCAAGGGTCTTGTTGCCTTTGAACGCAGACCATTAAAAACCACACAAGGATTTGTCACGAACCACGGTGGTGAGGTCGTACCGTACCGATCGTTTCATTTTTTTTTTTTTGCTGCGAATTTACCTTGTTTTATATTATCTAGCTACGGAGTATGACGTAATAGTCGATCGGAGAACTAATTGCTAGCCTTATGTAACTCCGTGAAGCAGTGGCGTAACTATAACTATACCATCTGAGGTCCATGGCAAATTCATTCGATGGGGCCCTCCTAAAAATCGTCACGTTGTAATTGAATTTTAATAAATCACCTGAATTAGTGCAAAACATAACATAAGCTCAGTCGCGCGCCGATCGGTGTGAGAAGCGCACGCGTATAGAGTGATAACCAGTGCGTCTCATTACATTGTTATTTAGCAGCGCGCGCGGCGCGGCGCAGCGCACGCGAGTGCGTCGTATCGAATAAATACTTATGGCAAACGAGGCGGAGATGGACGAGCGAGAATTTATATTATCGCCGGATAATATCTTATCCGACAGTTCTTTATCGAGATTGAAACGACTGAGAAGTGACGATTTCGAAGAGGACGAATTTATTCCAGTTACTCGCAAACCAAAGCGGCGTTATAGAAATGGAAATAATATGGAATCAGTCGAATCTGATAAACAATGGGGATCGTTACCGACACATACCCGGGACATGTACGAAGTAATTGTAACCTCAACAGAGTCATTGCCTAAGCAAATGGCATTAGCAAAAATGTTAAAAAATTTAAACATCAGAGATATAATAAAAATTAAGTACAAGGGTAATCATAAAGTAGTTTTTTCTTTTGAAAATAAAATGAGGGCAGAGGGACTATTGAGATGTGAAGAATTAAAAAAAAAAGGTTATAAATTTCAAGGATCGGACGAAATGAATTTTAGATACGGAATCGTAAAGAAAGTGGACCTTGAGTTAGAAGAAGAAGAATTAAAAAACATATTTGAATGTGACTATTCTGAAATTGTATCAATCTTACGTTTAAAACGACAAACAAGTGAAGGTAAATGGGTCGAAAGCGAAACTGTTCGCATATGTTTTAAAGGTATCACTATACCTCCGTATGTTGAAGCATATGGTTGCAGGTTTATGGTGGAACCGTACATTTTTCCCGTTTCCCAATGTTCGGGGTGCTGGAGGTTTGGACACAGAGTAAAATTTTGCCCTACTAAGAAAATTTTTTGCCCAAAGTGTGGTTTGAATCATTCTAACTGCGAGACAAAAGATTTCAAGTGTATCAACTGTAAAGGTCCTCATATGTCAATAGAAAAATCGAAATGCCCTGCATTTCATAGAGAAAAAGGTATCCGATCTATAATGAGCGATGAAAACTGTTCATACAAAAAAGCCTTCGATATATATCAAGAAGCTGAAAAATCTAAACTTCAATCAAAGGATAATGTCATTGTGATAGACCTGGAATCGATGGAGGTGACAGAAAATGTTGTAGAACAGATACAATCGGGACAGTATAGGGATGCTTTGTTGTCTACAACAGCTATAAACGGGAACGAGGATGGCAATGTCTATACCGAAGAATTTTCAAAAAAAGAAGGACAACTAAAGAAAAAGAAACAAAAGAAGATAAGTAACGAGAATATTGAAATTCAAAGCGAGATAGAAGCAGAGAGCAGCAGAGACCTACAAGATAAAATTATAAATAATAAGGGGGATAAACCAAAGAAGACAGGATTTAGTTTTATGAGAATATATAATAAATTAAAGGAGATAATTGGTTCAGAGAGATCACTGGAAGATAAAATAAATAACCTTTTATGTGTCGTTTTTGAAGAGTGTTACACTTATATAACCGAGGTTTTCAAAGTAGAGGATTGTGTTGGTAAAATCCTATCCATAATTAAAAATGGATAACAGTTGTTCAGTACAACGTTTTATTAACATAGTCCAGTGGAACGCTCGAAGCATCAAACCGAAGCAGTCAGAATTCGAATGTTTTTTAATTGAACATAAAGTGCACATAGCTATTATTACAGAAACTTGGTTAAATAGCGATATTAATATTAATATAAGTAACTATAATTGGTATAGAAAAGATCGATGTGACTCATACGGCGGAGTGGGTATACTCGCTCACAAGTCTATTAAAGTTGAGGTCTGTCCGTTTAATTTGACTAACACTGGTATTGAAGCCATAGCAATTAGCACGTTAAATTGTAACTTTATTTCAAAAATCGTATGCATTTACTGCCCATCATCGATTTGTACAACCCAATCTGATTGGGATGAATTATTTTCACACTTTAGTACTAAAACATTAATAGCCGGCGATTTTAATGGGCACCATAAGAATTGGTCTTATAAAAATGATAATAGAGGATTCAAAATTATGGATTCTTCTTTAGAGCATGGCTTTATTTACATGAATGATGGTAGTGTAACGCGAACCGAATACGTTGATAATTTCTTACAAAAATCATCTCCAGACATTACATTTGCGTCTTCGGATATAATTATTAATTTTGATTGGACTGTCCTTAACGAAAATTTAGGCAGTGACCACTTTATTATAAAAATTTGTACTAACTATCAAGATATAAATCATTACATTAAAAGACGAAATTACAAAAAGGCGGACTGGAGTTTATATTCGGAATTGATAGACCATGCAATAAAACGTAGTTCCTGTAATAATCATTTAGATATACAAAATAGATACAATGAGTTTGTAGGGATAATTAACCGATCAGCTGATAACAGTATCCCGAATTTTAAAATATGTACTGATCCACAGCGCAAATTTATACCTAAACCGTACTGGAACGCTGCCTTATCAAAAATTGTAGCTCAACGGCGATTAGCACTTAGTACTTTTCGTCGTAATCCAACGCCTGATAATCTCACGATATTAGAAAACAAGAATAAAATTGTTAAAACAGAATTATCTCTGGCAAAATCAAAGTATTGGAGGGAGTTCTGCAATTCTGCTAATGAATCCACCTCTTTATCGGATATGTGGCGTCGAATGCGGTGGTTAAAGGGATATCGCAAAAATAAGTTTCAAGCGCCCGCTGAAAAGAAACTAGAGTTGTTACGTAGTCTTGCTCCTGATGACGTTAGAATTAAAAAACCGTCGTTTGTATCGCGAAATAGTATATTAGAACAAGAATTTAGTTTGCATGAATTTGAAATTTGCCTAAAAAAGAAAGATTCGGCTCCCGGAAATGATAATATCACATATTCAATGATTTTTAATTTACCTTTAGTCGGAAAACAATTTTTAATTAATTTATATAATGATATATTTTATTCTGGATATGTACCAAAACAATGGAGAGATATTAAAATTGTACCTATCCCTAAAGCAGTTCAATCTGACTCGACAGAGATCAAGTTAAGACCTATATCTTTGATATCGTGCATCTGTAAAATTTTCCATGTAATGTTGGCGAAAAGATTAGAATGGTTTATAGAAAAAAACAATATATTATCACCATTTACAACCGGTTTCAGAAAAGCTCAATCTTGTATAGACTCAGTAGCTCGATTAGTATCTTCTATTCAAATCGGATTTACGCATAACATACCTACTCTTGCATGCTACCTTGATCTTGAAAATGCATATAACAACGTACTTATAGATAAGGTTGTATTGACCTTGGACAGTCTAAACGTTGGAGCCATCTTATGTAACTATTTATGGGAATTTTTGAGTGAGAGACATTTGAAAATAATAGACGATTTGGGAGATAGCTCATCCATAGCCAGATGGTCCTCGAAAGGGCTCGCCCAAGGAGATCCAATCTCGCCTTTATTGTTTAATATTGTTACTTTTCAAATATGTCAGAATATTCCATCAGAAATCTCACAGTACGCAGACGATATTGTTATTTTTACAAGCAACAAGAACATTGAAAATAGCGTTTACATAATTCAAAATTCTTTAGACATAATTGTAAAGACTTTAGCTAAAATTGGTCTACATATCTCTACCAATAAAACAAAATTTTGCTTATACACTAGAGGACATAAACGTCATCAGATAGAATTAAACGTAAACAATATACCGCTATCCCGTGAAGCCAATATTAAATACTTAGGTATTTGGTTAGATCGGTCACTTCGATGGGGTAAACATGTTAATGAAGTATCAGAAAAGTCACTCAAGTTTTTAAATATCCTCAAAGTCCTAGCAGGATCTGGCTGGGGAGTCCACCCCAAGCACTTGAGGAGATTATATATCAACGTTATTAGAAGTCGTATAGATTTTGGGAGTTTTTTATATGACAATAGCGCAAAATCGCATACTTACAAAATAGATAAAGTCCAAAATCAAGCCCTTAGAATAATAGGTGGGTTCATCAAAACAACACCCATACATGTGATGGAGAGCGAGGTCTGCGTACCTCCTCTATTTCTAAGAAGACAATATTTGTCACTTAAATTCTGTCTTAAAGCTAAATCATGGACAAATGGTATAACCCTTAATTGCTTGAAATCGCTCAGTGCTCTTTTTGCTAGTAGATATTGGTCAAATAAAAAAAAACCGTTATTAATGGAGACATATAATATTATAAAAGATGAAAAAATATCGTCGTCAAACCCTCTTGAAATGTTTCGGCTTGACATGTGGCCCTCAAAGATTAATGTTAAAAATATGGTTAAATGCAGTTTAGAATGTGTACAAACGGCAAAAAGAGATTATGATAAAACATTATTAAAAGTTGAAATACTAAGTGAACTAGATGTAAAATATAGAACATGGTTTAAAATATTCACAGATGGTTCAAAAAGCTCTGGCGTTTCTGGCGCCGCTTTATATGACTCCGCTTCTGGGTACGGGGAACGGTTTAAGAATTTATCTAATGTATCCATAATGTCGATGGAACTATTCGCTATCTCAGAAGCTTTAACATATATAAAATACCACATCAACTCGCACTTAAAAATTGTAATATACAGTGATAGTAAAAGTGCATTACAACATATAGTTAGCTGTTCTCAAGGGAATCGTGGTACTGCGATAGCCTATAGCATTCTCCGAAAACTGGAAGAATTTTCTGTAAACAATATCCAAATAGTACTACAATGGATCCCATCACATATAGGATTGTATGGCAACGAGGTGGCAGACCAATTAGCTAGATTAGCTGTGTCAGACAACTCAGAAAATATATACATTTTACCTTCATACACGGAACTTTTACCAAAATATAACAAAATGTATTATGATCACTGGAGAGAGTATTTTGATGAAAGATCGAGAACAAAGGGGATCTGGTACAAAATTATCCAAAGTCAACCACCTCGTCTGCCGTGGTTCATGGGAGACATATGTAGAAAACATGTTGTTATTGCACACAGACTTCGTTCCGGACATATGCCACTGAAGAAATTTGCATTCTGTATGGGAAAAGTACCGTCACCGAATTGTGAAACGTGTAATAAACCGGAAGATGTATACCATGTCTTAATGGAATGTGTCCGGAACCAAACTGAGCGGCAAAACATTCTAAGGAAGTTGGATGCTAATATTGAAGACATTGGAATGTTTCAGTCTATATTATGCAACCCGAATTCAAAGGAAGCCCTAATGGTGTATAAATTAGTCGATACAGATAATTAGTGTTTATGATAATTTTACTTATAAATATGTGGGGGGTGCGGGTGCGCATCGAGGTGGACAGGCGTCCACGGGTGCGCATGTGCACTGACCACTATTTCTTTATTTAGAGGTGTATATTTTAAGTTGGTTGTTTATATGTCAGAGAATATTTCTTTTGTTTACAGTATAGGGCTGTCATAAACTGTGTTTAAAAGCCTTTTAAATAAATGAAAAAAAAAAAAAAAAAAAAAATAACATAAGCTCACGGCACCTCGGGCTAGGAGCCCCCTCGGGCAAGGCGACCGTGGCATTTTGCCAGCCCTGCCACCCTATAGTCCAGCCACTGCCGTGAAGCTATGACTAGTCACTACCAACGGCATTAACAACGGAGTTTATAAGGATTGTGGACTGAGAGGAAAAAATATCGTGGCTATAATTTTGCTACATTATTTGTTCGAGACCGATTTTAGGGAATCTATCGCATTCAGGCCGGTCGTAAAATTAAGCTAATTTTTTTCTGCAACACCCTAAAAAGTATCCGTAGTATATCTCAGGGCATGGCCTATTGCCCATAGCCTTAGTATTATTTTAGGGGCTTCAGTGATCATTTACCATCAGGTGACCCACTTGCTTATCTATAAAAAGAGTCATAGTAGTAATAAACAAGCATTTTAGTTTTCAACATAATAATTAATGACGTCTGCCTTTTGCACCGTGTTAAATGCGTTTTCCATACTTGGCGTAGCACTGTGCGATACACACTGAGCGACAGAGTGTGAAGAAGCATAAATAGGCCGGCATGATTCTGACGGCCACTGATAAACAGTGTTTGTCAGCGGTCGCTAGTTTTTTTTTGGACTGCACTACGCTTACCATCAGGTGCATTGTAGTCACTTTGCCGTGCCCAGATAAAAAACAAAAAACACCTTTAAAAGTCCGAACTCCGTACACAATACATTTTTTAACCGACGTGACGATCCTGGAAAGAGTATCTAGAGCCACGTCTCCTGCACTAAAACATTACACAAAACACCTACACAAAACATTTTCTACAATTTTTTTGTATATGGTCGATTATGAGGAGACAATGAAAAACCTTGTTTTGTGTAGGTGTTTTAAGTTTTTTGTATCGAAAAAACATTCATGTAATGGAATGTACCACATATAAAAGTTCATAGCTAAAGTCGCAGTCTGCATATTCAACCCGAGTGGTACTACTACCGACTAATCCAATTAAATATTTCAAATATTTGGTACGAAAGGATCCAGCGTTTTAGTGGGCAATTAATATAGATGTATTATTCTCAAAATCAACTCCACGGCTGAGATCTATAGAGCGAACTTCGACTAAGTCTAAGTCAAAGAAACGGACTCAGTGAGGATTCGGAATTTTTAAATCGAATGTTGACTTAGTCCCGAGTCAATTTTTACAAGAAAATCTTCGCTTAGACTGTCTGTTTTTCTTGTAAAAATTAATCGGACTAAGTCAATGTTTGATTTAACAATACCAAATCCTCACCGAGTTCGTTACTTTGACTTAGTCGACGTTCGGTCTATAGATCTCAGCCTAAAACTAAGATTTTTGAGAACCTTTTAACTTTTTGAAGTTGGTTAAAGACAAGAGGCGGCCAGCACTGCAAATCCGCCGGTAGAAATAAGACAGCAGTAGCCCGAGCACGAAAAACTAATGTAAATGTAAATGTATTCGAGTTCGCTGCGCACTGATGACGTTTGGTTAATATTTCATACATTTTAGAGTTTATTATTTATGGTGGGGACATCTAAAGTCGCACAGACGGGTGATCAGCGGGCTTAGCCTAGTGGCTTATGGCCTAGTCGAATAGAATTGTCGAGTAGAATAAATGTATGGGAATGACATAAGAGTACGCTATATATAGCGTACTTCTATCTCATTCCCATACATTTACTATTCTATTCTACTAGCGCATAAGCCACTTGGCTAACCCCATACTCACTTATTAGAACTAAATTACCCTTAATCCCAATCTCATTTCCCTAACAAAATAACTCATTTCATTTGTGATAGTGTACAGTTATAATGCACTACGCCTTCATAGTACTGTGGAAAAAAATAGAAAGAAATTACTTTATTTTGCGAGTCAGTGGACGGGCAATCGAAAATGCTTTTTTGTATTTCTACATTTAATTATTAGATACATAATAAATATACTGCAGAATTAATCTAACATTTATGACAATATTAGGTTTAATAATTTCATTAGTTGAGTATAGCAAATTCCAGACAGATATGTTACTACTAAATCTTACAGTGACTGTAGGTAATTTTAAAACTAAAATTTAATGCGTGTGCCAACAGATTTTTCTTTTATCAAAAACTGCATATTGTAATTTTATATTTATTCACTAATTAATTGTCTAAAAACAATAAAAACATACATCCATATGTAAAGGAAAATAAGAATTCAGTTTAACTTATAAATCTCTGAGAAAATGGAAAAACTATCTTTGGAGGTGGTGTTAAACAAGCAACAATATTTATGGCATTGGAATTATTATAGTATAGAAAGTTAAATTTGGTTTTACCATCTTATAAATATAACATTATTTTAATGAAATAGTATGCACATACTGTCATACTTTTAACCAACTGCAGCTAGAAGGAATGTGGCTATATCTTCACGTGGCGAGCGCACTGCTAACTGCATGGTGACGGCTCCCTGCGCGGCCACCAGCCTTGCCCTCAACATCATCGGAGTTCCACCGCGCCACATCCCTGAGCCGCGGATCTCTTTCACCGCTTCACCACCGATCGCAGTTTTGCTCAATCCTAGATGTTCACACACCGCGATGGCCGCAGCACCAACGTCTGTTTGCGCCAAGCCAAAAGTGTCGCATGCTTCCGACGCGGTTGCAGCTCTCTCCCACACAGCTTCCCATCCGTCATCCGCTGGACGAGTTCTGAATTGCTCAGCACATCCCACTTCCACTTCCTCTAAAGGATAAGTATCAGCATACCCTTCACTAGAATCCGGCAAACCTGTAGTAGGATCACAATCACGTACCACGAATTCGAGTGTCGCGCCAAAGGTACCCAATGTTTCAATGGGACTGTCCGGGAACTCTAATGTGCAAAATATACTTCCTAGCTTGTCGTAAGGTAATTGTGGGCATACAACTTGACCCAAGATTTTGTAGCCAGGTGCTGGATCCAAGCGGATTTGTACGTTCTCCAGGAGCTGGTCGCTAAGCGTATTCAAGCACTCAAATTGTAGAACCAAATGATTGGCGAAGATATGTTTGACGCATTTCACGCGGTATTCTGTTTCTGGTTCTGTTAAATCAATTGAATCGCACGTTTTGAAAATAGGTCCAAATGTTGTGACACCTGGAATTATCTTAAGTTGTTCAGCATACAGTTCTTCTCGAGAAGCAGTGGGTATTTTGCGAGTTTCAATCTCTACTGGTGCTTCTTCTACTTCCTGCGGCTCTTCTTCAGTTGGTACAGAGGCAATGTTAAAAGGTTCTTCATTTCCGGATTCTATATGATCACGTAGCGCCCTTTCTAGAAGGACTGGGTTTGGCATCGAGATGTTGACAATATAATCATTTATCAGTTCAGCATCATCCGAATCCAAAATGGCACTGTAATATACAGCACGATCTCGAACCTCGTCGTCTTCATCTAACTGACAGCGGGCGAGAAGTACTCTGATATTGGGAAGCAGTTCCGGACGTGCTGCTCCAAAGCGAGCGACTGCGGAGACGGCGGCCGCACGGACCGGGCCTGACTCTAATATCACCCTGTTGTAAATGTATCTGATATATCTGGATGGCTGGCGGGCTTTAGGCCCTTCGCGACCGAGTACGTGTAAAATACGGACAGCTAAAGATGTGTGCTCACAGTCTTCGATAAATTCACAGAGGTGAGCCAGCCCAGTTTCTTTAGCTTCAGGGTTTTCTTCCACTAAAGCAATGATTGCATCAGCAATAGCAGTTTTATAATCGAGACCACCTTCATCCCTCAGCATACCAGCCAAAAATGCAGCAAGGGACTGATGTTTTCGAGGATATTTTGAGCAAAGGCGTCTTATAGCGCGCACAACGACAATCTTGAATTCATCAGATATTTCCGACATGAAGCTCGAAATTTGTTTCATGAGGCGATCGATAGAACTCTCGGCTCCAGTAGCAAGAAGTGTCGTCACAGCTAGGGTGGCTACGGAGCGGTTAGGGTCGGAAATAAGGTTTTCCAAGTCTAAGGCACAAGCACCAACAGCATTTGGATGCTTGGCCGTTAACTTAGCTAAAGTGCGCGCACCAGCAAGACGCAAGGTGGCTTTAGACGAGCCACAGAATATTTGCAACACAGACACAGCTTGTGCTAGTTCCTTGGCTGATTTTCTGAGGTTGACCATGGCATGAGCAGCTTCATAAACGACAATTTCAGATTTGTGTCGCATGCAAGACTCGATAAAGTCTAGATAGGGTTCTGATGCTTCTGACTGATCTTCTTCAGCGAGTTTGGCAGCGTGACGGATGAGAAGGCAGAGAGTGTATGGTGAGCGTAATGGGGATCGGGCGAGTTTCAACACAAGTTTGACGGTTGACAGTCGGTCATTACGCCTTGCACCGATTACAACTGCTAATGCGTGGTAAGAAACCATAGCATTGTCCGACATAATTGCTTCCTGAAAAGGAGAAAACATTTTTATATGAATTTTGTTTCAAGAATCGATTCAAACGGTATGTATAGCAGAATTTAATGATATTGCACGCAAATAGCCTGAGAGACAATATCAGAATATTGACCAAGAATGTAAATGCATGGCATTTATTGCCATTTCTTTATGATTATTACATAGTATAAAACAAAGTCGCTTTCCGCTGTTTGTCTGTCCCTATGTACATATACTTAGGTCTTCGAACCTACGCAATAGATTTTGATGCGGTTTTTTAAATAGATACAGTGATTTAAGAGGAGGGTTTATATAATACATGCATAATATTTTAAGAGCTTCCCTTGCATGCCCTGTTATGCATATGTAACGCAGACGAGGTTGCACAGGTCAGCTAGGTAAGGTAGCTAGTAACATAAATCTAGCAAACATTATTAAAACTACATTTTAAATTCATCAGTATCTATTAGTAAGCAAATAGCATAATAAATATTAAAATTCGCAAATTGCAAAATGGAACAAATAAATGTAATAGGAATTCCTTCGCACAATAAAGTTTTTTTTTTTATCCGAGCACGGCAAAGTGACCACACAACACCTGATGATAAGTGATGTGCGGTCCAAAAATACCAGCCACCACCTATAGACCTTGTGTCCATCGGTGGCGACCAGTATCATGCCGGCCTTTTAACACAAATAGAAAAAAAATCACTAGATTTTGGGGCATTGCAGTATGACTTTCAGAATAGAAAATCAGATTATATATACAGAATTATAATTATGACCATTTGAACACAAGAGTTCACAGGGTCTCGGCCAAGTATACAGGCCTAAAAACACTGAAGTTTTAATATTAGTAAGCTTATGTTATGATAACTTTATGATGAGCAAGAATAGTGTGTATTTTATAAAGTGTTGTTTTTTTATATATTTTTTTTAAATTAACTAATATTATGTAAGTTAATTTAAAAAAATATATAAATTCATTTCATTCATGCTCATCATCAAGTTCGTAACATAAGCTCACTCCTGTATCCCCAAAGGGGTAGGAAGAGGCGTACTAACGAATCAAAACTCCCTGAGCTTAATTCCGTCCCAGATGTGATAGAGGTGAGCATATCGCCAAATCGGGCACAAATTCCAGATTTCGGACTGATACTGAATTGAAAAAAATAACAATATCGTTGCCTGACCTGGTTATCGAACCTGAGACTTTGGGACGGTAGTCATTCTGAAATACAACTATACACCTTAATTCTATAGCAATACATTACAATTCGCCTTATAATATTTCATATGCTTTGACGAGTGTTTTCAAAAAATGAGATGGACAAAATATGTTTGTTTAGGCAGCATTTTACAGAATTAATTTAAAGTCTACCAATGAAGCTGCTTTTTTTTTACAGCAGTGATTGGCAAACAAGGAGGCGAGTCACTTGATGGTAAGTGATCTCCACCGCCCATAGACACCCAAGACAGAAATGTATCATAAATGTGTTGCCAAATGTAAAGCAGGGGGATTGGGAAATGGAAAAAGGAGTGAGGAATTAGGCCACAGGAAATCTCACTCACCAAACGAAATGCAGCAGCGAGCTGCCATGTTTCTTCAGTTTTCTATGAGACGGTGGTATCAAACCGGTCGAACCAGCCCATTCATGCTGTAGACATTATTGTCTACATGTGGCTCTAGCACTCAAAATGTTCTTTATGGCCCAAAGTCCTATGGCTGATGGCGATAAATTTAAAGTTTCATTATTTTAAGTATAGATCATAAGCCTATAAACATCATGCCAAAATAATCAACATATCTTTATAGCCAAGAATCTGACGACAGATGAATTTTTGAGAAAAAAAAATCTAGGATTGATTGCAGTTACAATATAGGTACTTTGACACATTGTTTTCTCATATTTACTGCTGAGCACTCGCTTTCTAACTCACTTGAAACACAATAGATTGATGCCCCTTCAGTCAGTGTTCTTTGAGCACTATTTTTTTTCTTTTTATAGCAGAGCCTGGCAAACAAGCAGATGGGTTACCTGATGGTAAGTGCTCTCCACCACCCATAGACACCCAAGACATAAAAAGAATCATGGGAGCATTGCCAACCTAACTGGATAAATGTAGGAATTGGGAAAGGGAGGGAGGGACTTGGGCCACCAGAAATCTCACTCACCGATCAAAAAGTGACAGCGAGCTGCCACTTTATATTAGTTTTCTGTAAGACAGTGGTATCATACAGGTCGAGCTGGCCCATTCGTATTGTAGACATAATTGTCTACAGACTGGCTCTATCACTGAAACTGAGCCAGCACACAGTCAGAGTGGCTCTACCATTTAGCAGTTATGTTACAAAGCTTATTATTAATATCACACAGACAATGGTATATTAAAGTAACAGGCAACATTTGCAACAGCTTGTAAAACTGAAATATTGATGTCATATGCTTATTACAAGAATTAAAAAAACATGAAATCCTCATACACACATTAGCCTTACACCTGTATCTCCGAAGAGGTAGAGGTAGGTAGAGGCGCACTAGTGAACTAGAACACCCAAATTTCGCTGAGCTTAGTTCCGTCCCTGATGTCATAGGGGGAGAGCCTATCGCCATATCAGGCACAAATTCCCGACTCTGGGCTGATATGGAAAAATCAAATATCACTGCCTGACCCGGGGATCGAACCCGAAACCTTGGGACGGTAATTGTACCGAAGTACAATCACGCCACCAAGGCAGGCTGATGAAATCCTAAACAAAAAGCAAAACACAAAACTGTAGCAATATACAACGGAATAGTTCTTAACGATTTCTTAAGTTTAGGCGAATATTGTACATTGAAATAAAACTATTTTTGCGGATTCTATCTGACTTATATTCTATTGGACTGTCAGTCCGATCTGTGACCACGAAGACTGTAAAGCCTTTGGAACGTCGGGCAAAAAAATGAGCACAAAGCGTGATAGAATCCATAAAAAATAGTTTTATTTCAAGGAATAGTTCTTGTTAAAAAGAGCAATGATATTTACCTGAGCCTCATTAACCCATCGACGGACCAAATCGGGAACTGTCGCCGAGAGATGTAGAGCCGATACAAGAGCTGCAGAACTGATGGCAGGATTCTTATCAACGATCGCTTGCTTCATGTATCTTTCTATGGCTTGGAGCATTGTGCTGTCTGTTATAGTGCACAGTGCGCGGATCGCGGCCGCCCGGTACAGGTCCTCCTTACCCGTCATGTCCTTAGTCAGCGAAGATGTGACGATTATAACGTCCTGGGCTGTAGAACTCAGCTCTTTAATACACAAGTACACAAGCCGACGGAGCACAACATCTTTAGACTGAAATAACTTCGTCGTAGCGAAAAATATATCGGTTGCCTCCTGAGTCGTCAGCTTCTCGCCTTGGTTGAGTAAGTAAAGCACTTTGGTAAGTATGTGAATGCATTTTCTTGGATTCACCGGTGTCGAATTAAAATACCTAGCTTCCTGCAACAGTGTCGTTTTATCTAGATTTTGGAATACGACAAGGTTGCTGTCTTCATCTTCTTTCTTGTCGCGACGACTCATTTTTCAACAATTTTATTATTCCTGATTTTTAAGAACACGTCGTTGACATAGTATGTCATTGACAAATAGACATGTCGAAAAAATATCGATACTAACTAATTGATCATTACATCAATGATAGATAAATCGATGGATACAATTATCGAAAAGGTGTAATTTATATTTTTTACACAGACAAACCAATTACTTACTTTTTATTTTTACTCTACATACTTTATTTTATAGCTTAATCAAAATAATTCAAAATCAAAGAGTTTTTCTTCTGTCAATGTCAGATAAAATATATTATTGGTTTGATTATTAAATAATCATTAATAAAAATATCTGCAAACCGATCATTCAGTCTCGCCTTATAGGTCACTGTAAATCATTGGCAGGATCATCAATACCTCGATGGAAACAATCTTTTAAAGAAAGGAGAAGAATTTATTACTTAATTTATTATTTACTCATAACGGTTTATGATAAATATACAATTATTTATAGCGCAAATATTTATACCGATATAAGTATCGATATTAAAATTTTCCAAAAATTTATGAAACAAAATATATCGATACTTATTTTCATTTCCAAAATCCCTATTGAAAAATCGGGGTTAGCCAAGAAAGCACTTTACAAGGGAGGGGTTTTAATGCATAAATTAAAGAGAGAGAGGTGATCGGTTCCATCTCCATGACCTTGGCACCAGACTGGCAGCTAAAGATGGCGGAAAGTTTAATGTGTCTAAGTAATATAGTCGATAAACATTTTTATATTGCTTTTACAAAGCAGTACATAAATGTTAAAAAGTAAAATATTTTTGTACGTTTATTATATATTACTTGCTTTTTTTTATTAATTTAAGGTTATCAACTTTACGTTCATTATTTAGTTAAAATTATACAGTATTATTGCCACTATTAGTTTCAATGATATAAACATCAACCACAGATTGTCCACTTCTAAACATTAACTCAATGACAACATCAGTCACGAGAACAACTCAAAAATCGTTTGCTAATATCTGCTGTAAAAATCGTTATCTAAGCGCACTAGAGCTTTGTAATCATACTAATTAGAAAATTATAGTGTCTGCCTACTCTTATGGTATACAGGTGTGATAATATGTATGTAATATAAAAAAATATACCGTGAAATAACTGAATAAAACATTTTATCGATATCGATAATATATGCAATGAATCTGCCCCTCGTCATTTGATCGTCATTGCTGCTGTCGTATTATTATTACTTTGGACCAAGGACGTGGCTTATTGACGGTAGCAGTTCTACAGGAACACTTATACATATATTGATCCTTCTTTACCTCAGTTGACAACTATTAGTATAAAAAAGATAGCATTATTTTTTGCTGATTCTATCAAATTTTATAGTCGATAGGTTGTAATAGATAATGGGGGCCCCTTGTGGTTTATTGTCTCTCATAGACTATTAAGCAAGGAAGCTATCGGGTGTAGAATTTGATAATATATATTTATGTCTACACTTATGGAACCGAATCCATCTATATCAATTAAAAAAAAAAAAAACAATAATTAATTGTGATGTAAAGAATATTTTTAATCGTTAGAATATGTTCTTAAAATTAATTTTACGATGATAAAATTGAAAAAAACAATCACTTTTCCCGACCCTCGAATCGAACCCGATACCTCAGGATGGTAGTAGTACCGAAATACAACTACGCCACCGAGAAAATCTTTCATACTTTATTATATGTTATTAATAATTGTTTATAAATTCTTAATACATCTTATTCAATGAAAATCCCTGTAAAATCCCGTAACAAAAAATTCAATTTTATTTTTGATAACATTATCGACAACAATATAACAGTACTATGCTAACCGCCATCATAGCTGCTCATGCAGACTGTGGACCCACATGGTCGATCCCAAGATCGTTATATAATGCCCGATCAAGAAAGTTCTATCTTCAAAGTAAAAAATTGAGTTGCCAGAAAAAAAAGCATTACAATTTTGATAATTATTGTCGTCATCGAATACAACAAGCTTAGATTATCTAAACAACAAGTCTAAAATATCTGAAAATCAAAGATTCATTAAATTGACATTAGTGATATAAATTGTTTATTCCGACTTCTTCCACAACTAATAAGTAAAAATATTAGTTATTTATGGAGGTATCTATAAGCCAACCATGAGTTTTTTTATATTACTCGCTAGCGACACCGTAAAATACTTGGAGAATATACGTGGGGAACTGACGTTTTTCATACAAATATATCTTAGATTATCCTAAAATATATAATAGCTACCGTTAATCAAAAGTCCTCATGGTCGTGGTAATGAAAATTCACATAATCCTTCGGATTCACCTAATGGTTATTTTTTAAATACCTCCCTATTACTAATATTTTTACTTATTAGTTGTGGAAGAAGTGGAAATGTTACCTATAACTACCTATAACGTAACCTTAGATTAATAACTCAAACGTAGCGTATTACGTAAGTAGGTATGTACGTAAAATATTTATATGACAAACACCCCACGCCTCTAGCGGTTACGTGGGGATGAGGAATTGACGTTTTACATACCTACAAATTGTTTTACGTAGTCCTTCGCTAACGAGAAATGCCAAAAAAATCAGGGTCGAGTTTATAGTTCGGGTATTCACATTGAACAGGATTATTGATCCTTATAAACATAATATTTAGGAATGTTATTACACTGTGATTTTAATATATTTAAGGCTACCTACTTGTAGCATTTAAGTAATCTAGAGTTAGTCCTAAGCTCGATTAAACTTAGTTACATTTCATTATAATTAAAATATTAAATCGAAATTGTTTTAGACCTGTAGATAGTTACGGGCGGCTCGGCCTCTGGTGGCCCATTACGCTTATGTAACATATGTATATATGTGCCGCTTCCGACGGGTTAAAAAATGCAGTCAACATTATTTTTGCATAGATATGTTTATGGGGCTCAAAATGACATAGTCGGCTTTGAATATCACGGGAATGTCTGGCAAATAAAAAGCACGCGAGGAAAGTTGCGAGAATACTAGTAACATAGTTCCTCTTGGTACCAATGACGACACCTGTAGGGATGTTACCCGACGATAACGAGGAGCGTTTATTATGTGATGGGTAATATTGGGGAGGTCAATAAAGCATAGAGCAGAGTTCGGAAAATGCATCGGGAAATGCTAACGAGAAAATGTCAATAAAATTTTCTCAAAACGGTTAATCTGATTTACACTGGCCATTTACGGTTTATGAGCCTTCGTCGGATTCTTCCTAGCATAATAAACGTGAGTGTTTATAGTATTGTTAACTAAGAGCCTTTTAAATTAAGATGAAATACTTATTTTACGCAGCGACGGAGGGATAGGGTCGGGGAAAATTAATGTTTTAATAAGAAAACTGCAGCCGTTTTATTGTTTTATTCGTTTACCAATCTACAAATACATTTGTACACAGGTAATTTGAAACATTATGCGAAAATCTTTGCCCTAACATTCATTACACAGTTGTAACTATATTTATAATTTCTACCATTTTTCAATACGTCCTAAATTTTTAAACTGCTTATTTGATATTTTAGTCCGGTATTGAATACCTAGCGGCGTAAAATATTTTTTATCTCAACACGTAACGATACTAATAATCAACAATGATTTAGAATCGTAAAGAAACTAAAGTAATCAGAAAAATAAAGAATAAAACAAGCTTTAACGTTTATCACGTACCGTTCCATATAAAGACAATTATATTTTTTATGTTACCAATGCATATTTAGGCAAATGAAGAACTAAGCGTCTTACCGAGGCTGTATAATGTACACAAATATTTTTTTAAACCAAGACTGTCTTACTTACATGTCTACTATATTATTTATTATTGAAAATTGTATTCCACAGAATATTCACAACACACGTAGAAGATTTACTACCTTATGAGTGAGTGACAGTGAAAAACTGTCATGTTAGATTGATTTCTTAGGTTTATGCAAATGTTAAACATTGAAATAAAATCTGTTTTATACGTATTCTATCGCGATTTTTTATTAAACATAAAAACATATCGCGATAGAATCCGTATAAAATAGTTTTATTTCAATATGATACGACTTTCAAATTGTTATAATGCGACTTATCGGTATTAATGGATCTATTTAAATAGGTACAATTATTTAATGATCAAGGACCTAGACTCTAGAGAATACTGACTGTAATCATTTATTTTAAAATAATGGTATTATACACAAATCTATGACATCACCATTTAGTATAAAACAATTAATGAAACACTAAACGGAATTTTATTTCAAACTAGTAAACAAAAAAATAATCACAATTCTACATGATTGTTTATTGTAACAGATAAACACATGATCAGCAGGTGTACCTATAATGATTAAGTATATATATTATAATGTATCTTTGTTCCTGTCGATGTATGTGTGTGTAGAAAATAAATGGTTTAAATGGTTTTATCTATAATTACCTATCACTTTTTCGATCGTAAACAATTATGTAGGTAATAATTTTATTTTCAAAACATCATGGCGAATACATAATAAGTAGTAAAGAAAGAAGCATTATTGGAAGCATCTTTAAAATATGTGTTTTCTTCAATATAAGAACGAAATTTTTGCTAAAGATAAAAAAGTAAAATTCAAGCATAAACGTACTAAAACTTCACTTTTCTACAAATTAAATTGATTTTTCGATTTAAAAACTTGATTATGAAAGTATAACATTGTGCCTTACTTATAAAAACAGTTTAACTGAGCAAATGGTAAAGAATAGCCTGTCCCTTTTATTTTCAAACAATGTGACACAAGGAAAAAAGTGACAGGCTATTCTTAGCCATTTGCTCAGCTAAACTGTTTTTCCCATTATATTTCATGTACGACAAACTAAAAATGATTATTATCCCAATACTTATTGATAAATTAGACATAATTGCAATATGTATAGTTTTTTAAGCAGTTTCTAATTTAATACAACAGACAAAACTTTTTGAAAGTTACATTTTTTAATGGATAATGTCCATTTACCTACTACCGTTTTAGATTTGTAGTAACGTTTAACATCACTAAGTGGGTTTAGTAAATATCTCATCCAACAGCTTCAGAAACGTTATTAAATAGATTTTTGCATAGTTTTATTTTTAGTAATAATTTCGACTTTGAAATCACAATTTATAAAATATTTTGATAACAACTGCACCATAAATGACGATTAGTTCGCCATAAGATGGATCCTATCATAAGTAGGTATTTTGCGGGGCATGTTTTGATCATATTTGAACATTACATGATGAATTTTATAATTAGGTACATCATTACAATTTTAACAATACCTACCTACCACGCGACAATTTCAATATTTAACTGCGATCGCCTAGGTGCTGCTATATTAAGCTCAATTTAAGTAAACAACGATATCGTAAGCTTTGTTTATAGGTGGTAGGTACCACTGATGTTGCTCACCATTCACCAACGCTTGTTAATCGTCCATTTCAAAAACAAATAATATTATGTCAAATATATGACAGCTGGTACCTTCGCCGTAGCCACTGAAATCACTATTTAAATTCGATTTAACCCGACATCACAAATAAACTTTTAATATTAACAACAATTAATATACATAACAACAAATAATATGTGATGGCAAAATAATTCTCACTAGCTGAAATAAATTGAATTTATTTACGGATACATAATATTATTTATATATTTGCTAATACACCTAAGGCCGAGGGATGTCTGATATATTTGGCGCAAATAATTTTTGGTTCGCATCTGACTAGCCTCATGGATTTATTAAATATAATAGAAGTAGGAGCTGCTAAGCAGCCGAGATATATCTCAATACACAAAATAACACTTACAAATAAATATCTCACGTTTAAAATACAGGAAAATTATGGGCACTTAACGCTAAATAATTCAACAACAAAGTTTCACGCGTTGGCGTAGAAAATTGCAATATTGCTCTTGCATTAAATTAATACAAATGTCTTTTATGTTATGATCAAAAGGTTACGATTAATTCAATCCATCAATTTTATTTACTCAATATTCTAGAGACAATATGTAAAAAAAATCTAAGCAATACACAAAAAATAACATAGTATTATTAATATATCAGCTTCGTATAATAAATTCAGCATACTTACTTACTGTCTCCATGAAGACTGGGTAAAAGCATACTAGGATAATTATAAAATTTTAATAATCCAACATTAATAGAGTATGGTCTTGTGATTTTGAATTTTATATCTAAATCAAGAATGTTTGGTGGTTTATGCGACGAGATCTTAAAGGTATACTTATTATACTATGTACTCGATTACTTAATACATTAATAATACTTTTTTTTACTACCAATGAAATACAATGTCGTGGGAATTCGTTCTTATATACTAGATTCTACTTTGGCGTCTCTTAATTTTATATATACACTTTTTACAAACTAAACTATTATTCTCAAACAATTTCAAGTCTGCTAATGATTTTAAATAATATGTGACATCCAATGGTTCCTTTTCGCATTGATCACAGAAGAATGCATTATTACTATTGTGTCACAGAATGCAATACGTAGCTAAATATTGTTTAGATTCCTTTGGAACAATATAAAAGTAGTACAGTGGGACAGAAAATATTATATTAAGAAAATATAATGTTCTCGTGGCGCGCATGCTAGGCGGGCAGGATGTCCACTGCTGAACTTATTAACACCATCAACCAAACTGAATAATTTAAATATAAACATACACTTCAAAACTGTATTTTACAGATTTTATAAATTTTATTTATGGCCCCAAAACGAGGACGGCGGATGCCGAAGCCTTTTTAAAAATTAAAGCATAAAACACCAAATTTACTAAGTTTCATTTATTTCCACCTTTGGAATATTTATTTTTATCCGAAACATATTAGTATCGGTAATGGTGACAGTTTTAAAATGTCTGTGTCTATTCAGAAATGAATACAATTTTTTTCGTTATGAAACTGATTTTTCTCTTGAATGTTACTTTCTGTTTTGTTTTGGTTATACCTACGACATACATACGACTAATAATTATCTTTATTTTATTTTCTTGGAATTTTCTAAAGAACCAATACTTATATTCCATATGTTATTTACAAATTGAGATTTATTTTAGTCTATCTATACGTCAAGAATTCTAAGAATGCTGTATAATTTTTGCCTCTGGTAACAATGCTCATCTGTCTAACTCAAGTTGAAAGAATATGATATACCCTCTTTCCAGGCTCCTTAGCTTCCGGGGCAGTGGGTAAAAAATGGAATTAACTAAGATATTTTTTATACAACTAACAAATGGAAATGTAACGAGTTGGTATATATTAAATATGAGCTACTAACCCAAATTTTTCCCTGTGTATGCCAGCCGCAAGACTCTTATGGCATTATGGTATGCAAAGAAGCCACGTAGCCATGATTCTAGTGACCACCGATAAACTGATTGTCAACTCTTAGGCAGAGATGTATAGAGCGAACTTCGACGAAGTCACGAACTCAGGGGGGATTTGTAATTGTTAAATCGAACTTTGACTTAGTCCGGGTCATTTTTTACAGACTGACAAACAAACTAAGCAAAGATTTCCTTTTGAAAATGACCCGGAGTTAGAAAAATTCTCACTGAGTTCGTGACATTGACTTAGACTTAGTCGAAGTCAAAGAAACGAAATCAGTGAGGATTTAGAATTTTTAAATCGAACTTTGAGTTGGTCCGAGTCATTAATTACTAGAAAATCTTTGCTTAATCTGTCAGTCTGTTTTTCCTATAAAAATGTCTCGAACTGAGTCGAAGTTTAATTTAAAAATTCTAAATCCTGACTAAAGTCGTTTCTTTGATTCAGACTTAGTCGATGTTCGCTCTATAGTCCTCAGTCTTACAAGTAGTCTAGTAGTCGTAGTAGTCACTTTGCCATGTTAGGATAAAAAATATGTCATACCTACTTAAATCGTTTGTATAATATTATTTTATGATTAGGTAATTAAAATTTAAAAAGCATTTCAAGCAAGTATGTAACACGACGCACTGAGCCTTAGGGTAACTTGCAGCGCTATTAATAATCTTGAGTTAAACTTAAACTCGATTTATTCTACAGCTCACTCCTATGTTTAAATACCTTCTCGATCATCAACATTTGCGATAAATAGAGATTTATCGCGGAGCTGCAAGTGGCCCTTAATGTTGAGATTAATTTTAAATTGCTATCTTTAAACCAAATATATAAAAGACATTCAGAGCGTGAACATATTTACGTACTAACCGAAAATTTCCTAAACGATAATTACTAAAATAGGTACACATGAAACCTACTTCCGATTAATCTACGACTAGAGGCACAAATTAATAACGCCAGGCATCGTCGGTAATGCCTATTACATTTTACTTGTTTCTAAAATATAATAAAGTTCACACTTTATTACTTAATAGTATGGAGATGTACAATACTTAAGTTTATAACTTTATAACTTTACAAGCATGATACCAGTGCCAATATCTCAAAAATATTTTGTAAATCTTCACTGGAATGAGGTTGAACATTGGTCTCCCTTTGGTCTTACAGTTGTGCGATTTCGTTTATTTTGTCTATTTTTATTTGTCTATAATTACCTAACCGCCTTTTATAGGCCCTTAAGTATCTTTATGTCGAAATTACGCTTACAATGATTATTAATTTCATTATAAAATATCTATTTTCTAACTGATTACATAACGAAAGCATACTTACCGTAAGTAAAATTAAACTTTATTGTCTCGAAACATAGATTATTAAATTGATAAATAAATTTATTTGATTTGAAAATCGAGGTGTCGCATTCAGTCATACAAAACAATGCTAAGAATTAGCTCACTTGAACTGCACAACAAATTTAACAACATTCATACTTGACTATGGTAGAAGTTAGCCAACACCATGTTCTTGAGTTAGACAATTTTATACTTTAAACAGAGCATGACTTAAAATTAAATCCTGAGATTTATAGAACGAACTTCGACTAAGTCTAAGTCAAAGTAACGAAATCAGTGAGGATTTTGACACGTCTGAGTAATTTTTACAAGAAAATCTTTGTTTAATCTGTCTGTCAGTCTGTTTTTCTTATAAAAAATTACTAGGACCAAGTAAAAGTTCGATTTAACAATTCCAAATCCTCACTGTGCTTAGTTTGACTTAGACTTGGTTGATGTTCGCTCTATAGATCTCAGCCTAGCGTCACAGTAATGTCATAAATGAGCTGTAATCCTTAGTTTAATGTTCTTGATGTGTTGCAAGTACTCATGGTCTCATGCACCACTATTACTAACCTATAGTTAGTCCTCAAATTAAATTGAAAACGAAATATATGAATGACATGTAATTAATTAAATGTCATATATTGCCCCTTACTTATAAAAATATTTGAGCGCTGCTTATCTTTATACCATAGGTTGTCCCTTTCATTTTTAAACAATGTAACGCAAGGAAAAAAGTGACTATAGTAGTGGTTATTCGTAACCATTTGCTCAGCTAAAAATGCTGTTTAAAGTAAGGCCCATTATCTCTATTTTACATGTAGTACATTACATGTAATGAATTACATGTCATTCATATATTTCTTTTTCAATTTAACTTGACGTTAGCAGTAACTGTAGGTTAGTAATGGTGCTGTAAGTCGCCCTTATAATATTATAGGCCGATCACGGAAATTACAAAAACTCCATTGCACATTCACAGCTACTTTTAAATTAGATTTTTGGCACTCAAACACGAAAATATCTATTTACAGCCTGCTCCAAATCTATACAATATAACTATCAGTGTTTTACATAGGTGTCTACTTAGGCCCCAACTTGACCTTAATATTATTTCTGGGAAAAATAAATTGCTGCAGACTTTTAACACATCGTTTAACACTGCTTTTAACTATATAGATATATTTATTTATTTATGTGATGGAAGATTTTCGATGTCAAATTAAAATGGAACACGGAACTCGTTTTGTAAGAGTAGTAAAATTTGTTGTCATAAATTGGTTAGGGATGACCCGATGGGAAATCCTATAATCGTATAAATATTAACAAATTCCTTTTTATCAATGCAATAAAAGCGTAAAAGGCGTTATATAACATAACATAAGCTCACGCCTGTATCCCCGAAGTGGTAGGCAGAGGCGCACTAGCGAACTAGTATACCCACGCTTCACCGAGTTTAGTTCCGTCCCAGATGTGATAGGGGGCGAGCCTATCGCCCTATCGGGCACAAATTCCAGACTCCGGGTTGATATGGAAAAATCCAATAGCACTTTGCCCGACCCGGGGATCGAACCCGAGACCTCAGGACGGCAGTCATACCGAAATACTACCACGCCACCGAGGCAGTAAAAGGCGTAACGATCATATAATTCATCATTGTAACCAAATTATGCGAATGATAATCCTAAATATAATATAATTGGAATGATGTCTTTTCTTTTAACTTTTATTGCATTGATAAATTACATCCTGTTTATAACTCATTTTGGAGGTTTGGAAACTCCCGTATATCATTATTTATTTATCCTTTTATCGAAACTTTGGTACAATTCACTTTGGTCTATGTTATTTGGGTTTAGGTACTTTCCGACCGACTTCAAAAAAAGAGAAGGTCCTCAATTCGTCTTGTATTTTTTATGTATGTTACATTATATCTCCGCCAAAAGTGGACTGATTTTGAAGATAATTTTTGTGTTCGATAGAGCTTTTTCCAAGGGTGGTCCCATATAAATTTGGTCACGATCGGATAAATTTTGAAGTCGGCCAGTTAAGTTTTTATAAAATTTCCATTTAAGGAATATCCATTTCAAGATACCACGAATTATTCTAGTCATTTTAATTTTTCAAAAACTTTTATCCATTTATTATTATCATTATCATAAATTTTAATAACGATCTAAAATATTTTTGAACATTTTCTATCTTAGATTTTGTCAGTTTATGGTAAATATGTATGTACTGATAATTTATAACTTATGTAATATAACGTGGTAACATTATAATAATTATGTGTTTAATATGATTTACGTACTTTCAGATATTATGTCTTTAGATCAATAATATAATTGGGTACGTTACTATTTTTTTTTTACTAATTATATGTAGAATTTACGTCGTCTAAAATATAAAACATAAAGAAATAGTGAAATATTCTCAAAAAAAAAGTTATAAGCTTTTGAAGTTTGGTGTGACCATCAAATTACGAGAAAGAGAAGTATCAGTACAACCACGTCACGCCATAACGATACGTGCGTTGGAAAGGGATAGCAAGACATCTCCAATATGCCTCCACTCTAGAAATTAAAATATTAATTACTGCCTCATTTTTCAACTTATTTCGATGCAGTTTTTACAGAAGGGTTTCTATTTTGTTTTATTTCCTATTACATATAAACATGTGTATAAAATCAAACATAGTCAAGTACCCAATGGTATTAAGTAGAGATAAGTACCGTTTTATGTAATTGTAAAAATAATACTTATATTGCTTTGGTACGACTGGTAACTTCTGTGTCCAAAAATTATGGTACTACCATTATAACCCATTTAGTATATCATATAAATGAGCCAGAATAAAGTTCAGCGGTTGATTAATTGGGACTGTGGCTTATGTCTAGGCAATTGCGTACTTGACTATACTTTGAATTCATACACACATTTATATGTAATAGCAAATAAATAAAAAAATAATCCCTTCCGTAAAATCTGCATCGAAATTGGTTGAAAAATGATGCAGTAATTCATATTTTAAATTCTGGAGTGGGAGCATATTGGAGATATCTTGCTGTCCCTCTCTAACGCACGTACCGTTATAGCATGACGTCAATCATGACGTGGTTATACTGACACTTCTCTTTCTCGCAGTATGAAGGTTACATCAAACTTCAAAGGCTTATAACTTTTTTATTTTTGAGAATATTTCAATATTTCTTCCTGTTTTATATATAAGGCGACGTAAGTTTCAAATACAAGATTAATAAAAAAAAACTAGTCAAGTAGGTACCCAAGTATACGACTCGACAACATGTTATTGGCGTCGTCATGTCGGTCCATCCAATTTTGTATATGTTGACAAGTTTGGTGAGAATTTTATTGATTGGATGCTTTGTCCCTGAAGTAGGTCATTCTACTACCGACGAGTACTTATATTAACACTGTTTCGTAGGAAGGGAAGCCATTTCCAAAACTTTTTCTGTCATACCCATAAGCCCTTGTGTGACTAATTACATACGAATTGAAACTTTAGTGGTAAAATAATAAGTCTGATATTCATATAACGAAAATGGAACACCAAACTATTTTTCACTAATATCTACCGTATTTAACCAGTAATATGGTTCAGTTTCAAACGAACTCTTCGCTAGTATAATATGTCCACTTCTCTTTACAACTTCGGTATAGTAGCTCTACTTCATATGTCTCTTTAAAAATATATGAGATCATATAATGACTTACAAAATTAAATAACTGTTTATATAGTGCACCTCTGCCTATCCCTTCGGGGATACAGGCGTGAGCTTATGTTATGTTTATGTTATAAACATAGCGAATTCTTTCTTGGTGCTGTTCCGTCCTAGTGCCAGGTATTAAGTATCAAATAACTTCCACACAAGCAGTGAAGCTGTTAGTCCGGTAGTTTATTTTCTGTTGTATGGTGAGTGTTAGGCTGAATGCTGATACGGACCTCGCCGGTGGGGCCCACCACGATTTTCACCTGGATTGATAAAATAATATTACAATGGAGAACTTGCACAAAAATTACAACGAGAAATTGTGTTGATAATTCAATAAACAAAAACATTAACTGGGTACAAGTACCCAGTTAATTCTTTTGTTGTTTTGTTTGTTGAATTAAAATCAATCATAGTCTTGACTATTTTTGATTTTATAGACATATTTATATGTAATAGGAAATGAAACGAAAAAGAAACCCTTCTGTAAAATCTGCATCGAAATTGGTTGAACAATAAGGCAGTAATTCATATTTTAAATTCTGGAGTGGGAGCATATTGAAGATATCTTGCTGTCCCTCTCCAACGCACGTACCGTTATGGCGTGACATGATTATACTGACACTTCTCTTTCTCGCAGTATGAAGGTTACATCAAACTTGGAAGGGTTCTTACTTTTTATTTTTACGAATATTTCAATATTTCTTTCTGTTCTATATTTTAGACGACGTAAATTTCATATAAAATTAATAAAAAATAATTAATCAAGTACCCAGTTGCTAGCTATCTTGAACTTTATAGTATAAAGTACTTAACTGATATTTTATAAAATATCCTACTTATGAATTACGTATAATGGAACGTAATTGCAAAACCCAAGTGACGTCATTGCATAAAGAATCATAGAGCAGTGTTCCAAGTTGGGGTATTTTTTCTAATTGTGCTAAAAAAAAATTGTATTAGTGAATAAGATTTCGGAGGTCCTTCTCTTTCTTCTTCTTCATTTTTACTTCGTTATTTAAATAAATAGCTTTAACATTTCTACGCGGTGACGGCACGTCCTTTTTTAGCGCGGATTTTCGTAAGTCATATTTTGACTCGCGACAATTAAAGTGCATACCTATTTTAATGCTTTTGTTTCGGGTATGTTTTGAGACCTCGTTCTTTACAAAAACTAAAATGAAATTACATGCAATTTGCCTATTATACTTTTGCCTTTGTCCCATTTTCGTTTGACTCGTTGGAGGTGGGACATATATGTTACATAAGCGTCTCGGCTACGTATATAAATAAATACACCCAACAGCCACACACCTAGTCCTGACCCCACACTAGATATAACCTGTATCGTGGGTGTCAGATACTATGACAGACTTTCGGTCTCACAACACTCAGATTTGAAACAAATATCCGTGGGCCACACAAACATTTGTCTCAATGTGGGAATCGAACCCACGGCCTCTTGGTTCACAGTCGGCTACTGGCCCGCTGCGCCACGGAGATGGGCCGTCTATGGGCGGTAGAAATCTGTTACCATCAGGTGACCCATCTGCTCGTTTGCCAGACTCTGCTATAAATATATGATAGTTGTCTTAATAAGCATCTCAGTGCTGAAGCCGAGGCGCTCCTCGTTTTGGGAAACCCGGAACTGTCCTTAATGCGTCGATGAGGGCCACTGACGGGTTTTGGTTGGTATTATCGGTGCAGGCTGTAAATAGTGTTAGGGACTCGGCCCAACGATCGCCTAATCTTTCCCAGGTGGCTAAACGCTGGGTTGTAAGACCGGCGAGTCCAACATAACCATCCACTTTCCCCCGAAGTGGATTGAATTGCGATGAATCCTATCCCCGCGTCAACAAAAAATAAACCATAGTAATTTTGTATACCTAGTCTCCTCGTCAGACATTCATGGCGTAATATACGGGGTTTGGCGGGGGCGCCATAGGAGACGTGGCCGCAGGGGCCGCGACCCCCGACGGCGCACCTTCAGGGGCGCCCCTGGCGGCTCGAGAGGGTGACCCTGGCGCCGGCTGGTACATTGGAGCTGGCACCTGAAAGTAACGTAATGTTGCAAATATTTATATTAAAAGTTACAATGATTTCTGCATTAATGCCTCGGTGGCGTGGTGGTATTTCGGTACGACTACCCTCCTGAGGTCTCCAGTTCGATCCCCGGGTTGGGCAAAGTGACATTGGATTTTTTCATATCAGCTCGGAGTCTGGAATTTGTGCCCGATATGGCAACAGGCTCGCCCCCTATCACATCTGCGACGGAACTAAGCTCGGCGAAATGTGGGTGTACTAGTTCGCTAGTGCGCCTCTGCCTACCTCTTCGGGGATACAGGCGTGAGCTTATGTTATGTTATGATTTCTGCATCATTAACAAACTGGTCTGCCACGGGCCACTTCCAGCTCCGCGACAAATCTTTATTTGTCCCAAATCTTGATTTAAAGATAGGAGTGAGCTATAGGATAAATCGAGATAAGGTGTAACTCTAAATTAATAATAACGCTGCAAGTCGCCCCTAAGAGGTTAATTTGTAATATTCCATAATCATACATTCATACCCCATTTCGTCGCATTGGAAGTAAACCAGCATTACGCGTAATGAAATTAGTTTTCTCTGTATAGTGATTGACGATAGATATCAGGGCGAAAGGACCATACAGCACGAATCTTACCGGCATACACTTTTCCAAATCATTAGCTTTAATAAATAGGAATACGTTAAAGCATCGAGTTCCATTTTGAATATTTTCGCGCTTTGTCGCTGACAGATATACTTAGTTTTTTTTTATTTAATATTATTTTACCTTTTCTGAATAACAGATCATCTGCTTCCCACCACCGGGTTGGGGCGCCGGGACTGGTCGGTATCTTGCCGGCGCTGGGCATAACGTCTGAAACACAATAATAATATATATATTTTATACATCCAACAGTCACACATATAGTCCTGACCCCTCACTAGGTGTAACCTGTATCGTGGGTATCAGAAACTACGAGAGACTTTCGGTCACACAACACTCAGCCATTATTATATTAATGCATGAATTCGTTAATCTATTATAGCTGAATAAGTGGACGTAGTTTTGCAAAAAATATCCAATCCTATAAAAAATAAAACGATCATTATAGATGATGATAGTTTATGAACTATCATCATCTATAATGATCGTTTTATTTTTCATCAGCACCAATAGCATTATTATGCTATTGGTGCTGATAACAATGTGTTTTTGTAGTTTGGATACAATATACCTACTTTTTTAAAATATGTATATTTTGGTTTATGACTTTTTGTTTATCTACGTCCATTCAAAATTATTTTCATTTTGAATTCTAAATTCAAATTCATGTATCGCATTTCAGCGCCATCTAGTTGAAAAACTTGGAAGTAGTTTGAGCACTAGGCATCCTACGTAGTTCCTATAAATTGTAACTGCGCCACAGTGCAACAGATGGCGTCCTAAGTGCATATTCAGTTAAGTGTTGATTCAACAATGCCACGTGCTCGTGTTTACGATAGTTGTGAACTTCAACTTTGTTGCGTAGTTTCGTACAACTTTATCGAGTGCATTTTCGAATTGTTTTCCGGTGGTTTGCCATTTGAATCGGCTCATTTGGAGTTATCATTTTTTGTTTTGGTTTAAAATGGGGACAACCGTATTTAGTTCAAGTATTTTTATTTTACAGACATCGCAAGATGATATATCGCAATGCGATAATATCGAACTTTTAGGAGTAGGTATGGTAGGCCTATGTTCAGCAGTGGACGTCCTATGGCTGATGATGATGATGATGATGATGATGATGATGATGATGATGATGATGATGATGATGATGATGATGATGATGGGTACGGAATTATTTTGTATTAGGAATTTGTCAACGTTTGTCTTTAAGCATGTTAATTGGGAATTATGCTCCTTACTAAAAACTATTCAAGCGCTTCTTATCTTTAACAATAGCTTGTCCCTTTCATTTTCAAACAATATGCTCTATGCCTATTTACAGAACCATGATTTTGTACTGGGTCGGAACCTCGATGTAATTGCGACAATTCTAAAGGCATAAAAAAGTATAACGTACCTAATTATTCTTTATGGTTTTGTGGGTGCAATGAAGAATTTTTGAATACCAATTGGGGTCACGATATTATTTTAATTATTTATATATACCTTAACACTTTGAAGCCATATTTGTTTTAACAAAACTAAAAATAATAAGTTGCACATTTTAGGTTGCAGTATCCAAAAGTTTAGCACAATCATTCAATTTCTTGAATTAAGATATAAAGCAAACTTCTTTGGAAAATCGAATGAATAAAACCTAAAATCTCCTTAACATACTACGACGAACCGAAGATTACGAAATTATAATATTTCCTTACGGCAATCAGGCAATATCTTTCTAATCTTCAAACGTTTAAGAGGTGTATAAATACACTTAGGTCGCGGGAAGTCGCTGGATGCAGGCCGCTTCCAACAGGTCGATCTGGAAATCTTTGGGGGAGGCCTATGTTCAGTAGTGGACGTCCTATGGCTGATGATGATGATGATGATGATGAAATACACTTATGAGGTTTCTTTTGTAATGTCTAAGGACACATTTATTTATTTTCGCTCATTTGTTGAAATGATAGCCTTCGGCGTAGCGCCTCTAGCTCACGCCTGTGTCCCTGAAGGGGTAGGCTAGAGGTGCACTAGCGCACTAGAACACCCACATTTCGCCGAGCTTAGTTTCATCCCAGATGTGATAGGGGGCGAGCTTATCGCCATATCGGGCAGAAATTCTAAACTCCGGGCTGATATGGAAAAATCCAATATAACTTTGCCCGACCCGGGGATCGAACCCGAGACCTCAGGACAGTAGTCGTACCGAAATACAGTCACGCCACCGAGGCAGTCACGATGTTTTTTGTGGGTTAGATTCTTTTTGCATGACTCCGTCCATTTAGCGCACAAGCGGCATAAGAAAGAAAGAAAAAAAAAACATTTCGACAAGGACACAAATACGTGTAAATAATCAATATACTTTATCTAAAATTGCGAGAAACGAAGAAGCAATGAACAATTATATAAAAAAACAACAATAAAAAACAGGCTATAGCTAGTGGTGATCATCATCTTCATCATCATCATCAGCCATAGGACGTCCACTGCTGAACATAGGCCTCCCCCAAAGATTTCCAGATCGACCTGTTGGAAGCGGCCTGCATCCAGCGACTTCCTGCGACCTTTATCAGGTCGTTGGTCCACCTTGTAGGTGGACGTCCTACGCTGCGCTTGCCGGTACGTGGTCTCAACTCGAGAACTTTTCTGCACCATCGGCTATGAGTTCTAGTGGTGATCGGGACACCTTAAAACAACATTCACTTTGTTGTGTCCCTGGAATGGAAAAAAAGGCCACGGGCTCAGCATTCGCCAGGTAGCAAAGTCTACCTGTCACTGATTTTCAGCCAGGGCATAGGGAGTGAGTTTCACGGATAAGTCGGAGTCGGATAGTCACAAGTATTGTTACCTGCAACTGTAGCGCGTGCGTATAGTGTGCGCGCTGGGGCTGCGTGGATGGAGGTTGTGGGGTGCTCACACTGGTGCGGGCCTGAGGTTGAGGCTGCTGATGTTGGTAGTACGTGTGCATTCGGCTGTCTGCACATAAACAAATACTTGTCTCCATATACATACGTTATATCATAACATAACATAAGCTCACGCCTGTATCCCCGAAGGGGTAGGCAGAGGCGCACTAGCGAACTAGAACACCCATATTTCGCCGAGCTTAGTTCCGTCGCAGATGTGATAGGGGGCGAGCCTATCGCCATATCGGGCACAAATTCTAGACTTCGAGCTGATACGGAAAAATCCAATATCACTTTGCCCGACCCGGAGAATGAACCCGAGACCTCCGAACCGTAGTCGTACCAAAATACCACCACGCCACCGAGGCAGTCGTTATATCACACCTGTAATTTATCCCATGAATAGCAGATACTATAGATTTGCACCCGAATAATAAATGAATAATGTTGAAATTGTATGAAGACATTGATGAAAGTAGTATGACTGAACCGAAAGTAAAATAACGCCACGCAATTATTAAACAACAAATAACAAATTCGCAAGCCATTTTTATTTTATTGTTATGAATTGCCAAAGATTCATATAGATAGCTGTAGGCGCAAGCATGAGAGGCTGTTGTGTCTTGAACTCTTCGACTTAACGGGAAGTCTTCTATAAGGTCGCGGACAAGAACTCAGCGGGAGCAGGGAGCAGCGCATTTCAATGCATATATATATATATTTAAATGGAACTGGCCTTTAAAGCAGCGGCGCGGACCGCTGCCGCCGTTCCGCTCCCGCTGAGTTCGTGCCCGCAGCCTAGTGCGTTTCCACCAGAAATTTGCGACGGAGATGAGCGATGCGCGAGGAAAGCAATCACCAATAGTATCACTTCATTTTGATTATGATTAGTGTTCTCTTTTGATTTATTGATTTTTTTCCTAGCGCACTCTGGAAACGTAGTTTTATAACCATATAAGCGCATATTAAGTGGTAATATTACATTACCCCCGTATAACCCGTTAATGCGTCTAAAAACTACCCTCGGGCTATCTCTTAATGTCTTGCACCATTAATAACGCCGTTTGTAAATGAGGGTAGTTTTCCGAAACACGCTAAGCTGACATGGCGTAAAATGCGCTTAAAGACTGTTGGGAAACAATTTGAAACTGAACTTCTGGTAATGACAATAATCGCACAGCATATTAAACAATACTATATTAATGTATTAATGCTACTATCACATTATAAGATAGAGAATATAATTTCATAAGCATAATTTGCATTTTCTAATTATTGTGTTTCTAAATGCATGTCTCCTGCTCATGTTTTTCTCGATATACTACACAAAACAATGTTTTTGTTGTCTCCTACTTATGGAACTACGATCATAGACAAACATGTGTACCAAACCATGTTTTGTGCAGGTGATTTTGGGCAGCGTTTCGAGAAAAACATGAACAAACGACGCGAGTTTAGATTGATATTCATATTTATTTGAGGTTGATTTAGCAATTGTTTTAAAAAGGACCAATCGTGTTTACAATACTTTATATTAACTACGGCATGAAGCGTTTCAAAATAAATTGTCATTGTAGAATAGCAATATAAATTAAGATTAATTTTGAATGTTAATTTAAGTGAACGTAGGTACACTAGATAAATATCTGTATAATTTGCAGTATAAAATACATACGTATGCATTTACTTTAACCTAGTTTACATCAGTAATTTAGATTGAGCTTGGACAACATTCGCTGGTTGCAAACATGAAATAAGTAGAGTTAAATAAAATAGAGGTATAATACAGTGCTTAGTGGTTCACAACGCACGTACATAGCTCGTTTCGTTTCAAATATATAAAATACATTTTTTGTCCTACTCTCTCGGAAAGAAAACCCGTCAGTTTCTAACAAAACAAAACTAGGCAGCGGCTCTGTAGACCAAAATTGGGTTTTTGTCTATTTTTCAAAAATAATTTTATATGGAATTTACATCATCTAAAATATATAACAGAAAGAAGAATTTAAATATTCTCAAAAATAAAAAGTTATAAGCCTTTGAAGTTGGGTGTAACTGTCAAACTGCGGAAAAGAGAAGTATCAGTATAATCACGTCACGTAATAACGGTACGTGCGTTGGAAAGGGATAGCAAGATATCTAAATAATGCCCCCACTCCAGAATTTAAAATATGAATTTATTTATTTTATTACTGTCTCATTTTTCAACTAATTTCGATGCAGATTTTACAGAAGGGTTTCTTTTTTGTTTTATTTACTATTACATATAAATATGCGTATAAAATCAAACATAGTCAAATACCCAATTGTATAATTATGTCTAATGGCAACCGCATTTAAAATTGTTCTATAGAGCTGTCCTATATTTAGAATGACCGTCATCGGTATAATTTTGAATCTTATAACACAAAATTGAGTTCCGTTAGCAGGACAGCTAAAGACCTAGACAGTTACACTTTATGCCCCTCACTTATAAAAATATTTAAGCGCTGCTTATCTTTAATCATTCGTTGTCCCTTTCAATTTTAAACAATGTAACGCAAGGAAAAAAGTGACAGGCTATTCTTAGCAAAAAGTTAAGCGAAAATGGTTTTATAAGTAAGGCCCTACATGTTTAGTATCAATGAGGTTAGAAAACTGGAACTCTACTCGATTTTAACGGCTATTTAGTATTTACATTGTTTATTGTCATACGATTTTGATAGATAGATAAGTACTGATTTCTTAAGTTTACGGATTCTATCACGATTAGGTTTTAATTATTATTCCCGACGTTTGCTTTGCAGTCTTCGTTGTCACGGGTCAGACTGAGGTCAGGTCAGTCTGACCCGTTATTGTAAAATCCGTAAAAATAGTTTTGTTTCAAGATAGATAAGTCTCAGTATTTGGGGGTAGGTTAGTCATAAAACTCACAGTCATTAGCAGTCCACTGCGCTCCGTACTCCTGGTGTTGGTAGTGGTAGTGTGCGTTGTAAGGCACGTAGAGGAGTTGGTGGTGTGTGCGTATGGGGGGCGGGGACTCGGGCCGGCGGCACCGCGGGGCCAGCCGCACCGGCGACGTCTGCTCAGAGCTCGTCTGCGAGCTGTACAACTCTTGGCTGCTATCCGAGCATCTGCCATGCACATTTTACATGTGTTGTGTTGGCGGTAACAAGTTTTTTTTAATATAAGGCAATCCCCGTCCCCTTTAAAAGGCGTTTGTACTACTCCATAATGCGTCGAATATTAAATTAATTACGAAACAAAATTGGTATAATCGCGTGAAGTTAATAACATAATCATAAGTAAATAAATTAATAATAAATAACACCTAACAGTCACACACATAGACCTGACCGCACAGTAAGATACGAGTCAGAGTCAAGAACTACGAGAGACTTTCGGTCTCACAACACCCAGACCCGAAACAAATATCTGTGGGCTACACAAACGTTTATCTCGGTGCGGGGATCGAACCCGCGGCATCTCGCTTCACAGCTGGCTACTCGTCCACTGCGCCACGGAGGCTGTCGAAACATGTCATCATATCATGTAATCAATCACCTATTATCACTTTAACAACTCACCCGATATTAGCGTATAGAGAACAGTTTCTATACATATTCTCCTGTTGCCTCTGCTGGTAGTGAACATACGAGGCCATGGTCTGAGCGTGGGCGTAGCAAGTGTCCGAGTGCTGCGGGAGCGGTGTGCCGCTGAACTGCCGTGCTGTCACATAGTCAGAAGACTTCGACCTGGTAACGTACACAAAGCTTCGATCAACGATAATCTTATTGGCATGCGGCCAAAAAAAGACTTAACTAGGCTAAACCGATCGAATATAAAACAATGGAAATTTAAACAGTGTACAAGTACAGCCAATACACGACAAAAAGGTATATTAATCGTGGCTCACCAGCTGGAGTTAGCGCTGGCCCGACTCTGTGGCCTGGAGTTAAGGTTCGCTTCAGAATAATATTGCCAAGAGTAGTTTGAGTTGGTTCGCTGGCACGCGTGGGCCGGGATTTGGCCAGGAGTGGTGCCCGGTGACGGCTGCAGCTCGTTCTGCATTTGCTGTAGAATTTCATCTGAGGCACCCAATTGCTGTTTGATTGCAATACCTCTTACTGCTGGCCGTCGGTGGAAGCCTGCAAAAAGGAAAGTGGTTACAATACCATCATCCATCTGCCCTTACCCTAGTCTAATATGGGGTCGGCCCAACACATTTTTCAAGAATGCCAAAAGATTTGGTCTAGTTTTAAAATTGGCCACCTGCCTGAAGTTAACCTCTGGGGATCCAGTTCCGTGCAAATGTTAGAAAAAACAGCCCGACCTGAGTTTCGATCCCAGGATCCACAACCCGCTAGAGCAACCATGAAGGCGGCCGGAGAGTGGTATTGTAATACCGTAACAAGAAGAACACGGCTGTGTGAATGATTACGAACCATAATCGTCGTGTTCATCGTCACTGCTGACTGGCTGCGACTCCTGTCCGTACCGTTGCCGGAGTCTCTCTGTCCTGGGGGCCGTGGCTCGGGCGAAGGCGGCCAAGCCATCGTCACCCTCGCCGGCACCTACATCATAAATCATCACCGTTATGAATATACGCATTTTCTATTAGGAGCCGTTCGCGTTGAGACTATGCTGAAGTGTGAAGAAAGTGCACCGAGACTTACTTGTTGGCACTTATACTTTTAGGGATTGTATCGAAATTATCTAAAACATTACCTAAATAGACGCGTAAAGATGAAAAATTTAACAACTGCCTTCCAACCCCCAATCGTGACGTGTTTGCTGTTCATCTATGCTGTTTTTAAAGGAGTTTACTCTGTACTTCTTTATCAGATGAAATTTATATCGGACCACCCTTAGTATAAGCCCTAACGAACACAAAATTAGCTCGTCCATGAGTTTCGTCTCGTTTTTTTGCCATTTTACGTTAGCGACTATGTTTAATATTTGTATGAAAACCCGAATGCCTCTAGCGATGACGTGGAGAATGTTTATTCATACATACAAAGTCTCTAGCGAGACGTCAAAAAAACTCATGGTCAAGCTACTGTCACATTTAGCTAGACGAAGTTATGTTTGAAGTCGGTTGAAAATAGCTTTTCTTTCTACCTGCCCTTATCCCACCTCTATGTGGGGTCTGCGCAACATACTTTTTCAATCATGTTGCAGAAGAGCTTAGTTTTTACGACTGCCTGCCTAACGTCAACGTCAGTCCTGGACAAATTAAAGTAGTAAATTCGCTTTACCCGACCGACGATCTCCCGGTCCACAGCCCATATATGCTGCCCCTAGACGAAAGAGCCGACCGGTAGAAAATAACCAAACATACTAAATTGAATTAATAGACGTACATACGTGCATGTATGTATGAGACATACCCGGAGTACCAGCGACTACATCAGGCGCAGGGGCGTCGTTGTGTTCCTGGAAGTCTAGATGCGTGGATGATGAGGTGGAGGTCCTGTCGCTAGGCGGCACGTAGTACGAGCCCTCGTGGTGAGCCACACTGCCCACACACGCAGTCAGCGGCGCCAATGTCGATAGGAACTGCCGCCGTGGCTCCGATCTCGGCTGGAGGAATACCGTTGTGTTGCCGAACAAGAATTTGGTACTTGACTATTTTTTAAAAGCATTCAGTGCTATTTATTAGATTATCCTAGACATGTAAAACTGATTTCGTAATTTATTTGTATATTTTTAGGTAAAACAATTCAAAAATTATCATGTTTAATTGAATTTGCCAGGAAAACGCTCTCTGTTGATTGTTGATTGTGGTTACGTCATTAAACTCAAAAAAAGAACATCGATGATGGGACATTGATGTTTTCAAAACTAAATTGATTTCGACAATCGATGTAGATAATTCGTCGATCCGTTTTTGATCGTTGAACATCCGCGTTAAAATTGGGTTGTGTTTTAAACAAAAACATGAATAAATGATTACAAAAAATCAATAATATTTGATACTGTAGTGAAGTATCTAATTGAGTGGACCTTGGCTACTAGAGAAGATGCTAGCCTACTTCATGTAAATACTGCATCATCATCATCTGCCATAGCACGTCCACTGCTGAACATAGGCCTCCCCCAGAGATTCTCAGATCGACCTGCTAGAAGCGGCCTGCATCCTAATGATTCAGTGGTTTTTTAACGCTTTACTTATCGTATTAATTAATACGACTTTGTTAGAAAAACAAGGTTAATATGAAAAGCTAGACATACATCGTACGGTTCCGAGACACTAACTATAATATTTTATTTCTGTTAATTTCGTCGTCGTGGACCGAGATACAATAACTAGGACGTGGCTGTAATCACGAAACTCTTAACAAGGGTCCATAGATAACATAATAATACATAGTACCTAGTTGCCTCTAATGACATGGTTCGATGTACAATTTGTCGAGTAGGTCGATTCTCTAAGATACGCCACAACGTTGCGATGGACGCCTCGCTCCCGCAGGCACATCGTTGTGATCGACGGAGCGTTCAACGTTGTTGGGTCTTAGAGAATACCATTTTCCATACATTTATGTCAAACACCGCGCTTGAGAAAGCTAATTCGCATAAGCGCCTTCATCACGCATAGCGCTAGTACGAGCGCGTTGTACCTTGCTGAATACAAAAATGAAAACATCGTTGCCGCAACGATGTCGCAACGTTGTTTTCACTAATGAAACCTTAGAGAATCGACCTGCTGTTTGAATCAAAAATTCGTTAACATCTGTTTCTTCCAACTGCTTTTTTCTATCTCAGTGTGAGGTCAGTATAATACATTTTTTAAGTATGTTGCAGAAAGGATTAGGCTTAGTTTTTTTACGATCGACAGGCGCTTGATGCCAGCACCCCTAGACGATCCAGTTCCCTATTGCGCTCCTGTCTACCCCTTTTGGGGATACAGGCGTGCGTTTATGTATGTATAAAAGCATCTCTTAGCTTAATTGAAAAAAATATATGAACATTGTCCTCCCATATAATTTCATCGACCTTTAAGCAAAAATATCTACGAATACTTATTATGGAAGGAGCAATGACCTGTTTATTCCAAACAAGTTCATTGAATCGTGTGGAAAGACTTATTGGATTTAAGCTTTAGGAAAGTACCCGTGTCCGTTTCAATTTTCATTATAAATATTGATAACAATTATCAAACGAGCAACATTAATGTTAATAGAAAATATTTTAGAAGGAAGCGTGAAGGATTTATAATTGAAAGCCTAGTATAATAGCTGGGCAGATGACCTGATAAGGGTAGTAGGAAGTTACTGGATGTATGCCCCTTCCAACAGGTTTATCTGGATATCTTTGGGGAGGCGTATGTCCACAGTAGGCCTCCTCTTTTATCTTTTTATAAATTCGTAAATACGATAAATTATCTTGACAATAATAACGATGATTATTTATATAAATATTTATGATCAAACACAACAAACACAATAACTAAGTCGACTTGCCTAACTATTTATTACGTCAGGTTTTTCTCATTATAAAAGTTATTTAATGCGCGATATTTATAGTTTATAGCAAAATATTTGAGTAGGAAGCGTGGACGTTTTATAATTGGAAGCCTATGAAATTCTCACGAATTTCTAGAAGGTTTTTAACCTCTCTAAAAAATTACGATAACTTCGGAGAAAAATCGTTCGCGTTACCTACATACTTTTTCTTAGTAATATAGAGGTAGATTTAAATATGTTGAGTTTGTTGTTAAGTACGTTGCCGACCTAAAAGGAGGGAAATAGGGATTAGGGGCCACTTGAAATCTCACTCACAAAACGAAATGTGACAGCTAGCTGCCACTTTAATCGGTTTTCTGTGAGACAATGGTATCAAACCGGTCGAGCCGGCCCATTCGTGTTATAGACGTATCTGTCTACAGCGTGGCTCAAAACTCACAAAATAAAACCACCAATATAATCAAGATCATATTACTTTAGTTGGTTCCTGGTGGACGTCTCCAAGGTCTGGGGGTTGCTGACGCGTCGGGACGGGCGCCGACAGCGTTGAAGACGATGAGCTCGACGATGCGCTGCCGAATGCCTTCTCGTTGTTCTTATCCATGGTGAAGGACTTCTCGCTGGACTTGTCGCTGCTGCTCGACATCTTCTCCAGGCTCGCGCCGGCTGGCGACGACCTCTGCTCCTCCGGATCGTCTTCCACATCGCAAGTCAGGAGTCGAATCCGTTCCGCCAACGATGTTGTCTCCTGCTGCAAATATAGTCTTTAGAACCCTTCTATCGTTTAAAGAGACGGAACCAAGGGTACTGTTTTAGAAGTCGGGTAGGAATTGTCTTTCCTATTTAAACAGGTTTGACCACTTATCCCCAAATGCTCGTTTCTGTTGTTGAATCTTAGGAATAAGCTCGAACATTAATTACCTTTTAATAATATGAGTAGCTCAACCATGAGTTTGTTGCACGTATTTACGCGAGCGAGGACGTAAAATATTTGTATGGAAAACGTCAGTTCCTCGCGTAACCGCTAGAGGCATTCGGGTGTTTCTCATACAAATATTTTACGGAGTCGCTAGCGAGTAATGTCAAAAAACTCATGGTTGGTCTACAGGTGGGTTACCACCAAGTCTTAAAGCAGTATTTATATAATCTTACATTATTTTATTTTATGCGGGAATCGGTACAAGTAAGACTATAATCAGTACCGTCTTTAGTATAAGGGGATAGGTTTTAGTCCACTACGCTTTAATGCGGGTTGGTAGACTTCCCATACCTTCCAAATTTTTGTGGAGAAATTCTCCGGTATGCAGGTTTCCTCACGATATTTTCCTTCACCGTTGTAGCAAGCGATAATTCACAAAGAAAACACACCTAACATAGAAAAGTCAGAGGTGTATGCTCCATTTTGGGGTTGGTCTCGAACCTCCGATACTCGTCTTGGCAGTCCGTCCCATTCCCAACAATGCTATTGCTGCTTATCCGGTGGGGGGGAGTGGGGTTGGGTACCTAAGAGCATATAAATTTTGACTGTTCTCAAAACCGGTGATAGTCTCATTTTATACACACGTTTAAACAATAGCGCCTCTTCCAGAAATTATAATAAACTAAAATGTCTGGAGAAAACGAGAATTATCGACGTAACAATTTAGCACTGGCCACTGGCTAGAACTTCATTTAGGAATAGGTACTACCGTCTTTCCCTTACTCAGCGTCGCCTTCACGGCAACCTGAGAGCGTCATTAGACAAACTCTAAAGCCCGGTTTCCACCGCGATCGGAGCGGACCCAGTAATGATTTCTTTTACCTTGGTAGAGAAAACTGGTTAGGGGGTATCCATAAATTGATATTAGAGTGGTAGAGCCACGCTGTAGACAGTAACGTCTTTAGCACGAATGGGCCGGCTCGACCGGTTAGATACCACTGTCTCACAAAAAACCGACGTAAAGTGGCAGCTTGCTGTCGCGTTTCGTTCGGTGAGTGAGATTTCCGGTGGCCCATTTCCCCACTCCCTTTCCCAATCCCCTTCCCTCCCCTTCCATTTCCTCCTTTTAGGTTGGCAACGCATCCATGATTCTTTTTGTATTTTGGGTGTTTATGGGCGGTGGAGATCACTTACCATGAGGTGACCCATCTGCTCGATTGCCAATCTCTGCTATAAAAAAAAAATATTACGTGAGGAGTTTAGGGGGGAGGGGTCGAGTCGAATCTCATCTACTCTACTTTGAGGAGAGGGAGGGTCTTGGCTAATATAATGTAATTTTGTTTACGCAAGAAACAGTAAAATTGTGCATTGCGGTTAAATTTACTAAAATATGTTCCTTCGTTAAGATTTGATCAAATCTTACGCGATAAATATCGCGGTTTTTATATGTTTTTATATGAAATAAACGCATTTACACTAGAAAAACGCATTTTTTAAAATCTTACGTGAGTTTGGGGGATGGGGATGGGGTTTGAGCCCGATCTCAGGACATCTCACCAGGGGGGAGGGGGTAAAATCGCCAAAAAGGGCTCACGTAATTTACGGACGCCCCCTTACATGTGTTACCAATCTTACCAACAAAGGTTTGATTGTATATGCATATTTATCTTGCGATTTTAAAGGCGCTCGCGGTGGAACCGGGCTTTACTTTTCGTTCCGTAGCTATGTGGTGACATTGTGACACAATTGGCTCCACAGTGGTTCGTAAAACCGATACTTGAGTCCAATTAACGTCCATCTAACCATTATCTAGAAAATATTGGCATATTGTGATCATATTTCGTTTCACCGATCTTATTTCTTTTCACTTCGTAAGGGAAAGTTTTTCAAATGCGGAATTATTGCTTACAAAGTTGTGTTATTACAGAGTTATTTTCAATGGAATTTAATTTTATGCCTTGAAGAGATTAAGTTTCTGATTTTATAAATACACCAGAACTTTTTACGCGACTTTGTGATTATAAAAATTCGTGTTATAATTTATGGAACTACGGATATTTCAAACATAAATAAACATATAGGGCCTTACTTATAAAAACTGTTTAACTGAGCAAATGGTAAAGAATAATCTGTCCCTTCTATTTTCAAACAACGTGACACAAGGAAAAAAGTGACAGGCTATTATTAGCCATTTGCTCAGCTAAGCTGTTTTTATAAGTAAGGACCATACATCTCGCCGACCGTCCCTTTTTGTGATAAAGAGCCAAAATGACGTTGGAAGTTGGAACCGCTTATACAAATATCTACCAGCGCAACCATATCTCCATGGCGGACACAAACAATCAATCGTGTTGGATTTTTTAAATTGAAAACAATCACACTGCCTTGCCTTGACTGCCTTGGTGGCGTGGTGGTATTTCGGTACGACTACGGTTCTGAGGTCTCGGGTTCGATCCCCGGGTCGGGCAAAGTGATATTGGATGTTTCCATATCAGCCCGGAGTCTGGAATTTGTGCCCGATATGGCGATAGGCTCGCCCCCTATCACATCTATAAATAAATATAATAATAAATAAATAACACCCAACAGTCACACACATAGTCCTGACCTCACACTAAGATCGAGTCGTGGGTATCAGGAACTACGAGAGACTTTCGGTCTCACAACACCCAGACCCGAAATAAATATTTGTAGGCCATACAAACATTTGTCTCGGTGCGGGGATCGAACCCGCGGCCTCTCGCTTCACAGCCGGCTACTCGCCCGCTGCGCCACGGAGGCTGTCAAACATCTGGGACGGAACTAAGCTCGGCGAAACGTGGGTGTACTAGTTCGCTAGTTCGCCTCTGCCTACCCCTTCGGGGATACAGGCGTGAGCTTATGTTAATGTATGTATGTTAAAACAATCACAAAATTGAACGACTTTATTTTTTATCCGGGCATGGCAAAGTGACTACACTGCACCTGATGACAAGCGTAGTGCAGTCATAAAAACTAGCGACCACTGACAAACAATGCGTTTATCAGTGGTCGTCAAAATTATGCCGGCCTATTTATGCTTCTACACACTCCGAATCTTGTCTTCTTGTTCTTATTCTTTCCTCATCGGTCGCAGGAAGTCGCTGGATGCAGGCCGCTTCCAACAGGTCGATCTGGAAATCTTTGGGGGAGGCCTATGTTCAGCAGTGGACGTCCTATAGCTTTTGATCATGATGACACTCCGAATCCGAAGAGAGAACAAGCAAATCGAGGGGCTTGCGACAAGACAGGGGGATGATCGATGCAGATACAGGAATACAACCAAACCCGTCTCAACCAACGATCAAGTCATGCCGCAAGCCCCCTGAAAGAACCTTAGGATTTAAACCGACGGATACTAGCCTAGGTACTCTGTCATTAGACCAATGAGATGGCCCAATCCGAAATTATTCAGTAAGAACAGATTTTATACATTCATGCAATTCAAAGCATTCATTCTGTGACACAAAGAGGTGTATGTAATGGAAATTGAAATATTTTACATACACTTTATATGTCAAAACTTGATAAGTAAACCCACTATAAACCTAGATTTTGTTAACAAGTTAATCATCAACAAATAAAGTATTTTTTATAGGCATAGAATATTTGTTTTGTTTTTCTCAACCAATTATCAACCGAAAATATTTTTATAGTAATTTGAGAATAACGTTGTGGGTTACAAATTAATTATGTTTGTTTTAATCGTACTTAAACACAGAGATTCACTAGTACTATATGATATAATAATGTGTTTGTACCCCAAGATTATAATAAATATAATAAAATTGACGTGAAGAGTTTATTAAAAACTCGATTGTATAAAATGCACAACATTCAAAATGTTATCAATCAGCGAAGTGTGTTTTGAAAACATTTCTCCGGTAGATAATGTTCCCCGGCTGGCCCACTTGCTCACTTGCGCACTGGCGGAGATAAAGTCGTTGTGCAGATACGATCGTCCCAGATATTTATCCATTGTACAGACACAGATGCTCAGCGCAAATTAATATTTTATATCTAAACTTATCTGTACTGTTTTTGACAATTCGGTTTTGTTTTGATAGTTACCTAACCTACTACGCTTAAGTGGTAGTTTCTGGTAGTCCTGGCACTAGCCTGATATAAGGACAAGCAAAAAGAAAGTACCTACTGACTAATTGATTTTAGGATCGCTATTAAAATATTCATAAATACATACATAAGCTCACGCCTGTATCCCCGAGAGGTAGGCAGAGGCGCACAAGCCATCAGCCCGGAGTTTGGAATTTGTGCCCATTATGGCGATAGGCTCGCCTCCTATCGCATATGGGACGGAAATAATCTCGGCGAAAGATCTAGCTCGTTAGTGCAATTATGCCTATCTCTTTGGGAATACAGGCAGTAGCTTATAGAGGTATATTTATCTATTACGCGGTTCATGCCAACTAATGTGTAAAATGCAATTATATCAAAGATGCATGAATTTAAAAGCCATTCAAAACCAATTATTTGTTTATCGAAGCAAAATATGTTTATAGATTATCCTTTCAATACCTGTCAGTAAATGTAATGTCACAGTATGCTTAGCGAAAACGTAATTACTGCTTTAATTATGTCCAAAATGAATTTCGCCTTGACAATTATTCACGCAGTGTTATTTCCGTGGATCGGTGCGGTGTAGTTCAGTGAGCAAATAGCTTTTAATTGCAATTAACGTACACACACGTAATTGTTTCGTCACGCTACATTAAACAATGCATTTGCAGCTTAGACAAAGGAAAATAGAGGACGAGGCATAACTACAAAAATATGAAGCATTCCTAATGTATGGAACGAAACCAAAAGGGCGTCTTTGCGAAAGAAAGATCCCACTAAAATAGCAGATAGGCATCTTGTTTATATTCTAAAATTAGTTTTATTGTAAATAAAACACCGTTTTTATAATAAAATCAATAAGTATTTATACTTTATTTCATTCTTATGACACGGTGACAACTTACACGTAAATAGATCGCGAAACTAAAATGGCGGAACTGGCTTCAAAGTAAACATGTATTTTTCGTAGTTATGCTAGGTCCTCTTATTTTTCCTTTAGTCATTGATTTGCAGTATTCACACATACGTATCCCCGAATTGGTAGGCACGGGCGAACTAGAGAACAAGGACATCGACATTGCTAAGCTTTCCATCCATTTATAGTTGATATTGGCAGAGTAGTAAATGGATCACCTGATGGTAAGTGATCTCCACCGCCCATAGACACCCAAGACACAAAAATAATCATGGGTGCGTTGCCAACCTAAAAGGAGGGAATGGAAAAGGGATTGGGAAAAGGAGGGGGGTGGGGGAATGGGCCACCGGCATTCACAATCACCGAACAAAACGCGACAGCAAGCTGCCACTTTAATAGCAATTAATAGCTTCTCGCTAGTTGCTAGTACAACATATTGTTGAATGTTCATGTTTAGGTTACAATGTTCTCATAGTATGTTAGTAAGATGATTTAAATGAACGTGCGTTTTAACCGACTTCAAAATGAAGGAGGTCCTCAATTCGTTTGTGACAGCCTCCATGGCGCAGCGGGCGAGTAGTTGGCTGTGAAGCCAGGGTCCACTGGTTCGGCCCACGCGCCGACACAAATAATCATGAACATACACTAGACAATGATTGCCTGCGTAATGTGTGTTTCCTCATAGCCCACAGGAGTTCGGACACAGTCCCAATACGCTGCCCAATTCAGCAATTTATCATCATCAGCCATAGGACGTCCACTGCTGAACATAGGCCTCCTCCAAATATTTCCAAACCGACCTGTTGGAAGCGGCCTGCATCCAGCGACTTCCTGCGACCTTTATCAGGTCGTCGGTCCACCTTGTAGGACCTTGTTCAGCAATTATAAATAATAAATAAAACCTAACAGTGACACACATAGTCCTGACCCCACACTAAGATCGAGTCTTGTGTTGTGGGTATTAGGAACTATGTGAGACGCACGGACCCAGTACACCCAGACCGAAACAAATATCTGTGGGCCACACAAACATTTATCTCGGTGCGAGAATTGAACCCGCACTGCCGGCACTGCCGGCTACTTGCTCGTTGCACCACCGAGGCTGGCATTATGCGACCGGATTAATTACAAGCACATTGAATTTTGGATTTAATCAATAATAGATGTCCAGGAGGTCGATTCTCTAAGGTTTCATTTGTGAAAACAACATTACGGCAACGATGTTTCATTTTTGTACTCAGCAAGGTACAAAGCGCACGCACTAGCGGTATGCGTGATGACAGCGCTTATGCGAACTATCTCTCTCGAGCGAAGCGTTTGACATAAATGTATGGAAAATGGTATTCTCTAAGACCCAATAACGTTGAACGCTCCGTCGATCTCAACGATGTGCGCTGCGGGAGCTCGTCGTCGATCGCAACGTTGTGGCGTTTCTTAGAGAATCGACCTGCTGTATAATTGCTTTGACAGATTATAGCTGAACTGCTGCGGATTAGGATAATTTATATTGAGTATTTATTAGTTTAATTCGATATATACACAATGCAGAAATTGGCTTTGATTTTTACTACGGGCTGTATGTTTGACGTTAACTCATTTTGGTCAGTCCCGGGCAATTCGCCTTAGAGACTGCCCGACCTGGGAATTGAACCCAGGATCTCCCTTCCAAACCCGCTACCACTAGACCAAGGAGACAACAGTAATTGTAATTAAATCATACATGTAATTATTATAAGCCATTATTTGACAGATATATTTTGGAATTTCGTGATGGGCCATGTAAACGGATATACTGGATGATGGTCAATTAATTTATATTCACCCAATTATCTCACTACTGTACGCTAATTAACCTTATACAAATTCCATTCATGTGTATAATGCAGGTCAAAGCATGTGTGAAATTGGTCGCTTTATGCGAAGACTCAAAAGCGTCACAAATATTTGAAGGGTAAACTCGAGTTAACTGGACATTGGACAGCATCAATGTAATATACCCTAATCGCACAGTTCTTTGCAAATATCCTCCTAAAAAGTGGTCTCAGGAATATAACAAAGAGAAAGATCACAAGTTTTAATTAAATCAACACAAATATAAACCCTATGCACGTGTTATAAAGTCACTTTTTAAACGAAATGAGCAAGCGTTCTTAAATTAGAATTTTGATATTTAGAATTCTATCGCCGTCCGACTGTAGGCAAAAGGAGTGCTTAAACACTCCTTGCCTGTCCCATTTTCCGAGCATCAACTGTGCATCTAGGTAAATAATAAATCGATGTTGGACGGTGTAACAAAATTGGCAACCATTGTTGTAATATTTGTACGCCATTACTGATGTAGAGTTAAACCTAAACTCGATTTATCCTACAGCTCATTTTTTTCTTTCTATCTGCCCTTATCCCACCTTGAAGTGGGGTTGATGCCACATCCTTTTCAAACCCGTTGCAGAAAAGATCCTAGCTTTTACGACCGGCTGCCTGCCCGACGTTATCCCCATGTGGGGGATCCATTCACGGGTAAATTAAGATAGAAACTTCGCTTTGCCCGACTTGGGAATAGAACCTAACACTACCTGATCCACAGGCCATTTTTGTTTGTTATTTGTTGTGTGGGCTCCATTTTCCGCAATCAGTCCATTTCGATGATGGACCATTGTGCGTGACGTGATGCCAGCTAAAAGTTTAGCCAGCCTAGCTCCGACCAGAAGCGCAGGATCTTCCTGGGGTCTCCGCAGGCTTCTCGGAGCGACCTCGGTGATCCACAGGCCATATATGCTGCCAAGTATAAGACCAAGGAGGCGCCTGTACTATGTCATGTACAGCGGCATTTTATTTTTCTTACCAATCTCCCATTCTAATGTGGGGTCGGCTCAACACACTTAACCCAATTATAGGTTATGGTCTCGCGAATTGAAGAACAATAAGAGATAGAAACCAGTGATTAGAATTAATTACTTTAATTTAAGCAAAAAGCAGTCGCTTCTTTGGTCTAGTGGCAGCACGTATGGGCTGTGAACCGGGAGGTTTTGGGTTGGATTCCCAGGTCGGGCAAAGATAATTTTCTAATTTAATTTGCCCGGGACTGGATCGTCGACGTAGACGTAAGGCAAGCGGCCGGTCATAAAAACTAAGCCAAATCCACTCCGCAACATGCTTGAAAAAGTGTGTTGCGCCGACCCCACATTAAGGTGGTATAAAGGCCGATAGAAAGAAAGAAAAAAAAATAAGCAAAAACAAAACCGCGCCGAGTGCACATTCCGCTCGCGGCTCGGTACCATTCACAAGTTCACAACAGACAGCTGCGGCCTGAGCAGGAAAATTTCTGACAACCGTAAATGTATTCGAACTCGATGCGCGTCTATGAAATTTGTATGAAATATTAACCAAACGTCATCAGTGCGCAGCGAACTCGAATACATTTACATATACATAATTTTTCGTGCTCGGGCTACTGATGTCACTGTCGGATAACAGTTGACAATACAGGAGGTCGATTCTCTAAGGTTTCATTGGTGAAAACAACGTTGTGACATCGTTGTGGCTACGATATTTTCATTTTTGTATTCAGCAAGGTACAAAGCGCCCGCACTAGCGCTATGCGTGATGACGGCGTTTATTCGAACTAGCTCTTTCAAGCGAGACGTTTGACATAAATGTATGGAAAATGGTATTCTCTAAGACCCAACAACGTTGAACGCTCCGTCGATCTCACCGATGTGCGCTGCGGGAGCTCGTCGTCGATCGCAACGTTGTGTCGATTCTTAGAGAATCGACCTGCAGATAAGTTATAATGTTACTACATTAAAATAAAATAATCACAAGTTTAAAAACTTAACTGACCGACTTCCAATTTACCAATCGTGACCAAATTTATATGGGACCACCCTTGAAAGGCTCTATCGAACACAAAAATAATTTTGAAGATCGGTCCACATTCGGCGGAGATATCGCGTAACATACATAAAAAAACGACGAATTGAGGACCTCCTCCTTTTTGGGGAGTCGGTCGATTAAGATCCAAATGAGTGCGTCGCTAGTAATAGATTGCATAAAGTATTCGCCTTAGATTTTACCAACAGCGCCCTGCCTTGTGGGAACTAATCCCGCGCAAATGGTAAAAATGGCACAAAAGTTCTGAAGGATTATTAAATTACAGACTATTAAGATGATAACAGTTTGTCTACTATCAAGATGGACGCAAATAGAGAAAGTTTCTTCAAGGACTTGGCGAAGCACTTGCGCCGGCCGCCGCGCCGTGTTTGAGCGGTGTTATATTTGATTAAATCAAAGCACTAGCTTTTACTTCCCGCAAAGAGCTACCGTGAGACGGATCATGGGCCTTTGATTCTTTCGATAGTTCATATTAAATTATGATAACTAGTTTACGGTTGCGACTCTACTTTAAGAAATGTCTTTTTATATAGCTAAGATAAGCAAACGGGCAGATGGGTCACCTGATGGTAAGTGATCACCGCCGCCCATAGACACCCAAGACACAAAAAGAATCATGGGTGCGTTGCCAACCTAAAAGGAGGGAATGGAAGGGGAGGGAAAAGGGTTTGGGAAAGGGAAGGGGAAATTGGGCCACCGGAAGTCTCCCTAACCGAACTAAATACAACAGCGACCTGCCACTTTACGTCGGTTTTCTGTGAGATAGTGGTATCAAGCTGGTCGAGCCGGCAATTTTTCATTCGCCCTCGGTGGCGCATTTATATTACGGTACGACTACCGTCCTGAGGTCTCGGGTTCGATCGCCGGCTCGGGATAAGTGATATTGAGTTTTTCAGTACCAGCCCTGTGTATGGAATTTGTGCCCGAAAAGGAGATAGGCTCGTCCCCTATCAGATCTAGGACGTAAATGAGCACGAATTGTGGGTATTCTAGTTCGCTAGATCGCCTCTGCTTACCCCATCGGGGATATAGGCGCGAGTTTAAGTGTGTATGCATTATGAGTTTTAAAAGAAAAAGCATCTTTTACAGTAATCAGACAGCCTCCGTGGCGCAGCGGGCGAGTAGTCGGTTGTGTAGCGAGAGGCCGTGGGTTCGATTCCCGCATTGAGACAAATGTTTGTGTGGCCCATAGATATTTGTTTCAAGTCTAGGTGTTGTTAGACCGGAAGTCTTTCATAGTTTCTGACACCCACGATACAGATTATACATAGTGTGGGGTCAGGACTAGTGTAACTGTTGGGTTTGTTTATTATTTTATTATTATGATTATTTATCATAAACTCTTTCAAGGCTGGTCTAGTCTTATTTTTGAATATTTTTTTGACACTCGTGTACAACCTTCAATCTCCAGGGGGTTTAGACAAGCGGCTTATGCGCTAGTCTAAAACATTGTCGAATAGAATAAATGTATGAGAATGACATAAGAGTACGCCGCCCTATGTCATGTCTTATGTCATTCCCATACATTTATTCTATTCAACTCTTAATTCAACTATTCTATTCGACTAACGCATAAGCCACTTGTCTAAACCCGCAGGTATAAATAGTATAAACAAACTATTATAGTTGCATTCAATTTGTTCAATCAACTATACATCATTGCATTATTCATCAAAGTAAAACCCCAAAATAAATAGAATCTCGTCCGACCGCTATCGATTTCGTGGGAGCCGTGAGGGCTGTGTTAAAATCGGCGCGGATTTCACTCTGGATGTAAAACTTTATTTTGGACTGTAACTGACGGACGATGAGACCATCGGTTTTCGATTGACTTCCAAAAAGGAAGAGGTCCTCAATTCGTCTGTTTTTTTATGTATGTGACGCGATAGCTCCGCCAAATGTGGATCGACTTTCAAAATTTTTTTTGTGTTCGATAGAGCTTATTCCAAGGGTGGTCCCATATAAATTTGGTCACGATCGGATTTGAAATTAGACCGTTAAGTTTTTAAACTTGTGATTATTGATGATTATTTTCCTACTACTTTATAAAATTAAATAAACATCTTTATTATCATCAGCCATAAGACGTCCAATATAGGACGAACATAGGCCTCCGCCAAATATTTCCAGATCGACCCGTTGTAAGAGGCCTGCATCCAACGACTTCCCACCACCTTTATTAAAAAGCATTTATAATAATATTAGCCCTGTAATATTACTGTCCCACTGCTGGGCACGGGCCTCCTCTACTAGTGAGAAGGGTTAGGCCTTAGTCTACCACGCTGGCCTAATGCGGATTGGTAGACTTCACATACCTTCGAAATTCTTGTGGAGAAATTCTCGGATATGCAGGTTTCCTCACGATGTTTTCCTTCACCGTTGTAGCAAGCGATATTTCAAAATGAAAACACACTTAACATAGAAAAGTCAGAGGTGTGTGCTCTTTTTGGGGTTGGTCTCGAACCTCCGACACTCGTCTCGGCAGTCCGTACCATTCCCAACTGAGCTATCGCTGAAAAAAAGCATTTAGGACATGTCAAAACAGGCAACCTAGATTTAGACATTATTATCACCATCATCATCAGCCATAGGATGTCCACTGCTGAACATAGACCTCACCCAAAGATTTCCAGATCGATCTGTTGGAAGCGGCCTGCATCCATCGACTTCCTGGTCCTAGACATTATATATAATTATATTGAAAGCCTCCGTGGCGTAGCGGGCGAGCAGCCGACTGTGAAGCGAGAGGCCCCGGGGTCGATTCCCGCATTGAGACAAATGTTTGTGTGGCCCACAGATATTTGTTTCAAGTCAAGTCAAGGGTGTTGTGACTATAACTATGTGAGACCGAAAGTCTCTCATAGTCTCTGACACCCACGATACAGGTTATATCTAGTGTGGGGTCAGGACTAGGTGTGTGACTGCTGGGTGTGTTTATTATTATTATTGTTGTAATGCTAATCAGTAAAAGACAGGGAGGCAACTATTGAAACAATAACAAGGATTGAGCAAAAACAGGGTGTTATGGGGAGATAAGAATAGAGTGTCAGGGCTTGTGGTTTGTGGAAAATGGAATGCGATATGGCAGGAATCGTGACAGGAAAGTTACTGGAAGCTGGTGGGAGTAAATGGAAATAGTAAATAAGGAAAACACGCTTTTCCGGTGTTAGGACTCTCAAATGCAAGAGTCTATTTGGTTAGATACCAAAGCAATATCTATTTCTACCCCTAACTACGATGTGCAAGCAATGTTACGTCCCGGTTTGGAAGAAGCCAGTTTAATTACTGGGCTTCATTGGGCATTATGTTTTGTGCAGTTCATGATTCGTCGTATCACTTCCAATACGATCGGCTTGAACTTCTCGTTATTCGGTTTAGTAAAAAAAACTTAGGGATAAAGAAGCTGACAACTATTTCCGCAATTATCCATCTAACACTTGACGATTTTAATTATTCAAGTCCAGCTACTCAAGTCTATGCTATGGTACCTTAGGGTGTTGTTTCTTCCTCGCCTCGTTCCGCAGTAGGGAGCACCTCAGCGCGTTCCTCTCCGCGACACGCCGCACCGCTGCATCCTCCGTCTTTGGCCTTACGCCCGCATCCCACGCTCTATAGGCATTACAATGATATTAATATCCGCCCGCAACGACGTACCCTAATAGACACTTGGGCTGATTCTATAGAGCGAACTTCGACTAAGTCTAAGTCAAAGAAATGAACTCAGTGAGGATTTGAAATTTTTTAATCGAACTTCGTCTTAGTCCGATCCATTTTTACACGAAAAACAGACTGACAGACATACTAAGCAAAGATTTTTTTGTAAAAAATGGCTCGGATTGTGTCGAAGTTCGATTTAAAAACTCTATCCTCGCTGAGTTCGTTTCTTTGACTTAGACTTAGTCGAAGTTCGCTCTACAGGTAACAGCCCTAATATTCTATCAAGAAGAAATAAATATATTGCTGGAACATCCCTAATGCTATAAATGACTACATAGTTTTCAGAACGGTGTCTCAGTAACGACCTTGTAATGGCGGATCGTAGATAGTCACGGGCAGCTCGGCCTCCGATGGCCCATACGTTTATGTAACATATATATGTGCCGCCTCCGACGGGCAGATGGCATCAAATTTCGATCTTTAATTCGAATAATTGAGTTTGTTGCAAAGTTAAAAACAACTAAATGTGCATCTCTACTGACATATTCTAATATAAAAATAAATTTCCGTAAATAATGAAGTCAACCCAAAGCTAAATGTTTAAGATTTTATGTATGTCACGACAAATTAAACCAGTGAGTTACGTTACTGCTATGGTGTTGGTATTGTTCGTTAGAGTGTGTAGCAATAATGACTCATGGTGCCATTTTTGTATAACCACCCAATAAAACTTAAGTCCCCATTGAATTATCTCGATAGGTTTTTACGGGTCGAAATCTGTCATTCTCATGGTACCCATTTTAGTTCGGCATACATAGTTGCGGCATCGTTGTGGCAACGATGTTTTCATTTTTGTATTCAGCAAGGTAGCGCACGCATTAACGCTATGAACTAGCTCTCTTTGAAATAAATGTATGGGAAAGGGTATTCTCTAAAACCCAACAACGTTGAACGCTCCGTCGATCTCAACGATGTGCGCAGCGAGAGCTCATCATCGATCGCAACGTTGTGGCGTTTCTTAGAGAATCGACCTGCTGAAGTGAAATTAGTTCAAACTGACAGCTGATAAATGGGTTAGTTAGTACTGTGACGTAATGTAGGTGCACTCAAGGCTCAATGAAGGCCACACTTGTTGCTATTCACGACGCGACTGTCGGGGACACTTGGGAACCACTTTGAATCGAATCTTGGTTATTGGCGTTGGCCTCAAGGGAAACACATTGCAATAGCGGTATACAGAGAGAATTTATTAGTGAACTGGTGTCTTTGTATTTTTCATTGAGTGGAAAGTGTTAATACACATTTTACTTGTATATTTTGATCCTATACAGTACCTAATGCTTAATTTTATCTCCAAACCACAAGATAGGTTATTCATAAAACAATAATAGATCTGAAGTTGTACAATTTGACACAAGGTACAATAAATAGCGGCCTGGGCAGGAAAATTTCTGACAACCGTAAATGTATTCGAACTCGATGCGCGTCTATGAAATTTGTATGAAATATTAACTAAACGTCATCAGTGCGCAGCGAACTCGAATACATTTACATTAGTTTTTCGTGCTCGGGCTACTGGATACAAAGTTCGATCCGATTATTTAGAAAACCAACATTAAACATAAATTAATGCTACATATATCCTAGTTATAAATAACTGTTTCTGTGGATGATCTGTTCTGGAAATATTATCACAATTTCAATTAAAAGCTATAAATATGTAAAATGCAATATAAAACGGCAAGGCAATCATTCCGTTTAAAGTTTTCGGATTAAAAATATTTCATAGTGGTTTCGAAAATAAATACGTAAATAAGTTAATAAATATTTTAAGTAAATTTTATAACAAAGTTGTTTCCGTATTTCCTGAAACTGACACGCGCCACGGCATGTTCATATTTACTTTACAAAATTAACATGTGCAGGAACTTTTCCATTTTCACTGCAATGTTTATGCAGAACTTTTATTAAATTGTCGGTTTCATTTTGGTCAACAAAAGTAAAACCAGTATAAATTGTAATTTTTTATATTCGTATTTCGTTAGGACAAATCATAATTAATCTTGATGAAAGTTGAAGCATACAATGTTTTTACAATTTACGGTCGATATACATATTTTCCAACAGGTCGATCTGGAAATCTTTGGGGGAGGCCTATGTCCAGCAATGGACGTAGCACTGTAGCTGATTATGATGATGAATATTATCCCACTGCTGGGCACAAGTTTACTCTAATAATGAGAGGGGTTAGTCCTTAGTCCACCACGTTGATCTAAACCACGTTCAGAGACTTTATATACTTATGAAAATCTTTTGGAAGAATTTGAATATGAGTATCTTATGCAGGGAATTTAATTTTTGATGTTTTCTATACCTTTCAATGAAGAGATAATTTAATGAATAAACAAATTAAGAGCATCCGCCGCACACCTGTCTGTAAAACGACAGACCGTAGATTCGATTCCGCACCGAGACAATTGTTTATGTGTTCCATAAATATAAGTCCCAGTTTTGGGGACCGTGGGTTCATAAAGCTCTTGTTCTGACAGCCATGTTATCACAGGCTGACACCAAAATACAGGTTTAACGTAGTTTGAGGTTAGAACTTAAAGTGACTGTTAGGTTTATTTATTTAGTTTTAAAAGTCACATCTGGGACGGAACTAAGCTCGGCGAAATGTGGGTGTTCTAGTTCGTTAGGGCGCCTCTGCCTACCGCCTCTGCCTTTGAGGATACAGGCGTGACCTTATGTTATGTTGTAAAATTAAGATGTATTAATTATTCTTGGAGTTTCGTACCAGTGGCACTTCACAGGCTCTACCGTTCTCAACTATAGCTGATTTTTAGGGATTTTGTATTGGCGACTATGCTTGGCAGTCGTGGCTGGACTTGAAATATGTAGATCTGAAAAATCTCCAATGGCCCCCAAAAACCTCCAGAGGTTAATTTAAATCATGACCGAAATCTAACGGAGTAACTCTTGGGGGTTAGCGTGTAGCTTGGTCGTTACCGGAAGAAAAAATAGAGTATCACCGAATACTACCGGATTGGGATTAAGGGTGAAATAGTTTTAATAAGTGAGTTGGTCACCCGTCGGAACTGTAGACGTTAAATAGAATAAATAATAATAATGGCTGCTCCTATCTCAAATCTTACATATTTAACTTTTCCCAGCTATTCAATAGATTTGTGATATTCACAACAGTTTCTCAAGTCAAGTGCGCGTCTACCATAACAAAGACCGGAGCGGTCGTCGAACCGAGACAGGCGCCTAGTCTCCACATGACCATTCTTAGAATTCAGCGGCCTGAGCAGGAAAATTTCTAACAACCGTAAATGTATTCGAACTCGATGCGCGTCTATGAAATTTGAATGAAATATTAACCAAACGTCGTCAGTGCGGAGCGAATTGGAATACATTTACATTTACATTAGTTTTTCGTGCTCGGGCTACAGATACCTAATAGCGAACATAAAGCTCCATAATTTAATTATTTATTTATTTAAAGCAATTTTAGCCCGTCGGAGGCGGCACATATATGTATATGTTCCATAAGCGTATGGGCCACCGGAGGCCGAGCCGCCTGTAACTATCTACAACGGTTTGTAAACCAATTACTCTAAAATAAACACATTCGTATAAACTAATACTAATATTACAGAAGCATCTGAAACAATAAATATACAGCTGTTCTAGGAGAAATTTTTGCATAATATTTCGATCTTGTTCAATTTCAAAACTACCGCAGTCCAGTATTGTGAATGACTCAATTCGTGGCTTGGTCTCCTATACAATTTCCAGTTTAAACTCTGCCTAATTAAAGGATATTTTTCTGTGCGTTGCAAAAATCAGTGATTCTTTTTTTATTCTGCGCAAAATAAGTGTATTACTATAATAAATACTGAGAGTACTTAGCAAAAGATTTAGAGTAATAGATTATTTTTTTAACTCCAATATCTAGAATATTTTTTTTTAGTTTTAGTATTAGTTAAAAGAAAAATTAAGTTCAGTCTCCAATCGCGCAGTTGGCGCAGTTTTTTAGAGTGGTAGAGCCACGCTGTAGACTGTAACCTCTACAGCACGAATGGGCCGACTCGACCGGGTAGATACCACTGTCTCACAGAAAACCGACGTAAAGTGGCAGCTTGCTGTCGCGTTTCGTTTGGTAAGTGAGATTTCCAGTGGCTCCTTTCCCCCCTCCCCTTCCATTCCCTCCTTTTAGGTTGGCACAGCCATGATTGTCATGTCTTGGGTGTCTATGGGCGGTGGAGATCACTTACCGTCAGGTGACCCATCTGCTCGTTTGCCAATCTCGGCTATAAAAAAAATGTAGGTGACTAGGAATGCATCATCGTCATTAATTTTCGAATCTCTTACATATTATGGGCCTTACTTATAAAACGTTTTCGGTAATCTTATTTTTAGGAAGAGTTTGTCACATTTTTGCGTCAAAATGTTTGAAAAGAAACGCGTAAATATTTTTATAAGTAAGGGGCATTATGTTTAGAAAATGAAGTCACAACAAAAATAATTTGGTGGAGGCGCCCCTGCCATCCGCGCAGATAAGATTGCCAAGCTATTTATCTATTCTCTAAGTAAAGAGTAGTGAGGTCACCTCAACGTTTCAGAAGTGACCAACTGCGGCTCGATTGCTGGCGGCGGTGGCCTCCCACTGTTGAACAGCTGCTGTACCGCCGAATTTTGCTTCGGGGCGTGAATCGTTAATATCAGTGGAGTTTCAAGCCTGTGGGAACAATTTGACGCGGTTGTTGACGTCGTGATTTTTCTGTTAAACTGTAGTGGCGTAGTTATATATAGGTACGACTACCCTTCTGAGGTCTCGGATTCGATCCCCGGGTCGGGCAACATAATATTGGGTTTTCAATATCAGCCCTGAATCTGGAGTTTGTGTCCGATATGGCGATAGTCTCGCCCCCTATCAAATTTGGAACGAAACTAAGCTGGCGAAATGTGGGTGTCCTAGTTCGCTAGTGCGCCTCTGCTAACCCGTTCAGGGATACAGGCGTGAGTCTATGTTAATACAATTTTATCACAATTTCAGGAACTGGCGTTTCAACAAAAATTCCGTCATGTAGTCATACCTGTGCGTCGTGTTGTATTCTTTAGGCGGAGTCTCCGATTCGGGCTGTGGACTCGGTTCTGACTCTGTTTTTTGTGACTCGTCTTCGGAGGGTTCCTTAGGCCTCTCCACGAAGCGCACCGATCGTGGAGTTACGGAACCATCCTCGTCGCTTGCGGTCGTGGAACGTTGGTCATCCGTCTGGAAAAAAAAAGCTGTTAAGAATACGATCCATTGTAGCCATCGACCAAAGATTTCTATGTATACAATCGATATACTATTTACCTAGATGCACAGTTGAAGTTCGGAAAATGGGGCAGCAAAGGCACTCGTTTTGCATACAGTCCGACGCCGATGGAATTCTAAGTTTCAAAATTCAAATTTAAGAACGCTTGCTCATTTCATTTAAAAAGCTACTTTATAACACGTGCATAGCGTTATATTTGTGTTGGTTTAATTAGAACTTGTGATCTTTTTCGTTATTTAATTCCTGAGACCACTTTTTAGGAGGATATTTGCAAAGAACTGTGCATCTAGGGTATATCATATTTATGATGTATACATAAAAGTCTCTGCCATCGACGAATCCATTTTTTCGATGACATTTAAAAATTAATTTCATGTATAATATTTATAATAATAATATTGGCCCTGTAATATTACTGTTCCACTGCTGGGTATGGGCCTCTACTAATTAGAGGGGTTAGGCCTTAGTCTATCACGCTGGCCTAATGCGGGTTAGTAGCTTTGACATACCTTCGAAATTCTTGTCAAGAGAATCTCGAGCATGCAGGTTTCCTCACAATGTTTTCCTTCACCGTTATAGCAAGCGATAATTCACAAAGAAAGTGCACTTAACATAGAAAAGTCAGAGGTGTGTGTTCCTTTTTAGATTTGGTCTCGAAGTAAGTCTATATCACTCTCAACTGAGCTATCGCTGCTTGTATAATATTTACGTCATCTTAAATATGGCAGAGAAAGAAATATTGAAATATTATTAAAAATAAAAGTTAAAATAAAAAGTTACAAGCGTTTGAAGTTTGGTGAAACCTTGGAAAAATAGAAAAGACTATGAAATGCTTCCATCAGTATATTCACGTCACAGCCATAAGAGTTCGAGCGTTAGAAAGGGATAAAAAGATATCCCCACTATGCACTGACTCTTGACTTCTTGAGTCTTGCTCATTACAAAACTTAAAATATGAATGATTGCCTCATTTATCAACCAATAGATGTATTTTTTTTTAAGAACCGTTTTCTTTTTGTATTATTTACTAAATAGTATAGAATATTGTCTAAAATCATACAGCCAACTACCATATTATTTACAATACAATGGCTTCATTCCAAATTATGTAAACAATAATGACAAGTTTAAAAACTTAACGGACCGACTTCAAATCCGATCGTGACCTAATTTATATGGGACCACCCTTGGAATAAGCTCTAACGAACACAAAAATAATTTTGAAGATCGGTCCACATTTGGCGGAGATATCGCGTAACATACATAAAAAAATACAGACGAATTGAGGTCCTCCTCCTTTTTGGAAGGCGGTCGAAAAACAGCGCGTGGCCGGATATACCAATAAAACAGCACGTTTCTTTGTTCTACGAGCAGGTGACAGCTAAAATCGTTGTTTTGCGTATGTGTTTATTTTGTTTCGAAAGAGCTAGTGCAGAAGATTTAAGTACGCAACTCACAACACCGTCTAGCGTCGGCCTTAAATATTCAACGGTCTCTGGCGGTACTGCCATCGATATTTCAGTCTGGGCTTGTAACTGTCATGTGCAATCGGATGGGCGGCCGGCTCTTGTTTATATCGACGGCTTAAAATAGGACTTGGGAGAGGAATATGGCCGTTTAAACTATTTTATTATGTCGAGATTTAGGACTAAGGGCAAATGCAACGCCACTACTGATCTAGAACTAAACTTAAACTGTATTTATCCTACAGCTCGCTCCTATCTTTAAATCGAGTTTTGGGATAAATAGAGGTTTATCGACGAGCTGCAAGTGGTCCTAAGAGCGACTTGCTGCACTTAGATAAATTTCGATTTATGCCAAATCTCTATTTAAATATAGGAATGAGCTGTAGGATAAATCGAGTTTAGAGTCAGTCCTAAACTTGATTTAACTAACATCTAATTCATATACTTAAATAGTGACGCGCGGCTCGGCGGAGACGCTTATGTAACATACGTATTATATATGTGGCGCCTTCAACGGGTTAAATCGAATTTAACGTAAATTAAGATTTATCTATGATATATAGTGATGCAAGTTGTCTAGAGTGCTCATCCTCGAGGGACCGCCAATGTGGAAGGTTTTCTCAGATCCACATATTTGTTTTATTTGCATAACTGTACATAAAAAATATTAGGCGCTTCTGAATACATTTTCATTCCCACTATCTCTGTTTGAATACTACTCGCCTGCTATTCCACGGATTTCAATTAAAATATCTACAGTAAACAGTTTGTCAGTCACCTGTTCACTGGCGTCCTTGTCGTTGTCCAAGGATTTCCACAGCTTCCCCCCCTTCAGGATCCCGCCGCGCCGCTGCCGCATCGGCGAACTCTCCGCTGACAGCCGTCCTTCATTATCCGCGGTGTCACTCTCCTCGCCTGCGATTAAAACATCGTTAGTATACACGACTGTAGATGGAATAGCGACTGTCTAGTCGCATTTATTTTCCTATATACTAGAAGTTCTTTTTTATTTCAACTGAATACAGTAACAACGCCATTCTCACTTTTAATATTTTCTTGAGAAATGGCTAAAATATATAGAATATTATAATGTCCAATAATGACACTGGATACTATGTTCTTTAAACTCGAAGACAACATTGATTGCACAATTTGATACCTTGTAGGCAAAGCTTGTAGGTATGTACTATAAAGACCCGGTGAACTTCGTTCAGTTCTAACAGTCGATTCTTTAATTTAATAGTTTTTTTATACTCCTTATTACATCAGCTACCTGCCAATAAAAGTCCCGTCAAAATCGGTCCAGCCATTTTAGAGATTATCCGGAACAAACAGACAGACACACAAAAATTGTAAAACATGATATTTTGGTGTATATACCGTATTATATTCATATACCTGTAGTAAAAAAACGGTTATTTCAATATTACAAACAGACACTCCAATTTTATTTATATGTATATATAATATTAGCATTGTAATATCACTGTCCACAGCTGAGCACGGGCCTCCCTCTACTTATCAGAGGGTTTAGGCCTTAGTCTACCACGCTGGCCTAATGCGGGTTAGACTTCACATACCATCCAAATTCTTCTGGAGAAATTATCGGGTATGCAGCCCCCTTACTCGATTCGATTGTGATTTCGATTTGGTTTCATTTATTGACTTAAAATTCCACCGAAATATCTTTTTAAACTGCGCTAATGTTGCATAATATTCGAGAACTTGTCATTTGGTAATTTTTAACGTGACATTAATGCATTTTTTAATTCGATTTCGGTGGAATTTTAAGTAAATAAATGAAATCGAATCGAATTCAAATTCGAATCGAGCGTTAGGAGTCACCCCCCAGGTTTCATCACGACGTTTTCCTTCACCGTTATAGCAAGAATGAAAACACACTTAACATAGAAAAGTCAGAGGTATGTGCTCCTTTTTGGGGTTGCTCTCGAACCTTCGACACTTGTCTCGGCAGCACATACCACTCCCAACTAAGGTATCTGTAATATAATGAGCTGAACTGTGGTAATATTAGTTTCTTAAAATTTTAACCCAGAACTTAACGGTTTTCAACATTTATACGTTATCGTCTTAGCAGACTGTCATAAAAAATATAAACAAAAGTTGTTTACTATACATGCAGACAATTTTGCGGTTATTACGAATCCTCAACCCTTAACTCAGAAGTCAAATGGGCATTAAACTTGTCCTCCCAGACACAATAATATTTGATGCAGTCTTGCTCCCGTCTGTCTGTACCCTAAGGATTTGTTAGACGGCGCCGCGCTGTGACGCAAATGTCTCCTTTTTCTGCCATTTGAAAACAAGGTAGTTTGCTACGTTTGATTCCTTTTTATCGTGATCTTATAGTAAATGCAGTCTTATTACATCGATCCTTGAGACTATTGACGTTATTTGAAAATGCTGTCATTATAAGGAAGATTTGTTGCTGGCAAATGAACACTTGTTAGTTATGTTAGACTAGCTATTGTCCGCTACTCTGTTGGCGTGGAAATTTATTTTCCGGGATAAAAAGTAGCCTATGTACAATGACGTACAGTCCTTATAGACAAAAAGACTGTGTACCTGAAAATAACCATAAACATATTTTTCAAAGAGCTGTTCTCGACTTAATACAGAACGACTTATTACTCGAATGAATAATTTTGGCATTTTTGTCTACCTTGATCGGAATCTGTACACATCACTGCCTATGTGTTATTCAGCAGCCCGAGCAGGCAAATTTCTGACAACCGTAAATGTATTCGTGCTCGATGCGCGTCTATAAAATTTGTATGAAATATTAATCAAATGTCATCAGTGCGCAGCGAGTTTAAATTTACATTAGTTTTTCGTGCTCGGGCTACTGATGTATAATTTATATAACTGTAAAGTTTAATCAAAATCCATTCAGTAGTTTTTCGTGAGAGTAACAAACATACACACTCACAAACTTTCGCGTTTATAATATTAGTGTGATATATTTTCATCCGACTTCAAAAAAAGGTCGTCAATACTGTATTTTTTTATTTGCGCCAAATGTGGACCGATTGCCGGTACGTGGTCTCCACTCAAGAACTTTTCTGCCCCATCGGCTATCAAGAAGTCGTTGGATGCAGGCCGCTTCCAACAGGTCAATCTGGAAATCTTTGGGGGAGGTCTATGTTCAGCAGTGGATGTCCTATGGCTGTTTATGATGACGATGATGATGTGGACCGATTTTTAAGATTCTTTTTGTGTTCGATACAGTATATTCCGAGGGTAGTTCCATATATTTGGTCACGATCAGCGGCCTGAGCAGGAAAATTTCTGACGACCGTAAATGTATTCCAACTCGATGCGCGTCTATGAAATTTGTATGAAATATTAACCAAACGTCATCAGTGCGCAGCGAACTCGAATACATTTACATTTACATTCGTTTTTCGTGCTCGGGCTGCAGATAAGTTTTGAAGTCAGTTCGTTAGGTTTTTCTAATCGTAAGGACGACTTGCACCACTACCACTAATCTAAAGTTAGTCCTAACTTCAAGTTAAATTGAAAAAGAAATATATGAATGACATGTAATTCTTTACATGTAATGTACTACATGTAATTACAGATAATATATGACGACATTTAATTAATTACGTGTAATGAATTACATGTCATTGATATATTTCTTTTTCAATTTAACTTGAGGTTAGGACTAATTGTAGGTTAGTAATAGTGGTGAACGTCGCCCTAAGTGTTGTTCACAGCGCATAGATATATTACATAAGATAGGGATTGTATGTAATTATATATTTGAGATACCAGTATGCTACGGGCATCTGCACCTTTTTAACCGACTTCTAAAAAGGAGGAGGTCCTCAATTCTTCTGTATTTTTTTATGTATGTTACGCAATATCTCCGCCAAATGTGCACCGATTTTAAAAATTCTTTTTGTGTTCGATAGAGCTTATTTCAAGGGTGGTCCCATATACATGTGGTCACGATCGGATTTGAAGTCGGTACCTTAAGTTTTTAAACTCGTGATTATAATATCTTATATTTTAATAAAAATTATCGTGGGTACAATGAAAATACAAAACATTCTTTAATGATGACTTTTGGCGGGAATTCTGACGGTGCGGGTGGTCGCTTGTTTTAATGATTACATATTCTAGTCTAACGTTGTGTTTGTGGTTTAAATGTGATTTGTATCTAAGCAATAAACATCAACGAAGATTTTGGATGCTTTTCGTCGGGTGGATGGGTCGACCATGTTCGATTCCTCCGTTGCGAGAAAATCGTCTAAAAACCATCGAACTGGAAGGAATTGACGCCAAAACTCCAGCAGGGCCTTGAAATCGAACATCCGACTTCATTGCACTTGCGAAAACTTAGATATAGGAAACAAAGTATTAAAAGCAAAAAAAATATAAAAAGTATATGGCTGAAGGACATTGTATCCATGGCTATGAGAATACAAGATTTTAAAAAAATCTTTAATGATGACAAAGTTTGAACACAAAAGACGTTTCCGTCCCGTCGCGTCGCTAGCCCGAAGAAAGTTTCACACGTAATTTTAATATTATTGGTCATTATTTTAAGCGGAGCGGCTACATAGGTAGCCCTCTAGTTTAGTAATGTATTTCATTTATTTAAGGGTATTTCGGCAAATAAATCTCTTACATGGCCTCGGTGGCGTGGTGGTATTTCGGTACGACTACGGTTCTGAGGTCTCGGGTTCGATCCCCGGGTCGGGCAAAGTGATATTGGATTTTTCTATATCAGCCCGGGGTCTGGAATTTGTGCCCGATATGGGTGATCTAGTTCGCCAGCGCACCTCTACCTACCCCTTCGGGGATACAGGCGTCGGCTTATGTAAAGTTAAGTTATGTCTAAACTATAATGGGATTAAGGAATTTTAGTTTATTTTGAAGACCGTTTTATTTTTTTTCCTTTTATGGTTTATATTTTAATCATAAACCAAATAAATTTAAATCTCCCACTAAACTAATTCGAAATGCTCGCTTAAACTAAAATGCGGAGCATACGTTACGCTATTTCTGGGGGGTTACCACCACCTCTTATAGCAGTTTTATTATAATCTTACTGTACCGATTCCCATACAAAACAAACGAAGAACGATAATAATAATACTGCTATAAAAGATGGTGGTAACCCTGCTGATTTAAAATTACATCGCAAACCCTCCCGAGCATACAAACATGAATGAGTTTTAAAACCCTGTAAAAACTTTGTGTGAGCAGCATAAATTGAAACTGCTGGAACTTAGAATATTCCTGAGTGTCACCCGGTAGACTCTGCACATAGTTTGAAACCGAGGAATTTTGTATTATATTCCCGTTATTTCATGTTGACTTTTTTCGTAAATGTTATGAATGAATGCGTTTGTTGTTCATTTTGTGGTGAAACATGTTTGAAAAGGTTTAATCACGGACATAAAAAAATATGGACAGAGCGCAAGGAACATTGAAAGTCAAGCAGGGTTTTCCGCCCATTCGATCTATAGACACGTAATGGCGTGGGTGTGCGTAGGGCACTTTTGTACAGGCACATTTGTGTGCGTGGTTTCTTTGTGGCATCCGTTTAACTATAGACGAGACGGTGTCCTTCTTTTTCTTTACGTCCGTGGGTTTAATTTAATGATGATCGATTTATGTAACGTGGATATTTAAAAGTAGATTATTATACTTAAAAACGGACTGCCTCGGTGGCATAGTGGAATTGCGTGCGCGGTATGTCTATCGTCCCTAGGTTTCGGGTTCGATCCCCGGATCGGGAAAAGTAATATTCGATTTTTCAGTATCAGCCCGGAGTATGGAATTTGTATCCGATATGGTGATAGGCCCGCCCCCTATCACATCTGTGACGGAACTAAGTTCGGATAATAATGGGTGTTCTAGTTCGCTAGTGCGCCTCTGCCTACCCTTTCGGGGATACACGATGAGCTTATGTTATACTAAAATACCGATCTCAAAAAGTCGAAATTATTTCACTTCGGCGTCGATGCTATTGATCAAAAGATCTACATTGGTACCGAATTGGAAGAGATTATTTTTACTTTTTTAGTTTTGCTAAAGCACCAACTCTGAATAAATAGGTCCACGCATCTCGAAGTTATTTTCAAGTCGGTTAAAATAGGAGGTATGATATATTAGCTATTTTTTTTAAACACGGAATTTGAGAAAAGTTACTAGTGTATTTATTCTATGGTGATAGTGTATGCTATTTTAACCAATCTGCCTACACCATAAAAACTCATTTACATAACATAACATAAGCTCACGCCTGTAACCCCGAAGGGGTAGGCAAAGATGCACTAGCGATCTAGAACACACATTTCGCCGAGCTTCCCAGATGTGATAGGGGGCGAGCCTATCGCCATATCGGGCACAAATTCCAGACTCCGGGCTGATATGGAAAAATCCAATATCACTTTGCCCGACCCGGGGATCGAACCCGAGACCTCAGAACCGTAGTCGTACCGAAATACCACCACGCCACCGAGGCAGTCTGAACTCATTTATTATCATGTTACTAAACACTAACAACACAATACATAAAATCACAAATACACAAACATACTTACACACATACATAAACTTACACTTAATACTGGGTACAAATATTTGATAAACATTTAAAATAAAATTCTCTCTTTATTTTTTATTAATATAGGTTCTAAGTCGGAAGAGACTAGCTTCCACGACACAGGGAATCCTAGTGTGGAGGCTAGTGTACATCTATATAAATATATCATTGTTTTTGTTAAATTTGTGTAAAATATACATGTTTACCGGCCTTAGACAATACACTAAATTATTACTAACAACCATGCATTGTACCTATGTAATGTAAATGAATTTGTGGAGGTGAATAAATAAATAAATAAATTAATTAATTACTAATAAATAATAATAATATTAGCCCTGTAATATTACTGTCCCACTGCTGGGCACTGACCTTCTCTAACAATGAGAGGGGTTAGGCCTTAGTCTACCACGCTGACCTAATGTGGATTGGTAGAATTGACATACCTTCGAAATACCTGTGAAGAAATTCTGGGGTATGCAGGTTTCCCCGCGATGTTTTCCGTCATCGTTATAGCAAGCGATATTTCACAATGAAAATACAATTAACATAGAAAAGTCAGAGGTGTATGCTCCATTTTGGGGTTGGTCTCGAACCTCCGACACTTGTCTCGGCAGTCCGTACCATTCCCAACTAAACTATCCCTGTTTTTTATTATCATATTTACTTACCAATGATATTTTATGTTTTACTATCCTTTGAACAACCCTGACGTGGAATAGTGAATTGAAAAAAAAAATTCTCATACATAATGTATTTGTTTGTTTCAACCAAACCAATTGATATATTGAATTCCCTGAGCGAAGCTTATATCCTAATGTTTGAATTAACATAATCTACGATTATAATATGTGTATTCCTGTAGGAGTATTTTCCAATTCTTACATATGATTAGAGCCACGCTGTGGACAGTTACGTCTACACCACGAATGGGCCAGCTCGACCGGTTTGATACCACCGTCTCACAGAAAACCGACGTAAAGTGTCAGCTCGCTGTCACGTTTCATTTGGTGAGTGAGATTTCCGGAGGCCCATTTCCCCCACCCTTCCCTTCTTTCCGAATCCCTATTTCCTTCTGTTTAGGTTGACAACGTTATCCTTGATCCTTTTTATGTCTTGGGCGTTGGAGATCACTTACCATCAGGTGACCCATCTGCTGGTTTGCTAGTCTCTGCTTTAAAAAATGATACACAGAATATTTCATAGTATAATAAAATGCTTACTGCTTAGTACCGCTCTACACGGCCATTTATGTTGCACAATACCACGATGTTTCTACCGACTTCCACAAAAGGAGGAGGTCCTCAATTCGTCTGTTTTTATATGTATGTTACTCGATATCTCCGCCAAATGTGGACCGATTTTCAATTCTTTTTGTGTTCGATAGAGCATATTTCAAGGGTAGTCCCATATAAATTCGCGATCACTATCGGTAAATTGGAAGTCGGTCAGTTAAGTTTTTAAACTTGTGATTATTTAAGTGGTAGAGTCACGCTATAAAGCTGCGTGTCCCGTATTTCTTTTTCTCGAAACATTACACAAAAACACATACGCAAAACAACGATTTTAGCTGTGTCCTGTGGCCTGAGCAGGAAAATTTCTGACAACCGTAAATGTATTCGAACTCGATGCGCGTCTATGTTTGTATGAAATATTAACCAAACGTCATCAGTGCGCAGCGAACTCGAATACATTTACATTTACATTAGTTTTTCGTGCTCGGGCTACTGATCGTAGAATGGATCATACATAAATACATGATTTGTTTAGGTGTTTTGTGTAATGTTTTAAGTGTGTTGCGCCGATCTCACACTATGGTGTGATAAGGGCAGGGTAGAAAGAAAGGTAAATAAAACACTATTAGATAAGACGTTCGCAAAACAGCTGGGTTTAATAGCTGCCCACAGCGGGATAAGAATGATGGAGGGATGGCACGCTCTCAGGTAATTTATGAAGGACATATCCAAGGCCGACCCTTGCTTAATGAATTATGTCAGTAATGATTGACTTCTATTTTAATATGGACTATTTTAATATAATATGGACTGCCTCGGTGGCGTGGTGGTATTTCGGTACGACTACGGTTCTGAGGTCTCGGGTTCGATCCCCGGGTCGGGCAAAGTGTTATTGGATTTTTCCATATCAGCCCGGAGTCTGGAATTTGTGCCCGATATGGCGATAGGCTCGCCCCCTATCACATCTGGGACGGAACTAACCTCGGCGAAATGTAGGTGTTCTAGTTCGCTAGTCCGCCTCTGCCTACCCCTTCGGGGATACAGGCGTGAGCTTATGTTATATGTGTTTAATATGGACAAGTAAAATCAATCAAAACATTTATTAAACTTTTGAAACACTTAGGCTGAGATTTACAGAGCGAACTTCGACTAAGTCAAAGTCAAAGTCACGAACTCAACGGGGATTTGGAATTGTTAAATCGAACTTTGACTTAGTCCGGGTCATTTTTATAAGAAAATCAAACTGACGGACAGACTAAGCAAAGATTTTCTTGTAAAAAATGACTCGGACTTAGTAAATATCCTTACCGAGTTCGGACTTTGACTTACACTTCGCCGAGCTTACTTACTTCTTACTTAGCTTAAAATTAAATAATGTTGGGTAATATCTGCATTAGTTAGAAACTTTTTGCCTGTTCGCAGGTAATTGGAAAATTGTGAACACATAGGGCCTTACTTAAAACAGCATTTTTAGCTGAGCAAATGGTTACGAATAACCTGTCACTTTTTTCCTTGCGTTACATTGTTTAAAAATGAAAGGGACAACAATATAAAGATAAGCAGCGCTCAAATATTTTTATAAGCAAGGGGCAAATTGTTTCAACTCTCAAGTGTACAGTCTTACAGTGTCTTACAGTGGACTGCGGGACCAATTTCATGGTCACGAGACCTAATTACTATTCTATAGACACGGACGTAAAAAAAAGATGGACGGAGTGCCAGGAACATTGAAAGTGAAGCGGGATTTTCGACCCATTCGATCAGTCGCCGCCATAACGTGTCGATAGATCAAGCTAAAACCCTGCTGCACTTTCAATGTTGTTTGTTTAGGTGCGGAAATCGAACCCGCGGCCTCTTGTTTGCACAGGTGGCTACTTACCCTCTCTGCCACGGAGGCTGTCAACTGTAATCATCATCATCATCATCATCATCAATAGCCATAGGACGTCCACTGCTGAACATAGGCCTCCCCCAAAGATTTCCAGATCGACCTGTTGGAAGCGGCCTGCATCCAGCGACTTCCTGCGACCTTTATCAGGTGGTCGGTCCATCTTGTAGGTGGACGTCCTACGCTGCGCTTGCCGGTACGTGGTCTCCACTCGAGAACTTTTCTGCCCCATCGGCTATCAGTTCTACAAGCTATGTGCCCTGCCCACTGCCACTTCAACTTGCTAATCCTCTGGGTTATGTCAGTGACTTTCGTTCTTTTACGGATCTCCTCATTCCTGATTTGATCACGTAGAGAAACACCGAGCATAGCCCTCTCCATAGCTCGCTGAGTGACTGTGAGCTTTCTAATGCGGCCCATAGTTAGAGGCCACGTTTCAGTGCCATAAGTCATCACTGGTAACACACACTGGTCCAAAATACCTCAGTGCCTGAAGACAAAAGTCTTCGACCAGTGTCAACTGTAATACATCAGACGAATCCATGAGTAAATTCTTGTAGTATAAAACCAGTACTACAATCACGGACGTAAAGAAAAAGAAGGACACCATCTCGCGTATAGTTAAACAGTCGCGACAAAAAAGCTACACACACAAACGCGCCTGTACAAAACTGCCCTACGCACACACACGCCATTACGTGTCGATAGCGAATACGCCGAAAACCCTGCTTCACTTTCAATGCTGGAGCTCCGTCCATCTTTTTTTGACGTCCATGACTACAATCTAGAGAAACGTTCCGACTCACGTCACGTCGCGTCGTGTACTAATGGTTCACTTGTGAGTTGCGAGACAGAAGTTTGTTCTACTTTTCAATTCCACTTGAGTGCCACTTCACCTGTGGGCGAATAGTTGTCGACTGACATCCAAAAAGGAGGAGGTCCTCAATTCGTCTGTGTTTTTTTTATGTATGATAAACGATATCTCCGCTAATGTGGACCGATTTACATTTTTTTGTGTTCGATAGAGCTTATTTCAAGGGTGGTCATATAAATTTGGTCACGATCGGATTTGAAGTCGGTCTGTTAAGTTTTTAAACTTGTGGTTATTAAACCTTACATTGATGACTGTAAAGCATCGCTTTATCCAAACATATTTTAATACACATTTCATTACTTATTATACTATCCTCGCCCAGCAGTGCCGGATATAGGGGCCGAGTGGTTGCACGTGCACCTGGCGACAGGATTTGGGAGGCGACAACATTTTTGGAAGGCGCCCTAATTTGTAGCGGTAAAATCGGGCAAATTGGCAGCTTTGAAGCGGGGGTTTGAAAAAGCCTAGATTCGGTACTGTCGCCCGGTCACAGTGGTCGCTGTCTGGTTGAAATTAAGGCGCGTCATGCACATGTTTTTCCGAAACAAAAAATACCTACAGAAGACAAGGTCTTTCATTGTCTCCTGCTTATAGAACATTGGACCACAGCCAAAACTGTAGTAATACCATGTTTTGTGTAGATGCTTTGTATAATGTGTAGGAGACGTGGCTTTAGGAAGCTACACTGACTCGCATAGAAATGTATCCAAAAGGCATATCTAAGTGATTAATACCTTTGAATGTATCTAACTTTGTGACGTCACTTTCTATGCCTTTGTGTTGGATCTAAAGATTCAAAACCAAAGACGTTCAACAGTACATAGAGGGACAACAGCACGAAACTTATGATCAAAAAGTGACCTCGTGGTCATAAGTCACTCAGTCGTGAAACATACGCGCATAAAGTCGTGCCAGCGTAATAATATTTAAACAATAAAAAAAATCTTACGTGATTCTTGCACATTCACAGAACATTCTCGGGTGTAAATTGTAATAAGAAAGAAAGAAATAAACTTTATTCAGCCAATGTCTCAGGCAACAATAAGTGGGAGAACACAAAAAAATGACAAAATATGTAACACTAATAGGTAACAAATTTGTTAGTTATAAAGTAAAAAAAAAAGAAAAAGAGCACACAAAAAAACCATCATGAACGTGCACATATCCTAAACCATAAGCGCCTTCGCATTGTAATAAGTGATTTTTTTGTATGGAAACTTGCTTAAACCCCCTACAGTTAGTAGTATAAAATATCTTTGTTAAAGACCAATGGACGGAACATCCATACATTAGTAACACGTAAATCCTCTAAGGCTATATGGAATTATTTGGACTTTGTGACATCACGTTTTATGGCTTTCTATTCTCGGAACGGAATTATAGACTAAAGACCACCGGACTGAATACCTTCACAAAGTTACACGTCCGAGCCAACTCATAGGCTTTGTGGTATCAGTGAATACTGAATAGGCGACTCAACTCTAAAGTTAGTATTACTTGAAGTTTCTGTATCGCATAGTTCGGTGGCATATATGTTACGATATATTATTAGCTTAAAAAGGAGGTGCTGTATAATAGAGTTAACCATAGATACATAATTATTATATTTCACTCATATATCATTATTATTTATACTTGAATTACGCCATTACTTGAATACTCATTTTTTTAATTGAAAAGATTCGAATTCGACTGTCGAAAATGTTCCTGCTCGGGCCGTAGATAAAGGAGTATAAAACGCCCAATAGTTCAACACTGCTGCCAGTGACTGTGACTTATATTTTGTTAACGACGTCACTATTTTGTTAACGAAAATCTATACTATTCTCACTATTATTATTTGTTTAACCCGAATGGTCAAACGCTGCTCAATTTTAACGGCTTCTTATATTGATTTTCGCAATACAATTTTGACAGATAAGGAGGCCTTAAACGACGTAAGGCGACTTTAAGTGTATGAACATTCGGCGGTAAGACGAAAAACAGAATACAATCAAATACATATTAATGCAGTTCACCATTATAATTTTTTAAAACTAGGTTGTATCTGAAAACATGGGCGCTCATATAGGATAAAATATAATAAATGCGTTATGCAAAATTTTGGATGTATGTTTGTAACCCAGTCACGCCAGAACGGTTAAATCACAGACAGAGATAGATTATAGTCTGGTACAAAAGCAACAAAACAAAAAAAAAATTAACTGGTACAAAACTTTTTATCCCGGATAAGAGAACTTTTCCTGTGGGATTATTAAACCAGAGAAAATTTCTATCAGCTGGACTCAAGCACGCGAGTCGCTAGTCCACTGACAGTACAGCTAGTACGAAATATCGCGCATTCTCGTAACTCGTGAATTCTAATAATTGAAAAAACAGGTCAATATTCGAAGGGTGTCATCGTGTGAGTTTTCACTAAGGCTCAATTGCACCACTATTATTAACCTAGAGTTAGTCCTAAATTGACAGAAAATGTATGAATGACATGTAACTTAACTTGCGGTTAGGACTAACTCTAGGTTAATAATAGTGGTGCAATTGAGCCTAACAAATATAAATAAAGATGTTTATTGGTCACTGAGGCATATAAAAATCATTTATGACAGGTCACAACAAACAATATCTAGGTACATTTATGTATATAATGATTATGTTATAATTCTACCAATTCAGAAAACAAGCAGGCAGGTATGGACACAATAACAAGGATGGGGCTTAGATAAGGGGTTGTGATTTGCAGGAAAGGGAACGGGATATGGCAGGAATGATAGCAGGGAATAGACCGGAAAATTAATAGGAAGCTTGTAGGATTTAGGAAAATCACACCGTAAACTATAATAATTCATCATCATCATCAGCCATAGGACTAGACATAGTCCACTGCTGACCATAGGCCTCCGCTAAAGATTTCCAGATCGACCTGTTGGAAGCGGCCTGCATCCAGCGACTTCCTGCGACCTTTATCAGGTCGTCGGTCCACCTTAATAATTAATAGGTATTTTTTGGAACTTTTAAAAGTGAAATATCAAATTTCAATGTAAACAAAAACTCATGCTGTAGTTCCAGTTTTTGAGTAAATTCATCGACATCAGTAGCCCGCGCACGAAAAACTAATGTAAATGTAAACTCGCTGCGCACTGATGAGATTTGATTAATATTTCATACAAATTTCATAGACGCGCATCGAGCACGAATACATTTACGGTTGTCAGAAATTTTCCTGCTCGGGCTGCAGTTTTCGGTTACCACTTTTGTAGTACGAACGCTCCATGTAAATCAGACACGAGAAAGTTAACTAAATTCTAGGCAGGATTGGACTTGGCCAATTAATTTAACAATAGTAACTTACTTGTAAGCGGTGCCGCGGTGAGCTCCGTCTGTATTTCCTCTATGCAAAGCTCCGGAGGACATTCTGGAACAAGCGAAAAATCATTTCATATACCTCTAGTATATTTACAGAACATTCTAGGACGTAAACATACATAAGTTCACGCCTGTATCCCCGAAGGGGTAGGCAGAGGCGCACTAGCGAACTAGAACACCCACATTTCGCCGAGCTTAGTTCCGTCCCAGATGTGATAGGGGGCGAGCCCATCGCCATATCGGGCACAAATTCCAAACTCCGGGCTGATATGGAAAAATCCAATATCACTTTGCCCGACCCGGGGATCGAACCCGAGACCTCAGAACCGTAGTCGTACCGAAATACCTCCACGCCACCGAGGCAGTCTAGGATGTAAATTGTAATAAATGCCCTCGCATTGTAATAAAGGGTAGATGGCGTTACTGAAGTTTGAGATAATTTTTTTTTGTATGAAACTAGCTTGATATTCTTCTATTGTTAGTACATAATATCGACGCTCAAAAGCAAACTTGTTGTATCTCGATTTGGACTATATATCATTGAAAAGAGAAAAATATACCGCATTTAATGAACTCACTCTTGTTCTTCTATGATTAAAAAAATCTTTGATACGACGTTGAAATGACTTTTAAAAAAAATACTTCAAAACGTAAATAGCCAAAAACTAGTCACTTTTCAAAATCTAACAGGTACGCCAAAATAGCTACCAGTATTTTCTAAAGGCATCCAACATACGATGTACAACGTATTCAACTAGTTGAATACAGTTACGATGTTGGTGTTACGTAAATTCAGAGTGATTTGATGTCTCCATAGAACTTACCTCGATTAAAAATATAGATTACTGTGTCTTATCAAAAGTCGTTGATAAACTAACTTTAGAACTATTTAACCTATTGCAAAAAAAAGGGTTTTAATTCAAAGAATACGCATTCCAAATACGGCATTAATATCACTTTTGGTTTAAAAGTTATGATTGTTTAAAATAGTTTTTTGGCTCTCTTGTAAAGTTGCATTTCCGAGATATACACCCAACAGTCACACACATAGTCCTAACCCCACACTAGGTGTAACCTGTATCGTGGGTATTAGAAACTACGAGAGACTTTCGGTCTCACAACATCCAGACCCGAAACCAATATCTATGGGCCACACAGACATTTGTCTCGGTGCGGGAATCGAACCCGCAACCTCACGTTTTACAGCCGGCTACTCGCCTGCTGCGCCACGGAGGCTGTCAGATACTACAAGTATGCTTTCGATCGTCGATATAATCTCTGATAAGGGCACTGCAATACGTATAGTGACGCAGTATGTATCGTAGAGCGATGAATTTAGGCTATTTAGCCTGAAGCGATTCATCGGCCTCTGTTGACGATTCGGAAATTGATAAATTAGTTTGGTGTTGAGATTGCTCGTTTCCGTGATAACATCCATGAGTAAATATGTAATGGCAGTAGTTATGCAAAACGGATCCAATATACTAGGTGTTTCATAAAGTTGGCACCAATTATAATTCCACATACAGGGAGAACTAAGTTTTCGCAAGTGCAATGAAGTCGGATGTGTTCGATTTCAAGGCCCTGCTGGAGTTTTGGCGTCAATTCCTTCCAGTTTGATGTTTTTTAGACGATTTTCTCGCAGTGAAGGAATCGAACATGGTCGACCCATCCACCCGACAAAAAGCATCCAAAATCACTTATTTCAAAGCTTCCACATACTGTCCATCATCGTTGATGTTTATTGCTTAGATACACATCACATTTAAACCACAAACACAACTTTAGACTAAAATATGAAATCATTAAAACAAGCAACCACCCGCACCGTCAGAATTCCCGCCAAAACTCCTAGCCAATTAGCAATTAATGGGAATTTTAAAATCGGAATGCGACTTAATCGTAATTAGCATAGAAATATCTTTGTGTATGCTAAATGTGAAAGTCTCTCATAGTCTCTGACACCCACGATACAGGTTATACCTAGTGTGGGGGTAAGGACTAGGTTTGTGACTGTTGGGTGTATTTGTTTATTTATTATTTATTTAAATATACGACATTACGATATCTCCGCTAGTGATGCGAGTAATCGATCAATTTTCATAATCGATTATTCAATTATTTTAAAGATGTGATCGATTAATCGGTTAGTCAATGATTATCCCAGCCTATCGCCGTCCATTGCTGGACGTAGGCCTCCCCAAGTGAGCGCCAACCATCCTAGTTGATTAATAATATAATAATACATCTTTAAAAAATAATATATGATAAATAATCGATTATTAATTGATTATCCACATCACTAATCTCCGTCAAATGTGGACTAATTTCGACCGATTTCAAAATAGGAGAAGGTCCTCAATTAGTGTGTATTTTTTACGTATGTAACGCGATATCTCCGCCAAACGTGGACCGATTATTTTTGTGTTCGCTAAAGCTTATTCCAAGGGTGGTCCAACATTAATTGGTCATGATCGGATTAGTTTTAAAGTCGATCCGTTACGTTTTTAACCTTGTGATTATTTTAAACAGATATATACAACAAACTTTTTTGGTATTTTCATTGTCATCGGATATCTTTACACAATATATACTGAATTTACTCTTACTGAAATACTTTTCTTTCTTTCCACCCGCCCTTATCCAGTGTGGGGTCGGACACACCTATCCGACCGCAACGAAAGGGTAATGATTTCCCAAAATATTTTCAAAAATAATTCGCCTGAGGTGTTATATTTCTTCCCACGCTTGTGTATTTCCCAGAATATATTACGTACTTACAAAATTCTCGTCGCCTATACCGTAAACAAATACACAGTAGCCGGAGGTAATAAACATGGTAATTGAAGCCATGGCGTCGGATTACTGATGTAAATGGGAATGCAATCCCTTTAATTTCCCAGTCATTTGATGTGGTAGCGTCTGAGGAGGCGGTTACTCGCCGCCCGCCGCAATGCTGTTAGCGAGTGATACCTAGGCACTGCGTCACAGCTTAACACAGATAGTTTGTAAGTCATTTTGTACTGCAATCTATCACAGTTTATATGTCTTTTTAACCACTTTTTTTTAGTGGTAGAGCCACGCTGTAAATAGTAACGTCTACGGCATGAATGGACCAGCTCGACCGGTTTAACACTACTGTCTTACAGAAAACCGACGTAAAGTGCCAGCTTGCTGTCTCGTTTCGTTCGGTGAGTGAGATTTCCGGAGGCCCATTTCCCCTTTCCCTTTCTCAATCCCATTTCCCTCCTCTTCCATTCCCTCCTTTTAGGTTGGCAACGCACCCGTGATTTTTTTTGTGTCTTGGGTGTCTATGGGTGGTGGAGATCACTTACTATCAGGTGACCCATTTGTTCGTTTGCTAGTCTCTGGTATATAAAAAAATTAATAATCATTCTTATTGATATATAGGTTGAAGACTGTGGGTGCAATTGGGTACCTGATTAATTTTTTTTAAATAATTTTATATGAAATTTACGTTGTGTAAAATATAGAACAGAAAGAAATAATGATTTCTTAGGTTTACGTGAATGTTATTCATTGAAATTAAACTATTTTTACGGATTATATCACGATTTGGCTTTAATCTTTAATTTTTATGCCCGACGTTTCGAAAGCTTTGCAGCCTTCGTGGTCACGGATCAGCGGCCTGAGCAGGAAAATTTCTGACAACCGTAAATGTATTCGAACTCGATGCGCGTCTATGAAATTTGTATGAAATATTAACCAAACGTCATCAGTGCGCAGCGAACTCGAATACATTTACATTTACATTCGTTTTTCGTGCTCGGGCTACAGAAAGAAATATTGAAATGTTCACAAAAATAAAAACATAAGTTTTTGAAGTTTGGTGTAACCGTCTAATTGTGGGAAAGAGAAGTGTCAGTATAATCACATCATGCCATAACGTTACGTGCGTTGGAAGGGTATACCAAGATATCTGCAATATGCCCCCCTCCAAAATTTAAAATAATTATGGATTACAGACTCATTTTTAACCAATTTTGATGCAGTTTTCGCAGAAAGGTTTCTTTTTTGTTGAGGTTCCAAAGCCAAATGGCACAAAAGGAACCTTTATAGTTTCGCTATATCCGTCTGTCTGTCTATCTGACCACTGTTTATCTCAGAGACTATAAGTACTACAGTGCTGTAATTTGGCATGAGTATTACATATCTATCAAACTCAGAAACGCGTGAAATAAAATTATATAAACTATTTTCAGATTAGAGGCTCTGTTTTCGAATTATTAAGCTTTAAAGTGAAATTTTTTGGTATAGTAGGGCGTCCCCCCCCTCTATTTTTGAAACGGTTGGTTTTGGATACGTGAAAAAATCACAATAGTAGCATATATCATGAATTTCAAAGGAAAACTATAGCGGCTAACCAGGCTTTACAAGCTAATGAGTAATAGACGACCAAAGTAAAAAGAAAAAAAAACGTACAACTTATTTTCAATATTACTTAAATGAAGTTGTTAGTTGTATAAAATACGTAGTAAATATGAGTTTATGGCCATACACTTAAATTGATTGAAATAAAACTATTTTTACGGATTCTATCACGATTACGTTTTAATTATTACTCCCGACGTTTCGAAGGCTTTGCAGTCTTCGTTGTCACGGGTCAGATTGAGGTGTCATTTGTCCAAAAAAGGTTAGTGTTATAATATCTGCCATCATTAAAATCACCTTCGGATCGGGAGGTCCTGGGTTCGATTCCCAGATCAGGTAAAGCAATTTTCGGATTTAATTTGCCCGGAACTGGATCCTTCATAAGTTGACATCAGGCAGGCGGCTGGTCGTAAAAAGTAAGCCAAATCCTCCCTGCAATATGCTTGAAATAGTGTGTTACGCCGACCTTACATTAACATTGGATAAGGGCAAAAAACAGAAAAAAAAACAGTTTCCCTTACTTCGGAACCCTGTAGTCCCTGTACTGTGTGTGATTACTTATCAGATATGTAGCATGCACTTGCCTGTTTTTTTTATTTGCTATTTCATAACATATTACATGTGTATAAAATCAAACATAGTCAAGTACCCAATTAGAGAGGAGTTAAGAAAATAAGGCTGAGATCTATAGAGCGAACTTCGACTAAGTCTAAGTCAAAGTCACGAACTCAGTGAGGATTTTACTAAGTCCGATTAATTTCTACAAGAAAATCTTTGCTTAATCTATCTGTCAGGCTGTTTTTCTTGTAAAAAATGACCCGGACTAAGTCGAAGTTCGATTTAACAATTACAAATCCCCACTGAGTTCGTGACTTTGACTTTGACTTAGTCGAAGTTCGCTTTATAGATCTCAGCCTCTGTGTCTTGTAAGAGCTTTGATACTCGTAGTTTTCAAAATAGACAATAGGTTTTATGTTATGATTCCTTAGGTTTACGCGAATGTTATTAATTGAAATAATAGTCGGATCCGTGACCACGAAGGCTGTAAAGCTTATCGTGTATTTCACGGGAAGAAACTAGCATCTATGGCTGAGATTTATAGAGCGAACTACGACTAAGTCTAAGTCAAAGTCACGAACTTAGGGGGGATTTGTAATTGTAAAATCGAACTTCGACTTAGTTCTGGTAATTTTTACAAGAAAAACAGACTGACAGACACCTAAGCAAAGATTTTCTTGTAAAAAATGACTCGGACTTAGTAAAAATCCTCACTGAGTTCGTGGCTTTGACTTAGACATAGTCGAAGTTCGCTCTATAAATCTCAGCCTAAGTGTTTCAAAAGTTTAATAAATGTTTGATTGATTTTGCTTATCCATATTAAAATAGAAGTCAATCTTTCTTTCTACCTGCCCTTATCCCACCTTGACTTTGACTTAGACATAGTCGAGGTTCGCTCTATAAACCTCAGCCTAAGATACAGGCTCGGTCTAGTTTAGATGCTAGTGTTTATAGAATTAATGTCATTTTCGTGAACACAACATTGTACTAACTAATAGATGTATGCAAATATATTTGAAGTGAATAAAACATTTTGATTTATTTTGAAGGTTTCTTAATCAATCCTAATAGAAAGACTAAACGGATTTCTTAAGTTTACGCGAATGTTATACATTGAAATAAAACTATTTTTACGGATTTTTATCACGATTAGGTTTTTAATTTTTATTCCCGACGTTTTCGGCTTTGCAGTCTGACCCGTGACAACGGAGACTAATCGTGATAAAATCCGTAAAAATAGTTTTATTTCAAGACTAAACGGATCTGAATATTTGGCACAGTGGCATAGCCAACGACTTCTATGTATACTACTAGGCTGTTTTTGGATTGCGCACTAAATTTCCGTCAATTGACCGTAACTCACTATAGAGATTTTCTCTTTTTCTTAGCCGTTAAACGTCAAACGCCGTAATGTGACACAATTTTACTTCAAAATAGCTTATCTAGTAGTATAGATACGAGTCTTTGGGAATAGCACATAGGCTGCCTTATCCTTCGTGATATCGCGCAACAGTTAATAAATGACTGCCTCGGTGGCGTGGTTGTATTTCGGTACGACTACCGTCCTGAAGTCTTGGTTTCGATCCCCGGGTCGGGCAGTGATATTGGATTTTTCCATATCAGCCCGGAGTCTGGAATTTGTGCCCGATATGGCGATAGGCTCGCCCCCTATCACATCTGGAACGGAACTAAGCTCGGCGAAATATGGGTATTCTAGTTCGCTAGTTTACCTCTGCCTACCCCTTCGGGGATACAGGCGTGAGCTTATGTTATGTTATGTAGTTAATAAATAAATACCGTTACTAAACACCCAGTCAGTTAGATGTCTTTTCGACTTTCAAAAAGGAGGAGGTCCGCAATTCGTCTGTATTTTTTGGTAAAAACCTTGTTAAAACGTTACAAATTGAACGCACAAACTACACACATGTACTGTCAGTTGATAATTGAAAGGCTCGTCCGATATTTTCGGCCTCGCCTGTCTGTATTCACGTCACACGCTGATCTGGGTGGCTATTGCGAAAAACGACCGAGTTTCGGGCTTTTCATAATCATAATAGGAGGTTTGAGGGTATATCCGAGAGGACAGGCCGAAGGATCAAACGTTTTTTTATATTTTTATTAATTTGTACATAACGCTTGTATTACCGCAGGATTGGCAGATGTTGAATTATAGAAATGACTCAGATTTTCGACGACTTCAAAATAAGAGGAGGTCCTCAATTCGTCTGTATTTTTTATGTATGTATCGATATCTTCGCCAAATATGGACCCATTTTCTATATTCATTTTGTGTTCGATAGAGCTGATTTTAAGGGTGGTCCTATATAAATTTGGCCACGATCGGATTTGAAGTCGGTCCGTTAAGTTTTTAAACTTTTATTATTTATAAGAAAATCTTCGCTTAGTCTGTCTGTTTATATTGTAAAAAATTGCTCGGACTAAGTCGCAGTGCGATTAAAAAATTACAAATCCTCACTGAGTTTGTTATTTTGGCTTAGACTTTTTTTTTTTTATATAGCAGAGATTGGCAAACGAGCAGATGGGTCACCTGATGGTAAGTGATCTCCACCGCCCATAGACACCCAAGACACAAAAATAATCATGGATGCGTTGCCAACCTAAAAGGAGGAAATGGAAGGGGAGGGAAGGGGATTGGGAAAGGGAGTGGGGAAATGGGCCACCGGAAATCTCACTCACCGAACGAAACGCGACAGCAAGCTGCCACTTTACGTCGGTTTTCTGTGAGACAGTGGTATCTAACCGGTCGAGCCGGCCCATTCGTGCTATAGACGTTACTGTCTACAGCGTGGCTCTACCACTTGACTTCGTCGAAGTTCGCTCTATAGATCTCAGCCTTCGACAGTTATGCTGAGTCATGTACTGCCGCGTATCAGCATTATCAACATCCTGACAAAAACCGGACAGGGGATTACCACCACCTCTTTTAGCAGTATTATTAAGAAGTCGGTCGAAAATGACTCTGACTAAGTCAAAATCATCACCGAGTTCGTTTCTTTGACTCAGACTTAGTCGAAATTCTCTATAGAGATAAGTCGTTTTTAATATAAAACATTTACGAGCTTTAAATGGTATGTTTAGCTTTCTAAAAAATATGTCTAGCCAAATTGAGTACAGGTTCTTAACGTGGAACCTGGCAACCCTAACCGCGTGGGTGTATAATTTGATCTAGGCGATATTTAGTCACCTTTGCTGTTTCGATAGTAAGGTAATTGCGCTTCTATTGTTAACTAAATTGCCACTACAATGAGATATATTGATTAATTGAGTGTACGTGATTTATATAATGCTCCGCTCTGCAGAGAAGACTAAACTTTTGTTAAACTTAGGCTGAGATCTATAGAGCGAACTTCGACTAAGTCTAAGTCAAATAAACGATCTCAGCGAAATCGAAAATGAAATCACCCCAGCGCCTCTAACGGTTACGGGGGGAATAATGTTTGTCCTACAAATATTTTACTATTAAAATAATTTTTTTATAGAAGAGGGGGCAAACGAGCAAGTCGGTCACCTGATGTTAAGTGATCATTTATTTTCTACAGACATACAACAACAACAACAAAAATATATTATCATCGTCATCATCATCAGCCATAGGACGTCCACTGCTGAACATAGGTCTCCCCCAAAGATTTCCAGATCGACCTGTTGGAAGCGGCCTGCATCCAGCGACTTTCTGCGACCTTACCTTTTTTAATTTTTACGTTCTTGCTAGCGAGAAACGTGTAGAAAATCATAGTTAAGGTCTTTAATGCGTCATTATTCCAGTGGTCTGTGTTTAAAAGTCTAATGAACGAAAACACTGCAATTTAATATACTAATAAAACTTAAATGGTTGACAAAAATATTATTCGTAAACAGGTCGATCTGCGGCCTGAGCAGGAAAAATTCTGACAACCGTAAATGTATTCGAACTCGATGCGCGTCTATGAAATTTGTATGAAATATTAACCGAACGTCATCAGTGCGCAGCGAACTCGAATACATTTAAATTTACATTAGTTTTTCGTGCTCGGGCTACTGGAAATCTTTGGTGGAGGCCTATGTTCAGCAGTAGACGTCCTATGGCTGATGATGATGATGATTAAACTGTGGAGCTATTTAACTGCCTAAAATAATGTTACGATTGAGTAATAAATAATAATAAATACTGAGAAAGTAATAAATAATAATAAGACTGCCTCGGTGGTATTTGGGTACGACTACAGTTCTGAAGTCTCGGGGTCGATCCCCGGGTCGGGCAAAGTGATATTGGATTTTTTCATATCAGCTCGGAGTCTGGAATTTGTCCCCGATATAGCGATATGTTCGCCCCCTATCACATCTGGGACGGAACTAAGCTCGGCGAAATGTGGGTGTTCTAGTTCGCTGGTGCACCTCTGCCTACCCCTTCAGGGAAACAGGCGTGAGCTTATGTTTTTTAATAATAAATACAGCCAACAGCACATAGTTTTGAGTCCACACTAGGTTTAACCTTTATCGTGGGTATCAGGAAGAGGGACTTAAGGTCCCAAACACCCAAACCCGAAACAAATGTCTGTATCTCACATGGACATTTGACTCAGTGCAGGAATCGAACCCGCAGCGTCTCGCTTCACAATCAGCTGCTCGTGTGCTGAACCACAGTGGCTGTCCTCTATTTAACCTTAATACTGATTATTTCTGACCATTCGTGTATAAATGTTTGTTTTTAATCATGTATTTCGGAGTATAAAACCAGCCAAATTACTTTCACGTACGACCCCATTCCACGCCCCATTCTTTCCCGGCTCGCTCTACAAAGCATTGTTTCCCAACTCATTATTTCCCTGAACGTTTATATAGACTTAACGAAGTGTTTGGAATATGGTCAAAACAAAGATATGAAGTCTAAACTTATGAACATGTTTTCTTATAGTTAAAATATTGCACCTAAAATTTTCTCTGACTGAAAATAACACATAGACTCATACATAGACTCACGCCTGTTCCCTAGAAGGGGTAGGCAGAGGCGAACTAAAGAACTAGATCATCCACAACAACACAACACATTTTTCCTAAATCATTTAAAATCTTGATTTGATAAAGGCCAAAGCTATCGCTATATTAAGCGCAAATTCCAAACTCCAGGTTAATAATACACAGAAAAATTATATCGTTTAAAAACACTTATAAAGTAATAAATATTGTACAAATAAATAGTGAAAATAATTTGGTAGAGCCACGCTGTAGACAGTTCCGTCTACAGCATGAATGGGCCGGCTCGATCTAATTGGTATCAAAGATGAGTTACGAGTTATCAAAGTTGAAAATGCCATTTGTTTGAGGTTCTAATTTTTTTTGGTATTTCGTTACTATTGTTGTAGCGTATAGAGGTATAATCACAAGTTTAAAACTTAAAGGACCGACTTCAAAACTTATCGAATCGTGACCAAGTTTATGTTGGACCACCCTTGAAATAAGCTCTATCGAATTCAAAAATAATCTTGAAATTCGGTTCACATTTGGCGGAGATATAGCGTAACACATATAAAAAATAAAAAATAGAGGAATTAAGGACCTCCTTTTTTGAAGTCGGTCTAAAAATAGTCGGATATTTAAAAAATCAAATTATTTTAATTGACAGTAGGTCTCTCATTTAATAAGAAATTCAAATCTAAATATTAATGTATTGATTTCGATGATTACGATCATCATCATCATCAGCCACACGACGTCCACTGCTGGACATAGGCTTCCCCCAAACATTTCCAAATCGACCTGTTGGAAGATTTTTTTGACTATCTTTAACTTGACATTTTCGAATAAAGCATAGATATTGCCCCTTACTTATAAAAATATTTGAGCGCTGCTTATCTTTATACCATAGGTTGTCCCTTTCATTTTTAAACAATGTAACGCAAGGAAAAAAGTGACAGGTTATTCATAACCATTTGCTTAGCTAAAAATGCTTTTATAAGCAAGGCCCATAATGTCGGTAGTCGGTAGGTTATAAAGTTCGACATATTCTGATAGATCCTAACATGTGGTAACCCTAGGATCAGAAATATGGAAGCCTACTTTCCGAATCCACGTTATTTCGGAAAGGCGAAACCGGGTCAGGGTCAGAGAAAGGCAGACGCCGAATAATGGTCGAATTTAACAACCATCGAGTAAAAATATTGTTAGCAGTAAAAACGTTTAATTTTCTAGAATAGAAAAACTTTGTCCAACGGAAATTACAATATAAACTTTGAGATTGGACCAGTTTAATATTTCCTATTACGGAGTAAAATATACCTTTTATTTCAAGTACAGTCTACGCCAAAAAGTTTTTTCTTAGTTAAAGGAAGAAGCGTTGCTCGAAGCACGAATAACTGTCGATTGTGTATTCGAATGAATGCACTCTTATGTTTATTATGACTGCCTCGGTGGCGTGGTGGTATTTCGCTACGACTACGGTTCTGAGGTCTCGGGTTCGATCCCCGGGTCGGGCAAAGTGATATTGAATTTTTCTATATCAGCCCGGAGTAGGGAATTTGTGCCCGATATGGAGATAGGCTCGCCCCTATCACATCTGGGACTGAACTAAGATCGGCGAAATGTGGGTGTTCTAGTTCGCTAGTGCGCCTCTGCATACCCCTTCGGGGATACAGGCGTGAGCTTATGTATGTATGTTATGTTTTTGTTTGATTATACTCACCGATATTAAGAAAGAAACGTGTAAAATGTAAATCATAGTCCTGCCAAAAGTTACCTTTTAGGTTCTATTTTTGATAATAAATTCTGAAATTCGGTAACTGCCCTGCGGCCTGAGCAGGAAAATTTCTGACAACCGTAAATGTATTCGAACTCGATGCGCGTCTATGAAATTTGTATGAAATATTAACCAAACGTCATCAGTGCGCAGCGAACTCGAATACATTTACATTTACATTAGTTTTTCGTGCTCGGGCTACTGTAGTCTTTATATTAGCTTTTTTATGTGTTCACCCACGTAGAAGATTTTTCTCAGCATATTCGTAGACAAAAGCAGCGATAAATTGTTTTCAGACTTATTATCTTTTATGTAATATGGTAAGCCACCACCGCCTACCTGGAGGGTGACTCCTAACGCTCGATTCGATTGTGATTTCGATTTGGTTTCATTTATTGACTTAAAATTCCACCGAAATCGACTTTTAAAGTGCGCTAATATTGCATAATATTCGATAACTTGTCATTTGGTGGTTTTAACGTGACATTAATGCATTTTTTAACTCGATTTCGGTGGCATTTTAAGTCAATATATGAAACCGAATCGAATTCAAGTTCGAATCGAGCGTCAGGAGTCACCCCCCTGGTCTAGTGGCGATATCTAATATAATCGGGGTTTAAGCCCGAATTCCAAGCCGGACAGAACGGGTATTTTAACACGATTTGCTTGGGACTCCATCCCCGTAAAAATGTTGTTCAAAGGCAGGCATATGGTTGTAAAAACCAAGACGAATCTTTGGTTGCAACATGGTTGAAAAAGTGTTGCGTAGATCCCACATTGGAATAAGGGCAAGTGGAAAGAAAAATGAAATGATAAACCAACAAATACACGTCCTCAATTTATTGCTATAGTCCGATTGCTAATTAAACGGACTAAACTGACAGATCGAAATGTCAGTTTCCAAAATAATGTTGCTTACTTCCAAGACATAGTGATTGATCTACTTCATTTCTTATCATTCAAAGAAACAATAACTCCGTACTAGCTTGCAAAATTACAATTTTATTGCGTATTTTTAGAAATTTCAGCTTAACCCTTCACTAAATGTCTGTGCAAATAATTTTGCGTAAATAATTACAATAGATATGCGAAATTATAACAATGAAAATTAGAAATATTACTTTTAGATATTATTTAAGAATATTTACGTTCCGCACATTCATAGCTTTGTAAGTTTTGTTTGTAATGAATCATGATTATAATTCCAGTAGACATGCCATAATTTAGCATGTAATTATGACTATAAATCGATAGACATGCAGTAATAATCCCACATTAGGCAGGCCTTTGAGTCGGACTTTAGAAAAAGAAAGAATAAAATGGTTAACCAAATTGAAATGTTTAAATAATCTTGATATTTTTACCGCAGCACTAGTTAAATTTCATGAAAAAGTGGCAACAATAGAAATGTCAGTTTATTCCGCTTAATTAGCAATCCTACTATACTATTGTACTATGATTCTACCAAACAACGTTCGAGCGTTCCCATTTATTGTTACTACTCTACCAAACAAGACCTTCAAAATAACACGTCATCGTGATGTCATACATCTGTAGCGTATGGTATAGATTTTTATGAACACCACTAAAATATACTTTACGCGTGTACATAATCTCTCGTTTCCAACCCAGAGTTCCTTCGCTGAGTACACATTAAAAGTTATATCCTCTTCATAAAAAGGCAATTTATTACACTCAGAATAGAACCTGCGATACCACGTTGTGAAAAAGGAATAATTTATCGAAGCATTTACATCGCCCTTTTTTGCGACTCTTTTTTTTAAATGATTACTGTTTGTAACTCTCTCTCAAAGTGTTTTGAATCATTATTAAGAGAACCTGTCAAATACAAGTAGATAATAAACTTAGATTCAACCGCAATATGCATCGAAGAGCAATTTGTCAATGTAGTGACGAAATATTTGATTAAAAATACGGCGCGACGCGTCGTCGGTAATCAAATTGCAAACTGTGTTTCGGAGCGTGTAGGATTGGGCGACAAGCCCACGCCTGTTACTCAACCGCCCACGTGCGTCCGGCCCGAAACGCCGCAGGTCTGTTGGGGAAAATTCACCAATTTGCATATTTGTCCGGCCTCAAGCCATCAGCCCGCTAAACTAACCAAGTGATGTTGGCAAACAGCCACCATTCGACCTGCGTTTAACGTCTCATCATCGGTGTGTGTATGATGATTGGATTTAAATCATACTAATTTCATAACATAACATAACATAAGCTCACGCCTGTATCCCCGAAGGGGTAGGCAGAGGCGTACTAGCCAACTAGTACACCCACATTTCGCCGAGCTTAGTTCCGTCCCAGATGTGATAGGGGGCGAGCCTATCGCCATATCGGGCACAAATTCCAAACTCCGGGCTGATAAGGAAAAATCCAATATCACTTTGCCCGACCCGGGGATCGAACCCGAGACCTCAGCACAGTAGTCATACCGAAACACAACCACGCCACCGAGGCAGTCTATATACTAATTTCAAAATGTATATTAAATAAGAATATATTATTATATTATAATTACATTACGGACAACCTCCGTGGCGCAGCGGGCGAGCAGCCGGCTGTGAAGCGAGAGGCCGCGGGTGCGATTCCCGCACCGAGACAAATATTTGTGTCACAAACACTAAGATACTAGTCTTGTGCCGTGGGTATCAGGAACTATGGAGAGACTTTCGGTCTCGCAACACTCAGACCCGAAATAAATATCTGTGGGTCTTAAAAGCATTTGTCTCGGTGCGGGAATCGAACCCGCGGCTTCTCGTTTCACAGCCGGCTACTCGTCCACTGCGCCACGGAGGCTGTCAATTGAACAAAATGAATTTGATTGTACTCCAACTAGTAATTTTTACGTGAGTCACGAACTATGGCGTATAGCAATCCTGCGGGATTACTAAAAATAAAATATTTCAAAATTGTAAGTAATAAATCAATGTCACATGTGCTAAACGTTTGGACAACCAATAACCTGCAGCACTAAAACTCATGAACATGACTCTTGATTTCGTACTCTGCATAGAATAAATGCATCTGACAGCCTCCGTGGCGCAGTGGGCGAGTAGCCGGCTGTGAAACGTGAGGTCGTGGGTTCGATTCCCGCACCGAGACAAATGTCTATGTGGCCCACAGATATTTGTTTCGGGTCTGGGTGTTGTGAGACCGAAAGTCTCTCGTAGTTCCTGATACCCACGACACAAGACTCGATCTTAGTGTAGGGTCAGGACTATGTGTGTGACTGTTGGGTGTATTTGTTTATAATACATCTTCAGCTCGATCTAGTAGCTGTAAGGACACTAGTAGGAGTGCAACATTTTTTTTCAAGAATTTGAAAATAGGATTAAAACAGCACTAGTTCTACTATGGTAAACCGTGTCGGAAATATACGCCTGCGATTCGAAGCCAGGATTCCGCGATACAGGACCATTATTGCTGCCAGACCAAAGACACAAACAATTCAAAAACCAAATATTCAAGATTAAAAACACAATATACAGCAAAATAATAATAAATAATATTAAAAGAACAATCTCATAAGTTTAAAAACTCCCGGAGAAATTGTCGGCAAAGATTGTCACAATAAAACATCTACAGCAGAAATACGTGTTTACTATACTTATCTTTTCATTAATTCTTGGTTCTGAGTTCATTTTAGGGTATAGCTTGCAAAATGTTTCGATTCCTAAATAACTAGGTACATAAATACATAGACTCACGCCTTTTTCCCAGAGGTAAGCAGAGACAACGGATTTCCATATGCTACGATCCTTACATACCTCTTTCGCCTCATTTAGGCTGATATCTATAGAGCGAACTTCGACTAATTCTAAGTCAAAGTAACAAACTCAATGAGGATTTTGAAGACCGAGTCATTTTTTAGAACAATATCTATGATTAGTCTGTCTGTCGTCTGTTTTTCTTGTAAAAAATGACTCGGACTAAGTCAAAGTTCGATTTAACAATCCCATATCCTCATTGAGTTCGTTACTTTGACTTAGACTTAACTTTGACTGAAATAAAAGTTGCATAACTTTTTTAATAATTAACTTATATTTTTACATTTTTCAGTAAGCATTAAGTAGATAATAATCAACAATAAAATATAATTATTATTCAAAATGACCACCCTTGTTTTTAATACAGACCCTTAGACGATTGGCCAGTCATCAATGGCGGCACGAACCTTTTCCAGCGGAATCCGCTTTGGTTCTCGGACGAGGACTCACTTCAGTGACTCCAAGTTTGGGTGGTACTTTCGCTAGGCCCTGAGCTCTAATTCAGACCACAATGAATAATCCAGCGGGTTGAGGTCGGGGCTGGAGGAGAGCCATTCGTCCGCGCGATGAAGGCTGGTACATTTTCCCTCAGTCAAGCTTGGGTGGTTTTTGCCTTATGGGATGGCGCGGAGTCTTGCTGGAAAACCCAGTCCTTGTTGTGAAATAAAGTACGTGTCAGGGGTTTCACAACCGGCTCTAAAATGTCATTTTGGTAATTTTTAGCTTTAACCTTGACGCCATGTTGGCAGAAAAGGAGCGGAGTTACACCTTCATATGAAACGCCCCACCATACCATAACACTAGCCGGATGATGGGTACGCGAGACATTCCGTGTTGAAGCTGGGACGTCCTTGCTGCTTTTGGCATACACTTTGTTGTTTTGTTCGGTTAAACTTTTCTTCGACAGTAAATAATGTTTCGTCGGTGAAGAGGATCATCCTAGCATCGTGTCTCTTGAGCAGTACTGGACAACGTTCGCGTCGTTCGTATTAAAAACAAGGGTGGTCATTTTGAATAATAATTATATTTTATTGTTGATTATTATCTACTTAATGCTTACTGAAAATTTTAAAAATATAAGTTAATTATTAAAAAAGTTATGCGACTTTTCTTTCGTCTCAAAACTTATGTATACACGAGGTATAATCGTTCTTCGTTTCTTTTGTATGGGAATCGGTACAAGTAAGATTATAATAATACTGCTATAAGAGGTGGTGATAACCCTCCTGATTTCTATAGTGAGTTGAGGTCGATTAACAAAGACTTATTGTCATGCTAGTCTAGTAGTATACATAGAAGTCTTTGGTTCGAGCTACTGTTTTCTAAAATTAAAGCTCAAGCAAAAAACGAAATTAAAAAACAACTGACTCGTTGCAAATTAAGTAATTTATTAAAGTACTTTTAAGTTTAACAGGAATAAAAAATAATAATTTCCTATGTAATGAATATAATTATTTAAAAATGTAAGAAAGCCTTAAAAAAGGATAATTTTTATATGAATTAACTGTGTTAAAAACGGTTTTTGAGTTGGTGTCAGGCAGCGGCATAGATTGTCGTTACATAATTCGGTAAAAAAAACATAATCCATAATTAAAAACTAGTTAACATTAATTAATGTTAAAAATCTTTTCCTAATTTTCCTGTACATGGCTTTCATAATTGAACCATTAATATTTGTCTGTCTTTCATTTGTCTCGCGCTTGGCCGTTTTCTCTTTATATTTTGATCAGAGCCACTCTACGCCAACTGTATCAACAACTCTTAGGAAATAAAAATAAATAACCGGATGTCGGAAAACTACTTTATGCTATCTGTCTAAGATTTATTTACGAATACAAGCAAAAAGCTTCACAAATATACACAAGTGAAAATAGTGTTTATCTGTGTGTTTAATGGTGTTTAATATAACAGCTTTAATGAAAATATTATATACAGCAGCCCGAGCAGGAAAATTTCTGACAACTGTAAATGTATTCGTGCTCGATGCGCGTCTATGAAATTTGTATGAAATATTAATCAAATGTCATCAGTGCACAGCGAGTTTACATTTACATTCGTTTTTCTGATTTCTTAAGTTTACGCGAATGTTATACAGCCTTCGAAACGTCGGGATTAAAAATTAAAAACCTAAACGCGATAGAATCCGTAAAAATAGTTTTATTTCAATGAAAATATTGTAGTTAAATGGTGAACATTTTTATTTATTAAACTTTTTACACAAATTATGTAAAGGCGGACTTAATGCCAAAGGCATTCTCTACCAGTCAACCTAGGATGGTGCAGATATTACAGACAATAGGTGTGTTTTAATATTTAAATGAAAAGAGGATATTTAATATTACTGTTACATACACAATACATAAAAATAAATGAATACACCCAACAATCACACCTAGTCATGACCACACACTAGGTATAACCTGTATCGTGGGTATCAGAGACTATGAGAGACTTTCGGTCTCACAACATCCAGACTTGAAACAAATATCGGTGGGCTACACGAACATTTGTTTCAATGCGGGAATCCAACCCGCGGCCTCTCGCTTCACAGCCGGCTACCCGCCCGCTGCGCCACGGAGACTCTCTGAAATGTGTGACAATTCTTGATTTTTAACCAATGTCAAAAGAACCTACTCAGTACATATAATTTTTTTTTATATACCAAACACTATGATGACTGCCTCGGTGGCCTGGTTGTATTTCGGTCCGACTACCGTCCTGAGGTCTCGGGTTCGATCCTCGGGTCGGGCAAAGTGATATTCGATTTTTCCATATCAGCCGGGAGTCTGGAATTTGTGCCCGATATGGCGATAGGCTCCCCCCTATCACATCTGGGACGGAACTAAGCTCGGCGAAATGTGGGTGTTCTAGTTCGCTAATGCTTCTCTGCCTACCCCTCCGGGGATACAGGCGTGAGTTTATGTTATTAGAGATACGCTTTTGAAGTCATAGTAATTGTAGCCCCTTCCCCCTTTAATTTTTAAACTACTTACCGGAAAATCAGATGAAAAATATTATGATATGTGTTGAGTGGATTTTGAGAAATTGGAATTTTGTAATTGTATTACTCGACTGCTGCGAAGGAGTGATTTGAATGTTGGACGAGAAAGTTCATCGCTACTCCGGAACCCTTCATTGTACATGGTCAGGCATGCACATGGATGAATTTGTTTTGAATTATACAATACCGATATAATCTTAGTGCGAAAGATGAACACTGATTAGATTTCTTATTAATAAAGAATTATTTAAAACGTTTATAAGTAAGGCTTTAGTTTAGTACAAACTTATAGCCCCTTACTTATAAAAATATTTGAGCGCTGCTTATCTTTATACCATAGGGTGTCCCTTTTATTTTTAAACAATGTAAATCAAGGAAAAAAGTGACAGGTTATTCGTAACCATTTGCTCAGCTAAAAATGCTGTTTTAAGTAAGGTCCATAAAGACAACCTTTACTATAACCACGATACGATTTTCTGTAAAAGGGAAAATACTCATGCATTTTCGGCTATCTGAATTATTGACGGTTCACTGAAAACGGGAACCAATTAGTTGGGATAATCGAGGCCTCTCCGCATTCGCTTTACTCTACAAAATGGAAAAGTGATGTCCAATATTATGTATAAAAATATCGGCCATTTTTGGTCATTGGTAACCTTGAATGCAGAATACAAAATTTATGAAATGCAAGCAATAGCAAATAGCTCTTCTGTTAAAACTGCATGAAAATTGGTTGAAAAATTAGATAGTACATAATTTACATTTCAGATTTTGTAAGGAGCATGAGTGGGCACTGGCCACTGGGCATGTATCTCACTCGTACAGATAACGACCATAAGGCCGTGAGATCAGTATGTATTAGTGATGTGATTACATAATATAACATAACATAAGCTCACGCCTGTATCCCCGAAGGGGTAGGCAGAGGCGCACTAGCGAACTAGAACACCCACATTTCGCCGAGCTTAGTTCCGTCCCATATGTGATAGGGGGCCTATCGCGATATCGGGCACAAATTCCAGACTCCGGGCTGATATGGAAAAATCCAATATCACTTTGCCCGACCCGGGAATCGAACCCGAGACCTCAGAACCGTAGTCGTACCGAAATACCACCACGCCACGAAGGCAGTCATATTTGATGTGATTAATGTGATTAAATTAGATAATCGATTATAAAAGTAATCGATTATCCACATCACTAGTATGTATCTATTTTCTGTTTGACAAAGTTGTGTTGTTTCATTATTTGACGTTCCACCAGACTTATAATAATAATAAGCTTATATAATCACAAGTTTAAAAACTTAACTGACCGACTTCCAATTTACCGATCGTGACCAAATTTATATGGGACCACCCTTGATATAAGCTCTATCGAACACAAAAACAATTTTGAAAATCGATCCACATTTGGCGGCGATATCGCGTAACATACATAAAAGAATACAGACGAATTGAGGACCTCCTCCTTTTAGGAAGTTGGTCGAAAAATAGTGGCTTATACCCGAGAAACCACGAGATAAACAAAGAGGATCCAAATTTCAATAGTTTTATATACACGAGTAGAAAAAACTACCAGTCTTGTGCGATTAGCTACTTTCAGCGGTCACCAGTCATCAATTCTCCATGCAGTCCATGCATGAGTAACATTTTCACAAAAATCACTCGTCATGTCTGAATTAGGAGGATTCAGTCCTCGACCTGGGAATCGAATCCAGGACTAAGCGGTTCACAGCCCGTATATACTGCCACTAGACCGAACCCGGAGATCGAACCCGAGACCTTAGGACGGTAATCGTACCGCGCACGCAATACTACTACGCCACTGTATCAGTCAAATTAGTCAAAAACTCGAAAATCTAAATTTCTGAAGCGCAATTAAAACTTTGTACTTTACATGTGATTACGATAAGGGAACGTACCCATACTACGCGACCAATTTTTTACAATTTTTATACCCCTCCCTATACTCCTCCCCCCTCGAAGACCACCCGTATTATATGCCAAGAAACCCCCCCTTCCCCTCTAGTTTGCACATAGTAATTTATAAATATGGTTTTAAATTATTTTTTGACGAAAAAAGTAAAAAAATATTATGATGTGTTGCAACCAATGAGTTTAAAAAATGCTAACGCCGCGCGCCATATTTCAATATAGCTCGAAAAAGCCCGAGATTACCCTAGAAAATAATGACTGCGTAATAAAAACTTAAGCCCCCTCCCCGACCCTGTGACCAAGCGTGGTATTTTGGAGTCCCCGCTCCCCCCAGAATGGGTCACGTAGTATGGGTACGTTCCCTAAGTTAACCCTCCACGAAACTGTTATACCGGATACGTGCCTCCGTAGGGATCTAATCGGCCGTCAGCATTATTAGGGTTAATGTCGTGAGCTTTTTTATCTCTTCACCAGGTTATAGCTTGGCCGGTGATTACAATGAGTAGATATCGTTTTGCGACGTTTTTTGGCAGACCCTCGGCCATTGCAGATTATGCAGCAGTTAGATTCGGCGACGTACACAAGTCTTCTGATTAGGGTAGACAAAAATGTGTAATTAAAATATTTTGGTGAGCTCAACCATTCGATTTTTAAAAATTATTTCATAGTATCTGAAGTTGTCGTTTTGTTTTAAGTGATGTGGTTTTATGCACCGAACTTCAGCGAAGATGGACAATATAAGGTGATAATTTTTTAACTAGTAATCTTTGATAAGTTTTGCTTGGTGCGTTGGCTGGCTTTTTTCGGTCAATTAACTCAGTGATAGTCATCTGAGGGGGCATCGCACTCCAAGGAATTGCCGCCATAATCCCAGTAGTACCTTGAGATCGTCCACATCTGGGTCTCTCTCTCTGGTCATTGCGAGAACTTCATAATTGCTATATTTATAATACGGTGATACGATCCGCGAAAACCATTTTTTTAAGAAGAAGAGGTCAACATTTATACACAGTACAATAATTCGTATGAAATACATTAATGCCCCACGTGACCGTTAGAGGCATTCGGGTGTTTTTCACATACATAAATATTTTAAGAAGTCTAGTCATTAGCGAGACTTGTTAAGAACTCATGGTTGCAATACATAACAGTAGCTGTTATGTATTCGACACTGGCGAACTATACAAACTAACTTATCTACAGTATTAAGTAATGAATAACGTAACTGTGGAATTGGGTACTTGACTATGTTTCATTTCATACACATTTTATATGTAATAGCATATAAAACAAAAAAGAAACCGCTTCTCTAAAAACCGCACCCAAATTGGTTGAAAAATGAGGCAGTAATTCATATTTTAAATTCTGCAATGAGCAAGAGTGGGGGCGTAGTGGTAGGAGGGATATCTTGCTATCCCTTTCCAACGCACGCACCGTTATGGCCTTGACGTGATTTTACTGATACTTCTGTTTCGCGCTGTTTGAAGGTTACACCAAACTACAAACGCTTATAACTTTTTTATTTTTGGGAATATTTCAATATTTCTTTCTGTGTTACGTTTTAGATGACGTAAATTTCGTATAAAATCAATAAAAAATAGTCAAGTACCCAATTGTTTGACCTCACAACAATGCATAAAGAGATGCAGTCAGATCGCGGCTCAAGCTACATTGTCAACTTGTCTTTCATTTATATTCAGTATGAGATGGGAAGATGGAAGTATATTCGTCATTTACATTTAGGTCACTGTTAGCTGTTTACTTATGTTAGAGTGGCTGCCAGAGTTTTTTTATATTGCAGAAACTGGCAAACGAATAGATAGGTCACCTGATGGTAAGTGATCTCCACCGCCCATAGACACCCAAGACACAAAAAGGATCATTGCGTTGCCATCCTAAAAGGAGAGAATGGAAGGGGAGGCAAAGGGGATTGGGAAAGGGAGGGAGGGAAATGGGAAACCGGAAATCTCACTCACCGAATGAAACGCGACAGCAAGCTGCCACTTTACGTCGGTATTCTGTGAGACAGTGGTATCAAACCGGTCGAGCCGGACCATTCGTGTTGTAGACGTTATTGTCTACAGCGTGGCTATACCACTCAAAAGACCATTTAGACATTGAGTGAGCTAACTTCGGAAGAAATTCACTCGCTACACATCTCTAGCGTGTACACATTTCGTAAATGTAAACAGGTTCACACGTACGTTAACTACTTCACAAACACATAACTCGCAAATACGTGATGAAATTGAAATGTACAGTAAATTTTGGCTACGGCAATTAATGTGGGACTATTATGCCATCAATTGTTATCAGCGGCCTGAGCAGGGAAATTTCTGACAACCGTAAATGTATTCGAACTGGATGCACGTCTATGAAATTTGTATGAAATATTAACCAAACGTCATCAGTGCGCAGCGAACTCGAATACATTTACATTAGTTTTTCGTGCTCGGGCTGCTGCACAACAACACAACTGCCTCGGTGGCGTGGTGGTATTTCGAGACGACTACGGTTCTGAGGTCTCGGGTTCAATCCCCGGGTCGGGCAAAGTGATATTGGATTTTTCCGTATCAGCTCGGAGTCTGGAATTTGTGCCCGATATGGCGGTAGGCTCGCCCCCTATCACATTGTGTTCTTGTTCGCTAGTGCGCCTCTGCCTACCCCTTCGGGGATACAGGCGAAAGATGACGTAACCTGTATCTACAGTTAACAGATAGCGTTTTGGCGGCAAATTAAATTATACATAATATTTTTTGCTTTTTTAAACTAAATATATGAAAATAAATTACGAAATATATTTTAAATGTTTAGGATAAACTAATGAATAGCCCTGTATACTTTTTAAAAAAATAATGAAGTACCCAATTGGATACTTATTGAAATAAAACTATTCTTACGGATTCTATCACGATTAGGTTTTAATTATTATTCCCAAATTATTATTATTATTTTATTTTTTATTATTATTTCAATGTATAATATTCGCGTAAACTTAAGAAATCAGTATGGATACTTATTTTTTAAGACTCGCTCCCTATCATAAGTGAGCTTTCCGAAAAGTGGGTGTTTTAGTTTTCTTGGTTAGTTCGTTAGTATGTATGGTGGCCTTACTTTTAAAAACAGTTTAGCTAAGCAAATGGCTAAGAATATTCTGTCACTTTTCTCCTTGTGTCACATTGTTTGAAAATAAAAGGGACAGGCTATTCTTTACAATTTGCGCAATTAAACTGTTTTTATAAGGCCTAATATTGTTAGGTGAATTAGCCTTTGTTAATAACGTTGTCGGTACTGCTGCAAATAATGTGGGTACCAACATAAAAATTATTAATCTACGTGGGTAAATACATAGTTTCCTGAAATAGTGGGGCTACAGCTTCTATAAAACAGCTAGACATCATATTTGAGCAATTAGTCTGTGTTAAAAAGCCATCTAGTAAATAATTAGGCGAAAGCTATTTACCAACACTAATTATAAAATATTAATATATATTTACCTTTAGCTTTCATTACATATAAAGAAATAAGTGATCTTATACCTCTATAGTGAAATCCTGACAAATGGTCGTTCCTAAAGCATTCGTATCGGAAAAGTGAATAATAAACGTTGAGTGGAAGTGAGATTTGTTATTTGTGTATGTTTGTCTATCATTTCAAAATTGTGTCGCAGAATGAATTCAGCTGCCTAAATTTGGGTGATCCAGTCCCGCGTAAATCGTATTGTCACCTCAGTACTCACAGCATGAGTTTAATTTCACTATCTCGATTCTGGAAATCGACGATAGTTTGCGTTTTGTCCATACATTTGACTAGCAGCGCCGCTTTGCGGAAACTACAACGAACTATCTCCTATTTTCTATTATTATTCTACCTCTATTATTGTGATTATATTATATTATTATTATGATATTCTAATTTTTTTTTACATTTTTAAATATAAATTATATAAAAATAAACACATTTAAAAATATAAAAATAAATAAACATCACCCTCGTGTATTACGATCCAAAAATTAAAAGACATAGTATTAGGGAGTATTCATTATGTCAATGCAATGAGAGCGTAAAAGACGTCAAAATATTTGTTGAATCTAAAAAAAACATTATTTAGATTTTAGATTCTGACAATTTTTTACTCTACCACCATACTATAGAATGCTGTTTCTCTAAAAAAACTACGACGTTGCCGTTTTAAATGTCAGTTTACAACCAATCACTATTAAGGGATTCATTTTGAATTTGCATAATCTCGTCTCAGACGTCGTTTTCGATTCGGCGAAATGTGTATAATATGGTTACTCATCGTGAATCATGCGTCACTTCGATCAACATCAAACACGTCGATTCTTATATTTTTATACTGTGACTACAACGTAACTCTCGAGTGAAACAGAATCTACAAATATTTGCATGTTGAAAATTGTTAGCGCGTCATTTCCATCGGAGGAATTTTCCTCTCAAGCTATCAACTATATTAATTGCTTTTATACTCTTGAACTAATGAAAAATAACTCGATACTTTTCGTTCGTGGATAAAGCCGCGGATACACAATAGGAAATTGTAACTGTTTTTCTAAAACTTTTAAAAATAATAATATCAGCGTTGTGTGTTGTGAGCTTATTGTCCCATTGCTGCCCGCGTATGCGCGCCACGAGAAAATGTCTATGCTTTTTGACGTGTTATAACAGGTTTTCTCTAGATATCTACGGACACTAATATGCGTTTTCTACTGTAATCTTTTCTTTCTACCTGCCCTTATCCCACTTTTAATGTGGGGTCGGCGCAACACACTTTTTCAAGCATGTTGCAAAGAGGATTTGGATTAGTTTTTACGACCGGCCGCCTGCCTGACGTCAACCCCCTATGAGGGATCCATTCCCGGGCAAATTAAATTAGAAAATTTACTTCGCCCGACCTGGGAATCGAACCCAGGACCTCCCGGTCTACAGCCCATACATACTGCCACTAGACCAAGGAGGCGACCTACTTCTGCTCTACTGTAATAATTAATTAATTATTACTAATAGATTTAGTAAAGTTAGCGACTTGGTAAACAAACCTTCTTTCCTTTTTTAATGTGTATTATTATCCCTTTCTTTCATCGCTTCATATTTACTTTGAATTTTCGTTTAAGCATGCCGTTATGGTTATTTCATAGTTTTATAAGTAGGTACATAAGATTTTTTTTGTAACGTCCGTGAGATTCACTCACTAGTAAGGTCCTAGCAGAATATCAGTGTCAGGTGGAAATTCCTACCTGGCGAATGCTGAGCCCGTGGCCTTTTTGTCCATTGTAAGGGCACAATGATTAATTGGGTATACCTCGTTAATGCTTTTATTATTATTATTTTATTGTAGTAAGAGTTTACTACCTTAAATAAATGTTACTTGTATTGATGGATAAATAAAGGTATTTTCTTTCTTTCCTCGTTTATTTTGATTCAATATTGTAAACATCTCTCCAATCGGTTATGAAATGAAATAATTTATTATACACGTAGGCTAATAAATAGCTCTAATTAAATAATACTGTTATTTAAACCACTTTCGTTATAACGCCAATGACTAAAAATTACCACTGAAGCGCGGCGCGACCCAGGCATAATCTGCTCCAACAAATCAGACGAGGCAGGCTAGGTTTAGGTCCGGTTATCCAATAAAAAGGAGTTTATTTATTTATTTATATATTTTAGAGTTGCCAAGAGAAGATACACTATACACACATAATTAATAATGACAAAAACTAAGCCTCAGTGTTCCCCCAAAAACAGGCAACCACAACTTACATAAATAAGCATAATTCCACTAAATAATTAACAATAAGAGATACAAATTGCGAAAACAACAATAATCCGGCATCTGGCAAAAAAGTTAGATAATTGTTATATATTAAAATGAGATCAATTAACCGGTAGAATTTCGACTTACAAGTGTACAAAAAGGAAATATTTTGTTACACATTATTTAATAATTATATTATTATATAGCATATATTATAATTGTACCTATGTATTTAAAATAAAAAAAATATATATATTATTAACAGACAAAGGAGCGATAAAATTTATACAAAGTGAGACTTGATTTTCTTTTTGAATGAGTGCAATTTTTCATGAAATATGTCAACATCAAGTGACCGTGGGAGATAATTCAACAATTGAACCATTCTAGTCATTGGTGAATTGGCACCCAGATTAGTTTTGTAAGTATGACTCCTGAACAGCTTGTAGATACTCGGTTAAAGATATATCGAGATATATCATGACACGCATGCTAGCCGGACATGGATAACGTCAAGTGGGAAACTAGGTATTGCGTCTCGTTTGGCGAGTGAGATTTCCGGTGGCACAAATGCATTTCCAACCCCTATTTTCCCTTTCCGACTTCTGGTAGCATCGATGGTCGGTGGTGCATGGTTATCACTTACCAACAGGTTACCCACCTGCTCGCCAATCTTTGCTATAAAAACCACTACTGGTTAGTTTGTGATGAGAGTTATTAGTTTACTAAATCTATGAGGGTGTAAATCGCATATGTCAAATGAATATGTTTGTGGATCGCTACAAACCGCAAATTTGAATTACGCGGTTTGCGGTTTAATATCTGATGGCGAAATATTGAATAAATTCAAAAATCGGTTTGTGGCGAGTGTTCCGACTGAAACAGCTTTGGCTCGCCGAAATGAATCAAATAATTTTACAATTGTTATTGCTTGACTGTTCTCGGAATTTGTTATTTGGGATACCGGCTGACAGATGATTGGCACGGGGAAAACCAATTCTTAAAGCAGATCTTGGATCCTAAGAGATGAGAAATGGTTATGGCGGACATTTTATCCTTTTGTCTGATCCCACAACAAAAAATGATGCCGTCATCATCAACATCCACGGCCTGTAGGGTCCTACTGCTGGGCATTGACGTCTCTCATATCATGCCACTAGCAAAGGCGCAGCATGGACGTGTGCCAAGTCGGTTCAGCGAGACCCCCTTTTCTTTCGTTCCCGAGATCTACCCAATAAGTGAAGTAAGTGAAACGAACACTAAACACATCTACACTAAACAAGGTTTTTCATTGTCTCCTGCTCATCTAACAATGGACCATAGACAAAAAAATGTAGGAATGTTTTGTGTAATGTTTTAGTGCAGGAGACGCGGCTGGATTTGATCATAGACATCAATATTCTATTTAACCCGTCGGAGGCGGTACATATATATGTTACATAAGCGTATGGGCCACCGGAGGCCGAGCCGCCCGTGACTATCTACTTCATTAGGAATGGTAAACAGTTGCTATACGTTGATAGAACAGCCGACAAACTCGTGTCATTGACAAATTGTTATTGCAGCCGAAGTAGGTTACAGAATACCAGCACTATAGCTGCTCTACTATTTACACATAGTTTCAGCGGGATTAGAGCATAAACCTTCACGAGTCAGACAAACAGAATATAGGGTGGAAGGAATTGAGCTGGAGGGGAGTCACTCGCCAAAGTAAGACATAAGCTCACGCATGTATCCCCGAAGTGCACTAGCGAACTAAAACACCCACATTTCGACGAGCTTAGTTCCGTCCCAGATGTGATAGGTAGCGAGCATTTATGGGGCACAAATTCCAGACTCCGGGTTGTTACTGAAAAATTCAATATCACTTTATCCGACCCGGGGATCGAACCCGAGACCTCAGGACGATAGTCGTACCGCTCACGTAATACCACTACGCCACCGAGGCAGTTTAAAATGAAATAATACCTACTTTGGTTCATATTATATATGATGCAACTTACTGATAAAATATTTACGCCGTGCTTATATTTAAAACTAGTGTCTCATTATTCCTTTACGTTTAAAGATATTCAACAGCACGGCACAATAATCCAAAAGTTGTGACCTTGTGGTCATAAGTCAATCAGTCGTATTTGAAACAGGCGCGTATGTGCCAGTGTAATAATGTTTGGACAATTGGGTACTTGACTAATTATTTTTATTGATTTCATGAGAAGTTTACGTCATTTAAAATATAACACAGAAAGAAATATTGAAATACTCCCAAAAATAATAAAGTTATAAGCCTTTGTAGTTTGGTGTAACCTCCAAACAGCGGGAAAGCGAAGTATCAGTAAAACCACGTCACGGCCATAACGACGCGTCCGTTGGAAAGGGATAGCAAGATATCCCCACTACGCCCCCACTCTTGCTGATTGCAGAATTAAAATATGAATTACTGCCTCATTTTTGAATCAATTTCGATGCGGTTTTTAGAGAAGGGTTTCTTTTTTGTTTTATTTCCTATTACATATAAAAATTTGTATGAAATGAAACATAGTCAAGTACCCAATTAAATTGCCTTACGTGATTCTTGAACATTCATAGAACATTCTAGGCTGCAGTGGCGAGGGATGAAAATGTTCAAAAGGGAAGCCGGTACTACGTTCTCCTCCAGTTAACACCTGGATAAGACTTACATAAGAGACTACAATATGAAAAGGGAAGCCGGTAGGAATCGGGCTGTATGGTCCCATCGCCACTGCTAGTGGTATATGGTAATGGTGGTGTTATAAGTGGTAAATGGCGTTAGTGACGCTAGAAATAAATTATATTATATGGAAACTTGCTTGATAATAACCCCTTTAGGGTTGTAATATTGGCGGTAGTATTAAATCTTTTTACTTGCGTCACAATGTTTTATAATGAAAGGGACAAACTGGTTTTAAAGTTAAGTAACGCTTAAAATGTTTTTATAAGAATAACGCCCGAATGGTCAAACGCTACTCAACTTTAACGGCTGCTTACATTGATTTTCGCCATATAATTTTGATAGATAAGGCGGCCTTAAACGACCTAAGACGACCTTAAGTGTATGAACATTCGGCGGTAAGCCGTTTCAAAATGTGCGTATGTCTGAATTCTTGACAATACTAGGTATTTCATAAAGGTGTATATAAAAAAATAGTCGCTTCTTTGGTCTAGTGGTAGCATATAGGCTGTGGACCGTGAGGTCCTAGCTTCGATTCTAAGGTCGGAAAAAATAATTTTCTAATTTAATTTTCCCAGGACTCGATCCCCCAGAGGGCGTTGATGTCAAAAAGGTAACCTGACGTAAAACTAAGCCAAATCCTTTCTGCAACGTGCTTGAAAAAGTGTATTGCGTCGACCCTACATAAAGGTGGGATAAGGGAATGTAGAAAGAAAGAACATAAAAGAAAAATGTCCTTTATTTGATGTTCTAGTATTACTGTTTGGTTTGTTATAAAAGCTATTTATTAGCCTACTCGCTAAACAAATTCTTTCAAAGAATAAATTCTTCTTCTTTTAAAAATAATGGCTTCCACGCATTTGTGACAACTTAGCCAATGTTAAAGTAAATAGAGCAATTATGTTTTCATAATGACCATGAGACCCAGATCTGGATGATCTCAAGGTCCTGCTGGGATTATTGCGGTAATTCCTTCAAGTACGATGCCCCTCAGATGACCTTCATTAGGCGAATTGACCGAACAAAGCCAGCCAACATACTAAGCAAAACTCATCAAAGATCAGCGGTTAAAAATAAAACACATTATACTGTCCATCTTCACTAAAGTTTGATACATTAAACCACACCACGTAAAGACAACAAACGCAGCTCTAGAGAATAATATGAAATAATTTTAATAAGCAACGTCCACACTGTCAGACTTCTCGTCAAAATCCCAAAGAATAACTTATATAATTTCAATGCAAATAAAAATTTTAAAAATAGCTACTCTTTCTCGGGCTTAATTTTATTCAGCTTGTTGTTGGTTGAACTTGGAATAATTAATGAACTAAAAATTGGTATACGTTTTAAAAGTTTACTCTAGTTTATTTACATTTGAATCTCAATTACGCATTTTATTAAACACCGACATGTGTCAGTTTGAATTAATTTAACAGAATGCTGTCTTCCATTTTTGAAATGCTTTTAATCAAAGAGATTTAACTAAGAATTTAACATACACTATTATACAGTTTAATGTTTTTTTTATCAAATCTTTGTTTTTAATCAATCTCATTTCAATATTTGCGAACTTTGGGATCATTTACGACTTTCCCGCAATTGAATAAAATTGAAGTATTATTTTGATGACTTTAAATGGTGAGAATTTTTCTTCCGAATAACGTCACAAGTGGGCAACGCTCCTGGTGAGCGTTATTCGCACTACTACGAGTATAAAGTTGTAACAACTCAGATCTTTGTACTAAGTATTGCTCGAAGCTGCACCGTTTAATCGTCCCGAGAGTTAAGTTTCCGCGGTCGGATTTAATTAAAAAAATATATTTATTTAAAGAAATACAATGTTTACAGTTAGAATATTGGTACAAGACTAAATTACCTCTATAATGAGTAATACAATTATATCGAAAACCGATGTTTGGCCGAAATATTCCTGACGCAGGTTTGTACATTTGGTTGCAACGTCTGCTTAAAGGGTTGCCATGCTGTGGTAACTCGAGACGTAACAAATTTTTTAACAGAGACTGGCAAACAAGCAGATGGGTCACCTTTCCATCGCCCATAGACACCCAAGACAATAAAATTATAGGTGCTTTGTCAACCTAAATGGAGGGAAATATGGATTAGGAAAGGGAGGAGGGGAATTAGGCCATCGGAAATCTCACTCATCGAACGAAACGCAACAGCGAGGTGCCACTTTAAATCGGTTTTATGTGAAGTGAGTTATTCCATTCAGTATCAGGTCATAACATTATTATTTATCGACCGACTTCCAAAAAGGAGAAGGTCCTCAATTCGTCTGTATTTTTTAATATACATATGTTAAGGAGAAGGTCCTCAATTCGTCTGTATTTTTTAATATACATATGTATGTTAAGGAGAAGGTCCTCAATTCGTCTGTATTTTTTAATATACATATGTATGTTAAGGAGAAGGTCCTCAATTCGTCTGTATTTTTAATATACATATGTTAAGGAGAAGGTCCTCAATTCGTCTGTATTTTTTAATATACATATGTATGTTAAGGAGAAGGTCCTCAATTCGTCTGTATTTTTAATATACATATGTTAAGGAGAAGGTCCTCAATTCGTCTGTATTTTTTAATATACATATGTATGTTAAGGAGAAGGTCCTCAATTCGTCTGTATTTTTAATATACATATGTTAAGGAGAAGGTCCTCAATTCGTCTGTATTTTTTAATATACATATGTATGTTAAGGAGAAGGTCCTCAATTCGTCTGTATTTTTAATATACATATGTTAAGGAGAAGGTCCTCAATTCGTCTGTATTTTTTAATATACATATGTATGTTAAGGAGAAGGTCCTCAATTCGTCTGTATTTTTAATAAACATATGTTAAGGAGAAGGTCCTCAATTCGTCTGTATTTTTTAATATACATATGTATGTTAAGGAGAAGGTCCTCAATTCGTCTGTATTTTTTAATATACATATGTATGTTAAGGAGAAGGTCCTCAATTCGTCTGTATTTTTAATATACATATGTTAAGGAGAAGGTCCTCAATTCGTCTGTATTTTTTATATATACATATGTTACGCGATATCTCCGCCAAATGTGGACCGATTTTCAAAATTATTTTTGTGTTCGATAGAGCTTATTTCAAGGGTGGTCCCATATAAATTTGGTCACGATCGGATAAGTTTTGTAGTCGGTCCGTTAAGTTTTCAAACTTGTGATTATATTTCTAAAACGCAATCTAAAAACAATCCTGCAAAAAATATAAAATCACGAGAACTGTAAAAGTAATAATCCAAGGATTTGCTGGACCATTGAAGCTTTAAAAAAAGTTAAGCTGTAAAATCTGGCCCAATATTTTTTAATTACGCCCACTGTAAACCTGGCTCCTTCGTACGCAAAGGCGCGGCAAGGTGGCTGGCTCGGTGCCAGATCCTCTGCATGGCACGCCAGAACACCGAGACATGCTGTCACCATCGAAAATGTTCTGGAACGGGGGGAATTTGAGGCGTATTTTTAAGGCCCGACGGCTCTTTAATGGCTGGTTAGGTATCCCTTTATATAGCTGTTGTTTTCTTCGTTAGAAACGTGGCAGTGTGTATTATGTTGCCGTTTTTATTATTGTCTTCTGTTTGGTATAAATTCTAAATTAGGGGCGACGTCCAAATATTCGGCGACATTTCGCCTTTGGCGGAATGTACGAAATATTCTAGCTCGAAACTTCCCCTTGTTTGAATTTTGAAGGACACTGTAACACGTTTTTTATTATGCTTAAAGACATTCAACAATATAATATAGAGGTGACAACAGCACAAAACTTGTGATCCAAAAGTTATGACCTAGTGGTCATAAGTCGCTCAGTTTATTTGAAATATACGCGCGAGATAATAAACGGCGTTCAAATTCTTTGATTACGTGATTACTTATCATTCACAAAACATTCTAGGGTGAGAATTGTAATAATCGCTCTCGCATTGTAATAAATGGTTGATGGAGATACTGAAGTTTGAGATCACTCGTTTTCCCTACAGTCGGCGTCCAACTATAGGGAAACGAGTGCTTAAGCACTCCTTTGCTGTCCCATTTTCCGAGCGTCAACTGTGCATCTAGATAAGTAATATATCGATGGTTACACCTTAGTTTTGTGGGCATCAGCGACGACGAACCATAATAGACACCTAATGTTCGACAGTTCTCCTCAAGCCAAGTGTGTCAACTAGCCGAAGTATGTAGAACGGGGTACTGTATTATAAATATTATGAGACCTTTCTGGTAACTCAAAATCTGGTTCTTCTAACCACACCGCTGTGGCTTATCGTTAAATTCGCTAAAGCGGAGGTATTAACGGCTCGGAGCTATGGTCGAATCCGATTTTAATGTATTGCAGATCATATAGACAAATATTTAAGTTTAATTTAGTTTATTTAAGTTGGGTGTGGCAGAAAAAGAATTAAAGTAGAATAAATGCAGTAGAAATGAAGAGTTTAAGGAGTATGTGTGGTGTGACTTTGAGAGATAGGGTAAGAAATGGTGTGGTGAGAGAGCGGTGTGGATTGAAAGAGGAAATAATAACGAGGATTGAGAAAGAAATGTTGCGGTGGTTTGGGCATGTAGAAAGGATGGATGAAAGGAGGTTGACAAAGCAAATATATATGGCAAGTGTGAATGGTAGAGTTGGAAGGGGAAGACCTCATCGAACATTCTCTGACCAAGTCAGAGATTTACTCGAGAAAGGTCAAGTTAAAAGTACCCTAAACCGACGTGCATGCATGAAGAATGTAATGAGACTGAATGAGGCGAAAGAGGCGTGTAAGGATCGTAGCAAATGGAAATCCGTTTTCTCTGCCTACCCCTATGGGAAAAAGGCGTGAGTCTATGTATGTATGTATGTATAGACAAATATTTTGTTACATGTAAGTGTACATGTACTATACGGCGTCTATTAGGGTATCTCCTCGTTGGTGGGCATAAACTATTAAAAATCATACTTGTACAAAAATTTTCAAAATTATGTAAGTACCTGACCATAGTGAATTAAGGAATTTGTCCATCTTCTCGAACCAATTTGATGTATGTATTAATAAGTAACATATTGTTGGCTTGGTAGAAATTTCTAGCCAAAAACATGTTTCAATGTTTTAGCCTTTTGTGAAATGAATGTAACATTTTACATAATTAAATAACATAACACATAACATAAGCTCACGCCTGTATCCCCGAAGGGGTAGGCAGAGGCGCCCTAGCGAACTAGAACACCCACATTTCGCCGAGCTTAGTTCCGTCCCAGATGTGATAGGGGGCGAGCCTATCGCCATATCGGGCACAAATTCCAGACTCCCGGCTGATGCGGAAAAATCCAATATCACTTTGCCCGACCCGGAGATCGAACGAGGCCTCAGCAGAACGATTCTCTAAGGTTTCATTTATGAAAACAACGTTGCGGCATCGTTGCGGCAACGATGTTTACATTTTTGTATTCAGCAAGGTACAAAGCGCACGGACTAGCGCTATGCGTGATGACGGCGCTTATGCGAACTAGCTCTCTCGAGCGAGGCGTTTGCCATAAATGTATGGAAAATGGTATTCACTAAGACCCAACAATGTTTCTTAGAGAATCGACCTGCAGTACGGTAGTCGTACCGAAATACAACCACGCCACCGAGGCAGTCAACATTTTACATCATATTGCATTTATAAAACATGGTATAAGCATGCACATAAAAAACTTCGTATTTCCTTTAAATACGTATGAATTTTACAGTTTTAAATTTATTCGGTTGAAAACTGGAGATTGTGCGACATTTATTTAAACTTTTTACGTCTATATTGGAATAGTTTAAGGGTTAATACCTAAATTGTAGTATTTAAAAAGTACATAGTTTAAGTATTGTGGTAGAAAGGTTAATAGCTACATTGTAAACGAGGTTTAACATTGGAGCTTCAATACATCTCGGTCTCATTATAAGTAGAGTAGTTACTGACAAGCTCGGCGCTCCCGTGGGAAGCAAAGCATCGTTTCGTGAAAATACCTTCTGAAAATATATAGTGTAAGTGACGCCTTCATACAAAACGATTCCTTCCGATTTCAGATATATTGCTTATAACTTTTGAATCCTATATTTTCTACTTTTATTTCACAATGCACCAACGTATTCTGGATTTCAAGCGATAGTACAGTGCCTCCCAAATTATTTGATTCCCGGATTTATATTAGTAACAAAAGGGTAGGTTACACAGATCACCCAAGGGCCATGTGTTAGCGACTTTAACATATCATCATCATCATCAGCCATAGGACGTCCACTGCTGAACATAGGCCTCCCCTAAAGATTTCCAGATCGACCTGTTGGAAGCGGCCTGCATCCAGCGACTTCCTGCGACCTTTATCAGGTCGTCGGTCGACCTTGTAGGTGGACGTCCTACGTTGCGCTTGCCGGTACGTTGTCTCCACTCGAGAACTTTTCTGCCCCATCGGCTATCAGTTCTACGAGCTATGTACCCTGCCCGCTGCCATTTCAACTTGCTAATCCTCTGGGCTATGTCGGTATGTTCGTTCTTCTACATTCCTGACTTTAACATAAAACTGAACATAATAAAATAAATTAAAAGTTTGTAGGGACACATTGTATGTATTACGTAGAATTTGTATTTGGCTGACTTAGCACATTTGGGCAGCGCGTGAGTTCGCCTGCCAACACTCGCCAGTCGTTCCCTGTCACGCATTTAGTTAACCCGTCGCTACCCAGTCTAACCCGTTGCTAACTGTAAATTAATGTAATAGTATATAAAGTAATTACTGTACAACATTTGGTGACCTTAATATAATTGTAATAACGCACCACTACTTTCATTTATCAACCTTCTGAGAGTCATAGTAAGTTTACGTACTAAAGACATTCGTGTACACAGCCCGCAGACAAGTTTAACGCCACCGCATTCGATTTAATTCGAATAAATTAAGCACCTCAATGGAGATTGACGGCTTTTGAATCCTCGGTTAATTTAAATAATGTGTCAGTTATTAACTTATTGACAATACATTAAAATGGACGCATGAGGTGCATTGTGTTTAAATCAGTAGCCCGAGCACGAAAAACTAATGTAAATGTAAACTCGCTGCGCACTGATGACATTTGATTAATATTTCATACAAATTTCATAGACGCGTATCGAGCATGAATACATTTACGGTTGTCAGAAATTTTCCTGCTGGCTGCACTAATATTACTTCTACGCGAGTTAGTCACCAAAAATATATTTATGTTTCTAGCGGTAAGGATATCCATATCAGCGGCCTGAGCAGGAAAATTTCTGACAACCCTAAATGTATTCGAACTCGATGCGCGTCTATGAAATTTGTATGAAATATTAACCAAACGTCATCAGTGCGCAGCGAACTCGAATACATTTACATTTACATTAGTTTCTCGTGACTGCCTCGGTGGCCTAGTTGTACTTCGAAAAACTTCTTAAATCAAATTTTTATTTAGTTTGATTCATTTTTTACAAGAAATACTACTTTGGCAGTCCGTTTTTCTTGTAAAAAATTCCAAATTCATACTGAGTTCATTTCTTTGACTCAGATTTAATCAGTGGTCGCTTTATAGATCTCAGACTTAGATATCGGTACGTAATCTCCACTCAAGAAGTTTCTGCCCCATCTGCTATCTGTTCTACGAGGTACCCTACCTTCAGCTTAGTCACCAGAATGTTGAGCTGCATAGATACTTCTTCGAATTTCGAAGGGGTAAGAAGAATAGTAAAGAAATCTCTTATAAGCAATATCAGGCAAACGACCTACTTTACTTAATTAGCAAAAACAAAAGAGGCTTTTAGGTCGTGCCCACGCAAGGTTTAAAGATGTTCAAGGTACGGCGATAATTTTCAATGTAATTGTAAATTATGTTATACTGGGTTGCTTGGCCTAAATAACTCGAGCTGGGTCAAGGCCATGCCGCCCTTGTCTTCAGCAGAGGGCGTGCGGTCGACTTTTCAAATCGAGCGTATGTGAATTCAATTCGACAATTCTATCCGCCTGCAGGTCAATTCTCTAAGGTTTCATTTGAGAAAACAACGTTGCGGCATCGTTGCGGCAACGATGTTTTCATTTTTTTATTCAGCAAGGTACATAGCGCACGCACTAGCGTTATGCGTAGTGACGGCGCTTATGCGAACTAGCCCTCTGGAGCGAGGCGTTTGATATAAATGTATGGAAAATTGTTATTCTCTAACGGCCGGTTTCAATAAATGATCTCAGTTTAGAGTGCAGATGGATCGCGATTATGAACCAATCAAATCATTTGACAGAGTCATGGACAAACTGTGTTCTTATTGGCTAATTTTTGTAATCTATCTGCACATTCGAAGTGAGATTGTTTATTGGAACCGAGAGTAAGTAGTATGCATCAAGTATACAAGCAAAAAAAAAATGTTGATAAAGGTTGCAGGAAGTCGCTGGATGCAGGCCGCTTCCAACAGGTCTATCTGGAAATCTTTGGGGGAGGCCTATGTTCAGCAGTGGACGTCCTATGGCTGATGATGATGATGATGATGATGATACAAGCTACATCACTATTTTGCTGTCCATAAGTTTTATGTCACCACATTTTAAACATTATGATTAGATCTTTGCGGACCTTTTTACACTTTACGACTGTAATTATGTTCTTCGGCGACAATATTTTACTTTGACTACATTTTACTCAGTTAAAAGCATTTGTAAAGTTACATTTAAATAGCAGACAGTCAGAACTATTTTACAAAACGTGAATAAATCTGGCAAGACTTTACATAATACATTTTAAATTGTATATTATGCTCCATTTAGATTGAGTATTTTGTAAGTACTTAAGTGATAACTTGATTGAATATAAGTATGTGATTTGATCACTGTTTTTTAAGATTATTAAATTATTCATAATAACTTAGTAGAGCGTAATAAGACAGCAATAGTACGTTTCATAAAAATTGTATTCATAATCGTTCAATAACGTTAAAACCTTCAAACGTTCGGTAGTGAAAACATGGCCGATTCCGATCAGCTGTTTCAAGTTTGATGTTTTTTCTTATTGACATTAATTTTGTTATAGTCTAGGACCCCATTTAGGATTGATATATATTTTTTATTGATTATTATTTTTTATATATTATTGACTGCCTCGGTGGCGTGGTGGTATTTCGGTACGACTACGGTTCTGAGGTTTCGGGTTCGATCCCCGGGTCGGGCAAAGTGATATTCGATTTTTCCATATCTGCCCGGAGTCTGGAATTTGTGCCCGATATGGCGATAGGCTCGCCCCCTATCACATCTGGGACGGAACTAAGCTCGGCGAAATGTGGGTGTTCTAGTTTGCTAGTGCGCCTCTGCCTACCCCTTCGGGGATACAGGCGTGAGCTTATGTATGAGCTTGTTTTATTGATTGTTTCCAACCAAGACTTCCTATTTGTTTCAAAGTTTGCCAGATATAAAAATAATGTTTTTTTCCGTAACCAGCAACATTGTATTCGATAAACATATTTTAGTTCTCTTTTAGCTAAAGTAGTCAAAAGTAGGGTTATGCATTCGATAAGACCAGGATTTCATTATGAATAAAGGGGTTAATATATTTCGGCGCCTTCGAGACGGAGATGATATCAGGCAGGTCATAAAATACAAGCCAAATAAATTTCTCCGTTGCGTCGACCCCATATTAGAGTGGGATAAAGAAAGGTGAAAGAATAAGAGTTAATGCTCTTCTCTTATTCTACTCTCAGAAAGACATTTCTATGGGTGATTCCTGGAAGAATCTCATTCTTGAAGCCGTGACATAGGATTCGTTTCTTAAAACAACATAACGCGACCTCTGGCGGCTAGTTTTCTATTTATTATATCTTCTTTCTTGTGATTAACTTAAAAAGTCGGAGGCGGACATATATATGTTACATAAGCGTATGGGCCACCGGAGGCAGAGCCGCCCGTAACTATCTACAATGATTTTCTTTGAAACAGTGGCCGAGCAGGAATATTTTTGACATTCGAATTCGTATCATGGCGGGTACACACTGGGCCAAACGAATGCTAACGATTAAATAAATAAATACACCCAACAGTCACACAATAGTCCTGACCCCACACTAAGATCAAGTCTTGTGTCGTGGGTATCAGGAACTACGAAAGACTTTCGGTCTCACAACACCCAGACTAGAAACAAATATCTGTGGGCCGCACACACATTTGGATCGATGCGGGAATTGAACCCGCGACCTCACGTTTCACAGCCGGCTACTCGCCCGCCGCGCTCCGGAGGCTGTCGATCATGCCTGTTTCATTCCCACAACAGCGAAAGTTTGTTTGTATGAGCGCAACAGGTAATGAAAAGTTATATTTTCCATCATCAGGTCAGCAACATGAGATGATGAGTACCAGACGCAAATACCTGAATAGTTTTAGGAAATATATAAAACATACTATGGCTCCCTATAAAATTTGAGGGTTGCCCTTGATTTTTCTAGGATCACATCAGACCTTGAATTGGTGGCAATGGGACCACCTGGGAAATATACCCTTTTAACCAAAAAAGAATTTCTCGATTTGGCCCAGGCGTCTTCGAGTCATCGGGGAACATACATAAAAAAAGATTCCGACGAGTTGTTAACCTCCTCCTTTTTTTGAAGTCGGTTAATAAATACGGTTACAATATTTTACAAGTACGCAATTATCTTCCAACATTTTTATTGTTATCCCGAACTCCAGTTGCTTAGCTTACTGACCTAAATTGTTAAGAATGACATTATGGTTGCTATTAATACCAAATCCGGGGCTTTTGGATGGCGCGAATGACTAGCCAAAGCTTAGCGAGGTCAAAATGGCGCGGAATTAGGAAGGAATTTCGGGGCTTATTTCGATCGTTTACATGAATATAACGGCAAGCGTTCGCAAGAACATATGTCTCAATTAACTAATTATTAATCTACCTCTAGAACAATGGCGTAGCTAGGCATGGGCGCAGTGGGCCCTAACCACGGCCACGCACTTAAAAGGGACCTAGCGAAGCCACTTTCAATGTTATGCCCCCTGACTTTACCATAGATGGCTACCACGGAGGGGGCTCAGCTGAAAATCAGTGCTGTGTCTCAGCAGCGTACACTGAGCTGGAACCCCCTCTACCGCACGTATATCAGGCCCGCCCGGCCCCGCGTCCGGTAGCGGTAACTGGTATACCAAACGAATATACTCCTTACGAAAATCATATGTACCGCTTTCATTTTCAATGTACCTCTCCGATTTTTAAATTACAAGCGCTTTTTGGTGGCCGGGCCAGCCAGACTTTTTCAGCCCGGCCCCTCTGTAATTCAAAAACTACAAAACGTACACCAGCAGGTGTACCTATAATGTTTAAGTATATATATTATAATGTATCTTTGTTCCTGTCGATGTATGTGTGTGTAGAAAATAAATGGTTTAAATGGTTTTAAATAATTTGATCACATTTACGCTCGAAAAATAATGTCAGTTTAAAAGTGAGTTTATTTGGGACCTCGTATGAAGCGTTCGCTGTGACGACTTCGCCCACGATTAGTCCACACTAAGCCATATCTAGAAAATGAAACGAAAATGAATGTCGTAAAATTCATTTTGTCACATCAGTAGCTTTTGTAAGCTTTGTTGTTAACTGGTGGCTGGTAATCGCCCGGATGGCGACCACCGTACACATGATGTTAACACCCACCACAGTGACCAACACTCCTTGTATGGTTTGCATTCCAATTAGCCAGGGACAATGCGCTTACCGTCAGATGTAATTTAGTTGCTGAGACGTATTTTGAGTAAAACAACTTGGACTAGAATTCAGCGGCCAGAGCAGCCCCCTGACTTTTTACACTCGATTCGACTTCGCATACGATTTGATTTCATTTTGTGACTTAAATTCCATTGTAATCGAGTTTCGAGAACTTGTGATTTGTTATTTTTAACGCGACATATCGCTGCTTCTATACAAAAGGTTACAATACTTGAGTGGTAGAGCCACGCTGTAGACAGTAACGTCTATGGCACGAATGGGCCGGCTCGACCGGTTAGATACCACTGTCTCACAGAAAACCGACGTAAAGTGGCAGCTTGCTGTCGCGTTTCGTTCGGTGAGAGATATTCCACTATATCGTATGTAAATAACCTCAGAACATTATGCCTCCTCATCTGAATATAACGTATATGTTCCTTAATCCCTATTCGTTTAAACATACATATTCAGAGAACATTACGGCTCTCATTTTAAATTCTAATCGTAAGGTTTATACAGCTGCTGGATCGGAAAATTACTTTGTAAGTAATTCAAGAAGTCTATGATATCAGACGTATTTTATCTCATGCCTGTAATTGGGCCCCTGGTAATGAGAGAGGTCTAATAATTATTAATTACATAAGCTCACGCCTGTATCCCCGAAGGGGTAGACAGAGGCGCACTAGCGAACTAATACACTCACATTTCGCCAAGCTTAGTTATGTCCCAGATGTGATAGGGAGCGAGCATATCGACATATCGGGCACAAATTCCAGACTCCGGGCTGATATGGAAAAATCCAATATCACTTTGCCCGACCTGGGGATCGAACCCAAGACCTCAGGACGGTAGTCGTACCGAAACACAACCACGCCACCGAGGCAGTCTTATTAATGAATAAAAGGAAAATTTTCGGTGGTCTAAATCGTTTTTCACAACTCCGTTACACTTCCTTGAAATTTCGTAACGCAACCATGATTCTTTTAGTATTGTAAATGTCTATGGGTAGTGGAAATCAGACTGCAATGGGTGACCCACCTACACGTTTGCCAGACACTGCTATCAAAACGGTACTAAATCCTACTACCTACCTACCTATTTATATCTTTGAATTTATTACTGAAAATTCAAGTTTCCTCACGATTGAAATAAAACTATTCTTACGGATTCTATCACGATTATGTTTTAATTATTATTCCCAACGTTTCGAAGGCTTTGCAGTCTTCGTTGTCACGGGTCAGACAGAATAGTAAGAATAGTTTTATTTCAATGTATAATATTCGCGTAAACTTAAGAAATCAGTATTTCCTCACGATGTTTCACTTTACCATTGAAGGGTACTTTACAAAAAACAATTAATTCAAAAGAAAAAGAAAATATACATATATATGCTGTGCCGTGTACTTCTTCCTTTGTCAACAAGTAAAGACTTGTTAGTTATTTCCTTAAAATAGTTGAAATTTACTTCGTGTCGTTAGTAACCCGTCACTGTATAATCGTGCACGCAGTTATTACAAAACTAGCTGTAGCGAAAGGTAAAAAAACCGGGCAAGTACATGCTGCATATCTGTAGCCCGAGCACGAAAAACTAATGTAAATGTAAATGTATTCGAGTTCGCTGCGCACTGATGACGTTTGGTTAATATTTCATACAAATTTCATAGACGCGCATCGAGTTCGAATACATTTACGGTTGTCAGAAATTTTCCTGCTCAGGCCGCTGATCACGCACAGTACAGGGTTCCGAAGTAAGGGTAACTGTTACTTAAATATAATTCTATAAGACATAATTTTAAGTGCACCGATGGTCTATAAACTCATATTTACTATCTGTTTTATATAACTAACAACTTCATATAAGTGATATAGAAAATAACTTGTACGTTTTTTTGGTCGCCTATTACTCATTAACTTGTAACCTGCTTAGCCGCTATAGTTTTCCTTTGAAGTTGAAATTTTTTCACGTATTCAAAACTATATAACCATTCAGAAATAGAGAGGGGCGGGGACGCCCTACACTACCAAAAATTTTCACTTTAAAGCTTAATATTTCGCAAACAGAGCCTCCAATCGAAAAATAGTGTTTTCAAACCCGCATTGTTTTAGACCTATCCAACGATACCCAAAAAGAAAGGCACCATAAAAAAATATTTTTCAACATTTGATTCCACGTATTTCTGAGTTTGATAGATATGTATACTCGTGCCGAATTACAGCCCTCTAGTACTTATAGTCTCTGAGATAAATAGTGATCAGACAGACAGACAGACGAACATGGCGAAATTATAAGGGTACGTTTTTTGCCATTTGGCTTCGGATTCCTAAAAATCGTAAAAAGGAACCGGCTACTAGTTTCTCTTTTAATTAATACGTATATACTTGTAGTCGGTTTGGTGTGGTCGCAGCTAGTGGAAAATAACCCTTAGCTAGTTCTGCAGACGGTTCTATATGCCTTTCTGCACAATTGTCAATATGGCATGGTGAATTTCCCCAGAGTCCTTGTAAAAAAGGTAAAAAAACACGTTTCTTGCGAGTATGTGGGTACTGGGAGTGCCGCAGTAGATATATTATTTATTTATCCTCAATTAGTCTGTATTTTTTTTTATGAATGTTACGCGATATCTTCGCCAAATGTGGACCGATTTTCCAAATTATTTTTGTGTTCGATAGAGCTTATTTCAAGGCAGTATGCTAATAACTGGCAATCTTTGGGGTGGCCTATGTTCAGCAGTGGACGTCCTATGGCTGATGATGATGATGATGATGGTGATGATGCTAATATCTCGTTTATGATATATACTGCCTGGCGCTATTCCGGCGTTTTGTCAGGGTCCGACTTCCTACTTAAACGCTTCCACTTCGCTCGATCTTGAGCATCCTCCATAGTAAGATCATTGGCTCTTACATCTTCTTCCAGAACGTCCATCCAGCGCTTTTTGGGCCGTCCACAGGAACGTATCCCTGGTACGATCTGGGCCATCTGCGGCAGATGTAATCCTGTGATTTCCTCAAAATGAGATACATATACCCACACATAATCATGTGCACAAATCCCTGCATTTATGTTGCTATCGGCGGCATTGTCAAAGCGCATAATTATTACTAAGCACTGTGTTTACTAGTTTCGACAGGTGTTACTCTGTGTTTAACAGATATTGCAATTAGCAACTTAGTATAGGAGTGTGGTATATTAATGTAGATTATGTGAATCTTATATGGCGACATGTGGGTGTTCTAGTTCTCTAGTGCGCCTCTACCTTACAGGCATGATCTTATGTTAATGTTATGTGTAACTTGTTGCTTCTAATATTTTTAAATAGAGCATATAACGCCACTTCTAAGTTTGCGACGTATCACCTCATTTGCACGTAAAGTAGACAATTCAAGACATTTAATAGTATGACTGCCTCGGTGGCGTGTTGGTATTTCGGTACGACTACGGGTCTGAGGTCTCGTGTTCGATCCCCGGGTCGGGCAAAGTGATATTGGATTTTTCCATATCAGCCCGGAGTCTGGAATTTGTGCCCGATATGGCGATAGGCTCGCCCCCTATCACATCTGGGACGGAACTAAGCTCGGCGAAATGTGGGTGTTCTAGTTCGCTAGTGCGCCTCTGCCTACCCCTTCGGGGATACAGGCGTGAGCTTATGTTATGAGCTTATGTAATAGTAAGACGACAGGATAGCTTGTGATCCAAAAGTTGTGACCTCGTGGTCATAAATCACTCAGTCGTATTCGAAACATACGCGCGGAAGCTCGTGTCAGACAGACATATTTAGACAATAAAATTGTCTTACGTGATTCATGAACATTAAGGTGTAAATTGTATATAAAAACGCCGTCGCATTGTAATAAGTAGTAGATGGCGTTACTTATATTTGAGATCAATTATTTTGTATGCAAACTTGCTTATATAGCCCGTCTATAGTTAGTGACATTAAAACTCTTTGTACACAATGAAAGAACCCACGTACTTTGATCCAGTCGGCGGTAATACAATTTGAGTATGCATCCGATTTGCAGCTCAATCAGCGGGCAGTCAGCAAGTTCCCTAGTGTGATGAAATCAAACAATCCAGGTTGGGTATATTCCACTTTTAATCATATGCTTCACCGAGTATAATTTAGTCATCATTTTTAATTTAATTTTCACTGCACTAGTAGCCCAAACACAGTTGGCACTTGCTTGTCGGTCGATAGCTCAACACCGAATGAACCAATGTCCAGCAAAAGTTACCAATTCGACTACTACCGGACAAACATCTTTATTTCACGATGTCGGGTCAATTGAACGACCAGCATCACACGGCAAGTCAAATGCGTAACTCAATATTGTTACTAATCTATTTATGGTTTCTAAAAATTACTAAATTCATTGATTAATACATGCAATAATTAGATTTAAAAATAATAATATAAATAAACTCAATTTTATCATTAAACATGATCTTTCAATAATTAAATGACAAAAGTCAAATGTAGAACTAAATATAAAAAATAAAATCACATATTTGGCTAAAAATTCTCAAAATCATTACACTAGTGAGTCGTGGACTCAGGACGTGGACGTGACGTGACGGACTCGTGGACGTTTCAGGTTGTGGAACCTAAAGAGACTTATTAAACGTTCTCTCAAAGATATATTTTTACATTTCCATAGTAGAATTTAGGTCGTTATTTGTTTTGCCTCCAAACCAAGTGAATTGAAATCGGTCCAACCATTGAATATTTGATGCGCTAGTCCCAATGAGACTACGTTTGTTTATTGTAAACACTGATGGAACTAAAAGGATTTTGTTTGAAGTTCTTAGCAGTGTGTTAGGATATAAGGGGCCTTACTTATTTTCGACCTACTTCCAAAAAGGAGAAGGTCCTTAATTCGTCTGTTTTTTTTTATGTATACTACGCGATATCTCCGCCGAATATGGACCGATTTTCAAAATTCTTTTTGTGTTCGATAGAGTTTATTTCAAGGATGTTCCCATATAAATTTGGTCACGATCGGATTTGAAGTCAGTCCGTTAAGTTTTTAAACTTGTGATTATAGCTGACCAAATGGTTCTGTATACTATGCTATCCTATCCTAGTCGTAGTATCCTAATCTTCAGCCCATATACACTGCCACTAAACCGAAGAACGATATAGGCGTATTTGTAACTGTATGAAGAATAAATATTGAAATAAAACTATTCTTACGGATTCTATCACGATTAGGTTTTAATTATTATTCTTATTAAATCGGAACCCAAAAGACCAGCCTCCAGAACTTAATACACCGTGAGCTCGTACTGCATATATCGGAACACAAATAATTAACCTTTTTTGATTTTGTATTTTTTTTTAATGATGGTAGATATTGTAACACTAACCTTTTTTGGACAAATGACACCTCAATCCGACCCGTGGCAACGAAGACTGCAAAGCCTTCGAAACGTCGGGAATAATAATTAAAACCTAATCGTGATAGAATCCGTAAGAATAGTATAGAATCCGTAAGAATAGTTTTATTTCAATGTATAATATTCGCGTAAACTTAAGAAATCAGTAAGAATAAATATAATAAAACTGGTGATAGCTTAAGCTCTCAAGAACGATAGAACTAGGTGCAAGCAATTAAATTCAAATTGATTGATTTCGCCTCTACGAAGTTGGGAGTTTGGGCGACAAGAAAGGCTATTGTGACCAATTAGAATGGAAATTGGGGCGACTATTGTAAGGCAGCTCAGTTTAAAATCGATGTGGATGAGATTCATAAAGGATTTTTTTGTCCGGGCAAGGCAGTGATTGTACTGCACCTGTGGTAACCGTAGTGCAGTCTCAAAAAAAATTTACCACCACTGACAATTAATAGGGTTTATTTGAATCAGACTCATGCGGTCTATATATGGTTCTTCGCACTCCGAATCCGAAGAGGAAAGAAGCAAATGTAGGGGCTTGCACAAGACAGGCGGATGACCGATGCAGACACAGGAATACCCCCATACCCGTCCCAACCAACCATCAAATCAAATAATTTATTTAAAAGATGTAGGCGAAAACTTAATAGTGCGAAGCAGCCAGCTCTAATACGTTTACGTGGAATACATTCTCTGAAGTCTCGTAAGAAGCTGTGTCGTGTCGCCTACGTCTTAGACAAGCTTATTCTCGCTCTCAAGCCTTGTCTGGGCGAAGCCTTTATTTTCTGCGAGACAGACAGCGAACCCAACGCGTGGCGACAGAAAATAAACGCTTAGTATAACACACTCATCTTAAATCGATATATTTTTTGATTATTATTTTGAAGAAAGCTTACAGACAAATAACAACACTTTGAAATACATACATCATTTAACAACGTTGCTAATTACAAGTTCTCACATATTGATAAGCTATATTTAAGCTGCTGAATGACTGACTGCCTCGGTGGCGTGGTGGTATTTCAGTACGACTACGGTCCGAGGTCTTGGGTTCGATCCCGGGTCGGGCAAAGTGATATTGGATTTTTCCATATCAGCCCGGAGTCTGGAATTTGTGCACGACATGGCGATAGGCTCGCCCCATATCACATCTGGGACGGAACTAAGCTCGGCGAAATGTGGGTGTTCTAGTTCGCTAGTGCGCCTCTGCCTACCCCTTCGGGGATACAGGCGTGAGCTTATGTTATGTTATATTTAACCTAGGTACACAAGATTCTTAAATAGGAATAAATAGGTTAAATGTGATTGAAGTGCTAGCATACAATCGAATATGAAAACCATAAGATCAAGTTACAATTGCATGTAGCTATAAAATTCCCTATATTGCTTACTGATTTGAATTGATGTCGTCGTTGCTAAAATATTCTTTATTAATAATTTGTATACTAATATAAACTAATATTATATACGCGAAAGTTCGTGAGTATGTATGTATGTTTGTCTCTCTCTCACGCAAAAACTACTAAATGGATTTTGATGCAACTTCAGTTATATAGATTACTACTTTTTATCCCCAAACATTCCGGTTCACGTGAAATATTTTCAAGAAGACGAAGCCGCGGAAAACAGTTATTCATTTTATAAGAAACGCTTACGTTATAAAATAGGTACAACTATTATCTTTTTTTAGATTTAGTACCTTTGTCGTTGCGTCGGCAGTCAGGACAAGTAATTTTAGAAGTATAAAATATTAGATTCTCTTCTAAAAAAATTAATCACCTTTGCCGCAACATCCCAGAAAACACAGTTCGCGTAGTAAAGCCACAATGTAGACAGTAACGTTGACAACAAGAATAGGCCGGCTCGACCAGTGTGATACCACTGTGTAACAGAAAACAGATGAAAAGTGGCTCACCATTGCGTTATTAGAATCATTTCCCCTCTCCCAATTTCAAGCCCTATTGCCATACCAAGATTGGCAATGCATACATTTTATATCCTGGGTGTCTATGGGGGTCGAGATTACTTATCATCGGGTAACCTGCTCGATTGCACAGGGGGGTTACCACCACCTCTTCTAGCAGTATTATTATAATCTTACTTGTACAGATTCCCATACAAAACAAACGAAGAACGATTATAATAATACTGCTATAAGAGGTCGTGGTAACCCTGCAGTTTCTGATAAACACAAGTTTTGTGAAACAAGTAAGCATGTCGCGATACCGCTTCGACTCGCCATTCATTATAGACAGGTCCTCGATACTCAGTGAGCCTTTTATTTCCATTTTACAGCCAGTTTTAATTGGGAGTGAAATGAAAATTAATTATCGACTGGCTATAACGTGAGTTGACTACTGTTTATATTCAAAATAATGTGTGTAAGAGAAATAATCACGAGTTTAAAAACTTAACGGACCGACTTCAAATCCGATTGTGACCAAATTATGGGACCATATATGGGACCACCTTTGAAATAAGCTCTATCGAACACAAAAATTATTTTGTAAATCGGTCCACATTTGGCGGAGATATCGCGTAACATACATAAAAAATACAGACGAATTGGGGACTTTCTCCTTTTTGGAAGTGGGTCGAAAACAGGCGAGTAAGGATCGTGGCTGGTAGAATGAGATGGTTTTTTTACCTCCCCGGTGATATAGGTGTAGATATGTGTAGCAAATTAGCAATACATACATATATGACATCAGTGGGCTTAGTCTAGCAAGCTTAGCTTAGCAACTGGCTTATGCGCTACTCGAATAAAATAGTAAATGTATGGGAATGACACAAGACTACCGCCGCTCCCCGCAGAGGAGCGAACATGAACAACTGTAGCCCGAGCACGAAAAACTAATGTAAATGTAAACTCGCTGCGCACTGATGACATTTGATTAATATTTCATACAAATTTCATAGACGCGCATCGAGCACGAATACATTTACGGTTGTCAGAAATTTTCCTGCTCAGGCTGCACCTTACGAAAACCAATTCGCTGTAATATTACAATTTCACAGAATACAAAGGTATATATATATATATATATATATATATATTGAGGTAGTACATACATACATACACACTCACGTCTGTATCCCATGGACCTCCATGGCGTGAGTGTGTAGTGAGGCAGAGACTATTGAGCGCCACAAGCTACGATCCTGACACACCTCTTTTGCCTCTTCCACACTCACGCATCTTTTCATACATTTGCGCCGGTTAAGGGTACTCCTCACTTGCCCTTTTCGGAGAAGATCACTTATTTGGTCCATGTAAGTTCTCCTCGGGCGTCCTGTTCCGACCCTTCCATTTACTTTCGCGCGATAAATACCTTTCGTAAGTCGCCTTTCATCCATCCTCTCCACGTGCCCAAACCACCTCAATGAAAAAATGAAAATTCTATAATAATAATAATTTACTACTTCTTCGTTTTAATAACTTAACGTGTTAGTCTACATTATTATTGTATGAATCATGGTGTATAGCTACAGAGGCACTTCACTCACTTCAATAACTGACGTTGGACAATAAAACATTCTGGGTCCTTTCAAGGTCCCGAAGACGAAGTTGGGCAGAACGTATAATCAAATACTTAATACATTTGGAACCCGAAGTAAATTGCATAAAAAAGTTCCGCCCCACTTGCTGCCGATTCTTTGAATACAAACTTGTTCAGGGTTTATAAGTTTTGCCATATTGCCAGTCTCTGTGGCGCAGCGGGCGAGTGTCGGCTGTGAAACGAGGTTTATGTTCGAACCCCGCTCCGAAATTATTGTTTGTGCGATCCACTGATTAGTAGCTGGACTGTTTTTAATATTTCTCGCTAGCGACCCTGTATGGTAATAATATAATATACGAAATAATATAATATATGAAAAATACCGGAACGTCTCTAGCTGTTACCTGGGTTTTTCATACAAATTATTTTACGTAGTCGCTAGCTTAAATTGTCAAAAAACTCACTGCACAGCTACAGGTCAAACAAGGTCGGCACAACACACCTTTTCAAGTATGCTACAGTAAGAGTTCGACTTAGATTTTATGACCGGCTGCCTGCCTGATGTCAGCTGTCTCTGGAGGATCTAGCCCTGCGAAATCGTGCTATACAAACATTTTACCCGACCTGGGAACTTGAACCTGGAAGCGTTTAAGTAGGAAGGCGACCCCTGGCAGAAGGCCGGGATAACGCCAGGCAGAAAGAACCAATTACACGAGTATTTCTTTCATTAAATTAGAGCAGCAAGTATTTAGTGGTTGTATTTTGCTACACTACCGTCCTAAGGTCTCGGTTCGAGCCCCGGGTCGGGCAAAATGATATTGGATTTTTCCATATCAGTCCGGAGTTTGGAATTAATGCCAGATATATAATGGACGGAACTAAGCTCGGCGAAATGTGGGTGTTCTGGTTTGCTAGTGCACCTTTGCCTATCCCTTCGGGGATACAAGCGTGGGCTTATGTTATGTGTGTTATATGTAGAGCAGCAAGTTAATTAGTTTATAATCGTAATACAAGCTTTATTATAATGTTCCTAAAATAATGTATGGTTACATCGACAGTTTCAAGTTTGATTCCTAATTGCAGAACACACATTAAATTGAACTTGTGTCCTATGCCTTTGACAAATAAACCTGTTTCTAGTATTCCCGACTCAGTAATGGACGTATATTGGCGTCACTAACGAGCCTTTCGATTCTCTCTGCCAGACGAACCGTGCTTTTCTAATTGTTCAACCTGGGAATTGGTACCGTATGTAGGTCAATAAGGCAATATGCAACGTTTAGATCGGGACACATTATTATAGATCAGCGGCCTGAGCAGGAAAATTTCTGACAACCTTAAATGTATTTCAGGTCGATGCGCGTCTATGAAATTTGTATGAAATATTAACCAAACGTCATCAGTGCGCAGCGAACTCGAATACATTTACATTTACATTAGTTTTTCGTGCTCGGGCTACTGGACTTAGAACTTTCAACGAACAAAAAGCTGACGGTAACAAGAATTTTTTGGTTCAAATATCCCTAGCATCTTCATAGGCAACAACGGTTTAATAGACGTTTCTCATTTTTTTATAGCAGAGATTGGTAAACGAGTAGATGGGTCACCTGATAGTAAGTGATCTTTACCGCCTATAGACACCCAAGACACAAAAATAATCATGCGTTACCAATCTAGAAGGGAATTAGGTATTGGGAAAGGGAGGGGGGAATTGGGCCACCGGAAATCTTACTCACCGAACGGACCGCGACAGCAAGGTGCCACTTAACGTCGGTTTTCTGTGAGACAGAGGTATGAAACCGGTTTAGCCGGCCCATTCGTGCTGTAGACGTAACTGCCTACAGCGTGGCTCTATCACTCAAATGTATTCGAGCTCACTGCGCTCTAATGACAATTGGTTAATATTTCATACAAATTTCATAGACGCGTATCGAGCATGATGGTATTGCCAATAATAAAATGTCAATATTTTTATTTATTTTTATTTCCTATTAATTTCGACAAATAAGCAAACTCTATAATAAAAAATGTATCGCTGAATGTGTTGCTAAGCGCAAATCTCGAGAGCAGGTGAACCGATTTCGCTAATACTTTTTTTAGAATACTCCTTGAAGTACGAGAATGGTTCTTAAGAGATAAAAATGTGAAAAAAATGCCTGAAAAGTTTATTAAAACACTTTTCTATAAGTACTCCTGTACAATCGATTCGTAATAATACTTAAAAGTCAATTTGAACTTTAATATCATAAAGTTTAAGTGTTAGGTTCCGGGAAGGCAAAACAATTGAGTGACGACAATATTTGTCACACGCAGACGGAGTTGCGCGGGTCAGCTAGTTATAAATAGATTTTTAATGAATGTTATTAATTAAAATCAAATCAAATCAAAGTATTTATTGAATCTATGAATTGTTACTACATTATTTAGATTCTGTCAAAGTTCCTCTACCGCTAGTTCTGAAGGCCCTTTCGCCAGAGAAGAACGGGCAAGAAACTCTTCATCATCAGCCTGTATCCGTCCACTGCTGGACATAGGCCTTTCCCAGATTGCGCCAGCCTTGGCGGTCCTGCGCCTTCCTCATCCAGCCGTTTCCTGCTACGTCCCGCAGGTCATCGGTCCAGCGGGCACGAGGTCGGCCTATGCTGCGCTTGGATAGACGTGGTCTCCACTCCAAAACCTTTCGGCCCCAGCGTCCGTCATTGCGACGGCATATGTGACCAGCCCACTGCCACTTCAACTTGCTAATACGGCGGGCTATGTCGGTCACTTTAGTTCTCCGACGTATCTCCTCGTTCCGGATCTTATCCGTCAGAGAAACTCCAAGCATAGCCCGCTCCATAGCTCGTTGCGTGACCTGGAATCGGTGTATAAGGCCCTTCGTTAGAGTCCACGTCTCAGCGCCGTACGTCATAACCGGTAGGACGCACTGGTTGAATACTTTTGTCTTTAGGCATTGCGGTATTGGCGACGTAAATATGTGACGCAACTTTCTGAATGCTGTCCATCCCAAGCGAATTCTTCTATCGGCTTCAGCATCGAGATTGTTTTTCCCCAGCTGTATAGCTTGTCCCAGGTATACATATTGCTGAACAACCTCGATACCGACACCGTTGACGGTTACTGGTTGTTGGATGACGTGGCAGTTGGTCATGACCTTAGTCTTATCCAAGTTCATCATCAGACCCACGCGTCTGGAAGAATCACCTAAGCTAGACAGCATTCCCTCCAGTTCCTGCAGCGAATCCGCCATTATGACGATATCATCGGCGAAGCGAAGGTGCGAAATGTACTCTCCGTTGACGTTTATGCCTCGCCCATTCCAGTCTAGTGTTTTAAAGACGTCTTCCAGCGCGGTGGTAAACAGTTTTGGCGATATCACATCCCCCTGTCTCACACCGCGCTGAAGATGTATTGGTCTTGTTTGGACACCCTGTACTTGGACGGACATCGTAGCAGAGTCATAGAGGCATTTTAGCATCTCCACATAGCGCCAATCGACTTGGCATCGCTGCAGGGAATCCAGAACAGCCCAGGTTTCAATCGAGTCGAAGGCTTTTTCGTAGTCCACAAACGCTAGACACAGGGGCTGATTATATTCCTGGGTCTTCTGTATAATCTGCCTCAACGTGTGTATGTGGTCTACGGTACTGTAGCCTTTTCGAAACCCGGCTTGCTCCGGAGGTTGAAAGTCGTCGAAACGTTGGGCGAGCCGGTTCGTGATAACCCTTGAGAATAGCTTATAAGTGTGGCTTAGGAGCGTAATAGGTCTGTAGTTCTTCAGAAGGGTTTTATTCCCCTTTTTAAAGAACAAAATGACCAGCCCCTTACTCCACTCTTTTGGCGTTGTTCTAGTGCGAATCACGGCATTGAAAAGTTCCTGTAGCTGTTTAAGTATTGGAGCACCTCCAGCTTTCAATAACTCTGTTGTAATACCGTCTTCACCCGGCGCCTTGTTGTTTTTAAGTTGTTCAAGGGCTATCCGAATCTCACCCATTTCGACATCCGGAAGTTCGTCAGTGTAATGGCGAATAAGAGGAGCACGCTTGTCGTCCCGGTCGTGCGCAGGTGGCTTTGAAGCGTGTGAAGAATAAAGGAGCCCATAGTAATTCTCGATTTCTTCGAGGATCTCCGGCCTAGTAGCAGCGGTTCTGTTATCTGATGTCTTCAGCTTCGTCATATGACTCCTTCCCAATAGCTGGGCAAAAACTTTTGAGCCCTTATTTCGCTGTATTGCTTCTTCGATGAGGTGCGTATTGTATCGGCGCAGGTCAAAACGAATTTGCCTTTTAATACGCTTATTGAGAAGGAGATAATCTACCGAGCCTGAAGTCATTTCCCGTCTCTGCCTCATCAGATTTAAAGTTTCGCTTGAAATCTTGGATTCCTTATTCTTCCGCATTTGTTTACAAAAAGTCCTACCCACCTCGCGGACGACATTCGTGAAGTTATTAGCAAACTGATCAACGTCCTCGGTGATTTCCAACATGGCAAATCGGTTTGAAAGATCCATTTGGAACTTTTCGGAAGCCTCTGTGACATTGTGCAGTGAAGGACGGAGCTTAGGCTTCATCAGACGTTTTCTTTCCAGCTGGAAATCGATATTCAAAGAGCCTCGGACAAGACGGTGATCGCTGCCGGTGTTGAACCTATTAATCACCGAGACGTCTTTGAATATATGCCTTCGATTCGTCATGATGAAGTCTATCTCATTTTTAGTCTTGCCATCGGGACTTTGCCATGTCCACTTCCTATGAGGCTTCTTCTTGAAGAACGAGTTCATTAAATAGAGCCTCTGATTCTCCAGGAAGTTAACGAGCATCTTACCTCGAGGGTTTCTGCTGCCATGTCCGTGAGGACCTATTACCGATTCACCACACTCTTGTACTCCCACTTTGGCGTTGAAGTCTCCCATAACAACGGTATAATGGGTCTTGGTCGTATTATGTATGGCGTTAGAAATGTCTTCATATACGGCTTCGACCGTATCATCCGTGTGACTCGATGTGGGGGCATACACTTGTACAACTTTCAGAGAATATCTCTTGTTGAGTTTAAATACAAGGTATGCTACCCGTGCAGAGACACTCCCAATTGCTAACACGTTGTTAATGAGGACTTTGTTGATCAGCATACCAACTCCGCCGACGGACCGCTGATCGCCCTCTCGATAGTAAAACAGATGGCCTGAGTTTAGGGTTATCGTGTCCTCGCCCTGTCTTCGGACTTCCGATAGTCCCAGAATATGCCAGTTGATACCATCTAGCTCTGACTCGAGCTCAGCGAAGTGTCCGTCCTCCCGGAGCGTCCGAGCGTTATACGTCGCCAATAAGAGTCGTCGGTGTTGGTGGCCATTCCACCGGAGATTCTTAGCACCCCCTGCCTCACCGTTACCACAACCGCCACCGTAGTTGGGAATAGCGAGGCTGCCGGGAACTAGGGGCCGTTTTTTGTGCGCTTTATTCATTTTGGGAAGAAATGCCCATACTCACACACGCTGGGCAAGCGGGTTGGTGAGCGCAGTACCGACCTCTCGCACCAATGGCGCTGCTGCCCACCACTGGTCAGTGGTATTTATAAGGTCGGCAGTTATCGGATGGATTAACCGCCATCTTCGGTACTAGGCTTGGTGAAATGCCTAGTGTGTGCCTATTGCGAAAAGCTGTCCTCTTACCCTCTCCCGAATAGCTTCGGGAGGATTAACGGGTAAGATGGTGGTACTTCCACAGACGAGTCGGCACATACTCTACCACCTAAGAAACTCTGGCGTTGCTCTTTTAAATGCCAGTTGACAATAATTGCTTATAAAGTACCATAAACTAAAAGATATATAAATTAGAGCAGCTAAACCACCAAGAAAATAGATACAAAGATAATACATACATCATACATAGAAAATACATACATATAAAGAAACAGCTAGTAACGTTCCGTTTCTTTTGAGTTTAAAGGCGCGCTAAACCCTCAACCGTTAGTGTTCTTGTGAGCTCAGCCATGTGTTATGAGGAGGCCGCGAGGTTCCCTAACTATTCGCTTTCAAACGCATTTTATATATCGACTAACGACCCGCCCCAGCTTCGCTCGGGTGCAATGCTGATATACAAATTATTTTGACCTATCTCGTAGGGTTCAGCGTAAAAAATGAGTTTATTTACGACATCATATTCATTATCATCATCATCATCATCATCATCATCATCATCATCATCATCATCATCATCAGCCATAGGACGTCCACTGCTGAACATAGGCCTCCCCCAAAGATTTCCAGATCGACCTGTTGGACATCATATTAGCAACCTCTAAAATTATCAGTGTTACTATTTTGTGCATGTATTATACATATAAACCTTCCTCTTGAATCACTCTATTAAAAACAACATAACACATAGCATTAGCTCACGCCTGTATCCCCGAAGGGGTAGGCAGAGGCGTACTAGCGAACTAGAACACCCACATTTCACCGAGCTTACTTCCGTCCCAGATGTGATAGGGGGCGAGCCTATCTTCATATCGGGCACAAATTCCGGACTCCGGACTGATATGGAAAAATCCAATATCACTTTGCCCGACTCGGGGATCGAACCCGAGACCTCAGAACCGTAGTCGTACTGAAATACCACCACGCCACCGAGGCAGTCAAAAACAGTCTATTAAAAAACACATTAAAATCCGTTGCGTAGGTACTTTTAAAGATCTAAGCATACATAGGGACAGACAGACAGCGGGGAGAGACTTCGTTTTATACTATGTAGTGATGTTTATTTGCTTTGTAGGGATAATTCATATTTGTGTTAAGTGGTAGAGCTACGCTGTAGAATAATGTAGATGGTTTTGCCTACAACACATACATAAGAACTGTGGCGCGAGCAGGAATAATGACTTTGTATAAAATTTACCGAATGTCAACAACTCGCCCACGAATTTATTAACATTTCTCGCTAGCGTTTACGTAAAATAATTCGTATGAAAGACATCAATTCCCCACGGCACCGCTAGAGGTGTCGGGTGTTTGTCATACAAATATTTTACTTAATCGCTAGCGTATATTTCAAAACTCGTGCTGTAGACGTAACTGTCTACAGCGTGGCTCTACCACTCAGGTGATCACTCAAGAATTATTGATTTACTCAGACTTTATTGAAGGGATAGCCCTAAACGTCTACGCTGACTTCTGCAATATTGTGCAGTCATTGCCCTCCAACGGAGGAGTCCAATAAAATGGCCCCCAGCATATTGCCTTTGGTACGTGTGAGTAATATCTGACTATCATTTTTCAATACAACGCACACATGACAAGTCTTCAAAGCAAATATCGTATTTGATCAAGAGCGGAGCTGTGTTATATTGAAGTAATGGTAGAACTGACGTCGCATCCTTGGTCTAATGGCAACGTGGAACTGTGGACCAGACGGTCCTTGCTTCAAACCCCAGTTCGGGAAAAGCGATTTTACAACACGATTTGGTCGGGATTCGTTCCCCAGAACCGTTTGAAGTCGTGATGGCGGTCGGACATCAGGCAGTGCTTTTTTAACATTATTTAGTTGGGATTCGTTACCCCAGAACAGGTTGAAGTCGTGATGGCGGTCGGACAACGGGCAGTGTTTTTTTTAACATTATTTAGCTGGTATTCGTTAACCCAGACCAGATTGAAGTCGTGATGGCGGTCGGACATCGGGAAAAGTGTTTTTTTAACACGATTTAGTTGGGAGTCGTTACCCCAGAACAGTTTGAAGTTGTGATGGCGGTCGGACATCGGGATAACTTTTTTTTAAAACAATTTGTTGAAACGAAACGAAACTAAATATTATTATTATCTATTCCATAAATTCTAATACGTGGTTACGACATTTCATTAACCTGTACTACTGAATACACTCATTCAGACTTTAAAGATAGATAGAATTGGTCTCAGGTATTTATCGATACCACTTCAAAATAAAGAAGGCCATTTCCCTAAAAGACTAAAAAAATGAGTATGCATGTATTTGTTTTCGCAGTGCACATATCAGTAAAAAGGAAGCACACAGTTTACTAGAATTGAAGTTGTAAAATAGCGAGAAATGAACTAGGTAGCCTCTGTACCGAATAAATACAACACCGTCAATATTATTCCTCGCTTTTAGCCATTTAGAGCATGCAGTAAATTGAAGCATAAAGTTTTCATTGATAAAAAAAGATGAGTCTGCTACGGCTACGGCTACGAGAGCTACGAGGCTACGGAAGCTACAATATCAATAAAACGGCGTAGAACAACTGGGGCTTTTTAATTGAGTGTAAAAAAACGATATAAAAATGTTCCATTTCGTGCTTTTTGTTCAGTTTCATAAAATTGAGAATTGGATATCGCCTCTAGATACTTTATACTAAGATTAATGTATTTTATGTGGCGATGACATTGTCCCGAATATCTAGACTTTATTAAAGACCCAGACTCAGACTTTATTTCAAGGAGGCTTGAAGAACTATTGTTCTCCGAGCCATTACATCTATCCCCAATCAATTTATTGGGGACACATAATTTGTTACTGAGTGAGTTTCTTGCACCTCTTTGTCGGCGCAACACATTATTTCAAGCATCTTGCAGATAGGATTTGGTTTAGTTTTTACGACCGGCTGCCTGCCTGACGTCAACCCCCTCTGGGGGATTCAGTCCCGGGAAAATTAAATTAGAAAATTCGCTTTATATGTTGCCACTAGATCAAGGAGGCGACCATAGTTTCTTGCACCTAAAGCCAGTAATAATATTTATAAAATTATTTAATTTTATTTTATTAATCTAATTTCATTTTTTCTTTCCGACGGCTGGCGACGCCGTGGTAGACCCAGGAAGAGATGGCGTGACGATATGGATGCCTACGAGCCTACGTGGACTGAATTAGCCCATGACAGAGAACAGTGGAAAAAGATGGGGGAGTACTTTGCCCAGCAGTGGGACACAATACGATAGAATAGAATAGAATTTCATTTATTTTTTTATATCGAGTAAAATCTATTAGTAGCTCAACCATGAGTTTTTATCGTTTCTCGTTAGCAACTACGTAAATTATTTGTATGACAAACAACACTTTTATCGGTTACGTGGGGTATTAATGTTTGTCATACAAATTAATTTACGTAGCGACTCGCAAGAAACGTTGCAAATATCATGATTGAGTCTCTAGATCTTTCTTTCTACCTGCTTTTTCAAGCATGTTGCAGAAAGAATCTGGCATAGTTATTATGACCTCGTTGTCGGCGCAACACATTCTTTCAAGCATCTTGCAGATAGGATTTGGTTTAGTTTTTACGACCGCCTGCCTGCCTGACGTCAACCCCTTCTGTGGGATCCAGTCCCGGGCAAATTAAATAAGAAAATGTCGTTGAGTCTCTAAATAGACTCATTTAAGTAACATGCATGTCGTCAAGGGTTATAAGGCCGCAGTTCATTGGTTTATCTCCTGCTATGCTACGAAGTGGAAAACTTATAATAATAATAATAACATTTATTCATTTAACAACAAACTGTTCTGTTATAATGCTTGATCGCAGGAGCCTCCATTTAAGCACATTGTGCCTGTGTTAGGAAACTCCGCTCTTCCATAACAATAAATTATTAACATAGAACAATAGTAATAAAATTTCTAGGTGTATATTTGTGTGTGTGTGTGTTTACTTAATTTACTACTCTTCCTCATTTTTGAGTAATTTCGTCGCGAGATAATTTGCTTTCCCAGAGACTCGCTGAGCCTCTGTTAGGATCAATAAACTTCGCTTTAAAAATATCTATGATAACATATTTTTTAACAAATTGGAAGCATTCTAGCGCGGCTTGGCGGTATGCGCACCCTCACTCCTCATCCAATTTTGAACTCTAATATCCCCATTAAAAAAATATTCGATAGGTGTGACTAGTAACGTGCACAGACATTTAGATTAGATAGACAAAACCTTGCATAGTTTTATTCAATTCTTTAATCACTATGACCATCATCGTCATTCCCGTGTTTATTTAAAATATAAGTCAAGCGCTGCTATTTTTACAATCTGTTTTGGTCATGCTTTTTTTGGTTTCAGAGCCATTTCACAAAATTGTGATCGCGATTCTTGTAAATAAGACAGTACCGTAGCAAGTAGTTATTGAATCGTGAAATAATTATTGCATGTATATGTGTATGGCTTCTGGTCGTACTAATAAATAAGAAATAAATACATACATACATACATACATAATATCACGCCTGTATCCCATAAGGGTAGGCAGAGACTATGGATTTCCACTTCACCCGATTCTGACACACTACTTTCGCTTCATCTACTTTCATCAATCTCTTCATACATTGGCATCGGTTAAGGGTACTTTTTATCTTTCCTTTAGTTAGTATATCATAGAAATAAATACATAAGATAAATAAACACAACATACTGATTGTCGCCCGCACGTACATCTTATTTTGAGGTATTTTCGTGTAATTTGTTTTTTACTTTTCTAACCAAAATATTTCCAATTGAACCACAAGATTAATTGTTTATGAACCAATGTTTATTTCGACATAAATTGTTTCTTATGATTATTATTTTTTCTGTGCAAAACCTCGTTGTAAACTTTGGACATAAATCGTAAAAATCGGCCGCGCTCCTTATTTTTTTTTACAATTAGTGAGACTAATTATCTATTTTAGCCGGCTGTGAAGCGAGAGGCCGCGGCTTCAATCCCCGCACCGAGACAAATATTTGTGTGGCCCACAGATATTTGTTTCGGGTCTGGGTGTTGTTATACCGAAAGTCTCTCATAGTTCCTGATTCCCACGACACAACACTCGATCTTAATATGGGGTCAGGACTATGTGTGTGGCTGTTGGGTGTTATTTATTTATTTATTATGTTCTATATTACAATGTTTCAACAGATATTTATATGCCTGATGCCGAGTATTTTTTTAGTATCCATTTGATTACTTTTAATAGGAGTAATAGGAGTCTGAAGATGATCTGTTTCATTATATTCTAAAAACAAGCTGCGGGAGATTAATCGCTACAAAAAAATCGAAGTAGTATTGGTAAATGTGTTCTACAATGTGTCAACAAAAAGAATTGATCTATTTTTTAAATTTATTCAATAGTATTCAATCCCTCCTTATGATGCTAAATTAGGCGTTCAAAATATTGGATTTGTCGCATAAAATGTCAAATGCCTCTTAATGATGTCATATATCATCATCATCAGACATAGGACGTCCACTGCTGAACATAGGCCTCCCCCAAATATTTCCAGATCAACCTGTTGGAAGCGGCCTGCATCCAGCGATTTTCTGCGACCTTTATCATATATATTATATTATTATTGTGTCAGGGTAGACAGTGTCTTTTTGTCTATATGGTCTGCACGCCACTGGGTGTGACCCTGCTAAACGAATCAGTTCGACCTTGCGTGCGGTGCCTGCCATCTACACGTAATTATATTTCATCGGCTACTAGGCAGCGATAGCTCAACTGGGCTAGCTCCCAACTTGCAATGGTCTGACTGCCGAGACGAGTGTCGGAGGTTCGAGACCAACACCAAAATGGAATCGTTTGCTATCATGGTGAAGGAAAACTTCGTAAAGAAACTCGAGAATTCTCCATAAGAATTTAGATAGGCGCGCACTCTATCACATCTCGGACGGAACTAAGCTCGGCGAAATGTAGGTGTTGTAGTTCGCTAGTGCGCCTTTGCCTACCCCTTCGGGGATACAGGCGTGATCTTATGAGAGATTCTTAAGACAGGGATGACGTCAGGTAGCCAGTAAAAATATGCCAAATCATTACTTATTTTAAAATAAATGGCTTCCACGAGCCTTGATTTGTGCAAAATTCTTGAAAAAGTATGTTGCGCGTACCCTATATTTGAGTGGAAAAAATAGAGACTTAACGCCCCGGCTTTCCTGGAAATGTATGCTTAATTTCCCTCATTTCCTTTCAGTGGAATCACCCGCCGGTTTTCATTTTTCCACATAATTCCACTCATCTCCGCCCCGATGGAAACGCAGCCTAATTAATAGAGCGGACATCTTGCGCTGTACGCAAGCAAAAATCACACTTATTTCATCAGCCGTTTGACCTAAAATAAATTACCTTCGCGATATATTTCCCAGCGTTATTTTCTATTATTAATCGACTACGTCCGAGGCTGTCGCGTAGAGGCGACAGTTCTGCGCATGCGCGACACGTCTCGTCGAAAGTGAAAGCAGATAACTCAAGGGCACCGACCATTCATGAGATACCTATATTAGCTATTTTCACAGACTGGACACGATTCTCTAAAGGCCATTTGCGGCTCTGCGATAAATCTCTATTTATACCAAATCTTTGTTTAAAATAGGAGTGAGCTGTATGATAAATCGAGTTTATGTTTAATTCTAGATTAGTAATAGTCTGCAAGTGGTCCTAACATATTTATTTTTAAGTCTTAACACCATCGATATATTAATTACCTAGATGCACAGTTGACGCTCAAAAAAGGCGACAGCAGTCAGTAAAGGAGTGCTTAAGCACTCGTTTTGCCTACAGTCCGACGCCGATGGAATTCTAAATTTCAAAATTCAAATTGAAGAACGCTTGCTCATTTCGTTTAAAAAGCTACTTTATTACACGTGCATAGGGTTATATTTGTGTTGATTTAATTAAAACTTGTGATCTTTTTCTTTGTTTTATTCCTGAGACCACTTTTTAGGAGGATATTTGCAAAGAACTGTGCATCTAGGGTATATTATATTGATGCTTAACACACTTTAAACTGCACCTCAATGAATGTATGAAAATATACTTTAAGCGAATGGTATAAAAATACTTTTCCATACAAACTTCGTTAAGTCAACATGACGCGAGTACGTTGAATGTACATTTGGTCCAATTACTAAAGAATAAATAAGAGGACCCGGCTTAACTACGAAAAATACGTGTTTACTATGAAGCCGGTTTCGCCATTTTAGTTTCGCGATCTATTTACATGTAAGTTGTCACCGTATCATAAGAAATAAATAACGTATAAATAGAGGTACTTATTGATTTTATTATAAATACAGTGTTTTATTTACAATAATACTAATTTCGGAATATAAGAAGATGCCTAACTGTTATATTAAAGGGATCTTTCTTTCACGAAGTCGCCATTTTGGTTTCGTTCCATACATTAGGATTTCTAGGCTTCATTTTTACATAATTATGCCCTGTCCTCTATTTTCTTCTGTCTATGGTTTGGTCATAAAGAAAGAAAGGAAGAAAGAAAGAAAAGAAATGTATTATTACTGGACCACAAACAAATATACACCAAAAATATTATGCTGCAAACCAGTCAAGAGAGTCATACCCCTGTGTGTAACTTTAGATAATTTTATTATAGTTGACGTTACTGGTGCCAGGAATCTCACATGCGAGTGATGCTATTGGGTACTTAACTAATTTTTTAAATAAAATTTATATTAAATTTACGTCGTCTAAAATATAGAACAGAAAGAAATATTGAAATATTCTCAAAGACAAAAAAGTAAAAAGCCTTTGAAGTTTGGCGTAACCTTCAAACTCCAGGAAAGAGAAGTATCAGTATAATCACGTCACGCCATAACGGTACGTGCATTGGAAAGAGATAGCAAGATATCTCCAATATGCCCCCACTCCAGAATTTTAAATATGAATTACTTCTTTTTTAAAAAAAATTCTATGCAGTCTTTACAGAAGGGTTTATTTTTTATTTATTTACTATTACATATAAATATAATCGAATTTTTATTAAGCATCGGAGTGCGACCAGTAGCCCGAGCACGAAAAACTAATGTAAATGTAAAAATATTCGAGTTCGCTGCGCACTGATGACGTTTGGTTAATATTTCATACAAATTTCATAGATTCAAGTTCAAGAAGAAGTTTAATAGATCAAGTTCGAATACATTTACGGTTGTCAGAAATTTTCCTGCTCAGGCCGCTGTAAATCGTTGCAATTAGCATAAGAATGGCTTTGTGTGTGCTAAAAATAATTAATTATCCCATAAGTGCTTTGCAAATGTACTGAAGCTAATCCAATGGGCCAGAAACAATTTTCGCCCGACTTCCAAAAAGGAGAAGGTCCTTAATACGTCTGTATTTTTTTAACGTATGTTACGCGATATCTCCGCCAAATGTGGACCGATTTTCAAAATTCTTTTTGTGTTCGATAGAGCTTCCAAGGATGGTTCAATCTAAATTTGTTCACGATCGGATATAAAGTCGCTCTGTAAAGTTTTTAAACTTGTGATTATTTCGTCACAGATTTGTTTCTCTTATTCAAAAACTATGAGCATTACGAAATTTTAAACTTTACCGCTAGATTGCTAGCTATCCTCTTTTTAAGTGTAATTATTATTGATGCCAACTTTATGAAACACCATGTATATTTGAAACAACAAAGTGTAAGAACAATTAGTATGCCAGGAGCGTTCCTTTACATAAAGATCTCTGAACTCGTTGGCTCTTCAGCCAGTGATTGTCGTTATACTTCACGTTGTACCAGATTTTATAAATGGCCTCATTACGAGTGGTAGAGCCACGCTGTAGACAGTTACGTCTACGGCGCAAATGGCCGGCTCGTCCGGTTTGATACCACTGTACAGAAAACCGACGTAAAGTGGCAGCTTGCTGTCACGTTTCGTTCGGTGAGTGAGATTTCCGGTGGCCCAATTCCCCCCTCCCCTCTTTTCTAATCCCTATTTACCCTCCTTTTAAGTTAGCAACGCACCCATGATCCTTTTTGTGTCTTAGATATCTATGGGCATTGGAGATCACTTACCATCAGGTGATCCATCTACTCTTGCCGCTCTCTCCATTACACACAACATAAATAATATTAGCCCTGTCTTACTACTGGACACGGGCCTCTCCTACTAATGAGAGGGGTTAGGCCTTAGTCTACCACGCTGGCTTAATGCGGATTGGTAGACTTCACATACCTTCGCAATTCTTGTGGAGAAATTCTCGGGTATGCAGGTTTTCTCACGATGTTTGCCTTCACCGTTGTAGCAAGCGATATTTCACAATGAAAACAAACTTAACATAGAAAAGTCAGAGGTGTGTGCTCTTTTTGGTGTAAAAAATGACTCCGACTAAGTCAAAGTTCGAATTAAAAATTCCATATCCTCACTGAGTTCGTTTCTTTGACTTAGACTTAGTCGAAGTTCGTTCTACGGGCTTAGACAAGTGGTTTATGCGTTAGACGAATAGAACAGTCAAATAGAACAAATGTATGGGAATGACATAAGAATACGCTATATGCGGCGTACTCTTATGTCATTCCCATACATTTATTCTATTCGACTAGCGCATAAGCCACTTGTCTAAGCCCGCTATAGATCTCAGCCTTAGACAAGTGACTTATGCGCTAGACGAATAGAATAGTCCAATAAAATAAATGTATCGGAATGACATAAGAGTACGCTATATGCGGCCTACTCTTATGTCGTTGTCATATTTTTATTCTAATAGATTCTATTCTATTCGGCTAGCAAAAAAGGCTCAATTGCACCACTATTATTAACCTAGAGTTAGTCCTAACCGCAAGTTAAGTTACATGTCATTCATACATTTTCTGTCAATTTAGCTTGCGGTTAAGACTAACTCTAGGTTAATAATAGTGGTGCAATTGAGCCTTAGCCACTTGTCTAAGCCCGCTGGTGTGGTTAGCAAATATTGACTGAGAGTAAGAAATGCAAGTAAACAGTAAACACGACCCCAACAGAAAATGAAAGTCCATTTCTCGCAGCTCAGCGCCGTTTAGCTAATCTTTACTACTATACCGACCGATATGATGAGTATTGAATCATTGATATTTTAAGCTTGTTGTCGTGAATTGTTACTATGCAGAGATTTTATTGTCGACCGACATAAAAAAGAAGGTCCTCAATTCGTCTTCCCTTCAAAGATTATTTTTGTGTTCGATAGAGCTTATTTCTAGGGCCCGTATAAATGTAATCACGATCGGATAAATTTTGAAGTTGGTCCGTTGAGTTTTTGATAAGGAGTTTTCTGTATAAATGTACTAGCTGACCCGCGCAACTTCGTCTGCGTAGGAGAGAGAGGGTTGAAAGAATGAGTTGTAGGCACCTATAATCCAATAATTCTAAAGGAGGTAATGAGATAAACTACTTTGGTCCGTTTTCGTCAGTCACCCAGTCAGTACCCTCGTCGGTTACCCAGTCCATCACCCCGTCAGTTACCCCGTCAGTCACCCCGTCCATCACCCCGTCGGTCACCCCGACAGTCACCCTGTCGGTCAACCCGTCGGTCACCTCATCTATCTGCTCGATTGTCACCCCGTCTGTCACCCAGTCTGTCACCCCGTCTGTCACCCAGTCTATCACCCCGTCTGTCACCCGTGTGTCACCCGTCTGTCACCCTGTATGTCACCCATCTGTCACCCATCTGTCACCCATCTGTCACCCATCTGTCACCCAGTCTGTCACCTGTCTGTCACCCGTCTGTCACCTAGTCGGTCACTCCATCTGTCTGCTCGATTGTCACCCCGTCTGTGAAATCTCTAATATCTACGATGGTGCAATCATATAGAAACGCTGCTCGATTCAAACAGGATGTTTGATGACAAATGTTTGACATATGATAAACACATGAGCATTTATTGACATGATTAAGTATTCATTACACATATCGAGTTTAGTTAGTTTTTTTTTTTTTTTTTTTAGTTTTTTTAGTTTTTAGTTTTTCACTATTTTTAATATGTATTCTGCTATTCGGGGAGGAGACAAATCCAACGAATCAAAAACCATGAAAATTGGTTCAGCACATCTCGAGTTATAAGTGTTGTAACAAACCCGTCTTTGTTTTATATATATAGATTTTATTGAAATAAAACTATTTTTACGGATTCTATCACGATTAGGTTTTAATTTTTATTCCCGACGTTTCGAAGGCTTTGTAGTCTTCGTTGTCACGGGTCAGTCTGACCCGTGACAATAATCTAATCTAAAATCTAATCGTGATAGAATCTGTAAAAATAGTTTTATTTCAATGGATAATATTCGCGTAAACTTAAGAAATCAGAATGTATTTTACATTATGTACAATTTCATCCAGATCCATTCATCCATTTATCCAACCTTTCGCATTTATAAGAGTAAGATTTCTTGTCTCCCTTCATAAGATAATACACAAGTCAAAACACGTGACAAATTCGCTACCAAATTCTCGATATAGAATTTGCGAGATCTAAATATTTTTTATGCAAACCGAAAGGTCGTACCGCGGCCAGGATCTCCCCCCTCGGTTTACTCAACAATGATTACAATACAGAGAAATGTGGCCATGAATGGCCCAGTTGTGAGCGCCCTGCGCCATTTTACCCGCAGTCTCCGGACAAATGGCAGCGACTCTCTCGCTCACACGCGTCCACTCCGCGATTACTTAAATAATCACAAGATTAAAAACTTAACGGACTACTTCCAATTTGATCCGATTGTGACCAAATGTATATGGGACCACCCATAAAATAAGTTTCAAGCGCAAATCGGTTCACATTTGGCGTAGATATCGCGTAACATACATACAAAAATTGCGGATTGAGGCCTTCTCCTTTTTAGAAGTAGGTCGGATATAATCAATATTCCACCCTTATTAGTGGCTGAGAAAATTTAGAAGTTCCAAATCCTCACTGAGTTTGTTTCTTTGACTTAGACTTAATCGAAGTTCGCTCTATAGATCTCAGCCTTCATCCACCTTATGACACTTGTCAATAGCTTGCAACTGGAATTACAATTCCCCCGCTCCGATCTAAAGTGGTACAATTAACACGGTATGTCTAATGTAAATGGGGTCATTATCTTTTAATTTACATACTGGGAGAGGGTTAGAAATAACAACCCTTTGTTTTAAGTGTCCAAATCACGCATGCGTACGAAAGGAATTACGTCGATTGTCGTTTGGATTAGTACCCACTACTCGTAGTCATCACTTCTTCTTCTTATTTATAAAAAAAAATATGGCCTCCATCAAAGGTTGATGATTTTGCCAACAACAGTGTTTGATAAATCCATTACTCAAAAAATAGCTAGTCAGACATCTTGAAAAATCCTAGTCATCACTTATTGTTAAATTAAAAAAATGCTATAGTAGGATTGCTAATTAAACGGAGTAAACTGACATTTCGAATGTTGCCACTTTTTCATGAAATTTAAATAGTATTGCGTTAAAAAGATCAATATTATTTATATATTTCAATTCAGTGAACCATTTCATTATTTCACTTTCAAAAGTCCAACTCAAAGTCGTAATTCCTGCCCAATGTGTGATTAGTACTGCATGTATACTGAATTATAGGAATAGAAAATTACTGCATGCTAAGTTATGGCATGTCTAATGGAGTTATAGTTATGGATCATTAGAAACAAAACTTACAAAAACTATGAATGTGCCGAACGTAATTTTTCTCAAATAATAAAAGTAATATTTCTAATTTTCATTGTTATCATTTTGTGAATCTGTTGTGATTATTTCCGCAAAATTATTTACACAGACATTAAGTCGAAGGGTTAGGCTGGAATTTCTAAAAATACACAATAAAATTCTAATTCCTAGCTAGTACTGAGTTATTGTTTCTTTGAATGAAAAAAATGGAACAAGATCAATCACTATGTTTTGAAAGCAAGCAACATTATTTTGGAAAGTGACATTTCGATCTGTGAGTTTACTCCGTTTAATTAAACAATCGGAATATATAATATTGTCTAGAAATTTGTTATAAATAATTAAGAGAAAGAAGTGTGTAAGGAACGTAGCAAGTGGAAATCCGTTGTCTCTGCCTACCCCTATGGGAAAAAGGCGTGATTCTATGTATGTATGTAATAATTAATCGTTCTTACTACCTGTCCTTATCTTGTATCATATAGGGTTGTAGCATATTTTTAAAGTATGTTAAAGAAAGAATTCGAATTAGCTTACTTAACGCCAACCCCCTTTAAGGGAACCAATCCTGATGAATCTATACATATAAATAAAATTGGAGTGTCTGTGTGTAATATTGAAAATACTGTTTTTTACTACATGTATATGAATATACGGTATATACACCAAAATAACATTTTTTACAATTTTTGGCTGTCTGCCTGTTTGTTCCGGCTAATCTTTGAAATGGCTGGATCGATTTTGACGGAACTTTTATTGTCAGGTAGCTGATGTAATAAGGAGTAACTTAGGCTACGTTTACTTTAGACATAATAAAAAAAAATACAAAAAAATTAAAGAATCGACAGTTAGGCGGAACTAAGTTCGCCGGGTCAGCTAGTCCTATATAAAAAGTAAAGTCGAGAGTACATTCTCTTAACACGATCAGGCTGCAGGTGATAACAAATTCAGTCATACGGCGGGGCGTGCTAAATGCATTACACTGACGAAGTGTTGCTGCCTGGGCAAACTTTCAATCAGGGTAATCGAGTTAGGCGGGCAAATTTGTGATGTCAACAAGCCTATGGTGTGTACTCGGCCTATGTCTATCCGTTAGATATAGCTCAAAGAGGGTTTTAGACGCCTCAACACCTATTTCAGGTCAACCAACTTCTGTTAGGCATCGAAGTTGATTTATTTTAAAGTTGTGTCTGGCAAACGCGCTGGGTCACTTGAGTCGTGGAGCGTCTCATGAGTGTATTACCAGCCTTAAAGCACTGATTGGGAAAGGCAGAGGGGAATTTGGCCACAGGTAATCTTTCACTGAGTGAAATGCAACAGCGAACTGCCACTTTATGCCGGTTTTCTGTGAGTCAGTGGTATCAAACCGATTAAGCCGGTAAACCTTTTACATGATTAAGCTATAGATCGAATAGAAGACTTCGAAGACACTAGTGACTTGATCAATGAGGCGACATTATATATTTTCTACCTGCCTGTCATCCTCATCATCATCATCAGCCTATACTCGTCCACTGCTGGACATAGGCCTCTCCTAATGCACACCATTGAGCTCGGTCTTTACCTGCCTTTATCCCTCCTTAATGTGGGGTCGGCGCCACACACTTTTTCAAACATGTTACTGATAGGATTTGGCTTAGTTAAAGATCATAATATAAATTTTGAATACAAAACAACATAAAATCAGTACGCAAATAACAGCCCTATGAATTATTAATTTGTTACTAGGGTTCGGATTTTAAATGTGATTTCCAATTTTACCGAATATTATAATTATGGTCAAATCAATAATCTAAGATTGATGCGTGAGGCCATTAATATAATATACCCTAGATGCACAGTTCTTTGCAAATATCGTCCTAAAAGTGGTCTTAGGAATAAAACAAAGAAAAAGATCACAAGTTATAATTAAATCAAACACAAATATAACCCCTATGCACGTGTCATAAATTAGCTTTTTAAACGAAATGATCAAACGTTTTTAAATTCAAATTTTCAAATTTAGAATTCTGTCGGTGTCCACCTGTAGGGAAAGCTGCTTAAGCACTTCTTTGCTGTCCCATTTTCCGAGCGTCAACTGTGCATCTAGGTAAATAATATATCGATGTCTGAGGCAATTATTATTATTTATCAAATATCATTAAAGTAATAAATGTTGCGCCGTTTGACAATCAGAACTCTCGCATCTTTTTTGCTATAAAAGGAACGCGGCACATGTACTTAAAACTGGACATTGCCTTATTTGTCCGGACAATAATCCAGAAAGCCGTACTCTGTCCGGCTTTATCCGTCGGAAAAACCCTTTTTTGCCACCCCTAGTACTTATTACAGTATTTTCCCGGGGTGAATGACCTGCGCTGTGTGCCTGCGACGCGCCAACCGTTTTTATGCGTTGAGTCAGTATTGACAGCCATGTCATTCACATCACCTCTCCCGTATTATGCCCGTATGCGGTATGCAACAGAAATATAGGATTATTTTAATTTATAGCTACTTTGAACTCAATTATCAAACCTAACCTGACTGCCTCGAGTGGTTGTATTTCAGTATGACCGACTACCGATATTGGATTTTTCAGTATAAAATAGTATGAAGTGGTAGAGCCACGCTGTAGACAGTAACGTCTATAGCACGAATGGGCCGGCTCGACCGGTTAGATACCACTGTCTCACAGAAAACCGACGTAAAGTGGCAGCTTGCTGTCGCGTTTCGTTCGGTGAGTGAGATTTCCGGTTGCCCATTTCCCCACTCCCTTTCCCAATCCCCTTCCGTCCCCTTCCATTTCCTCCTTTTAGGTTGGCAACGCATCCATGATTCTTTTTGTGTCTTGGGTGTCTATGGGCGGTGGAGATTACTTATCATCAGGTGACCCATCTGCTTGTTTGCCAATCTCTGCTATAAAAAAAAAAAATAATACACCCAACAGTCACACACATAGTCCTGACCCCACACTAGGTGTAACCTGTATCGTGGGTATCAGATACTACGAGAGATTTTCGGTCTTAAAACACCCAGACCCGAAACAAATATCTATGGGCTACAGACATTTATCTCGGTGCGGGAATCGAACCCGCGACCTCACATTTCTCAGCCGGCTACTCGCCCGCTGCGCCACGGAGACTGTCAAAATCAGTTGTCACGGAGTATCAGCCCAGAGTCTGGAATTTGTGCCAGATATGGCGATAGGCTGGCCTATCATAATTGGGTACTTGACTATGTTTCATTTTATACAAATGTTTATATGTAATCTATATATATAAAAATGAAACCCGTTTTCCGTTGTCATCGCATCACGCGTGAACGGCTGGACCGATTTCGCTAATTCTTTTTTTAGAATATTCCTCGAAGTACGAGGATGGTTCTTACGGAGAGAAAAAAATGAAAAATTGTCTGAAAAAGTCTAAAAACAACACTTTTCTGTACTCCCATACAATCGATTCGTAATAATACTTAAAAGTCAATTTGAACTTTAATACCATACCATAAAATTCAAGTATTAGTGGAGAGGTTCCGGGAAGGCAAAACAATTGAGTGTCGTTAGTATCTACTGGTTCGATTTGAAAAATTCTTTTTGACGCTATGACCAATAGGAGCGGAGCAGAAATGAAAAATGTTTAAAGCCGGGGAAGTTGGTATCTCAGAAACTACTGGTTCGAATTGAAAAATTCTTTTAGTGTTGACCGACGGGTTGAATGATGGGGTGACTAAGGGATACCTGACGGGGTGACTGATGGGGTGACTGACGGGGTGACAGACGGGTTACAGACGGGGTGACAGACGGGTGACATGCGGGGTGACAGACGGGTGACAGCCGGGGTGACAGATGGGTGACAGGCTGGGTGACAGATGGGGTGACAGGCGGGGTGACCGACGGGGTGACAGACGGGTGACAGGCGGGGTGACAGACTGGTAACAGACGGGTTGACAGACGGGGTGACAGACGGGTGACAGACTGGGTGACAGACGGGGTGACAGATGGGTGACAGGCGGGGTGACAGACGGGGTGACAGACAGGGTGACAGGCAGGGTGACAGACAGGGTGACTGATGGGGTGACAGAAAGGTGTCAGGCGGGGTGACAGGCAGGGTGACAGACAGGGTGACAGGCAGGGTGACAGACAGGGTGAGTGATGGGGTGTCAGCCGATGTGACAGACGGATTACAGACGGGAAGACAGACGCGGTGACAGACGGGGTCACAGACGGGGTAACATACGGGGTGACAGACGGGGTGACAGACAGGATGACTGATGGGGTGACTGACGGGGTGATAGACGGGTTACAGACGGGGTGACAAACGGGGTGACAGACAGGGTGACAGACGGGGTGACAGATGTGGTGACAGGCAGGGTGACTGATGGGGTGACTGACGGGGTGACAGACGGGTTACAGACGGGGTGACAGACGGGTGACAGGCTGGGTGACATGCGGGGTGACAGACGGGTGACAGACGGGTGACAGACGGGTTGACAGACGGTGTGACAGACGAGGTGACAGGCGGGGTGACAGACGGGGTGATTGACGGAACCGCACCGAAGTCACGTACTATCTCTCGAAGTTTAGCAAAACATATCATTACCTTTTTAGAATTATTGTGCTATAGGTGCCTACGACTCACTCTTTCAACCCTCTCTCTCATACGCAGACGAAGTTGCGCGGGTCAGCTAGTCTATATATATAAAAATGAAACCCGTTTTCCGTTGTCACGGCATCACGCGTGAACGGCTGGACCGATTTCGTTAATTCTTTTTTTAGAATATTCCTCGAAGTACGAGGATGGTTCTTACGGAGAGAAAAAATTTAAAAATTGCCTAAAAAGTCTAAAAACAACACTTTTCTATACTCCCATACAATCGATTCGTAATAATACTTCAATAAGTCAATTTGAACTTTAATACCATACGATAAAGTTCAAATTTTAGTGGAGAGGTTCCGGGAAGGCAAAACAATTGAGTGACGTCAATATTTGTCAATATTTATACGATGGTAACGTCACTCTGACCCGGCGCAGCGTCCCGAATGGGAGCGGAGCAAAAATGAAAAATGTTAAGAAGCGGGGAAGTTGATATCTCAGAAACTACTGGTTCGAATTGAAAAAATATTTTTTTGTGGGATAGTCTATTTATCGAGGATGGCTATTGGCTATATAACATCACACTATGACCTAAGGGCTGACTGACGAGGTGATTGATGGGGTGACTGACAGGGTGACTGATGGGGTGGCGGACGGGGTGACCGACGGGGTCACAGACGGAGTGACAGACGGGGTGACAGACGGATGACAAACGGGGTGACAGACGTATGGCAGACGAGTGACAGATGGGTGACAGATGGGTGACAGACGGGTGACAGACGGGTGACAGACGGGTGACAGACGGGTGATAGACGGGTGACAGACGGGGTGACAGACGTATGGCAGACGAGTGACAGATGGGTGACAGACGGGTGACAGACGGTTTCACAGACGGGTGACAGACGGGTGACAGACGGGTGACAGACGGGTGACAGACGGGTGCCAGACGGGGTGACAGACGGGTGACAGACGGGTGACAGATGGGGTGACAGACTGGGTGACAGGCTGGGTGACAGACGGGGTGACAATCGATCAGACAGATGGGGTGACCGACTGGGTGACAGACAGGTGACAAACTGGGTGACAGACGAGTGACATACAGGGTGACAGACGGGTGACACACGGGTGACAGACGGAGTGACAGACTGGGTGACAGACGGGTGACAGTCGGGGTGACAATCGAGCAGAAAGATGAGGTGACCGACGGCTAGACCAACAGGGTGACTGTCGGGGTGACCGACAGGGTGATGGACGGGGTGACTGACGGGGTAACTGACGGGGTGATGGACGGGGTAACTGACGAGGGTACTGAGTGGGTGACTGACGGGGTGACTGACGAAACCGGACCGAAGTAGATCATCTCATTACCTCCTTTAGAATTATTGGATTATAGGTGCCTACGACTCATTCTTTCAACCCTCTCTCTCCTACGCAGACGAAGTTGCGCGGGTCAGCTAGTCTATATATATAAAAATGAAACCCGTTTTCCGTTGTCACGCCATCACGCGTGAACGGCTGGACCGATTTCGCTAATTCTTTTTTTAGAATATTCCTTGAAGTACGAGGATGGTTCTTACGGAGAGAAAAAAATGAAAAATTGTCTGAAAAAGTCTAAAAACAACACTTTTCTGTACTCCCATACAATCGATTCGTAATAATACTTAAAAGTCAATTTGAACTTTAATACCATACCATAAAGTTCAAGTATTAGTGGAGAGGTTCCGGGAAGGCAAAACAATTGAGTGTCGTTAGTATCGTATAAATATTAATGTCAGTATTTGTCAATTGAAAAATTCTTTTTATGTTGGATAGCCCATTTATCGAGGACGGCTATAGGTTATATAACATCACGCTATGACCTAAGGGGTGACTGACGGGGTGATTGATGGGGTTACTGACGGGGTGACTGATGGGGCGACTGACGTGAGGAATGACGGGGTGACTGACAGGCTAACTGATGGGGTGGCGGACGGGGTGACTGACGAGGTGACTGACGAGGTGACTGACGGGGTGACTGATGGGGTGACGGACGGAGTGACAGACGGATGACACACGGGGTGACAGACGGGTGACAGACTGGGTGACAGATGGGTGACAGACGGGTGACAGACGGGGTCACAGACGGCTGACAGACGGGTGACAGACCGATGACAGACGGGGTGACAGACGGGTGACAGATGGGGTGACCGACTGGGTGACAGACGGGGTGATGGACGGGGTGACTGACGGGGTAACCGACAGGGTGATGGACGGGGTGACTGCCGGGGGTACTGACTGGGTGACAAACGGGGTGACAGATGGATGACAGACGAGTGATAGACGGGTGACAGATGGGTTACAGACCGGGTGACCAACGGGTTGACCGACAGGGTGACTGTCGTGGTGACCGACGGGGTGACCGACGGAGTGATGGACGGGGTAACTGACGGGGTAACCGACAGGGTGACTGACCCCCCGTGACTCCCGGTGACTCACGAAACCGGACCGAAGTAGATCATCCCATTACCTCCTTTAGAATTATTGGATTATAGGTGCCTACTACTCATTCTTTCAACCCTCTCTCTCCTACGCAGACGAAGTTGCGCGGGTCAGCTAGTTTCGTATAAAATCAATAAAAAAAAATGTCAAGTACCCAATTGGGATGGATCTCTGCGAAATGTGGTTGTTCTAGTTCGCTAGTACGTCTTTGCCTACACCTTAGAGGATACAGGCATGAGCTTATGTTATTATGCGATTAACGAAGCACCCACAAAGCTAAGGCGCTTAACAAACTTCACTTGTAGTTGGAAGTGGTTTATGGTCACAAGTTCAATATATCATAATCGCTTAACTTTCGGCGCGTGGTTTGGAAGTTACATTTCCCAGCATTCGGTGTTCCCGGTTCAGCTCACCGCTCTATCTAGCAAAATCATTTGCGTCACATAGGTATACTTTAAACGTAAGCTTTCAAAAGCAAAACATGTCCAACACTAAAATATTTTTTTCTTTTAGAACTACCTCTAGTTCCTGAGATTATTGTGTTCAAAGAAACAAACTCTACATCGAAATAAAACTTATTTTTATGGATTTTATCGAAATTTATTTTTACTTTAGGCCCGACGTTTCGAAGGCTTTCCAGCCTTCATAGTCATGGGTCGGAGCAAAATGATAATAATATTAAATACACCCAACAGTCACACACCTAGTCCTGACCCCACACTATGTAGGTACATATGACCTGTATCGTGGGTGTCAGAGATTATGAGAGACTTTCGGTGTCACAACACCCAGATTTGAAACAAATATCTATGAGCCACACAAAGATTTGTCTCAATGCGGGAATTGAACCCGCGGCTTCTCGCTTCACAGCCGGCTACTCGCCCGCTGCGCCACGGAGGCTGTCGGTAACTGTAACGTCAATACTACAAAATAAATAGCAAAAAAACGATTACTAAATGTCACACCATTTATTTTATATAAAACCGGTATACTGCGCGAAAATCTATATGTAGGTAAACTTCAGTAGGTACGCGGCGCGCGGCCCTCGCATCCAAGTCGTGCCAGATAAGTCCGTTCATATTTTTTATCAAGTTGTTTTACTTCGCCTCAATCAAACGAACCTATCATGAACGAATATATCATGTGCAAAAACCGAAAAACCTAAAAATCAATTCTGTGGCTAAACTATTACAACTATTCGACTGATTTTTGTACACAGCCTTGTAACGTTGTAAGGTATATCTGGTATAATTTAATGTCGTTATGTCGGCGCCACTCGGTAGATAGAGGTAGGTGAGTGCGACCCACATCGCTTCTACAATGAATGTGGTTATTGTGCAGCCGATGGGGCCGTGGCTGCTAAAAGGCTGCGACCGCTGTCGTAAACAATCAATTAGCTCACATTATCCATCAAAGTGCTTTATCAATAGCACTTAGTATCGTAATAACTTTGCTAAATGCACTCAAATGTTGATTGCAATGGGATTTATATAGAATCGTATTGAAATTTACAGCATGGCGCTGTTATATCAAATATTATGATGTCTACTTTATATTAAGAATTTAAGAAAGAAAGAAAGAAAGAAACTTTATTCAGCCAATGTCTCAGGCAACAATAAGTAAGTGGGAGAACACAAAAAACTACAAAATATGTAACACTAAGAGGTAACAAATTTAAGTATAAGTATAAACTGGATGGGACCTTTCTTCTTATAAACTAATATGTTAAACTTGTTCATTCGATGTTTTAATATTATTACTACTAAATAAACATTCATTTTGCTGACGATAGGATAATTATATGCGTATCCACCTTACACATGGCCAGAGTAAAGCCCCATGGCTTTACTCATAAAAACAGTTTAGCTGAACAAATGGCTAAGAATAGGTCACTTTTTTCCTTGTGTCAAATCATTTGAAAATAAAGAGATAGGCAATTCTATACCATTTGCTCACTTAAACAGTTTTTATAAGTAAGGCCCATAGCCAAAAGCTTAAATCATGACCAATCAAACTCTAATTCTAATTTTAGTTGCACTTAAATCGTCTACGTAACAAATATATCGAGTACATATAGCAAACGAAACAGGTAATTGGCAATAAAAGTGAACAAACAAACCAACAATTTCCCCCGTGAAATGAAACATGCATACGTGTGGAATGTCCATGAAAGAGCCGCTTTAATTCGTTTATTGACACGTCATTTCTGGCGCTAGCCCCCGGCCGTTGCCGCTTCCCAACACCTAGGGAGACAAGTAAATAAGCGCACTCGATGCTTTTTTATCGATATTTTTAAACTATAAAAACTTTTTGCAGTATTTTTAATTCATATTTGCAGCATTAAGTATTTGACTGCCTCGATGTCGTGGTTGTATTTCGGTACGACTACCGTTCTGAGGTCCCGGGTTCTATCTTCGAGTCGGGCAAAGTGACATTGGATTTTTCATTATCAGACCGGAGTCTGGAATTTATGGCGATAGGCTGGCCCCCTATCACATCTGGGTCGGAACTAAGCTCGAAGAAATGTGTGTGTCCTAGTTCGCTGGTGCACCTCTGCATATCCCTTCGGGATACAGGGGTGAGCTTATTTTATTTATTGATGTGTTTTATTATGGATCGCTTTTTTAACTCTTTTTTATGATTTTTAAAGGTACCTAGTGTTGTAGTTCTGACAATGTTAAATGTTAATTTAGGACAGCGATAGCAAAATGCAAAGTACCTTGACCATATTGAAGTGTTATGCAGGTCAGCATAATACTAGTAAATATCGATGGAATAGTTCAATGGTCGGCAACCTTTCGGCAGGCAAGGTGGCAAAATACAGTAAAGGCGGGCCTCACCTCATATTTTCTGTCTATAGAGGTATAATCTATAACATTTTAAATATTTATGACTAATTTACAAAACAATCACGGGCTGCAAATAGGACTTCACGGGCTGCAAATATGATTTCACGGGCCGCATGCGGCCCGCGGGTCACGAGTTGCCGACCGCTGGACTAGTTAATGGTTTATCAGGTGTTAAAAAAGATGACATGCGTAGGTCCCACTTCGATGTATAAAGCAGGTAAATTATTCAGTATGAACCATTAATCGACATTTATATAAAAGCTCATAAGCTCACGCCTGTATCCCCGAAGGGGTAGGCAGAGGCGCACTAGCGAACTAGAACACCCACATTTCGCCGAGCTTAGTTCCGTCCCAGATGTGATAGGGGGCCTATCGCCATATCGGGCACAAATTCCAGACTCCGGGCTGATATGGAAAAATCCAATATCACTTTGCCCGACCCGGGGATCAAACCCGAGACCTCAGAACCGTAGTCGTACCGAAATACCACCACGCCACCGAGGCAGTCTAGTGCGCCTCTGCCTACCCCTTCGGGGATACAGGCGTGAGCTTATGATGATAAAACTATCATTCAATACAAATACGATGTTTTATCGATGTTTTTATAATATAGTTTCATCCCTACGAACACGATGCCAATCAGTCCGCATTCGTCACAACGATATGACGTGGCGCTTTAAATTTCGCATGTCTGATGTAATTTTACATGTAAAAGACGTATTGCGTACGATACAATCACCGTACTGAGTTCTCAGGTTCGACGCCGGATCGGGCGAAATGGTAATAGATTTTTCTGTCAGCCCGAAATCTACATAAAAGGGGGTAGGGGTAGGTAGACGAACTAGAGAACTAGAACACCCACATTTAGCCGAGCTCATTTCAGTCCCAGATGTGGTAGGGGGAGCCTATCGCCAATCTGATACATTATCCCTTTGTATAGGAATTTTAAAAGTTATTTTAATTCTCCGTATCTCACCCAACATACGAAATGCAACAACAAGATGCTTACGTCTTGAGACCGTGGTAATAGCCCGGTCTAGCTGGCCCATTCGTGCTGTAGGCAATATTGCCTTTAAGGTGACTCTTTTTATAACCGACTTAAAAAAGGAGGTTATCAATTCGACCCGTTATTATTATACCCGTTACCCGACCCGAATATTATCAGAATTGCATAATTTCCGGATATGTTAGTCTATGTGGGCTTCTGGACAATTGTGCCAAATTTCATAAATGTATGTATGTATTTATGAATGTCTGTATGTATGAATTTATGTCCACGTTTTTCTCGGATACTAATAATCGGATTTCGAATATTCTTTTTTTATTGGATTAGGCATCTTCCAACTTAGGGAATAGTGCAAGTTTCATCAAAATCGGTTCAGTAGTTTTCAAGATATGAATTTACATGCTTCTTACAGTACCTACTGCTTTTACCTTGTTTTCGAAAAGTATGAATATTACCAAATAATGGGTAGGTAGTTAGTATGGTTTTTACAAACAAAAAATTCGTACAAGAATCCCAAAAAATCAGATATATCTAGATAGATAAGACATTTCCATTTATCTATCGAAATAATAATTATACCGACACAGGGATCGAACGTCTACCGAACGCTGAACCCCGTCCGAGTTTATATCTCGACCATGACGGTTTTTTATACTTCACACTAGCGATTGCGTGAAACCATTTGTATGAAAAACGTCAGTTCCCCGCGTAAGCGCTAGAGGTGTTTGTCATACAAATATTTTACGTGAAATATCAAAAAATGGCTGAGCTACTTTATATATTTTATCAACCGACTTCCACAAAAGGAGAAGGTCCTTAATTCGACTGTATTTTTTTATGTATGTTACTCGATATCTCCGCCAAATGTGGACCGATTTTCAAAATTATTGTTCGATAGAGCTTATTTCAAGGGTGGTCCCATATAAATTTGGTCACGATCGGTAAATTGGAAGTCGGTCAGTTAAATTTCAAACTTGTGATTATACCATGTAAAATACTTCATGCCTTACAACACGTATTCACGTACAGGCTGGGCGCGGTCTGCCCGGGCGGTCCTGCCGTAAAGGTCCTAACCGACTGACGTGGCGGAGCTTGTTAAGGCGAACGTGCTGGGTAGACGTGGTCGGACCTGAAAGATGCAAACCTGGAAGACCCCCATGGCGCCCAAAGGCTAGTCTGAGCCGCAGCCGGAACCCAACGATGATGCACGTCTCAGGAGCTGTTGCACAGCCGGGTCGCCTCCAAAGCAAATGTGGAGTGTCACCCAGACTGGGATTAAGGGTGAAATAGACAGCAGACGTCCCCATCATAAAGAATAATAATAAAGAGACTGGCAAACGAGCAGACGGGTCACCTGATGGTAAGTGATTTCCACCGCCCATAGACACCCAAAGAATCATGGGTGCGTTGCCAACCTAAAAGGAGGAAATGGAAGGGGAGGGAAAAAGGGTTTGGGAAAGGAAGGGGGGAAATGGGCCACCGGAAATCTCACTCACCGAACGAAACGCGACAGCGAGCTGCCACTTTACGTTGGTTTTCTATGAGACAGTGGTATCAAACCGGTGGAGCCGGCCCTATCATGCTGTAGACGTTACTGTCTACAGCGTGGCTCTACCACTCAAAACCTGATAGTTTTAATCATGCTAGTGGCGCCGCTCACAGAGAAGTTTGCCACACAATAAGTCCGTAATGAGAGATAAAGTCTATAGACTCACCATCAGTCGGCGTGGTCTGCTGGCTGGAGTTGATCCTGGGCCGCTCCTCTCCCGCGGCGATGTGCTTCGCCGTCCGCCTGGCCACTGGCCGCAGCTCTCGATCCACGTCGCTGCTTTCGTCCTCCTCGTACCCATACTCCATCTCTGTAATGAAGACAGCTGGTTGGCAAAATATATGAGGCTTATTTAGTGGGTATGCCCGATCAACTGTATAGGCATAATACGGACGCCATGTACTTAATGTTGATTGGCAAATGTTGCAGCAAAGCACCTAACACACCTTTTTTTATGAGGAATATTCTTGTTATTTTAAATTTTATATTATAGCGATATAATAGCTTTAATACGGTATAAATACCTCCGCTTAACGTATCATGTTCCTTCACAAATGCATCAATAAAATAAGAACGTTAAAATTACAATAAGTATTAAAATAAAAGAATAATTCATACTATAAATTCGCTTATTTGCAATAAAATGTCATATTATGTAATTATATTTCACTATTTTATGTTTACATTCGATTAAATATTGTACAGTATTCAAATTCATGTTAAATAACTAACAGCAATTATATTAATATAAATATTGACAACAATAAATTAACACTACTTTTGCGATTAAGCAATTCATGAAATAATTTATTCTATCGTTTATCGATAACATAAGTTAAATCGTTTCTAAAGCGCGAACACATCGATCTATTATACCTAGATGCACAGTTCTTTGCAAATATCGTCCTAAAAAGTGGTCTCTGTAAATCACAATAAATAAAACAAAGAAAAAGATCATAAATCCTAATTAAATCAACACAAATATAATGCTATGCATTCGTTATAAAGTAGATTTTTTAACGAAATGAGCAGGCGTTATTTCCGAGCATTTTCCGAGCGTCAACCGTGCATCTAGATTCTAGGTATAATAAATCGATGCGCGAGCAGCAGCCCGAGCAGGAAAATTTCTGACAACCGTAAATGTATTCGTGCTCGATGCGCGTTTATGAAATTTGTATGAAATATTAATCAAATGTCATCAGTGCGCAGCGAGTTTACATTTACATTAGTTTTTCGTGCTCGGGCTACTAGACCATTTATGACAATGTAATTCGAATCGAGCTCGATGACATTTGTTGAAATATTAATCAAAATTTTACTGCGCAGCGACATCCATACGAATTCGATTGACAAAAATATTCCTTCTTCGCCAGTATTCTTGTTTAATAAACATTAAAGCCAATTTGATTCAGGAACTGTATTTAAAATGTTTGCATTTGAACATTTCTCCTCATTCACAGACTACGTTGGACGAAACGAGGAATCGAAAAGCGGACGTCCCTAGTATAATTTGTATTTCATTAGGTTCAGACAATACGGCTTCGCTCTATGTTCTATGCTCTCAGTCCGTTAGAGGATTTAGCTTTGTGATGTTAGCTATTGTTTGGTTTTGTCGTGTCGGTTTTAACTATTTGTATAAGACATTTAATCTAAGATTATCAATATATTTATATTTCCTTTAAAGTGTTAATTGGCCTGTTACAATTAATTATTTATTTTAAACAGTGGAATGGTGTTTTGTATAATAATATGTAACGATAGTTGAAATTGAACTATTTTTACGGATTCTATCACGATTTGGTTTTAATTTTTATGCCCGACGTTTCGAAGGCTTTGCAGTCTTCGTGGTCACGGGTCGGACTGACCATCCGACTGACCCGTCGACCCGTGACCGTAGGAAAAATAGAATCCCATTTCCTCCCTCCCTTTCCTAATCCCCTGAACCTCCCCTCCCATTCCCTCTTTTTAGGTTGGCAAGGCACCCATGACTCTTTGTGTCTTGGATGTCTATGGGCGGTGGAGAACACTTACCATCAGATAACCCATCTGCTTGTTTGCCAGTCTCCGCTATAAAACAACCATATAAAATAGTTTTATTGACAACGTAAATATACATTACATACGTACGTACAACGTACATATACATAGCAGTAAGCAGCGATAGCTCAGTTGGGAATGGTACGGACTGCCGAGACAAGTGTCGGGGGTTCGAGACCAACCCCAAAATGGAGCATACACATCTGACTTTTCTATGTTAAGTGTATTTTCATTGTGAAATATCGCTTGCTATAACGGTGAAGGAATACATCGTGAGGAAACCTACATACCCGAGTATTTCTTTACAGGAATTCCGAAGGTAAGTGAAGTTTACCAACCCGCATTAGGCCAGCGTGGTAAACTAAGGCCTAACCCCTCTCAATAGTAGAGGAGGTCCGTGCCCAGCAGTGGGACAGTAATATTACAGGGCTAATATTTATACATTTTAAAATGTACAAGAATAAAGAGTAGCTATATTATTATATATACAGTGTAGGTATATTTACCTACACATATATGTTCGAAGTTCATACATTCTTCTGCTGTGATCGGTTAAAAAACATTTTATATCATTCAATCCGTAAAATGGATAAAGCTAGAAAACTTTTCCATAAAAATTGTTGAACAATGTTCCACAGTCTGGTTTGAAATGCAAAATATTTTAAACTGCAGAAGTTATTTTATGAATCCCTTTGTGGAGTTGTCGAGTTGATTTAAGGGTTTTCGGACGAGTTGTTCGCTTATGAACGAGATAATCTAGATATTTTATAGAATAACTTTACGTATTTTTCTGCCTGTTTGATTCTACGAAGAAGTCTTTATCGATATTTTCTGATACCAATTTTTATCGAGAGTTTAGGGCTGAAGATTTGTTAGGTTCTCTCGCGCAGAAATAATTTTAACAGCCGAATTTGTATTGAGGTCACTGCGCAATGATGACGTTGGGATAACATTTCATACAAAACTCATATACGCGTACAGAGTTCGATTTGAACGATTGCTAAAATTATTCCTAAATAATAATAATAATCAAATATCTCAATCGGGCTTTGGGTCAAGAGCCAGATACAGAAGGCAGTGTTATTGGACACGGCACGTATTGTGAGGCGGTTCCTTACTCTGAGCCCCTAACCACCGGTGGCTTGGGTCACAAGTCATCGGGAGGGTGATATTTATGTATTTTTATATTTTTAAATGTATTAATTTTTATATAATTTATATTTAAAAATGTAGAAAAAAGATTAATTAAAAAAATGAATAATAATCAAATCTAAATATTTATTGAAATAAATGTTACTACATAATTTAAATTCCGTCAAAATTCCTCTACCGCCAGTTCGGAAGGCCGTTTCGCCAGAGTAGAACGGGCTAGAAACTCAGGCGTTGCTCTTTTAAATGCCAGGTGACAAAAATTGCTTATAAAGTACCATATACAAAAAAAAATAGAGCATTAAACCACTAAGAATACTATCATATGATATAAGTACATACAAATAAATTCTATAACAATAGTAGTGCACTAATAGTTGTGCATTAATATTAGTATAATAAAAACGACTAGTTTGTGGCGCTCAATAGTCTCTGGCTATCCTCATGGGATACAGGCGTGTGTATGTATGTATGTAATAACGACTAAGAAAGAAAGAAAGAAACAAAATAAGTGAGAGAGAACAAAAAAAATAAAACAGAATATGTAGCACTAATACTACTTTCACTAAAAACTATTAAAAGTATAAAACTCTGAAACATTTCTTTAAAAATATTATTTTCTATAAAATGTCTTCCTCGGTTCTTTTGTTATAAAATAAACGCGTCCATCCCGTATTTGAAATAAGACACGGAAAGAAACTTGGAGTTTTAAAACACATTTATAACTCGTACATTTTAGATTAATCCTCTTTCTTATAGAAATAAAATAATATTTCGCAATGCATTCGCAGCAGCATAAAGAGGCAGTATTTTATAAGAGGCATTAAGGACCACTGCACATATGACACTTTTAGAATTGACGATTAGCAATTTGCGCAGCCATCTTGTCTAAAAGTTGCATCTGATGCTACCTTTTGTATTTACTCTTATCCCAATTCAATGTGGGGTTGGCGTAACACTTTTCAAGTAATAATAATAATAATAATATTAGCCCTGTAATATTACTGTCCCACTGCTGGGCACGGGCCTCCTCTACTAATGAGAGGGGTTAGACCTTAGTCTACCACGCTGGCCTAATGCGGGTTGGCAGACATACCTTCGAAATTCCTGTGAAGAAATTCTCGGGTATGCAGGTTTCCTCACGATGTTTTCCTTCACCGTTATAGCAAGCGATATTTCACAATGAAAATACACTTAACATAGAAAAGTCAGAGGTGTATGCTCCATTCTGGGGTTGGTTTCGAACCTCCGACACTTGTCTCGGCAGTCCATACCATTCCCAACTGAGCCATCGCTGCTTATTACAACACTTTTCAAGTATGTTGCATAAAATATTTGGCTTACTTTTTAAGTCAGGCTGTCTGACTGACGTTAAACCCCCTCTTGAAGGTCCAGCCTTGAACAAATTGTATGAAATTAACACCCACCCGACCTGGGAATCTAGCCCAGGACTTCCGGATTCAGCCCATATACGTTGCCATTAAAACAAGGAGGCGACCATGCCATGACCAAAATTACATGAGATTTGTATATCATAATCGCGTACTCTATCATAGACAATTTGGGCCTTACTTATACAATCAGTTTAGCTGATTGAATGGATAAGAGTAATCTGTCACTTTTTTCCTTGCGTCACATTGTTTGAAAATAAAAGGGACAGACTATACTTATAAATAAGACCCATATTGTGTAATTGCTGTTTCAATGTTGCTGCCAGAAGAATGGGCGATCACTTATTAGTAACTAAAAGTTTAGAGGATAGTCGATGAAGCGAGCGTCTAAAAAACGACTAAATGTCTCATGTGTGCTGTGACCCTAACAAATAATGTTATATTATAGTCGAAAATTATAATAAGACTGATAGCTTAAAACTACCAATAATCTCGGAAAATACTAGGTAGTGATCTTTAGTCTTCAGTTGCTCAACCTCGGGTTTATCGTTTGAACATACTTTTTTTTTATCCGAGCACGGCAAAGTGACCACACAACACCTGATGGTAAGCGATGTGCGGTCCAAAAATACCAGCCACCAACTATAGACCTTGTGTCCATCGGTGTCCATCGGTGGCCACCAGTATCATGCCGGCCTGCATAAATGCTTCTTCACACTCCGTTTGAAGGACCCAATGTCCTTTCTGAAACGCTTTGTATAACTGTTCTCAAAGAAATAAAAATCAGAGCAGACTCGACAACTTAAACTATAAAAATTATTTGCTTCACAGTAATTATGTTTTTCTTTTGCGCTTAAGTTTGTGGTTACGGGGAATATGGGGTATTGTAAAGCTTAACTGATTATTTTCGGCCGACTTGCATAAAAAGAGGAGGTCCTCAATTAAGTTAAGTTAATTAAACAATGGTTCTAACTTTAAAACTTTTTGTAAGTGTAAACTTGTAGGGTAGCAGTCTATTTGTTAATAATACATTTTAATCTGATATTCAAACATAACATCTACTATATGCTATAATCACGATTTGGGCAAGATTTTGGAGTGCAATCTAGATGTAAGTTACTAACACTAGCTGTATGGATTGTGTAATTTGATTGTATTATGTCTTAAATAATTAAAAAAAAATATTCGTCTGTATATTTTTTATGTATGTTACTCGATATCTCCGCCAGATGTGGACCGATTTTCAAACTTCTTTATGTTATTTCAAGGGTGTCTACGTTAATTATAATCACAAGTTTAAAAACGTAACGGACCGACTTCAAATCCGATCGTAATCAAATTTATATGGGATATATGGGGCCACCATTGAAATAAGCTCTATCGAACACAAAAAGAATTTTGAAAATCGGTCCACATTTGGCGGAGATATCGTGTAACATACAATTGAGGACCATCTCCTTTTTGGAAGTCAATCGAAAATGCAGTATTCTTTGAAATTAAACTATTTTTACGGATTATATCACGATTTGGTTTTAATTTTTATGCCCGACGTTTCGAAAGCTTTGCAGCCTTCGTGGTCACGGGCATAAAAATTAAAACCAAATCGTGATATAATCCGTAAAAATAGTTTAATTTCAATGAATAACATTCACGTAAACCTAAGAAATCATTATGCAGTATTCTTATTATTATTTTGGGTTTTGATACCTAGTAAAATATTGCGTAAAAAGTGTTTTTTCATATTATGAAAATTAAATTCCATAAAATATACTTTAAGGGCAGATTTTTCAATAACTTTAATCTAAGTCATAATTTTGCAGACATAGCACAATATTTCTAATTCAGAATCAAATATTGCACGTAAAAAATACAAAAAAATCTTAATCCCGGCACAAACCACTATTCCACACTAAACGTCAATCAAAAAGGATTTTGTAAAACGTTCCCAATTCCGCAGTACGCCGACTGGGCACCGCGCGTGCTGACAAAGCTCGTCCAATTACAAGAGCACACAGCCTGTGTTGTGCTACGTCGTGTTGGAATAGTTTAACCAACGACATTCAATAGACATAGACGGGCAACAGCGCGAAACTTGTGATCCAAAAGTTGTGACCTCGTGGTCATCGATGGCTGGCACATGCGTCATACTCGTGAACGGGTGCTGCTTGTGGAGACTGGTCTGCCTGGACTGTTTTGTTTCCCTTGTGTCAATTCAACTTGCCGTGGCTACGGGGGTCGCTCAGTGTATCTTGTATGTTACTTTGTCCTATATTATTAGATGTCCTATACTATTGTTATCATGGTTTAGCTGCTCTAATTCAAGCTCCTTCTGTATCTGGTGCTGTACTTTATTAGTAGCTGACTGTAAATTGGTGTTAAAAAGAGCAACGTCAGAGTTTCTTGCCCGTTCTTCTCTGGCGAAACAGCCTTCCGAACAGGCGGTAGAGTTGAAATTGGACGGAATCTAAATAATGTTAAAAACATTTCATGGATTCAATAAATTATTTTGATTTTTGATTTTGATAGTCACTCCGTCGTATTTGAAACATACGCGCGCAAGGTTGTACCAGCGTATGTTTAGGCAATAGAATTGGGTAATTAACTATATTTTTTTTATTAATTTTATATGAAATTTACGCCATCTACAACATAGCACTGAGAGAATTATTAAAATATTCTCAAAAATAAAAAAGTTATAAACATTTGAAAATTGGTGTAACCTTCAAACTGCGGAAAAGAGAAGTATCAGTAAAATCACGCCAGGGTCATATCGGTACGTGCTTTAGAAAGGGATAGCAAGATATCCCCACTACTTCCCCACTCTTGCTCATTGCAGACTTTAAAATATGAATTACTCACTAATTTTTCAACCAATTTCGATGCAGATTTTACAGAAGAGTTTATTTTTTGTTTTATTTCATAGTACATATAAAAATGTGTACAAAATCAAACATAGTCAAGTACCCAATTGTCTTACGTAATTCTTGAATATTCTAGGGTGTAAATTGTAATAAGCGCCCTCGCATTATAATAAGTGGTAGATCGCGGTACTGACCTATGAAATCATTTTTTTTTGTATGGAAACTTGCCTCATAGCCCCTCTATAATAATATAATAATATTAGCCTTGTAATATTACTGTCCCACTGCTGGGCACGGGCCTCTACTAATGAGAGGGGTTAGGCCTTAGTCTACCACGCTAGGCTAATGCGTGTTGGTAGACTTCACACATGTAGCTACCTTCGAAATTCTTGTGGAGAAATTCTCGGGTATGCAGGTTTCATCACGGTGTTTTCCTTCACCGTTATAGCAAGCGATAATTCACAAAGAAAAAACACTTAACATAGAAAAGTCAGAGGTGTATGTTCCATTTTGGGGTTGGTCTCGAACTTCCGACACTCGTCTCGGCAGTCCGTGCTATTCCCAACTGAGCTATCGCTACTATGCCCCTCTATAGTTAGTAATATTAAATCTCTTTGACTTTAACGCACCGCACTGTCACTTTACAGGAATCCTCATAATCCGCTGGCGTTTTAGGGTCTCTACACACTATATCATTGACAATCTTTCTTTCTACCTGGCCTTATCCCACTTTAATGTGGGGTCGGCGCAACACACTTTTCATGTTGCAGAAAGGATTTGGCTTAGTATTTATGATCGGCTGTCTGTCGACGTCAGCTCCCCTGAGGGATCTAGTCCCGGGCAAATTAAATTAGAAAATTCGCTTTGCCCCAACTGGAGATCGATCCCAGGAACTTCCGGTCCACAGTTCCAAACAACTATTCCACTGTTCCATTGATAATATTTAGGGTTATTTAGGCCTCGGTGTATAATATTTTAACACCTCTTTGATCTAGTGGCATCGTCATGGCCCGTTGACCGGGAGGTCTTGGGTTCGAATCTCATGTCGGACAAAACAATTTTAAACATACTTAGATAAACGCAATATGCTTAAATTAGAGTGGGTCTAGGGTTGGTAGTTGTTGATGATGATGATAATGAATGCATTTGCACAACTACAGTCTTAGGTGTTGGATTCGATCCACGGGTTGGGAAAAAGTGGTATACGATTTCGTGCTCACTATCAGTCCGATAAGGGTAAAGGTCGCAGGAAGCTATAGATGCAGGCCGCTTCCAACAGGTCGATCTGGAAATCTTTGGGGGAGGCCTATGTTCAGCATGACGTCCTATGGCTGATGATGATGATGATGATCAGTCCGAACTACGAAAAAAAATGTCGAGAAAACGTTCTGACGTTGCTGCCAGTCGCCAGCTGCCAGTCGTAATTAATTCTGATTAATTTCGACTGGCAGCTCTTAATGCATCATTTCCTATCTTAAACTGAAACATTCCGTTACATATGCAAAAACCCTTAATCTCTGTGCAAGCTTTTTTTAATCCCCACGCGTTTTTTTCGCTCTGTCCGGGATAAAAGGTTTGACGCCCGCGCTTTGAACAAAGCCATGGCCAGTTTGGTCTCATATTAGCATAGATACTATAAAAGAGCATTTTTTAAAGCATATTTGTCAGTTCTCCTAGTCGGTCTCTGAATATTGAGATGAGAATATTAAAAAAAAAAATGACTGCCTTGGTGGCGTGGTGGTATTTCGGTACGACTACGGTTCTGAGGTCTCGGGTTCGATCCCCGGGTCGGGCAAAGTGATATTGGATTTTTCCATATCAGCCCGGAGTCTGGAATTTGTGCCCGATATGGCGATAGGCTCACCTCCTATCACATCTGGGACGGAACTAAGCTCGGCGAAATGTGGGTGTTCTAGTTCGCTAGTGCGCCTCTGTCTACCCCTTCGGGGATACAGGCGTGAGCTTATGTTATGTGTTATGTTAAAAACAATGTCATTTTTTTTTAAATAATAATAAGTTTAACGGACCGACTTCAAAATGTATCCGACCGCGACCAAATTTATATTTATTTATTTAGGACAATCAGTAGTTATTACATTGCTACTTAGATCTAGTAAGCTTATTATATAACATAAACATGTTAAATGCAGCACCTTCAGTCATCACAGCGTGCATTGAAAAATGTTATTTTATTTAAATTACAATGATAAGAAGTTAAAGATAACAGTTGTTATATTATAGAATGTTAGTTTAAATAGATATTTAGAATAACAATTAGTATTTGAAAATTATTTGAATGATATAGTACATCCTTAGACTAAATAAGTACATCGATAATACACCTTAGGCGTTACTAAGGGAAAAAATAAATTACTTATTGTTGTCATCATCAATATAATATACCATAGATGCACAGTTCTTTGCAAATATCCTCCTAAAAAGTGGTCTCAGGAACAAAACAAAGAAAAAGATCACAAGTTCAAATTCAATCAACACAAATATAACTCTATACGTGTGTTATAAAGTAGCTTTTTAATTGACATGAGCAAGCGTTCTTAAATTTGAATTTGGAATTTAGAATTCTATCGGCGTCCGACTGTAGGCAAAAGAAGTGCTTAAGCACTCCTTTGCTGTCCCATTTTCCGAGCGTCAACTGTGCATCTAGGTAAATAATATATCGATGGTTTTCATTGATAACATTCAATATTTCAGTTACTAAAGTTCTTAATGAGTTACTGAACACATCTATAGATTGGCTGAGAGAATTATAATTTATTTATTTTATTTATTTATTTATTTTCAGGCAACTATGGCCCATATATAAATACCTTACAAGCTAACATACATATTTATAACTATAAAAATAAAATTATCACTAAGCACTAAGTCTTTGTGCGCTCGTGTGGCACTTCTCCGCGGAAGCGGCGAAACACCACGCCCTGTGGCCAGAAGTCCTCCTCCATGATGAGGTGCAACAAGCAGTTCGGCACGCGCACCACAAACGCCTTAAAGTTGACGTTTCGGCGCGACTCCAGCAGCTGCACCCTCGGCGAGTATCTCGTCTTCTGGCGGACGTACTCCATGATGCTCTCCGCCTTAGTGGTGTAGTGTAGGCGTGAGATATACACCGGAGTGTTTGGCTGCGCGGCACGCACGGTGGTATTGGGCTCCGCAGGAGCTTTGCCGCAGCGGTTCCTATTATAAGTCCTATATGGTATCCTTGATATTAACCATATATCTATAAGTCCCATATAGAGCTAATGCTCTACCGAACCTCTAAAATCTTGAATATCGTTCCATATTTGGCGGAGATATCGCGTAACATACATAAAAAATATACAGACGAATTGAAGACCTCTTTTTAAAAAAAGAAACTGTCTCCATGGTGTAGTGGATGTAGTCTATTCTAAGACGGCAGCAAGTTCAATCCTGGCCCGAGTCAAAATATGATCCATAAATATATGTTCGGGTCTGGATTGAGAGACCGAAAGTCTCTCGTGGTATTTAATATCTATGACTTTTTGACTTTCTTTTTTATTGGCTTACAAGGGAGACGAGCAAACAACCCATCTGATATTCAGTCCAATGCTAATGGACATCATTAAATAAATAAATAAATACACCCAACAGTCACACCTTCTAGTCCTGACCACACACTATGTATAATGGTAAAGTTAAGAAATAAAAATAGATCTTAATTTTTTTTATAAATCATTAAGCAGGGGGATTTTAAAATAGGAATGCGACCTGTAAATCGTCGCTATCAGCATAATGTCTTTGTGTATGCTAAAAATAAATAATTAACCCATAGGTGGTTTGCAAATGTACTTCAGGTGACCCAATGAGCAAGGAAAAAGTTATAAGCTCACACCTGTATCTCCAAAGGGGTAGGCAGAGGCGCACTAGCGAAATAGTACACCCACCTTTCGCCGAGCTTAGTTCCGTCCCAGATGTGATAGGGGGCGAGCCTATCGCCATATCGGGCACAAATTCCAGACGCCGGGCTGATATGGAACCCGAGACCTCAGAACCGTAGTCGTACCGAAATACCACCACGCCACCGTGGCAGTCAAAAGTTTTCGTCAAAAAATCAAGTTTCCATTATTCAAAAACTATGAGCCTTACTAAATTTTAAATTTTACCGCTAGATAGCTAGCCATCCTCTCTGCCAGCCATCATCCTCAAGTATAGTTATTATTGATACCAACTTTATGAAACATCCTGTATAAGGAATACTTCGTAAATGGCTGGCTGGTTAGTTTCAGAGAGGTGTGGCGGAGGGGGGGGGTTTGAATAGCCAGAAATCGATCACGATTACGTACCCGCACTCGGCTATATCCGCAACTTAAACTTGAAATGTGACAAAATTAATTTATAGAAAACGCAGTGTGGTAGTTGTCGTTTGGTACGCCTCAATTTACAACAAGCGGTGATGTAGTTTAAGTCAGTCTGCGCCCCTAAAGTGAGTCCTGCGGAACCTAAGGATTCCATGGAAATGTTGCCAGGATTACAATAAATCGTGAAATATAAGCATGTTAAATAATTACCGTCCTGAGGTTTCGGGTTCGATCTCCGGGTCGGGTAAAGTGGTATTGGATTTTTCCATATCAGCCCGGAGTCTGGAATTTGTGCCCGATATGGCGATAGGCTCACCCCCTATCACATCTGGGACGGAACTAAGCTCGGCGAAATGTGGGTGTATTAGTTCGCTAGTGCCCCTATGCCTACCCCTTCGGGGATATAGGCGTGAGCTTATGTTATGTTAAATAATTCTACAGTTATTGTGGGTATGCAGTGGTAAAGTCACGCTGTAGACATTTATGTCTACAGCATACAATGTCTATAGCAACATATAGTCTCGACCGGTTTGATACCACTGTCTCACAGAAAACCGACGTAAGTGGCATCTTTTTGTCGTGTTTCGTTCGGTGAGTGAGATTTCCGATGGCCCAGTTCCCCCCTTTCCCTTTGCCAATCCCTATTTCCCTCCTTTTAGGGTAGCAACGCACCCATGATTTTCTTGTCTTGTGTATCTATGGTCGATGGAGATCATTTACCATCAGGTGACCCATCTGCTCGTTTGCCAGTCTGTGCTATAAAAAAAAGTCATATATATAGTTATATTTTGAAACAGAAACCAAATTGATTCTTTTAACCCGTCGGAGGCGGCACATATATATGTTCCATAAGCGTATGGGCCACCGGAGGCCGAGCCGCCCGTGACTATCTAATTCTCTTGAAACAGGAAATACCATAATAGTTTTGATAGTACGATGATAGTGGACACGGGTCGGACTAAGGTGTCAGTTGTCCAAAAAAGCACCACGTGACCACGAAGGCTGCAAAGATTTCGAAACGTCGGACATAAAAATTAAAACCAAATCGTGATAGAATCCATAAAAAACAAAACTATTTCAATTATTTTAAAACCGTTCTCTCCTACAGTCAAAGACCCGAGCAGAAATTTTTTTGACAATCGTTAATACCTCTATATTCCACTTCGATGCGCGTCTATGAGATTTGTATGAAATATTAGCCAAATGTCATCAGTGTGCAGCGAGCTCGATTACATTTACGATAGTCGGAAAAATTCCTGCTCGAGCCGCTGAGCCCGAACACACTCATAACAATGGTATTGAGGGAGATAGACTTCGAAAAAATCCCTTTATAAATATTAAAATACGCTTTGAATAAATAAAATGAACATATAAAGCTGAGCCAGCTTTGTAATGAAATAAAGAAAAATGATTTTTATAGATATAAAATCACGGTGACACACAAAGGCTGAGATTTATAGAGCGAACTTAGACTAAGTCTAAGTCAAAGAAACGAACTCGGTGAAGATTTGGAATTTTTAAATGGAACATTGACTTAGTTCGAGTCATTGTTTACAAGAAAATCTTTGCTTAATCTGTCAGTTTGTTTTTCTTGTAAAAAACGACTCGGACTAAGTCGAAGTACGATTTAAAAATTCGAAATCTTCACTGACTTCGTTTTTTTGACTCAGACTTAGTTGAAGTTCGCTCTATAGATCTCAGACAAAGATTCTGTGTCACACACTTGTTTTTAAAGATATTGTAGTAAGCTTGATATCGCTTCTTTGGTCTTGTGGCAGCATATGTATATGGGCTGTGGACCGGGAGGTCCTGGGTTCAATTCCCAGTTCGTGCAAAGCGATTTTTCTAATTTGATATGTCCGCGACTGTATTCCCCAGGAGGGTTGACGTCAGGCAGGCAGCCAATCCTAACAACTAAGCCAAATCATTTCTGTAACATATTTTTTTTAATATCTATTGAATCCATGAAATGTTATTACATTATTTAGATTCCGTCAAAGTTCCTCTACCGCCAGTTCGGAAGGCCGTTTCGCCAGAGAAGAACGGGCAAGAAACTCTGGCGTTGCTCTTTTAAATGCCAGTTGACAATAATTGCTTATAAAGTACCATATACAAAAAATATATATAAATTAGAGCAGCTAAACCACCAAGAAAATACATACAAATGAATTTTTGTAGTAATAATTGTGTATCAACGATTGCAACCTGTTTTGTATGAAAAAATACAAATAAAAACATACAAAAACTCACTACAATACAATACAAAAGCTCACTGAGTGACCCCATTTGAAGAAGTGTGTTGCGCGAATCCCACATTAAGGTTCAAAAAGTGCAGGTAGAAAGGAAGTAATAGCCTTGATGTGCGAGGTGAATTGAAATTCATTAGAATAGACGTGACAACAAAATGAAACTTATGATGCAAAAGTTGTGACTCCGTGGTCATAAGTCCCTCAATCGTTTTCGGAACATGCGCGCGCAAGGTCGTGCCAGCGTAATAATGTTTAGGCAATAAAATTCTTACGGGAATCTTGAACATTCACAGAACATTCTAGAATGTAATTTGTTACAATGCGGGGGCATTATAACAAATGGTATATGGTGTTACTGACGTTCGAGATATTTTTTTTTTATGGAAACTTGTTTCATAGCCCCAGCCTGGTATTGGTAGTCGTGCGGAGTCACGTTAGTCCAGTCTCCAAAAAGACCTACTCTGCTATAATAAATTAGTATCTGCTATAATAAAATAAGTGATATTTGGAAGTTTTAAATGATTTTGAAGTCGGATTTATTCATCATCATCATCATCATCAGCAGCCATAGGACGTCCACTGCTGAACATAGGCCTCCCTCCTTCCAACAGATCAATCTGGAAATCATTGGGGGAGGCCTATGTTCAGCAGTGGATGGATTTATACGTCTATAATTAAATACACACTCCTCCGTTTAATTATAACGAAAGTTTTACTTCGTTTAATTTATTAAGCTAAACGTGTATGAAAGTCGTGTGTTTTAACTGTAAAGTTTTAATTGAATATACCGCAGTGTACCAAAACTCTGTTTCAACGAAAGGCGTTTTGTAATAGTGACCTACATACGGCCATTATGGACACTAATGTGCAAAAATGGCTTACTAACTGTTCATTTTCAACTAATTTCAAGAAGAGGATGCTCTCGTTTATACTTTAACCGACCAAAAAAGAAGATTCGCAATTCGTCAGCATATATTTTTATCATGGCGCGGACCATAGGATAGTCGAGAAATCGTCCCCACAGTTTTAAGGAGAGGTATCCTTAAAAATGTTTTTTTAAGTGATAACTTCTTATGGGAGGGTAAACCGCTTCGTAACGTAACGCGTTACGGCGCCACTCTGTCTGCCTTTTTATCATATTAATATACATAAAGTTTAAGTAATAACTTAAGCTTTTCTCAAGTTAAACAATTTCAATATTAAATAGTTCAACTTAAATTAGTTTAAGTTATCACTTCTGTCGAGCGTCCCGAGTCGCACCCATTTTTTTGAGAGTGTATTTTACCACTGTGTAGGCGTGATGTATATGCCAAATTACAACTTTTACTATAAAGCTGCTAATAAGCTCTGCAGTCCGAGCAGGAAAATTTCTGACAACCGTAATTGTATTTGAACTCGATGCGCATCTATGAAATTTGTATGAAATATTAACCAAACGTCATCAGTGCGCAGCGAACTCGAATACATTTACATTTACATTAGTTTTTTGTGCTCGGGCTACTAACCTAAACTACAGTAAGACGAACAGAAAGACAGACAGACGGACATGGTAAAGCATGAACTTAAAAATGCAACTCCCTTTTTGCCATTTGGCTTCGGAACAGTAAAAAGCCGAATTGATTGAATGAAAATATTTCAAACGTACCATGTAATCTGCTGGTGGACTGTTCTTTTGAAGTATCCGGTTATACAAAATGTCGAAAAGCCTCTACCAATGCAAAACGAACAATCTAAAGCTTTCAATTGAGATCTATTGTAAACTTTGTATTAAAAATATGTTTCAAAATTTGTTTTTATAGTTCAGGCTTACTTATAAAAACATTCACGCTTATCTTATCTTTAAGAATAGTTTGTCCCTTTTTTCCTGGCGTCTCATTGATTGAAAATGAAAGGGACAAGCTAATCTGAAAGATAAGCAGTGCTCAAATATTTTTATAAGTAAGAGGCTTAGACGGAGACCAAACCCTTTTTTTATAGTAGAGATTGGCCAACGGCAGACGGGTCAGTCACTTGATGGTAAGTGATCTCCACTGCCCATAAAAACCAAAGACACAAAAAGAAACATGGGTGCATTGCAAACCTAAAAGGAGGGAATGGAAGGGGAGGGAAAAGGGAGCGGGAAAGGGAGGGGGGGAAATGGGCCATCAGAAATCTCACTCACGCGAAACGCGACAGCTAGCTGCCACTTTACGTCGCGTCGGTTTTCTGTAAGGCAGTGGTGTCTAACCGGTCGAGCCGGCCCATTCGTGCTGTAGACGTTACTGTCTACAGCGTGGCTCTACCACTCTGAAACTTCGTAGGTTATGTATGTATGAAGAATCAAAATCAACATAGTCTATACGCTCGTTCGAAGTTCAGTAGCATATCTGACGTCGCAAATAAAATCAATCATAATAAATTAGGTTCGCTGACGCGTCGAAAAAAATTGCGCCTCGATTGGGAAGTCTAGAAAGCCGGTATTAAGCCCTCAGGGATATTTCTCTTATTACATCTCGGAAGATGATATGACGTGCGTGGCTGAGTATGTGATACTTGCCTTATATTTTTTCGCTTTTCCCAAGTAACAAAATGTAGGTACAATATTTTTATCCTAACAGTCTGGGGGCCTAGTTTGTAAAACGAAATCCGCAGTTGCGGACTTCGTTTCGGACGTTTTGCTATTCTATGTGGCTCACGTGTCCGACCGATATCGGTGCTATAAGTTACGTTTCGGAGAATGCTATGCTGTAAACCGATGCAGGCCGCTTCCAACAGGTCGATCTGGAAATCTTTGGGAGGCCTATGTTCAGCAGTGGACGTCCTATGGCTGATGATGATGATGATGATGAAACCGTTGAGAGTGGGCTCTTTGGTGTTTGACATTTCTTTGATCTACCTCTATATTAGTCTGTGCGGTAGAGTATTGGTCCGATATCGTTCATCCGATAACGTTTTATAGAATAGACACCCTGCTTCGGTGGTGTAGTTGCTGCGTGCGAGTACGACTACCGTTTTCGGGTCTAGATTCCCGGGTCGGAGAGTGATTATTGTTTTTTCTACTCCGTTAGAGTCTGGAATTTGTACCCGATATGGCACCTATTTGAGATGGAAATGAGCTTGGGGAAATAATGGTGTTTTAATTCGCTATTTCTCCTCTACCTACCTCTTCGGGGATATATTTTAAGTGGTAGAGCTGGTAGACAGTTACATCTACAGCACTAATGGGCCAGCTCGACCGGTTTGATACCACGATCTCACAGAAAATCGACGTAAAGTGGCAGCTTGCTGTCGCGTTCGTTCGGTGAGTGAGATTTCCAATGGCCCATTTCCCCTCCCTTTTCCAATCCCTTGTATCTCCTCTTCCATTTCCTCCTTTTAGATTGCCAATGCACTCATGATTCTTTTTGTCTTGGTTGTCTATGGGCGGTCGAGACCACTGACCATCAGGTGACCCATCTGCTTGTTTGCTAGTCTTTGCTTTAGAAAAAAACACGTGTGTTTGTGTATATATGACAATGTCTATATGAACTTGTTTCCTAGATCATTACCCACTTTCAACCGAATAACGGCATCATAGAATAAAGTTAAATCTAGTACGATTCCACAAAAGGTTTGCGATAAATCCCGAGTCGGGATTCTCACAGAATTATTGAAGTGCACTTGAAAAATATTATCTTCAACGGAACTTGCAAATAATACGCAACAATAATTTTATTATTGTGGCCTTCTTTCTACTAAATATCTCACAGCATTTATTGATAAGTGGGTTTTTGTTGAGTTTTATTTCAGTTATTTCAAGTAGTAGTTTTGCATTTGTCTCCTTGTGTGTGGCAGCATATATGATCTGGGGACTGGGCGATCCTAGATTTGATTCCCACGTCGAAAAAAGCTATTTTTCTAATTTGATTTGCCCGGGACTGGATACTTCAGAGGAGAGGTTGGCGTCCAGCAGACAGTTGGTCATAAAAACTAATCCAAATCCTTCCTGCAACATGCCAGAAAAAGCGTGGTAATGAAACTATAAGCTAATACGAGGTATACCTACTCATAAATAGTTAAATACTTGTTCAGACTTGTACCGAAACATTAGGCGAGCAGCGACTCCTAGTTAAACAAATTAATTTCCAATTACCAAACTAATGCATACACCTGCCTTGGTTAGGGTGTCTGTACATCAGTGATAGCATATTCTAAGACTCAGAACAATTGAGCGAACTTCGACATAGTCTAAGTCAAAAAACGAACTCAGTGAGGATTTGGAATTCGTAAATCGAACTTCAATTTAGTCCGAGATTTTTTTTACAAAAAAGTCTTTGCTTAGTCTCAGACATAGCCGAAGTTCGTTCCAGTTAATTCTATGGATCGCAGCATAATGTCTAGGTACATTTATATGAAAATAAACAACGCTATCAATTGAGAAAGAAACAGGCAGGTATAGACACAATAACAAGGATGGGTCATAGGGCTTAGATAAGAGGTTGCGATTTGCAGGAAAGGGAACGGGATATGGCCGACATGCTAGCAGGGAATTGGCGGGAAAATAAAATAGGAAGCTTGTAGGATTTGATTGGAAATGTGGATAAGGAAAATCAAGCCATGGACTATAAGGCCCTATACCATACCTAATGTACCAGTCTTTCTCTAGCTACTTACGGATGACGACCCGAAGAAGAAAGATGGAAAGAAACTTCGGGCTTGTTTTTTTCATCATCAATAGATAGAGACGCATTTGGCCTTTTTGTCCATTCCAAGGACACAACAAAGTGAATGTTGTTTTAAGGTGTCCCGATCACCACTAGCTGTGGCCTGTTTTTATTGTTTGTTTGTTTGTTTGTTAATATGATTGTTCCTTGCCTCTCTGTTTCTCGTAATTTTAGACAATGTGTATTGATTGTTTGTGCGTGTTTGTGTCCTTGTCGAAATGGTCAAATAAATCTTTTTTCTTTCTTTTCTTTCTTTAGAGACTTTGGAACCTAGAACTCCGTATTGCGGTACCTATGAATTAATCAGCGTGTGATCGGATGCATATTGAATATTATTGCATGAATAGCTCACTCTTATATCTCTGAAGGGTAGACAGAGGCGAACAAGAACACTCACTTTTCGCAGAGCTTAAGGTGGCGAGACATATCAGGCACAAATCCAGTCTCTAGGCTGATACATTCAGTATCACATCACCTGAACTAAGGATCGAACCCGAGACCTCAGGACGTTAGTCGTACCGCCACTCAATACAACTACGCCACCGAGGTAGAGCATGAATACATGGCGTAAATATACTGTCACACAAATATTAAATATATACAGCCCGGAGTCTGAAATTTGTGCCCGATATGGCGATAGGCTCGCTTCCTGTCACATCTGGGACATAACTAAGCTCGGCGAAATGTGGGTGTATTAGTTCGCTAGTGCGCCTCTGCCTACCCCTTCGGGAATACAGGCGTGAGCTTATGTTATGTGTGTTATGTTGTGTTACAATTATTTTTCATACAACCAAGTCTCAACTCCGCCGATCGAACAAAATGTTCCGACAATTTGACATGCACCGAACTTGGAACTTTACAAAATACAACTATGAAGATGTATACCTGTGGTATTACGTAGAACAACTTTCTATTATAAAGCGTCTTGCATATTATTAGTTACTATTACCCGTGACTTCGTTCGCGTGGAAAATTAATAACAACAAACCGTTTAGCCAGCGCACACCGACAAATCAACGCATCAGCCCGTTTTTAACCGACTTCAAAAAAGGAGGTTATCAATTCGACCTCTATTATGTAATATTGTTAGAATTGCATGATATTCACGTGTTAGTCTGCATGGGTTAGTACCCATGTTTTGTGGCATGGGCTTCTGAACAAATGTGCCACATTTCATAAGTGTATGTAGAAAAACATACATGTACCTCTATAGAGGTAAATGCATGTTTTTCTACGTATATCTCAGAAACTATAAATCGGACTGCGATGAATCTTTTTTATTGGACTATGTAATTGAAATTAAACTATTTTTACGGATTCTATCACGATTTGGTTTTAATTTTTATGCCCGACGTTTCGAAAGCATTGCCACCTTCGTGGTCACGGGTCAGCCAAGGCCGCAAAGCTTTCGAAACGTCGGGCATAAAAATTAAAACCAAATCGTGATAGAATGCGTAAAAATAGTTTAATTTCAATGAATAACCACCGTAAACCTAAGAAATCATTATGGACTAGGTAACTTACAACTTAGAGAATAGAGCAAGTTGCATCAAAATCGGTTGAGTAGTCTTCAAGATATGTACATCAATATATGTAATAGAGAGAACGGCAAGGCAGATGGGTCACCTGATGGTAAGTGATCACCACCGCCTATAGACACCCGAGACGCAAAAAAATCATAGGTGCGTTGCCAACCTAAAAGGAGGGAAACGGGGATTGGGAAAGGGGGAATACGGACACCGGAAATCTCAGTCACTGAATGAAACGCGACAGCGAACTGCCACTTCGATTTTCTGAGACCGTGGTATCCAACCAGTCGGGCTGGCAAATTCGTGCTGTCATTAATCCATAACAAGGTTTAAAAAGATGGTAGTCCACGCAGTCCTCAACATGATAGAGCATATAATCTAACGTGGGCGCTAATTTAACCACAATACATCATGCTATAATTGGAAATAGGCAGTAACAATAGCCTCTCACTAGCACTATCATTTTCTGAATTAATTGAGTTACATATTAATTATATTGTGGCAAATGTCGTGTCGTGTGTGAACGTCGATAACGATGTAGGTACTACTTCTTCTTCTTATAAAAAATAATGGCTTTCACGCATTTTCGATGATTTAGACAATGTCCATGAGACCCAGATGTGGATGGTCTCAAGGTCTTGCTGGGATTATGCCGGTAATTCCTTCCAGCGCGGTGTCCCTCATATGACCTTCACACGGCGAATCGACTGAACAAAGCCAGCCAACGCACCAAGCAAAACTCATCAAAGATCACCGGTTAAAAAGTTTCCACATTATACTGTCCATCTTCACTGCAGTTTGATGCATTAAACCACATCACTTAAAAACCGCCAAACACAGCTCTAAAGAATAATATGAAATAATTTTAACAAGCGACGCCCACACTGTCAGACTTTTCGTCAACATCCCTGCGGCAAATGTCGGAATTGATTAAGCTCATTCTGCATACTGTGGTGAGTCTGTTTATACCAAAATATGTAAATGGAAAAATTTTCATATAAAAATAAAATATGTAACACTGATGCGTGTTATCTGCAAAACTACCATTTTATGGACGCTCTGTTGTCCTCCGAATGGAAATCGGAAAGTCTAGCGTCGCATTTCGCTATCTGCGCCGATATTTTCTGGTAAAACTTGCCGTAAACTTTGTAAAAATATTTTCCATTCGAAATTGTCATTGAAAAGTTTGATGCTTGTTTACATAGTGAAGACTGGCGATGGGATTCTCAGTAATTTTTTTTCTGTGATTTCTGCGATTTGTTTTAATCATTTGAAATTTTAAAAATCTCAAATTATTAGTCCATGGATTAAAACTGAGGTATTATGCTTCTTCTTATATATTAAGGAAATGTAGTATATTTTCGGAATAAAAGTGAGCTATGCCCTTCCAGCCCGCCTAGCATGCACGCCACGAGATATTTCGATAATGGACAGTCGAGATGTTGTCTACGTGTTGTCTATAATATTGTATGAAAATAAACGAGGACGCCCGTTAGTGTCCGTAGACAAATAGAGAAAACCGATTATAACAGGACAAAAGGCGTAGACAAAATGTTCCCGTGGCGCGCATGCTAGGCGGGCAGATCGATGTTTATGTCGATCGATGTAATTTGTTGAGCCGATTATTAGCCGAATCGGATTACTCAATAGTTTACTTCTTTTTATTTTTTTTTTAATGTTGAGGAAACATACAGAACAATAACTAAGTAAGATATCTTGGTCTTTAGCAATATAAAAATATATAAAGAAAAAATACATACATACACAAGATCACGCCTGTATCCCCGAAGGGGTAGGCAGAGATGCATTACCGAACTAGAACACCCACATTTCGCCGAGCTTAGTTCCCTCCCAGACGTGATAGGGGGCGAGCCTATCGCCATATCGGGCACAAATTCCAGACTCCGCGCTGTTATGAAAAAATCCAATATCACATTTTCTGACTTGGGGATCGAACCCGAGACCTCAAGCCGGCATTCGTACCAAATACCACCACGCCATTGAGGCAAAGAAAAAATAGTAAAAGTGTAATAGTAAAAGTGGAAACTTTACTGTATTTTGTTTACGTACCTACGTAAACAAAATACAGTAAAGTTTCCACTGTTAATAAATTTTGCGAAAAGAGTGAACTAATGCTGTGTTAATTAAAAAAATAAAACAAAACATTGTCCGGAAAAACAACCAATGTCCTCTTAATTTGGTGATAAGTGGAAAATATACTACACATTTATGCGGTAAGCCTATCGAACAGACACATAGCCCCTTACTTATAAAAATATTTAAGCGCTGCTTATCTTTATACCATAAGTTGTCCCTTTCATTTTTAAACAATGTAACGCAAGGAAAAAAGTGACAGGTTATTCTTAACCATTTGCTCAGCTAAAAATGCTGTTTTAACGGTAGTTTTAAGTAAGGCCCATATTGTCACTCTTCCAACCCATGTTTCATATTTCCAAATTAAAAACTCAAATAAATTGTGATTTCCTGACCTAAGACTTGAACCGAGGCCTCGAAAATAATTTGGCCTTAATTTCTAAAAACTTACATCTTAATAATCACAAGTTTAAAAACTTAACGAACCGACTTCAAATTCGATCGTGAACCAAATTTATATGGGACCACCCTTGAAATAAGCTCTATCGAACACGAAAAGAATTTTGAAGATCGGTCCACATTCGGCGGAGATATCGCGAGGTACATAAAAATATACAGATGAATTGAGGACCTTCTCCTTTTTGGGAGTCCGTCTAAAACAAACAATGTTAATTTTAAATATTTGCCACAACTGTGAGGGCCATAAACTAAAAACTGAACTGAACTGCGGCCCCAGCAGGAAAATTTCTGACAACCGTAAATGTATTTCAACTCGATGCGCGTCTATGAAATTTGTATGAAATATTAACCAAACGTCATCAGTGCGCAGCGAACTCGAATACATTTACATTTACATTAGTTTTTCGTGCTCGGGCTACAGAACTGTGAGTCTAATACAAGTGGGTACTTACTTATTTCGATCTTCCATTAAATAATTAAACACTAATGTCCATAATAGAAGTGGTGTCGCATAAAATCACTAACTGATCCACGAAACCCAATAAATTCACATTTAATGACCCCTACACTAATTGTCTGCATTATTTAACAATGTAAAGTGAAGCTAGCGGGTACTGCAAAGAAGTTTCTGCGGCGCACTACGATTATTTGGTGCGATTTTCGATCGATTTCCAAAAAGGTGAAGGTCCTCAATTCGTCTTTATTTTTTTATGTATGTTACGCGATATCTCCGCCGAATGTGGACTGATCTTCAAAATTCTTTTTGAGTTCGATAGGCTTATTTCAAGGGTGGTCCCATATAAATTTGGTCACGATCGGATTTGAAGTCGGTCCGTTAAGTTTTTAAACTTATGATTATATTGTAGCTTGTAATGCACATGAATCGATGTAAAAGTCAACAGATTTTTTTATTACCCCTTTTACTGTATGACTGCTTCGGTGGCGTGGTGGTATTTCAGTACGACTATGGTTCTGAGGTCTCGGGTTCGATCCCCGGGTCGGCCAAAATGATATTGGATTTTTCCATATCAGCCCGGAGTCTGGAATTTGTGCCCGATATGACGATAGGCTCGCCCCCTATCACATCTGGGACGGAACTAAGCTCGGCGAAATGTGGGTGTTCTAGTTCGCTAGTGCGCCTCTGCCTACCCCTTCGGGGATACAGGCGTGAGCTTATGTAATGTTATGTTATGTTATGTTTTACTGTATGTTTGTTTACTATCGCGAATGCTAATTGATATAATTAATTAATCATAACTTTAAAACATAGGCCTCCCCCAAAGATTTCCAGATCGACCTGTTGTTGGAAGCGGCCTGCATCCAGCGACTTTGGAGGAGGCCTATGTTCAGCAGTGGACGTTTTATGGCTGATGATGATGATGATGATGGTGAACTTTAAAACAGAATTTAAAAAAGTGAGTGGATTACGAGCTACGAACAGTCGTTGAATCGAGACGAGAAACAACGCGAGAACCTTTGTCTTGTTCTTAGAGTCTTTCTTTTATAAAAAGTTGCGTGATTCGATGAATGAAAAACTAATACTTCATTTAACCCGGGTCTTGTGCAACAAGTCGGGAACTTTTAGTTTGATTTCAACTTCGTGTTCCAACAATCTACGTGGATAGCAACCTTTGTTTTATTAATCCAAGTCGACCTATTAAAGCGAACAGACCGTCCGCCTGATGATAACCCTTGAGTTTCTTTCGGCATTCATTGAAATAAAATTATTTTTACGGATTTTATCACGATTTGGTTTTAATTTTTATTCCCGACGTTTCGAAGGCTTTGCAGTCTTCGTGGTCACGGGTTGGTCTGAGATGTCATTTGTCCAAGAACGTTAGTATTACAAAATCTACCTTCATTTTAGAATTATACAGATTTAAAAAAGTTAACCGTTTATGTTCGTTCTTTCGGCATTTCTTCTCAGGGATAGCCACGAAATGCCGACGCGTTTATTACTTTATCAATATCTTAAAATCAATATATATTCGTAATTGACATGTGAAAGTGGTAAAAAATATTCTATTTGCAGAATAAATGATTTGAATTTGATGAGGGCTTATTATCGTTTGCAATTCGAGAGTTTCCTATTCCAAAGTCATTGCATAACTTGGAAAAGATAAGGATTGAAAAGATGTGGGGTTATCAGAAATCTCTAAATCTCAGACATTATACGAAATGCTTCAGTAAGCCACACTGCGTCGATTTTCTGTGAATAAATATGATCCAACCGGACAACAGTCAAATTGTCTACACCATAGTCGCTTGTTTGAGGTGAACGTACATCTATCGAATTCATCATCATCATCATCAGCCATAGGACGTCCACTGCTGAACATAGGCCTCCCCCAAAGATTTCCAGATCGACCTGTTGGTAGCGGCCTGCATCCAGCGACGTCCTGCGACCTTTATCAGGTCGTCGGTACACCTTGTAGGTGGAAGTCCTACGTCCTGCGCTTGCCGGTACGTGGTCTCCATTCCAGAACTTTCTATCGAATTCTTTTTGGCTAATTGCTTAGAACTTTAGACAAAAGAAGATAGACAGGGCATAACTACGAAAAAATGAAGCTTACCTAATGTATGGAACGAAACCAAAATGGCGACTTTGTGAATGAAAGATCCCATTAAAAGAACAGTTTGGTATCATCTTATTCAGAAATTAGTATTATTGTAAATAAAACACCGTATTGACAATAAAATCAATAATTATTTATACGTTATTTAATTCATATGACACGGTGACAACTTACATGTAAATAGATCGCGAAACTAAAATGGCGGAACCGACTTCATAGTAAACGCGTATTTTTCGTAGTTATGCCGGGTCCTCTTATTTTTTCTTTAGTCATTGCTTAGGAAATGTATATTATACATCTAATGAGTGCAGATTATGCAATAAAGATACAAGATCACCTCCTCAGAATTGTGACCATCGAAAAACATGTGGTTTTTCTCATAGACGTAGGTAAGGTAAGGAAGGATTTTTATTCCAATTGAAATTATTACATTTTATGTTATATGTGCTTATTTATCTGTGACCGATATATGACAGGCTCGGTGTTGGCTGGGAGGAAGGAAAGAATATAATATTATATGTAGGAACAGGTGTATATGTATGTGCATGTGTATGCATGCATATGTATACGTATGTGTGTATGTGTGTATACGCGCATGCACTTAAGTATAAAATTTAGATTTAAGTAATTAATATAAGTGAACAATATAATTAGTCTGTAGGTCTAAAACGCAATAAACGGATTTTTATTTATTTATTTTTATTATCTATTCTATTTCTGTGACGATATGGATGCCTACGAGCCTACGTGGACTAAATTATGACAGAGAACAGTGGAAAAAGATAGGGGAGTCCTTTGCCCAGCAGTGGGACACAATAGGATAGAATAGATAGATAGATAGATTCTATTTCAAACCGATATATTGTTACGAATTCGGATAATTGTTGTGATTTAGTACACGATATTGAAGGGTAGTATGTTAATTATATTTATATTAACTACCCTTCAAGTAATTCATAATATTTGTAGAAGGTATTTCTTTATTAACTAAAGCAAAAGGTATAAAAGAGCGGGAGCTATCATTATTGAGTTAGTCTCCCTTTGGAGCTCGAAGTGTACACAACTAGTTTGAGATATACAGTAAAGTTGTATAGCGAATATAGTGCATATAAGAGGCACGTTTTAACCGAGTCTTTTACATATCAGAAGCGGGATCGGCTTTAAAAGCCTATCATCGCCCACAAAATTACCGTGTGCCCCGAAATGGGGGCGGTTGATTTGTTTTCACGAGATTGTGGCTACCCTGTGCCCCGAAATTGTGGCAATCGATTTATATTTAGTATTTAGTGGTAGTACTACATTATGGCTACCGTGTTTTTCGACGATGAAGGTCCTCAAATTTATTGAAGAGCCATGTTGTGCTCTGAATAATTGAAGAGCCGTGTTGTGCTCTGATTAATTGAAGAGCCATGTTGTGCTCTGATTAATTGAAGAGCAGTGTTGTGCTCTGATTAATTGGAGCCATGTTGTGCTCTGATTAATTGAAGAGCCATGTTGTGCTCTGATTAATTGAAGAGCCATGTTGTGCTCTGATTAATTGAAGAGCCATGTTGTGCTCTGATTAATTGAAGAGCCATGTTGTGCTCTGATTATTTGAAGAGCCATGTTGTGCTCTGATTAATTGAAGAGCCGTGTTGTGCTCTGATTAGTTGAAGAGTCATGTTGAGCTCTGATTAATTGAAGAGCCATGTTGTGCTCTGATTAATTGAAGAGCCATGTTGTGCTCTGATTAATTGAAGAGCCATGTTGTGCTCCGATTTATTGACGAGCCATGTTGTGCTCTGATTTATTGAAGAGCCATGTAGGTGAGCTCAGATTTATTGAGTAATGTAGTGAAGAGCCATGTAGGTGTGCTCAGATTTATTGAAGAGTTATGTAGTGAAGAGCCATGTAGGTGTGCTCAGATTTATTGAAGAGTTATGTAGTGAAGAGCCATGTAGGTGTGCTCAGATTTATTGAAGAGTTTGTAGTGAAGAGCCATGTAAGTGTGCTCAGATTTATTGAAGAGTTATGTAGTGAAGAGCCATGTAGGTGTGCTCAGATTTATTGAAGAGTTATGAAGTGAAGAGCCATGTAAGTGTGCTCAGATTTATTGAAGAGTTATGTAGTGAAGAGCCATGTAGGTGTGCTCAGAGTTATTGAAGAGCCATGTAGGTGCGCTCAGATTAATAGAAGAGCCATGTAGTGCAGAGCCATGTAGGTGCGCTCAGATTTATTGAAGAGTTATGTAGTGAAGAGCCATGTAGGTGTGCTCAGATTTATTGAAGAGTTATGTAGTGAAGAGCCATGTAGGTGTGCTCAGATTTATTGAAGAGTTATGTAGTGAAGAGCCATGTAGGTGTGCTCAGAGTTATTGAAGAGCCATGTAGGTGCGCTCAGATTAATAGAAGAGCCATGTAATGCAGAGCCATGTAGGTGTGCTCAGATTTATTGAAGAGTTATGTAGTGAAGAGCCATGTAGGTGTGCTCAGATTTATTGAAGAGTTATGTAGTGAAGAGCCATGTAGGTGTGCTCAGAGTTATTGAAGAGCCATGTAGGTGTGCTCAGAGTTATTGAAGAGCCATGTAGGTGTGCTCAGATTTATTGAAGAGACATGTAGTGATGAGCCATGTAGGTGTGCTCGGATTTATTGAAGAGTCATATAGTGATGAGCCATGTAGGTGTGCTCAGATTTATTGAAGAGTTATGTAGTGAAGAGGTAGGTAGGAAGAGGAAGTAGGTGTGCTCAGATTTATTGAAGAGTTATGTAGTGAAGAGCCATGTAGGTGTGCTCAGAGTTATTGAAGAGCCATGTAGGTGTGCTCAGAGTTATTGAAGGGCCATGTAGTTGTGCTCAGATTTATTGAAGAGACATGTAGTGATGAGCCATGTAGGTGTGCTCGGATTTATTGAAGAGTCATATAGTGATGAGCCATGTAGGTGTGCTCAGATTTATTCAAGAGTCATATAGTGATGAGCCATGTAGGTGTGCTCCAGATTTATTGAAGAGTCATGTAGTGGAGAGCCATGTAGGTGGGCTCAGATTTATTGGAGAGTCGTGTTGTGATCAGATTTATAGAAGAGCCATGTAGGTGCGCTCAGATTTATTCAAGAGCCATGTTGTGCTCCGATTTATTGAAGAGCTATGTGGTGCTCAGATTTATTGAAGAGCCATGTAGATGTGCTCAGATTTATTGAAGAGCCATGTAGATGTGCTCAGATTTATTGAATAGCCATGTAAGTCTGCTCCAGATTTAAGAGCCATGTAAGTGTGCTCAAGAGCCATGTAGTGTAATCAGATTTAAAGAGCCATGTAGGTGAGCTCAGATTTATTGAAGTCATGTAGTGAAGAGCCATGTATGTGAGCTCAGATTTATTGAAGAGTCATATAGTGATGAGCCATGTAGGTGTGCTCAGATTTATTCAAGAGTCATATAGTGATGAGCCATGTAGGTGTGCTCCAGATTTATTGAAGAGTCATGTAGTGGAGAGCCATGTAGGTGAGCTCAGATTTATTGGAGAGTCATGTTGTGATCAGATTTATAGAAGGGCCATGTAGGTGCGCTCAGATTTATTAAAGAGCCATGCAAGCGTGCTCAGATTTATTCAAGAACCATGCAGGTGTGCTCAGAGTTATTGAAGAGCTGTGAAGGTGTGCTGAAAATTATTGAAGAGCCATGCGGATGTGCTCAAAACTAAGAGCCATGCAGGCGTGCTCGAAATTATTCAAGAGTCATGTATGTGTGCTCTTTATAGATATATCTAGAGCCTATGGCCTAAACAAAAGCAGACGTGATTGAAGTTAAATCACAAACTATTCCAGAAGTTGATATGGCGAAAAGACATTTGGCCGTAAGACTAATTTTAATAACGATGGTAAAAGTTAGAAATGACTTCCCAAGTTTACTGGGCCATATAAAATTACTAAATGTTTAACTTTTTCAAGAACCAAGAGTGTTATGATTACTTTATTGTGTACGTAACTACTAATATAGTAGTGCGTGCTCCGGAGATAGCACGGTATCGGATGGCCGAATGTTACGAATTCGGATAATTGTTGTGATTTAGTACACGATATTGAAGGGTAGTATGTTAATTATATTTATATTAACTACCCTCCAAGTAATTCATAATATTTGTAGAAGGTATTTCTTTATTAACTAAAGCAAAAGGTATAAAAGAGCGGGAGCTATCATTATTGAGTTAGTCTCCCTTTGGAGCTCGAAGTGTACACAACTAGTTTGAGATATACAGTAAAGTTGTATAGCGAATATAGTGCATATAAGAGGCACGTTTTAACCGAGTCTTTTACAATATTGCTTGTAGTTCTATTCCTCTACGAAAAACCGAATCGAAATGGAAGGTTCAAATTAAAAGCGGCAAAACGAGTCGCTGTGGAAACATGGAGAGACTAGGAAATACGAGGGTTTAAAAAAGAGCGTTCTATTTCGGATTTTAGGTCTCGATTTAACACGGTCTAAAGGAGATTGTGGCGAAAATCAACAGTTAAAAATATATACTTTATATAAGATTTATTAACTTCTGCAGGTAATTTATGAATTGGATTTTAGCTTCGAAATTAAAAGCACTTGAAAATTAAGTTTATAATAATCATGTAAAGATTACGCATATTGAGAGCGGGCGGATGTGAAGCGAGGTCGCGGGTTCGATTCCCGCGCTGAGACACATGTTAGTGCGACCCACAGATATTAATTTCGGGTATGGGTGTTATGAGACCGAAAATCTTTCCTAGTTTATACCCACAATACAGGTTATACTAGTCTGGGGTCTGGACTGTGTGTGCGTGTGTGACTGTTGGGTGTATTTATTTATTTATTATACTCGTATTATCAAACGCTGTAACGCGAGAAACTCACTGCATTTAAATGTACTTCTAATCTCTTATAAATTACCAGCGGTTGCCCGCGGCTTCGTCCGTCCACGCCCTATCCCACGAGAGCCGTACATTTTTACTGGATAAAAAGTAGCCTATGTATTATTCTAATGTATAATCTATATAACTGCAAAATTTTATCAAAATCCATCTAGTAGTTTTAGCGTGAAAGAATAACAAACATACATACACACTCCACCTACAAGGTGGACCGACGACCTGATAAAGGTCGCAGGAAGTCGCTGGACGCAGGCCGCTTCCAACAGGTCGATCTGGAAATATTTGGGGGAGGCCTATGTTCAGCAGTGGACGCCCTATGGCTGATGATGATGATGATACACACTCACACACTTTCACATTTATAATATTAGTAGGATTTTATGTTACTACCTACTTAATTTTAAATTAAAACCAACGAGATAATTCTACCGAGTATAAAATTACCAGTTTTACTGTAGAAAATGAAATATATTCTAATAAAATGTTGCAAGATTTTGTACAGAAATGGCATTTATTCCGAGAAAGGCTTATAAAATGCAAGATTTACTTATATATTTCCGTGGAATATTTGCGGATAGTATCATTTCTTAGAATGAAAAGCAGAGGCGTGAATTTTATTAATAGTGTATTTTTAATAATTTCAAGCTGCCTCGGTGTCGTGGTTGTATTTCGGTAGGACTACCGTTCTGAGGTCTCGGGTTCGATCTTCGGGTCGGGCAAAGTGATATTGGATTTTTCCATATCAGCCTAGAGTCTGGAATTTGTGCCCGATATGGCGATAGGCTCGCCACCTATCACATCTGGGACGGACCTAAGCTCGGCGAAATGTGGGTGTGCTAGTTGGCTAGTATGCCTCTGCCTACCCCTTCGGAGATACAGGCGTGAGCTTATATACATATAATATATTCTTTCCTTCCTCCCAGCCAACACCGAGCCTGTCATATATCGGTCACAGATAAATAAGCACATATAACCAGGCACAAGCATGTATGCGCGCAGGCATGTATTTAGTATCCAAGGTCGGTTGTTCCACCATCCACCATCGCTCATTTTTCGACCTACTTTAAAAAAAGGAGCAGGGGGGTGACTCCTGACGCTCGATTCTTGAATTCGATTCGGTTTCATTTATTGACTTAAAATGCCACCGAAATCGAGTTAAAAAGTGCATTAATGTCACGTAAAAAATTACCAAATGACAAGTTCCAGAATATTATGCAGCATTAGCGCATTTTAAAAGTGGATTTCGGTAGAATTTTAAGTCAATAAATGAAACCAAATCGAAATCACAATCGAATCGAGCGTCAGGAGTGACCTCCAGGTCCTCAATTCGTCTGTTTTTGTTTATGTATGTTACACGATATCCCCGCCAAATATGGACCGATTTTTAAGATTTTCTTTGTGTTTGATAGAGCTTATTTCAAAGTAAGTAAGATCGGATAAATTTTGAAGTCGGCCCGTTAAGTTTTTAAACTTGTGATTATTATCAAACTAATTTGGAAAATCTTGGTTGTATAATGTTGTTTTATTCGCTTTTTAACCCGTCGGAGGCGGCACATATATATGTCACATAAGCGTATGGGCCACTGGAGGCCGAGCCGCCTGTTAAATGACTATTTAAGGCGTCATGAATAAATATATGAGCTCACCCTTGTGTCCCCGAAAGGATAAGCAAAGGTGCACTAGCGAACTAGAACACCCACATTTGGTCGAGCTTAATTACGTCCCAGATAGGCTGCGAGCCTACCGCCTTATCGGGCACAAATTCCGGGCTGATACTGAAAAATCCAACAATTATGAAATTAAAAACAAAAGCTTTTTTTGGAAAGTAATAATGCTCAATAAAATAAACCTGCAGGGTTACCACCACCCCTTATAGCAGTATTATTATAATCGTTCTTCGTTTGTTTTGTATGGGAATCGATACAAGTAAAATTATAATAATACGGCTATAAGAGATGGTGGTAACCGCCCAGAAGTCTCTTAACCAAAAAAGCGGTGTAATTTTGAGCTAAACTTATTGGACGCAAACGATACATAATGTCCTCAATATATCTTAATTTGACTCCACATGAAAAGGGCAACTAAATCTGTGAAGGGAACATATTAGGAGCCGGGGGTCGGGAGTCGAGACACGTCAGAGCCGTCCATCCCGAAGGCAATCGCGTACAATCCTTCAATCTCATGTAAATTGTATATCTCGTGTTGTCGGTTGGTTATATCACGTTATCCGCCGAATGTTCATACACTTAAGGTCGCTTTATCTCGTTTAAGGCCGCCTTATCTGGCGAAAATCAATGTAAGAAGCCGCTAAAGTTGAGTAGTGTTTGACCACTCGGGCGTTTGTATGGCGTACGTCTGACGGAGGCGGTACCAGAATATTTAGAAATCAACAATTTTGTGAGTGGTAGAGCCACGCTGTCTTCAGCACGGATTGGCCGGCTCGACCGATTCGATACCACTGTATCACAGAAAACCGACATAAAGTGGCAGCTTGGTGTCGCGTTTTGTTCGGTAAGTAAGATTTCCGGTTGCCCGTATCCTCCCTTCTTTTCCCAATCCCTGTTTCCCTCCCCTTCCATTTCCTCCTTTTACGTTGGCAACGCACCCATGATTCTTTTTGTGTGTTGCGTGTCTATGGGCAGTGGAGATCACTTACTATCAGGTGACCCATCTGTTTGTTTGCCAGTCTCACCTAATAAAAAAAAGGTAATAAAGTTTGAACAATTACTACAAAGTTGATAGCTTATTAAAAAATTAATCTGTATGTCCCTATCTACAAAAATATTTAGGCACATTTTCTTTCTGCTTGGCGTTATCCCGGCCTTCTGCCAAGGTCCGCCTTTCTACTTAAACGCTTTCACCTCGCCCGGTCTTGAGCACCCTCCATAATCAGGCCATTGGCTCTCATATCCTCCAGAACGTCCATCCAGCGCTTTTTGGGCCGTCCACGGGAACGCCCCCTGGTACGATCTGGGCCGGACACATGCGACCGACGTACTCCTGTGGTTTCCTCAAAATGTGGTATTTTAACTTTAATACCTGATTGTCCCTTTCATTTTGTCACAGCCTCCGTAGCGCAGCGGGCGAGTAGACGGCTGCGAAGCGAGAGGCCGCGAGTTCGATTCCCGCATTGAGACATATGTTTGTGTGGCCCACAGATATTTGTTTCAAGTCTGGGTGTTGTGAGACCGAAAGTCTCTCATAGTATCTGACACCCACGATACAGGTTATACCTAGTGTGGGGTCAGGACTAGGTGTGTGACTGTTGGGTGTATTTATTTATTATTTATTATTATTATTTTCAAACAATGTGCTGCAAGGGAAAACGTGTCCAACTATTAAAGATAAGAAGCGTAGATTTTTTTTTAAAAGTAATGGCATAAGATTTAATGCGTTTTTACGTAGGGAACGTACCCATACTACGTGGCCCATTATAGGGGGGATAACGGTCTTCGAAATACCACGCTTACGCCCGAATGGTCAAACGGTACTCAACTTTAAGGGCTGCTCACATTGATTTTCCCCATACAATTTTGACAGATAAGACGGCCTTAAACGACTTAAGGCGACCTTAAGTGTATGAACATTTGGCGGTTAATCACGTAGTCAATATCCTTTAGGGTAGCGGTCGACAACACGTGAAATCCTATTTGCAGCCCGTGATTGTTTTGTAAATAAGTCATAAATATCTAAAATGTTATAGATTATACCTCTATAGAGAGAAAATATGAGGTGAGGCCCGCCTTTACTGTATTTTGCCACCTTGCGGCCCCCGCCTGCCAAAAGGTTGCCGACCACTACTTTAGGGTATTGACACTTTTCATATTTATAAAACTACGTGAAATCTAGAGCCTCCCGGGGGCCACCCACTATACTACAGATGGTCACCGGGGGGGGGAGGGGTATAAAAGTTGTAAAAATGGGCCACGTAGTATGAGCACGTTCCAAGTTCACGCCATACCGGAATAAGCACGCAGTCCTATCTTAGCTACATTTACTGATCGTTGATCTTACTGCGTCCCCAAAATGTTATCGGCTGACCTATCGCAGTATCGAACACAAATTCCGGATAAAACCATCCGAATTTACATTGAGAGAAATTTAGGATCATTGACACTTTGATATCTATAGTTATATTATTATGAATGAAGAAAAGTTTAGAGAATTTTAGAAAAATCCTTGTGTCAGTAAATAGTTTGTGACATGGCCATTTATTGGACTCTATATCCTGCCTAGCAATATTATAAACGTAAAAGTATGTGGGTATGAGTGCGTGTATGTATATTGGTTACGCTTTCACGCAAAAACTACAAAATAGATTTTGGAGTATATAACCGCTCTACTAATATTATGAACGTGGGTATGTGTGTATGTATGTTTGTTTCTCTTTCACGCAAAAACAAATTAATGGATTTTGACGAAAATTTTCATTTATATAGATCAGAATAATACGTCCATACGAATGGAGTCTTTAGGAGATCAAACATTAAGATAATGTATGTACACCGTATATAAAACTTTGTACACTCTTATAAGAGAATTGCGCGAAGGAATAAACGTGAAATTTGACATAATTAAGGCGCGTCTCTGTTTTTCTCAAAGCAAAAAACAAAAAACATACGCGTGCCGCTGTGTGACGCAATATCTCCTTGTTCCCGCTCACCTCACGTAGGTAGATGTATACTACAGGTCGATACTCTAAGAAACGCCACAACGTTGCGATCGACGACGAGCTCGCGCAGTGTACATCGTTGAGATCGACGGAACGTTCAACGTTGTTAGGTCTTAGAGAATGCCATTTTCCATACATTTATGTCAAACGCCTCGCTCGAGAGAGCTAGTTCGCATAAGCGCCATCACCACGCATAGCACTATTGCGTGCGCTTTGTACCTTGCTGAATACAAAAATGACAAGATCGTTGCCGCAACGATGTCGCAACGTTGTTTTCACAAATGAAACCTTAGAGAATCGACCTGCAAGTACGTACATCTGTAATTTCCGTGGCGACTTGCAACTAGCAAATGGCGTATTGTTTTTATGTATCCTTATACAAGAATGGTTGTCTTGACGTCCGTTCGTTACATTAGGGGACCACTGAAAACCAGTGCTGTGCTGTGGCTAACGTCACAACAAAGCTTAATGCTGAGATGGCCCCCTACGTTGTTACGGTATGGACATGCAACACCTCTCTTTTGTATTTAGTTTTAGTTTAAATTATGTATAATCTAATGTTAGTTAATGTTGCATGTTATATACTAGTGGCAATAAAACTTTCTTTCTTTCTTTCTTTCAAAACAATGATATTCGCTGTCTCTGGCATAGAACTGTGGATCATAGATAAAAATGTGTAGCGAAACCACGTTTTGTACATGTGTTTTGGGTAATGTTTTAGTGCAGGTGACGCGGAGACCGAATCGGGATCCGGAATCGAACCGGAGACCTCAGAACGGCAGTCGTACTGCGCACGAATACGACGCCAATACTTTACTAATTACATTTTCTAGTAAAATAACTCACAGTAAAAAACGGACAATTTAAATTGCTGTTGTTTGTTTATCCTTAACAAAGCGCCAGCGGCCATTAGCTTTAGACGCGTTGTTTGTTAGTGGACAGGTGAGGCTGTTAAAGCCATGTCCTGGAACAATAATGGAAATGAACGGCTCAAAGGAACGCTTTTATGATTACAACCCGGCATAACCTTGTGAAATATCTTTGTTGCACCTCTAATCTAATTAATAACATAACATAAGCTCACACCTGTATCTCCGAAGGGGTAGGCAGAGATGCACTAGCGAACTAGAACACCCACATTTCGCCGAGCCTAGTGCCGTCCCAGATGTGATAGGAGGCGAGCCTATCACCATATCGAGCACAATTTCCAGACTCGGAGCTGATATGGAAAAAACCAATATCAGTTTGTCCGAAACGGGGATCGAACCCGAGACCTCAGGACAGCAGCCTGAGCAGGAAAATTTCTGACAACCGTAAATGTATTCGAACTCGATGCGCGTCTATGAAATTTGTATGAAATATTAACCAAACGTCATCAGTGCGCAGCGAACTCGAATACATTTACATTAGTTTTTCGTGCTCGGGCTACAGTAGTCGTACCGAAATACAACCACGCCACCGAGGCAGTCTATTCGAGGCACCGACCATTATTCTAACCAAAACAGAGTGTAGAAAAATAAAAATTGAAATATGAAATAACTACCTGCCCTTATACCACCTTAATGTGGGGTGAAAGGCAATTTGCTCCAGGTATTCCAAGTATTAGTCTTAATGAAACTAATTAGAGCTCAGACCGAGCGTGTAAAGGATAAACGCTCTGTTACAGAATGTCAAACATTATTCCGGTGTATTTCATGGAGCCCTCTGCATCATAACAAGCGCATTAACTTATTTAATGGAGGTAATCTGCTTTGCGGACATTACGTGTAATAGGTGCCGATGGCAGCTTAATTCCAGTTGAATTACGCCGAAAATTGATTAATTTCTCATTGTGATAGAGACAATTATTTAAAAGCTAAAACAAATTCAAATAATATTCAAATAAGATATTTATATCACCTTTACTTTATATGTTTGTTGAGTGGTAGAGCCACGCTGTAGACAGTAACGTCTACAGCACGAATAGGCCGCCTCGACCGGTTTGATACCACTGTCTCATAGAAAACCGACGAAGGATGGTAGCTTGTTGCTGTTGCGTTTCGTTCGGTCAGTGAGATTTCCGGAGGCCCATTTCCCCCCTCTCTTGCCCACTTCCTTACCCCTCCCCTTCCATTCCCTCTTTTTGGGTTAGCAACACACCCATGATTATTTTTATGTCTTGGGTGTTTATAGACGGTGAAGATCACTTACCATCAGTAGCCCGAGCACGAAAAACTAATGTAAATGTATTCGAGTTCGTTGCGCACTGATGACGTTTGGTTAATATTTCATACAAATTTCATAGACGCGCATCGAGTTCGAACACATTTACGGTTGTCAGAATTTTTCCTGCTCAGGCCGCAGGTGACCCATCGGCTCGTTTACCAGTCTGTGCTATAAAAAAAGACCTTTTTGACCTCAAAATAATGGCAGCGGCATTTCATGGCTATACCTGGAAAGAAAAGCCTATATCCTCGAAGGGGTAGACAGAGGCGAAATAGCGAACTAGAACACCCAAATTTCACCGAGCTTAGGTCCGTCCCAGATGTAATATATATGTATATCAGGCACAAATTCCAGACTCCGGTCTGATACTGAAAAATCCAATATCACTTCGCTAGGATCTAGGATAGGACTGGGATCGAACCCGGGACCTCAGGACGACAGCCGTACCGCGCACGCAATACGGCTACACCACCGAGGCAGTCGACTCAAAATATAAGATTTCAAGAATCGAGCTTAGTTATCTGTTAAAAACTGATACCTTGTGGAGTCAAAGGTAATCCATGTTCCCGTTGTTAAGCTCATACGACCGTTTACAATGAAAAGGCTTTAACAATAATACTATAACTCGACCGCATCAAATCCACTGTGGTTTTCTCTTTACTTTCTTTGTGGCGTCATTCTTTTGAGAGAGGCTGACAGTCAGTCTAGAACTTTATCGTCCTTTTTGTGATTTGTATATCCCTAGAAGGCATCAATATATTATACCCTAGATGCACAGTTCTTTGCAAATATCCTCCTAAAGAGTGATATCAGAAATAAAACAAAGAAAACGATCACAAGTTGTAATTAAGTCAACACAAATAAACCCTAACCACGTGTTATAAAGTAGGTTTTTAAACGAAATGAGCAAGCGTTTTTTTAATCTGAATTTTGAAATTTAGAATTCTATCGACGTCCGACTGTAGACAAAACGAGTGCTTAAGCACTTCTTTGCTGTCCCATTTTCCGAGCGTCAACTGTGCATCTAGGTAAATAATATATCGATGCTATAAGGGATTAATATCAGATAGACGGTTTTTTCTATAGTAGAGAGTGGCAAACTAGCACGTAAGTCACCTGATGGTAAGTGATCTCCACCGCCCATAGACACCCAAGACACTAAAAGGATTGCGAGTGCATTGCCCACCTAATAGGAGGGAATAGGGATTGGGATATGTCGGTTTCCTGTGGGACAGTGGTATCAAACCAAAACTTAGGCGAATCCTTCCTGCAACATGGTTGAACGACTGTTAAGTTGAACCATATTGGAGTGTAATAATCTTATAATAAGCTTGTGGACGTTTTGGTCAAGCTTAAGACACAGACGATGGGGGATATAGGAATAAGTTTACATAGTATAGTTTTAAGTGTATGGTTATTACTTCTTGGCGTGTTGCCAAATACATTAACTATATGTTACTATTTAAGTGTACCTGTACTCATTTTCGTTGTTTACAGCTGCGGCCCGAGCAGGAAAATTTCTGACAACCGTAAATGTATTCGAACTCGATGCGCGTCTATGAAATTTGTATAAAATATTAACCAAACGTCATCAGTGCGCAGCGAACTCGAATACATTTACATTTACATTAGTTTTTCGTGCTCGGGCTACTGGTCTCAAGTGTTGGCTAACTAAAGTTTCTTTCTTTCTTTCTTTTCATGTTTTAAAACTTTACCGACCGACTTCAAAATGTATCCGTGACCGAATTGGACCATCTTTAAAATAAGCTCTGTCTAACACAAGAATATTTTCTGTATTCTTTAAATAATGTTAATGACTGCGACTTGTGTGAAATGAATACAGTTTTATCCAGCGAATCCGCTTCCAACAGGTCGATCTGGAAATCTTTGGGGGAGGCCGATGTCCAGCAGTGGACATCCTGTGGCTGATGATGATGATGTAGCTTTGCATAAGTGAAACAATTTTTAAAAACGATTCAGTAGTTCTCGAGAGTATTCATAAAAATACAATAATACAAATCTCTCCTCTTTATGATATTATAGGCAACAGATGACGCCTCCTTGGTCTAGTGGCAGCATATATGGGCTGTGGACCAGGAGGTAGTGAGTTCGATTCCCAGGTCAGGCAAAGCGAATTTTTAATTTAATTTGCCCGGGACTGGATCCCCCAGAGGGGGTTGTAAAAACTTAGCCTAATCCTTTCTGCAACATCCTTGAAAAAGTGTGTTGCGCCAACCCCACATTAAGGTGGGATAAGGGCAGGTAGAAAGAAAGAAGATGACGTATGTTGCAGATACGATAACGCGATCGAATAGTTAGAAAAACTCACAGAGAACGACTGTTCCAATTGCAGTGGAATTTCATTAGCACGGCACAGAACAACTCGACTATAAAATTCCAATCTAGCACGATGCACACTTACGACATTTTAATTATGAGTGCACAGTGAGTTCGACTCTAACAGTAGTCGATAGTTCGTGCTCGGGCCTCTCATTTCCTTCCAAATGTCTCAATCTCCGTCAGTGAGACTCGAAGACTCCGTATGCAGATTATAAGACATCTGACGTACGAGATCGATACTTCCAGGTATGTATAGTCCGATTGCTAATTAATCGGAGTAAGCTGATCGATCGAAATGTCACTTTCCAAAATAATGTTGATTACTTACAAAACATAGTGATTGATCTATTTAAATTTTATCATTCAAAAAAACAATAAGTCAGCACTAGCTTGCAAAATTATAATTTTATTGCGTATTTTTAGAAATTTCAACTCAACCTTGCGACTAAATGTGTGTGTAAATTATTTTGCGTAAATAATCACAACAGATACGCGAAATTATAACAATAAAATAAAAATATTACTATTATTATTTGAGATAAATTGCCTTCAGCACATTCATATCTTTAATAAGTTTTGTTTATAATGAACCATGACTATAATTCCAGTAGACCTGCCAGAACTTAGCATGCAATAATTTACTATGACTACAATTCAGTAGACATGCAGTAAATCACACATTATGTAGGTAGGAATTACGACTTTGAGTTGGACTTTAGAAAATGAAAGAATAAAATCGTTCACCGAATTGAAATGTATAAATAATCTTGATCTTTTTACCGCTGCACTATTTAAATTTCATGAAAAAGTGGCAACATTCGAAATGTCAGTTTACTCCGTTTGATGAGCAATTCTACTATAGAAAAAAAATATTCATTCAAATACAATGTAATGTTTTTAGATATATTGTGCACGCGAATATATTAGTAGTTATCGGCGCCTTTTTTGCCCGAGGAATCCATTCACAGATCTTTGCATGTCGGAGCTTAGGAGTATGTACATATGTATAAAAGGTACACCAAACTTCAAAAGCTTATAGCTCTAGTTTACATTTGAGAGTGTTTTAATATTGCTTTCTCTGCTATATTTTATATGACGTAAATTTTATATAAAATAAATTTAAAAAAAATAGTCAACAACCCAATGGCAAGCGGGCGCCACGTCCGCGGGTGTGTCGGGGCCTGAGGATCAATAAAAGAAATGGAGAGTTTTGGTAAACAAAACGGTCTGATTCGATAAAATCGATAGTCTCGATGCGGGTTCGGTTAGAATGTTAAATAACAGAAAGTAAACTAATGACATTCCCAGATACATGCTTGACTGATTTTTGTTTAATATTATTTTAAAATAGCAGCGATAGCTCAGTTGGTAATGGTACGGACTGCCGAGACAAGTGTCGTGGGTTCGAGACCAACCCCAAAAATGGAGCATACACCTCTGACTTTTCTATGTTAAGTGTATTTTCATTGTGAAATATCGCTTGCTATAACGGTGAAGGAAAACATCGTGAGGAAACCTGCATACCCAAGAATTTCTCCACAAGAATTTCGAAGGTATGTGAAGTCTATCAACCCGCATTAGGCCAGCGTGGTATTTATTTTTATTGGAACGACCGATATAGGCCGGTATACTAAGGCCTAACCCCTCTCATTAGTAGAGGATGCCCGTGCCCAACAGTGGGACAGTAATATTACAGGGCTAATATTATATTATTTTCAAATACAAACTATGATAATGTGATTCTGGTTATTTAAAACACACTCCATCCTAAATAACTACAAAATTAGCATTCCTTTCAAATCTAATAAAATGTATACCAAACTAATCTCATTGGCTTTAATTAAATACCCAATTTTCTTTGTTCCCCAACCAGCCTGGTCATCTAAATTTTGGAGGTTGAATATTTACTGATATGCTAATGACTTGAACCTAGAGAGCCGTTCGAGTTAACGGTAAAGTTTTAACCGCTGACCTATGCCCTGTTTGTAAATTATTTGATTACATATCTTGTTTTTTTTAGTTTTTCTAACACCCAACAGTCACACACATAGTCCTGACCCCACACTACGATCGAGTCTTGTGTCGCGGGTATCAGAAAATACGAGAGACTTTTGGTCTCACAGCAAACCCGATACAAATATCTGTGGGCCACACAAACATTTGTCTCAATGCGGGAATCGAACCCGCGGCCTCCCGCTACACAGGAGGCTACTCGCCGACTGCGCCACGGAGGCTGTCAATTATTTTCATGTTTTCTATTTAAAGTATTTTAGTTATCGGGATGAATTCGTCAAAACATATTCATTAAAACTTTTAATTAAACAAAATGTTGTTGGAGGTTTTAAACCGATTGGCAACCCCTACTTAAGTTAAGAACCGTAGGAGTGGGTCATAACCCCAGGTAGAGCAGTCACAATAAAAAATACACCCTACATTCACACACATATCCTGATCCCCCATTGGTTTACCCTGCGTCACGGGTGTCAGAAACTTCGAGAGTTTTTCGATCTCACAATACCCAGACTCGAAATGAAAGAAGAAAGAATGAAATAAATTTTATTCAACCCATGTTTCAATATTCATTGGGCTGCACAAACATTTGTCTCACTGCGGGAATCGAACCCGCGGCCTCTAGCCTCACAGCCCGTTGCTCGCCCACTCGCCACGGAGACTGTTAATATACTTGATTGTTTCACATTAAATCTACAAAATTAAAATGTTTGAACGGACATCACTAGAACTTTTTTATTTCAATTCTTCTTGTTAATCCCATTCTATTGTGAGGTCGGCGTAATACAATTTTTGAAGCGTGCTGCATAAAGGATGTCGCCTCCTTGGTCTAGTGGCAGCATTTATGGGCTGAGGACCGGGTTCGATTCGCAGGTCAGGCAAAGCAAATTTTCTAATTTAATTTGCCTGGGACTGGATCCCTCATACGGGGTTGACGTCAGGTAGGCGGCCGGTCGTAAAAACTAAATCAAATCCTCTCCGCAACATGCTTGAAAAAGTGTGTTGCGCCGACCCCACATTAAGGTGGGATAAGGGCAGGTAGAAAGAAAGCTGCAGAAAGGATTCGACTTGTTTTTACGACCATCGGTCTGCCTGACGTCAATTCCTTGGGGTATCTAATCCCAGGCAGTTAAGTAAAATCGCTTTGTCCGACTTGGGTTTCAAACCAAGGGCTTTCATGTCCGCATGTTGCTACTAGAATAAGAAGGGTAATTAATGGCATTATAACCTCTTCTTTCTACGGGCCATTCATCATCATCATCATCGTCAGCCATAAGACGTCCACTGCTTAACATAGGCTTCCCCCAAAAATTTCCAGATCGACCTGTTGGAAGCGGCCTGCATCCAGCAACTATCGCCATATCGGGAACAAATTCCAAACTCTGGGCTGATATTGAAAAATCCAATATCACTTCACTTAGCCCGACCCGGAGATCGAACCCGAGACCTCAGGATATTCGTGTGTGATAGCCCTAACGTTAAGTGGCAACGATTAGCCCTAAATTTGTTGGAAGGTCGAACGTTCAGCGGCCCCGGGCGCTTTCATTAAACTACGCAGACCATAAATTGATGTAAACGTTTTTTCAATTTGTCTTTGTCAGCATATTTCATTTTACACCATTAAAAATGCCATATAAATTTTTAGGGTACTTCTAACTTTTTTATCGTCGACATAATATAATAATAATATTAGCCCTGTTATATTACTGTTCTGCTGGGCACGGGTCTCCTCTACTAATGAGAAAGGTTAGGCCTTAGTCAACCACGCTGGCCTAATGCGGGCTAATAGACTTGACATACTTTTGAAAGGGATGGAAAGGGTTGTTTAGACTCGGGACTTAAAACGCATACGAAACGCAACAGCAAGTGGACTCTTTAGATTTTCTTTGAGACTTTAATAATCCTGTCAACTTAGTATAATGCTGTAGGCAAAGTTATTCACGCCTCACTCCGGATGAATTAGATTAGCTTGCCAAACTATACAATTATTGTACTTGAAATGATAAAATTGAATTATGATTTAAAGAGAATAATTAAAAGATTACCGTACCGTGTAGCGGTTATAATTTATCCTAGTATTATTGGAGAATTCAATTTAAAATGTCACGCTTTAATATTTTGTAATGGATTTCTAATTAATTTTATAATTGTGCTTGTCATTGCCACGTTTCGTAATATAACCACCGATTGTAAGCCCTGCCCGGCTAGCATGCATGTCCGATATACCTCGATAATCGACTGTCGAGATATTGTCTACATGTCTACAATATTGTATAAAGATAAATGACGACGCAAAGTGTCCGTAGACAAATAGAAAAAACAGTTATAACAAGACAATAAGCGTAGACAAAATGTTATTGTGGCGCGCATGCTAGGCTTAGACAAAAGAATATAGAGGACCGGGCATAACTACGAAAAAATGTAGCATTCATAATGTATGGAACGAAACCAAAATGGCGACATTGCGAAAGAAAGATCCATAACAGTTAGGCATCTTCTTCATATTCCAAAATTAGTATTATTGTAAATAAAACCCCGTAATTACAATAAAATTAATAAGTGTATAAACACTAATGAAATAACGTATAAACGTTATTTCATTCTTATGACACTTACACATGAAATATTGAAATAGTGTAATGAATTCTTTGGGAAGTACGGTACTGAAATACTTCGTTTACGTAAAACATTGGCTCAGAACAGCTAACTGCATTAAATATAGACGCTAAACGTGCGAAACTAACACAATTAACGATTTATGGCGAGGAATATATTTTTATAGCAGTGACAACGTCCTCGCACTAGTCGATTCGATTCCTGTACCAAGACAAATATTTGTGTGGCTCACAAATAATTGTTTGTGATCTGGCTGCTTTTTAATCTTTTTAAAAAAAGGCATCCACGCATTTGCGATGATTTTGCCAATATCAAGATAAATAAAGCAATTATACAGTTTTCGCAATAATCCAGATGTAGACAACCTCAAGGTCCCGCTGGGATTATGGCAGAAATTCTTTCAGTGCAATGCTCCTGTGATAGTGATAACTTTCCCTCAATGATTCGACTGAACAAAGCCTGGCTGGAACAAATTGGCTGGCTAGCCAATGCACCAAGCAAAACTCATCAAAGATCAATGGTTAAAGTTTCCATCTTCACTGAAGTTTAGTACATAAAACCACATATCTTTAAAGCAACAAACACAACTTTAAACAATAAAAGAAATCATTTTAACTGCAACGCCCACTCTGTCAGATTTTCCTTCAAAATCCGTCCGTTTCAGATACCCATGACACAAGACTAGCACTTTGCGACTATTTGTAATAAATTTAAAGAAAGAAATAAATCAATTAAATTAAATCATTCTAATTAAATCTTCTGTCATGATTTAGGAAATCATGGCACTTCTTCCACCTGCCTTAATCCCATTCCAATGTGTGGTCGGCATAATTATAACACTTTTTCAAGCATGTTGCGTAAAAGTTTCGGTTTTTAACTTTTACCCGTTGCTTGTTTGACGTCAAGTCTCTATTTGTTTAAGGCCGCGCACATGAACTCAGCGGGAGCGAAGTGGCGGTGCAGGTGGCGGCGGCGCGGGAAGCGGCGCGTTTCCAATCATAGATTTAAATGGAACTGGCCTCGAAAGCAGCGGCGCAATGATCGGTCTGGCATACGTTACAGCGCCGCTCCGCTCACACTGATTTTGTGTCCGCAGCCTAAGGTTTTATTAATTTTATCTTACTGCATTTGAAATGCGAAAATTTCGGATGATTGTTACATAAATACGGCTCAACGGATCCGGATGAAATTTGAAACAAGAATACACTACAGTCTGAAATAGCACATTGGCTAATTTAATCCCGAAAAAAATGCACGGTTCCAGTGGTATAGTCGCGGTAATAAACCACGCGTAATATATATAACGCGTAAAATATCCGCGAAGTCGCGGGCAACAGCTAGTATAATATAAATGCATTAACTAGAACCCACACATCCAATTACAACAATTATCCACAGCGAATAGGAAACCGCAACATATTGATTACACTAGTCACTAGACGTTACGCGGCCCGAGTTAAACGTAAAGCAGGGCTATCTTGGCATTGAGTGGTAGCGCCACGCTGTAGACAGTAATATCTACACCACGAATGAGCCGTCTCAACTGGTTTGGTACCACTGTATCACAGAGAACCGATGTAAAGTGGCAGGTGGCTGTTACGCTTCGTTCGATGAGTGAGATTTCTGGTGGCTCAATTCTTTTGTTTGCCAGTCCCTATTCCGCTCTTTTTCGGTTGGCAACTCACCTATGTTACATTTATATCTTGGGTGTCTATGGGCGGTGGAGATCACGCACCCTTAGGTGATCCATCTGCTCGTTTGCCAATCACTGCTATAAAATTTCGGACACGCATCGCAATATTTGAGTTTTACGAGTAGCGAGTACAACATACGCTACACCTACAGGTCGATTCACTAAGAAACGCCGCAACGTTGCGATCGACGACGAGTTCCCGCAGCGCACATCGTTGAGATCGGCGGAGCGTTCAACTTTGTTGGGTCTTAGAGAATACCATTTTCCATACATTTATGTCAAACGCCTCGTTCGAGAGGGCTAGTTCGCATAAGCGCTGTCATCACGCATAGAGCTAGTCCGTGCGCTTTGTACCTTGCTGAATACAAAAATGAAAAACATCGCAACGCTGCCGCAACGTTGTTTTCACAGATGAAACTTTAAATAATCGACCTGCTGATGGTAAGCTAGAGCAGTTCAAAAAACCAGTGACTACAAACAATGTATTTATCGACGGTCACCAGAAACATGGCGACCTGTTTTTGCTTCTTCACCCTCCGAAGGGGAAGAAGCAAATTAAGGGGCTTACGACAAGACATTTGGATGACCGATGCAGACACAGGGATTTAACCCCATACCCGGTCTTACAAACCATCATGTTATGTCGCAAGCCTCTCGAGAGAACCGGAAGTACACTGAATGATCCTAGAACGCGAACCACATTAGGAGTGCGGGTCACTGTGACATATTTTGACACCATGTGTATGGTGGTCGCCATCCAGGCAGATACGAGTATCCTACCACAACTTAGCTACTACCTTGTGGTCACTGTTTGATAGCAATAATTTACAGAGGAGGTACGCTGTGGCCAATTTTGGCTACAACCTAAAATTTTGATTATTATCACCGTTTTCTAGAGAATTGATTGGCACCTTGCTGTTATATTTCGTACAGTAAATAACCCAGAAGGCGAAATATTGCCTCTACAAAGTATCTGATCATGTTTGTGTCTATGGCATTAACAATGTCTATGTGCGATGGTAACCACATATCATTAGGTAGGTCTACCTTTATGAAACTTCTACTCTGTTTCGAGCGTGCTCCAAAAAAATTTTGTTTAATTTTTACGACCGGGTTTACAAATTAATAGAAACAATAACGACGAGAATCAATTATGTAGTACTTCACGATACGGGAAGCCATTTCCCGTATGTTCTGTCATCTGAGTACTGTTATTTCAAGTGCCGACTAAATCAAATTATACGTGCGGAGGATCCAATACATTGGCTCGACATGCCAAGTACTACAAGTCTAGTTATAGAAAGTGAACAAACAAACGTTTTATATTACTTATGTGTTTATGTTGAATAAGTCCTATAGTCCGATTGCTAATTAAACGGAGTAAACAGACAGATCGAAATATCACTTTATCAAAATAATGTTGCTTACTTCCAAAGCGTATTTTTATAAATTTCAGCTTAACCCTTCCACTAAATGTCTGTGTAAATAATGTTGCGTAAATAATCACAACAGATACGTAAAATAATAACAATGAAAATTACAAATATTACTTTTATTATTTAAGAAAAATTACGTTCGGCACATTCATAGCTTGTGTAAGTTTTGTTTATAATCAACCTGACTATATGAATGACTATAATTCCAGTAACCATGCCGTTATTTAGCAAGCAGTGATTTACTATGACTATGATTTAGTAGACATGCAGTACTTATCACACATTAGTCAGGAATTACGACTTTAAGTTGGACTGTAGAAAAAAAAAGAATGAAATGGTTCACTGAATTGAAATGTTTAAATAATGTTGATCTTTTTACCGCAGCACTATTTAAATTTCATGGAAAAGTGGCAACATTCGAAATGTCAGTTCACTCCGTTTAATTAGCAATCCTACTATAGGGAAACCTGAGGCCGTCCCTATTGCGCCGAAGAGGGCTACCGCGGGGTTTCTAGTCGGTATTGTCAGTGTAGGGTGTACACAGTGTTAGGGACTTGGCCCAACGGTCGCTTGGATGTTTCCCATCTCTCCAGGCGGCTTAACGTTGGATCGTAAGACCGGGAACCCTACATAACCACGTCTCCCCCAATGGGTGGCTGCATCGTTAAAACACTTTTCTCCGCGAAAACAAAAAAAAATGTATCACAGTCTTTTTTAACTGACTACGGCATATCAAAAAGAGTGGTGGCTATCCAACTTCACTGATGCCGAATGAAGCTGTGGTATCTTTTCGACTACAACGCAGCCGAAAGGAGTGGCATCGACATATATCGACGTATAGTAGCAGCTCGCTGTCGCGTTTCGTTCAGTGAATGAGATTTCTGGTGGCCCAATTTCCCTTCGCCTTTCCCAATCCCTAATTCCCTCCCTTTATTTGTTGGCAACGCACCCTTGATCCTTTTTGTGTCTTGAGTGTCCATGGGTGGTAGAAATCACTTACCATCAGGTGACCCATCTGCTCGTTTGCCAGTCTCTGTTATATATAAAAAATCTTCTTGACTTCAACTTAGCCGAAAGTAGTGGTATCTTCTAGACTACGACGGAGCCAAAAGGAGGGGTATCTTCTTGACTACGACTTAGCCGAATGGTGTAGCACTTACCCAACTACGACGTAACTAGTTAGAGTGGCATCTACTCGACTACGGCGTAGCTAGTTAGTGTGGCATATACTCGCCTACGTCGTAGCTAAAATTAGTGTTACTGATATTCATGTTCATCTGTTATTTTAATGTCACAATTTAACAATGGGGTATTGTTTGAGGCGTCTTGATAGTTGGCTGGTTATATAGGCACGCGACGTCACTCCAAGTTAAAAATAGCTCAGCCATTGACATCTTACCGATATTGTTCGCATACGTACAGCTGGTAGTATAGGACAGTTGATAATACAAATGCGTTAACCCGACGGAGGGCTGTCGCAGTCACCTTGCTCTATTCGTAGGTTCAACGGACCAGCTGGGTCGTGGTGTCAACGACCGTCGGCCGGCGGGCACCGGAGCACTCGGGACTCTCAGGCCGTATATGAGACAATGGCCTATCGCGAAATATCTAATGGCCTACCTTTCGGCCAATGCCACTGAGAAATATTATAGTATTATGGCACACAGTAATGTCTAAATATACCGACACAAAACCATCCAACAGTCTTAATTATTCGGCGAAACCTCCACGAGAGGTAGTTCGTGAATGTTGGACGATGGGGTCAGTGCCCTCAGTAAGAGCTAGTTAAGTTTCGACACTGGTAATAGTTTTCGTTTTCTCCATATATTTATTTTCAGTTTCCCGAAGAGGGGGGGGGGTGTTTTAAGACTGGCAGCCGGTCAAAACAAAAAACGAAGCCAATTATGATTCGTGATTTTTTCATGCACATTTCCAGTAAAATCCTACAAACTTCCTATTTTATTTTCCCGTTAATTTCCTGCTAGCATTCTTGGCATATCCCGTTCCTTTTCCTGCAAATCATAACCCCTTATTGCAGCCCCATTCTTATTATTGTGTCCATACCTGCCTGCTTGTTTCTAAAGTGAAGTGGTAGTACTAATTTAAATAAATAAATAAATGAAGAGAAAAAAACAATAAAAAAATATAAATAAAAAAATATTATAAATAAATAAATAAATTATAAATAAATCTATAAATGAATTACCTACAATTATTCAAGTTTGCTGGATGACTCCTGGATGAACTTCAGTGGAGTGCTTTTCGTCATGACATGAGCTACTTTTCGACTTAAAAGAAGGTACTCATTTCGTCTGTGTGGTTTTATATTTTACGCGAATTTCCGACAAATGTAGACCAATTTTAAAGATTTTTTTGTGTTCGATAAAGTTTAATCCAAGGGTGGTCATATATCGATCGGGTAAATTTTAAAGTTCGTTATAGTGGGGTAGTATTGTATCGGGATGATAGAGTTATTGATTCTTATACATGTTTTACTACAACTTATATATTTATATATACTGTATAATGGTATTTTTACTATTTAATATAAAAAATACAACTCACAATCGAACTCTGATCTTATTTAAACACCAGACCACTGCGCCAATGAGTCTGTGTGCCTCAAATTTACTGCATGAATTTATTACCGCTACGACCCTTGCACTGTGACCTTTACATTCCTTAACCTTTGACCTTAGCATGATTTAAAAAACCACATTATCTCACCGAAAATATATCTAAGTACGCAGGATTGATGTGATCGGAATGACCATATCATGATATTCATATTTTCTATGTACATACGCAGCGATAACTCAGTTGTGGTACGGACTGCCGAGACAAGTGTCGGAGGTTCGAGACCAACCCCAAAATGGTGCTCAATCTGACTTTTCTAAGTTTCTGTGTTTGCTATAACAGTAAAGGAAAACATCGTGAGGAAACCTGCATACCAGAGAATTTCTTCACAGGGGGGTTACCACCACCTCTTATAGCAGTATTATTATCATCCTACTTGTACCGATTCCCATACAAAACAAACGAAGAACGATTATAATAATACTAATATAATAAGAGGTTGTGATAACCTTGCAGGAATTTCGAAGGTATGTGCAGTCTACCAACCCGCATTAGGCCAGCGTGGTAGACTAAGGCCTAACCCCTCTCATAAGTAGAGGAGGCCCGTGCCCAGCAGTGGGACAGTAATATTACAGGGGTAATAGTATTATTATTATTTATTATATATACGAGTATAAATGATGGGCGTCACGGTCACCTCGCCTCTTTTAATATCGATTATATTGGGACGAGTCAGAAGTTACTAAATACTTCGTAAAACTTCTAAAAAAGAACAAAGCTTTGTTAAACAAACGATGGGATTTTTATAGCCCCAAGTTTTAATTATAGCCACGCATCCAAAGATATCGCTACCAGCGCATTGTTTACATTAATTAACTAAGTTTTGTAAATTGATTAATACATTTAAAAATGCCTCGGTGGCGTGGTTTTTTCGGTACGACTACTGTCTTGTGGTCTTGGGTTCGATCCCCGGGTCGGGCAAAGTGATATTGGATTTTTCACTATCAGCCCGGAGTCTGGAATTTGTGCCCAATATGGCGATAGGCTCGCCCTCTATCACATCTGGGACGGAACTAAGGTCGGTGAAATATGGGTGTACTAGTTGGTTAGTGCGCGTCTGCCTACCCTTTCGGGGATACAGGCGTGAGCTTATGTTATGTTATGTTTGTCATTTAAAAATCAATAATATTATAGCACTATTTTTTTTTATTTACTGCTTCGGTGACGGAGTTGTAGTACATAGAAGGTCTCAAATTCGATTCGTGGGTTAGGTAAAGTAATATAGGGCTTAAGTGCTCTCTCTGCAGTATTAAGAATCAGAATTTGTGCCGGATATGGCGGTAGGCTTGCCCCCTATCACATCGGATGAAAATAACCTTGCTGAAAATAGTATTCTAGTCAAACACCCGCCTATTCCGACGAGATAACGTAATTGTAACCGCGTGCATGTGCATTTCTATGTGTGTGTGCATAAATTATTCAAATTGTTTTCGTTACAAACTAAATGACTAGAGCCTAGACCTCAAACAGGAGTTAAAGTCATTCAAAGTTAAAGTCAACCCTTCGCAGTTTATATTCATTTCCGCGGAATAAAGTGGGTTGTTGGCATAGACGGCAATAATAACTTACTATTTAGTGGTATCATCATGCCTTGTGTAAAAAAATAGAATAAAAATATTTATACAATTCATAAAATGTATCCAGTACGAAAGGCCGTTTCGCCTAAGAAGAAAGTCTAGCATTGCTATTTAAAATGTTAGTTTACAATCAATTACTAATACAACAATTAAGACATAAAACCATCAATATAATATACCCTAGATGCACAGTTCTTTGCAAATATCATCCTAAAAAGTGATCTCAGGAATAAAACAAAGAAAAAGATCACAAGTTCTAACTAAATCAACACAAATATAACCCTATGCATGTGTAATAAAGTAGGTTTTTAAAAGAAATGAGCAAGCGTTCTTAAATTTTGAAATTTAGAATTCCATCGGCGTCGGATTGTATGCAAAACGAGTGCTTAAGCACTCCTTTGCTGTCCCATTTCCCGAGCGTCAACTGTGTATCTAGGTAAATAATATATCGATGCATAAAACAGTGTCTTTATAATCACAAGTTTGTTATTAAAGCTTGTAATGTCAAAACGTAGCTGACAGCTTTTGCGAATAAAAACATGTATGCGCAAGGAAGAGCTCCGGTTCCTAATAAAGCGATTATGGCGATCAATCACAACATATTTCCTTCGCAATTTCGCCATTTTCCCTGACAACCGATCTAAAATAAAATAAAGACAGGCCAATGGCCAATCTTTATTAGGTGGTATTAACGACGACTTTTCAACCGACTTCTAAAAAGGAGGAGGTCCTCAATTCGTCTGTTTTTTTATGTATGTTACTCGATACCTCCGCCAAATGTGGACCGATTTCCAAAATTCTTTTTGTGTTCGATAAAACTTATTTCAAGGGTGGTCCCATATAAATTGGGTCACGATCGAATTGGAATTCGGTCCGTTAAGTTTTTAAACTTGTGATTATTTAAAACTAGTAAATGACCAATCCAGTGTGAGTTTTATTGACCTTCAATTTGTTTACACATGAAGTGCCCGGATTAAAATTTATGCCCAATGTGGATCTGGGTGTCTATTCCATCGATATATTATTTACCTAGATGCACAGTTGACGCTCGGAAAATGGGACAGCAATGGAGTGCCTTCTTTTGCCTACAGTTGGACGCCGATAGAATTCTAAATTTCTAAATTTTAAATTTAAGAACGCTTGCTCATGTCAATTGAAAAGCTACTTTATAAGACGTGCATAGGGTTATATTTGTGTTGATAGAATCAGAAATTGTGATCTTTTTCTTTGTTTTGTTTCTGCGACCACTTCTTAGGAGGATATTTGCAAAGAACTGTGCATCTAGGGTATATTATATCGATGGTCTATTCTATAAAACGTTGTCTGATGAACGATATCGGACCGATACTCTGCCGCACAGACTAATTTAGATGCACGTGGATCAAATAAATGTCAAACACCGAAGAGTGGGCTGTCAAACAGTCTACAGCATAGCATTCTCTGAAACGAAACTTATAGCACCGATATTGGTCGGATACGTGAGCCACATAGAATAGCAAAACGTCCAAAACGAAGTCCGCAACTGCGGATTTCGTTTTACAAACTAGGCCCCCTGTCGATTAGGCGGTATAGGTTGACTTAACAAATTCGAATCACATAACATAACATAACATAAGCTCACGCCTGTATCCCCGAAGGGGTAGGCAGAGGCGCACTAGCGAACTAGAACACCCACATTTCGCCGAGCTTAGTTCAGTCCCAGATGTGATAGGGGGCGAGCCTATCGCCATATCGGGCACAAATTCCAGACTCCGGGCTGATATGGAAAAATCCAATATCACTTTGCCCGACCCGGGGATCGAACCCGAGACCTCAGAACCGTAGTCGTACCGAAATACCACCACGCCACCGAGGCAGTAGCTTGTAATTATTACAATAATTGTGTAAGATTCAACGCATTTTGTAATCTTACTATTTGACTGGATTGCCAAAAGAAGTTGACGACACGTAAGTGGTCGTACGTAAAAAAGCCTCCGTGGCGCAGTGGGCGAGTAGCCAGCTGTGGAGCGAGAGGCCGCGGGTTCGATTCTCGCATTGAGACAAATGTTTGTGTGGCCCACAGATATTTGTTTCAAGTCTGGGTGTTGTGAGACCGAAAGTCTCTCATAGTATCTGACACCCACGATACAGGTTATAGCTAGTGTGGGGTCAGGACTAGGTGTGTGACTGTTGGGTGTATTTTTTTTTTATATGAAGCCGAATCATTTTAGCAACATGCAATGTATTGCGCCAACTCCAAATTGGAATGGCATAAAGGCAAATAGACTAGACCACTAGACAGATGAGGTAAATCATAATCCAGTTCCAAATAACAAATATCTGGTACAGTCTGTCAAGCTTTATATTTGTATATTTGATATTTTCCAATCAATAATATTATTTCTACAATTGATCCTTAAGATACCCATCCTTGTGGATCGAATATCAAATAATCCTATACATAAACGAAAACCCAATACAAATTTCGCCAAACACTCAAAATCCATGAAAAGGCTACTTACGAATCTAATATTCCGGCATTCTCGATAAGATACATCCTCAAAAGGTGGCTTAGTAAAATATAAGTCTTTGAAACCACCTTATTATTACGATGCTTTAAAAACGTTGACGATGCCTCTCACAAATACGGCTGGGATATTTCAATTTTATTCGTTATATTTTGGCATTTTTATATATTTTCCATTGTGTCCGAAGTCTATGGGGATGTTTACTTAATTAGGCGCGATATTTTCAACAAATCTGGAGCAAAATACTTGAAAAGAACTTGTGATGTGTTGTCCCAGTCTAAATACAGAAATATTATAAACACGAATCGAAATAATATACTGAGATGGTTCCTATGTGTTGGATGTAGTTGTAGGTACATATTTATACATCCCCGTCATCATTTCGTTTAAAAAGCTACTTTATAACACGTGCATAGGGTTATATTTGTGTTTGATTTAATTAGAACTCGTGATATTTTTCTTTGTTTTATTCCTGAGACCACTTTTTAGGACGACATTTGCAAAGAACTGTGCATCTAGGGTATAATATATTGATGATGTTACTCGATATCTCCGCCAAATGTGGACCGATTTTCAAAATTCTTTTTGTGTTCGATAAAACTTATTTCAAGGGTGGTCCCATATAAATTGGGTCACGATCGGATTGGAATTCGGTTCGATAAGTTTTTAAACTTGTGATTATTTAAAACTAGTAAATGACCAATCCAGTGTGAGTTTTATTGACCTTCAATTTGTTTACACATGAAGTGCCCGGATTAAAATTTATGCCCAATGTGGATCTGGGTGTCTATTCCATCGATATATTATTTACCTAGATGCACAGTTGACGCTCGGAAAATGGGACAGCAATGGAGTGCCTTCTTTTGCCTACAGTTGGACGCCGATAGAATTCTAAATTTCTAAATTTTAAATTTAAGAACGCTTGCTCATGTCAATTGAAAAGCTACTTTATAAGACGTGCATAGGGTTATATTTGTGTTGATAGAATCAGAAATTGTGATCTTTTTCTTTGTTTTGTTTCTGCGACCACTTCTTAGGAGGATATTTGCAAAGAACTGTGCATCTAGGGTATATTATATCGATGGTCTATTCTATAAAACGTTGTCTGATGAACGATATCGGACCGATACTCTGCCGCACAGACTAATTTAGATGCACGTGGATCAAATAAATGTCAAACACCGAAGAGTGGGCTGTCAAACAGTCTACAGCATAGCATTCTCTGAAACGAAACTTATAGCACCGATATTGGTCGGATACGTGAGCCACATAGAATAGCAAAACGTCCAAAACGAAGTCCGCAACTGCGGATTTCGTTTTACAAACTAGGCCCCCTGTCGATTAGGCGGTATAGGTTGACTTAACAAATTCGAATCACATAACATAACATAACATAAGCTCACGCCTGTATCCCCGAAGGGGTAGGCAGAGGCGCACTAGCGAACTAGAACACCCACATTTCGCCGAGCTTAGTTCAGTCCCAGATGTGATAGGGGGCGAGCCTATCGCCATATCGGGCACAAATTCCAGACTCCGGGCTGATATGGAAAAATCCAATATCACTTTGCCCGACCCGGGGATCGAACCCGAGACCTCAGAACCGTAGTCGTACCGAAATACCACCACGCCACCGAGGCAGTCGAATAAATTCGAATCACTACCTTCAAATATTCCCATATAAGTGTCACAGACTTACTCTCAGCTTGATTTGACTTGATTGCAAAGACATTCAACAGTATATAGACAACAGCACAAAACTTGAGATCCAAAAATTATGACGTAGTGGTCATAAATTTTTCAGTTTATCTGAAGTATACGCACGCCAGGCCGACCAGCATGATAATATTGACGGAATAAACTTATCTTACGTGATTATTAACCATTCACCAAATATTCTAGGGTGTAAATTGTAATAATGGCCTTCACCTTAGATTAATAAAGTCATAGATACCTAATCCACGCGTAAAAATCTTGCCATTCATGTAGGTCTACTTTAGAGCCACATCAGTCGCTGGTTCCACAGTTGTCATAGAAACCATATCGCGGCAACGTCTCTTACTATAATTTTAAAAATGCTTTCCTGTTGTATATTGTCGTGCAAAAATTATTCAGGAAAAACTCACAAGTGTCCTGAGATCACATTTCAAACGGTAAATAATCGAAATCAGTTTATTTTGATTGATAAATTACGAAAGTAAAATAATATTTTTGAAAGATGTCAGTTTTAACACAGTGTTACCATAAAAAAAATATTTAATTTTCCCGAAGAAATATTAATATAATAAGTAATTATTAAATCATCATATAAAAATATTTTTGTTGTATATCGTCAAATTCATATAAAGTAATAATAATATCATGTTTTAGGTTTCCATCCGATTTTGTGCCTCACGATAAATGGTTAGGTAAATATGATAAGAAAATGTCGTGGTGAGTATTGGTGGAAACTAGCAAAAAACACTCAAATATGTTCTGTTCACTTCGAAGAGGAGGCTAAATACTTAAGTAAAGTGGATTACGAAGAATTTGTCAAGATGCAGTTCCGACTAGAGTGGTTATTTTTTGAGTCTATTGTGTCCATAGAATAGTGGTTTAAAATAATATATCAGAATTCAGCATTTATAATATGCGCACATTATATGATTCGTATTGTAATCATAGTAATCAGAATGAAATTCCCACAGGCCAAATATTATCACCGCAATGATTAGTGATTTTTTTAATTCATGATCATGAATAGCGCATAATAGATTTCAGCATGTGATCTTGCTGTTTATTATACAACGCGTCATGTGCTTTTCTGTGGGTAACATAATTGGAATATCACGATAAGTATGTTTTATTTAGCTAAAGCACACACAAAAGGAATGGTGTCTGGGATGTTCATAATATATTATCTTTTGTCGCCTCCTCGGTTTAGTGACAGCGTATAATTATGAGTTGTGAATCGGGAGGTCGTGGGTTCGATTCCCATCCCGGGTGGATTGTTTTCTAATACCATGTGCTCGGCATTACATACCCAGTAGGGGTGACGTAAAACAGGCATACAGTCGTTAAAACTAACCCTAATCCTTTCTGCGACAAGCTTGTAAAATTTTATTGCACCGACCCCGCATTAAATAGTCACGGGCGGCTCGGCCTCCGGTGGCCCATACGCTTATGGAACATATATATGTGCCGCCTCTGACGGGTTAAGATGGGATAAGGGCAGATGGATGGAAATCATCTCTTTTTAGTCTGTGCCTTTTCATTTTGACCATTGAACCTGGCACTGACTCCAAAGACAGAATTTAATTTTCAAGTTGATGTGGTCGGTTTATGTAAACTTTAAATTTCCAAATTTTAATTTGAAATTGAATTCTGAAGAATCATCCAAAAACCTCTTAATTTGAAAACGGCTGAAAAAGAATTGTCAAAATAGGTCTAAAGGAGACGGCTTCCATACAATCTTGGGCCTAGATTGTAAAATGATGAAAGTGGTGTCAATTAATATATAGTATATTATGACATCATTACTGAAAATTTGGCGATTTTTTGTAATCTGAGAACAGAGTTTTCACTTCACTTCACTTTGACTTAAATAAAAGTGAGGTTATGGAGCAAACTATACGCAAACAACCGATGTTTACAAGTACAAATCTTACCTATTGATATGTTTAATTACAGATAACATAAGTTCATGCCTATATCCCCGAAGGCGTCGAACTCGAACACCCACATTCGATAACTTAATTTTGGTCACAAAGACGATTATTCTCAGGAATAAAATATTTGTATAGCTGAGGATATTGTTCTAGTAGAAAATTATTAAAACGATGGAAAACACCCAAAACGCACACGCACAAAACAATAAAAAAACGAAGCAAATGAAAACTATTATTAAAATGTCAATTCATAGTTTTTTGTTCCATATGGAACCAGCAAAGGTGAATGCATGCCGTCAAGCTATTTAGTTACTATTTTATTTTTCAGAACTGCTTATTATGTTAGTTCCAATGTGTTAAATTATTTTTACTTGAATTAATCATCCGGATGTAGTATTATATTTTTTTTAACTCTTTCATCTTAATCGATTAAGTAATCGATTCTATTTAGTGTCCTTTACTTATTTTTCGGATATCTCATTTTCTAGATTGTGTATTGGGCTGATTTTTTTATTTTGAAATAGAAAAAAAATGACAATTTTTTGAGCCATATCTCAACTCATTACATTTTGGCCCAAAGTTACCCATATCCTTAGGCAGAAATATCGTGTAATAAATATCGTGTACTTAAAAATACGAATGAGTAAAGAACCGTCTTCTTAATTTCCGAAATGGTTAAAAAGTAATCTCCCTGTTTATTGTGAAAATTTTATTTTTATAAAAGAAAGAAAATTACCCATATTTAGGAAAATGGAGTGAAACCTGGTATCACTGTCACGCACACTACGATATGCAAAATTGCCTCATTTTATATTGACATTTTGTTTGACGCTATCCTTCTAGGCGTTTAAATTCTTTGGCCTTCACATTGTAATAAGTGGTGGATGGCGGTACTGAAGTTCGATTTTTTTTTTTTGTATGGAAACTTGCTTGATAGCCTGTCTATAGTTAGTAATATTAAATGTCAAAAATTATACCACCAGTTTTATAAAACCTCATAAAGTTCTATAAAACCAATATTCGATTTGAGAAAAAAACATTTTGTTATATACACGTCCTTCACCCTTGCTCGTTAAAACAATTCTATTCCTGTTTAAACGTTGGAATAATAGGCAAGCATTTAGCCGACCGGCGTCAGAGGCCTAATAGCACCCACGTGTGCCTACATCCGACGATTAGAGCCCTATTTAAATAGCTTCAGTGCTTTGACAAAGTTGTTCGTGTTGGCGTATTCGATGTAATTTAAATCAGCTTAAAATTTGGTTCAGCAGCGATAGCTCAGTTTGGAATGATACGGACGAGACGAGTGTCGGAGGTTCGAGGCCAACCCCTCCCCCCTAAAAAAAACACACCTCTGACTTTTCTATGTCGTGTGTTTTCAATGTGAATTATCGCTTGCTGTAACGGTGAAGGAAAACATCGTGATGAAAATATGCATATCCGATTTCTCCAGAAGAATTTCGAAGGTATGTGAACTCTATCAATCCGCATTAAAAAAAAATATTGATCACGTAGGCATATCAAATGCACTTATGATAGGTCACAACAAGGTCTGGATAAATTTATATAATAATAATGTTACAACCCTATCAATTTAGAAAACAAACAGGCAGGTATGGACATAATAACAAGGATTAGCCAGCGTGCTAGACCCTCTCATTTGTAGAGGAGGCCTGTGCCCACCAATGGGTCAGTAATATTATTACAGCGCTAATACTATTATTATATGTAGTCAGGTTCAATTAAAATGAGGTACTGTTTTAATTTTCCTTAGGCAGCGGCTTATTGCCCTTCGCACAACCGATGTCTTTGAGTGATGGTATCATTTACCATAAAATATTTTGTTACTTAAAGCAAAAAAAAAATAAAAAAAGGTGGACCGACGACTTGATAAAGGTCGTAGGAAGTCGATGGATGCAGGCCGCTTCTAACAGATCAATCTGGAAATCTTTGGGGGAGGCCTATGTCCAGCAGTGGATGTCCTGTGGCTATATAAAATGAGAGCGTCAGATTTGAACCAACTCCTAAAATCGAAATTCGAGGTTTGCCTATTTTGTAGAAGACAAAGGAAAGTGAGGGAGTGTAACATCGATATATTATTTATCTAGATGCACAGTTGACGTTCGGAAAATGGGACAGCAAAGAAGTGCTTAAGCACTTATTTTGCCTGCAGTCGGACACCGATAGAATTCTAAATTTCATGATTCTAATTTAAGAACGCTTGCTCATTTCGTTTAAAAAGCTACTTTATTACACGTGCATAGGTTTATATTTGTGTTGATTTAGTTAGAACTTGTGATCTTTTTCTTTGTTTTATTCCTGAGACCACTTTTTAGGAGAACATTTGCAAAGAACTGTGCATCTAGGGTATATTATATTGATGGAGTGTAATGACAGAACGGCGGTTGTTTGTCTGAATCCAGCCACTACGGCATTTTACTCACGTCGCGTTGGTACGGAGCTAACACAAACATAACTTTAATTGCTGTTGTTCAAAATCTGGCTATTACTTCCTAACGTGCTTAAAATACATACATACATACATAGACTCACGCGTTTTTCCCATAGGGGTAGGCAGAGACAACGGATTTCCACTTGCTACGATCCTTACATACCTCTTTCGCCTCATTCAGTCTCATTACATTCTTCATACTTGCACGACGGTTTAGGGTACTTTTAACTTGACCTTTCTCGAGTATATCTCTGACTTGGTCAGAGAAAGTTCGATGAGGTCTTCCCCTTCCAACTCAAAATGTTAAGTGCTTAAAATGTTAAGCTAAAATTAATATTCTTCTTCCAATTGTCTTTATTCCGATACAATGTAGAATAAGCGCGACTCAATTCTTTCAGCATGTTGTAGAAACGTTTCTGCTTTAGTATTAGCCTGTCTGCTCTAATACAATCCTAAGTAATTGTATGAAAAAGAGCGTTCTGATTGCGATGCTATAGGTATAGGTACAACCATTAATTTATAATAGAAAATAATGTACCAATTTCCAGTCGTCTCGTATTGTGCTAGAAATATAAATATCTATATACCCAGCGACGACGTACCCCAATAGACACCTAATGTTGGAAATTTTCATATATATATATATATAACTACTACTACTCAAAATCTGGTTGTTTTAAAGACACCGCCGTGTCGTTGGTGGAGGCGTTGTAATATTGTTTATACCAATTTTTTTAACTCGCTCACGTGGATATAACTAAGCTTAGAGACGTGTCCGAACCTATTTAACGGTCCGCTATATTCGTAGCTTGACCATGCATTTTTGTCATTCCACGTTAGCGACTACGTAAAATAATTTGCATAAAAAACGTCAGTTCCCGACGTAACTGCTGGAGACGTTCGAGTTTTCGTCATTCAAGATATTCTACGTAGCCGCTAACGTGAAATGTAAAAAAAACTCATAGTGGAACTAAGGATCTTATATTCAGATGTCAGATATCAATTGCGGCGTCTATTAAGGTGTGTCGTCGTTGTACTTACCTAATACACAAGAAATCCCTTGTCAAAACCTGTCAATTACACTAAACGTTATATAAATTGAATAATGTACAACCTATGTCTAATACGAAGTATTACATTGAATTTATTTTCGTTTATTTTGATTTCATCTTCGCTGCCTACGTTTTAACCTAAAATGTTTAAAATTGTAGAGCAACGGAATTATCCTTCAACTAAAGATGAGAGCACTTTAGCTAGATGCTACTTCATCTAGGAAATTCGTATTTCAACGATCATCGATTTTTTAATGAGCGAATCAGCCCTTTCGAGTATTTAACAGGCTTAATATCATCCTTCCACTATATTTTATTTATCCTAACTATCCCCACCCAACTGTGTGTATCCAATATCCAAAATCTAAATCTTTAGGGCGACTTGCAGCGCCATTATTAATCAAGAGTTATATCTTATCACGATATATCCTACAGCCTACAGCTCACTCCTATCTTTAAATCAAGATTTGGGATAAATAGAGATTGATCACCGAGCTGCAAATGGCCCTTAAACATGGAGTTAATTTTTATGTGAATATATTATTTTCTATGTTATTCGATGAGTGGCTCAGTGGCATGGTGGTATTGCGTGCGCCGTACGACTATCATCCGAAGGTCTCGAGTTCAGGTTCTACCAATCAACAATGATATGGGCAGGTCGGAACAACAATGTTGCCAATATGTGTTGTTGTTTTTTTTCCGGGCACGGCAAAGTGACTACACTACACCTGATGGTAAGCGTAATGCAGTCCAAACAAACCAGTGACCATTGTAAAAATAGTTTATAAATGGTCGCCAGATTATGCCGGCCTGCATAAATGTTTCTTCACGCTTAAAGAACCCTACGTCAAAAGAGGGAAGGAACACGTGAGCCAGCAAACTATCCAACAGCTTAATGGTACGACAAAAGTGAGTTCAGAATTTTTTGGTTCTTATTTTATTTTATTTTTATTTATTTAAATTATAACTACCACATCATACATATTAATCATAAAAGAAAAGAACAAATATTAAATAATACAATCCATTCCGATATGTATGTTCTATTAATTTATCTAGCAATAGGTGGATAATGTTGTTAGTAACATAATAAGTAAGATTATTTTCATTATGTAATATTATTGCTTGTAATACATCATTATGTTACTGTTTGTTGTCCCGAAATAAAATAAATAAATAAATAAATGGCGTACCTAACATTTGCCGCAAATGTGCTTAAATAGTCACGGGCGGCTCGGCCTCCGGTGGCCCATACGCTTATGGAACATATATATGTGCCGCCTCTGACGGGTTAAAAGTAGAAAATTGAGCGTCAAATATACCACAAGACTAGTCACATGGTTCTTGCCGAGATGGAAGAGACCAGAGCTGTGGTTCGTAAACCGGCCTGCGTGTTATAAAATACTTTGTTTAAATGCATAACATACATGTTATCAAAAACTACTGCAACATGCTTGAAAATGTGTATTGCGCCGACCCCATATTGGAGTGTTGGAGTGGGATAGAGGGGGAAGAAAACATTATTAACTAAAGCTGCTTTTCCACCTCTTTCCACCGACTGCCTCGGTGGCGTGGTGGTGTTTCGGTACGACTACGGTTCTGAGGTCTCGGGTTCGATCCCCGGGTCGGGCAAATTGATATTGGATTTTTCCATATCAGCCCGGAGTCTGGAATTTGTGCCCGATATGGCGATAGGCTCGCCCCCTATCACATCTGGGACGGAACTAAGCTCGGCGAAATGTGGGTGTTCTAGTTCGCTAGTGCGCCTCTGCCTACCCCTTCAGGGATACAGGCGTGAGCTTATGTTACTGTTATACAACATTATATAACTGCCGTGTAGGAGCACCCATGAAACCTTTTCGAAACATGACGTCATGTACCCTAGTCATCGCCAAAGCTGACGTCAACGAGACACCCGATCGTAAAATTCGGTATTGCAACATTTAACACCTACTCGCTCTTTAGGGTGAGTGGGTGATGGAGGAATGGCGATGACCTATTTACGTTAAATTATTTGTTAAAATGTTTGGAAGCAGCGATAGCTCAGTTGCGAATGGTACGGACTGCCGAGACAAGTGTCGGAGGTTCGAGACAAAATGGAGCATACACCTCTGACTTTTCTATGTTAAGTGTATTTTCATTGTGAAATATCGCTTGCTATAACGGTGAGGGAAAACATCGTGAGGAAACCTGCATACCTGAGAATTTCTTCACAGGAATTTCGAAGGTATGTGAAGTCTACCAACCCGCATTAGGCCAGCGTGGTAGACTAAGGCCTTACCCCTCTCATTAGGAGAGGAGGCCCGTGCCCAGCAGTGGGACAGTAATATTACAGGGCTAATATTATTATTTTTTATTATTTTATTTGTTACTGTGTTTAGAAATCAGAATGCACGTACAATAAGGTAAAACTAATATGTATATACCGATGTATATATTAGTTTTGCCTTATTGTACGTGCTCTGTTTTCCCAATATGGGAACTTAGCGAATATTTCAATAATACAAATAACTAAGTAAATAACACCCAACAATCACATACATAATCCTGACCCCACACTAAGATTTCGAGTCTTGTGTCGTGGGTATCACGAACTATGACAGACGCATGACCCACCCAGCCGTACCCAGACCCGAAACAAATATCTCTGCACCACACAAACATTTGTCTCGGTGCGGGGATCGAACCCGCGGCTTCTCGCTTCACAGCCGGCTACTCGCCCGCTGCGCCATGGAGGCTGTCATTTCAATACTATTATGAGCCTTTTTCACCTGCCCTTATTGCACTGAAGCTACTGCTCCAATGTGGAGTCGACGTAAAACACTTTTTAGCCAGCTAGATTAGACAAGAACGTTCTCAATTATTCAGTATATTTACTGATAAATCTTGTTTTTTTTGGTGTAGTCAGAAGTAATTTTTTTATGTTTTATATATTAAGACAATTTTTGACGTTTTGATGTCATTGTTTTTAAAGTATGTTAGAGATAACATTACTATATGTGGCTTAGTTATGACCGGCCGCTTACCTGACGTCAACCCCCTCTGAAGGAACCCCTTTACAAGATATAAATCTTTTGAAAAATACTTCATAACCCAACGGCTAGAGAGGTAAGTTGCAATTTGTTAAGACAAAAGAATATAATAATCTTCACTGTATTCGTGTTAGAGTTGACCGTTTGTTATCTCGTAGCACTTAACAACGGTATGCTTATATCGTGTCACTCACCGTCTAGTGTTTAAGCGGTCAAACACTTGAAGGTGTCTAGTGTTAGTCACTAAAGGCCGTACATTATGAACAAGGCTTGTAATTGTTGTATACCACACCTACGTCAAATGAATAGAGTTCTGCAGGTCGATTCTCTATAGTTTCATTTATGAAAACAACGTTGCGGCATCGTTGCGGCAACGATGTTTTTATTTTTGTATTCAGCAAGGTACAAAGCGCACGCACTAGCGCTATGCGCAATGACGGCGCTTATGCGAACTAGCTCTCTGGAGCGAGGTGTTTAACATAAATGTATGGAAAATGAGACACAACAACGTTGAACGCTCTGTCGATCTCAACGATGTGCGTTGCGGGAGCTCGTAGTCGATCGCTACGTTGTGGCGTTTCTTTGAGAATCGACCTGCTGTAAGCATCGATATTAGAGGTATATACCTAGATGCACAGTTGACGCTCAGAAAATGGGACAGCAAAAAATTACACTCCTTTTGCATACAGTCGGACGCCGATAAAATTATTTTCAAATATAGAATGGGGACAGAACCTGAGACCACAGGACTGACGTACGACTAAACGTACCGAAATACTACGCCACCCAGGCCTATTCTCTGCTAAGTCTAATTTATACTGCAGATAATAAATAGCTGTGTCCCTGTCATTAAGGATGGTAAACTTTGATTGTTTCAGTTGGGTTACCACCGCCTCTTATAGCAGTATTATAATCTTACTTGTACCCAATCCAATACAAAACAAACGAAGAACGATTATAATACTGCTATAAGAGGTAGTGGTAACCCTGCTGGTGGGCTGTCCGATCGTTTGCCTTAGGTTGAGACATATTTGTTTGTGTATTTGTATTTATAATCTTGTTATATTTAACCTCGATTTTCCGTAAGTCTAGTAATAATACAGTCGAGTCGGCCCATTCATGTTGTCGGCAAAATTGACTACGTGACTCTAGGTATTCATATTTATGTGTTAATACAGAATCCTTAAGACGCCGCTATCTCACTCACAGCTCTACCAACGTCTCTCACTATGCCAAGTTAGCACATTAAAACTCTTCCTAAGTCTGAACTAAGCCGCACTTAATTTAAAATCCTTAAGTATCCCCTAATCAGATCTACGAACACGTACGTTTTAGTTAGTTAACTGCGAATCCCGGCAAACCTGTGAAAACTTACTGCTGATGTTTCTAATTCGTGATAAAATCTGAGGTAAGTTCTCTTTCACCTGACGAAAACGAGGGTTATTTTTGTTATATTCGTTTATTACATACATACTTACATACATAAGCTCACGCCTGTGTCCCCGAAGGGGTAGGCAGAGGTAAACTAGCGAACTAGAATACCCACATTTCGCCGAGCTTAGTTCCGTCCCAGATGTGGTAGGGGGCGAGCCTATCGCCATATCGGGCACAAATTCCATACTCCGGGATGATATGGATAAATCCAATATCACTTTGCCCGACCCGGGGATCGAACCCAAGACCTCAGGACGGTAGTCGTATCGAAATACAACTACACCACCGAGGCAGTCCGTTCGTTTATTACACTGGTTATATTCTCGTTGGTTTATTAGATGGTTTAACGTGGTATATATGAGCGTTGGATTCTCAATTTCGGTGTGACTGGTGACTAAATATTGTAACTAGGCCATTAGAAATAGGTAGGAATCATAAGATGCAATGAGTAATTTACAAAGATTTCCAGATCGAACTGTTGGAAGCGGCCTGCATCTAGCGAATTCCTGCGACCTTTATCAGGTCGTCGATCCACCTTGTACGTCCTACGTCTTTGGGGGAGGCCTATGTTCAGCAGTGGACGTCCTATGGTTGATGCTGATGATGACGATGATAATGATGAGTAATTTATATAAAATTAGCTTTTTGAGTAGTAGAGCCACGCTGTAGACCAGAGGTTCCCAAACTTATTTTGTCTACTGCCTACTGTGAAAATAAATTATTTTTAGCGCACTCCATTTTTTTACTCAATTAAAAACTACTGTTACTTCTCTTTCTTTCTACCTGTCCTTATCCCATCTTAATGTGGGGTCGGTGCAACACACTTTTTCAAGCATGTTGTGGATTTGGGTAAGTTTTTACGACCGACTGTCTGCCTGACGTTAACCTCCTCTGTTCTGGGAAAATTAAATTTCAAATTAGCTTTGCCTGACCTGGCAATCGAGCTGGCAATCGAGCTCACGATCTCGCGGTTCACAGGCTATATATATTGCCACTAGACTAGACTAAGGAGCCGACTCAACTGCAGCTTGATTCGAATTAAACTGTCAAAAATATTCTTGCTCGGGCCAAAGATAAAGTGTGCTCGTCGTAAAAGGCTAAAATCCCTCATTCTAGTCACAATACTCAAAGCTGAAGGTACCAAGGTATCCGATGTACAAGTTTCTACAAACTACTTTATCAGTTACGGGTGTCGTTTTTTTAAGTCTCGCCTCTCGGAAAGCAATCGTTTATCCATTACCGCTGTTTATTGAGTTATACACTAGGATTTTTCTTAGCCAGCTTTCAACAAGATCCGCCACCGATTCGAGTGAATTCGTTTTATTCTTTTACCGATCGATATCATTTTAACCGACTTCAAAAAAGGAGGAGGTTAAGAATTCGTTGGAATTTTTTTTATGTATGTTCCCCAATTACTCGATTCGAGAAATTCTTTTTTTGTTTAAAAGGGATTACTTCCGAAATAGTCCCATTGGTACCAAGTCAGGATCTGATGATGAGATCCTAGAAAAATCGAGGGCATCCCTTAAATTTCATAGGGACCCATAGTGTATTTTATATATTCCTAAAACTATTCAGGTATTTGCGTCTGGTACTCATCATCTCATGTTGCTGAGCTGATGATGGAAAATATAACTCCTTAACTATTAAGAGTTGGATAATTATTTCAATACTACAGGCTACTGAACACTAAAAATAGATAAATATCTAATAATTAAAGTTTAACAAAAACTGAAAACCGACTTTCGTTTTTGAAGTCGGTTTTTATTAACGTTCTGATGCCAAGTATATAAGGCAGATTAAATTAAACATCTATATAATGACGTCATGATCAATTTATCATCATGTCATCTTGAAAGGTACAAAGCGCACGCAATAGCGCTATACGTGATGACGGCGCTTATGCGAACTAGCTCTCTCGAGCGAGGCGTTTGACATAAATGTATGGAAAATGGTATTCTCTAAGACCTAACAACGTTGAACGCTCCGTCGATCTCAACGATGTGCACTGCGCGACTCGTCGTCGATCGCAACGTTGTAGCGTTTCTTAGAGAATCGACCTGCTGGGGGCTGGCTCTTGACACTATTAGAATTTGACTTTGATTCGATTTCATATACGGCCGGTTTCAATAAACAATCTCAGTTCAAATGTGCAGATATATTACAAATAACCAATAAGAACACAGTTTAAACACTCTGTCAAATGACGTGATTTGATTGGTTCATAATCGCGATCTATCTGCACTCTAAACTGAGATAGTTTATTGAACCCGGCCGTTAGTGACTCAAAATTCAAGCGAAGTAGAGTTAAAAAGTGGACTCATGTCACGTTAAAAATGACCAAATGACAAGGTCCCGAATACAAATTCCTTTTTAATTCGATTTTGGTGGAATTTTAGTCACGAAATGAAATCGAATCGAAGGCAAATTCGAATCGAGTGCCAAGAATCAGGGGAGGTCACCTCGCGTTTGATACGAGTACGTATTCGGTGCGTCTCGCGTCGCAGTGCTACCCCGACCTTTTCCGTCAACGCGACGCGACGCGACGCGATGCCGCGACGTAACCTCGACGCGACGATTTTCCGTCGCAGTACATATTTACAAAGTCAGTAGATATTTGCTGCATGAACGCCCGCCAGTGCCGTGCTGCCTCGATTTTTATTTTTCGCTTGAATAACTAGACTTATGCCGCACGCCCGCTTGTAATCGCCGCTAGCCTACAGTAGCGAAACGTCTATAAAACACCAACCGGCATTTGCGACTTGTCGAATAATAAATAGATCTTACTAACTACACAGTAAATATGTTACGACGATTTTATATTGACGTGTAGTGGCATAAAGGCAGGTAAAAATAAGAATATGTTTTCCTTTTTTGTGATTAATATATATGACAATTATGTTTTTTTTTAATTAAATATAAAAAGTAGGTACATGATAATAGCAAAACTTGTCTCCAGTAATAATAATATAAGGAAAACTTTGAAAATCCATGGATTATTTACGCATAGCCTTCTGAGTTTTGAAGTATTTGACAGCCTCCGTGTCGCAGCGGGCGAGTAGCCGGCTGTGAAACGTGAGGTCGTGGGTTTAATGCCCGCACCGAGACAAATGTCTGTGTGGCCCACAGATATTAGTCTCGGGTCTGGGTGTTGTTGAGACCGAAAGTCCCTCATAGTTTCTGATACCCACGAAACAGCTTGTACCTAATGTGGGATCAGGATTATGTATGTGACTTAGAGTACTTATTATTATTTATTGAAATAAAACTATTCTTACGGATTCTATCACGATTAGGTTTTAATTATTATTCCCGACGTTTCGAAGGCTTTGCAGTCTTCGTTGTCACGGGTCAGACTACAAAGAAGACTGCAAAGCCTTCGAAACGTCGGGAATAATAATTAAAACCTAATCGTGATAGAATCCGTAAGAATAGTTTTATTTCAATGTATAATATTCGCGTAAACTTAAGAAATCAGTATATTATTATTTAGTTGACAAAGAGATGAAATCAACTATTAATAGCGTGTGTCATTGGTTCTTAGGTGTAGTCGTTGGATGTAGTCGAAGACATTCAACGTGATATAGGCGGGATAACAGCACAAAACTTGTGATCCAAAAGTTATGACCTAGTCGTACAAGTCGCTCAGTTTTGAAATATACGCGCCAGACCGACCAGCATAAAAATATTGAGAGAATAAACATATCTTACGCGATTCTTAACCATTCACAAAACATTCTAGGGTGTTAATTGTAATAATTGCCCTTACTTTGTAATAAGTGGTTGATGGCGGTACTGAAGTTTGAGATCAATTTATTTGTATGGAAACTTGCTTGATAGCCCCCTACAGTTAGTTATATTAAATCTTTTTGGATGTAGTAAATGTTTTAGAACACAAGATTTTTTACAAAGAATACATATATCTGAGGCCCGAGAAGAAATATTTTTGGCAATCGAATTCCTATAGACGTCGCTGAACACTGATGATGCTTGGTTGATATTTCATACAAATGTCATAAACGCATTCAGCTCGATAGTTTGACACGAATTCGATTGTCAAAAATATTCCTGTAGGTCAACCACGAATTTTTTTTGACAAAACTCGCTAGCGACTCCATAAAATATTTGTATGGCGGCATATACACCCGGACGCGATTACGCGGGGAAATGACGTTTTTCATAGAATCGCTAGCGTGAAATGTCAAAAAAACTTATGTTCGAGGTACTGCTCCACTCAGTTCATACTAAGAAACGAAATAAATAATAATAAATACACCCAAAAGTCACACACCTAGTCCTGACCCCTCACTAGGTATAACCTGTATCGTGGGTGTCAGACTATGAGACGCGCGGTCTCACTACACCCAAAGTGGTAGAGCCACGCTGTAGAAAATTATGTTTACAGCACGAATGGGCCGGCTCGACCGGTTTGATACCACTGTCTCACAGAAAACTGATGTAAAGTGGCAGCTCGCTGTCGCGTTTCGTTCGGTGAGTGAGATTTCCGGTAGCCCAATTGCCCCTCCCTTTCCCAATCCCTTCTCCCTCCCCTTCCATCTCCATCCTTTTAGGTTGGCAACGCACCCATGATTCTTTTTGAGTCTCGGGTGTCTATGGGCGGTGGAGATCACTTACCATCAGGTGACCCATCTGCTCGTTTGCCAGTGTATGCTATGCGGGAATCGAACCCGTGGCCTCCCGCTTCACAGCTGGCTACTCGCCCGCTGCGCCACGGTGATTGTCAATACCTACAAGGTTTGACTGAGGTAAATGAAACATTCTTGAAAAGCTCTCAAAAGTTTCTAATTGTTTTGTTACAGATCGTGGCGTCTAGAATTTGGTAGAAACATAAAATCCTATACTAGGACTTGTCGGTGGCTTCATTTATGTAAGTTTTGTTTATATAATGCTGATTGCTGGGTTAACAGTTTGAGGAGAGTATTTTAAAGAATAGTTTATTTCATGGACTTTATATAAGGAGGGGGAAGGGGGGGGGGGGTACCCGCCCCTCCACCTCCCCTTACAGTCACCCCTGACCTCATAACCAGACTGATCCGATAACTGATCTGATATCTGTGTCTGAACACAACAGTTCCATACACACCCGCACTGTTCCGGTAAATCGTTCTGGACACAACAGTTCCATACACACCCGGACTGTTCCGGTAAATCGTTCTGGACACAACAGTTCCATACACACCCGGACTGTTCCGGTAAATCGTTCTGGACACAACAGTTCCATACACACCCGCACTGTTCCGGTAAATCGTTCTGGACACAACAGTTCCATACACACCCGAACTGTTCCGGTAAATCGTTCTGGACACAACAGTTCCATACACACCCGGACTGTTCCGGTAAATCGTTCTGGACACAACAGTTCCATACACACCCGGACTGTTCCGGTAAATCGTTCTGGACTAAACAGTTCCATACACACCCGGACTGTTCCGGTAAATCGTTCTGGACACAACAGTTCCATACACACCCGGACTGTTCCGGTAAATCGTTCTGGACACAACAGTTCCATACACACCCGGACTGTTCCGGTAAATCGTTCTGGACACAACAGTTCCATACACACCCGGACTGTTCCGGTAAATCGTTCTGGACTAAACAGTTCCATACACACCCGGACTGTTCCGGTAAATCGTTCTGGACACAACAGTTCCAGACTATACTATGCGCTTCCGCTACAGTTACTATTGTCGAGTAACGTCGAGCTGTTTTATAGTGTCTCAGTCCCCACTATTTCTACAACTGGTTTATCACATTATATTTCACAAAAAATAAAATTATATACCCACGCTTACAAGAAAAATCGAATATAATGAAAAATCTCGCGGTCTTCCGCGACAGCTAGACCACAGGACCACAGAACCACAGGACCTGCCGGACCACAGCCCATATATGTAGCCACTAGACCAAGGAGGCGGCACAAAATTCTAAATAACAATTTTTTTTGTATCATGTAGAGTGTATTTAATAATCGCAATTACTGACTGCCTCGGTGGCGTAGTGGTATTTCGGTACGACTACGGTTCTGAGGTCTCTGGTTCGATCCCCGGGTCGGGCAAAGTAATATTGGATTTTTCCATATCAGCTCGGAGTCTGGAATTTGTGCCCGATATGGCGATAGGCTCGCCTCCTATCACATCTGGGACGGACCTAAGCTCGGCGAAATGTGGGTGTTCTAGTTCGCTAGTGCGCCTCTGCCTACACCTTCGGGGAGACAGGCGTGAGCTTACGTAATTACTAAACTCATTTTAGACAATGTCACTAATAGAAAGCTACATTTTATTCCAGCACAATACTTGCTGCGAGGAGAGGCTTGTTTAATAGAGGCCAGAGGCAAGTTTAACTCTAAGGTAAATAAATATTAATAGAGCTTTTTGTTCCAATTTCTTTATTTTCTTTTATTTCAATAAATAGAGCTGTTAATTAGTAGAAAAATGTATCGGCATTTAATATTATACAAGTAAGAAAGACGTAGAAAGTAGTCGTATTGCGTGCGCGATGCGACTACCGTCCTAAGGTCGCGGGTTTGATCTCGTGTCGGGCAGTGATATTGGAATTTTTTAGACAATATCAGTCCCGAATCTGGAATTTGTGCCGGATATGACGGTAAGGTCGCATCGCATCTGAGATGGAAATGCACTCGGCGAAATGTGTTTCGTCTCTGCCTACCGCGGGAATACAGGCATGAATCCATGTACATATATTCATTACGTATATAAATAACAGTTGTTTGCTAACAAATGTTGATACTGAGAGTAACCATTAGATGCATCGCATGCCGCCATGCCATGGTCACGTCTCTAGATAATCACAAGTTTAAAAATTTATTTGTTACATATTTTGACTTTTTTTTGTGTTCTCCCACTTATTGTTGCCTGAGACATTGGCTGAATAAAGTTTATTTCTTTCTATCTTTCTTTCTTTCAAAAACATAACGGACCTACTTTAAATCCGATCGTGGCCAAATTTATATGGGACGACCCTTGAAATAAGCTCTATCGAATACAAAAATAATTTTGAAAATCGGTCCACATTTGGCGGAGATATCGCGTAACATACATTAAAAAAACCGACGAATTGAGGACCTCCTCCTTTTTCGGAAGTCGGGCGAAAACATACCGTTTAACAGATTCTCCGCATTGCCTTAATGATCCATTTAGTTGAGAGCATACATTCAGGTGGTAAAGGAGCAGTGACGTGCACAGGTATTTAGATCGGGGTAGACAGAAACTTGCAACATTTTTCCATTCTTGTATCCACATGACGAGCACCATTATTACTATCATCGATCGACATATTTAAAATATAGGCCAGCGTTTGAAGCAAAGAAGTTTAATATTACCAACTATAGAGGGGCTATCGAGCAAGTTTCCATAAAAAAAAATTATCCCACACTTCAGTACCGCCATGAACTACTTATTACGATGCGGGGGTGATTGTTACAATTTACTCCCTGGAATATTTTGAATTTTGAATGGTTAAGAATCACATAAGATAAGTTTATTCTTTCAATATTATTTCGTTGTCCGACCTCGCGTGCGTATATTTCAAATAAACTGAGTGTATTAAGACCACTATGTCATAAGTTTTGAAGTGTGTGTTGTGCTGTTGTCCCGTCTATATGCTGTTGTTTAAGCCTTTTTTATTGTGAGTTTTTTCTTCAAATAGCAAAATGTCAGGATAGACAGTGCCTCTTTGTCTGTATAGACTGCACGCCACTGTAAAAGGGCGATGCATACATATATTGATGATATTTGAGGGATTGTCTTGCATTTACCGCCTGATGGTAAATGGACCAATAGGACTAGTTTTTTATACTTATAGCCCCCGTGACTCTTATTAATCTTATTATTATCCGTTATGCATTATAAAAATCTAGTGTCACGGTGTTTGTCCGCGATGAACGGTGAAATCACTTAACCGATCTTAATGATTTTTTCAGTATGTGTGCAGGTCGATTCTCTAAGGTTTCATTTGTGAAAACAACGTTGCGGCATCGTTGCAGCAACGATGTTTTCATTTTTGTATTCATCAACGTACAAAGCGCACGCAACAGCGCTATGCATGATGACGGCGCTTATGCGAACTAGCTCCCTCGAGCGAGGCGTTTGACATAAATGTATGGAAAATGGTATTCTCTAACGGCCGGTTTCAATAAACGATCTCAGTAGCCCGAGCACGAAAAACTAATGTAAATGTAAATGTATTCGAGTTCGCTGCGCACTGATGACGTTTGGTTAATATTTCATACAAATTTCATAGACGCGCATCGAGTTCGAATACATTTACGGTTGTCAGAAATTTTCCTGCTCAGGCCGCTGTATAAAGTGCAGATAGATCGCGATTATGAACCAATCAAATCAATTAATTTGACGGAGTCATGTTTAAACTGTATTCTTATTAGCAAATTTTTGTAATCTATCTGCACATTCGAACTGAAATTGTTTATTGGAACCGGGCGAACCGGAAAATCGCAACGTGGTGGCGTTTCTTAGAGAATCGACCTGCTGATTCGTTACAACTTAGAAAATAGATAAATTTTCATCCCGATTAGTTTTAGAATAACAAATGGTATTATTGGATTGTATTATATTTAACTTACTTAACAAAGCCATAGCCATAACAAAGCAGCGATAGCTCAGTTGGGAATGGTATGGACTGCCGAGACAAGTGTCGGAGGTTCGAAACCAACCCCAAAATGGAGCATACACCTCTGACTTTTCTATGTTAAGTGTATTTTCATTGTGAAATATCGCTTGCTATAACGGCGAAGGAAAACATCGTGAGGAAACCTGCATACCCGAGAATTTCTTCACAGGAATTTCGAAGGTATGTGAAGTCTACCAACCCGCATTAGGCCAGCGTGGTAGACTAAGGCCTAACCCCTCTCATTAGAAGAGGAGGCCCGTGCCCAGCAGTGGGACAATAATATTACAGGGCTAACATTATTTTTATTTTTATTATAACAAAGCCATAGGAACGCGTAACCCAGTCAGCTATTCCGATATTTTCGCAGAAACCAGTCATCGCAAAACCGAATGCATGTCAAAAAGTGTTCAATAAACAAAGGCATTTTTGCAGCTTCGTATTTTTTTCAAATAAAACCACCACACGTCGCGTAGGTTCGAATTGAGGACCTTCTCTTTTTTGGAAGTTGGTCGATAAACAGCGCAGTGCGACGCTATTTCTAATCGGGGCGGAAAGGACCCACAGTATTACAGGTTTAATCCCACTGTACCGACATATTCGGCAAAATGCTCGTGTGAAACTCCCTTTGTGTTAATTACCTACAAATATTGACAAACAATTTTGCGATACTGAGCTCGTGTTCAGTGTTATTATCGGAAACTTATGTCTTTTAACCGACTTCAAAAAAGGAGGAAGTTAAGAATTCGTCGGAATCTTTTTTTTATGTATGTACCCTGATTACTCGAAGACGCCCGGGCCAATTCGATTTTTTTTTTATGTTTAAAAGGATATATAAGTATACTTTCCAGGTGGTCCCAATGGCACCAAGTCAGGATCTGATGATGGGATCCTAGAAAAATCGAGGGCAACCCTCAAATTTTATACGGAAACACATAGTGTTTTATATATTTCCTAAAACTATCCATCTATTTGCGTCTAGTACAACACATCATCTCATCTTGCTGAGCTGATGATTGAAAATAAACTCCTTAACTATTAGGAGTTTGTGTATGATTATTTTCAAGTTTAACAAAAACTGAAAACTGACTGGCCTCAGCACCGACTCCAAAGGGAGTAAGAAATTGTTATTTTTTACTTTTAAGTGTTCATTTTTGAAGTTAGTTTTCGTTTTTGTTATATTTGTATGAATTTTATTTAAAGACTTATTAAGTTTTATATGACTAGGCCTCAAGCCTGCCTATAGTATTTTTTGTCTCATTTTATGGAAATCGTGTTCGCAAATTATGTCGAAAGTCAAGAGACATTTTTGTTAATATTTATCATATTCTAGGGAACTACTGGATCGGAGTTTTGTGACATAAGCATTTATTTTAAAGAATAAACTCTATCGAGCGACTTCCAAAAAGGAGAAGGTCCTCAATTCGTCTGTTTTTTATGTATGTTACGCGATATCTCCGCCGAATGTGGACTGATCTTCAAAATTCTTTGTGTGTTCGATAAAGCTTATTTCAAGGGTAGTCCCATATAAATTTGGTTGTGATCGGATTTGAAGTCGGTCCGTTAAGTTTTTAAATGTGATTATTATTACATATTAATAGAATTAATAGAAGTTTTGCGCTGATTTAGCGTTGGACTTTGGACTTGATTCTCCACATAATAGAAATGTGGATAGCTAACATTTAGAAGCTCACCCTAATAAGAAATTCAGTAGCCCGAGCACGAAAAACGAATGTAAATGTAAATGTATTCGAGTTCGCTGCGCACTGATGACGTTTGGTTAATATTCCATACAAATTTCATAGACGCGCATCGAGTTCGAATACATTTACGGTTGTCAGAATTTTTCCTGCTCAGTTAACGGAGTTGCACGTAGGTGGCGATCGCAGAGAACTAAACCTTAATTTGATTAATTAGTGAATTCGCGATACTTACCACGCCGTTTTGTTTAAGATATTCACGGCGTGGGAAAATCTATTTTGGTAAAGTAATAATGCGACCCTAAGACTGAACCCCGACCGCGACCGCGAATAACTATTTAATACGAATATCCTCGATCTCGCTCCGCAGCCATCAGTCATCACGTTTGTATGCTTCAATCGAAATATGATTGTTAGTTCGATTCGAATATAGAGTTCATAGTTACGCGTGCTTAGGCCTCAGATCGCTGTATAATGAATTACGTTGGTTTTCACAAAATAGCAACGAATGACATGAATAACACAATTTATATTCTGCAATAACTCATTATTTTAAGTCCAAATATCCATATGTGATTTATAAATCATTTCATTGACAAAATTACAAATTATTGCGTTATTCCGATTCATATAATTTCACAATCTCATTCGTTTTAATTAATGTTATTTGTGAAGAGCTGTATTTGATATTGCAATTAAAATTCCGTTTGGCAAGCGTGGTATATAATGTTTATTCTATCAAAATATTTCCATGCGCAATGGGAAATGTTATTTACAACGTTATTGGATTTCCCAGGTGCATTTTTGTGGTGCCTCTTCTACCTTACGAGGTTTTCAAAGCATAAACTAAACAACTATCCCGGTTTTTAAATAGGTACCTAGAGGTACATAATTGGGTACTTGATTAATTTTTTTAAATTAATTTTATATGAAACTGACGCCATCTAAAATATAGCACTGAAAGAATTAATTGAAATATTCTTAAAAATAAAAAAGTTATAAGCATTTGAAATTTGTTGTAACCTTCAAACTGTGGAAAAGAAAAGTATCAGTAAAATCACGTCAGGGCCATAACGGTACGTGCGTTAGAAAGGGATAGCAAGATATCCCCACTACGTCCCTACTCTTGCTCATTGCAGAATTTAAAACATGAATAACTGACTAATTTTTCAACCAATTTCGATGCAGATTTTACAGAAGAATTTATTTTTTCTTTTATTTGCTAGTACATTTAAAAATATGTACAAAATCAAACATAGTCAAGTATCCAATTACAATTGAAATCAGTTTTTATGTATTATAGTTATTTAAATATTTTTTTTTTTAACCTGATTAAGTTACATTTAACACTCAATATAAGAAAATTAATTAATTCTCTGAGTTTCTGTTTACTCCTATAATATTACTCCTATAATATTAGTCCTGTAATATTACTGTCCCACTACTGGGCACGGGCCTCCTCTTCTAATGAGAGAGGATAGACCTTAGTCTACCGCGCTGGCTTAGTGCGGGTTGGTAGACTTCACATACCTTCGAAATTCTTGTGGAGAAATCCTAGGGTATGCAGGTTTCCTCACGATTTTTTTCTTTACCATTATAGCAAGCGATAATTCACAAAGAAAACACACTTAACATAGAAAAGTCAGAGGTGTATGCACCATTTTGGGGTAGGTCTCGAACCTCAGACACTCGTCTCGGCAGTCCGTACCATTCCCAACTGAGCTATCGCTGCTTTTTCTTTACTTCTACATGCAGAATATAAATCATTATCAAATTATATTTGTCATACGCTCCAGCATCGTCAACAACTTGAGAATTCATTAATGCTATTACCTCTGTACTACTTCTGCTCTAAGTTTTCCACTTTACTTCACAACTTTTATTTAATAATTCATCTTCAAATGTTCTGAACAAGGATTATATTTGTTTCAGTTTTCACTTTGGTAATGATTTGTATGATTGTACTCTTGAGTTGTGAAGAAATATTATTATTAGCTACGTTTACCGTCGGATCTTTAGATACTTAATAAGAAATTTTCATGTCACTAACAAGAAATCTTAAAGGTCCAGCTACTGATCTTCATCATCATCATCAGCCATAGGACGACCACTGCTGAACATAGGCCTCCCCCAAATATTTCCAGATCGACCTGTTGGAAGCGGCCACTGATCTTATAAAATCTAAAATATTGCTCTCACTCTTATATCTAAGACTACAGATTTGCAAAATAATATCGTTTCTAGAAAGCTACACGTTTCTTGAGTAAGAATTATTCTTTAGTAGGAGCCACCAGGCACTTAAGTACCGAAGCCACGAGCAAAATGAAATGAATTAAATTATCTTCTTGTGTATCACACGGTGCTCTGCTATCTGTTATTTATTGCTCACTTGCCTCACCCACGTATTTTGCGTAAATAGAAAAGCTTTTTAAAAGATTATTTGTCCACATACCTATGATGTCATGTAAATGTACAGTAATTTGTAATACGTTTACGTATTAACAAATTCTAATCAAATTTCTTACATCTGTATATAATTCTCTGTAATTTGTTGATCACAGTAGCAATTCAATAATGCATAATATATTCTTCGGCATTGAATTGAATTAGGTTAACCGAGTCCTTACCCGTTTAAAAAATGAACAATAGACCTACGATTTATGATAATAGATAATATAGAGGTACATATCGGAAACCTTGAGACATAATAACGTTATGATGATCCTAGCGGATGGTCCAAGGTGCGATACACTGGAATCAATTCACTCCTGTATGCAACATTAGGGCACTTTAAAAGTCGATTTCGAATGGAATTGTGGAATTTTAAGTCAATAAATGAAACCGAATCGAATTTAAGTTCCAATCGAGCGTCAGGAGTCACTCCCCTGAGCTTACTCTGGTTTCCCCAAGATCATCTCATATACGCTCAAGGGGTCCACGAGATTTTTAGTACGTAGTGTTAGCAAAAGTTAACGCACCGGTTAAGACGTATTCGTAAAGACTATCGTCTATTCTACTATTCGTACTATTCGTATTAACTATTCGTAATTCTATCACAAATAAGGCTTGATGATTATCTAATCAGCAGCATCAGTCGATTCTCTAAAAAACGCCACAACGTTGCGATCGACGATGAGCTCCCGCAGCGCACATCGTTGAGATCGACGGAGCGTTCAACGTTGTTGGGTCTTAGAGAATACCATTTTCCATACATTTATGTCAAACGCCTCGCTCGAGAGAGCTAGTTCGTATAAGCGCCGTCATTACGCACAGCGCTAGTGCGTGCGCTTTGTATCGTGCTGAATACAAAAATGAAAACATCGTTACCGCGACGATGCCGCAACGTTGTTTTCACAAATGAAACCTTAGAGAATCGAGCTGCTGTTTTGTTACAGTCGTAAAATATAGACATAATAACATACTGATTTCTTAAGTTTACGTGAATATTATACATTGAAATAAAACTATTCTTACGGATTCTATCACGATTAGGTTTTAATTATTATTCCCGACGTTTCGAAGGCTTTGCAGTCTTCGTTGTCACGGGTCAGACAATAATAATAACGTCGGGAATAATAATTAAAACCTAATCGTGATAGAATCCGTAAGAATAGTTTTATTTCAACATAATAACATAATTTTACTCTGTATCCTATTTTTACTTTGTACCAACTTATCAAAATCGAATTGATTGTATCATTCCTTGTATATAATTCGTACCGATGTATCCAACTGCATATCTATAATCTTGTTTAAGTTACGCAACGTAGACCTTCGAGAATTCGCCATGTAACTGAAATGTTATTCGCCGCGTCGAATGTTTCGGGTCACCGTCACCGATGCTGAAGGTCGTCGAAACTGAGTTATCTCGCAAGGCGACCGTAATAACAGAATTTGGAGACGTATTACTCTTGCGGAATGGACGACAGGACGACTTACTGGCGTCGCATGACTTCGGAATTTATCATATAACTTCGTCTAATATTTGCCTCAGTGGCGCAGTGAGCGAATAGCTGTGAAACAAGAGGCCGTGGGTTCAATCTCCGCACAGAAACAAGTGTTTGTATGGCCCACATATATTTCTTTCAGCCTGCCTAGCAAGCGCGCCACGAGATATCCCGATAATCGACTGTCGAGATGTTGTCTACGTATTTTCTACAATATTGTATGAAAATAAATGAGGACGCATGTTAGTGTCCGTAGACAAATAGAGAAAACCGGTTATAACAGGACACAAAGCGTAGGCAAAATGTTCACGTGGGGCACATGCTAGGTGGGCTGGTCTGGGTGTTGAGACCGAAAGACTCTATGGTTCTAATACCCAGAATACAGGTTATACATAATATGAGGTCAGGACTATGTGTTTGACTATTCGGTGGTTTTATTTAATTTTGTCATAGTTGAATGATTTAATCTATGGGCAAGTTTAATATTGAACAGTGTTTTGGACTGGTCAGGACAGACGTCGGTACTTGGCGAATACTTACTGCTAAGACTGAAGATCTGGTGGCACAGCCCATTGATGAGGAGCTCACAGGTACCTTAGCAACCTAGGGAGAGGGTCGGAGGGTGAAGGATTCTTGAATCAACTGTTCAGCCAGCAGATAGACCCAGATATCGCTGGCAGGATATGGTAGAAAGAGACCATTGTGCACGTGTGTCAAGTCAACAAATAGGGAGAAGTGGTTCAGCGCATATACAAAGGATCTGTCACTTCGGTGCCAAAGATCTCCGGGTTGCTGAGCAAACGGAGTTAGTTGGTTACATCGAATTTTGTGTGAATTTTAATATTATTATCGCTCTACAGTTATTGTGGCTCAACAGTGGTAAGAACTTACATATGACACTACTCAAATAATATTTGCTTTATGCCGATTGTCAGCAAACAAAATATATAGGATAGCCTCCGTGGCGTATCGGGCGAGTAGGCGGCTGTGAAGCGAGAAGCCGCGAGTTCGATTCCCGCACCGAGACAAATATTTGTGTAGCCCACAGATATTTGTTGCGGTTCTGGGTGTTGTGAGACCGCGCGTCTCTCGCAGTTCCTGATACCCGTGACACAAGACTCGATCTTAGTGTGGGGTCAGGACTATGTGTGTGACTGTGTTATTTATTATTTATTTAATGAAAGTTTGTTGATGTTGAAAACATTAGATAACTTTTCTGAAATTGATTAAATTTTTTTTGGTGAGTGGCTTGCAATTTTTAAATAGCCTATACCGCTATACAGCTGCGGCGTACTACATACTACAACTATATCGTGTCCTTGTCAAAATATGTGGTCGCCTCCTGTAATGATAATTTTCCTTCAAATCCTGATCGCGTTACTCTAAACTCTTTTAATCTAAATTGGGCTTAACTTATCTAACATTATTCATTAATTAAGTTTAATTTGCTAGTTCAGCTTTGGAGGTTCTAGTCATAATCCTAATGAGAAGATTATCATAATTTTGAATGTAGTTTGCTGAATTACTTGCCTTCAAGAAATGAGGCTCTGATTATGGACTCTGTTTAAATGGTCTGATATCCTTCGTGGGGCAGCTGGCAGCCGGTTGTGAAACAAAAGGTCACGAGTTCAATTTCCGCAACGAGAAAATATTTTAGTGTGTTGAAATAAAACAATTTTTACGGATTCTATCACGATTTGGTTTTTAATTTTTATTCCCGACGTTTCGAAGGCTTTGCAGTCTTCGTGGTCACGGGTCGGAATGATTTATTTTTTAATTTGACACTATTTTAGTGGGATTAAAAGGTGTTAATTTTGATCTGGGTGTTGTGAGACGGTAATATTCAGATACTCATGATAAAGGTAAAGCTTAATGAGGGGTCGGGACTATGTGACCATTGTGTGTATTTATTTATTATATAGAGGTATATTATTTTATGTCAGCCTTCGTGGCGCAGTCGGCGAGTAGCCGGCTGTGAAGCGAGAGGCCGCGGGTTCGATTCCCACATTGAGACAAATGTTTGGTGGCCCACAAATATTTGTTTCAAGTCTGGGTTTTGTGAGACCGAAAGTCTCCCATACTCTGACACCCACGATACAGGTTATACCTAGTGTGGAGTCAGGACTAGGTGTGTGACTGTTGAGTGTATTTATTTATTTATTATCTATATTATGTTATCGACTTTAAACATCGACTCCACTCCGTATTAAGGAGTGTTGGGAAACATTTCTAGTACCTTGTCATTGGGGGTATTATTTAAGTAAATCCTAACAAACGTGGAAAGAATCTTCAAAATCGGCTGAAACTACATATGTTTCATCAAAAACAGTATTGCTGATGTAACTGATGTACTGACAACTTTATTTGCAAGTCGGTAGAAATAAACGCCTATAGGAACGTTTTGATAGTTAAAAATGTTGTTGATTTAATTTAACAGCTGTGTAAAATCCCCAAATAAATACTTTTTGTTAACGATGAGGTAATCCTCAAACTGGAGGCCATAAATAACTCAATTGAATTGGTCAGTCAGCAGGCCAATGCAAAATATGAAATATTAACGCCGGCAATGTGTTAATTGAAATTATGAAAAGTATTAAGTGTTAAACGCTGCTCGCAGTCATCGCAGTGTTATTTTATTGAATGGTGTTGAATGTTGATAAATAAATCAACGATAGTTGTGGTTTCTTTATTTGTATACATGTGCATCGTATTTGGCGTATTTACTTTCATTAGCAAACGTAAATAGTGATGAATTTATTTCTCAATTTTGGTAACATTGGTTGCAAAATGACTAAAATGTTTAAAATTTTGAGGTGTGGTTGAATTTTGCTCAAGCGTAAACGTTTAAAAAGGTAAAGCCATCGAGTGTCCTCACTTCAGATGAGAACAATAGATTCCGGTCTGTTTTGAAACATGACGCCTCTTGCGTCACTCGCTCTAATAACGATGTAAAATGGTTTATTAAAGTTGTTATGATTTTGTGCGAACTGCGAGGTGCGACCGCGCCTTTGTTACATTATACGATATTTCACTAATGTATTTTCGCTTCAGCTCATTAGCATACCCATCGAATATTATCTTAACGACGTCTGTCAAGCAAATGTAAATCGCCAAGCACTTAGCATTCGCTCATATGCGTAGATACTAGTACACCACACGGTGTCGAGGACGACTGCGGTGCCAGTTGCGAGTTGTGACGTACGTCTTATTTACATAAATGTCGATAATGAAACTGGAAACAAATACAATGTATTAGCAAATACCGAGCATACGGAGTGATACTCGTAGGGTTTCACGTCATGCGGCACGTTTGTAGACTCTGAGAAACGTGACGGTGGAGACGAGGAACTGGTGCCTGTTGGCGAGGCCAGGGATGACTCACCGAGCGGCTGGTGCAGGGCGGCGTGGGCGTCGCAGTCGGCACAGATGGCGGAGCGCAGCATCCGCTCGCGCTGCAGCCGCCGCAGCAGCTGCAGGTGTTGCGGAGTAAATACGGTACCGGAGCGCTCGCCCACCAGCACCACGTCGCCCGCTTCCCACCATGCCTGCTCGCGGAGAGTGCCGTCGCGGTTGAACAGCCCCAGGTCCTTGTACCCCTCGGGCGGGCTGAGCGCGCCAGGCTCCGGCTCCTGGTAGTGCTCGCACGCACCGCATCCCGAACACTCCTCGGTCTCGCCCTCGTCAGAGAACCCGCACTCGTCGCGGACCACGATAATGTAATCGGCTTCGAAAAATTCATTCGCGCTCTCGTCGAATATCACCCTGTGTTTTTTGGGTTTGTTGCCTTTTTTGAGAGAGGACTTTAAGTTATCGTGGTCCTTGTTGTGTCGCGTGTCGCGGGTGTCACGGGTGTCACGGGTGTCGCGAGTGTCGCGGGTGTCGCGGGTGTCGCGGTGGTCGCGGGCGGCGCGGTCGCCGCGCATGGTCGCGTGTTGTCGCCGCGCGGGCGGTCGGAGTAATGTCGGGAGCGGGGAGGCCAGGCTGCCGGCTGGCGTCTCGCGTCTCTCGCGGAGCGCTCGGCGGACTGCAGCACCGCGCCCGCCGCCACCGCCGCCGCTCCCGCCGCGCCCGCCCTATCGATCGTCACCAACACGGTGCTCGTTGCTCACCAGTCACCACCCGCCTCGACGGTGCCGCAAGCCTCACGACGACCACCGACACAAAGATCCGACGACGACGATCCACGGCCGACACATGAACGCGCACGTTCATTAATTGGAGCGCATAAAACATTATTGCTGAACATATTTTTATTTTGGTGTCGTCGACAACGTTGGAGAAGTTGCTTTCTCGTAAGGCCCGTAAGTATTTTACATGTAGACAGTCTACGCTGGCATCCCAAACCTTATAATCTGTACCCTTCAATAGCTATGACAATTTACTACCGTGGCGAGGAAATGTATCCTCTTCGCAGTCCGCACATCGAGCAGTAAGTGGACAAATTAATTGTGTCCCCACTTGCAGCTCTATGCAGAGGGAACAGGTTACGAAGTATAATAGAAAACAAATAGGTAAGTGTGAAGCTATTCTAAGGAACACGTCTGAAGAATATTTTTTACATCTCTACTTAAGGTGAACAACTCACAAGGAACTTAATAAAACCAGTGTAAAGTAAAATGCTGTTTTATTTCTACTTATTATAATTTTATTCATAGCTGTGCATTAACTGATAAACAGATACACCTATTAAATAAATAATGGGTAAATCAAATACATTAAATAGTGATATTTAATCTCTATTGGGTCGGTGCAATACACTTTTTCAAACTTGATGCTGAAAGGATTCCGCTTATTTTTTACGGCAGACCGCCTGCCTGACCTTATGGGGAATGTAATTTGTTTAGTTTAGTAGGTAATTAAATAGGTGGGTAAGTTACTGTTAAGTACCTATACTATGGAAAATTAATTATCAAAATAGCATGATCCCGGTAGGAGTTAAAAAACAATGACAATAGAGCTTAAATTATTATGTTTTAAACAAATCATGTGATTACAAACTAAACGTTCCCAAACAATACCTGACGCAGTTCCATACCTAATATATTTTTATATATTCTTGTAGTTTTACGTTTATAACAGTTGTTAGTTCAACAACAACTTTCTTCACTTACCTTAAGAATTTTCCCGCCATGTAATGACGTCATGAAGCACAGACTGTAGAATATCACAGAAAAAAATTACGTGCAAAACTGTGTTGTGAAGATCTACCACAGATTACAAAATTTTACTTTGACTATCGAGAATAACAACTCAATAATTTCTTTAAACTCAGTTAGGTGTTAGTTGACAGCAGGATAGCATAACACTGTTCACTATGAGTGTGACAAAGATGGTGAATTTACTCTTGCTAAAAATAATGTGTGAATGATCTGGACCAATATTAGGCATGGCCCTGCTGTCTCTCAATTATTTAGTATCGATTTACATCGATTGTTGAATCGATTTAAATGAATATGCTTTATAATTCGCTTTATTTTCGTTGAATCCTGTTGATCAACCCTGTATGGTTCAAGCACTTTGATAAAATCACTTCATAAGCAACTTATTTTAATTTTACAATTGCAGATCCGCATACGTTGATGTCATTTGAGATAACAATGATCTTTAAGTCTGGAGTGGCCGTTTCCAAAGTCTTAACCGACTAATTTATTTTTAGGATTAGAAAATATGAAAATATGGGAAACGATCAAAAAACCTCGTTACAGCCACATCCTACGTTCTTTTATCTATCGAAGGCCACACAACAAGTGACAATTCTTTAATTAATTTATTATGATAAGATGTAAACTTTGTTACGTTTGATAGTTGGTAAAATATTGGTTCTATTGTATATACAAGTTTGTCTTATCTAACTAGTATGCCAAAGTGAAAAAAAATATTTGAACTATATTGAACTGAAATATTTCCTTCCACCTGCACTTATCTCACCTTAATTTGGGGTCGGCGCAACGATGTTTTTCAATCATGGAGCTGAGGGGATTTGGCTTAGTTATTACGAGATCCAGTCCCAGGCAAATTAAATTAGAAATAGAATAGAAATATAATTCGCTTTGCCTGGCCTGGAAATCGCACCCAGGACCTCCAGGTCCGCTGCCCATATATATACTGCTATTAGACCAAAGAGGCGACCATGTTGTACATACTGAAATTTGACAAAAATCCTTAGGTTTGTTTCTAGGCAACTTTCTATATCGATTATCGATTCTACTGTCTATATCGATGGATAAGGAAGAATCGATGTTCAAATTGTTGCATTCCATTGCTCAAACTATAGGGTACATCATTGCTTATTGCACTTTGCTTTGCAGTCGAACTTGACGGTGAATAAAATATTGATGCGTCTCGAAGTAAAAAAAAAAACTATTTACAAAAATAAGTCCATTGGTAGCTTCACTGTATAGAAGACTAATTAGATTTTATTTTGTCCATGTCACACATGTTCCAGTGTAACTAAAAGGCCTAAGGTTCGTTTAGTAAAAGAAATGTGCATACATCTGTGATGAGTGAAAATCTTATAAAACATATTGTCGGGATTTAACTAGCGCCGTTGTTAAAGGCTATTACATTCAATTACACATTATCATATCGGTCGGGGTATTATAATTACAATTAAGATAATAACTCGATTGTGCACGCAGCTTACGTGGGCGTAGGCACTAGACGGGCGAATATTTTCATTGGTCTATTAAAAGTCGATACTGTAGTCTGTACTCTGTTATTTGTAGTCTGCAACATGCATTCTGCAGGCTGATCTCTCGCGCGTCGGACCTGTGTTGAACTTCGTGAGTGTCCTTCAATAAAATATGATAAAATAAGATTTAAATCAATGTTTAATAATAATTTAAAGTAACTGTGCTGTGTATGAGAACGTAATACAAATTGTTTGTAGGAGATGGGGAACTGTTGGTGCAAGCACAAAGGTCCTGATGAGAGTGACTCGGAGACTCCTCCGGGGCTGGACCAGATCTCGCTCGCGTCGGGGGAGCCTCCGCCGCACCCCGCCAGGCACATCGACTCCAGGATCGTGGACCAGCTGGTGCTAGAGATGCTGTCCCTCATCGCCTCGTTTGTTGACAAGTAAGTTGTAGCCCTCACATTAGGCCGCATTACCAATCGGACTCACAAAGAAATAAAAACTGCATTTAATATTTAAATCAAGTGAAAATATTTCAATATCTTTAACAAGGGTAGGCGAATGCAGTGTAGGCTTTATGTAACAATGTACCGTTTTAATTAAGGAAATGGTGGTGTTAGACGTGCCATCAAATAATTTTGATTTTGTGATTATGGGGAAAATAATAATAATAAGTACCATCCAATCAAAAGTCTTTATTTATTACCAAAAAAAAATGGTTTCTGCAATGTCTCAATGTCATAGTGTCAGTAGATAGTCACGGGCCACGGGCGGCTCGGCCTACGGTGGCCCATATACTTAGGTTACTTATATATGTGCTGCCTCCGATGGGTTAATACGTAACAGTTATATTGTTTGGAAATGAAAGAAACATGCCTGCTAGTTTTAAAGTTAAAAAGCCATAAATGATTTACAAGTTAAGGACACTAATAACAAAGGTTTCCATGGAAATTATGCATGTGGGAAGAGCCTCATGCATTTGCTATTGGATTAAATAAACTATCTCAAATCTCATCAAGAGAGATGTTTAAACAAAATCAACAATGTTTTGTTTCAACACAGAGACTGTTTTGAAACATACATGCCTTAATATGATCATTCGGTTTGATTTATATTTCAATTATGAAATTTCAGTCACCTTGTTGGTGCATGTAGAGGCACACTAGCAAACTAGAATATCCACATTACGCCGAGCTTAGTTCCGTCCCAAATGTGATGGGGGCGACCCTATCTCCATATCAGGCACAAATTCCAGACTTCGGACTAATACTGAAAAATCCAATATATATGCCCGACCCCTGGGTCGAACCCAAAACCTCAGAACGATTGTCCTACAGTGCACGTAATACGCCACAGAGGTAGTCATTGTTATTAAAACAGTGGGTAAATTACTCCACAGTTTTTGTGAACAGCTTTAAAAAAGAAAAATAAATACGATATATACGATGACATAAACTTGGATCTGTTGTGCCATTTAACTTTATATTATAGAGTTACAGACAGGTAGTTTAATATACATAAAAAGAAAATCATAATCACTTATATTACAATAGAGTTAATTCTCAGGTTATCTAACATCTGTGTGAATCTTAATTCAATAGGTTTAGTAATCACTGGTGTTGGAGGGTGACTTTTGACACTCGATTCTGCGGGTTTAGACAAGTGGCTTATACGCTAATCGAATAGAATAATCGCGAGTACGCCGCATATAGCGTACTCTTATGTCATTCCCATACATTTATTCTATTCAACTATTCTAATCGACTAGCGCATAAGCCACTTGTCTATGCCCGCTGTTTTGCCTATAATTCTGTTTCATTAACAAACTTCAAAAAAATGAGGTTAATAATCCGTCGGAATCTTTTTTTTTATATACGTTCCCCGATTACTCAAAGATGCCTGGGCTGATTTGAGAAATTCTTTTTTTTTAATGGGTATACTTCCCAGGTAGTCCCATTGGCGCCAAGTCAGGATCTGATGATGGGATCCTAGAGAAATCGACAGCCCTCTAATTTTATAGGGACCCATAGTGTGTTTTATATATTTCCTAAAACTATTCAGGTATTTGCGTCTGGTACTCATCATCTCATGTTGCTGAACTGATGATAGAAAATATTACTCCTTAACTATTAGGAGTTGGTTGATAATTCTTTCAATAGTATTACACTAAAAATAGATAAATAATAATTAAAATTAAACAAAACCTTGAAATAAAACTATTTTTACGGATTCTATCACTATTTCAATGTATAATATTCGCATAAACTTAAGAAATCAGTATTTAAACAAAACCTGAAAACCGACTTCAGAAATGAACACTTAAAAGTAAAAAATAACAACAATTCAAATTTAAGAACACTTTGTTTTTTTTTATCATTATTCATTTTGTCTACTTTATAACAAGTGCATAAAGTCATGTTTATGTTGATATAATTATAATTTATGATCTTTTTTTTATTATGATTAATGAGCGCACTGTTTACCTTGATTTCATTGGAATTTTAAGTCAATAAATGAAACCGAATCGTAATCGAATCGAGTGTTAAAAGTCACCCTCTTGATGAATAGCTACTCATCTGCTAACCACTGATTGTAAGTGAGAGATAGCAGCTTCAATCCTTGAAAACCACTGTCTAACAGAAAACTGGCATGACAGCTCACTGTTGCATTACATTCGTTATGTTGATCTCTTTAAGTCTATATTAAGTCTATATTATATTAAAGTGATGAGGTATGTTCTACATTCGTTTTATAATTTGCTATTATTCATTATGATCTAAACGAGTTTCTCCGTCACATCATGTTAACATATTTGGGTTCGGTTCCCAGGCCGAGCAAAGCAAATTTTCTAATTTAATTTACCTGGGACTGAATCCCTGAGAGGGAGTTGACGTCAAGTGGGTGGCCTGTCGTAAAAACCAAGCCAACTCCTTTCTTCAACATGCTTGAAAAAGTGTCTTGTGATGTGAAACTTTTTCAAGTCGCCTCCTCGGTGTAGCGGCAGCGGTATGTTCTATGAACCAGAGTGTCCTAAGTTCGATTTCCAAGTCAGGTGAAGCTACTTTTTCACACAATTTACCAGGGACTAAACCCCCAGAGGAGGTGGGTGTCAGACAGTCATCCGGTCATAAAAATAGAGCCGATTTTTACCTGCATCACGTTTGAAGACGGTAAAAAGTAAAGTTTTGAAGCGTTTTCAACTGTTTGTACCGTGAAGCAGGACTCTTTTCATAAATAATCAAAATTTAAAGACTTACGGACCGACTTCAAATCCGATCGTGACCAAATTTATATGGGACCACCCTTGAAATAAGCTCTATCGAACACAAAAATAATTTTGAAAATCGGTCCACATTTGGCGGGATATCGCGTAACATACATAAAAAATACACACGAATAGAGGACCTTCTCCTTTTTGGAAATCCGTCGAAAATCTAAGTACATAATTGGATAATGGTTTCTTAGGTTTTCGTGAATGTTATTCATTGAAATTAAACTATTGACCACGAAGGCTGCTAAGCTTTCGAAACGTCGGGCATAAAAATTGAAACCAAATCATGATATAATCCGTAAAAATAGTTTAATTTCAATACATAATAGGATTTGTTTCTTTGGCGTAGTAACAATACATTAGTGAAGTCTAATATATTCTAATATTTTCTTACAAACACTGCATTGTTATAACACCTAACACTTGTTGAATGTGCCGACCGCAGATAAATAAATACAAGACGCCTGTTATATCGCGACGGACACAGACAACGGCTGAGCGGTAAAGAGATAAGCACAAAGGGGCAGGGATTAGACGCTCACAAAAGAGGTTGTGATGAAAGCTCGCCGGAGAACTTCCTCGGCGCTTTACCGAGCGACCTTGCTCGCACCTAATCTTAAGCTCTGTTACTGTATGTACATACAAGAGAAAAGTAACAGGTGTTTAAAGCTTACCTATCACAAAGGCCATATTAAAACACCCTACAACACAAAATTCTTTGTTAAATAGCAAAAAGAAAGCAGAAAACATGTCATCTGCAGACTGGGCCTTACCTGAACTAGCATTTTGAGACTCGGACTAACCCTGTCCAAATCTGGCCATCTGTACTGCTTATCTTAACATAAGATGTTTGTGTGACGTGATTTTACTGATACTTCTCTTTTCCGCAGTTTGAAGGTTACACCAAATTCCAAATGCTTATAACTTCGTTATTTTTGGGAATATTTCAATAATTCTTTCAGTGCTATATTTTAGATGGCGTCAGTTTCGTATAAAATTAATAAAAAAATAGTCAAGTACCCAATTATTACACATAATATCATTTATACCAGATAACACTCCCAAGACAACAGCTTTTTGAAAAAAGTAACAAGAAAAACTATCCAGGCAGATTTTTCTTTTTTATATCTATACTAATATTATAAAGCTGAAGAGTTTGTTTGTTTGATTGAACGCGCTAATCTCAGGAACTACTGGTTCGATTTGAAAAAATATTTTTGTGTTGGATAGCCCAATTATCGATGGTGGCTATAGGCTATATATCATCACGCTATGACCAATAGGAGCGGAGCAGAAATGAAAAATGTTTAAAACCGGGGAAGGCGATATCTCAGAAACTACTGGTTCAAATTGAAAAATTGTTTTTGTGTTGGATAGCCTATTTATCGAAGATGGCTATAGGCTATATAACATCACGCTTTGACCAATAGCAGCGGAGCACAAATGAAAAATGTTGCAAAATCGGGAAAATTTATATCTCGGACAGAAACTACTGGTTCGAATTGAAAAATTCTTTTTGTGTTGGATAGCCCAATTATCGAGGGTGGCTATAGGCTATATAACATCACGCTATGACCAATAGGAGCGGAGCAGAAATGAAAAATGTTGAAAAGACTATATTTCAGAAACTACTGGTTCGAATTAAATTTTTTTTTTGTGTTGGATAGCCTATTTATCGAGGATGGCTATAGGCTATATAACATCACGCTTTGACCAATAGGAGCGGAGCAGAAATGAAAAATGTTACCAAATCGGGAAAATTTATATCTCAGACAGAAACTACTGGTTCGCATTGAAAAATTCTTTTTGTGTTGGATAGCCCAATTATCGACGGTGGCTATAGGCTATATAACATCACGCTATGACCAATAGAAGCGGAGCAGAAATGAAAAATGCTGCTAGCGGGGAATTTTATATCTCAGAAACTGCTGGTTCGATTTGAAAAAATATTTTAGTGTTGACCAAGGGGATGAATGGTAGGGTGACTAAGGGGTGACTGACGGGGTGATTGATGGGGTGACTAATGGGATGACTGACGGGGTGACCGACGTGAGGAATGGCGGGGTGACTGACAGGCTGACTGATGGCTTGGCGGACGGAGTGACTGACGAGGTGAATGACGGGGTGAAAGACGGGGTGACAGATGGGGTGACCGACTGGGTGAAAGCCGGGGTGACCGACTGGGTGACAGACGGGGTGACAGACGGGTGACAGAAGGGTGACAGACGGGGTGACAGACGGGGTGACAGACTGGTGACAGACGGGGTGACCGACTGGGTGACAGACGAGGTGACAGACGGGGTGACCGGTGGGGTGACAGACGGGGTGACAGGCGGGGTGACAGACGGGGTGACAGAAGGGGTGACAGACGGGGTGACGGACGTGGTGACAGACGGGGTGATAAACTGGGTGACAGACGGGGTTACCGACTGGGTGACAGACGAGGTGACAGACTGGGTGACCGACTGGGTGACAGACGAGGTGACAGACAAGGTGTCAGACGGGGTGACAGGCCGGGTGACAGACGGAGTGACGGACAGTGTGACAGAGGGTGTGACTGACGGGGTAAGAGACGGGATGACAGACGGGGTGACAGAAGGGGTGCCAGACGGGGTGACGGACGTGGTGACAGACGGGGTGATAGACTGGGTGACAGACGGGGTTACCGACTGGGTGACAGACGAGGTGACAGACTGGGTGACCGACTGGGTGACAGACGAGGTGACAGACAAGGTGTCAGACGGGGTGACAGGCCGGGCGACAGACGGTGTGACAGAGGGTGTGACTGACGGGGTAAGAGACGGGGTGACATACGGTTTGACAGACGGTGTGACTGACGGTGTAAGAGACGGGGTGACCGACAGCCGAAGTAGATCATCCCATTACCTCTTTTAGAATTATTGTGCTATAGGTGCCTACGACTCACTCTTTCAACCCTCTCTCTCATACGCAGACGAAGTTGCGCGGGTCAGCTAGTAAGTAAATATTACTTGTCCGGTATCGCGTCCTTGATCTAGTGGTAGTGTATATGGTAAGCCAGATAGGCTTAGGTTCGATTGCCAGGTCGGCCAAAGCGGCGTTGCCCCATACTGGATCCCTCAAAGTGTGTAGGCAGGCACCTGGTCATTAAAAATAGGCCGAATCCATACTGCAACATGCTTGAAAATGTGTATTGCGCCGACCCCATATTGGAGTGTTGGAGTGGGATAGAGGGGGAAGAAAACATTATTAACTAAAGCTGCTTTTCCACCTCTTTCCACCGACTGCCTCGGTGGCGTGGTGGTATTTCGGTACGACTACGGTTCTGAGGTCTCGGGTTCGATCCCCGGGTCGGGCAAAGTGGTATTGGATTTTTCCATATCAGCCCGGAGTCTGGAATTTGTGCCCGATATGGCGATAGGCTCGCCCCCTATCACATCTGGGACGGAACTAAGCTCGGTGAAATGTGGGTGTTCTAGTTCGCTAGTGCGCCTCTACCTACCCTTTCGGGGATACAGGCGTGAGCTTATGTGTATTGTTATGTTATGCTTTTCCACCACAGTTGTAACAAAAATAATAAAATTTCGTGTATTAATGGATTTTATACTTTATGGCAAAAAATAAATTCTCAAATGACTAACGCCCGAATGGCCAAACGCTGCTTAACTTTAACGGCTTCTTATATTGAGTTTCGCCATACAATTTTGACAGATAAGGCGGCCTTAAATGACATAAGGCGACCTTAAGTGTATGAACATTCGGGGGTACGAGTGGGGTTATCTACCTGTACCTTTCTAATGTTCTATGAAAAACATGCAAACCAAAAGTAAAACGACCGAATCAGTAACTTGTCGTGTTTCCTGAAATATGAGTTAATATTAGTTGAAATAAAACTATTCTTACGGATTCTATCACGATTATGTTTTAATTATTATTCCCGACGTTTCGAAGGCTTTGCAGTTTTCGTTAGTCACCCGTGACAACGAAGACTGCAAAGCCTTCGAAACGTCGGGAATAATAATTAAAACATAATCGTGATAGAATCCGTAAGAATAGTTTTATTTCAATGTATAATATTCGTGTAAACTTAATAAATTAATATTAGTTGTTATTTTGCTGATGCGAATTTTGCTATTATAAATATTTTTCACTTGCATATTGATTATAAGAATGCATGTGCTCACTAATCTTTTGCAATGCGGCGAATGTCATTGAAATGTGAACTCTAGGTTTTTGTAACACTAGATCGTATTAAATACATGCTCAAGGCGAATGCAGTTTTTAAAGCGAATATTAGTTATAAAATATTCTAAATCGCACATGGTCTTTGTAAGTCCTGATTGCGAATGTGGCGTCATTAAACGCTTGTGGTGGAGGGATGTGGATGACGGTTATTAATATAATATTTAAATAATTTTAATATAGTTTCGTTTAAAATTGTTTGTTATAACCATCGATATATTATTTGCCTAGATGCACAGTTGACGCTCGGAAAATGGGACCGCAAAGGAGTGCTTAAGCACTTCTTTTGCCTACAGTCGCACGCTGATATAATTGTAACCGCCAAATGTTCATACACTTAAGGTCGCCTTATGTCGTTTAAGGCCGCCTTATCTGTCAAAATTGTATGGCGAAAATCAATGTAAGAAGCCGTTAAAGTTGAGTAGCGTTTGACCATTAGGCAGTTAATTTCTAAATTCAAATTTAAGAACGCTTGCTCATGTCAATTAAAAAGCTACTTTATCACACGTGCATAGGGTTATATTGATGTTGGTAGAATTAGAACTTGTGATCTTTTTCTTTGTTTTATTCCTGAGAACACTTTTTAGGAGGATATTTGCAAAGAACTGTGCATCTAGGGTATATTATATTGATGGTTATAACTAACAAAAATGACAAGAATTATAAGTTTGATAGAGCGAACACAATATACTGCATATTTAAGTATTAAGAGCACTATAGATGAAACCAGACATTCCATTTTTTTAGTTGAATGAATACAGAATAGCTACTTTAAACCTACTCAGAAATACTTTCTTAACAGTGGCGAAAGGGCCATACAACTCGATTCCTAACGGCTTCCCTTTATCAAATTGTAGGCTAATAAATAAGTATTATCTAGGTAATATATAGAAGATAGCGTAGCATTGGGTTCCCTTTTAAAGCTTTTCAGTCTTCGCCACTGTTCCCTAAATAATATCACTAAACATGTACCTGTATAATGTTTGTGCTTAAGGTATCATAAACTAGGAGCGAGGTATCTGATAGACATTCATAATCAATTGGGTATTTGACTATTTTTTTTTAAAAGTATACAGGACTATTCATTAGTTGATCCTAAACATGTAAAAAAAAATTTCGTAATTTATTTTCATATATTTAGTAATAAAAGCAATAATTCTTATTTATAATTAAATTTGCCGCCAAAACGCTAATTGTTAACTGTAGATACGGGTGACGTCATCTTTCCTGACCATAGATATAAAATCGCTCATTAAAAAAATATTGTGGGAATAACATGTGTGATTTCAAACTAAAAAAAATAGGTCAGACATTTCGTCGATCAGATATTGACTGTCGATCACATCCGCGTTGAAATTAGGTTGAGCTTTATACAAAAATACGAAAATAATATACTAAATAACCTGGCAGTATGACTTTTGATCTTAGGTCTTATGTCATTGTGGAACAAATTTATAAGAAAAATGAGTAATGTGACATCATGCGTCGTGATTGGTGTTTACAGTCACGAGACGCACAGATAAAAAATTAAGTATTTAAATTACTAAAATAAAACTATCCTTGGAGTATTTTTAATTAACTCCTATTGCACAGGTTATTTCGGTGATAAATCTATGTTCCTACAAAAATTCATTGATATTGGTTACTACAGTCAAGTACCCAATTTTAAAATGACTGCCTTAAAATTAATGAAAACCCACAATACTGGCTTCAGTGAGTCATGTTGGTCACTTAGGTCGACTTGCACCACTATTACTAACCTACAGTTAGTCCTAACCTCAAGTTAAATTGAAAGAGAAATATATGAAGAACATGCAATGGGGAACTTGCACGAAAATTATAACGAGAAATTGTGTTGATAATTCAATAAACAAAACCTTGAAATGTGCTATGATGAAATTTGTAGTATAAAATAATTGATATTTTACAAAATATCTTAATTAGAAATTACGTGTAATGGAACGTTATTACAAAACCCAAGTGACGTCGTTGCATTACGCAGTGTTTCCACGTTGGGGTAATTTTCCCAATTTTGCGGAAAACTGTTGTTATGTTTAGTATGGTACTTGATGAATGAGATTTCGGAGGTCCTCCTCTTTCCTTTTTTCTTCATGTAACATTCCCACCTCTTCGCTCAGGATTCAAGGGTGCAACTTATTTTTACTTCGTTATTTAATGAAATAGCTTCAACATTTTTGGGGAAATTTTAAACGATAGGAAATTATAGCGGTTCAAACGTCATTCCAGACAATGTCACTGGCCGTCAGTGTCAACTGAGATGTCAACAAAAAGGCATTTTTAAGCTGTGACGTCACGTCCTTTTTTAGCGCGGGGTTTTGTAAGTCATATTTAGACTTGCGATAATTAAATGATTTGTGCATATTTTTATGTTTTTGTTTCTGGTGTGTTTATTTGAGACGTAGTTCTTTGCAATGAACCAATAAAAAAATTACACGCAAGTTCCCTATTCATTACATGTAATGTACTACATGTAGTAATAGTGGTGCAAGTCGCCCTTAAATGCAGGCCTCGATAGTTCCACGCATACCATACCGTCATTTACGATGCTCTTATTACTTTGGCATAAAGCACATTCTGTCTGGCACATTCAGATTTTGCATCGATAACTATAGTCACTAAAGATAGCATTCCAGCCTTAGCATTCTTTTTGAGTGGTAAAGCAACGCTATAGAGTATTACGTCTACAGCACAAATGGGCCGGCTCGATCGGTTTGACACCACTGTCTCACAGAAAACCGACGTAAAGTCGCAGCTCGCGTTTCGTTAGGTTGGCAACGCACCCATGATTCTTTTTGTCTTGGGTGTCTATCGTGATTCGTGATATACCTCTATATATTTATCGTGGTGGAGATCGCTTACCATCAGGTGACCCATCTGCTAGTTTACCAGTCTCTGATATAAAAAAGCAACCATGACCGAAGTACTACCGACCGCTTGCATCCATCAATGCTTCATATATATTAAACCTTAGGCTAGTCGACATATTCGACCAATGTAGTTTCGATCGAAAACCACCTTTCACCACCACACAATAAAGTTTACTTTTCGTCCAATTTAAAGTTGGAACTATGTCAACATTAATATGCCACTGTTGGTTGCGCCGTTTTAGCGATGAAGAATCGCCAGTGCCTCTGGTGAAGTTGCATGTGATCGCTGACAAGGAGGACGGCTGGATCCAGGTGGTGTCGTCTCTGGTGAACGTCATCCCTCTGGAGGATCCCCTGGGACCATCTGCCATAACTATCGTCTTCGATGACTGCCCGTTGCCGTCGAAGGAGGCGGTTATCAAGGTATGTGTAAGCTCATCTCGGTATACCTGAATGAAAGAAAGGAATTTCATTTAGCCAACACTTGGTCTGCAATGCTGGTTGTGTCATCTTTCGATAAACATATTCGCGTAATCCCGTCCCATGATGTGATAGAGAAGATACCCAGTTTAACTCGATGGTTATGGCTCATGGATAATTTATTAAGGAAATAATGTATTAGATGATTAGGATAATGTAGTTTTCAATTGGGTAAAACAGTGTCAATTTTTTTTCTCAACTATCACTTGGTATGGGTTTATCGCCGCATTATTAGTTTTACCGCCGAATGTTCATACACTTAAGGACGCCTTATGTCATTTAAGGCCGCCTTATCTGTCAAAATAGTATGGCGAAAATAAATATAAGAAGCCGTTAAAGTTGAGCAGCGTTTGACCATTCGGGCGTTATTTTTTTCCCTCGATCAGCTAAATGGTTATATTATTTATGTGAAAATAAAAGAAAAGTATAACAGCTAGTGGGCTTAAATGCTAACGGACAATAGTCGACCAAAATAAAACCTATTTTTCACACAAATTCAATTTAAAGTCACCTACATCAACCCGCCTTCGAGTGGGATAAGGGCAGGTAAAGGGCGTTACGGAATAAACAAGACTCGTAACTGATCACCGACATTTTATATAACATATATTTATAGATATACATTATTAGAACAACACGTGATATCAATAATTATAACACATGTGGGTGAAATGTCAATTGAATTGACAAGTTTAACACACGCCTGTGGGGTGCGGTGAAGTGAAACTGTTCAGTCATAGACATATAAACATACAACACGCCGCACAAACATGATACCTATGCTCGCGAATCTCATATTGCAGGCCGGTTCCAATAAACGATCTCAGTTTGAGCGCAGATAGGTTGCGGTTATGAACCAATCAAATCAAGTCATTTGAGGGAGCCGTGTTCAAACTGTGTTCTTATTGGCAAATTTTTTATCTATCTCCGCATTTGAACTGAGATTGTTTATTGGAACCGGGCGTAAGATTATTCTCATCAATCGTCGCGCCGTGGACTCATCACAAGTGAGAGTTCAGAAAGACAATATAAATAATATTTATTTATTAAATATGGCAATGTTGTTATTCATTTTGTGGGTTAATAATTTTACAAGTAACTGTTTTGAATGATTTTATTAATTTGACAATGAACTTTTCAACCAGCATTTCGACGATACAGGTTTAAAAATCATGCGGCTTCTTTAGGTTTATTAGTCTCTGGACATGTTTATTATGACAGCCATTGGAAAATGATGTGTGAAAAATATATATATATTGGCGCAATATCATAATATTTATTTATTGTGACCAAAATAGACACGATATTATTGTGGAAAAATATTAATTTAGATACTAAAATAGATATGTATTTAGAGTTTGCGCTGTTTACGTAGACGAGGGGTTTTGGAACTTAGCAGTCGAATGCTCATAGGGCCTTATCATCGATATATTATTTGCCTAGATGCACAGTTGACGCTCGGAAAATGGGACAGCAAAGAAGTGCTTAAGCCTTTTGCCTACAGTGAACGCTGATAGAATTCTAAATTTCAAAATTCAAATTTAAGAACGCTTTCTCATGTCAATTAAAAAGCTACCTTATAACACGTGCATAGGGTTATATTTGTGTTGATAGAATTAGAACTTGTGATCTTTTTCTTTGTTTTGTTCCTGAGACCACTTTTTAGGAGGATATTTGCAAAGAACTGTGCATCTAGGGTATAGTATATTGATGGGCCTTATTTATAAAAACATTGTAGCTGAACAAATGGTTAAGAATGGTCTGTCACTTTTTTTCCTTGTGTCACAACCATCGATATATTATTTACCTAGATACACAGTTGACGCTCGGAAAATGGGACAGCAAAGAAGTGCTTAAGCACTACTTTTGCATACAGTCGAACGCCGATAGAATTCTAAATTTGAAAATTTAAATTTAAGAACGCTTGATCATGTCGTTTAAAAAGCTACTTTATAACACGTGCATAGGGTTATATTTGTGTTTGATTTAATTAGAACTTGTGATCTTTTTCTTTGTTTTATTCCTGAGACCACTTTTTAGGAGGATATTTGCAAAGAACTGTGCATCTAGGGTATAGTATATTGATGGTCACAACACATTGTTTGATAATGTACAGACTTTTCTTAACTATTTGCTCAGCATGTTTTTATAAGTAAGGCCCATCATTACTACATAGTATAAAACACAGTCGCTTCCCGCTGTCTGTCTGTCCCTGTAAAACCCCCTTTAAAACTACGCAACGGAAGCTGTTGCGTTTTTTTAATAGATAGAGTGATTCAAAAGGAAGGTTTATATATATGTACATGCATAAATTCATCCCCTAAGGGATGTAATGGGGGATGAATGTTTGTCAAGACTCTCACGCGGGCGTAGCCGCGGGTAAAATAATGTCTATGAGTTTATTTTTTTCATATGCAGCGATATTTTATTATACGCAGCGATAGCTCAGTTGGCAATGGTACGGACTGCCGAGACAAGTGTCGGAGGTTCGAGTCCAATCCAAAAAATGGACCTCTGACTTTTCTATGTTAAGTGTATTTTCATTGTGAAATATCGCTTGCTATAACGGTAAAGGAAAACATCGTGAGGAAACCTGCATACCTGCATTCTTTACAGGAATTTCGAAGGTATGAGAAGTCTACCAACCCGCATTAGGCCAGCGTGGTAGACTAAGGCCTAACCCCTCTCATTAGTAGAGGAGGCCCGTGCCCAATAGTGGGACAGTAATATTACAGGGCTAATATTTTTATTTAAATTAATCTAATACGGCAAAAACGGAAGCCTTATTATTTCGTCATGTGCATCTTGTGCCAGCGTCCATCATCCATTTGTGCTGTCGCAGGCCACTCGACATGAAGTGGGAACACTTCGGATTGAAAAAGCATTAACGCAGGCTGGCATGATTCTGGTGACCAAGGATCATATCGACACTCTAAATTTACTCGTACTAAGACTGCCTATGTGGGGTACGACTACTGTCCCCCACTAACGGCCGGTTCCAATAAACGATCTCAGTTTAGAATGCAGATAGATCGCGATCATGAACCAATCAAATCAAGTCACTTGACGCAGTCATGTTCAAACTGTGTTCTTTATTGGCTAATTTTTGTAATCTATATGCACATTCGATCTGAGATTGTTTATTGAAACCGGCCGTTAGACTGCCTTAGTAGGCTACGACTAAGGTCCTGTGGTTTCGGGTTCGATCCCAGGTCGGACTTTCGGCATCGTCTTTTGGTATCTGGAATTTGAGCTCGTTATGGCGATAAGCTCGCCCCCTGTGACCTCACATTGGAGACGAAAATGATCTCAACGAAAGGTGAGTGTTCTAGTTCGCCTCTGCCTACCCTTTCGGAGATATAGACGTGATTATATTAAGTATGTATTTATTTATAACTGGGTACTTGACTAATTTTTGTTTATTGATTTTATACGAAATTTACGTCCTCTAAAACGTAACACAGAAAGAAATATTGAAATACTCCCAAAAATAAGAAAGTTATAAGCCTTTGTAGTTGGTGTAACCTTCAAACAGCGGGAAAGAGAAGTATCAGTAAAATCACGTCACGGCCATAACGGTGCGTGCGTTGGAAAGGGATAGCAAGATATCCCCACTACGCCCCCACTCTTGCTCATTGCAGAATTTAAAATATGAATTACTGCCTCATTTTTCAACCAATTTCGATGCAGCTTTTACAGAAGGGTTTCTTTTTCGTTATATTTGCTTTTACATATAAATATGTATGTAAAATCAAACATAGTCAAATACCCAACTCAGGAAGTATAACATTTCCGCTTTGTAAGGCGGCATCATATTGCATTACTTTGGCCACTTAAATGTTGACATTGCAGAATTTAATATTTTATGTTATTATTGTTCTAACTTTTCGCTGTCGCATTTTTAGGCTATTGGTAGCATATATTACCTGTGGACCGGGAGGTCCTGAGTTTGATTTCCAGATTAGGCAGGGTATTTTAATAATACGATTACGGATTAGATCCAACGAATTTAAAATCCAAAAAATTACGAAATATTTTATGCAACATTTTTGAAAAACTGTGTAACACCGACCCCACACTAAGGTGGGATAAAGGCAGGTGGAAAAATACCTATTAAAATAACAAAAAACGAATTACTATTAAAATTTTTAATACAAGCGCCGGAATGGTCAAACGCTCTTCAACTTTAACGGCTTCTTACACTGATTTTCGCCATACAATTTTACAGATAAGGTGGTCTTAAACGACATAAGGCGACCTTAAGTGTATGAACATTCGGCGGTAGGCCCTGTTTTATATTACAAAACAGGGTTCATAATAGCCAAGTGAGATAATAATGGAAATTGGGTCGTGCAGTTTCTGAACGCGTCATAGAGAACGTACCCATATAACGTGACCAATTTTTTTTTACGATTTTTACACCCCTCCCCCCCTCCGTGACCACCCGTAGTACATGCCAAGACCCCCCTCCCTCTAGTTTTCATGTAGTAATTTATAAATAAGGTTTTAAATCAATATTGTTCATAGCCATGGATACAATGTCCTTCAGCCGTATACTTTTTATTATTTATTACACTTTGTTTCCTATATCTAAGTTTTCGCAAGTGCATTGAAGTCAGATGTTTTCGATTTTAAGGCCCTGCTGGAGTTTTGGCGTCAATTCTTTCCAGTTTGATGCTTTTTAGACGATGTTCTCGTAGCGAAGGAGTCGAACATGGTCGACCCATCCACCCGACAAAAAGCTTCCAAAATCACTTATTTCAAAGCTTCCACATACTGTCCATCTTCGTTGATGTTTATCGCTAAGATTCACATCACATTTAAACCACAAGCACAACTTTAGACTAGAATATGAAATCAATAAAACAAGCGGCCACCCGCACCGTCAGAATTCCCGCCAAAACTCCTTAAAAACAAAATATTATGGTGTTGCCATATGTGACTTTAAAAAGTGCTCAACGCTGCGCGCCATATTTGAATATAGCTCGAAAAATTACGAGGTTTCCCTAGAAGATATTGACTACGCGACGAAAACCTAAGACAACCAACACAACCCCTGCCCCTGTGACCAAGCTTGGTATTTTGAAGACAAACGGGTAATATGGGTACGTTCCCATACATTAAAATGACGCCTGTGCAATCATTAGCAAGTTTAATTGTAACCACACTCTCGCAGTGTTTGAACGCTATTTGCATAGTTTTCAGATCGGAGCTCTCGCAACTCGCTTTATTCAGTTTCAGTGGTTTTTCTATTTGACTATTGATTATCGGATTAGGCGAGCGTCGTGCCGTTTATCCGTTGCTTTTAAACTGGATCAGGGCGTGCTGTTTGTCGTCTTTTATCTTGGTAGTTTTTCAATTGGGTACTTGACTATGTTTCAATTTATACACACATACATACATACATACATACACACTCACGCCTGTATCCCATAGGGGTAGGCAGAGACAATTGAGCGCCACAAGCTACGATCCTGACACACCTTTTTTTGCCTCATCCACATTCATGCATCTTTTCATACATTTCCGCCGGTTGAGGGTACTTCGAACTTGCCCTTTACGAAGGAGATCGTTTATTTGATCCATATAGGATCGTGTCGGGCGCCCTCTTCTGGCCCTACCATTCACTTTAGCACGATAAATACCTTTCGTAAGTCGCCTTTCATCCATCCTTTCTACATGTCCAAACCACCTCAGCATCCCTTTCTCAATCCTAGTCACCACATCATTCTTCAACTTACAACTTATACACACATTTATGTGTAATAGTCATCGATATATTAATTACCTAGATGCACAGTTGACGATTGGAAAATGGGACAGCAAAGCAGTGCTTAAGCACTCGTTTTGCCTACAGTCCAACGCCGATGGAATTCTAAATTTCAAAATTCAAATTTAAGAAACGCTTGCTCATTAATAATTAGAACTTGTGATCTTTTTCTTTGTTTTATTCCTGAGACCACTTTTTAGGAGGATATTTGCAAAGAACTGTGCATCTAGGGTATATTATATTGATGGTAATAGTAGCAAATAAAACAAAAAAGAAACCCTTCTGTAAAAGCTGCATCGAAATTGGTTGAAAAATGAGGCAGTAATTCATATTTTTAATTCTGTAGTGGGGGCATATTGGAGATATCTTGCTATTCCTTTCCAACGCGCGTACCGTTATGGCGTGACGTGATTATACTGATACTTCTCTTTCCCACAGTTTGACGGATACGCCAAACTTCAAAGGCTTATAACTTTTATTTTTTTTGGGAATATTTCAATATGTTTTTCTGTTTTATATTTAAGACGACGTAAATTTCATATAAAATCATCGATATAATAATATACCTACATGCACAGTTCCATACAAATATCATTGTAAACAGTGTCCTCGACAGACAAAACAAATACACATCACAAATTTAATTAATTTAACACAAATATGACCTTATAGACGCGGCATAAAGTAGCTTTTGAAATTGAATGTTCAAACGTTCTTGTATTCGAAATTTTTGAATTTCTAATCGTTTTTGAATTTGACAATTATTAAAAGAAACATTCTAGTCACTTGGACAAAGATGGAATGGAGTCGAATAGTTCTTGTATTTATTTGTGAGAAATGTTGACCACGTGGCGTACAATGTAGATGAGAATGGCGATATCTGTATAATAATTTTACTTACATTAAGAGATAGATAGAGTATAAATGTTTAGAAGATAACAAAGCTTATTAGTTATGAATATGAAATAAGCACTGTTTTGCCTTAACGTGATTCATAAATAAATAAATAACACCCAACGGTCACATACCTACATAGTCCTGGCCCCTCACTAAGATCGTCCTTTGCTCTTTAGATTCTTAATAATTTCTTTTAGACTATCATTTCGTTTTCTCAATCTTTTGTTCTGCCTTTTTAAGTTTCGCACTAAATTAGATTTAAGTTTAAATTTTTGGTTGCGTTCTTTCAAATTATCTTTCAAAAATAACGTCTTAGGTGTGTTAAAGATTGATCAAAATTCTGATGGTATTGGTGATCCTTCATTATTTATTGGTTCAATTGCTGGTTCCTGGAAATGAATATGTTTCCAAAATAAATGATGACGCCACAATTACTGTTGTAGTAATTATGCCTAACGACCGGTTCCAATAAATGATCTCAATCCGAGAATCCAAGATAAAAATGAAAAAATAAAAAATGAAAAATCGCGAGAATGAACCATTAAAATTGTTGTCATTAAAATTGAATGTTCAACTTTGTTTTGATTAACAGAGTGATGAATGTTACGGAAGAAAAGATGTGGGATGTGCAAGCAGGATTTAGAAGAGGAATGGGGTGCATCGATCAGGTATTTTCTATAAGGTGCATTACTGAAAAATACTTGGCTAAGTCCGGAAAAGTGTTTTGCGCCTTCATAGATTTGGAAAAAGCCTATGATCGTGTGCGGAGGGATAAACTGTGGTCAACGCTGTCTCTAGTGTATGGGGTGGAGAGCCGCCTGGTGCAGGCTTTGAAATCTCTATATGAGAATTCCAAAGCTTGTGTCAGGGTGAATGGAGCGTACTCAGACTGGTTTAACATCTCTAGGGGTGTTAGACAGGGATGTGTCGCGTCTCCATGGCTCTTCAACCTTTACATGGATAGCTGTTTGACAGGTTTGAAAGAGATGGAATGTGGATTAAGAATGGATGAGTTACATGTCAAGTGTCTCCTTTACGCTGACGATCAAGTATTACTTGCGCCGTCGACGAAGGAGCTACAAGACATGCTAAATGTTGTGAACGACTCGTTTAAGGACAAAGGAATGAAAGTGAACGTAAATAAGACGAAAATTATGGTTATAGAAAGAGAGGACGATGTTACTGAGTGTAACATTAGTATAGATGGTGAAAGAGTGGAACAAGTGGATGAGTTTGTGTATCTGGGAAGTATGTTAACGAGAGATGGAAAGTGTGATGCGGATATTGAAAGGAGAGTGATGGCTGGTAATAAAGTGAACGGTGCCTTGCGCTCCATAGTGGGTAGCCAGGCAGTGTCGCAAAAGGCGCGAATGGCTGTCCACAGTGGAGTGCTGGTACCGACGCTTACATATGGAAGTGAGTGCTGGGTCTGGCAGAAGAAACATGAAAGTCGAGTGAATGCGGTGGAAATGCGTTCCCTGCGAAGTATGTGTGGAGTCACCCTTGCCGATCCTATGAGGAATAGCAAGATAAGGGATTGTTGTAAGTTGAAGAATGATGTGGTGACTAGGATTGAGAAAGGGATGCTAAGGTGGTTTGGACATGTAGAAAGGATGGATGAAAGGCGACTTACGAAAGGTATTTATCGTGCTAAAGTGAATGGTAGGGCCAGAAGAGGGCGCCCGACACGATCATATATGGATCAAATAAGCGATCTCCTTCGTAAAGGGCAAGTTCGGAGTACCCTCAACCGGCGGAAATGTATGAAACGATGCATGAATGTGGATGAGGCAAAAGAGGTGTGTCAGGATCGTAGCTTGTGGCGCTCAATTGTCTCTGCCTACCCCTATGGGATACAGGCGTGAGTGTGTATGTATGTATGTATGTAACTTTGTTCATGTTGGCAAATTTTTATGATCTGCACACTTTGATTGAAAACATTTATTAGAATTAGCCGCAAATTATTAAATAGTCATTTTACATGGCAGTATGTACCTAGTATATGCTTGCTATTGATAAATTCTGTATCAAATATTTTACAGCTATTACACTTGTACTGCACCCTGCCTCATTTAAACTTGTAGTTACGACAATCTAAAATAAAGTCAATAAATGTGGCAATATTTATTTATTTATAGGTACACCAACAGCATACATATTGTTAAATTAAATAGTAAACATTAGTCAAGGACAATGTAGCTGATGACAATTTATCACCTTTATTTTTGGTACAGTATTCTTTTTAATTTTCCTAGTCCATTTTTCTGTATAATATCCATCGGAATCGGCAAAATGGTCTGAACAAACCACACTTGAGTAATTGGGTTTAAAATTTTCTTCTCTCCTTTCTTCGGAAATAATTTTACGCCATTTATCTCTTACTATTTCATTTCATGGAAATCTGTAATTAATAAATAAAATTAATAAAAAAAATCATAAATTTAAAATAAATATAATATATTTACAAAAAAAAAACGACTCCATGTATTTCATTGTTCCAAATCATGATTTCAAAAGGGACAAAATATTTTATTAACTGAATTCGTTAAATTAATTATTTATACACGTTTAATACTTAATTTAACATGATTAAGGTTTTAAGAATCAAGTTAGGGAATTATACTTACTTAAAATATGAAATCCCATGAGTTTTGCGCTTTGTAAGAGTGTTATTTTTGCACTCTTTCACAGAGCATTTAGGCATCTTCACAGGCGAACGGTCGGCGCCCGACTGACAGCAAACAAGTGCTTACTTACATTTTAAGCACTCGTTGACTGTCCCACTTTCCAATTTTAAGGACCCAATTTTAAGGCAAAGCATTGCAGCATGAGTAGGTACCTCAACTGTTGTATCGCAGTTCAAAGTCACTACTTTAACTTTTATCACTCCGCCTCCGTGGCGCAGCGGGCGAGCAGCCGGCTGTGAAGCAAGAGGGCGCGGGTTCGATCCCCGCACCGAGACAAATATTTGTGCGGCCCCCAGATATTTGTTTCGGGTCTGGGTGTTGTGAGACCGAAAGTCTCTCGTAGTTCCTGATACCCACGACACAAGACTCGATGTTAGTGTGGGGTCAGGACTATGTGTGTGACTGTTGGGTGTTATTTATTATTATTATTATTATCACCACATAGTATAAAGCAAAGTCGGTTCCTGCTGTCTGGCTGTCCCTATGTATGCTTAAATCTTTAAAACTACACAACGGATTTTGATGCGTTTTTTAATAGATAGAGTGAAAGTGGAAGATTTACATGTATAATAATATACATAAGCTCACGCCTGTATCCCCGGAGGGGTAGGCAGAGGCGCACTAGCCAACTTGTACACCCACATTTCGCCGAGCTTAGTTCTATCCCAGATGTGATAGGGGGCGAGTATATCGCCATAGCGGGCACAATTCCAAACTACGGGCTGATATGGAAAAATCCACTATCACTTTGCCCGACCTGGGGATCGAACCCGAGATCTTAGGACAGTAGTCGTACCGAAATACAACCACGCCACCGAGGGAGTCTACCTCTATATGTATAATACATGCATAATATACTAATATTGCAGCCGTGCAAAGCCGGGGCGGATCGCTAGTTGTATTATATTTTGGACAATAAACGTAATTTTCAATATTACAAAGATTCATTAAGTAGCAACTATACAATCTGTTTTTTGTACTGAAAAGGAATAGCGAAAACGGAAACTATAAGAGATACAGAGAAATCGTCTTAGGAACATTTGCTTTTTTATATTACTTAAGATGTTATTTTCTTCCTACCCGCTCTTGGAAGGGTAGGTATAAAGAAAGTAATATCTTTATCGCCTTATTATGAACTTAAAATATTGATCTCGATTATGTCTATAAATAATTTCGAATAACAAGATCTGGAAAAAGTACCGAGGCGTGTTGTTGACTAGAAAAGAAAAAATTTAAAGACGCACTCGTTTTCCTTTTATATGATACCAATGCCGTTTGTATGTACAAATTACATGAATAAAAATGCAAAAATGATTTGTGGTTTTGAAATAAATAAAGGATAACAAAAATAAATTAAATTAACTTTAGAACCACGGACGTAAAAAAAAGATGAACGGAGCTAGAACAAGCTAGCAACATTGAAAGTGAAGCAGGCTTTTCGGCTTGAACCATGAGTTTTTTTGACATTACTCACTATAGTCCGATTGCTAATTAAACGGAGTAAACTGACAGATCGAAATGTCACTTTCCAAAATAATGTTGCTTACTTGCAAAACATAGTGATGGATCTATATCAGTTTTTATCATTCAAAGAAACATTAACTCAGCACTCAATTACAAAATTAGAATTTTATTGCGTATTTTTTTGAAATTTCAGCTTAACCCTTCGACTAAATGTCTGTGTAAATAATTTTGCGTAAATAATTATAACAGATACGCGAAATGACAACAATGAAAATTACAAATATTACTTTTATAACTTAGCATGCAGTTATTTACGATGACTATGATTCAGAAGATATGTAGTACTAATCACACATTAAACAGGAATTACGACTTTGAGTTGGACTTTAGCAAATGAAAGAATGAAATAGTTCACTTAATTGAAATGTTGATCTTTTTACCGCAGCACTATTTAAATTTCATGAAAAAGTGGCAACACTCGAAATGTCAGTTTACTCCGTTTAATTAGCAATCCGACTATAGCGCCTCCGTAAAATATTTGTATGACAAACACCCGAACGCCTCTCGCGCGGAACTGACGTTTTCCATACAAATATTTTACGCCTTCGCTCGCGTAAATACGTGCAACAAACTCATGGTTGAGATACAGTTGCCGCCATTACGTGTCGATAGATCGAATGCGCCGAAAACCCTGCTTCATTTTCAATGTTCATAGCGCTCCGTCCATCTTTTTTTACATCCCTGTTTAGAACTGAGACCTTATTTAAACGGCGCAGTTAAAAACCTATAGTTTACATGTTCATATACCTATTCAGTCACTTGTGATTTATATTACTCAGATTGCGGTTTCCCATGATGACGCATGCATCCCAGGGCCCTTATTCTCTATGAACATACGAACGCGTAACGCAGTCGCGTAACTTAATAACATTCGTACGGAAATATATTCTTTGAGGCATTCACTTTAAATATCTTCCTTTCTACCTGCCATTATCCCATTTTAATGTGGCGTCAGCGCAACACTTTGTCAAGCATGGTTAAGAAAGGATTTGGCTTAGTTATAACGACCTGCCTGAGGTCAACTCCCCTCTAGGGTGGGAGGGTTCAGACTCCGGCAAATCAAATTAGAAAAATCGCTTTGCCCGACCTCGAATTGTACCCAGAACCTCCCGGTCCACAGGCATTCACTTTAAGCCTATATTTTATTAATGCGAGGAGATGTGTTACATACTCGTTTTGAATTGTAGGCATATGGAATCAAATTCACGATTAGCGCGCTTTGTGAGTTGTCGCTAAATTCGAAAGTTACAAGTACATGCGCTGAGTCATGACTCATAAGCCAGACAAGGCGCAAGTTAGAGATGAAACCGCGCAACTCTTATGCGAAGACAGCGTTGGCGTGCATACGCATGTTGTTTTTATGGACGGTCAACAGGGACATTTATTAACATAACATATTACATAACATAAGCTCAGGCCTGTATCCCCGAAGGGGTAGGCAGAGGCGCACTAGCGAACTAGAACACCCACATTTCGCCGAGCTTAGTTCCGTCCCAGATGTGATAGGGAGCCTATCGCCATATCGGGCACAAATTCCAGACTCCGGGCTGATATGGAAAAATCCAATATCACTTTGCCCGACCCGGGGATCGAACCCGAGACCTCAGAACCGTAGTCGTACCGTAATACCACCACGCCACCGAGGCAGTCATTTATTACTTATAATATAAGTAAAATCATGGATACGTCGTCGTTCAATCTAATAGAATTAACTAATTAAACTCAGAGGCTTTTATAAACGATGTCATGCTTTTCAAAGATCTGACTTTCTAGACCCACAGTTTGAAGATAATTTTCTTTATGTAAATTTTTAACTTACCCCGTTACTGAATTATAGGGTCTTATAAAAACATTTTAGCTGTATATATAGCATAATAGTCGGTCACTTTTTTCTGTGTGTCCCATTGTTTGAAAATAAAAGGGACCTTTAGGCCAACCATGAGTTTTTTTAACATTACTCGCTAGCGACTCCATAAAATATTTGTATGACAAACACCCGAACGCCCCAAGCGGTTACGCGGGGAACTGACGTTTTCCATAAAAATATTTTACGTCCTCACCCGCGTAAATACGTGCACCAATCTCATGGTTGAACTACTGTAGTCCGAGCACGAAAAACTAATGTAAATGTAAATGTATTCGAGTTCGCTGCGCACTGATGACGTTTGGTTAATATTTCATACAAATTTCATAGACGCGCATCGAGTTCGAATACATTTACGGTTGCCAGAAATTTTCCTGCTCAGGCCGCTGTACTATTCTTAACCATTTGCTCAGCTAAAACGTTTTTATAAGTAAGGCCCATAGACTTAAGATAAACGAAGAATGATAAACTAATTCCGCGTTCATGTGCTCATAGGAAATAAGGGCACAGGCTGCATTTAGATACTTACCTTTAGGTAAAAATGTAAGATATCCGTCTATAACAGACTAATAGAACGCCTCAGTTGAGATGCCTCGCCTTGGCATACTTTTTAAGTGGGCTCAGAGATACTTTATACTTTCTTTTGTAAGTAGGTGTTTATTTCAAACATTATTGACTGTCTCAGTGGCGTAGTTGCATTTCGGTACGACTACCTGGGGTCTACAATTTTTTTGGTTAAACCTACAGATTTTTAAAAATCGGACCCGGCATCACAGATTCGATCGTACGTCTCATTAAAGTCCTCGCGATTAAAGGGAAACAAACTCGCACTAGACACACAGGTGCAGTGTAGTCACTTTGCCGTGCCCAAATAAAAAAAACTAAGGTGACACGGTCCATAACACATAAACATAAACTCACGCTTGCATCCCCGAAGAGGTAGGCAGAGGTGCTTTAGCGAACTAGAACACCCACATTTCGCCGAGCTGAGTTCCGTCCCTGATGTGATAGGGGGCGAGCCTATCTCCATATCGGGAAAAAAAACCAATATGACTTTGCTCGACCTGGGGATCGAACCCGAGACCTCAGTACGATAGTCGTACCGCGCACGACGCGCACTCTAGCCCATGTTAGTCATTGATAATTTAGCTTCCCATCGGTGAATAAATTTTTAAAATCTGTTCAGTAGATTTTGAGCCTATTCATTACAAACAAAAATAAAAACCAAATCTTTCCTATTTATAATATTAGTATAGATAAGTATAGATAATATTTCTTCGGATTTCTGTCTTCATTTATCAAATTGTCAGAGTAGACAATGTCTCTCTTTGTACGGTGTACATATCATTATGATGTTGATAACGAACGATGATCAATTGACAGGCTCCATGACGCAGCGGGCGCGTAGCCGGTTGTGGAGGAGAGGCCGCGTATTCGATTCCTGCACCAAGACAAATATTTGAATGACCCACAGATATTTATTTCAATTCTGAGTATTATGAGCTAGCAGGTCTTGTAGTTCCTGATACTCACGACACAAGACTCGTATCTTATTGTGAGTTCGGGATTATGTGTGTGACCGACTGCTTACTTTTTTCTCAAAAAGAGCTACGCCAGAGTTTCTTGCCCGTTCTTCTCTGGCGAACTAGCCTTCCGAATTGGTGGTAGATACATTTTTTACGGAATCATCATCAGTCATCCGTAGGTAGCTAGAGAAAGGCTGAAACAAACAAGGGTGGTCACTTTGAATAATAATTATATTTTATTGTTGATTATTATCTACTCAATGCTTACTGAAAATTTAAAAAATATAAGTTTATTATTAAAAAAGTTATGCAACTTTTATTTCGTCTCAAAACTTATGTACACACGAGGTATTAATCCTAATTTAAAAATTAACTTGTGTTGACTTGTCATAAGTGCTTTTTTACATGCCTACGTGATCAATAAAGATTTTTTATTTTATTTTAAATCTAAATAATGTGTGACGTTCAAAGATATTGAACAGTATATAGGTAGGACAACAGCACAAAATTTGTGATTCAAAAGTTATGACCTACTGGTCATAAGTAGCTCCGTTTATTTGAAATATACGCACGCCAGGTCAGCCAGCGAAATAATATTGAGATAATAAACTTATCTTACGTGATTCTTAACCATTCACAAAATATTCTAGGGTGTGAATTGTAATAATGGCCATCGCATTGTAATAAGTAGGTAATGGCGGTACTGAAGTTTGAGATCTATTTTTCGACCGACTTCCAAAAAGGAGAAGGTCCTCAATTCTTCCGTATTTTTTTATGTATGTTACGCGATATCTCCGCCGAATGTGGACCGATCTTCAAAATTATTTTTGTGTTCTAAGAGCTGATTTCAAGGCTGATCCCATACAGAGGTAAATTTGGTCACTATCGGATTTGAAGTCAGTCCGTTAAATTTTTAAACTTGTGATTATTTTTTATGTAAACGTGCTTGATAGCCCATCTAGTGACATTTTATGGATTCAATAAATGATTTGATTTGGTGGGTCTTTATTAATTCCAGCTGACGAAGTACCTACGCCTAAACAAACAGCGGGCGTTAAAGGGCCCCGTGAACGTGCGGGTCGAGCGCAACATATGCGTGGTGCTCGGGTGCATCGCCGAGAAGCTCGCGGGACCGAACAGTGTTGCCGTACTCACTGAGGATACTCTCGACTATCTCATCACGTTCCTGGTGAGTGTATCGACATGACGCCGTTTATAGATTTAAAAAATAGGGGCTTCCACATATTTGCGATTATTTAGCCAATGTCAAGGTAAATAGAGCAATTATGTTTTCACAATGGCCATGAGACACAGATGTGAATGATCTCAAGATCCGGCTGGGATTATGGCGGTAATTCGTTCCAGCGCGGAGCCCCTCAGATGACCTTCTCTCGGCGAATCGACCTAACAAAACCAGCCAACGCATCAAGCAAAACTCATCAAAGATCACCGGTTAAAAAGTTTCCACATTATACTGTCCATCTTCACTGCAGTTTGATGCATTAAACCACATCACTTAAAAACCAACAAACACAGCTCTAGATAATAATATGAAATAATTTTAACAAGTGACGCACACCCTGTCAGACTTTTCAAGTCGATGTTACTGTCCATGAATACGCACGCTCTTTGGCTAAGGTCTATAGAACGAACTTCGACTAAGTCTAAATCAAAGTAAAGCACTTAGTGAGGATTTGATTTTTTTTACTCGAAGTTAGTCCGAGCCATTTTTTACAATATAAACGTCTGTTTAACGGCGGATACACACCGGCCGAACGAAGGCGAACGTTTCTATGCCTGTTTCATTCACACAACAGCGAAAGTTTGTTTGTATGAACGCAACAGATATAGATTATTTCGCCTTCGTTCAGGCCGGTGTGTACACGCCATAAGACACAGACTAAGCAAATAGTTCGTTTCTTTGACTTACACTTAGTCGAAGTTCGCTCTATTCTCAGCCCTCATCTGGGGCGGTTCCCCTCTGAACATGATTGATTTTAATCTATTTCTAAGAATGTTTTCTACAGCGATGTTGAAGCTGCTCCAGAGTAGCCTATAATTGATTTTGTACGTTTATTATTATATTTAATAGCAAATAATATGAATAAAGCATATAAAAGTAACCTTTCTATAGAACTGCATCAAGATTGGTTAGCAAATGAGACATTACCATATTTTAATTTCAATGAGCAAGAGTGGACGCTTATATAACATATCTTACTTCCTGTTTCTAATACTTGCATCGTTATAACATGTGACATTACATTGCTATAGTCCGATTGCTAAATAAACGAAGTAAACTGACAGATCGAAATGTCACTTTACAAAATAATGTTGCTTACTTCAAAACATAGTGATTGATCTAGTTAAATTTTTATCATTCAAAGAAACAATAACACAACAGATACGCGAAATGATAATGAAAATTACAAATATTACTTTTATTATTTGAGAGAAATTACGTTCCTTACATTCATAGCTTTATTAAGTTTTGTTTATAATGAATCATGACTATAACTCCATATATAATTCCAGTAGACATGCCATAACTTAGCATGCAGTAATTTAGTATGACTATGATTCAGTAGACATGCAGTACTAATCACACTTTAGACAGGAATTACCGCTTTAAGTTGAACTTTAGAAAATTAAATAATGAAATGGTTCACTGAATTGAAAAGTTTATATTATCTTGATCTTTTTACTGCAGCACTATTTAAAGCAAATTAAAAGGAGTGAGGACATTTTGAAATGTCAGTTTACTCCGTTTAATTCGCAATCCGACAATTTTGAGATTTCTTTATTTTGAGATTTATAAAGCTCTTCGCCACTAACAAAAAAAATATTACTTATTTTTTTTATAATTCTATTAACGATTTCGCGTCTTCCTAGGTTATGCGTCGCGAGCCATGCGTGGTTCTGTTCGCGTTGATCGCTTTGGAGAAATTCGCGCATACCACCGAAAACAAGATGACGATCCGCCGACGATTAGACAAGGAGCGCGACAACCCGCTGTTAGTGCTGGAACTACTCGCCGAAAATGAGAACTACCTGTGGAGACAGGTCGGATTCTGTGCCAAGTGGGCGCTCGACAACCAATGTAAATATACATTTTTTTTAATAAATACACCCAACAGTCACACACATAGTCCTGACCGCACATTAACATCGAGTATTGTGTCGTGGGTATCACGAACTACGAGAGACTTTCGGTCTCACAACACCCAGACCTGAAACAAATATCTGTGGGCCACACAGACTCGGTCAGACAGACAGGTCTCGGTGCGGGAATCGAACCCGCGACCTCACGTTTCACAGCGGGCTACTCGCCCGCTGCGCCACGGAGGCTGTCAATTTATTCTAAGTTTGCTTATGAATGTTCAAGCAGGATTTAATTATGACGCGAAATAAACGTTGAAAGGATGGATGAAAGTAGAGTGACGAAAGAAAGAACAATGTCCAGACTTGACCTGTCACTCATGTTGATGTAAGATAATCTGTATATTGTTGTTTTTTATCACATAAGCGACAATTTGTCTTTGGTGATAATAAAGTTCTTTAAACCTTAAACCTTATATCATAATAGGTAGGATTTTTTCTTCTAAAAACATAATATTAACTTACAAAAAATATAGTTATGTGGAAAAAAGAAAATGAATTTTAAACGAAAGCCTTGCACTAACCCACAAATTCGAATGGTATTGTGTTTTTGGAAATTGAAGCTCAATATTTCGCCTTATATATATGAAAATAAAGTCATTATAGCTAGCTAGATCCCTGCCTTATAATTTTGACGGAATCTATGTCTGTTTCATTCACACAACAGTGAAAGTTTGTTTGTGTGAACGCAACAAGTATACATTCTTTCGCCTTCGTTCGGCTGTATACACGCCATGACACGATCGTCAAACGCATATGGTCTTAATGAATAGAGTCCGTATTGTGTGTACAGTCGTGATCGAGGGTCGCAAGCTGTCGTACGAGTCGGTGGACATGTCTCGCATCAACGTGTTACTGAACACGCACGACGTGAGCGAGTACCTCAAGATATCGTGCGACGGACTCGAGGCGAGGTGCGACTCGTACTCATTCGAGAGCGTGCGGTGCACCTTCCAGGTACCTATCGATAAAGAACAAATAGAAAGATAATAAATTTATTTCAGCTCAAATAAAAAAAACACTTGACTGCCTCGGTGGCGTGGTTGTATTTCGGTACGACTACCGTCCTGAGGTCTCGGGTTCGATCCCCGGGTCGGGCACAGTGATATTGGATTTTTCGTATCAGCCCGGAGTATGAAATTTGTGCCCGATATGGCGATAGGCTCGCCCCCTATCACATCTGAGACGGAACTAAGCTTGGCGAAATGTGGGTGTTCTAGTTGGCTAGGGCGCCTCTGCCTACCCCTTCGGGGATACAGGCGTGAGCTTATGTAAAAAAAACAATGAAATTTAGAAAAATAAATACTTAAATATAAATAACATTCACAGACATGATTCAAATGACAAAAGTGATTGGCAGTGTGGTCTCTGACCTTAGCCGTCTCCAGTAAGTAAAAAAAAATCATAAAAATAAAAATGAATGAGATAAAAAATGAGATAAAAAATAAAAATTCATCACTGTGCCAATCAAGAACGTCAGTCTGGAATTAGAGGTATAATAAGAATAACAATAAAAAAAATGTACTTAATAACAAATCATCTACATAATATCTATACATCTTTCTTTCTACATGCCTTTATCACACCTTAATGTAGGGTCGAAGCAACACGCTTTTTGAAGCATGTTGCAGAAAGGATTTGGCTTAGTTTTTATAACCTGCTGCCTGACGTAATCCCCCTCTGAAGGCTCCAGTTACGGGAAAATCAAGTGAGAAAATTGGCCTTGCCCGGCCTGAGAAACGAATCTAAGACCTAACGATCCACAACCCATATATGCCACTAGACCAAGGAGGCGACGGGTGGTAAAGCTACAGTAATCCCCTAAATGGGGTACTTGACCATGTTTGATTTTATACACATATTTATAATGCAATAGAAAATAAACTAAGAAAGAAACCCTTTTGTAAAAACTGCATCGCAATTGGTTTAAAAATGAGGCAGTCATTAATATTTTAAATTCTGGAGTGGGGGCATATGGGTGATATCTTGTTATCCCTTTCCAAAGCCCGTACCGTTATGGCGTGACTGCACTGATACTTCTCTTTCCCGCATTTTGAAAGTTACACCAAACTTCAAAGGCTTATAACTTTTTTATTTTTGAGTATAATTCAATATTTCTTTCTGTTCTATATTTTAGACGACGTAAATTTCATATAAAAATTAATAAAAATAAAACGTGTGCGTCTCGGGACGCTCTACAGAAGTGATAACTTAAACTAATCTAAGGTGAACTATTTAATATTGAAATTGTTTAACATGAGAAAAGCTTAGGTTATTACTTAAATTTTATGTATATTAATATGATAAGAAGGCAGACAGAGTGGCACTGTAACGCGTTACGTTACGAAGCGGTTTACCCTCCCATAAGAAGTTACCACTTCAAAAACAATCAAGTACCCAATTGTTATATCCAGGTGGATGATGGTTGCTGGTACTACGAATGTACGGTGGTCACCCCTGGGGTGATGCAGATCGGATGGGCCACCAAGAACAGCCACTTCCTCAACCATGTGAGTTCAAAAGATTTTTGTATTAAGAAACGCGAGAAGCTGCTCGAAAATTTATTCGCAAATATTTCGTGCTTGGTACTCTTTATACAAAAATCATTCCTGATCCTGAGTTACAATTCTGGAAGGCGGATGCAGTAATGTGACTAGTACATACATCCATATCGCAGGGCCCCTGGTACGACTCAGTTTCGAGTCTTGACACTTTTCGAAAATGACGATAGGTTTCATTTAGAAATCGATTGATTTTGTTCATTATAGTTTCCGCAAGAGGTGCTGCTTAAAAAAATCTTTTATACAAAATTTTACATTGTTTTTGCAAAGTGATAAAATGTTACCAAGTGTTAGTCAAAACAGTTTACCCTTGAGGTCGAATCTGAGACCTCAGGATGACAGACTACATCACCAAGTATGGGTTATATTTATTTATCAGGAGGGTTACGGCATAGGCGATGATCTGTACTCGCTGTCATACGACGGTTGCCGCAAGCTGATCTGGCACAAGGCCAAGCCCATCACGGTGAGGACCCTGCCGGAATGGCAACCAGGCGATGTGCTGGGTTGCCTCATCGATATCGAACGGAAGGAAGCCATTTTCTCGCTCAACGGACAGCGCATGCACCCATGCAAGGAAATATTTGAGACCACACGGTGAGTGATTTTATTGAGTAATATAAAATCTGGCCTTATCGTACATCGATGTGGGGTTGTTGCATCGGATGTTTTAGCATCTGATCCATCCTTCGGCATACCACAGGGCGACGTAGATATTGAATCCAATCGGGCATAAATCAAATAAAAACAAAATAAATAAATAATACTCGCCCGCTGCGCCACGGAGGCTGTCAAAATGGCAGCAAGATTTTCATCTTTTAGCACTGGATACATCCTTCGTAATTATGAAGCGAACCAGATGTCGATCTCAATGTCAATCTGGTTACAATAAAATGACGGCCCCTTTTTAAAGGGCCAGAGCCACTCCACAAATACTCTGTAGTTACCGCATTTCAATAAGTGATATTTAACCCCACCAGGTTTGGTTTCTTCGCCGCTGCCAGCTTCATGGCCTTCCAGCAGTGCAAGTTCAATTTCGGGCACGAACCGTTCGAGTTCCCTCCTAGTGATCGGCCGTTCTGCAGCTTCAACGAGCACGGGGACCTTACCGACGAACAAAAGAAGGTAAGTAATAAATAAATAAAAATTCTCCACTGAACTATCGAAATAATTTTTACATTTTTTTTTAATTTACCATAAGCGCTTTATGATATTATGTTTGTGTGATTTTTTCAGCGGCGACAATGAAATTTTGTTTGTTTTACGGCAATAAAAAACGAAATAGATTTTTATTTTGCAATGCCTTTAATGCGTCACTTTTCTGTTATTTCGAAATGTGTATAATAATTAAATACATCTAATAGTCATACACCAAAAAGGAGAGGGTCTTCAATTTGTATGTATTTTTTATATATTTTTTTTATCTATGTTACGAGGGATCGCAACGCACCTGCGTTCACCCACTAGACCGGTGTAGCTATGTAAACCGACTCGATCGGGCTGCCAGCTGAAGGGCCAAAAAAAAAAGGGTGTTACGCGATATCTCCGCCAAATGTGGACCGATTTTCAAAATTCTTGAGTGGTCCCATATAAATTTGGTCACGATCGGATTTGAAGTCGGTCTGTTAAGTTTTTAAACTTGTTATTATTTGTAATCATATTATTGATGATGTCAGGGGCGAAACTGGCTAGACAGTTCGATTTTTGTACATTGGTCAGTTAGTCAGTTTTCTTTGAAAATGGACAGTTTTTTCAGATTTCTGTAGTTGAGTGATTAGGAACGTTCATAAAAAAAGATATGATGCTCGATTGCAGGGGTTCCCAGTCTTATTGTTGTCACCTAGCATGTCTGATGACCTTTTTTTTCAGCGAACTTGGTTTATTATTTCAACACATGTATTCACAATCATATTTCTGTTTCTTATTTCTGCGATTTTTTCAATTTGATGTGAACAGCTTTTGCTATGCTGCTGGGGTTTCGTTCCGTAATGGTCAGATAAAGTCTGATTTTTGATAATCTGCGTCAGCAAAATTAGTCTACTATAAAATTGTTTCGACCCCTGTGATGGTATCTAGGTGTAAATTGCAACCTGTTCCAGGTGGTCCCCCGCAGGATCTACCTGGAGCAGCTGCGATGCGCGAGCCTGCGCGAGGACTCGTGCACGCTCTGCTTCGACGAGTCGCCGTGTTGCGTGCTCGAGCCTTGCATGCACAGGTAAACATACAAACACACACGCACACACACACACACACACACACACATGCACTCGCACACACATACACTCACACTCGCACACACACACACACTCATATGTATAGATACGTATACACACACATACACAGTGAGTGATCGACAGAGATGCATAGTATGATGCAGGATGATCCACTGCTGAACATAGGTCTCCCTCAAATATTTCGCATATTACCTCTACAATATTTGTTATTATCATTAATATATATATACCAAGTTGCATAATAGTTCAATATATACTTAACCATTATAATATAAACCAACCCGCATTAGGCCAGCATGGATACATAATATTACAGGGCTGATATTATTATTACTGTTATAAAATAAAGTTGATTTGATAAATGTCGCAAGAAGTCCATGTTCAGAAATGGATACCCTGTGGCTGATACTGATAATAGCTAAGATTATGATTTGTTTGTCAGGGGTTTCTGCTCGGTATGCACCGCCATGCTGAAGGAGTGTCCATTATGCCGCGCTGAGATCCTGAACGTCCGTCGCGAGGACACATGACATGAGGACGAGAGCTCGTTCCCCACCGTCACCCCCATGGCTCAGGGCGTACAGGACGACCACACGACCGCCGCCGAGGAGCTGCCCACAGAGGACCCGACCACAGGTGACCCGACCACAGGAAACGCGACCAACGTAGCGTCCGCTATAGCCGAGTGTTCGGATAACGGGGTCACCCCCCCTGATGACCCGGCTACTACTGCAGACAATATACCGACGAGTGACGAGGCGGTGGACGGTGGGTCGCCTCTCAGCCGGGCTGACGATGGCCTGGCTGATGAACAAGGGGACACCCCCTCATCGTCTATGGGGCGCCCGGTCCTGGACGCGGGCGACCTCACCGCTCAAGTACACGTGACACAAGGTACTAAGGATTAGGACGGAAAGAGAAATGTTACTTGAGATGTCAGATTACAGCTTTCTTGTTTCATGAATATTCATATAGGATTGTTAATTAAACGGAGTAAACTGACATTTCGTATGTTGCCAATTTTTCATGAAATTTCAATAGTGCTGCGGGAAAAAGATTATTTAAACGTTTCAATTCAGTGAACCATTTCATTCTTTCCTTTTCTAAAGTCCGGCTCAAAGTCGTAATTCCTGCCTAATATATATACTAATCACACATGTCTATCGATCTATAGTCATAGTAAATTACTGCATGCTTAATTATGACATGTTTACTGGATTTATAATCATGGTTCATTAAAAACAAAACTTACAAAAGCTATGAATGTGCGGAACGTCATTTTTCTCAAATAATAAAAGTAATATTTATAATTTTCATTATTATCTTTTCTTAAATATGATTTACACAGACATTTAGTCGAAGGGTTAAGCTGAAATTTCTAAAAATACGCAATAAAATTCTAATTTTGCAAGCTAGTGCTGAGATATCGTTTCTTTGAATGATAAAGATTGAACTAGATCAATCAGTATGTTTTGAAAGTAAACAACATTATTTTGGAAAGTGACATTTCGATCTGTCAGTTTACTCCGTTTAATTAGCAATCGGACTATAGTTACACGATGGAATTTTCCTCATCAAGGATTTTTATGAAGGATTATTTTAGGAGGTAAATAGTTAAAGATTGTTCCGTACAGAAGCCTGGCTTTTGTCGTATTTTGTAGCTAATAGCGTGGTCATTTTACGACCATTATACATGGGGAAGCAAAATAGTACAGTTAAACAATAAAAAAACTATAAATAATAGCATTCTAATAGTGAATAACAACGCAATAGTATTGTACTTACAGTTTTAACTCATAGAACTGCCACTACTAATAATCTCGTACTATAGGACTGTCCGTAACGACGAAATTAACTAACATATAATAGACGTCGATATAAATGATCTAGAAATATATATTTGGGTACTTGGCAATTTTTTTTAAGTAAGTTTATATGGAATTTTCGTCTTCTAAAATATAGATCAGAAAGAAATATTGAAATATTCTCAGAAATAGGAAAGTTATAAGCCTTTGATGTTTGGTGTAACCTTCAAACTGCGGGAAAGAGAAGTATCAGTATAATCACGTCACGCTATAACGGTACGTGCGTTGAAAAGGGAGAGCAAGATATGTCCAATATGCCCCCACTCCAGAATTTAAAATATAAATTACTGCCTCATTTTTCAACCAATTTCGATGCAGTTTTTACAGAAGGGTTTCTTTTTCGTTTTATTTGCTATTACATAAACTAAATGCGTATAAAATTAAACATAGTCAGGTACCCAATTGCTGCTTAATACTTTTATCATATCATTGTTTAGGAATAGAATGTATTATAAATGCTAGGTATTATTAAAAATATGTTTTCATCACAAAAAAACTTGCTAAATAAAGCAGATTTTTTAATTAGCAATATGGATATTCAATAGATGAAAATTAATTTCAATAATTCTAATTATAACACATATCTATGTATATCATTATTGCTAATAGTTGTAGCAAATTTATAATAATGGCGGCCAACGTAAACATAGTTGACATTTTCGTCAAATTATCTGACAATATAAACTGTCTAGCTCTTATCGATTGTCAGTGAATAGACGAATGAATACACACGAATATAATATTATTATTATGTAATTAATATATTAAAAATAGATGACAGTTTCGTCAAATTATGTGACAAAATAACATGACTATTTCTTATTCGAAAGTAGATATTGATAAACTTACAATACATACCCCTGAATACTTAAACGCTACTCAACTAACAGCTAATTACAGTGCACCATACTGTTTTGACAGATACAGCTGTCTCAAATTACATAACACGACCTTAAGTTTTTGAGTTGCGTTTTAGCATTCGGGGAAAAGCCACTAATTGTAATTGATAAAGCTAATGACATATTCGTCAATCTAAAATTCGTAATAATATCATTTTTTTATCATTCCCCAATAAAAACATAAAACATCCCATTAAAATATAATTAATGAGTACTTGTCAATTTTTTATTAATGTTATATGAAATTTACGTCATCAAAAACTTAGCATAGAAAGAAATATCGAAATTTTCTCAAAAATGCGAAAGTTATAAGACACATATAAAGTTTACTGGAAACTTCAAACTGCTGGAAAGAGAAGTATTAGTATATTCACGTCACTGCCAAATCAGTGCGTGCATTTAAAAGGGATAGTACGATATCGTCACTACGTCCCCACTCTTGCTCATTGCAGAATTTAAAATATGAATTACTGACTCATTTTTCATCCAATTTCGATGCAGTTTTTACAGAAGGGCTTTTTATTCGCAATTACATATAAAAACGTGTATAAAATCAAACATAGTCAAGTACCCAATTACTATAGTAAAGTAGATGACTTTTAGTTATTTAAATTACATGACAACATATTATCAAGTTGTTATTCAACACGTGATAATAAAGCTGGCATAAAGCGGCCCCAAACAAAATGGTTTGAATCTGAACCCCTTACTCATAATGAAATCCTGGTATTGTCGAAAGCATAATCCTACTTTTGTCTGACATTTGAAAAACCAGCCTCTAATTCAACAAAATCTTGCGACAGCTTCCCTTTTGAAATTTTTGCCCCTTGTCACTGTCTTAAAATAAGTTATTACGCATGATAGAAATGCTTCGATTGTCTATTTATCGATGGTATATTATCCTTATTGGCCCTTTATATTATTATAGTACTTTCGACGAAAGAAGAAAAGTGAAAGAAGAGTGAATGCTGGGAATCAGGTGAACGGGGCACTACACGCTTGTATGGGTAGTCGGCAAGTCTGTAAAAAGGCTCGACTGGCCGTGCATTGTGGTGGCACTAACAGTGCCTGCTCTAATGTACGGAAGTGAAAGTTGGGTGTGGCAAAAAAAGAATGAAAGTAGAATAAATGTAGTAGAAATGAAGAGTTTAAGGAGTATGTGTGGTGTAACTTTGAGAGATAGGGTAAGAAATGGTGTGGTGAGAGAGCGGTGTGGATTGAAAGAGGAAATAATAACGAGTATTGAGACCGCAATGTTGCGGTGGTTTGGGCATGTAGAAAGGATGGATGAAAGGAGGTTGACAAAGCGAATATATATGGCAAGTGTGAATGGTAGAGTTGGAAGGGGAAGACCTCATCGAACATTCTCTGACCAAGTCAGGAGATTTACCCGAGAAAGGTTTAAAGTACCCTAAACCGACGTGCATGCATGAAGAATGTAATGAGACTGAATGAGGCGAAAGAGGTGTGTAACGATCGTAGCAAGTGGAAATCCGTTGTCTCTGCCTACCCCTATGGGAAAAAGGCGTGAGTCTATGTATGTATGTATGTACTTTCGACGAAATAATGTTAACTATAATTTAATAATACTGGTATAAGGAAAAAGTCGTGTGACGTGTCTGATATTCTGTCATAAATGAATAGTCAGATATAGGATTGCTAATTAAACGGTGTAAACTGACATTTCAAATGTTGCCACTTTTTCATGAAATGTAAATAGTGCTGCGGTAAAAAGATCTAGATTATTTAAACATTTCAATTCAGTGAACCATTTCATTCTTTCATTATCTGAAGTCCGACTCAAAGTCTTAATTCTTACCTAATGTGTGTGTACTGCATGTCTACTGAATTATAGTCATAGTAAATTACTGCATGCTAAGTTATGACATGTCTACTGGAATTATAGTCATGGTTCATTATAAACAAAACTTACAATAGCTATGAATGTGCAGAACGTAATTTTTCTCAAATAATAAGAGTAATATTTGTAACTTTCATTGTTATCATTTCTCGTATCTATTGTGATTATTTACGCAAAATGATTTCCACAAACAAGTCGAAATTTAAAAAAAATCTAATTTTGCAAGCTAGTGCTGAGTTATTGTTTCTTTGAATGATAAAAATTGAGCTAGATCAATCACTATGTTTTGAAATTAAGCAACATTATTTTGAAAAGTGACATTTCGGTCTGTCAGTTTACTCCGTTTAATTAGCAATCACGCTATAGATTTTTTTTCCCTATGGTGGCAGAATAGCTTTTCATCCCTTTACAAAACTGATGTTTTAAATTTTAATCCTCCAAAATGTCATGATTATTGTATATATTGTAAATTGAATTACGGAAACTCCATGACAATATGTACTTGTATTCATTAGGAACTAAATGTTTAAAAATAGAGTATTTTTCAATAGAAACAATAGCATGAAGGTATATACTTCATATCTTACGAGTAGCTTACATCGGTGCATCAAAAATAGCTTAGTTAGAATTTTAAAATAAATACATAAAATAATCCTCAGATATTGCAAATAAGTTCACTGCGTCTACAACTTTGTTTTAAGAAAGCACATCATTTTAAAAAACTAAATCATTATAGGAAACCATTGACAAAGAAAAAACAAGGACTTAAGTACGAAAAAAGTGTTGACTTTGACGCTTCCGTCATTTTTGTTTTTTTGATCTATTTACATATAAGTCTTCACCGTGTCTTAAGACTAAAATAACGTCTACTTATTGATTTTAACACAAATACGGTGTTTTATTTAAAATAATACTAAGATCGGGTTGAGAAGAAGATGCCCAACTGCTATATTACTGTGATCTTTCTTTCGTCAAATCGCCATTTTGGTTTCTCCATATATTAGGCATACCAGTTTTCTTCGTAATCATGCGAAGTCCTTATTTTTCTGTCATTGTCGGAAACCATCTCAAATAACATTTCTTGTCAACTCGTCATTTATGTCGTCATGGGTCTCTTATTAGTTTAAATGTATATTTTGTTTATAGTCATAATGTATGTGAATAATAGAAATCTATGCCGAATGATTATCTTAATTATTACCGCCAGTTATACTTTAGTGTATTATGTAAAGTGTCGAAATGAGATGACGAGAATGTAAAAAAAAGGAAGAAACAAACTTTATTTAGCCAATGCAAATTTCAGGCAACGAGGAAGGAAAAAAACAAAATGTAATTTTATATTGTCGTATTTAATCATAGTGCAATCACTAACTTGATTCCATAATTGTAAACAAATATTTACCCTATCAATAATATATTTCCATGACTTTTAATATAATTCTGTGACAAATATAGTTTTGTATAGAACATCACACATATATTACAGCCTCCGTTGAGACAAATGTTTGTGTGGCCCAATTTTTGTTTCAAGTCTGGGTGTTGTGAGACCGAAAGTCTCACATAGTCTCTGTCACCCACGATACAGGTTATACCTAGTGTGGGGTCAGGACTAGGTGTGTGACTGTTGGGTGAATTTATTTAAATTTCATGATTGCACATTTCATGGTTTTGTTCATTGATTCATCGACACAATTTCTCGTTATAATTTTTGTCCAAGTTCCCCATTGTTTACATTTTTGGAATACACAGTGACTACACTTTAAATGCACCTTTTTAGATAACAAAATAATTATCAATATATTATGTTGTTTCCAAATTATCCCGCACGTATAGGTCGCAGGGAGTCGCTGGATGCAGGCCGCTTCCAACAGGTCGATCTGGAAATATTTGGGGGAGGCCTATATCCAGCAATGGACGTCCTATGGCTGATGATGATGATAGGAAACTATGCCAAGCCTATGGGCGACTTCCAGCTCTATTTCTAATGTAGAGTTGGCCCTAAACTCAATTTAACATTGATGTCATTGGTATATTTAAATCAAGATTTATCTAAGTGGTGCAAGTCGCCCTTAGAGTCTAAGGTGTCCGTAATCCGTAGGTCAGCTACAGATTTCGTTTCACTGAAAAGTACTATAATCATTGAATAGGCAATTTCCAAAAAGGCACTTCTCAAAATATAATTTATCGATAAAAAAATATCTTTAAATAAATATATGCGTTTAACATAAAAAAATGTAATTCTGCATTGCTTGTTGGCCCTAATTTGTAACTTAGAAATAAATAAGTATTGTATTCAACTCTATAAAACAACTAGATTTTTTCGTTTCAACATTTTGAATTTCCAGACGTGTGCCCTTTTCGAAATTTCCCATTCAATTACATTTCTTGTCATCTTTTTTCGATAAGGTAGTTAGCGAATATCGAGGACCTAATTCTTTTGTTGTATATTCCAAAAATCTGACTGTTGTAGTTGTGAGCCCAAAGGGTTTGATAATTTAGTTATGTTGTAATTAGAGGTGTACATTTTATAGTTTAGTATCTTTTTTAGTGATTTGTAACAATTATTTTTACCGTTTGGGGGTTATCCATAAATTACGTCACACAAATTTCGTGATCTGAAGGCTCCTCCGTCCTTTCTACGGATTCTTTTAGCATGATGTAGTGTTCTAGTGAACAGGATTGATTTGTTTCCAGTAGTGGATTTTCCCTAAGGCCGGCTAGGCCAGGGCCTATAGCGATTATATATTAGGGGCGGCCAAATACGAATCGACAAATCGAACGAGAATCGAGACTATGACCTCCCGGTCCACTAGACCAAGGAGGCCATCGGTGGACGAACATGACATAAAACATGTATAAGTATATGCAGGCAAATTAAAGGAATCCTCCTTTTTTGAACTAACTACTACTCCTTTTTTTAGTTGTACTAGACCTAGGGTAGCCATCACTGCCAATCCGCCATTGCTTGTACCCATCATACGGGTGGGACGTGCCAAAAACCGATACCAACCCATTGATTCCATAGATTAAATATAAGTTACTATCTTACTAGTTACTAACATTTCAAAATTTTTGTTAGTGGTGATGTAAAATAAAAACGTCGAAATGTATATATGTGACGTAATTTATGGACGGTCCTTTTCGATAGACTGAGCGTTGTTAAAATAATTAATGACTGCCATTCCTCTCTTCATCATTATGATTAAGGTATTACATCGAAAGACAATTTTATAGCACAATTATGTCCGCGTATATGTTGTATGTTCGTTGTATGAGTTCCATACAAACGCATTTATTTTGCGATGTGTTTAGAGGTATAATTGGAGTCTGCTTAAGTTTGTAGTTCACGTAGATTGTTCAGACGCGTTGATTTTAAAAAATAATGCTTATGACCACGAAAAAAGGCTTTGTTATCTGTATATACAATATTGGCGTATTAAAAAGTACCAAGCGATATCGTTCAATTCAATTACGATCGAATTACTTGCGATTTTAAAAGCATAATGGATCTTGACTTATATTTTGTTATAAAGTGATGAAATAACGTCATCCAATATGCAATATATTTTAGAAAACATCAAAAATAACTATCAAATGACGGAAAAGTATGCATGAATTAAAAAAGTACGCGCAGCTAAAGGCGTGACGTCACGTCCCCTGAATGGTCATTATAGTGCAGACGTGCGAGGGAGATAGTTAGCTGTATATATAAAGGCGCGTCTCCTGCACCTGTTTAGAAACAAAATACAAAAACATATACTCGAAACATGAATAAAACAATAGACCATAAATAAAAATGTGTAGCGAAACCGTGTTTTTGTGTAATGTTTTAGTGCAGTAGACGGCGGCTTTAGACGTCCACTTTTACTGAACGTAATAAATGGAACTCTCAAACAACATAAAAGATAAGTATCAGTATAATCACGTCATGACCATAACGCTGCGTGCGTTGGAAAGGGATAGCAAGAGATGCTCCCACTCTTGCTCATTGCGGAATTTAAAATATGAATGACTGCCTCATTGTTCAACCAATTTCGATGCAGTTTTTACAGAAGGGTTTCTTTGCTATTTATTACATGTAAAATGTGTATAAAATCAACAGTCAAGTACCGAATTGTAATAAAATCGCAAGTAATTCAATATAAATTGGAATTAAAACTGACAATTATTTAACTAAGATTTATTTTCTATCGTTATTTAAATATACTCTAAACAATGATTAGCTGAAAATGCTGAAATGTATGCATGGTTTATGTAAAATATGCTCAATTTAATACGGTGTTGTCATTTGTCGTCGCCTCTTTGGTCTAGTGGCAGAATATATGGGCTGGAACCTGGGGTCCTGGGTTCGATTCCCAGGTCGGGAAAAGATAATTTTCTAATTTAATTTTCCCGGGACTGGATCCCTCAGAGAGGGTTAACGTCAGGCAACAACCGGTCGTAACACTAAGCTAAATCCTTTCTGCAACATGCTTGAAAAAGTGTGTTGCGCCGACCCCACATTAAGGTGGGATAAGGGTAGGTGGAAAGAAAGAAAGAAAGTTGTCATTTACAGTGCGGTTGTATGGTTAAATTTATTTTATTATAACTGATATTATTTGTAATAAAAATTGAACTCGAATTATTTTCAAATGATTGTTGACTTATATTTCTAATATTCAATTTGATTTATGTCCGGTTTCTGATATGTTAACAGCGTTTTGTATGTCTGATGCTTGATAATGGCAGTAATCACAACATACAGGGTGTTTCATAAAGTTGGTATCAATAATAACACGTATAGAAAGGATGGCAATTTGATGGTAAAGTTTAAAATTCCTTCAGGTTCATAGTTTTTGAATAATGGAGACTTGTATTTGTGCCAAAGAAATCTGGCTTGCAAACTACGGAGTAATTTATTATTTTTAACATACACAAAGCCATTCCTATGCTAAATGCGATGATTTACAGAGAAAAAATACATACATACAAAAAACAGTACATACATGTTTTGAAATCCCCGTGCTTAGTTGATTGAAAAAATTAAGTTATCTTTTTTTTTATTTTTTTACCTTACCATTCCACTTTAAAATTTTCTCCCTGTATGTGGAATAGTAATTAGTACCGACTTTATGAGACTCCCGTATAATTATCTGTCATAGACATAATTAATAGCACATATAGCCGCTTACTTATAAAAATATTTGAGCGCTGCTTATCTTTATATCATAGGTTGTCCCTTTCATTTTGAAACAATGTAACTCAAGGAAAAAAGTGACAGGTTATTCTTAACCATTTGCTCAGCAAAAAATACTGTTTTAAGCAAGTCCCTTAGCCCCCTACTTATAAAAATATTTAAGCGCTGCTTATCTTTATACCATAGGTTGTTCCTTTCATTTTAAACAATGTAACTCAAGAAAAAAAGTGACAGGTTATTCTTAACCATTTGCTCAGCTAAAAATGCTTTTATAAGTAAGGCCCTTAATGTTAGAGGAAGCAAGACAAAACATTGTATAACAATATTGACAGCCGCCGTAGCGCAGCGGGCGAGCAGCCGGCTGTGATTCGAGAGGCTGCGGGTTCGATTCTCGCACCGAAACAATTGTTTGTGTGGCCTACAGATATTTGTTTCGGGTCAGGGTGTTGTGCGCCCGAAAGTCTTTCGTAGTTCTTTATACAAGATTCGTATCTTAAGCCGCGTCTCCTGCACTAAAATATTACACACAAGACCTACACCAAAAAATCGTTTCACTAAATTTTTTTATCTATGATCCATTGTTCTATGAATGGGGGGGGGAGTTGCCATCGTGTCTTATTGCATTATTATTATAATCTTACTTTTATTATCTTTTTTTTATAATAATAATACTTTTATTATAATAATACTGCTATAAGACGTGGCGGTAACCTCTCAGAAGACAGCACAAATCATTGTTTTGCGTATGTGTTTTGTGTTTTGTTTCGAGAAAAACCGGTGCAGGAGACGCGCCTTTAGTGTAGGGCTAGGACTATGTTTGCGATCTTTGGGTTTTCCGCGAATATTACACATTGAAATAAAACTAGTTTTCACGGATTTTATTGCGATTTATTTTAGTTCTGACTTTTCGAAAGGTTGTCGTCAAGTACCTAAACCGCTATTAGCCACAGAAACTGTGGCGTAGCTTGGCGTGGATGAAGTGGGCCCTCGCCCACGGCCTCGCACTTAAAGGGGCCTCGTGATGCCCCCTGTCTTTACCACAGAAAACGAATTATTTGATCAATTCAATTCAATTTTATTGCTCTCCATAATTGTTTACAATGGTGTTAAAAACGAATTACAGTACATAATTATGGACTCTGTTGGGCACGGCAAAAATAGTGATCACTTTTACGCTTGAAATGTACGTGACTTTAAAAGCGTGTTTGGGGCATCGCAGCCCTTCTAAGTCCTTCATATTGTCTAGATCTTGGGTGCGAAGTAAAAGGGGTCTCGCTGATGCAAATTCGCCCACGTCTATATTAATCCATACTAGGCCACTGCACAGAAACCGGTTTTATCGACATATCGATTACTCTATCAGCTAACTAATTCAGCGGGGTTGTTTAACTCATTTGAGGCCATTTATGCATTTTGTATGGGCTGTATGTTCACATCGAATTTAATCATGAATGAACCACTGAAGCATTGTTAAACAACTGGAGTAATTTTACGGGAATGGATAGGAAATTATAGGAACAAAAATCAAAAAGAACGAAAGTCACCGACATAGCCCAGAGGATTAGCAAGTTGAAATGGCAGTGGGCAGGGCACATAGCTCGTAGAACTGATAGCCGATGGGGCAGAAAAGTTCTCGAGTGGAGACCACGTACCGGCAAGCGCAGCGTAGGACGTACACCTACAAGGTGGACCGACCACCTGATAAAGGTCGCAGGAAGTCTGGATGCAGGCCGCTTCCAACAGGTCCATTTGGAAATCTTTGGGGGAGGCCTATGTCCAGCAGTGGACGTCCTATGGTTGATGATGATGATGATGATGATACAAAAATCACTTTTAACGTTGTATACAAAAATATTCATATCTTCTGTTAGAATTAACCGATTTGAATAAAATAGAGCCTAAACGTTACTCCAATATATGGCCTATGATTTCCTATCCAGTTTCCTAATATTACTTCAGTGGTTTTCATTTGATACCTGTACAAATAGACAGAAAAATTCTAAAAATGATAAAAATGTGTTCTATTACTATTGCTAAACCCCCCAATTAGCTTTTTTGTAAATTTAAGCAATGTACAGACACGTGAAATATACATTATTATATGTATTGATGTCTCGGTAAGTAAACAAGTTTTCAAAACCGTGTTTTAATGTTATTTGCGCATTTTATACCGAATACCGTTTGTAACATTCATACTATAAACTTATTATAAATACCTTTCTTTGTTCCTGCCTTTATCCCACCTTAACGTGGGGTCGGCGCAACACACTTTCAAGCATGTTGCAAAAAGGATTTGGCTTAGTTTTTACGACCGGCCGCCTGCCTGACATCAACCCCCTATGAGGGAACCAGTCCCGGGCAAATTAATGTAGAAAATTTGCTTTGCCCGACCTGGGAATCGAACCCAGGACCTCCCGTTCCACAGCCCATACATGCTGCCACTAGACCAAGGAGGCGACCTTATTATAAATACCTATTACTCATAAAAATATTAAGTTCTGAAACTACTTGCCCCATTAAGCGAAGATTATTTCAAACTTTGTCCCTTTCCTCCTTACGTCATATATTTTACAGTGAGAGACAAAACATCTTTATTTACATAGACACTGAGACACAAAAGCTCTCAGTTTACATTATTGAAATGCACAACAAAATGAATATGTAACCAAATAGGTGATATTTAGAGCTTATATTGTGTGCAATTGACGCGGTCATTGTAATAACCACGGACGTTAAAAATGATGGACGGAGCGCTTGGAACATTAAAAGTGAAGCAGAGTTTTCGGCCCATTCGATCTATCGATAGTCGACACGTAATGGCGGCGACTGATTCCTAGCGCTCCGTCCATTTTTTTTACCTCCGTGGTAATAACATACTTTATTTGAAACTGTATTTTTTCTACGATATCTGTAAAGTGAAATCAGTATTTTTAATATAATATTGTATGATGTGGACGTACTTGATACATTTCGCTAACAAACGCCCCTAGTAAGGGTTATTTTCGATAGTACTCACTTTTCGAAAATTTGCGTTTTCTCCACATATTTGTTTTCGTTGCAATTTTCGCAAGCGGCGCTGCTAGTCAAATGTATGGAGGAAGTATTATAATGTTTGCACGAATGTCGAAACTTACAGATCATTCCATATTTATGAACCTTATAAATGACTAAATGACATTACAAATTAAAACACGGCCTTTTATTTGAGTCTATGATTTTTAAAATCCCACAAGTATATCACTTTTTTCGAAACCCGTTATTTATGCATTTTTATATTTCTTATCTATGGTTTTTCTAGAATGAGTAATAAAATACTATTCTGTTTATATGACTATTATATTAATATTACTGTTAATTTATTATCGTGATACAATTTAATAACCAATTTAAGCACTAGAAGAAATATTCTTTTTACAAATGTACCGCATAACTTGAATGTTACCTTATAGTCATTTTTTCGCTGGATGCAGGCCGCTTCCAACAGGTCGATCTGGAAATCTTTGGGGGAGGCTAGTGTTGCCAGATGTCCCGATTTGCGCGGGACGTCCCGATTTTCAGGGGTCTGGTGATCCGTCCCGATTTACCCTTGATCGGGACGCCGAATGTCCCGATTTCTGACTATCCTTCTTAGCATGGACTTTAAAAAAAAACTTAATAGTCGTTCAACTATTACTAACTCCTTTACCGACAAAAGTGGTAAATATTAGGGTTGTATGTTAAACTATATTTCAATTCAGCTGTCCGTTTGCATAAGGTAAGTGCTAATTATTTTTTGTTACAATAAATAAAGCAGAAACAAGCAGGCAGGTAAATGGGATGGGGCTTAGATTAGCAAGAAAGGGAACGGTATATGGAAGCTTATTTTTTCCCGTTGATTGCAATGCTAGGAGACAATCAACGGGAAAAAATAAGACGAGTTTTAGAGTCAAATGTCCCTCTCTTCTTTCTTCTGGCGTGAGGAGGCGTCTTGTCGCGGGTTAAGGCAGACTTCAAGGAGATAAAGGCTCGACAATACTGCGGAGAGAGGGCCTCTCTCTCAGAATTCGTCGTATGCCATCATTGTAGCAACTGTCCCGAGGATACAACCCAGCACACTCTCAAAATGTGTCCAGCCTGGGATGAAGAACGCAGCGCTCTCAGAACTGTAGCCGGTGACGCCCTCTCTCTGCCGGCAGTAGTAGCTAGTAGCTACAATGGTCGGTAGTCGGAGGTCGTGGCGCGGTATGACCTCATCAGTGAACGGGTTATGTTGAAAAATGAGAGACGGGATCGGGAATGCTTATATTCCAGTCGCCAAACAAAAAGCGAGGCGCCTAGTCGTTGACTGGCGCCTCCAGTCCTGCGGATTGGGGTGAGGGCCGTACAGCGGGGGATGTGTGGCATTTGTATATTATATATTTTTTTTTTTTTTTTCCTCGCGGAATCTATTTACAGATCTCCATGCCGGGGCATGGAGGTATGTCGGACTCACCGGCCCTTAAGCCGTCCTACCGACTAAACCCCGCGGTGTTCCTCTCTCTCCCTATTACGAAGGTCACGGGGTACGCAGTTGCATTCAGCCGCAACCTCAGCAGGAGTCGGCCCTTCAGCAGGGCCACTCGCGGTTTGTATATTCCATTGATGCAACCTCTGAGATGTACAACTCGGCTGCACAAACATCTTGACGTGCTTACCAAAGGCGGTATAAATATGTGGGGCAACGTGCAGAGTGTGTACCAGCAGCAATCCAGAGGTTACTCCGTATCCTCCAGAACCATCTCACTTGCGTTAAATAAGGCAACCACCGTTTTTTAGTCGGTAGTGTCGGTATAGGTATTTTGGTTAGGGACCCGTCCTAATCCACAGTCACTGTGGACTAGAGCGGAAGACGACGAATCGGGCATAACCATCCCACTGACCCCAGGTTGGGAGATATCCGTAAAGAGCTGATTTTTCTCCGTGGATAAAAAAGTGTCCCGCTCTGCCATCTAAATGGTTGTTTTGTGTAAACGTTTCCACTTCGCCCGGTCTTGATCATCCACCACAATAAAATCTTCTTCTTCTACCTGCCCTTATCCCACCTTAATGGGGGGTCGGCGCAACATACTTTTCCTAGTATGTTATAGAAAGGATTTGGCTTAGTTTTTACGACAGGCTGCCTGCCTGACGTAAACCCTCTCTGAGGAATCCAGTCCCGGGCAAATTAAATGTGAAAATTCGCTTTGCCCGACCTGGAAATCGAACCCAGGACATCCAGGTCCACAGCCCATATATTTTGCCACTAGACCAAGGAGGTGACAATGAAACCACTGGCTTTTATACCTTTTACCAAAACGACAGCCGCCACTTTTTTAGGCCGTACACGAGAACATACCCCTGGCATGATTGGTCCAGAAACTTGCGACCGACTGCTCCCGTTGTTTGCAAAAAATATGACAAAAAATTGGAAATCAAGTTTCCGCGGGGAAAAAAATGGTCCAGGGCCATAATGCCCGGGACAGATGGAAAATATCCATGCGACACTGGGCCGAATCCCTAGCACATACTGCATTAGTTATACCGATTAAAAGCCTGGCAGCGAATAGGAACAACTGCGGATTTCCCTAGGCGAGAAGCGCCCATGTTTTGGCTGGAATCGCTTCTATGCGGTGCCGTCTTTGGACCGTCTCCAATCGCGGAAGAGGCCCTCATAAACCCCAGCCGCCGATGGACCTCCTTGGCGTCAATGACAGAACAAGGCGGTGCATCTGCACTGCTGTCCATCTTGGGGGCGCTATAACAGCCACCTGCTACGACCTCCGTTAGCCCATATAAGTCAAAGCTTACGACGGGCAGGCGATACCGAAATTAGATTTTTTAAACGCCCCCACAACACAAATTGGGAAGCGAGGGACAGTCACGCCCTCTGGCGCGTCACCTATGCCCCCTCTGGCGGCTGAAGGGATCAGATAAAAAAATCTGAGAATCAAGGATTAGATTGTTCCCGATCTCTCTCGGCACTCCTGTGAGATGCATCTTCTCGTAAAAGTGGCTTCTGCACGCTAGGCTCCCAGGATCTCGACCATGGTTTACGACACACCTGGCACCGAAAGTTTTTTTGCGATGACAACTGCTTTGAGAACGGTGCACTCTTTGTACTAGGTTGGGCATATTTCTAGTGTGGGTAGAATTGAAGTATGAACTCAATCTCGGGATTGAATCCTGTAAATGTGGGGTATATAACTTTTTTGCTATCGTGGGGAAAGTGTTTTAACACTACCGCCACGCCTGGGGAGGGCGTGACGGTTATGTCGGTGTCGCCGGTCTTACGACCCAGCGCCATAATGCCCGGGAGAGATGGAAAACATCCGGGCGACACTGGGTTGATTCCCTAAATCTATGTACACCCTACACCGGCAATACCGACTAAATACACCGCGGTGGCCCTTTTCGGCGCTATAGGGACGGTTCCGGGTTTCCCTAGGCGAGAAGCGCCCAGGCTTCAGCCGGAACCGTCCCTGGGCGGTGCCGCCTTGTGGCCCATCTCCAATTGGGGGGGGGGGGCTCATAAACCCCTGCCGATGGTATATAACTGCAATAATAAAAGGCATTGAAACTTCGCCAATGTTGAGATTCGACCATAAATGTAGTTATATTTAAAAAAAAACTATAGTTTGATTTCTTTGTTATACTAACCGGCCGGTAACGTCCCGATTTGAAAACCTATGTCCCGATCATTTTAACCTTGTGTTCCGATATTTCACACAATAGATCTGGCAACACTAGGGGAGGCCTATGTTCAGCAGTGGACGTCCTATGGCTGATGATGATGATGAATCATTTTTTTTATGTAATTTACTCTGTTGATATGCTAATATAATAAAAATAAAATACAACAGCAGTCAAATCGGTCCAAAAAATAACCTTCAAAATATGGTTGATTGTTAGAACAAATGTTCTTGTCCTATTTATAATAATCTTAAAATGCAGTTTAAAAATATGTTACAACAATTATTTTGATTTTTAGACATAGTAACAGCGTGTCCTGTGTAAAAAAATGTGTGCAATTCACACGCGGTAGAAGTGAAACCCTCGAAAATTTTAGCTGAGACGAATGTAAAATTTCGGGAAGACGATAATTGTAGGTTTTAGTTAGATCATAGTGATACGAAAGTTGACAGCCTCTGTGGTGTGTGTGGCGAGTAGCCGGCTGTGAAACGAGAGGTCGCGAGTTCAGGAATACAGGCGTGAGCTTATGTTTATTTATACATATTTGAGTAGGTATGTTGGTTATCTTTAGTTATGAGACTCTTGGAGGTATAAATCATATAACACAGCACATTTGGGTAACGCAGCGTCGAGGAAACAGCTACAGTGAGCAATGAAGACTCGTGGGATTGTTATTTACTTGATAAGGGAAGGTTGAGTAAGTTAGAATCACCTAGCGCTGTGTCAACAGTAAGCAGGGCTGGGCTAAAGGATAGGTCACACCGCCAGCTACGATAACTTTAGCTTAGCACAATAAAAACAAGAATGAGACATTTATTGGCAATTTGGATTCTTACATTTCATCATCGTCATCAGCCACAGGACAGGACGTCTACTGCTGGACATAGGCCTCCTCTAAAGATTTCCAGATCGACCTGTTGGAAGCGGCCTGCATCCAGCGACTTCCTGCGACCTTTATCAGGTCGTCGGTCCACCTTGTAGGTGGACGTCCTACGCTGCGCTTGCCGGTACGTGGTCTACACTCGAGAACTTTTCTGTCCCATCGGCTATCAGTTCTATGAGTTCTCACATTTTCAACATGTTTAACCCTTTTTTGATTATTTAGTTGTTACTACAAAACAACTACATTTATATTTATAAAAGAAAATTTAAAACCAAACTGCTGCGCTTTTCCACACTTTTGGGCTCATAGTACGAATTTTACCAATTTCCAAAAACTATCATAGTTATTGTTTTCAGAATATACCTCTATTTGTTCAGCAGTGCTTCTTATACAAAATACAATGAACTAAAATGTGAAAAAGGATATGATACAGTTTGCACCGCGAACTACTCGTCGGTATAGCTAAGCGGTCACTCAAAGCTAGCTTAGCGGAGTATCTTCGTTTAGCTTAGCTCACGGTGTGGTCTGTGCTTTAGAGTCAAGTCTAGATCCCACACTCGCCGATCTAATTACTTGTAAAGATAATAGAAGATGAACAACAGGAAATATAATTTCTCACGAATCTTAAGATTCCCTTTAATTGTAAATACCCTAGTCCCTATCGATATCTTTACCCTATCGATGCTAGAATATAGAAATAGTTGACCAGTCATAACAAGCGAATTTTTTTGCTAAATCGAGTTTGAGATAATACTAGTTTTTCTTTTTTGATGAGTTTTGGGTTTAATTTGTTGTTGCGCGGTGCATTGCGAACGCGGTATGACTATCATCCTGAGGTTTCGGGTTTGATGCCCGGGTCGGGCAACGTGATACTGTATTTTGCAGTATCAGTCCGGAGTCTGGAATTTGTACCCGATATGCCGATAGGCTAGCCTCCTATCAAATCTGGGACGGAACTAAGCTCGGCGTAATGTGGGTGTTCTAGTTCGCTAGTGCGTCTCTGCCTACCCCTTCGGGGATACAGGCGTGAGCTTATGTATGTATGTATGTATTTTTAAAACTGTGAACCGGGAGGACCTGGGTTCGATTCCCAGGTCGGACATGGTCTCTATTTTCCCGGGACTGGATTGATGTCAGGCAGGTAGCCGGTGGTAGGTGGTAAAAACTAAGCTAAATCCTTTCTGCAACATGCTTGAAAGTGTGTGAAAGCGACATTAAAGTGGGATAATGGCAGATAGAAAGTATCAGGAACCACGTGAGACTTCATAAACAATTATTCGTGAATCACACAAACACTTGTCACTGGACGGGAATCGAACCCACGCGACGGAATCTGGTTCTCGCAGTCGCATGTTCACCTGGTGCGCCCGTGGTCCATGGATTTGGATTTTTTAAATCGAACTTTAATAAGTTACGCACTAAGTAGTGCGAGTCTTTTTTTACAAGAAAAATAGACTGACCGACAGACTCACTTGTAAAAAATGACTCATTAAATACTCATTATAGAGCGAAGCTATCAAAGCGAGCTATCAAATCTTTGCTTAGTCTATCTGTCAGTCTGCTTTTCTTGTAAAAAAAAAGTCTCATTTGACTCAAGTCGAAGTTCGATTTAAAATTCCAAATCCTCACTGAGTTCGTTTTTATGACTCTGACTTAGTTGAAGTTCGCTACATAGAGGTAGATTTCACTCAGCCTTAGAGTAAACTCTATCAAACACAAAGAATCTTGAATATGGGTCCATATTTACCGCAGATATCACGTAAGAGGCATAAAAACACAGACGAATTGACAACCACCTAATTTTGAAGTCGATTAGAAATAATAAAATTAAGCGGATAAAACCTAACCTTGATCATTAGTAGAGTCAGTCCAGTATCCAGCAGTGGGACCGATGAGTGGGACAGTAATAATGCATGGCCTAATGATGGGATTCTTCTCAGATAAATATTCAAGCGCGACTAAATATCCACAAACACCCATTTCTCTCTGGACTCCCGCAGCCAACTTGATCTTCACCTCATTTAATTTCAGACCGCCGTTCTCAAGCGTCTCCAAATCCAAAAAGCCAAGAATCGAGGCAACAGGATAGGTAGTATCTTTTTTTTCACATGTATAAAATCAATGTAGAAACACGCCAAAACTAACTCCTTTGTTGTTACGTTATAAGTTTAAATTATGCATAAGCTTAATTTAATGTTTGATTTAGTATAAAACTTTAAACAATCACAACATTGCAAAAAAAAGAACTATAAAGAAATGCGTAGTAAATACTTAAAGGAAACTATATTTAAGGATATTTACTCGCGCTTGAGTATTTATCCGAGAAAAATACCATCAAATTTGAATTTGAATTGGAATTTGTACCTGATATGGCGATAGGGGGCGACTGGGACTGAACTAAGCTCGGCGAAATGTGGGTGTACTAGTTGGCTAGCGCGCCTCTGCCTACCCCTTCGAGGATACAGGCGTGAACTTATGTTTATGTGTTATGAATACCATCATTCAGCATGACCGACAAAATAAAATAAATTCCGTTATTCCCCTGTCCACGCCACAACTACCATCAATTTCTATGTAGGCTAGAATGTTTTTAGTATATACACTAAGTACCTATCTACTTACAATTTCATGAAATTGTTATTCCATTAATTACATCTTAGATATCATTAAATCAATGTCACCTTCCCAATAAATAAGAAATGTGGAATTTTCCTACTCGAATAACATTTTTTTGTAAACATCTAAAGGTTACACGAAATATCACTATTAATTTCAAATTTCTTTTGTCAACTACGCCAATTTGGCTCTCCCAAGACGTAAAGAGCTTGATAAACAGTAAATACTCAGAATTTTATGAGTACACCTCCCACGCCTGGGTGTTAAAGTTTCTTCAAAGGACTTCAGAGGTATTTTGTACTCCTGGAAAATGTACAAAAACTGTAAAACAAATAGTAACGAGTAAAAAACGTAACTGTCCGACTTCCCACTTGCTCCGATCGTGACCAAATTTATATGGGACCTTACCTTGGGACCCTACTCTTAAAATGAGGTCTATCGAACACAAAATTGTGAAAATCGGTCGACATTTGGCGGAGATATCGCGTAACATACATAAAAAATACAGACGAATTGAGGACCTTCTCCTTTTTGAAAGTTCGTCGAGCAAAACAAATCTAATGACTCAAGATGATCTACCGTACCGGTCTCGGGTTTGGGTCCGGGAAAATGATACATAATAGGTTTTTCATCTCAGTAACAATCCAGAGTTTGGAATTTGTGCCCGATATGGCGACAGGCTCGCCTCCTATCCGAGCTGCGACCGAAATTAACTCGGGGTTGTGGGTATATTAGTCCGATAGTTCGCCTCCGCCTACCCTACCCCTACAGAGATACACGCGTTAGTCAATGTACATCATTTTTAAAGCATGATAGATCCCGTAAGAATAGTTCTGCACAGATGAAGAACATATTAGCATTTTAGACAGATTTCCAAAAAGGAGAAGGTCCTCAATTCGTCTATTTTTTTATGTATGTTACGCGATATCTCCGTCAAATGTGAACCGATTTTAAAAATTATTGTATTCGATAGAGCTTATTTCAAGGGTGGTATGTAAATTGATCACGATTAGATTTGAAATCGGTGTGTTAAGTTTTTAAACTTGTGATTATTTACAAGGCGAGTCCAAAAAACATACATAATAAAACTCGTAAAAACGCCAAACCCTATTTTAACTGTGTGTGATTTTTCAAATTATGATTGCCCGACCTGTGACTTGAACCTAAAACTTCACGGTTCAACAATACGATCTCTCCGTTCATACTATAAGTAGTAAGTATATAATACACATATACTCGTATGGTATTCTTGTTATACACGGAATGTGAATGTCCGAACTCCGAACAGTGCAGTTATAAGTGTGCATCGCGCTAAGTGCATACTAAGTGTCCTCTAATTGGGACATCAGGGCTCTCGGTATAAGGTATAATGTATATGGAGACGGAATGGTTGTTATATTGACGCATACACACATTTATTCAGTGGTAGAGCCACGCTGTAGACAGTAATGTCTACAGCACCAATATGCCGGCCGACCGGTTTGATACCATTGTCCCACAGAAAACCGACGTAAAGTGGCAGCTCGCTGTTGCGTTTCGTTCTGTGGGTGAGATTTCCGGTGGCACAATTCCTCCCCCCTTTTCCACTCCTTTTCGGTTAGCAACGCACCCATGTCACCCATTTGTGTCTTAGGTTTGTGTCTATGGGCGGAGGAGATCACTTACCATCAGGTGACCCATCTGCTCGTTTGCGAATGACTTCTATAATAAAACACACATTGCAACTTAGCTATAAGTCTGTGGGTCCTTCGGATTTAACGAAAATGATTTTCGTTTTTCACCTACCCTTATTCCACTACAGATTGACGTATGTGCAAGCATCTTGCAGAATGGTTTTGGCTTTATTTAGGCGTCCCGCTATTTGATGACGCCGATCCCATCGTAAACGGTTTTTACATATATAGACTCACGCCTCTTTCCCAAAGGGGTAGACAGAGACAACGGATTCCCACTTACTACGATCCTTAATTATAAATACGGTTTTTAAATTATAAAATACTAGCTGTTGTACACGACTTCGTTCGCGTGGGTATCCCACGATAACTGTACACTTTCCGAGATAAAAATATCTTATATAACTTGCTGATAATGATGCTTTCCAAAGGTGAAACATTTTTTAAAATCTGTTAAATTTTTGAGTCTGTTCATTACAAACGAAAATACACAATCTTTCCTCTGTATAATATTAGTACAGAGGATCCTTATTTGGTCCTTACGAGCTCGAAATAATGTGGGCTTGATCTATTCAGATAAATTAATTTGACGAAAATAGAAGAACGAAAGTAAAGGAGCACAACAATAAATAAAAAATAAAATAATTTAACGATGCGAGTGTGGCTGTTGGGCTTTTAAGAAGTTTAACACATCTTTTCGCTCAATAGGTTAATAATTAAGTTTAAGTCGATATTAGAGACTTTTACCTGTTGTTTTCGTATTCCGGGATCCCGGGGAGCGTCACGGTCCCGGCAATTCCGGATTCCTCGAAATGTTAAAACAGCACTATCACGCCGCAATGAACACTTTTGACTTCCAAAAAGGAGAAGGTCCTCAATTCGTCTGTATTTTTTTATGTATGTTACGCGATATCTCCGCCAAATGTGGCCCGATTTTCAAAATCTTTTTTGTGTTCGATAGAGCTTACTTCAAGGGTGGCCCCATATAAATTTGGTTACGATCGGATTTGAAGTCGGTCTGTTATAGAAATTAAGATGTGGTAATATCTTAATTTCTAAAATTACGCTTTATCCATTATATTTACTAGGTATGTTTAAATTAAGCATATTGCAGCTGGATTATTTCTTTCTATAATTTTTGTATGATTCACAAATTTGTTTCGGGTGTTGTGGGACCGTAAGTCCCTCGTAGCTCACACCCACACCAACAAACATAGTATGTAGTCAGGACTATGTGTGAGACCGTTAAGTGTATTTACATATTTTAAGTTTTAAGCACCTACTTCGGTACTCTTTATTCCTAGTTCTTTTTGCCTGTTTTTTCATTGTCGTTGTTTGTAGAATGGTAGGTGTTCACGTTACCACTTACCACTAGTTGAACATTTTTCCCAAGAACTTCCAAAAGGTTACAGACGTCTCGTCCCGGAATTTAGGTGTCGGGAAATCCCGGGAACGCGAGCGGTGGTGGTAATACTTAATAGAAATCTATTACAGGCACCTCCCACAGGACGTATCAAGCGTATTGGCTAAGGTGACTTCGTTGCTTATTTGTCGACTGTAAAAATAAAATTTTAAAGATGTTTACTGGAATCGAGATGAATATGATTGATCCTAAATGATTTGATTCTATAACGTGAAATGTGATGGAAATCACGACAAAAATACGATTCATTCCGGCTGATACGAAAAGATATAAACATCTGTGTATACTTACCTACTTTAGAAAATAAAATATCTGCCTCGTTAGCCTAGTTGTATTTCGGTACAACTACCGTCCTGAGGAATGGGTTCGATTCCCGGGTCGCGCAGTGATATTGCGTTTTTCAATTCAATATCAGCCCGGAGTCTGGACTTAAAATTATAACAATAGGCTCACCCCTTGTCACATCTGGGGCGGAAATAAGCTTGGCGAAATGTGGGTGTTCCTGTCGCTAGTGCACCTCTGCCTACCCCTTTGGAGATGTTTATGTTTTTCATACAAATTATATTACGTAGTCGCTAGTGCCGGAACATCGGCCGGAGCAGAAATATTTTCGAAAAACGAATTTTAATCGAGCTCGATGCGCGTTTATGATATTCGTATGAAATATCAACAAACAAAAATTATTCCTGCTGGAATAACATTTTTGACAATCGAATTCGAATCGTGCTCGATAATGTTAACCAAATGTCATAAGTCCGTGGTGAGCTCGATACGAAATGTATTGTCAATTATTCCTGCTCGGGTACTGCGCGTTGCCGGACACACACATTGCCTGTTTTTAAATCATTTTAGTACAAGTTCTAGTCCTAGACGGTGAATTAATTAAATTTCCCCCTCAGTTTATTCCCGGATGAAGCAAATTCGATATCCTGAAAACGGTACTCAGGAAAAATCTTAGTCGGTAGACGGTAATTTGATTTCAAATAATATCAGTATATACACATCTTTTGTCCTGGTATGTGCCCGATAAGTGATAAACTCGCCTCCTATCACATCTGGGACGGAACTAAGCTCGGTGAAATGTGGGTGTTATCGTTGGCTAGTGCGCCTAGTACCCCTTCAGGGATACAGGCGTGAGCTTATGCTATGCTTGTGCTCGTGTAACTACCGACTACCCTCATTCATAATACGTCGATTTTCTAAAGCACCGAACAATATAAGTATTTCCTTTGTCAGGCTTATGAGTTTTTTACACTGTTTTATAAATTATGAGAAAATTTATAAATCAACTTTATGGTAAACATTTCTAAACCAATAAATCTAGTAAATGCAGGCTTCATGGCACAGACGATGGGTTGTTGGGCATTTTCAGGCATTGAGGCAAATTATTTTACTTACAAATATTTGGTACAAATCTCTTTTTTTTCTACCTGCCCTTATCCCACCTTAATGTGGGGTTGGCGCAACACACTTTTTCAAGCATGTTGCAGAGAAGATTTGGCATAGTTTTTTAGGAGCGGCCGCCTGCCTGACGTCAACCCCCTATGAGGGATCCAGTCCCGGGCAAATTAAATTGGAAAATTTGCTTTGCCCGACCTGGGAATCGAACCTAGGACCTCCCGGTCCACAGCCTATACATGCTGTCACTAGACCAAGGAGGCGACATTTAGTACAAATCAGGATATAAAGAAAGAAACTTTATTTACCCAACGTTTCAGGCCACAATAAATGGCTTTACTTATAAAACATTTTGGCTGAGCAAACGTCCGTCACTTCGCGTCCGCGTCACTTTTTTCCTCGTGTCACTTTATTTGCAAATAAAAGGGACAGACTGTTTTTAACTATTTCGACCTATCCAAAGAATAAAGTTACATATGATAATGAATCGAAATTGCTTTCTTATTTTTCTGAGCTTATTTATTGACCTGTATATTTAACTAGTGAATATTTTTTTAAGCTATGTCATAATTTAACTTGTTATTATGTCATAAATTTAAAAAAATACTAGTATTAGTTAAATATATAGGTTAATTTAAGCTCAGAAAAATATAAAAGCAATTTCGATTAATTATCATATGTAACTTTATTCTTTGGATAGGTCGATTTGCTCAGCAAAAATATTTTCATATGTAAGGTCCAAAGTGTCTTACCGTGATCTTTGTGCTCCATAGTCTCTGCTCACTCCAACGGGAGACAGGTAGGAGTTCATGTATGTAGTATTAACAAGGAAAAATAGCAACAGTAGTTCGATTTTGCTCAGCACAGTGCCATACTAGGAGTTGGTTTTAGATTTCGACATTTTTCGAAAACGATGATAGTTTTCTCAAGTGGCGCTAGTCAAGTGTAAGCAAAAAGATTTAATATTACTAACTAGGGGACTAACAAGCAAGTTTCCATACAAAAAAATTGATCTCAAACAATTTGCTATTTCCATAATTAAAAATGAAATCATGACTAAATACAGATTTTATGAAAATAGCAATGCTCGGTTTATTTTTTAAATCGACACAGAGATGATACTATGATGGTGTCGCAAGAGTTTAAGAATATAATTTTGTAAGATTTTTGTATACCCTGATCGGAATGTCTATGCACGTCACTGCCTACACAGAAAATGGTATTTCAAATTTTTTTGTCTATGGTCTATTATTACATGAGCAGGAGACTATGAAAACCCTTGTTTTGTGTAGGTGTTTTTTGTGTTTTGTTTCGAAAAAACATGTGCAGGAGACGAAGCTTTACTTTTTATTTTATTTTGATAACTATCATCAATCGAGTTCAAAATTAATAACCAAAAAAAATACAAATAACAATCCTGGAGTTTCTTTTTACTCTTCTTCAGATCGTCATCATAAGTGAGTAAAGAAAGGCTCGGGTTGTTAAACATGTCTAACGATAGTGAGAACCAAGGCTTTTTTTTACACCCTTCCCATTTTACTAGATTTTGGTATTTCCCCTCCACATCCCTCTCCGTATTCCTGCCATATCGCGACAGCGAGCTGCCACTTTATTTACTGTCGATTTTCTGTGAGACAGTACAGTGTGTTTTTACTAATCAAATCATCATCTATCACTCAATCATTCTTTCTTTCGTATCAAGCTATCCTAGGTTCTTAATTGGGTACTTGACTATGTTTGATTTTATATCCATATTTATATGTAATAGCTAATAAAACAAAAAAGAAACCCTTTTGTAAAAACTGTATCGAAATTGGTTGAAAAATGAGGCAGTGATTCATATTTTAAATTCTGGAGTAGGGACATATTGGAGATATCTTGATATCCTGATGCTTGTCTTTTCCGCAATTTGAAGTTTACACTCAACTTCAAAGGCTTATAACTTTTTATTTTTGAGTATATTTCAATAATTTTCTTTCTGTTCTATATTTTAGGCAAAAATGTTATATAAAATCAAAAAAAAAAAGGTCAAGTACCCAATTCTAGCCAGTGGCGTAGGTAACAATAGTGTTGGAGGTACATGGCAAATTCATTGGATGGAGGTCTTTTCAGCCCGAGACTCGCTTTCCTGTCACGGCTTTTTCGATCCAAGACATCCTTCCGATCACCGCTGGGGCCCTCTGGTCGGGGGCCCGTGACATTTTGCCGACATGCCACCTTTACGCTACGCCACTGATTCTAGCCCAATCCAGTATACCGTATATTCGGTACGTATATATACATACATACATACATACATAATATCACGCCTGTATCCCATAGGGGTAGGCAGAGACTATGGATTTCCACTTCGCCGGATTCTGACACACTACTTTCGCTTCATCTACTTTCATCAATCTCTTCATACAATCGCGTCGGTTAAGGGTACTTGTATATATACAATAGCCTAATAATAAAATAATAATAAATACACTCAACAATCCACACACATAGTCCTGACCCCACACTAAGATCGAGTCTTGTGTCGTGTGAATCAGAAACTACGAGTCTTTCGGTATCACAACACCCAGGCCGCGAAACAAATATCTGTGGGCTACACAGTCATTTGTCTCGGTACGGGAATACGCCACGGATAACAACAATAACCAGCTTTGCTTCTATTTATTAGATATTTGAATTTTACTATTTATTCTTAAAATTCACTGAGCAAATACAAACAAACGACGCATCCAGATATGAAAGTTAAGTTCGTTAAAGATTTTTGAGAAGGATTTCACCTGAACGATTTTCGATTAAACATTTCGTTATCCAGTGGTACCAATCTAGTACATTCATATTTAAAGGTATATATGTAATTTATAAGTGTAGCTACATAAAATAATGAGTTTAGTGACTGAATAAGAAAACATTAATATTATGTTGTGCGACATTTATTCATTTGTTAATAAGAAAAAAATTAATCATCGGGTTTAGACAAATGACTTAGGGCGACTTGCACCACTATTACTAACCTACAGTTAGTCCTAACCTCAAGTTAAATTTAAATAGAAATATATGAAGGACATGTAATTAGTTACATGCTTAGGTTACATGTAATTAATTTAATGACACCATATATTATCTGTAATTAGATGAAGTACATTATACGTAATGAATTACATGTCCTTCACATATTTCTATTTCAATTTAACTTGAGGTTGGGACTAACCGTTGGTTAGTAGTAGTGGTGCAAGTCGCCCTTATGCGCTAGTCGAATAGAATAAATGTATTAGAATGTCATAATAGTACGCTATATGCGGCGTACTCATAGGACATTCCCATACATTTAATCTATTCGACTATTCTTTTCGAGTAGCGCATAAGCCACTTGTCTAAACCCGTAGGGCCCTGTCTCTTCAGACTCGATTCGATTTTATTTAGTATAAGTTCCACGAATTAAAAAATGCGCTAATGTCGCCTTGGAATCGAGAACTAGTCATTTGGAGTTTTTAACGCGACATTAGCACAATTTTAATTCGATTTCGGTGACATTTTAAGTCACTAAATGAAAACGAATTGTAGTCGAGATCGAATCGAGTGTCGAAAGTTACCCTACAGAACTAATACAAATATAATTCAGGAACAAATTATTTTTGTTATTATATTAATAACAATCAATTAGTCTCGAATATCATTCCAATTATTATTGTTTGTTATTTGTTATGGCTATGTATGTACTTTTGTGATGTGAGTGTAGGAGTTTGGGCGATCAATACAAAACAAATGGTAAGTTAACAAGTATATTTAGAATATGTTTACATTTGCCATACATTTTTCTTGACGGGTACAATTTATGTAGTGCGAACGGCGAAATACCTGAAAAATATTGAAAATATATTAGTATATTGTCACTAATTTAAACACAGAAACAAAAACAAAGATAATTTCTATGCTGACACATGTAAAAATTGGACCTTATGGAAACTACAGTAATCTTCAGGGTCTCATAAAATTAAGCGGTGATTAATTTAAATGGTGGTATGTTTTTCAATCTCAAACTATTTGACACAAAGAAGAAACGGGCAACTAGTTTAACTTTTAAAGTAAGTAAGACACAGCGCCTTGTTTAAAAAACTGTTTAACTGACCAAATGGTAAAGAATCGCCTGTCTCTTTTATTTTCAAACAATGTGACATAATGAAAAAAGTGACAGCCTATTCTTAGCTATTTGCTCAGTTAAACTGTTTTTATAAGTAAGGCCCATAATGTCGACTGACGATACATTGCGTCCTTTGACTGTCGGCAAAGTAACGCTGATCTGTAGTTACTAGCCGGGCTCGGTGTTTAAACTCGTGTACAAGCCATTATTGTAGCACAATTCGTATACTGGCCGCTAACCAATAAAATACACAACATTTCATCATCATCATCAGTCATAGGACGTCCACTGCTGAACATAGGCCTCCCCCAAACATTTCCAGATCGACCTGTTTGAAGCGGCCTGCTTCCAGCGACTTCCTGCGACCTTTATCAGGTCGTCGATCCACCTTGTAGGTGGACGTCCTACGCTGCGCTTGCCGGTACACAACATATAACATATAGAAATAAGTAAAGCCCTTGATCATGAGCTGCGTCGACATCTTGAACATGCCGAAGTATTGTCACAACCAGTGAGTCAACAAAGCTGGCTGTGATATGCATACTAGACACCATAGTCACAGCCAACTTGTCGACCCTCCGGCTTGGACGTGATGCGGCGCCGCGCCGTGACGACGTGATGTGCGTGGGGACAGATCAGTGGTCAGCCCGACGGGATGCAGCCGCTTGGCGCTCATCAAAGCTGGCTGTGATATGGATCGGGAAACGCACACAACAACCACTTTGTGAGCGTCAGACAACCTACTCTCATACGATGTCTCGCACAAAATCCGGCGCCGGCTTGCCACACAACCCAACTCGTCAAAAATGGCTGTGATATGAACTTTAATACATAATCACAACAATTTTGACGAACGGATCATGGACGTACAACGCGCGCGTACACGATCCCCGTTCGTCTTTACACGTCGCACGAGTCCTCGTAAACCGACCACATCAAAGTGGCTGTGATATGAAGAAGAGGTGACATTTCACCGCCGCTTTGACCGGTTAGGTTAGAGAGACAACAGTGAACAGTACAGTGTGTATGGATCCGTGCCACGCCTGCGCGGTACAGTGGCACAGCGGCACAGCGGCGCGGCAACAGTAGGACATACAGATGGGGCCGTGCTCATCAAAGCTGGCTGTGATAGCTGCACCATGACCTATGACAAACCGACTTTGATGGCAGGGCCTCATTGAAATCATAACCTCTGAAATTTTACATAGTTAAGTCTCGCAAATATTGTGACCGTAGCGCCGATGTAGAACCGCCTTTTCACCTAGCCTAATGTTCGCAATTGGAGAACAAAAACAATTTAACGAAAATAAACAATACACATAAAAAGTTTCTAAAATCAAGTATGAAATGAGTGGTGAAACGTTCTTGTGACCAATGTTTGTAAGCCGTACGAGGCGCAATATGAAATAGGTGCGATATGCATTATGGACAGTTTTCAATTAAAACGACACAAGTCCGGGGTTGTTTAATCAGCGATGTACGGTGTTCCATCATCCAGTGTGGATGGTATGGCAACGTATGGCGCATTAACTCATCGCCGAAACTATATGCAATGCAACCACGTAGCCGAACTAGTGTTAATTAACAATTCAATTCTCCGATACAAACGAATTTATACTTATGCCAAAAATTGATTTCCATTATATAGATTGCAATTACACATAATCCTTTAATCTACTTACAATTTTCCATTAACCCGTGTGTGTATCAGTTTTGTATTAATGATCATAACGGCTTAATTAATAATCAAACCGGCTACAAAATTTAAAAGCCCCAAAATTGCGTGTAAAAACCAAAAACATAAAATTAAAAGACAATATTTCCTTATTGTAACAATTAAATAGATTTTTTTTAAAGACAGCCTCCGTGGCGCAGTGGGCAAGTAGCCGTCTGTGAAGCCAGGTTTGATTTGATTCTCGTGTTGCGATAAATGTTTGTGTGGCCCACAGATATTTGTTTCAAGTCCGGGTGTTGTGAGACCAAAACTCGAGAGAAAATAAAAATAAATCGTGACAAAGTCCATAAAATTATTCACAAAAATGTATTTTGTTACGCGAAAAAGACAGATCGTACGTACACGATGCGGCGCGCTGGCTCGTATCAGCTTGTCTATTAGCATTGATTTAATCTGAGCACTACCCGTCCAGCGTCCAATTAAGCCGAATACACCAATCGACAGATTTTTCATTAAGTGATGAAAACCTTTTGTCAGTTTATCGTCAAACAATCCAACTTCATTGAATACACGTAATATGTGTTTAAACTCGAGGAAAACAAAATTATGCGCAATCACAAAATATGAGAATGAAATATCGGGAACACTGTCCATTTTAAATTTATCTACGGAAATACGACACGAGCTTCAAATCTGGGGGGGGGGCTGACTCTTAACACTCGATTCGAATTTGACTTCAATTCGACTTTATTTAGTGACTTCAAATTCCACCGAAATAGAATTAAAAACTGCACTAACGTCACGTTAAAAAATTCCAAATCACAAATCTAATGCAACATTAGCGAACTTTTTAACTCGATTTCGGTGGAATTTTAACTCAATAAATGGATTCGAATCGAAGACAAATTCGAATCGAGTGTCAACAGTCAGCCTCCCGAGTATATTGAAACAAACGAAATACATAATTCGAATACAAAAGTTAATAGGCTTCTTTAATATTGTTGCAGTGGGTGGCCAGACGGCACGGCGCGGGCTTAGCTGATGCAGGAACACTTTACAGATTACTTTCCAATACTTTATCCGTTCCTCGCATGTACAGAGTGCAATGTCCAATGCACTATTGTTACCAGATTATTTTCCCCGAAAGCCTTTGTCAATGGTCAACATCACAAAGGACGAAATGATATTTTACAGGAGGTAAAATCCCGTGTACGTATTACAGTTTCATAAAATATTTCAAAAGATTTGTAACATTTTGAAATAGAATGTTAAAGCAAATAATACAAATAGGCTAGAAATAATATGGATAGTACAATAGTTGTTGCGGGTAGAATGGTACTATTTTTTAATATTTATGTGTCGACGGTAGCTATATTCGAATCTTATTGTTTAGATATTGCACCTCGATGTTTTGTTATAAAAATGAACTCTGTTAAAAATAATCTCTCGTCACTGTAAGTCTAGTGAATTTTATAATCTTAATAATTATGCCTGAGAGGGCGTCGTAAAAACTAAGCCAAATCCTTCCTGTAACACGCTTGAAAAAGCTTAATGCGCCGACCACGCATTAAAGTGGGATATGGGCAGGTGGAAAGAAAAAAGAAAGAATAAAAGCAATTTTCAAAAAACAATAAAATTCTAGTTTAATGGAGTTGTGCCGATCTCTTCTCTTCTGTTTGAAAAGTACCACTAACGCGTGTAATTCAATATTATTTTCGTTTTTAAAATAATTTTGCAAAAACCACAACTGAAGAAATCACAACGGATACCGCGATAAATTACAATGGGAAGTAATTATAGCTTTAGTATTATAACATTAAAAAATGATTGATTTGAGAAAAATGATGCCTGGAAATCATAATAGATTTGATAAACTTAACTGTTAAGTAATTACTATAAATATTATTCGTTACAAACATTTTGCTTTTGGATATCCACTGTATATTAACTAAATATTGAATTGCAGTTTTCAAAACACAAAATTAGAATATGGCTGGCTTAGTACTCATATTTTTCCTTAATTTACTGTTATTATTTAAAACATATTAATGTAATCCATTTTGCATCACAAACTACAGTTTTATAATTAAAAATATTTATTATGAGTGATGTACCTTGTTTAAAATTACTTTACACAGCATATTTTTTATGTCAGTGAGGGTAAATGAAATTAAAATGGTGAACTTTAGAAAAAATATGTTAGTAAAACATAATTAGTACACTTAAACCAAAAACTTATAAAATAAATAAATTCTGCAAAACACGAAAAAACATAACCCCGAAATATAACAATAAAAGAGTAATATAAGAATATCTATTGCAAAAAAATATTAATTTTAAATTACAATTATCAGAAGAAATATAAAATCATGATATGAATATATAACATATTCCATAACAATTCAAAACCGTTCCTAAAAAAAGAATTCCGATTGAAAGAAACCAAAAAAGTCGTCAATTAATTTTTCAAGTCCCAATTTGTTTTATGTTAAACAGTTAACAAAGGGCGGAAATGTTAAAACCAATAGGTAAAAGTAAATAGATGGGTGTACCTGGTCGGGTTGAGAGGCCGGGCAGTGGCGGGAGACGGGAGTCTGGAGCGACCGACCGGCTTCGGCGGCGGCGGCGGACTGACTAGTGACTACAGTCTGCATGCGTACAGGCTATGATCAATGTTGAATGGGAAGAGAATCTATCAGTACTAGACCCGGGATAGCCTGCCATCCCCGCTCACCGCCACTGTGCCACCCCACCACCTCCTTAGGAGGTAGGCCGTGCAACCAGCATCAACTCTAGTACACCCCCCTTACTTCACATATTTTAATATTAATAATGCACATTTGATGTGTGACATATTTGTAAGGATGTGGTTATAAGTAAATAGGTCAATATTGTGCTATATAATCAGCTTTACTATAAACACGGACAGTCGCCGGCCGCCGCTAATACGTGTCGATAAATCGAATGAGCTGAAAACCTTGCATCACTTTCAATGTTCCTAGCGCTCCGTCCATCTTTTTTTTACGTCCGTGACTATAAAATAGTTTTTTTGAGGTTCTATCCGCCGCGAGCTTCACATTTAGAACTACCGCACCGGTCAATATGTTTTTATTCACAGTTTAAAAATACCTTCATAGGGGATGAAGGTATTTTGAAAAAATACAATTAGACGTTTATATGAGAATATACTGCGAGTTTTAACTTTGCATTAATAAAAAAATAATAATAAAAAATTATTTCGACAAAAAACAGTGTTACATGCAATTTTTTTTTATCCAGGTACGGCAAAGTGACTATACTGCACCTGATGGTAAGCGCAGTACATACATACATACATAATATCACGCCTGTATCCCATAGGAGTAGGCAGAGACTATGGATTTCCACTTCGCCCGATTCTGACACACTACTTTCGCTTCATCTACTTTCATCAATCTCTTCATACATTCGCGTCGGTTAAGGGTACTTTTTATATTTCCTTATCCACTGACAAACACTGTGTCACTCATAATCATGCCGGCCTATTTATGCTTCTTCACACTCCGAATCCGAATCCGAATTCTTAAATTCTAGTTTACATTGGTTGACAAAATATTGTAACATTGTATGTTCTACTACTGTAGCATTATTAGACAATACATCAATGATCCCCATACTAAGCTATGCTTGTATCGTGATATTATATATTGAATTCAGTCCTATTTTCTTTCTTTCTTACTGAGGTTTCTATGGTCCGTGCATGTAATATGTAGTCGATATGACTTTTTTCTACTTGCCCTTATCCCACCTCGATGTGGGGTGGGCGTAACAGAAACTTGGCGTAACTTTCAAGCATGTTGTAGAAAGGACTTTGCTTAGTTTTTACGAACGGCTGCCTGCCTAGCGTCAAGCTCCCTTTTGGGGGAGCCTGTCCGGGGAAAATTATGTGAGAACAACATAATGGAATCGAAGCCGGGTTCTCCCGGTTCACAAACCATAATACACTGCTATTAGACCACTAGACACTTAAAAGAAAAAAATAACAATAATTTGCTGGTACTGAGGGCGAAGCATTAAATGAAAAGGCACCGAAGTCACCGAAATCATTGTCTATACTTTAAGAATTATCCCCTAACTCATAACTAATAAAGAGTTTTACCTTCCATCATCAGCTCACCTGAACAGCTCAAAGGAACATAAATAGCGGTCAGGTTGTATAGACATACATCCCAACCCAATATTATATATTGAAAGAATTATCCACCAACTCCTAATAGTTAAGGAGTTATATTTTCCATTTACAGCTCAACAACATCAGATGACTAGACGCAAATACTTAGATAGTTTTAGAAAATATATAAAACGCATTATTCGCCCCTATAAAATTTGAGGATTGCCTTCATTTTTCTGGGATCCCAACATCAGATCCTGAATTGGTGCCAATGGGACCAACTGGGAAGTTTACCCTTTTAAACAGAAAAATAATTTCTCGAATCGGCCAGCCCACCTAGCATGCGCGCCACGAGATATCCCGATAATCGACAGTCGAGATGTTGTCTACGTGTTTTCTACAATATTGTATAAAAACAAACGAGGACGCATGTTAGTGTTCGTAGATAAATAGAGAAAGCCGGTTAAAACATGCAAAATGCGTTGTCAAAATATTCTCGTGGCGCGCATGCTAGGCGGGCAGGCGTCTTCGAATAACCGGGGAGGGCGCCGCGTTTCACGGAACTATTACATTGCGTATCTTGCTAATTAATCAGATTATCAAATTCTTAGAATTTATGAGACTTCAATACTTTCCTGTAGAAAGAAAGGTATATTGTCTCACCAAAAAGGACAAGCAACACCTTACATTAATACACACATAGTACCTCGGGTGTACATAAGTTTTGAGACGAAATAAAAGTTGCATAACTTTTTTAATAATTAACTAATATTTTTAAATTTTTCAGTAAGCATTAAGTAGATAATAATCAACAATAACATATAATTATTATTCAAAATGACCACCCTTGTTTTTAATACAGGCCCTTAGACGATTGGCCAGTCATCAATGGCGGCACGAACCTTTTCCAGCGGAATCCGCTTTGGTTCTCGGACGAGGGCTCACTTCAGTGACTCCAAGTTTGGGTGGGACTTTCGGCAGGCCCTGAGCTCTAATTCAGACCACAATGAATAATCCAGCGGGTTGAGGTCGGAGCTGGAGGAGGGCCATTCGTCCGCGCGATGAAGGCTGGTACATTTTCCCTCAGCCAAGCTTGGGTGGTTTTTGTCTTATGGGATGGCGCGGAGTCTTGCTGGAAAACCCAGTACTTGTTGTGAAGTAAAATACGTGTCAGGGGTTTCACAACAGGCTCTAAAATGTCATTTTGGTAATTTTTAGCTTTAACCTTGACGCCATGTTGGCAGAAAAGGAGCGGAGTCACACCTTCATATGAAACGCCCCACCATACCATAACACTAGCCGGATGATGGGTACGCGAGACATTCCGTGCTGAAGCTGGGACGTCCTTGCTGCTTTTGGCATACACTTTGTTGTTTTGTTCGGTTAAACTTTTCTTCGACAGTAAATATTGTTTCATCGGTGAAGAGGATCATCCTCGCATCGTGTCTCTTGAGCAGTACTGGACAACGTTCGCGTCATTCGTATTAAAAACAAGGGTGGCCATTTTGAATAATAGTTATATTTTATTGTTGATTATTATCTACTTAATGCTTACTGAAAATTTTAAAAATATAAGTTGAATATTAAAAAAGTTATGCAACTTTTCTTTCGTCTCAAAACTTATGTATACACGAGGTATAGGTACCTAATTGTTACTGGTGGGTGAGTGGTGACTGCATCGGTGGCGTACTTGTATGCGTGCGCCGTACGACTACCGTCTGAGGTCTCGGGTTCGATTCCCGGGTCGTGCAAAGTGATATTGGGTTTTTATATTCAGTAACGACCCAGAGTTTGGAATTCTTGCCCGATATGGCGATAGGCCTCCTATAACATCTGGGATGGGATAAGCTCGGCGAAATGTGTGCGAAGGGTGTTCTAGTTCTCTAGGTCGCCTCTGCCTCCCTTCGAGGATATAGGCGTGAGTGATAGGCGTGAAAAGATATGTATCTCATTGTTATTGTGACACACATTGAGTTTTTTTACAAAATCTTACAATATAAAAATAATGGGTAATAATAAAATATAAAAATCATAATGAACTGAATTAACGTTAAGGGCGACTGCGCTATTACTAATCTAAAGTTACACCTTATCTCGATTTATCCTACACCTCACTTCTATCGACATAAATCGAGATTTGGGATAAATATAAGATTTATCGCGGGGCTGCAAATGGGCCTAAATCTCTTATCTACTATGGTGCTGTTTTAATCATCTGACTATTATGAATTCACATGTAATGCAATATAGTACTTAATAAGCTTATGTGAAAGTTCTAAATGAAAAGTATCAAACGGCCGAAGGAGTAAGCTCTTAATGTAACTTGTATGAACATTTATGGCATCCATCGACCTTGCACCGGCTACCTCGTACTCCACTTCGGTACATGTGGAAACTGACGAAGTTTTAATACTCAGCCGGGATCGTGAACTGAAGCATCGACTTTAAAAATTCAAATTTTATTATACTAGCTTTTGCCCGGGGCTACGCCCGCATGAGTCTTAACAAACATTCATAACATACTACATACACATCCATAAACCTTCCTCATGAATCACTATCTATTAAAAAAAACGCATCAAAATCCGTTGCGTAGTTTTAAAGATCTAAGCATACAGACAGACAGACAGACAGCGGGGAATGAACTTCTTTTTTGACCAGAGTCTCTAGACCGTTCTTCTCTGGCGAAACGGCCTTCCGAACTGGCGGTAGAGGAACTTTGACGGAATCTAAATGATGTAGTAACATTTCATAGACTCAATAAATTAAATTTGACAGCCTCCGTGGCGCAGCGGGCGACTAGCTGTGAAGCAAGAGGCCGCGGGTTCGATTCCCGCATTGAGACAAATGTTTGTGTGGCCCACAGATATTTTTTTCAAGTCTGGTTGTTGTGATATCGTGTGTGGGGTCAGGACTAGGTGTGTGACTGTTGGGTGTATTTATTTATTTGTTGAAATATTTTGATTTAATTTGATTTGTTTTACATTACGTAAAGAAGACATTAAACAGTAGTCAGTACATAGACAGGACAACAGCGCGAAACTTGTGATCCAAAAGTTGTGACCTCGTGGTCATAAGTCACTCAGTCGTATTTGAATCATACGTGCGCAAGGTCGTGCCAGCGTTATAATGTTTACACAATAAAATTGTCCTACGTGATTCTTGAACATTCACAGAACATCCTAGGATGTAAATCGTAATAAGCGTTCTCGCATTATACTAAGTGGTAGATGGCGTTACTAAAGTTTGAGATTATTTTTTTGTGTGAAAACTTCGGGTTCGATCCCCGGGTCGGGCAAAGTGATATTGCATTTTTCCATATCAGCCCGGTGTTTGGAATTTGTAACCGATATGGCGATAGGCTCGCCCCCTATCACATCTGAGACGGACTAGGCTCGGCGAAATGTGGGTGTTCTAGTTGGCTAGTACGCCTCTGCTTACCCTTTCGGAGATACAGGCGTGAGCTTATGTCTAAGACTAACACGGTAGGCACAAGCCGTAATGAATAAAATGAAAGAAATTTCATTATGCGTGCATGCATGTTGTAACATTTTCATCTATCTACCTGCCTTTATCCAACCTTAATGTGGGGGTCGGCGCAACACACTTTTCAAGCATATTGGAAGCATTTATAAGCAGAAGGATTTGGCTTCGTTTCTACGACCGGCCGCCTGTCTGACATCAACCTCCTCTGAGGGATCCAGTGCCGGGAAAATTGAATTTGAAAATTTGCATTTCCCGACCTGGGAATGCCGCTTGCGCTGTTAGTGCACGTCTTTAATAAAGATCGAAAGGGGACGTCGGACTGTGACACGTTTACATAAATGCATCTCACAGCCGATATTGGACTTAACTTATATGAATTTTAAATTTATCCCCTTTAGCTTTCAGTGTTTCGTAGCATACGCGGATGTTTTTTTAACTGCTATCGTCGACAAGACAATTTATTGCTTGCATATAGTGCGAAAACTACTTCCATATTTATGAGGACGCATAAAAAGAACCCTTAGAGATATGTTTGTAACAGCATTTCAGTTTCGAATAATCCCGTCAAAGGGGAAAAGCAGAATTTTAATTAATGAGTGACGGACGGCTCGGCTTCCGGAGGCCGAGACACTTATGGAACATATGTTATATGTGCCGCCATTACATCCGTATACTGAAACACTACTAGACTTTGACGACTACTTATGTTATTATGCGCGCATCGCGATACAATCTAAAACACGACCTTAGATGTCTAACGCTTTTTACTGCTTTTTAAATTGTTTTTCGCCATACAATTTTGACAGATCTTAACCAGTCTATCAACCAGCCTTTTGCCGAATCCCTATCATAATAGAAAGTTAAGACAAACGATTTTATAAATTCAGAAAAACCTTTGTGTATAATCTGTGCTAATGAACTACATATACCGCCGAATGTTCATACACTTAAGGTCTCCTTATGTCGTTTAAGGCCACCTTATCTATCAAAATTGTATGGCGAAAATAAATGTAAGAAGCCGGTAAAGTGAGTAGCGTTTGCCCATTCGGGTTATAGTTAAGACTTGCTTTTGCCCGCGGCTACGCCCGCGTGAGACTCTTGACAAACATACATCCCTTTAGGGGATGAATTTATGCATGTATTATACATATAAACCTTCCTTGAATTATTAATCTATTAAAAAACGCATCAAAATCCGTTGCGTAGTTTTAAAGATCTAAGCATACATACGGACAGACAGACAGAAGAGACTTCATTTTATATTATGTAAAGATGAGAAAATAAAGACTTCCATCCATATTTAGTAGGCGCATCGCATCCAAAATTAAACTTAGCGCCACTTGTAGTTCCGCGATAAATCTCTATTTATGCCAAATCTTGATTTAAAGATAGGACTGAGCTGTAGGATAAATCGAGATAAAGTGTAACTCTAGATTAGTAATAGCGCTGCAAGTCAATCTACAGTTAATCCTTACCTCGATTTAACCTACATGGTATCCGTATATTTAAATCTAAATTTAAGATAAATCTAGACGTATCTAAAAGCTGCATGTCACCCTAAGATGCATATTTCCGTTCGTAAAATGTATTAGGATCCCACTCCGCGCCGCGCCGCCGCGACATCCGTCATTTCGTCATTTATGATTTTAAACGCATGTCTGGATCGACAGCGATTTGTCGCTACTCGATAATTAAAAACCCCCCCACCCCCCACCACCTTCTTCTGAGCATTCCGTCTGCGTCAAACTCGATTAGGTCTTGTGCCCCTTCCTTAGGGTTGCCAGACTTTAAGTTTTTGCAGAACGCTCCACATTTTTATTAGACTACGCCGAATGGAGCGGTATATGGGCGCATCCTGTAGCTCGGCGATTAGTAGATCTATAGAACGAACTTCGACTAAATCTAAGTTAAAGTTTCGAACCCAGTGATTTGGAATTGTTAAATCGAACTTTGACTTAGTCCGAGTCATTTTTACAAGAAAAAACAGACTAAGCAAGATTTTCTTGTAAAAAATGACTCGAATTAAGTCAAAATCCTCATTGAGTTCGGTTCTTTGACTTAAACAAAGTTCGCTCTATAGATCTCAGCCTTAATGCTCACTAATACGTAAAATATTTTTATGACAAACACCTGAACGTCTCTAGAGGTTACATGAAGAATTTATGTTTTTCATACAAATTATAACATTACGTCATCGCTAGGGAGAAACGTCATGGTCGAGCTCCTCTCCATATCGTGAGTAAGGTTTCCTACGCCACAGGCCATAGCCAACGTTTGGATACGTTCGCTTAAAATATATATCATAAATAAGCTTATAGCTTTAAAGCGCCAGATCGCTTTAGAAACCGACTGGTCCAACAATAACAGAGTTAAACTCTTAGGAGAGACTTCGTAGCATTTTTATTTTATACATTGCTGCAAAGTGCCTTATAATACCTACATATATGCCTACTTGATGTGTTTGGAACGTTAAGGCGGTAGAAAACGTATAAGATCGGTTTCGCTACGGTTCGGCGCGGTGCGACGATCCAGTATGGTAAGATAAGCATTTTGTATCCGCAAGAGGTTAGGCTCGCCCCCTATCACATCTGGGACGGAACTAAGCTTGGCGAAATGTGGGTGTTCTAGTTCGCTAGTCCGCCTCTGCCTACCCCTTCGGGGATACAGGCGTGAGCTTATGTTTATGTTTAAGAGGTTGCAATGGATAAGTGAGTTTGGCTTGCATTACCGTCGCTTCCCTGTCAGCGTACCTGCCATATCCCTCTTACCGCTCCATTCCCTTTTCCCCAGATGACCCTATTCCTATAACTATATAACCTGCCTGTCTCATAAATTCATAGCATTCTGCAATATTACAAGAAATACTTAAATCTAAATTATGCTTTTTTGACATGTCCTAAGTGCTTTTATATGCCTAAGTGATCAGTAAAGATTTTTATTAATTTATTTATTTATAGTTCTAAATATTATATACAGACAGCGCGGGACTATTGATCTATTCCCGGATTATGGAAAAATTTATCTGGCCACAATAGAACCCTCTACATAATAATTGGGTACATGACTATGTTTGATTTTATACATATTTTTATATGTACTAGCAAATAAAACAAAAAAGAAACTTCTGTAAAATCTGCATCGAAATTGGTTGAAAAATGAGTCAGTAATTCATATTTTAAATTCTGCAATGAGCAAGAGTAGGGATGTAGTGGGGATATCTTGCTATCCCTTTCTAACGCACGTGCCGTTATGGCCCTGACGTGATTTTACTGATACTTCTCTTTTCCGCAGTTTGAAGGTTACACCAAATTTCAAATGCTTATAACTTTTTTATTTTTGGGAATATTTCAATAATTCTTTCAGTGCTATATTTTAGGTGGTGTAAATTTCATATAAACTTAGTTAAAAAAATTAGTCATGTACCCAAGACACCGGAAGCATCCTAGACACGCGGGAAATATTCACTGTGTCTTGTCAACATTACATTATGTAATGTAATAACGGGGTGTAATGAAACTCGCGGGCGGTTAGAAACAAACTGACTCTGGTTACCATCGATATATTATTTACCTAGATGCACAGTTGACGCTCGGAAAATGGGACAGCAAAGGAGTGCTTAAGCAGTCGTTTTGCATACAGTCCGAGGTCGATAGAATTGTAAATTTCAAAATTCAAATTAAAGAACGCTTGCTCATTTAGTTTAAAAACCTACTTTATAACACGTGCTTAGGGTTATATTTGTGTTGATTTAATTACAACTTGTGATCGTTTTCTTTGTTTTATTCCTGAGACCACTTTTTAGAAGGATATTTGCAAAGAACTGTGCATCTAGGTTATAATATATTGATTACAATAAAAGCTACTATCAGTTTTGGACATTTACATCATAATGTGTTTTATTTATTACGTTTATTATAGTTATTATTATGAAAAATCAATTTTTAAATCGTGAACAACATAACATAAGCTCACGCCTGTATTCCCGAAGGGGTAGACAGAGGCAGAGGCACACTAGCCAACTAGTACACCTACATTTCGCCGAGCTTAGTTCCGTTCGAGACGTGAACGTAAATCGTGAACGTATAAATGTAATGTTATTAATAAACTAATAACACATAATCATAAAACTGAACACAATAATATTATAATACAGTCGTACACATGTTTAATTAAATTCATTAATGTTGATTTAAAAGTATTGATTAGATGTGGCGTAAATTAGAAATAATAAAAACGATTAATACTAGCTGTTGCCCGCGACTCCGTTCGTTTATTGGAATTTATTTTCCGGGATAAAAAGTAGCCGTTGTGTTATTCTGATATATAATCTATATAACTGTAATAAGGTTTCAACAAAATTGGTCCAGCCGTTTGAGCGTGAACAAGTAACAAACATACAAACACACTCATAAACTTTCGTCTTCATAATATTAGTGTAATAGTAGGATTTGTCAATTTTTACACTTGGCACTATTTGCAAAAAACAAACACGAAATAATGGAATACATGCTAAAATGACATAACATAAGCTCACGCCTGTATCCCCGAAGGGGTAGGCAAAGGCGCACTAGCGAACTACAACACCCACATTTCGCCGAGCTTAGTTCCGTCCCAGATGTGATAGGGGGCGAGCCTATCGCCATATCGGGCACAAATTCCAGACTTCGGGCTGATATGGAAAAATCCAATATCACATTGCCCGACCCAGGTAATCGAACCCGAGACCTCAGAACCGTAGTCGTATCGAAATACCACCACGCCACCGAGGCATGCTAAAATATCCATGGATTACGAGGCCAATTAATTCTGTATCGAATGTATTGAAAAAATACAGATTCAATGGGAGGGTTAAAAGGGTTAGATGAATGGAATCAAAATTGTTAAAAAAAAGGAAATTTCTATTGAAATTGCATAAGCACCATCTATCTACTCGTACGTACACTAAACAATTCCCAACTAGCGATGAATCGAGCGTGCCACCATGTTGCTTTTATGATCATGGCGTGTACACACTGGCCGAACGACTGTTCGCGAATCTGTGCCTGTTCCATTCACACAACAGCGAAAGTTTGTTTGTGTGAACGCAATAGGCGACGATTCGCGAACATTAATTCGGTTCGTATATACCCGCCATCGGAGTTATTATTTTAAATATGTTGCTCTGGAGCCCCATTAATATTGTTAAGGCCTCTTTCACACAAGAGATTTTTCAACGCGCGTTAAAAAAAGGGTTCAAATTTAAAGTGGTAGAGCCACGCTGTAGACAGTAACGTCTATAGCACGAATGGGCCGGCTCGACCGGTTAGATACCACTGTCTCACAGAAAACCGACGTAAAGTGACAGCTTGCTGTCGCGTTTCGTTCGGTGAGTGAGATTTCCGGTGGCCTATTTCTTTCCCACTTCCTTTCCCAATCCCCTTCCCTCCCCTTCCATTCCCTCCTTTTAGGTTGGCAACGCACCCATGATTCTTTTTGTGTCTTGGGTGTTTATGGGTGGTGGAGATCACTTACCATCAGGTGACCCATCTGCTCGTTTGCCAATCTCTGCTATAAAAAAAATAAAAAAATGAAAAATATAAGTTCTACGATAGTTATTCAAATGTCGACGTTTTTAAAAAGCGGCGTTTTTTAAATGCATATTGTGACGCTTTTTTAACGAACGTAGAAATATCTCTTGTGTGAAAGATCCCTTAACAATATTAATTTATACCCTTCTCTGTTTTAAAAACTTCGTGGTTTGACAGCCTCGGTGGCGCAGCGGGCGAGCAGCCGGCTGTGAAGCGAGAGGCCGCGGGTTCGATTCCCGCATTGAGACAAATGTCTGTGTGACCCACAGATATTTGTTTCCAGTCTGGGTGTTGTGAGACCGAAAGTCTCTCATAGTCTCTGATACCCACGATACAGGTTATACCTAGTGTGGGGTCAGGGCTAGGTGTGTGACTGTATGGGTATATTTATTTATTTATTATATTTATTATTTAGTGTGGGGTCAGGACTATGTATGTGACTGTTGGGTGTTATTTTATTTATTTATAAACAAACCTTCGTGGTGGTAATCCACCTCGTTGCAATTACTGCCCTCAAGCGGTAATCCGCTTGAGGGCAGTAATTGCAACGAGGTTTTAATTGCTTTATTGCACTATAGCACTAAATAGTCTTTTTTTTTTTAACAGAAAGCAGTATAATAAATGTAGCGCAAGAACACCTAAGTTTCACACGTAAAAGTGAAATCGACATTAAAATGTATTGTAATATATTTAACAAGTTATTAGTGTGTCATTCATTACAACGATATCTGCATTTTTAAACAACGCAACGCTTATCAGTTGTCAGAAAACTATATTGACATTTATTCGTTTGAAAGAATAGTCTTATGTATCGACAAGGAATCAGTCCGAGCAGATGTATTTATTTATCGATTTATCTATTTAAACACAATTAACAGTAGTTAATAGTTCCGTGCATGACTGCCTCGGTGGAGTAGTTGTATTTCGGTATGACTACGGTCCTGAAGTCTAGGGTTGGATCCCCGAGTCGGGCAAAGTGATAATTTTTCCATATCAGCCCGGAGTCTGGAATTTGTGCCCGATATGGCGATAGGCTCGCCCCCTATCACATCTGGGACGGAACTGAGCTCGGCGAAATGTGGTGTTCTAGTTCGCTAGTGCACCTCTGCCTACCCCAGGGATACAGGCGTGAGCTTATGTTATGTTAACAGTTTCGTTTAGGTATCTAGTTTACAATATACCTCAAATATGTCTCGTGCTCTTCAGACCACACACAACAACAAGTGTGAACACTAAGCCTGTATTTTCACAATCAAATTCATATTGAGCTCGCTGCGCACTATTACGTTTGGTTAAAATTTCGTACAAATGGCATACACGCGTCGAGCTCGATGCGAATTCGATTGTTAAAAATATTCCTGCTCGAGCCGCTGTTGAGGTAGGTACTTAAAAAGCAATTGGCTTCGCTTCGGAAGGACGTGTTTCCGCACCGTTCGGCAACGAATTTACACCGTGCTAGAATTTGCAAGACTCCGAAACTGTGAAGGACACGACGATAGTAATTCTGCTCAAGCAAATTCCATGCGTTATGGACATTTCCTAAAGTTTAAATTACAAATAAAATAATCACGCGACCGTATCTTAGGATACCGTGGAGGTAACCGTGACGTTTCGTATAATGATCTTCTTCTTCTTTTAAAAATAATGGCTTCCACGCATATGCGATGATTTAGCCAATGTCAAGGTAAATAGAGCAATTATGTTTTCACAATAACCATGAGACCAAGATGTAGATGATCTCAAGGCCCTGTTGGTATTATAGCGGTAATTCCTTCCAGTGCGGTGCCCCTCAGATGAACTTCACTCGGCGAATCGACCAAACAAAGCCAGCCAACGCACCAAGCCAAACTCATCGAAGATCACAGGTTAAAAAGTTTCCCCATTATACTGCCATCTTGAAGTTTGATAAATTAAACCACAACACTTAAAACCAACAAACACAGGTCTAGAGAATCATATGAAATAATTTTGACAAGCGACGCCCACCCTGTCAGACTTCTCGTCAAAATCCCTTTCGTTTAATGTTGTCAACACGCGAGTTTGCCAGATGACGCGGCTCACTCGATCTGTTTCTATATGTTATAAGATATTTGTTTATATTCCTGCTCGAGCCGCTATATATATATATATATATATATATATATATATATATATATATATATATATATATATATATATATATATATATATATATATATATATATATATATATATATATATATATATATATCTGTAGCCGTGTATGCTTATACATTATAATTGATATCTTCGTCAATGTCCTTATCGCGAACATTGTAAATAATATCAGTGCTCTTGAACTTCATTAAACCGAGGACATTTGTATTATTGATATTATTCATTTAAAATACATTCGCAAATCGTTAAATGTTTTATCTGACTGATATACATGATGATTGTATGTATACATGGTGTGTCGGCTAGCAATCTAGTGGTGAAGTTTAAAATTGCGTAAGGCTAATAGTTTTTGAAGTTGAGTCGCCTCCTTGGTCTAGTGGCAGCATGTATGGGCTGTGAACCGGGAGGTCGTGGGTTCGATTTCCAGGTCGGGCAAAGCGAATTTTCTAATTTAATTTGCCCGGGACTGGACCCCTCAGAGGGGGTTGACGTCAGACAGGCAGCCCGTCGTAAAAACTTACTCAAAATCATTTTCTGCAACATGCTTGAAAAAGTGTGTTGCGCCGACCCCACATAAAAGTGGGATAAGGGCAGGTAGAAAGAAAGAAGGCTAATAGTTTTTGAATAATGGAAACTTTAATTTGTGACGAAAAATTTTTTCTAGCTTATTAGCTCAGCTGCAGTACATTTGCAAACCATCTATGGGGTCATTATGTAATTATATTTAGCATACACAAAGCCATTCCTATAGTAATTGCGACGATTTACAGGTCGCATTCCGATTTTAAACGGGGATTTTACACAAGGCGAGTCGGCGAGGCATTACTGACTATGAAGTATGACCAAATGAATGCGTAAGCTATCATGACTCATTAGTCGCGACTCGCGGCACGTTAACTTTTTTTTTATAGCAGAGATTGGCAAACGAGCAGATGGGTCACCTGATGGTAAGTGATCTCCACCACCCATAGACACCCAAGACACAAAAAGAATCATGGGTGCGTTGCCAAGCTAAAAGGAGGGAATGGAAGGGGAGGGAAGGGGATTGAGAAAGGGAGTGGGGAAATGGGCCACCGGAAATCTCACTCACCGAACGAAACGCGACAGCAAGCTGCCACTTTACGTCGGTTTTCTGTGAGACAGTGGTATCTAACCGGTTGAGCCGGCCCATTTGTGCTATAGACGTTACTGTCTACAGCGTGGCTCTACCATTTGAAAACTTAATTCATATATAAGTATGTAGTATTATTTATGCCTACGATTCCCAAAGTGGGCCTCGTGAAAAAACTATAGAAGTCTGCTCTTTTCCTTAGCCGTCAAACGTCAAACACTCGCTGTCATGTGCCACAGTTTCACTTCGAAACAGCTTGTCTAGTAAATACATAGAAGTCTTTGGAAACGTAAGCTAATTTTAGACTACGAATTCCATTATAAGTATGTAGTATTATTTATGCCTACGATTCCCAAAGTGGGCCTCGTGAAAAAAGACACGCGAAATAATATTTATCGTAGAAACGTCAGACTTCTATGAATACTACTAGACTGGCTGTTCGGTACATAGAATGTGCGCACTAAGTATCTGTTAATCGACCTCAACTCACTATAGAAATTGCTCTTTTCCTTAGACGTGAAACGTCAAAAACTCACTGTCATGTGCCACAATTTTACTTCGAAACAGCTTGTCTAGTAAATACATAGAATTCTTGGGAAACGTAAGCTAATTTTAGGCTACTAATTCCATGGTTATGATTAAACGTTGAAATTATAGGGGTAAACTGGAAATAAGCGAATTTTAAAAAAAAATTTGGTTTCTCGCGTAAAAACTAGCAGCAATATTGAAATTAAACTATTTTTACGGATTTTATCACGATTTGGTTTTAATTTTTTTGCCCGACGATGAATAACATTCATGTAAACCTAAGAAATCATTAAGTAGCAACAATATTTTTGAAGTATCAAAATTACACGTCACGTCAATCTTACTACTATTATAAATGCAAAGTTTTGATGCATGGACGTTTCTTATTCAAATCACGCCGGAACGGCTGAACGGATCTGGATGAAATTTGGCACAGAGATTGATTATAGTCTGGAATATCACATAGGCTACCAGCGGTAAAGGATGAAAAGTTTCAAAAGGGAAGCCAGTGCTACTTTCTCCTCTAGATAATACCTTGATTATACTTATATTTTAGCCTATCTGGAAAAAGGGAAGACAGTAGGAATCGTGTTATATGTACGCGGGTGGCGTAGTTGTATTTCGGTACGAGGTTCTTGAGCTCTCGGGTTCGATCCCCGGGTCGAGCAGTAATATTAGATTTTTCAATATCAGCCCGGAGTCTAGAATTTGTGTCCGATATGGCGATAGGCTCGGCCCCGTGGAACTAAGCTCGTCGAAATGTGGGCGTTCTCGTTAGCCTATGTCTACCCATTCGGGGATACAGGCGTGAGCTTATGTTTGTATATATGTACTGTTTACCCCGGAAAAAAATTTGGTCCTCGAGGGATAGATTTGTTATTATTTTTGCACACTAACGAACGCGCTGGCAACACCTAGTTATGAATAAAAGGTGTTCAAAAATGGATTCACGGATTTACCTTTCTTTTATATAGCAGAGAAACATTATCTATCCCTCATAATTATTTTATTGGCTGACTTATAATCTCGGAAACAAGGCGGAAAAGACGCTCCACCGAGCCGGAGCGGAGGAATGAGCAAAATGTTGTTTCCTATATTTAATAATGTAATCGTATCAGATATTATATCCGATTGCTCGCAATTCAACGCCAAGCGGAAACGATCGCGACTTGTGACGCCTTATCGAACAACTCTTTTACAACTATTTTTAAATACGATATTGGAAAGCAGACATCACGAAACGCTATTTTAAGGGCGACTTGCAGCGCTATTACTAATCTAGAGTTACACTTTATCTCGATTTATCCTACAGCTCACTCCTATCTTTAAATCATGATTTGGGAAAAATAGTGAGGAACCAAACCGTTATGGTAAAATGCATTATTTGACAGCATATCCCGCCGCCATGTACAAGTTTTCTTTTTTTTTTATCAGAATGATTTTTTTGTGCGAAAGTTATTGTAAAGCGACAGCTAGACAAGATCGCAAGCTATAAAACATGTGAAATGGATGATTTGGAAAATGAATAGAGCTGATGAAAAACATAACGACGTAGGCATAAATAACTGACTAACTCTGTCGGCCTGGGAATCTTTGTGGAGGCCTACTTTCAGCAGAATGATGTGGCTGATGATGATAAAAAAAAATAAAACTTACTCCACTCTAACACTTGCGCGTGAAACATGAGCACACTGCTCAAGTACATTATACAGAATGTTTCATAAAGTTGGAACTAATAATAATTCCACATATAGGAGAACTATTTAAAGCGCAATGGCAAAGTTATTTTTTTGTCAATTATTAAGCATGGGGATTTTAAAATCGGAATGTGACCTGTATTCGTCTCAATTAGCGTAGGAACCGCTTTGTGTATGCTAAAATTAATTATTACCCATTAGATGGTTTGCAAGTTTGCATCTGACTCAATGAGCCAGAAAAAATGTTTCGCACAAATTCAAGTTTCCATTATTCGAAAACTATGAACCTTACGAAATTTTAAACTTTACCGCTAGATTGCTAGCCATCCCGTCTTTAATGTAGTTATCGTTTATGCCAACTTTACGAAATACCCTGTATACATAAACAAATCAATGATTGTACTACACGCAGACTATCTGATATTTTCAAATGACCGATAGCGGGCAGACGCCTGTTTAGTTGGGTAAACGACACGTGTAATTTATTCCACTTCGGACGCGGATTCCGAAGATATATACTTACACACGTTCGGTGTTATTGATTAAAAAAAGATAAGCTTCTTATATAATATTAATGCGTGAGGTGCGATTGGACGTAGTAAGCAAAGCAACACAACCTACAAAAATATGAAAGGAAATTATCTACGCTACGCGATATCTCTAATTTTCAAGATTCTTTTTGTGTACATAACACATAACATAAGCTCACGCCTGTATCCTCGAAGGGGTAGGCAGAGGCGCACTAGCGAACTAGAACACCCACATTTCGCCGAGTACGATTTTTGTGTACGATAGATCTTATTCTCGCATATACATATATATGGTCACGATCAGATATTTGAAGTCAATATTTTAATATAGTGATTAGTACTTTTAAGGGCGTCTTGCAGCACTGTTACTAATCTAAAGTTAGTCATAGACTCAATTAAGGGCGATTTGCACCACCACTACTAACCTAAAGTTAGTCCTAACCTCAATGAATAACATGTCATTCATATATTTCTTTTTCAATTTAACTTGAGGTTAGGACTATAAATAAGTGCAAGTCACTCCTTTCTTCAAACGTTATTTGTATATTTAAATCCAGATTTAAGATAACTCGAGATTTATTGGAGAGCTGCAAGTTAAGTTAAAATTATAATTATCACAACATTCAAATTAGCAAAATGACTGAAATAGGTAGTGAGTTATCCGAGCGTTCCCACATTGCCACACTGTTCAAACGCGTAATACCTCGCATGTCGAATAGTGATGCGGACTCGGCAGTTCGGCACGCTAATAACGGCATCCCTCATAGTGCACAGCGGTTACGTAACAAGATAACGGTTATCAATTACCGGCATCGCTAGTGTCGCGTTCAATCCAGACGGCTCGCTTGTTCGCCACTTCGCTTTAATCGGATGAATGAGGTGCTAACTGACCACCAGACTATGGTGTTACTCGCGGTAGTGATGGGAATCTTCTCGGATAAATATACATAACATAAGCTCACACCTGTATCCCCGAAGGGGTAGGCAGATGTACACTAGTGAACTAGTACACCCACGTTTCGCCGAGCTTAGTTCCGTCTCAGATGTGATAGGGGGCGAGCCTATCGCCATATCGGGCACAAATTCCATAAACATCCGTTTCTACTGAATATTTACTGCGCATTTCTTTTGATTTCTTTATAGTTATTTTTGCAATGTTGTGATTAAGTTTTATAGGTTACTATAACTTTTTTCATATGTATAAAATCTATGTTGAAGCACGCGAAAACTAACTTCTTTGTTGTTACGTTATAAGTAAGTATGCATAAGCTTAATTTAATGTTTGATTTAGTTTAAAACTTCAAACAATCACAACATTACAAAAAAACTATAAAGAAATGCGCTGTAAACACTCAGTAGAAACGGGTGTTTATGGATATTTAATCGCGCTTGGGTTTTTATCCGAGAAGAATCCCATCATTACTCGCGAGTTGCGCCAGTCTTGATTACATACGGCCGGTTTCAATAAACGATCTCAGTTTAGAGTGCAGATAGATCGCGATTATGAACCAATCAAATCAAGTCATTTGACAGAATCATGTTCTGTGTTCTTATTGGCAAATATTTGTAATCTATCTGCACATTCAAATTCAATTGTTTATTGAAAGCGGCCGTTAGACAGCCATACATATCTGTTGTACTACTAATTGAACAGTGACGTGCATTTCGATCAGTGTAGACAAAAAATATTTTATTTATTTATTTTCAGGGAACATACGGTGATACAAAACCAAAGCCCTTTTCTTCAACACTTGCATCACCATAATTTCAATTGTAACTAATCGATTTCAACTGTATGCGGATCGCTGCTATTTTGGAAATCTGTATTTAGTCATGAATTATGATTTATCATTCTTTATTTATGGAAATATCAAATTGTCAGAGTAGACAGTGTATCTTCTCTATATTAACTGCACGCCACTAATTGAACAACGACCAACTGAATTTTGATCAATTTTGAAGTAGTTTTAAGTATATCACTACCTGTTTATAAGAACCGTTATTATCGCCGCTATGTAAGTAGATTACAACGGTTGATTAAAGAAGTTTCAGACATGTTTGTAGAATGTTAAACCGTATAAAAATGGACACCCTTATCCGAAATTCTGTATGCGTGACTGTTTGCAATGTTATAAGTTGTGGCAGAGATCTTAATTGTTTTATTTGTACCTACCTTTTCAATTTTTACGGTCCCGTACCCCAAAAGGAAAAACGGAACGGATGCAGCCACAAGCGAAAATTAGTACACAAGATAAAATATGTGTATAAGTACACATACACTCATGTATAACAAAACTTTAACATTTACTCGTAGGTAAAACATTCAAATACTGGACGTATACAGTTAGGTTATTTTTTAGGGTTCCGTACTTCAAAAGGAAAAAAACGGAACTCTTATCTAGGAGCACTTTGTTGTCCGTCCGTCTGTCAAGACCCTATTTCTCAGGAACGCGTGGAGGTATCAAGCTGAAATTCATATCAAATATTCATATCTATTTACCCTTAGAGCTGTTAAAAAATCAAACTTCTAAGCCAACGCAATCAAAAGATTTTCGGCAATCGAAATGGAATCAAAATACCTACAGGGTATTTCCCGTGAACTGAGAATCTTGAAATTTGGTATGAAGGAACGTCTTATAGCACAGATAAAGGAAAAATTGCGAAATTTATTATATAGCTACAGGTTTGTACGAAACCCTAGGTGCGCGAGTCCGACTCGCACTTGGCCGGTTTTTTAATTACATCCCAGCATTTCCTGTTAAAATTAGTATACACTTAAGAAATATGAGTAGTAGTTAGTTAAAAAACATATTGGAATAATTATTTAAAAACATTTGAGTATACATGTCTCTGTGTCATTACGTTATCACTACAGTCCTGAGGTTTCGAGTTCGATCCCGGGTCGGGCAAAGTGATAATGAGTTTTTTAATATCTGCCCGGTGTCTGGAATTTGTGTCCAAAAGGGCGATATCACATCTGGGGTAAACGAGCGAGTACACAATGAACGTTTTCACATGTGTATTACAAGTTACAACTATTGTGTCATGAGCGACATGATTCCAGCGAACATAATTCAACAATTGGGTATTTGACTATTTTTTAAAAAATATACAAGGCTATTCATTGGTTTATCCTAAACATGTAAAAATATATTTCGTAATTTATTTTCATATATTTAGTTAAAAAAAGCTAAAACTATTATGTTTAATTTAATTTGCCGCCAAAACGCTATCCGTCTACCTGTAGATGCGGGTGACGTCATCTTTCCTTACCATAGATATAAAATCGTAAATACATGTATGATTTTAAACTAAAAAAGGGTCAGATATTTCGTCGATCACATATTGATTGTCGATCACATCCGCGTTGAAATTAGGTTGAACTTTAAACAAAAATATGAAAATAATATACCAAATAACTTGGCAGTATGACTTTGGATCTTAGGTCTTAGGCCATGGTGGAACAAATTTATAAGAAAAATGAGTAATGTGACATCATGCATCGTGATTGGTGTTTACAGTCACATGACGCACAGATAAAAATTGAGTATTTAAATTACTAAAATAAAATTATCCTTGGAGTATTTTTAATAAATTCCTATTGCACTGATCATCTAAATAACCATATTTCGATGATAAATCTATGTTCCTACAGAAATTCATTGATATTGTTTACTACAGTCAAGTACCCAATTCAAAGCTAGTTAACATGAACCTTCGACGATTTCGTTACATTCTCTAAGGTTTCTAAGGTTTGCGGCATCGTTGCGGCAACGATGTTTTCATTTTTGTATTCAGCAAGGTACAAAGCGCACGCACTAGCGCTATGCCTGATGACGGCGCTTATGCGAACTAACTCTCTCGAGCGAGGCGTTTGACATAAATGTATGGAAAAAGGTTTTCTCTAAGACCCAACATCGTTGAACGCTCCGTCGATCTCAACGATGTGCGCTGCGGGAGCTCGTCGTCGATCGCAACGTTGTGGCCTTTCTTAGAGAATCGACCTCCTGATAGGTACACCGTACAACTAGGCTGGTAATGGAGGACGAATGCTTTAAAACATCACTTTACGATGAATGAACTTAAAAAATACTAACTGTTGCCCGCGAGTTCGTTCACGTGAAAATTTATTCTCCTAAAATCTAGTCAGTTACCTCCATACAAACGTTCATAAAAATGGCTCCAACCGTTTGTATGTGAAGAAGTAAGAAACATACAAACGCACTCAAAAAGTTTCGCCATTATAATATTAATGTGACTATGCAACGCAAAATATAAAACCTTAATTTAATCATTATATAATATATACTTCTTATAAAAGTTATGACTACTGAAAAATCGGCCCTAAAATAACCGGATAAACATAATCCGAGAAATAAGATTTAAAAACTCGAGTGGCAATATAAGTTCGATATTTTACACAGAAGCAAAGTACCTAAGAGGTAATCGAAATAGTTAAATTAACGATATCGCAGCTAGTTCCCCGTCTGAGCTCGTCTGCACTCTGACCGCCACTCACAGTTTATTAGCTATTTATACAAAGTAATTGGTATTGGAAAAATCCATTTAAGCAGAGCTAAATGCAATTAAGTTGAAGTACGTACACTACGTACAGCGTAGTTAGGAGTGAGATTTATAAAGCCGATTTAAATGATCTATGTATTTTACGCCCGAATGGTCAAACGCTACTCAACTTTAACGGCTTCTTAAATTGATTTTCGCCATACAATTTTGACAGACAAGGCGACCTTAAACGACATAAGGCGACCTTAAGTGTATGAACATTCGGCGGTAAATCCATCAATATACAGGAATGTACTCAACGCGGGCCAACAGAGCATAATCCCTAGTGCTTGCGGCGGGAGCCGGACCTGTTAGTAATCCCGGATTGATTCCCCAAACGCTTTGGCAGATACGGTGCGGGGTTATGCATACAATGTCTACTAAGTTCACGCAAACACAGTGCTCAGTGCAGTAATGTAAGCTTTGAATTTGTATTATGCTAAACGTTTAGGGATTTCGCATATTAGTTTCAAGTAGGTATTAGTGAAGTTACTCCGTTGGTCTATAAGTAATCTGTATTAAGTTGCCGCGTTGGTTGTAAAGCCCCTTACTTACAAAAATATTTATATCTTTAACCTGCCTCTGTGGCGTGGTGGTATTTCGGTACGACTACGGTTCTAAGGTCTCGGGTTCGATCCCCGGGTCGGGCAAAGTGATATTGGATTTTACCATATCAGCCCGGAGTCTGGAATTTGTGCCCGATATGGCGATAGGCTCGCCCCCTATCACATCTGGGACGGAACTGAGCTCGGCGAAATGTGGGTGTTCTAGTTCGCTAGTGCGCCTCTGCCTACCCCTTCGGGATACAGGCGTGAGCTTATGTTATGTTATGTTATATCTTTAACCATAAGTTGTCCCTTTCATTTCTACACAAGGTAAAAAGTGACGGGCTATTCTAAGCAAAAAGTTAAGCGAAAATGTTTTTAAAAGTAAGGCCCATAATCTGTGTATCAGGTCTTGTTGGGTAACGCGATTTTTAACACAAAATGAAATGGATCCCTTAACCCGTTGGAGGCGGCACATATATATGTTACATAACCGTCTCGGTCACCAGTGGCCGTGCTAGCCGTCACAATTTAAAGGGGGTTAAGCTAAGCCGAATCATTTCTATAATACTTAAAAACGTGGGTTGCGTTGGTTGGTTGGAAAAATTCTAAGGCTGGGCGTTACAGAATCACGTACTGAACACCTGGTATCAGTTTTCGGTAGGCCGTCGTTTACACCCTTTAGAGATATATACAACAACAACATAAGCTCACGCTTGTATCCCCGAAGGGGTAGGCAGAGGCGTACTAGCGAACGAGAACACCCACATTTCGCCGAGCTTAGTTCCGTCCCAGATGTGATAGGGGACGAGCCTATCGCCATATCGGGCACAAATTCCAGACTCCGGGCTGATATGGAAAAATCCAATATCACTTTGCCCGACCCGGACATCGAACCCGAGACCTCAGAACCGTAGTCGTACCGAAATACCACCACGCCACGGAGGCAGTCAGAGATCAAGAGTCAGTTAGAGATATATAAATTCCCACATTCCAAAGTGAAACGGTAATATACCTAGGACAATTTAAGTAAGCTGATTATACGAGCGCAATCTTATTTTCCATGTAACAATAAAACCGTTACAGTTATAATGCGTTATAAGTTGTCTGGTAATGAGAATGCTGACGTCGTATTCCAAGTACTGTGGAGACATTTACACGGACATGTTTTGCACAGAACTCTCACGGATGAGTGACATGTAATATGAAAACGCGATAATAGTGTTATTTCGCCAACGTGACTGCTTTTGATTCCCGCACCAGTTTCTAAGAACGTGAATGGTGAGAGCGCGGACGTAAAAAAATATGGACGGAGCGCTAGGAACATTGAAAGTGAAGCAAGGTTTCGGCCCGTTCGATCTATCGACACGCAATAGAGTGTGCGTAGGGTACTTTTGTACAGGCGCGTTTGTGAACGTGGCTTCTTTGTGGCGTCCGTTTAACTATAGGCGAGATGGTGTCCTTCTTTTTCTTTATGTCCGAGAGATTATGATTAAGTTGATTACGATAACAAAAAGTAGTTGCACCAACAATCATGCACAATCATTTTCAAATGAAATTATTATATATTACACAACAAAATTCGTGTTCCATTTCCGTGTATCATAAATCATTCCTATAACAAATCTCGTTTAACTAAATCTTTCATTTCTACTTTTATAGAATACGACGGTTCTACAGGTCACTGGTCACACACACAACGCCAAATGTTGCTTGGTCCACACAGCATCACATCCGCTTTACGGCTGCATGCAGTGGCGCAACTATACACTGTTGAGGGCCCGTGGCAAATTTATATTCACTGTCTTTTGCGTCAGGGGCCTCTGTATAATAGGTGGCGCGGGGCCCCCAATGGTCTGTGGCCACTGGCTGCATGCATTAATTAACCATTAATAAATACTTGTGTATATATAAATCACAGGTTGTGTCTTCCGAGGTGGCGCTCCAACAAACGTAGATTCGTGCCCAATCCCCATGAAAGACAAGGTAGTGAGAATTGTGATGTACGGGACATCTCACTACCCATGTCTTTCACGAGGCAGAAGGCAACCGACGTCCGGTGACAACTCCGAGGACAAGCTGAAAAACCCACACAGTGCAACTTCGCATGTAAATAATTAGCAAAAGTAATTAGCGATGGAAATAACCGCTGCTTTTTGTCATTAGGTTATGTGACTTTTTTTAAAAGCTATTATTTTTAAACGCTATTTAAAGGCCGCAGTTATCATTTGCCGCGCAGTATTTACCAACTTTAGTAACACGTTGGTATCGTTATATAATCTGACGATAAAAAAAGGACGTCACATAGTAACGTAGCGTAGTAACATTGCTATCGTTATGTAAACACTGGCGACAAAAAAAGGGGGCGTGGGGGCCAAGCTACTAAGCTTGGTAACGTTACTATCGTTATATGCCAGCTAGTAAGTTTAGTAATGTTGTATGCATTGAACTTCCCATCCAAAAAATACTATGAACATTAACGTTGTTAGCTATTTCTAAAGCACCGCTATTGTAACTTTAAACAAATTATACTATTATTTAAACTGCTTTCGTTATAACGCTCATGACTAAAAGTAATTATTATTGTGTATTTTTGATCGGTGCCAACTTGCTGGTTGTTGAATCCAGGGAAGAAAATAATATATTAATGCATGTATTTAATATGTGTGTATATGCACATGTGTATACATGTGGGTGAGTGCATATACACATGATAAAATGTTTTCTTTTGTAAACATAAGTACTTAATTGTGTAAAAGCTGAAACGCAATAAATTTCATTTTAATTTCTTTTTTTCATTTTTAAAAAGACATGTGAATCATGCTTCATAAATCAAAAGGTCCATTGGATTTGAAGTTTAATTATCTAGAAAAGCAATTCAATTTATGTACAAAACAAGAAATAGCTTATTGCATCTGCAAACTTCACGTTCAAATTTCATTTTAATGGTATTTTTTTCAAAAACAAAATGTAGAATGTGAAGCCGTCGATTGGAAGACAAACTCTTCACCCTCAAAGGATTCTTTTGTGTCCTCGTATCAAGTAACATTGCAGACATTTTCATTACCAACGATGGAAGCTGCGGTAAACGTTTCCATACGAAATGTTAAATAACCAAAAAAGTTGAATCCCCACTTTGCACAAAGTTGGACTGGACGTTGAAAAGCAATTTAATATCAGAGACTAAATTGGTTTTCATGAGCTACTATAAACAAACAAACATGGTATCATGCTTAAACGTAAGTCGCATTAAATTATAGATATTTTACAAAACTTTTTATCAGTTATTGACAAGCCGAGTCCGTCATACATTATTGACTTTTCCGTAGACTATATTTAACATTACTGTGTGAAGGTTTTAAGTGTCCTTTAAGGCGTACGGAATAAAGGAAATTTTGATTATCAATTTCTCGGATATTAACAATAAAAGAATCTTAAACGGCATTACAACTGATCACAAGATAAAGTCTAGTTTTTCTTTGGCCCTACAGCTGGCAGCCCGACCGAGTCGGCTTACTCAGCTACACCGGTCTGATGGGTGAACGCAGGTGCGTTGCGAACCCACAAAGTTAGGTGACCATGCTGAGGGCAACCCACTAACGGGTTACGAACTTCGGCTCAGGACGGCCACTGAGAGAGAGATGTTGAAGACATCATCGATTAGGGGGAGTTTGGAGGTCTACAGAAGTGCATCGAGCGACTGGTTTTATAACAAAAGCATTATTTACCACAGCGACTAATTGCATACTCAATTATTCAATGCAGCTTTGCTACAGCGATGGGATGTTATTCAACGCGCAAATTATAGTAAAACGTTACAGAATAAAAATAATACCACTATACTGCAGTTTGAAATAATAATCACAAGTTTAAAAACTTAACTGACTGACTTCCAATTTACCGATCATGACCAAATTTATATGGGACCACTCTTGAAATAAGCTCTATCGAACACAAAAATAATTTTGAAAGTCGGTCCACATTTGGCGGAGATATCGAGTAACATACATAAAAAAAACGACGAATTGAGGACCTCCTCCTTTTTTGGAATCGACCGATAAATTATAGATAGGATAACGACACAATATAATAATATATTTCTGTGGCCTGGTGCTAAAAAGCCAGGCAAAGGAGATCTCAACGACCACATGGCAAGAGATCTCGCAGGATAGGGAGAAATGGCGTCCTTTTTGTATTAGAGGCTTCATTCTGGGTTGTTGCGCCAATAAGATAGATACCGGACTAGTCACCCAATTCTCGTTTTGATTAATGACACAGAATAAAAAAAAAACAAAAGTAAAAGTAGATAAAATAGATTACATTTTTAGAATTCCTTGGTACCGAACAAACTTGGGACGTAATGCTCCTATAACTAGAATAGGATATATTATTTACCTAGATGCACAGTTGACCCTCAGAAAATGGGACAGCAAAGGAGTGCTTAAGCACTTCTTTTGCATACATTCGGACGCCGATAGAATTCTAAATTTCAAATTTCAAATTTAAGAACCCTTGCTTATTTCGTTTAAAAATCAACTTTATAACACCTGCATAGGGTTATAATTGTCTTGATTTGATTAGAACTTGTGAACTTTTTCTTTGTTTTATTCCTGAGAACACTTTTTAGGAGGATATTTTCAAAGAACTGTGCATCTAGGGTATATTATATTGATGGCTCTATATAATAAAATTGGCACTAAAATTGATGTTGACATATTTAACGATTCTGTCAAAGTATTTAAAAATAAAATGCTGGAATATCTAAATTAATATAACTATTTAATTTCATTTAATATATTTTTACATGAAAGGCATAGTAAGAGTAACTGTCGTGCTAATTCCTATTATAACCTATTATATTATTATTGTTAATATTATGATGTAAATTGTTAGGTTCTTGTTCGTGATTTCTGAAGATTGTACACATTCTGGAATAATTAAGTATTTTGTTATTTTTTACTCTCGATGAATGCTGTGTATGCCCCTGTTTAGCGCACATATCAGAAATGTACCTACTTATATATAGCATTGATAATGTTGTAATATGTAGTACTGTGGGTGTACTTTCAAAATAAATAAATAAAATTATAGAAAATACGTAGGAATCATGTCCATCTACGTGTTATTGCTGGTCTCATATTGATCAGAATTACTGAGGTCCGTTTCAATTAGCCAGATCAGATTTGCACGCTACCAATTCTATAAGGCATGTGTCAAATGCAAGAGCCATCGGATATTAAACCGCATACATGCGCGGCTTGTCTTGCACGTCTCATGCTGAAGCATGCGACGTATTCATTCGAACGTCACATGCTCGAGGTTAGTCTGCAAACATGCATGATACGTATTGCATGTTAAAATATATACCAAAATGCATCCATTAAGAAAAGGTGGATATCGCAGAATTAACACAAAAAGGACATCCACGCCGAATGCTGTGCAATAATTTAAATACTTACAATATATAAAATCGGTATATCATAATAAAAACCAGACCCATTATAATATCGCTGTGTGGCTCTTTTCTCAGAATTAACATAATGTCTCAGTTAATAACATAAGCTCACGCCTGTATCCCCGAAGGGGTAGGCAGAAATGCACTAGTGAACTAGCACACCCACCTTTCGCCGAGCTTAGTTCCGTCCCAGATGTGACAGGGGGCGAGCCTATCGCCATATCGAGCACAAATTCCAGACTCCGGCCTCATACGGAAAAATCCAATATCACTTTGCCCGACCCGGGGATCGAACCCGAGACCTCAGGATGGTAGTCGTACCGAAATACAACCACGCCACCGAGACAGTCGATTTTAATATTGAATAAAATCCATATCCCCATATTCCATTCATACTTTTATAAAAATCTAATCTCCCAGTACAATTTCCTTACAGTACTGCATCATTATTGATGCTATTAAAGCTACATTTCCTGATCATAAAAGAATGGAAAGAAAAAATATTAAATGCAAACAAAAAAGGAAAAATAAATGAGAAAATTATTAAAATCCGCTTCCGTGTACAATTACGAAGGTACAAGTTTACATTTTCGTTGGCCTCAGTCCCAGAAAAGCCTTGAAAATTAAGTTAAAAGTCATATGGAATATTAAAACCGATAACATTGTAAAATAAACTTTATGCGACTGAAGACCGCTAATTATAAAATATTATTTACTTTTAGAATATAAATTTTACGGTCGCCTCCTTGGTTTAGTGGCAGCAAATATAGGACCGGGAGGTCCTGGGTTCAATTCCCGCCGGTGATTACCGCCCATGAACACCTACGACTCCAGAGGAATCATGCGTTGCCGGCCTTTAACTATACTCACCTTGAAGATCCGTACGGCCTACGGGCCGTATCGGTCAATAAATTCATTTACAATAACTGGACATGTATTACAATGACTTGTTCCAAAAATCAACAACTTTTTTCCTGTTTGACCAGCATACGCTGAGTTAAGCCGTTTTTTGTGATATGCACATAATACAATTGTTGTTTTATTATTATTATTTTGTCTAATTTAATATTGTATGGGCTTTCACAAATAAACTATTTCTTTTTTGGCAGGTGAGAATGTTCCATATTTAACCGCAACACGCGTGTCGTGTCGTTTAACTGTGATTGGCCGAAAGACCAACATGTGATGTCTATTACATCTTGCGACATCATATCGACCAATCATATTTAAACGACACGGCGGCGCGTGTTGCGTCTCTACGGAACATTCTAGGGAGCTGGCCTGGTGTTCTCATTGACAGACCGAAAATAGTGGAGGACAATAAATTATACGTAATTAATAGCTTAAATAGAAGGCCGGGATAGGGACCCGGGCCGGGTCAGACAGAAAGAAAAAAAGAAAGATTAGCTTAAATATCATAAGGATAAAAGAAACACCTATAAGATATTATGTCCTTTTGCTAATAAATGTTGTATTACTATTATTAAAAAAATGTCTACAATATAATTTACCATATTTGGGTAGAGCTTAAAAGCTCTATTTCCCCATTAGACGTTGTACCGTCGAATTTTCACTTGAAAAGCGCCAAGCAAGACGAAATTAACATTTGTATGAAATATTATGAATGAAGCACATTCTACTATTGGTTGTATGTATAAGCTCGCAACAGGATGTGGAGCGTCGCCGCCCTCGACAGTCGACTACGACGGGCGGCGCAACTTGTGTCGCTGACCGATTCAATTACTGTTCACCACGGATACGCCGGAGGGCTGACAATAACGTGTGAATTATATAATGAACACTATCCTGCGAATTGTACAGTCGTGTCGATGCACTCCCTTTATGCTAATATCCTGCAGTACTAAATTAAGGGAACGTACCCATATTACGTGACCCATGTTATAATTTTTATACCCCCTCTTCTCCTCGGTGACCTACCGTAGTATATGCCAAGACAACCTTAATTGTCACGTAGTAATTTATAAATACGGTTTTAAGGCTCAATTGCACCACTATTATTAACCTAGAGTTAGTCCTAACCGCAAGTTAAGTTACATGTCATTCATACATTTTCTGTCAATTTAGGTTGCGGTTAGGACTAAGTCTAGGTTAATAATAGTGGTGCAATTGAGCCTAAATCATTAGCCGTAGAAAAGTTAAAAAACAAAATATTATGATGTGTTGTCACATGTGACTTTAAAAAGTGCTAAACGCTGCGCGCCAAATTTGAATATAGCTCGAAAAAGCACGAGATTTCCCTAGAAGATATTGACTACGTGACGAAAACCTAAGACGCCCCCGCCTCTGTGACCAAGCGTGGTATTTTGAAGACCCCCTCCCCCCTGGAGGGTCACGTAATAAGGGGACGTTCGCCTACAATCAAGTACACAAGGATACGTTGACAATATCATCATCATAAGTGAATACATTGGCAAATCCATTTGTAGTATATCATCTAAATTGTTACCTAAACTAGTTGGCTTGTCAGTCATTTGATCAAGTTGTAATATTTTTGGTGATTTGTGGCAATATTGATTCAAGGCAAAATATCACCCTACAAGTATATACATAAATTCTACAATATTCTTATATAAATAACATCATTCATACATGTTTAATGACAATTTATCTTTGTACCTGCCATGATATTACATAATTGGCAGAGCTAAAATGACATTCTCATACACTTGATTAGTACATAAATGATTAAAAAGAATATATGTTTGGATGAAAGAACGATCTTAATCAAAAGTGAAATAAGAATGCAAACGAAACATAACCACATGATCATTTAGGTCTACGTATACACGAAATCAATTCAAACCGAAGTCATTTCATAATTGAAATACTTAGGTAACTGTTAAATGTGTGAAAAAACTGAAGCTTTTCATTAATTAGCATACAATTTGCCCGTTTAACATCAATTATGAAATAAATCTGACGTACATTACATTTTGATGTACAATTCGCTAGAGCTAACGCTAGATTAAAAAACAATATGAATGCAAATAAAAAATATAATATAAAAGAAATAAAAAATTTACAAATGTTGATTAAACCGTTCGGCATAATGTGATATAGAGGTATACGGAGTTATGTAATGGTATCTGACAAGCCGAATGACAGACAAAACCATGTTACGTTGACCTCATAAATAAGAGAAGAGATCGGTGATCTAAATGGTAATGACATTGATTATAACCAAAGAGATTTAATATTACTAAATATAGAGGCGCTATCAAGCAAGTTTCCATACAAAAAAATGATCTCAAACATCAATACCGCCATCAACCACTTATTACAATTATTACAATTTACACCCTGTAATGTTTTTTGAATGACTAAGAATCACGTAAGATAAGTTTATTCTCTCAATATTATTACGCTGGCCGGACAGGCGCGCGTATATTTCAATTAAACTGAGCGACTTATGACCACTAGGTCATAAATTTTGGATCACCAGTTTTGTGCTGTTGTCCCGTCTATATAATGTTGAATGTCTTTGATTATAACAATGGTAATGACACTAACTCATACCGAACGATCTAATGAGCATGACATGATGTGTTGGCACCTACCTGTGGATGCGTTACGGCAGGGTCGTCGGTCAAGCAGCCATTCCTTCTCTGCCGATACTGCTCGTCAATGCAGGCTGTCAAACGTATTAAGACGTCCAATCAAACTTATTGTGTGGATACAGCTTTATATCGAGGCAAGTTTGACTAAAACCCTCGGTTGAAAAACATTTAGATTTTAAAAACATTCAACATCTAACTTTATCCCCAATGTCCATAGTTAATACTACTTTGTAGAAAAACTATCCTATACTAGACACGGCAACGGGGTTTATTAACGGCTTCTACACAACGCCTCACTGGGCCTTATTCATTATAACCATGGATACGCGTAACGTAGTCACATCAGGGACCACGTTACCATGATTCTTATTTAATTTTCAAGTCTATATTAATATATGACGCGATGAGGAGTGTTACATACATTCGTTTTATCCGACGGGCATTGAAAGGCCTGTGCTATAAAACGATACGAAGTAACGAAATTAGAAACTTTAGACTACTCCAAGTTTGTTGTTTGTGTGGCCCACAGATATTTGTTTCAAGTCTTGGTGTTATAAGACCAAAAGTCTCTCATAGTCTCTGACACCCAAGATACAGGTTATACCTAGTGTCGGGTTAGGAAAAGGTGTGTGACTGTTGGGAGTATTATAAAAAAGAAAGTAGTATAGAATTATTACGATATTCATATTTGGAATGTAAATGATGACAACGAATATAAACGAGGGTAAACGATTGTATGAAAACGGAAAGCGTGGTGTTATTGTTATGCTATAAACTTTAACTTATGGCTTAATGTGACGTTTTTTTTATTTTTTCTGTTAAGTTAGGTAATGTCTCGTCCTTGCTCTAGTGGCAGTATATTATGTGGTGTGGACCGGGAAGGTTGGGCGGAGTATTTTTCTAACACCATTTTCCCGGGACTGGATATACCAGAAGGGGAGGTTGATGTTAGGCAGTCGTAAAAATTAAGTTCAATCCTATAATTTAAAAATAAGGAAAAAAAATGTTGATGTGAGTATTATATGCCTTTTCAACTCTAGACCAAAAAGAGGTTTAATATAAATAACTATAGAAGGGTTATCAAGCAAGTTTCCATATAAAAACATTATTTCCAACGATAGTAACACCATCTACAAGTTATTACAATGTGAGGGCCGCGGCGCTTATGGCAATTTAAACAACAGAATGTTCTGTGAATGTTCAAGAATCACGTGCTTAGACAATTTAATTGTCTGAACATTATTACACTGGCACGATCTTGCGCGAGTATATTTCACGATTGAGTGACTTATGACCACGAGGTCTCAACTTTTGGATCACATGTTTTGCGCTACTGCCCTGTCTACGCACTGTTGAATGTCTTTGTCTCGAGGCATCTTATCAAACTACTTGGTTTAGATATTACATACCAACTTTTACCTCTATATTAGAATATAATCGATTCTACTACATCTATAGCGCGTGGGGTAGGCGATTGTGAAGCGAGTGAACAGGGTTCGATCCCCTTCCGAGATAAATAACGAATCACAAATATCTTTTCGGATCTTAATATTGGTGAGGCCACAAGTCTCTCGTAGTTTCTAATACCTACGACACAAGAGTCGAATTTTATAGTGTTATGAGATTTTTTTTGTTATCGCGGGGAAAAATATTCTACCATTACCGCCACGCCTAGGGGGAGACGTGACGGTTATATCGGAGTCGCTGGTCTTACGACCCAGCGCCGTGATAATAGGTGGGTGTGGAATAAACGTAAAGTTAAAACTCGTCAAACGAGTGACATTCAAGGATGTAACGTTTCGAATACGCCACGGCACTGCACTCGTGAGAACTCGGAACGAGTTTCAACACTTTCTTCGTACTTTTCCATTAAGTTGTTAATGAATTGGTAAGGGAGTGAAGCCACTAATTCTCACGAAATCTACGTGATTTGTTTCAAAAGGAACTTGATGACAATGCAAAAACGTCATCATGTGGAGTTACGTGAGTGTCATTCTCATCGAAAAAGTGTTTTATAGAAGTAGGAGCAAACGAGCAAGTGGGTCACCTGAAGCTCGACCATAAGTTTTTTTTGACATTTCATGGTAGCGACGACGTAAAATAATTTATATGAAAAACGTCAGTTCCCCGCGTAAACGCTAGACGTGTTCGGCTGTTTGTCATACAAATATTTTGCGGAGTCGCTAGCGAGTAATGTCAAAAAACTCATGGTTGGTCTACTGGTGTTAGGTGATCCGGGGGGCGAGAATGTTCCGTATAAACGTAACAGGCAGGTGTCGTTTAACTGTGATTGGTCGGTGTGACGTCACAAAATGTATATACACATCACGGTCTTTTGATCAATCACAGTTAAACGACACCGGCATGCGTGTTGCGTTTATACGGAGCATTCTAGGGGCCCAAGACAAAAACCAAGCGTAACATTAGGTGACGCCACGCTAATATTTTTTTGTATGGGGTTTACACTGGCGTCCGAAAAATCGTCGTGACTGTTGCCATTCTTGGTAGATACAAAAAAAACATTAGTGTGTCACGTGTAGTGTCACGCTTGGTTTTTGTCTAGGGCCCCAGGGCGGTCATACCGAAACCAAGAACGTAAGTACGAGCCTGTTAAATATACGAGCAGACAGCAGCAGCTCACGGCAGCTATACTAAGCACAGTATAGCAATTTTATACCAACATCGATGATCGGTTTAGTGGTAAAGATAGTGTATAAATGAGAGGCGAAAGATGAGCATTCATAAAAGAGGACCCGATGGTAGTTTATTTTTAATCTAGTTTTGGTGAACTTGGCAAAGGTGTGCAGGAATAAATTGTATTCTGGAGCCTTCGTATAAATTACAAGGTTTACTCTTGGCTCTAATGCCTCGCCATCGCCTCCTTGGTCTAGTGGCAGCATGTATGGGCTGTAGACCGGGAGGTCCTGGGTTCGATTCCCAGGTCGGACAAAGTAAATTTTCTAATTTCATTTGTCGCGGACTGGATCCCTCATAGGGGGTAGACGTCAGGCAGGCGGCCGGTCGTAAAAACTAAGCCAAATCCTCTTTGCAACATGCTTGAAAAAGTGTGTGTGCGCCGACCCCATATTAAGGTGGGATAAGGGCAGTTGGAAAGAAATACTCTCGGCTCTGATGACTATTGGCATCTTGTTAAAAGCCTATCGCCCGAATGGTCAAACGCTACTCGACTTTAACGGTTCCTTACATTGATTTTTGCCATACAATTTTGACAGATAAGGCGGCCTTAAACGATATAAGGCGACCTTAAGTGTATGAGCATTCGGTGGTATATCATTCAGGAATATCGAAGCTTTCTGTTAAGTCTTTTGTGTGTACCTAGTGTATTCACGCCTAAATACAAACGTTTACCTCTTGTTAAGTTAATCTATATTAAACTTACTACTTACAAATGCGAAAGTTTGGATGGATGGAAACTCAATCGCGCCAGAACGGGTGAACCATCGAGGTGAGATTTGACACAGAGATAGATTACAGTCTGGAGTCAGTAGACTACTTTTTATCCCGAAAAAAATGTGTGGTATACGTGGGATAGAGTTGTGAATAAATTTCCATGCGAATTAAGTCGCGGACTACAACTAATGTTAACTAAATGCCTAATGTAAATACATATTTCGGTGTTACTGTTAGTGGAAGGACTAAGGAGCTGGCGCGGCTTACGCTGTATTGGATATTATGTAAAGTTAAACGAAAGCCAGTCAGTTCGTACATACATTATATAACGCCTGTATCCGATGGGGATAGGCTGAGGACTAAGGACTTAAAACACATCGACTGTGACATATATTTAGAGCTCACAAAGTTCATAGTTCGACAAAACATCCCAAAATTAAATTCAGTTGATTGCACTCCGTAATTACTGTCTACAAAGATGATATAAGACATAGAATCATCTCGTTTAATAGGGAATCTCAGGTCTACGTATGTACTTATATACGTTGTAGTTTTAAAAAGCAATAAACTGATTTATATTTTTAAGTACAGACTATCGATATTAAAAAAAATCACCGATATGCTTTTGATGTAATAATAAGCATACTTTCAACCCTTCAAATGAACCGCATAGATACATAAACGACACACCCACCGAAGGTTTTAATCAACTCCCTCGCAAACACACGAATCACGATGAAATCAATCGCTATAGACAAAAAGTCGCATGAGCGAATAAAATTCGCTGCAGAGAAACATTCGCAACGCAAATATATATTACACAACTATTTACAATAAAAAATAAAATAAAAAACAAAATTTAAATAAAAGATATCAATATTTACCTGATATAGATAGTTCAGCGTTTGATTATCAGACTAAGTGATCTTGAAGTAACACCTTCAATTGATTCCTCATTGATTCTGCAACAAAAGAAAACGGTTCTTGATACCCAATTCATTGACAATACATCGTCTGGTACATATCGCATCTATAATTGCACAGCAACAGCACAGCATTGTACACAAGATATAATGTATAACATTCGCCAAGAGCAATCAAACGAATTATATCTAAACTAATATCTACTGTCAATTTAACAAACTTACCGGTGGTGCTGCAACATGGAGGGACTCTTGCCGTTATTAACACCAAGTGGATGTACCTGTTGAAGAAATAACTATATAAGATAGTGTACCATAACATGAATGATAGAGGCAAACCTCCTTCTATGCTTTTTGTGGTAGAGCCACGCTATATTAATGGGCCGGCTCGACCGGTTTGATACCACTGACTCACAGAAAGTCGACGTAAAGTGGCAGCTCGCTGTCGCGTTTCGTTCAGTGGGTGAGATTTCGGTTGGCCCAATTCCCACTCCCTTTTCCCTCCCCTTCTATTCCATCCTTTTAGGTTGGCTACGCACCCATGATTATTTTTGTGTCTTGGGTGTATGGGCGGTGGAGATCACTTCCTATCAGGTGACCTATCTGTTCGTTTACCAGTCTCTGCTTTAAAAAAAATGTCCCATGCACGAGACTACACCGCCCACACTCTCGCGATTATAGGTCCTGTAAGCCACGATCAACAATGGCACGCATTTAACGACACCGAGCAATGAAGCTCTGCGAGTCTCTGGGAATGCAAAACTGTATTTATCCCGCAACCGAAGAGATTAGATATTTCAAATACGACTGAGTGACTTATGACCACGAGGTCACAACTTTTGGATCACAAAGGTCATACAAAAGAAAAAAGAGTCATTTGAAGTTTCACGTTCAACCCCGACTTACGCGAATTCGACTTAACCGTTATGGCTCGGTCTTACCTATCGTCAACGGCCGGTTTCAATAAACGATCTCAGTTTAGAGTGCAGATAGATCGCGATTATGAACCAATCAAATCACGTCATTTGACGGAGTCATGTTTAAACTGTGTTCTTATTGGCAAATTTTTGTAATCTATCTGCGCATTCGAACTGAGATTGTTTATTGAAACCGGCCGTAAGTCCGGGGTATTACTGTACATTGTTTAGACTTCTATGCTGTGCGCACCCTTGAACAGTACAAGAAAATCCATAATTTAAAACATGCCCTGAAGAGTAAAAACAGCGTGTAATCTGGTCCGCGGAGCCGAACGTTATTTGAACACTTTACTTTTAGTTTTGTAAACATCTTACTTGTGTTTATTTGTGCTGGTTTTAAAATATCTTCTCGATCATTTTATACTAAACACAGTGTTTAAACCTTGTAAGTTGTAACCAATGGAATAACTGAGCTTAAGGTACATAACCATAGGTTTGGAAAAAAACCCGCGTGTCTCTGAACGATTTGCACGCGACTGAAGCGCCCTGACCATCAATATAATAAACCCTAGATGCACAGTTATTTGCAAATGTTCTCTTAAAAATGGACTCAGGAATAAAACAAAGAAAAAGATCATAAGTTCTAATTAAATCACCACAAATATGCACGTGTTATAAAGTAGCTTTTTAAACGAAATGATCAAACGTTCTTAAATTTGTATTTTGAAATTTAATCTATCAGCGTCCGACTGTAGGAAAAAGGAGTCCTTAAGCACTCCTTTGCTGTCCCATTTTCCGAGCGTCAACTGTGCATCTAGGTAAATAATATATCGATGGCCCTTACAGTTGACGCCTCAAATGTAGGTATATTACACAAACCCTACATAATATAGACCCAGCGTGGTATAAGGGCAGTGGAAGTAAAAAAACTGTTATTCACATGTTTTCACAGTTCATTACACAAACATCGGCTGTACAAATCACAAATTAACCAAACCACATACAAATGTAATGAAAGAAGCAACTAAATAAATAGCGACAGGGGTGATCTATTATATAAACTACGAGTACTTCTGCACTCATTTTTCTCGAAGCACTACACAAAAACACATTTTTATCTATGGTCCATTGTTCCATTGAGACAGCGAAAGAACTTGTTTTGTTTAGGCGATTCTGTGTTTTGTTTAGAGAAAAATAAGTGCAGGAGACGCGCCATTACTCAAAAATGTTCGTTTATTGACTGCAAAATACCCAACTATCTAGGCATTAACTTGCTTACAACTTCATCACTGAACATTACAGCGTGTAAGAGATTCTAAATTAGATAAAACGCTGGACCAAGAGCATCTCGCTGTCGCTATAATGAACAAGGGTGGTGATTTTAAACTAATTATTCGACACCGACCGGCGACGCCCGAAGCGAAATTGTGCTCCAAATCACATTACTTACATGAGAAACCACCACTTACACTTTGCACTATGATAATAAGCGAACTATGTTTTATAATACACCATTAGTTAGAGTACACCAATAAAGTGTATTCCTCCGTATTCAGAAGGCAAAACTTTGACAAATCACTAGTCATTATTTATTGTTCAAGCACATTTATCCGCTCATTTGTCGAGTATTGCGTGGCAACACAGACGCGAATGCAAACATTCCGTGTTTAAATACATGGATTGTATTTAAATTCTTTTAGAAAGCATGACTGGCTCGTACAGTCGTACTTAGGGTACCGTAAATGTACCAAATACGTATCTATTAGCGTCGAGCTGTTAAATGCGCACGGTGTTCATGTTCACCAACATTCTCGCCATGGTACAATGGTCACCGCTTTTAATACCACGTTATATTTAAACGTTGTTTTAAACTAAACCACTCCCGGGGAACGACAATACGCATATTACTCGTGTGTGGGCGTTTTGTAATCCGAACTTCAGAGGCGTTCAACTTTGGTGCAAAACTTTTTTTTTAAATTATATTTAAACAATAACACCGGGAGAGTTATGCGTGATCCGTACTGTGTATGTAACACATGAGAGCTGCGTGTAAACTTTACCAAATAGTTTTTAGCGGATATCGGCGGAGGCTGGTGTTTTTACAAATCGATCGCACGGCGCATGCGTGGTTCAGCGAGTTTCCGCCGCGGTGGTGCTGACGGCTTATCATTTACATCAAAAAAATATTCATTTACGTATTTCCTTCTTCATCTCATAACAAAGGAAATTATTTGAACCTATCATGAGACGTAAATGATTTTTTGTATCTTCTACAAAACTCAGAAATAAATTGCCCGGGACAAAACATCACGACGGACATTCAGATTGATTTATTTCATTAGTATCAATGTCCGTTTTTTGTAACGAACTTGATGGCTTCACGCATTTTTCGGCATTATTCGAGTGAAAGTCACACGATTTTCACCTTACAAAATTAGCTTGTCGATCTGTAGAAAAATTGGATTGAAATACAAGTTGTGGAAAAAACACAATTGTGAAAAATATTTGGCACTGGCCGTGACGCGGCGGCCGGGCCGGTTGTGGAAACCGACTATACGTACAAATAAAAAATATTTGATATAAAATAAAGTTAGAAAATGTCCTATGTCCAGTAATGGACGTCCTGTGGCTCATGATGATGATGATGACAAAATAATAATATTGTTATCTTTCTGTACGATTAATAAAATAAAACTTGTAGTAAACAAGAGTTAACGTTTTGAAAATAGCGTAACAAAGATGTACTTAAGTATCACTTTGAAACAATAGCTATAATAAATGTGTCTTGATTATATTGTTGTGTCCTAAATAAATAGAAAATAAACACATAATTCTAATTATACAAGAGCACATAATTCTTATTATAATTTAATAATCGTAAAATATAAAAAATAGCATATAAGAAAACATAACATGTTTGAATAATTGGTAAGTAGTAAGAACACGAGAACGCACTTACAATATACATTTAAAATGTACAAATGTCTGCCGAAATCATGGTACGTTGAACTATATTATTATTGTAATATTGTACCTAATCCATTCTATAATTATGTATGTGATAAACATTTTCTATATAATAACTGTAGGTTGGACTGGTGGGTTATTAAAGAATTGAAACGAATGCCTGATTAAGCAAACACTGAGCATTGTAAGTTGCAACCCAAAGATTGGACAACTTTAAAATAACAAAATTTCTATTAAGCTTTTTATAAACCTTGGGACAAACTAATTTTGAAAGCAATAAAATGCAAACTCGACCAACGACAGGCTTCTTTAAAAATCAGCTCCCATCTACTAACCGTTGACGCGTTGAGTGCATTCATTTCTTAACATGTCTGTCAGTGCAATCCAATTCAGTTAGGTTTACTAATACTTCGCGTTTAAATTAATTGAAGGGCATACGAACAGTCATAAAGAACACATTTGCATTGTCAATGCAACGGAGGCGCCGAAGACACGTACCGCTTACACAAAAATGAACTAGGACAAGACAGACAAGCATCACTACATTATGGAAAGTAGTAGTCGGACATCAACATGATGGACGTCGGTTACGCCAGAGGTGCCTTAAAACTGCTGCAAACCGTGAGGAAAGGGACGGAGGAGAGACTACTTGTAACTCCAATGGGGTTTAATCAACTTCGCCATCTCACTTATTACACTTTTATTACTCTGAGTGTAGACCGATACAAAAATAGAAATATTTTAATCTTGTTTATTTCATAACCAAATGGACCTAACCGACTTCAAACAATCTGGTAATAGAATCAATAAAATCGAAAGCGTTTATAACAAAGTGACGGTGGAATCCGATAAAATTCCATTAGTGTGCTTTCATTCGCTACCCGACATCACTTTCTCCCATCGGTTTTAAACTGACAAACAAATGGATTTTCATACGCTTTTCCTCTTCCATACAACTATTTTTAATTGGAAAACATCAAACAATATGAGCGGTGATTTTTATATTGCCTTTATTTTGTATTCAATATAAAGGCAACTGAAATAAATTCATACGAAATAAAATTGTAAAATCAAAACTGTACATCGAATGTGAACATTTTACATAAAAAACCTGTTGATGTACAATGAAAGCTCATGGTGAAACACTGCGTAAAATGTTTGTTTACAGTGGCTGAAATGTTTGAAATACACGGTACATTGTCATGATTAGCCGAATTTTGGGAAAACAGACTAAAACTGTATAAATGTCGCGAACGGGAATCAACACAGTCGGACAAGAGGAACATTTGATATCCAAAAAAAACAATCCATATAAATTGTGTTCATGATGAACGTTCCGACCATTCGATGTTCAGGATACTGGGGAAATTGCGGGTGGCAATGAACAAAAACAGTTCGTATTATTGTTACAAAAATGAATCTCGGCGGACCGTAAGTCAGCTGGGAGGTGGGACGTTATGCATATTTTTACACATGCGAGGGTGAAGTGTGGCGAGGCGCGGCGTGTAGCGGGCGCACTGTGCGACTCTGCGGTGCACCGTACAACGACACAACTAACTGACCTCGGCCAAAGCTAACGACCGGGCCCGGTGCATACGACGTGCACACAGTACACATCAAGGTTCAACGGCACTTGTTTTTTCGCCAACTTTTACAACCGACGCCATTCAGGCCCGGCGTTTTGCACTCATAATGCAACTATTACAGCTAGATTATAGCTTCAAGTGGCGTTCATCGCGGGTGTATTTTAAACGTTGCATTTTGTTTCTATCGTTATACAAATTATATTTATTGTGTACTGAATGTATGCATTTACGTCGTTGATTTATTTATACATAGTGCATGAAACCGCAATAGGTCACCGCTGTATAATTAGTAGACGGACTCCCTTATCAGTTATTCACGTACGAAATGCAAAAGAACCGAAGCGAACGGCGATAATTGCTAAATAAAATTTCAATTTATGACTGATATGGCGATAGGCTCGCCCCCTATCACATCTGGGACCGAATGAAGCGGCGAAAGTCAGTGTTCTAGTTCGCTAGTGCGCCTCTGCCTACACCTTCGGGGATACAGGCGTGAGCTTATGTTATGCATGTATGTTACGTTAAGATTTCAACCCCATATTGACCTTCAATGCACGTCAGACAAACGCTATGGTCCTTACTTATAAAACATTTTCGCTTATCTTTTCGCTATGAATGGCCTGTCACTTTCTTCCTTGCGTTACATTGTTTAAAATGAAAGGGACAACCTATGGTTAAAGATAAGCAGCGCTTAAATATTTTTATAAGTAAGGGGCGATGAATACCGGCGCATAAGTACAAAGAAAACTTCAACGCAAATGTAACAAGATCACACGTCGTTGTATGTGTGCGTGCAGCGCCGTACTGCGTACACTCAAATCGCTCCGATTGTGACCACAGGTTGTGACTTTGACATTGGCGTCGAGTGTGGACCCTTATCAGGCCGATTGAAACCGGCGCAGGCTCCATTCACAGCACTTATCACACACTCTCGGTTTTAATTGACGTACATACAGCTCTTTATCATGATGGGCACCGGTGCTCATTGCTCTCTATAAAGATACACTTAAACACTATGGGCCTTACTTAAAACAGCATTGTTAACTCGACCTATCCAAAGAATAAAGTTACATATGATAATGAATCGAAATTGCTTTCTTATTTTTCTGAGCTTATTTATTGACCTGTATATTTAACTAGTGAATATTTTTTTAAGCTATGTCATAATTTAACTTGTTATTATGTCATAAATTTAAAAAAAAAACTAGTATTAGTTAAATATATAGGTTAATTTAAGCTCAGAAAAATATAAAAGCAATTCGATTAATTATCATATGTAACTTTATTCTTTGGATAGGTCGAACTGAGCAAATGGTTAAGAATAACCTGTCACTTTTTTCCTTGCGTTACATTGTTTAAAAATGAAAGGGACAACCTATGGTATAAAGATAAGTTAACAATTATTTAAAAAAACAAATGTTGCTGCATAAAATCATACCATAATGCCACCCATAACGTAACGCCTCGTAACTCCATATACGCAATAATTAACGATTATTATAACCGGTGACTTACGCACACCTTCATTTTAGTTTTTTTTTTATAGCCGAGACTGGCAAACGAACAGATGGGTCACCTGATGGTGATCTCCACCGCCCATAGACACCCAAGACACAAAATTAATCATGGGTGCGTAGCCAACCTAAAAGGAGGAAATGGAAGGGGAGAGGAAAGGGATTGGGTAAGAAAGGGGGGTCGAGCCGACCCATTCGTGCTGTAGACGTTACTGTCGACAGCGTGGCTCTATCACTCAAAAAGTTGTTCTAAAAAAGTTGTTCGAAAATTCATATAATGATGTTGCTTTCTACTGGCATCTCGAATACATTTTAATTCATTGAATTAACGTAGTTATTAATGCAGGTTGACGTGCGTACGTCACGTTAAACATTTTTTGTAAAACATTTTTTGTAAAATTTACAAAAAAAATAGAGCATAATATGTAGTTTGTTACTAGTATTATCGAACTGACACGACGTAGTTTATTTTTTTCTATTGTAATAACATCTCATACCGTATTTATTACATCAAAGAGGATATTTGTAATTTTCCTGGTAATGAAAATAATTGAAACAAACGAGTACAATATACAAGAGAATAACGGAATTTACACGGACAAAATTAAGAGACAACTGACATGAAAAATGTAATACGACTCTACCTAAATAAATTGATATAACATTTGAGTGTGTGCATTAGCTAGAAAAACACTTGACACATGTATGTTCATACACTCATATGTACATACATAAGCTCACGCCTGTATCCCCGAAGGGGTAGGCAGAGGCGTATTAGTCAACTAGAACACTCACATTTCGCAAAGCTTCGTTCGGTCCCAGGTGTGATAAGCGGCGAGGCTATCGCCATATCGGAAAAATTCCAGAGTCCTGACAGATACTATATTGAAAAACCCAACATCTGCTTGCCCGACTCGGGGATCGAACCCCAGACCTCGAGACAGTAGTCGTAAGAAATACAATATAATAAAAAAATATAGACCTTGAAAATAAGTATTACTCTTTAACTTATAGGGCCTTATTTATAAAAACATATTCGCTTATCTTTTCGCTAAGAATAGTCTGTCACTTTTTTCCTTGCATTACATTGTTTAAAGTTGAAAGGGACAACCTATAGTCAAAGCAGCGCTTAAATATTTTTATAAGTAACGGGCGTAAAGCACAACTCTGGTATAATAATGCTTGTTGAAATTATAAAAACGAATGTTTACGAAACATGAATTGGTTAAATATGATAACACAATACTGGACACTCGGGTGTGAACGTTGCTATATTATAATTTATTTAATAACATCGGTGTACGATAAAGGTTGACGACGGCCACAGTGGTGCCCGCATCGCACAAACAACTGGCAATCGGCCTGCGTCACATTTGCGATGTTCCCGCGTGTTATGAGTTATGACTGCCTTATCGTGTAACGTCATACGCTATCGACTTACGGCGTGTACACACCAACAGAACGAACGTTTCCGAATCTAAATAAATATGTGTATATTAATTTCTTAAGTTTACGTGAATATTATACATTGAAATAAAACTATTCTTCTATTCTTCTGACCCGTGACAACGAAGACTGCAAAGCCTTCGAAACGTCGGGAATAATAATTAAAACCTAATCGTGATAGAATCCGTAAGAATAGTTTTATTTCAATGTGTATATTAATCACAAGTTTAAAAACTTAACAGACCGACTTCAAATCCGATCGTGACTAAATTTGGGACCACCCTTGAAATAAGCTCTATCGAACACAAAAATAATTTTGAAAATCGGTCCACGTTTGGCGGAGATATCGCGTAACATACATAAAAAACCGACGAATTGAAGACCTCCTCCTTTTTGGGAAGTCGGTCGAAAATCAAACATAGTCAAGTACCAAATTGTCAGGGTAGACAGTGTCTCTTTGTATATATAGACTACACGTCACTGGATAGGAAGTCGTCAGTTGATGTCGGCCAGGGGGCACGGCGAGCCCTAGAAACTAACGCCGAATCATTTCTGCAACATGATTGAAGAAGCTTGCATCGACTCCACAATGGTGGCGATGAAGGTAGATAGAAGATCACTGAACAAATACTTTAACAAGCTTCAAATTGGTCATATTAAACGGATGGATTATACGAGAGTACCAAAAGCTATTGAATAGTAGTGTCGGCGGAGGACGTCCTTGTGGACTTATCTTTATGGACGAAATTGGGTATCTGACTATTTTTTAAAAAGTATACAGGGCTATTTATTAGGTTATCCTAAACATGTAAAAAAATATTTCGTAATTTATTTTCATATGGTTAGTTAAAAAAAGCAAAAATTAATATGTATAATTTTGTTTGCCGCCAAAACGCTGTTAACTGTAGCTACGGGTGACGTCATTGTTTCTTACCATAGATACAAAATCGCTTTTAAAAAATATATTGAGGAAATAACATTTATGATTTAAAACTAAAAAAAACTGGTCAGATATTTCGTCGATCAGATATCAATCGTCGATTACATCCGCGTTGAAATTAAGTTGAAATTTAAATAAAAATACGAAAAAATAACAAATAACCTGGCAGTATGACTTTGGATCTTAGATCTTAGGCCCTTTTGGAGCAAATAAGCAAGAAAAATGAGTAATCTGACATCATGCATCCTGATTGGTGTTTACCGACAAGTGACTCACAGATACAAAAATAAGTATTTAAATTACTAAAATAAAATTATCCTTGGAGTATTTTTAATAAATTCCTATTGCACAGGTTATTTAGATGATAAATCTATGTTCCTACAGAGATTCATTGATATTGGTTACTATAGTCAAGTACCCAATTGACAAAATTCTAAAAAGTGTCAAACACAGATATGGGATCACTTAGCCGCGTCGCCTGCACTAAACTGTTTAACTGTTTTTGGAAACTTCACTGTTTTAAGTGCTGTTTTAAATGTACTCATACTTTTCCTCATTCTTTTAATCCCCTGCCACCATTCCTGGCATACGCCATTCCCTTACACTCTATTCCTATCTCCCCTTATCATCCTATCTTAGCCGTCCCATCGTTATTATGTCCATACCTACCTGCCTGTCGTTAAATTCAAATATATAATGTAAATTATATTAATCCTAATTTAAAAAATTACTTGTGTTGACTTGTCATAAGTGCTTTTTTACATGCCTACGTGATCGATAAAGATTTTTATTTTTTATTTTATTATTTATTATTTTATGTAATAATTAAGTACTGTTTGTTTCGTTTAATCAATGAAATAAAAATAAAAATTAATAAATAAAACATTACACAAAACACCTACACAAAATTTGGTATTTCTAATTTTTATTTATGGTCCATTGTTAAAGGAGCAGGAGACAATGAAAACCCTTGTTTTGTGTAGGTGTTTTTAGTGTTTTGTTTAAAAATAACTAGTGCAGAAGATGCGGCTTAAGAAATTATCGAAAGTAAGAACGGACGAGCGAGTATGGAAGCGCTGAACACGGAAGATGAGATGTTTTTAAGAATAATTATCTATTGAAATTAAACAATTTTTACGGATTCTATCACGATTTAGTTTTAATTTTTCATTTTTATGCCCGATGTTTTGAAAGTTATGCAGCCTTCGTGGTCACGGGTCAGACGGTGATAGAATCCGTAAAAATAGTTTAATTTCAATGAATAACATTCACGTAAACCTAAGAAATCATTAAATAATTATCTATTTATTTTTAATTTAATAGATGAGTAATAATTAAGCTATGAGTAATCATTCTTCGTAATCAACGTTTTCATGAGGCTAAGTTGAAGTTGAACTGAGTTCATACGATCCCACACGAGACTCGCCGAGGCATAGGGGCGCCTTGCAGCACTATTACTAATCTAGAGTTAGCCTTAAACTCGATTAAGTTACATATCATTCGTATATTGAAATCGATAATTCAATCTTGATTTACTCGAATACAAGGTTCAGCCGTCTCGAGGTGCAGGATAAATACCTACTGTTTGAACGTGTAGGGAGCACCGAGCCTTGAGGAACACCAGAATTCACTGTGATAGGTAGGTACTGCTCCTTCAGGAAGATGAGCCACATGCAGCGGCATTCGAGGATTCCATGTGACAGGCCAGCTGCTTCTGTAGTCCGATTGCTAAATAAACGGAGTAAAGTGACAGATCGAAATGTCACTTTACAAAATAAGTTGCTTACTTCCAAAACATACTGATTGATCCAGTTCAATTTTTATTATTCAAAGAAACAATAACTCGGCACTAGCTTGCGAAATTAGTTTTTTTTTTGCGTATTTTAGATATTTCGGCTTAAACCTTCGACCAAATGTCTGTGTAAATAATTTTACGTAAATAATCACAACAGATACACGAAATATTAACATTGAAAATTATAAATACTTTTACGATTTGGGAAAAATTACGTTACGCACATTCATAGCTTTTGTAAGTTTTGTTTGTAATGAACCATGACTATAATTCCAGTACACAAACCATACCTTAGCATGCAGTAATTTACTATGACTATAATTCAAAAGACATGCAGTACTAATCACACATTAGGGAGGAATTACGATTTTGAGCTGGACTTTAAAAAATGAAAGAATAAAATGGTTCACTGAATTGAACCGTTAAATAATCCTGATCTTTTTATCGCGCAACTATTTAAATTTCATGAAAAGTGGCAACATTCGAAATGTCACTTTACTCCGTTTAATTCAATCCTACTACATACACTCGAGACTTCATGTCAGATATCCTTAATGCTTTCAATTTCATCTTTTAATTTGTACGCATTGTGAACAAAGTTTTTCCGCATGCACTACACATTTTTATTAAACGCAACTCAATAGGAGGCACTAACGCGACAGTCGCGACATCCGTGGCTATCTTTCAAAATCTCACATTGTAAATTGTCATAATAAACATTAACGATCTGAGATCGTTTAAATAAGAACAAAATGTTAGCACACGTACCGCACAAAACACCGTTCGAGTGTACATCTACATTGTTCGGTACACGCCTGACGCCGAGCCGAGCCGAGCTACGCCATAAACAATAAAACCGTCGTGGTAAAGTTACTGCCGGGCCGCGCAGCCGGCGTCATCCGCTCGCGTCTACCGCTATGTTCACGTTCCAATGCCACACCACAAACACCGTAGCCCACGTGAATACTCCACAAACGAGCAGTGTACACGAGTGAATAAGACGACACTGGCGTCTGAATGCGGTTCGCTGTACTCTAACAGCGACTGGTTGGCACATTCCCAAAAATTATAAAGAGCGACCGACAATGATGCGCCACCGCTCGATGTATATCCCGCTGCGGATACGGTACCGGTGTTTTTAAACGACGCTTGTTTGCTTCGTTTGGGATGGGAAATATTTCATGCTAATACTAAACAGAACACAATTCATTTATAATGACTGCCTCGGTGGCGTGGTGGTATTGAGTACGCGGAACGACTATCGTCCTGAGGTCTCGGGTTCGATCCCCTGATCGGGCAAAGTGATATTGGATTTTTCAGTATCAGCCCATAGTCTGGAACTTGTGCACGATATGGCGATAGGCTCGCCCCCTATCTATATATCCCTCGGCGAAATGTGGGTGTTCTAGATCGCTAGTGCGCCTTTGCCTACCCCTTCGGGGATACAGGCGTGAGCTTATGTTATGTTATGTTATATCCCCTATACATATATCTGGGACAAAACTAAGCTCCACGAAATGTGGATGATCTAGTTCATTAGTGCGCCTCTGCCTATCCCAGGGATATAGGCGTGTACTTATATTTTATAATCATGTGAGCTACTTACGTTGAATGTCGTAGACGTCTTCATCTTTGCCGTAACACCTTCTGTCCTTCTGGTTCAACTTGTGTCTCTTGCAGTCATGTCACGTCCCACGCCATATCTGTGGACAATATTGGTTAATTTATTAATCCTCCTGTCAATAGTATCACATTCAGAGAGTTATCATCGGCAGTTGGTGGCATCACAGTATCTTTATGAATCGTCTTCGAAGGCCCTACCGTCCATCTTCGCCTTTGTTACAAAGGAATCGGATTTTTTCGTCGTGCGTCATTAATATTATTAACTGCGCTTCAACACTTAAATACAGAACACAAAGGGAAAGAACGTGTTGCACAAATTTCAACCCGCTTTTTGTGACTCCGAGGGGTGACTTTTGTTGAATAGTTTTGGGTGTCGACTACCTGCTCGGTGCCGCATAAAAACTGACGCGTCTACCAGGATTCCCGGCGGTTGTCGATATAATCATGTGGCGACTCTCGAGTTTGTCGAAGAAATGCACGATTCGAAAAACAAACATTTTACCACGGACATAAAAAAAGATGGATGGAGCGCTAGGAACATTGAAAGAGAAGCAGGGTTTTCGGCCTATTCGATCTATCGATACGTAATAGCGTGCGTTTAACTATAGGCGAAATGGTGTCCTTCTTTTTCTTTACGTCCATGCTTTTTATACGAGAATTTAAAACACAGTTCGTAAATTCGCAGTAAACTGCTCGTGCAATATTAGAGTGTGAAATTTGGCTCTAAGCATAACTTTACACAATTAATTAACTAATATAGCGGATGACGCCGCCGACCTCAATGCATTCGCTTCAATTGACAAAATTAGTACATCGGGCACCGTGACATTTAGCATTACTGTTAACCCGCAAAATAACTCGGAGTGACGAAAATAATTCGTACTGCATTATTTAATTTTAGTTCAAAATATTAATCCTTCACGTTGTTTTACGTGAATACGAGAATACTTACATTTAACCATCGTATGTAACCGCACTCTACTTATTTGTTTGCTAATGTTGTTAAATAATGACGGTAAAAGTTTATTCGCGGTCCAAAAAATAGCAATTTTTTCGTTTACTTTCAGATATCATTGATGATACTATCGACTATCTGAAAGTAAACGAAATATGACTGCCTCGGTGGCCTGGTGGTATTTCGGTACGACTACGGTTCTGAGGTCTCGGGTTCGATCCCCGGGTCGGGCAAAGTGATATTGGATTTTTCCATTACAGCCCGGAGTCTCGAATTTGTGCCCGATATGGTGATAGGCTCGCCCCCTATCACATCTGGGACGGAACTAAGCTCGGCGAAATGTGGGTGTTCTAGTTCGCTAGTGCGCCTCTGCCTACCCCTTCGGGGATACAGGCGTGAGCTTATGTGATCCATGTGCCTAATGCTAGTTGTTTTAATACAATTTACAACACACATTACTATATTTTTCAATATCAATTTAATTTACGTAATGTTTAGAAATAACAGAAAATCTTACACACTTGTGCCACCACCTTGTTATTTTTCCTTCTGATATGTAAAAGCATAATGCGGATTAAGTTTCAGATGCGACGTTTGTAATTAGGATCACAGTATAAAAAGTAGGATGTGTTGTGCATTACGGCCACGTTAGTTGTAACGTGTCGAATGCGTGCGGCGACGCTCTAATTAATAACGGAACGGCGGAACGTGGCGCAGCCACGGACGTACCGTACGTACTGGCTTTTTTTGACACTGCATTCCAAAACTGGACTGTAATGCAATAAGTATAGAATTTAAAATCAGGATAATAAATTCATAAACAGGATGAATTCGAATTGTCCGACAATTTGCTTGAGTCATCCGGTAGTGATCTCAGGCGTCGTTCTGATACATACATGAACTATAAGTACCCGCAACACTAAGTATGGACATGGTCTTGTAACAATCACTAAAGATCCTAAATAACAAGCCTTAAGCCAGTCGCACATTGCATAAGAATCAGTGTGAATTAACACGTAGGATAACGTAAGATAAAAGGAATTCGAACATACAAATGTCACACATAAGCATGTATGATGGAAAAAATCTCACGAATATACTATGCAGCCAGCGTTAGGATATCGCTATACTCCGACGAGACTGAATTATACAGACATGCAATAAAACGCTCACTGTTTGGAATTCAGCCCAAAAAGCTGGCTAAAAATGCAGCCGTCATCTCACCTATGTTCCATTCTCAATACTGTTTCATTTTACACAATTTGAAAATGAAATTCTGCTGAAGGCTGATACGTTTTTCCGTCGCTGTATGACTAGGACCTAAAATATGTGAATGTCAAATCCAACCACGTCCCAATCGGCAGCAAATTAGGGAGGTACAATGACGGGCGACCAGCCACGCATGCAAAGCTATTTATTTAAATTCGATCGTACGCTTCCAAGTCACGTAACTGAGCATTGAATACTTCAAGTTCACAGGCAGTGTCAGCTTCTAGGATAAGATTGTACAGAAAATGGATCCTAGTTTGCGCGCGCAAACGCTCCGGATCACTGCAATTTTATGTAATTTAAAACATAAAGGCGAATGTTGAATTCATTTTCAAGTAGTCGTATTACGAAAGACGGCTATTACGTAGGCAGTTAATAGACAAGCCAGTGACGTCACATCCTGGATGGTCTATGCACTCACGACGCGATCGTATTGTCAACTCTGTAGACATAGCTGAACGTACTAGCTGTAATAATATCGCTGCAATATTATAATACAGCAGTTTCATGATATACATAAAAATTATCATTAACAACTGGTCCGAAAGTGAAATGTGTACAGTGTGGGTTTTTAATCAATCAAAACTTTAAAATGATATCATCATCAGCCACATGACGCCGAATATCCTACATAGATATCCGCCAAATATTTCCAGATAGACCTGTCGGAAGCTGCCTGCATCCAGCGCCTTAAACGATAACAATATTATGATTAATGTAAATCTACCAACCGGCATAATAAACGCCCTGCATTTATTTAGCAACCATAAAGATGCAGAAAAAGCTTGTCGCCTCCTTGGACTAGTGGCAGCATATATTGGTTATGGACCGGGGCAGGTCAGGCCAGGTCGGGCAAAGCGATTTCTTTATTTGATTTGCCCGGGACTGGATCCCCCAGAGGAGGTTGACGTCAGGCAGGGAGTCGGTCATAAAAACTAAGCCATCTCCTTTCTCCAACATGCTTGAAAAAGTGTATTACGTCAACTCCGCATTAAGGTGGTATAAAGGTAGAAAAAAAGAAAAACGCAGAAAAATTATATAAGATTAGTGCCGATTCAGGATACATTATAGAAAGAGTTTAAAAATATGTTGTCAGTGAAACCTTTATAGTACAGAAATAAGGTGCAGTACGCGTAATTCTGAGACATTACCGATAAGTTTTGGCTACAATGTCTCTCAAACTTGAACACAATATTGTTTCCATAATTATCGGTGGAAATAGGACAGACATAGAAAGTCAAGTGTCACGCATGTGAGAGTCAAGAGACTGATAAGAGACAAGCACTCGCTGCTTGAATTCTTTTGCCAGGTGTTTCGTATTCGATCACGTGTTGGTTAACCACGGCTAGTATCAAATTAAATAGTATCCAAAAGTGGAAGGGTTTAAAATAGGAAGGCGGACCCTGGCAGAAGGCTGGGATAACGCCAGACATAGAGAATCGAATTAATGCAGTTTCATTTCATTTGTTTATTTGTTGCAGTTCACAACAAGTGACGTTATATTTTTTCATACAAAGTGAACGTTAACGCTATCGAATTGGTAGATAAATTAACATCATGCACGCAGTATGCATGTTTGTTGAATTTAATAGCAATTAAAAATTAATCTACGCGTCAATGACACAAGAGAGTGTGGCAAGGTGAAAACAAACTTATATACACAAAATGTTGTTACTTTCACAATAGGTTTTCTTGTACCGTAAATAAAGCTGTTAATTATGAAGTTTATTTTCAAAAGTGTTAATCAACAAGGCTTAATATTACTCGGGTAAATAGTAAATACTACCATTTGTTTATAAACTATGATGCGACTTACGATAATGTGCTTAGTGAGATTTATTTCATCACATGGACGACACATAATATAGCACGCATGTCTTCACTCTACAAGCATTGCAAGTTGAAGATGAAAATACACGAAATTGGACCGTGATATGAGAATGACCACATTCATCACACTGTATTAATTGAATTAGCTTTACGTCAATAAGATTTAATTCGGTCCGAGAAAACAAGCAGATTTCACGACAATAAGTGCGGTCAGTCACGACAATAACCCCGTCTAAACACATTAATTGACAGTGTGTATGGTTTTTAAACTGTGGTTGGGGGTCGTGGCGTGGCCCGCACCGGCTCGGCTCGTCCCGGCCCGGCCCGCGTGGGCCCGTGGCGCATGGCAGACCGCGACGGGCGGCACTCCGCGGCACTACTACCAACCGAACCGTATAATCACTTTTATTTCTCGACACACTTCCATTGTACTCGATAACGGCTTACATTTTCATTTGTTGTCATCGTCATATCCCATGAAATATGTATTCATTTTACAAATATGATAATAACAATATTATACATTACATTAAACAAATAGGTACTTAATTTACGTCTGACGCGCTTTTTTGTAATGAAGAGTATGCAAATTGTATTATTGTTAAAATTAGTTTTATTGTACAAAAGATGTACGTATGGTTAAAGCTGTATAAATAATAAACATACGGTGAATTGATAACACTGCAGCATGCTTATTTAAAATAAGAGGTTTTACAGCCGGGACACCTAATGGTAAACCATCAGTATCCTTTAAGAAACCTCTCTTGAAGGTTCTTTGTGCCCAGTATTGCAGTATCACTCAAAATTATTATAAAGATCCTGTCGATTCTACTTACGTTTCAACAATATACATCTCCGTAGTGCCGAACGCCGGCTGCTACAGCATCAGATTAGTACCGCGCGAGCTGTCAATGTTTGGGTTTATTAACCAGACATGCGTTCTGCTTTTATCGTTCGAGTGGTTAGTAGCTGTCGACAGAACCCAACAGATTTCCCGCATATATTACGCGCAGTAGAATAGTTCCGCTCATTGGAGTTAATAAACAAAGTTTGATTAATGTATGTGTTCGAGTTGGTGTAGAGACGCGCTTTCTCGCATACCACGGCGTCGCGTGCAGTGTGCGGCGTGCGGCGTGCGCATGCGCGCCATCACATCGCATCGCTCGCTCCGTCGCACTCCACTTCGCGCGAGGCCTGCGAACCACACACAAGCCAACCAAGAACAACGGAAAAAATTGGACGGAGCGCTAGGAACATTGAAAGTGAAGCAGGGTTTTCGGCCCATTCGATCTATCGACACGTAATGACGTGTGTGCGTAGGGTACTTTTGTACACGCGCGTTTGTGTGCGTGGCTTCTCTGTGGCGTCCGTTTAACTATAAAGAGTGTCCTTTTTCTTTACGTACCAAGAACATCTTCGATATTAACTATCAGTTGCCTGTATAGAGGTAGTTGTCACGCCTCTTGAAAATAAGATGTACCATTGATTCGGTGGACGGCGTAAAAAGGGCTCGCTTTGAAGATTAGGAGAGCCGATGGTTTCGTAATAGATACCAAAGTTCTGGCGACATGGCGATGAGGCAAAGAACAGTATCGAATCTGCCATACACATTGTATGTCTATCGATGGGAGAAGGAAGTGATTCCTGGCGTTATGGACCATTTACACAATACTCATGTATTAACCCAGTATTGACTTTGTGTAAATAAGACAGGCTAGATAAAATCGATTGTGAATGAATCAATCATTGGCTGCCTTCATGTTGGGGCTAAGTGGATTGTCCAAATCATCGATATAATATATATATTATTTACCTAGATGCACAGTTGACGCTTGGATAATCTCAAGTTTAAAAACTTAACGGGCCGACTTCAAATCTGATCGTAACCAAATTTACACGGGACCACCCTTAAAATAAGCTCTATCGAACACAAAAAGAATTTTGAAGATCGGTCCGCATTTGGCGGAGATATCGCGTAGCATACATAAAAACAGACGAATTAAGGACCTCCTCCTTTTTGGAAGTCGGTCAAAAATACTATTCTACCACCTTCCCGATCAAGCATGTGCAGTAAAGATTCATACATACACACATACATACATAACGCCTGTATCACCGAAGGTGTAGGCAGAGACGATCTGGAGAACTAGAACACCCACATTTCACCAAGCTCATTTCTGTCCCAAATGTAATGGAGGACGAGCGAGCCTATCGCCATAAAAATCAAAATGAAATCATTTATTAAATCCATAAAATGTTCAAAGATTATTTAGATTCCGTCAAATTATAACTCTACCGCCTGTTCTGAAGGCACGAGTATGATGCATGTGCCAGCCATCCACCTCCTCACCCATGTTGCAGGGAAGTGATCGACCCGGCACATGACGCCGCCACAAGCATAGACCTTCAGTGAGCATGACTACCTGATAGCAATGGGCAAATAAAGTACGCCACAATACAACACCGCCGCCACATCGGTTTAATTCCAGACTCCAGTCTGATATTGCATAAAAAAATTCAATATCACTTTGCCTGAACCAAACCCGAGAGCGAGTCGTACCGCGCATCACTACCACTACGCCATCGAGGCAGTCGTTTTACGACCGGCTGTTCAAAACTATTATTAAACAAAATGTTTCATTCATAACAATGTAATTCACACGCATAAACAATAATACAACAATATCTACAGACGATAAAAACTAATATAACTGACCTAAATTAATGTTATCATTCACGATAACATGCACTGGGAAAATAATAACTTTCTACATCCAGAACTAAGACATTTTAAACATGTTTGTTTTCAATGGGGAACTTGCACAAAAATTATAACGAGATTGTGTTGATAAATCAATAAACAAAACCATGGAATGTGCTATCATGAAATTTGTAGTATAAAATAATTGATATTTTACAAAATATCCTAATTATAAATTACGTATAATGGAACGTAATTGTAAAACTCAAGTGACGTCATTGCATAGAAAATCATAGAGCAGTATTTCCAAGTTGGGTTGTTTTTCCAACTTTGCCGAAAAATGTTGTTTTGTATAATGATTAGTAAATTAGATTTCGGAGTCCTTCTCTTTCTTATTCCTTATTTTTACTTCGTTGTTTAAGGAAATAGCTTTAACATTTCTATGCTGTGACGTCATATACAATTTTAGCGCGGTGTTTTGTAAGTCATATTTTGACTTGCGATAATTAAATGACTTGTGCATGTTTTAATTTTTTTGTTTTTGTTGTGTTTATTTGAGACCTAGTTCTTTACAACTAACTAAAAAATGTACCTCTACATGCAAGTTCCCTGTTGAACATAATAATTTTTTTGACAACATTAATGTGACCTTGTCATGTAAATACGTTTAAACGTCATTATTGTAAACCACCTACAGGCAGTGGCGTGCAGTCCATATAGACAGAGACACTGTCTACTCTGTAAAACCGACGTAAAGTGGCAGCTTGCTGTTGCGTTTCGTTCGATGAGTGAGACTTCCGGTGGCCCATTTTCCCCTCTTTCTTTCCAAATACCTTTTTCCCTCCCCTTCCATTTCCCTCTTTTACGTTGGCACCCCACTCATGATTCATGATTGTGTCTTGGGTGTCTATGGGTGGTGAAGATCCCATCTGCTCGTTTGCCCGTATTTATATGATGATTTTAATAAAATTTGGTATGCAGTGTCCACAGTCTAGCGTCTGCATTTCACGAAAACGCACACTTGTTCATATAGTTGTGTACCTAGGTAGTTTAGTATAATATACCTAGTTTTGGTTTTTAGATAAAATCTTGGATGTGTGTCTGCTGGCCTTCATGGAATGCACTAATTATGTCTCGTCAAGATTTCTCAAAAGTGACCGCATAGACTTTCCACGAAATCAGATTCAGAAAACGAAATTAGAAACAGGTAACTCTTATTATGTTAACGATAACAGTTATCTGTTATGTTGTCCTAATAAATAAATAAATAAATAAAACATATGTTAATCTGTTTTATTATTTAAAGGAATCGTCTCGTCACTTCGGCGCCATTTCATATTGTAGTATTTATTCCTAATTGAAGTAAGCATTAGTAAATTAGTGTAAAATCCGTACACGTGTTTGCCAACGCGGTCAGCGACCATTTCTTGGTAAAGTCCATGCAGCATCATAAAGAGGTCAATAATACCAGTAACCAGTATTCACGAGTATAGCAACACTGAGCCAAAGTGGCCCGAGAGACGAGAGGCCCACCGAGGCGCCCAGTCGCGCCGAGCGGCGGCTGGTCATTGGCACCGGGTCTTCGGCCGCGCTACAATAACTGACCTAACACTAGGCAGTGGGCACAGGGTACCGGCTACAGGGGTGCATTGTGCAGTGTGCACGTTGCACCTGGCGAGTGAGTGCGCCAGTGCGCCGACACCCGTTTTTGTTAAAACTATCTGTCGGTGGCAGTTTATTTTAATAGGTAGTTCGAGCGCAGATGGCGCGGGCGCAGCGCAGGGGCCGGGTCCCCGCAGGCGACATCATTGTGCACCCTAAAGTAAAAAGCACAGGGTGCAAATACGGTCGCGCCGTTCACCAGACCATACTTGTAAACAAACCGACCGAGGGCAATGGCTGCCTGCCACTCCCCGCTCAGCACCGCGCCGGCGACGCCATTCAACCGGGAAGTTCACCGTCTATTTTTAGTACTCCACGAAAACATTAATTACAATATTATAATAATTATATGATATGGCGAACCGCGGCGCACTCGGAACACGTTCATGTTGTGTCGTACGTACGGTGCTGCACAGAGAGGTTAGCAAGAGACATGTTGTGAGGCGATGCATCATGCAATGCGATGTGGCGATCGGGCGGCGAAGCGTTCGTGCTATGCCGTTACACACACACACACACACACACACACGTGACGATGCGACCGTTAAATTTAAAAACGAGCCGTATACGGTGTAGGTACGTCGTACACCAATAGGAAGACAAGTGGTGTGAGTGCGGCGGGCGGCGCGGCGCGGCGCGGCGGGCGGCTGCCGCATGCCGCATGCCGCGCCGATAAACCACTGCCTGCCGCACTGCCACTCGGTCCCCGAGAGTTTGTGTTATCCTTATCGGAATATTATAACCAAACAACTGGTCCCAACTCCCAGGACGAGTTAGCTAGCCCGCAGCACTGCCGATAAGATAACAAATAGATCTAATGAACCGTGGCTGCGTGGGCGCGTCGAATAACAACCGACCAACTGCGTAAATTCGTACGTAAACGACGCGGACCGTCGAGAAATAATGTAAAACGGCTCGCTATCTCGACAAGAACAAACAAATCGGTTCGCTCACTCTAGAGTATAATCTGCGATTAAACGACTACTAGTCGACTATTTTTGAACCGCATCATATGAAAATAAAAATGCGCCGCTGTTGGTGTGTTTATTGTAGTGTATACTCTGTGTGTGTGCGTAATCGCATTAATGGCAAAGGGTAATGCAGTCATGAGGCCAGGTGCACGGCCGGGGTCAACACCCGTGCCACTGCGACAGGCGACACCTAATGTGCCGCCGGCCGCCGCTCGCTTCTGTTACATATTGCTGACTTTAGCTGCCATTGCCATTGCCCAATAGTCGACATTGACATTGGACAGGCGGCACAAGCGGAGAAACACGTCGACGACGGCCGCTTCGGTGCCAAGAGGTTAGTCCGCTCCCGCTGGCGCTTGTGTCTGGCGATGTCGCGTCGCGGACCACGGTCGTGCCGTGCTCGTGAGACCGGTGGTGGCGGCGGCGGTAGCGGTAGCGGACGTGCGCGAGTCAATGACCTGAGGGCGCGGAGGGCGCGGGAGGGTGCGCGCGCACGCAGCCGCGCCCCGCCTTTATTTATTACGCTACGCGCGAGCCGCGGCGAGCTCGGCGCCGGCAACGTGCGGCCGCGGCGGGGCGGAGGCCGCATTCCGGACGGCCGGGGTGCCGCGCCGTGCGCTGCCAAAATAACACACTCCGTACCCACTGCCGGCTCGTCGACCGACGTCACAGATCCAGTCACACTTTAAAATAAACTGACTCAAACTTACTCAGTTTTGGAAAGAAACGCGAACACGTGCGCTCGTCTCGAACAATGTCCCGTTTTCTCCCGTCACAGGCACCAGTCACTGTTCATGTTTGTCAAGTATCGTACGCGGCAAGGCGGGCGTCGGTGCGGCGCGCTAGAGTGCACGCCGGTCCATACTCCATACATAAGTCAACACGGGAGATCACATGGCGCGCGCGAACTGTTGTGTCGCAGCGGAGAGAGCGCGCGGCGCGGCACGGGCTGCACGTCAGCTTTCATGGCGATATGACGCATTAGTGAACGCGCGGAGCACTCATACAGAGTGCGCAACCAGCGGGGCCGGTGTGCGGGTGTGTGCGGTGCGGTGATCAGGGGCCGCGCGGGGAGTGGTTTGGGGGGTGTCGCCCCCCGCAACGGCTCTGTGCTGCCCTCTGCATCGGGCTCATCGACCGCGGTCGCCCTCGTCGCGTTACGATGTTGGTGCTACGCCACTCTCACTGTACCGCAACACGACGCGTTCTCCGGCAATCGCCCGCCTCCCCGGAACATCCTGCTGGTGTTACCCGCATTATCCGTGTCAATTAACACCGCATGCATACATACGTGCACACACGTACACATCACACCAACCACGACACAGCACACCAAGTAGACCATCACACACGCACCACGACCACTTTACAGTTGACCTACGACACGTCAACAACACGACCGTAAACGTGAGAACTTTCTCAGTTCCCACTCGACAAGCATGCCTTCACTACTCCAGTCCAGCACCGAGCCGCGGCGGAGCCGACGCGTCGCGTCGCGTTGCCTCGGTTTAGATAAAAGTACCAATAGATAAGAATCACATAACAGTACCGTCGAGCCGGCTTCGAGGGACGGTCGAACTTATTCGGGCTGATAATGTTATAACCAGCCATAACGGCAAACTGAACACATGTGAAACGTCTCCGAGTCCATTAGGTTGCATGACCCCGGTGACGCCCGCTCGGTCCCATTACAATCGATAGCGCGTCATGATTCACGGGGTGTCAAAAAAACGTGGAGCGAGCGGGCCTCAGCCGCCGCCGGCGCGCGCCCCTGACTCCGCGCCGCGGCCGGCCCGGCAGCGGACTCGGAGCTACGTGTCAACTAGCACGGTGCACGCAGCTGCCACCACGCTGCACGCGTGCGACGACCGACCCGCTCAGCCTTCGACCTGCTCCGCTACCTCTGACTTTCTGACTTGTCGACGCGCGACGCCTCAAACACGTTTCTAAACGACGCTGAAAGCGCAGATAACGCTCACCTCCGACATTCTTTGAATACCACACACGCTTTACAAACGATCGATCCTATTGCGAGTATACAATAGGTATGTACATGTTTGGAAGTGGTCGACTGCTTTATTATCATATTTTTGGAATTTTTCTCCGGAGATAGTGATAACCATAAAAATAAAGTACTTCAAGTAGGGGACACCTTGTCTATTTCTTCTAGTGATATGCAATTTTGATATATTGATAATATTCGAAGTTAGATTTAATGTAATCCCATTACAATCAAAAAAACATTGAAGCGTGGTGGCCACTTAAAACCGGATATCAAACATCAATCGCATTGAAACTTTTTTGATAGTATTCAATGGACTAGTTTTTTCACTCACAATGACGCTTGAGTAAGTACGGGCTAGTATGAATAAACCGCGCGATTGTCGGCTCTAACGGAGCGGTCAGCGGACGGGCGCGCTGCCTCGCCGCGTCGCAACACCACGGCATGGCACCACGGCGCGGCACCGGCTCTGTGCAATAGGACCCGTACGAAATCAAAAGTGCACAGGTGAGTAGCCTTTTGATTTGCTATTGAACCGCTAATATTGTAGTAAATTGTAACACGTTATGTTTGTTACATGTAGTTGGTGATTTGGCGTGATGTTTGCAAGCGTCTCTGGTCGGTCTGAGAGCGGTAGATAGGAATCGCACACGGCGCGCCGCCTACGCACCGCTGACAGAAATAACTGCGCGCGCGCCGCCTCTGACTCACGGCAGACAATGGAGCTGGTGTCCCCGCCTGCGACAGCTTTCGCTAATATCAACACGTCATGCACAAGCCGCCATTAAATACTGCACATGTTCAAAGATCTCCAGCTTAAATACACCATGGACAATTTTATTACTATCTAACAAACTGCTTAACTAAGAATCAGGCCCAAATAAACAAAATCAATAATAATTAAAATTGAACAAAAAAATAACATAAGCATAAGACGATCAAGTGCATCTTGCATATTTGACCTCACTCTAATATCTTCCTCCAAATCGCCCAGACAGCGCTTTTTGGGTTGTCCACGGGAACAATCAATCTGGTACAATCTGGGCCAGACACATGCCACGCCAGCGTGAGAATCTGTCTCATCGTATTTCCATTTTCTCTATACACACTTTTCTCTATACACCCCCTTAGGGGATGAATTTCAAAAGATCCTTTTTTAGTGCTCGCCTACGTCATAAAAGGAAGCCGTGTGTAAAATTTCACGTTCCTAGTTCAATTAGTTTCGGCTATGCCGCCGACCGCACCGACAGAAGTAAGTAAAAAGAAAGTATAGAAACATCTCCTATTTTGAAGTATAAAAACGAACTCTGATTTCAAAATACAATTTCCTATGTTGTGATCACAAACTCCAAGGGAGTCCGGCCGGACAACACACGGAGTACGGCCTCGCGAGCAAATATTAGCGGAACAACATTCGTCCCGCAGAGATTCGATCGAAGCAATCTCTACATTGTATGATGGCTACTCGAAAATCCACTTTATTTATGTAAATAAATGTGTTAATACGATCCATGTTTGTTTTATCGACCGACTTCCAAGAAGGAGGAGGTCTTCAATTCGTATGTTTTTTTTATATATTTTACGCGATATCTCCGCCGAATGTGGACCGATTCCCAAAATTCAATTTTGTGTTCGATAGAGCTTATTTTAAGGGGATAAATGGGAAGTCGGTCAGTTAAGTTTTTAAACTTGTGGTTATTTGTTGGATTATATACGGGGTGCGTAATCATTGAAAAGTCACAAAATAATTACTTACTTTCTTTGGGTCGGTACTCTTCCATTTGACAACGACTCTAAAGAGAGTCTTTCTCTCTACCTGCCATTATCCCACCTTAATGTGGGGTCGACGCAACACACTTTTTCAAGCATGTTGCAGAAAGGATTTGGCTAAGTGTTTACGACCAGCCTGCCTGATGTCAACCCCCTCTGGGGGATCCAATCCCGGGCAAATTAAATTAGAACATTCGCTTTGCTCGACGTCGGAATCAAACTCATGACATGGTCTAGAACCCATATATGCTGCCACTATACCAAGGAGGCGACTCTAAAGACAGTACAATCGTGATAGAATCCGTAAAAATAGTTTCATTTCAATGAATAGCATTCGCGTAAACTTAATAAATCAGTATTTTCGCTTATCGTTTCGCTATGAATAGCCTGTCACTTTTTTCCTTGCGTTACATTGTTTAAAAATGAAAGGGACAACCTATGGTTAAAGATAAGCAGCGCTCAAATATTTTTATAAGTAAGGAGCTATAGATACATATATTTGAAAACTCAAATGTCAACCCAGACTGACTTACGACATTTGGACCACACGAGTGACGAACATGTTTTGTATTCGAATATAAAAATGGGATACATTTTTAATAAGCTATAAAATCACGGATAATATTATCTCAGCATAGTTTCACATAGACCGACGCGACGTTTGTGGGAACGATGGATTAATACACCAGGACCGGTCGGACTCAGCTAACAACACATTTATATGGAAATATTTGGAGATACTCGATTCGGAATGGTGTTTATAACATTTGATACCTAGTCTGTGCAATAGGTCAATATTCGGACACGCGTATGAAAAATGCACACAAAATAAAAATGTTTTTAATCCACGAAATCGACGGAGCTGAAATTTCCATTCAGGTAAATTGTTACCAGTCACCATTGCCGATCGTATGAGGAATAGCAAGATAAGGGATTGTTGTAAGTTGAAGAATGATGTGGTGACTAGGATTGAGAAAGGGATGCTTAGGTGGTTTAGACATGTACAGAGGGTGGATGAAAGGCGACTTACGAAAGGTATTTATCGTGCTAAAGTGAATGGTAGGGCCAGAAGGACGCCCGACACGATCCTATATGGATCAAATAAGCGATCTCCTTTGTAAAGGGCAAGTTCGAAGTACCCTCAACCGGCGGAAATGTATGAAACGATGCATGAATGTGGATGAGGCAAAAGAGGTGTGTCAGGATCGTAGCTTGTGGCGCTCAATTGTCTCTGCCTACCCCTATGGGATGCAGGCGTGAGTGTGTATGTATGTATGTATGTATGTAAATTGTTAAGTTTGGTATAAAACAAATTAAGTATTATTGAAATAAAACTATTCTTACGGATTCTAGCACGATTAGGTTTTAATTCAATGTATAATATTCGCGTAAACTTAAGAAATCAGTAAATTAAGTATTAAACAATGCTTTGTCTGTATTTATCTTTGTCGTCCGTACAAACCTGTAGGTATAATAAATTTCGCAATTTTTCCTTTATCTGTGCTATAAGACGTTGCTTCGTACCAAATTTCAAGATTCTGAGTTCTCGGGAAGTGCCTGTAGGTTTTGATTCCATTGTAAGTGTAGAAAATTTGCGGCTTAGATGGCTGTATCTTTTGAATGCGTTGGATTAGAAGTTCGATTTTTTTACAGCTCCAAGTGACAGTAGACCTGAGTATTTAATATGAATTTCAGCGTGATACCTCCACGCGTTCTTGAGAAAAAGTGTCTTGATAGACATACAGACGGACAACAAAGTGATCCTATAAGGGATCCGTTTTTCCTTTTGAGGTACGGAACCCTAAAAATAGCCATGAACACTTTTCGATAGGCAAGCTATTATAGGCGTGTTTGTAAATAATTGATATTTGATTAAAAAAATATGTCTCATCTGATTTCTTAAGTTTACGGGAATATTATACATTGAAATAAAACTATTGCAGTCTGACCCGTGACAACGAAGACTGCAAAGCCTTCGAAACGTCGGGAATAAAAATTTAAACCTAATCGTGATAGAATCCGTAAAAATAGTTTTATTTCAATGTCTCATCTGGTTATCAGATGAGTGAAGGTCCCTCAGACCATATTGAATTACTTATAGTACATGTTACGTTAGTCATCAAACATGTTAGTGGTGTAAATCGATGTTATCCGATTCCATATTTGTGAAACAGCGTATAGTATTAACACAAGTGCATTGCGTTGTTGACGGCGCGGTGCAGCCCGTGCAGCCGATGCTGGCGCTCGGCCAATATTTTGACTCCGGTCCGGTCCAGACTTCGCAGCAAAGAGTGACTGCGTACTGCGTCTGTTAACTGCATTATACGTTTCTTGTAATAAACAGTCCTACTGGTGTTAGACGACAACTTTTTGCAACTTCATCATGATACTAGTATTTATGTAATAGTATATGGTCCTAATTTCTGAATGTATGTTGTCAAATTTACATTATACCAACTGTTGCTTGTCGCCTCTTTGGTCTAGTGGCAACATGTATGGGATGTGGATCTGGAGGTCCTGGGCTCGATTTCCAGGTCAAGCAAAGCTTTCCTAATTTAATTTGCTCGAAAATGGATCCTTTAAAGGGGGTTGACGTCAGGCAGACGGCCGGTTGTAAAAACTAAGCCAAATCCTCTCTGCAACATGCTTGAAAGTGTGTTGCGCTTACCCCTCTTTAAGGTCGGATAAGGGCAGGTAGAAAGAAAGACTAGCTGTTGCCCGCGGGGTCATTTGCGTGGAAATCTAATACATCGGTCCAGGATAAAAAGCTTATGTGCTAATCCATGCTATAATCTATCTCTGCGCCAAATTTCATCCAGATTCGTTCAGACGTTTTGGCGTGCGTGATTAAGTAACAAACATCCACCAATTCAAACTTTTGCATTTACAAGAGTAGTTAGATTCAATCATAATTTTTGCCATTATCCCTTCATGTCGTAATAGCACATAAAAAAATTTTAGGCGCTCCCGAAAAACACTCATACTGTTAAATTTCAAATTCTTCACACCAAAATTCATAAAAATCGCTAGAAACGTAATTACTTTGGTATTTCAATTATTAGTACAGATGATGTTCTTACCCTAACATAAATGACATAAAAATACCTTCAGCGGAACATGGATGCTATCGGTAGCATCCTACAAGTTCACGTAGGCCATGGCGTGACGGCATTCAATACTTTTTGTTTGTTAATTAAGTTTAAACCTAAAGCCAGGTACGTAATCCGGAATTATCTAGAATTATGGTCGGTTTAAGTTCTGCGTATGGCTAAAGCTAGTAGGTCCGCTGCGTGTAGCTTTCGAGAATGCCGTTCGACTAGTCCGGCCGATGCACGGTACAGAAATATTCACAAGCCATCCCCGTAACTGCTCGGACGCATTCGTAGTTATAACGCGTTGCGGCGCCGGCGCACTCTATACTATGCTAGGGCTGCCATAAATATTTTTTTTATCCGGGCACGGCAAAGCGACTACACTGCACCTGATGGTAAGCGTAGTGCAGTCCAAAAAACTAGCGACCACTGACAAACAATGGGTTTATCAGTGGTCGTCAGAATCATGACGGCCTATTTATGCTTCTTCACACTCCGAATCCAAACAGAGAAGAAGCAAATCGATGGGCTAGCGACAAGACAGGCGGATGACCGATGCAGATACACGGATACCCCCATACCTGTCTCAACCAACCATCAAGTCATTCTGCAAGCCCTTCGAGAGAACCGGAAGTACACTGGCTGATCCTGACGCGAACCACACATGCAGTGTGGGTTACTATGGCAGGTTTTAGCACCATGTGTACGGTGGTCGCCATCCGGCCGGATACGAATATCCTACCACCAGCAAATGACGACGACCGGCACATTTGGAAGAAAAAAGACTTTTAAGATAAAAAGGTATAATCATCATCAGCCATAGGACGTCAACTGCTGAACATAGGCCTCCTCCAGATTTCCAGATCGACCGGTTGGAAGCGGCCTGCATCCAGCGACTTCCTGCGACCTTTATCAAGTCGTCGGTCCACCTTGTAGATATATGTTACCGAAATTTACAATAGCTCGAGGAGTGATGTAGTCTTTACTGCTTCTTGCAACTTCTTATACCGACGACATTAAATTTTGAACCGCAACAAGTGACTTACTGACCGGGATACAAGGCTCCAACCCGGGACATGTCCCGTTGTACCGGGACGTATGACAACCCTATACTATGCAAGCTAGTTGCAATTCCGCAGCAACTTTAGTATGCGTAGCCTTGTTAATGCTATTTATAAGACGATGATCTTTGTTATGAAGTTTTTAAATATCGTTTTATATGTAGTTGGGTTCGAACCGTCAGGTTAATCTGTGAGATTTGTTTTGATAAAAGCGCGTCGCCTGCACCTGTTTTTCTCGAAACAAAACACAAATACATTTACGCGAAACAATTATTTTCGCCATCTCCTGCTCATAGAACAATGGACCATAAATAAAAATGTGTAGTGAAACCATGTTTTGTGTAGGTGTTTTGTGCAGGAGACGCGGCTTTAAATAAACGAGTGTTCGCCCGATACGGAAATAGATTTGCCCCTTTATTTTTGCTTTTATTTTCGTCAGAATGCAAAAATTATGTTAACGTATTCTACAATAAGTAAATTTTATAGTTCGTTTCAGTTTCAACAAGATCGGATTAGGAGGAAAGAGACAGAAAGAAATTTGCAGTTTCCGCAAGTGACACTCTAAATGTATGGATAAAACGAATGCTGTCAGTTTTTTTTAAAACTGTTGAAAACTGGCACTAAGTAGGTACCGAGAAATATTCTCAACGAACTTGATGTGTTGTACATGTGTATCTCATTGAGAATTCATGCATTCATCATCATCATCATCATCAGCCATAGGATGTCCACTGCAGAACATAGGCCTCCAAAGATGCACAAGGTGGACTAACGAGTTGATAACGGTCGCAGGAAGTCGCTGGATGCAAGCCGCTTCCAACAGGTTGATCTAGAAATCTTTGGGAGACGCATAGGCGTTTTTTGATTGAACATAGGTTCAGCATGCATTACATGTGTTAACTTAATACCGCTATAGATTTACAAATTTTGAAACGTCTGTGTCCCTTTCCTTCTCGCGTTAAACAGTGAAAGAGAAAGAGACAATTGTTTAAAAATGATTTGTAGGTAGACGCATAAATTTCGTAAACAGACGTTGGCAAAATGTGTTTTCTTACTCGGAAATTCCTTCCAACCACGAGTCCATGATAAGTAAACTTCAAACGATTCTAATTCGAATTTACCAGATCAAAGGTTATGGTGTGATCCAATCTCCAGCGAGTATACTTCAATGGCCGATTTAATGGTTTCCTCTTATCTAGCGGACACCAACGATCCATACAACTGTTCGTACAAAGTATCTTGTGATTTATGGACCGCTGTCTAGGAAACTGATGTTATTTTGAATTGTGGGTTATCGTCCATCACAACGCCTTAGCACTCGACCAACATAAACATCACAAACTGACGTAAAGTGGCAGTTCGCATTTCGTTCTATGGCCCAATTTCCCCTTAGCTTCTATTGGGGAGGAGAAGGAGGGGAATAGCAATGATCCTATTCCCCTTTTTAAGGTTTGGTAATTTTGGTGTTTTAACAATCAAGTGAGCCATTTGCTATTTTGCCCTTCTCTACTTACAAAGACACAAATCGTCGCGCCCGCACGCGGTCCACCCGACACCCACGTGGTGTACTGTTTTTTTTTCAAGCCATCAAATGAGATGCAAGGGTTAGCAATTGTACCTCTATATTATGTCAAAATACTGAGGTCCGTTTAAGGGGTGTAAAACTATTGTTAACATATTTTGTCAAAATAATAGACAGTATTGAGACTTTTTCTTTAAAAATAAATAACCATCTGAGAACAATTACAGTAGTGAATAGTATTAGATTTATGATCCGTTGGACAGACGTGTCGCGTTGTCTTCTTGTAAATGTATTTAAAAAACCTTTTAGCAAATATACTTCAACGATCTATTGTGTCAAATATCAATATTTATTATGTGTAGCAGATTCTACTGCTGATTATTTTATTAAGGACTACAGTGTTTTTTTTTATTTTAATAATTTATTTATTTATTTTATTATTTTACTATCAGATATTATAATAGAAAATATGTTTTTCTTTCAACTGAGGCGGATCAACAGCTCATGTTAAAAGCGTCAGGCCATAGGCTGCAAGGTGTGTCAAAAGAACAAGGGGGTTACCATCACTCCTATAGCAGTATTATTATAATTTTACTTGTACCGATTCCCATAAAAAAACGAAGAACGATTATAATAATACTGCTATAAGAGGTCGTGGTAACCCTGCAGACACACATACATGATTATGTACATACATACGCTCACGCCTGTATCCCCGAAGGGGTAGGCCTCTGCCTAACCAGTACACCCACATTTCGCCGAGCTTAGTTCCGTCCCATATGTGATAGGGGGCGAGCCTATCGCCATATCGGACACAAATTCGAGACTCCGGGCTGATATGGAAAAATCCAATATCACTTTGGCCGAACCGGGGATCGAATCCGAGACCTCAGGGCGGTAGAGTCGTACGGCGTACCGAAATACAACCACGCCACCGAGGCAGTCAATCCTGTACATACATTCGTTATGTTAAATTGTCTGTCATTCTTGGAAGAGTTGAGACCGTTACCGATGTGGTGTGTTGTGAGTGGGGATCGTCCAGACCGCGCCGTCCGCAGCCCGCACCGTCCGTCGCGCTGGTCCGAAGTGCCGTACGGAAATTAATATGTGTGCTACGTAATGATTAGCATCACATTAGTATGTGCCACTAGGCATGTTTGCCCACCACTCCACTCGGGAAATATTTGACTAACTGCATATTGGCGAGCTGGTGCCTACTGCGCGTCCGTCGCAAGCAATCTTTACCAAGTGAATTCTAGTTACCCAGAGCAATTTTGTTGTCAAGTAAACTAGAGCACCTACATCATGACAAGCTCCATTCCTTTAAGTGATGGGGGCGTGACTGTCGCCATACACGGACGCTACATTCCCGGGCTACATGTGATTTACGAAAAATTATACAAAAATGCAACAGTAGCTTCGTGTTAAGAACATGTTTAATGAGAGTTAAACAGTAATCGTTTACCACATCGTAGAGAGTTTGCAATGCCAAAAGATATCCATCGATATCCCTTGAACGTCCCACGGCGCAGTCGGAGTATGTATAATGTAATGGATACATGCGAGAGTAAGGCATCTGTGCGAAAGGGACGAGCAAGCCGACCGTGGGAACGTTCCTTAACGCAAGTACGCTCCAGCCGGAGGCGATGAGGGCAACAAGTTGACGGAAAAAGTTGTCAGGGACTCCGGCTTTCGAGCCTTCGCCGGTGCCGGTGTAACGGAGCCTTTTATTACTGCGCGATCATAAAACGGCGCATGAAAGCGATACGGAATGTACCAACACATTCGTAGAGTCAGGTGCGGTTGGTACAGCAAATTATAAATGGGATCGTGTCCATACACATCAAATGAATAAATGTGAATATCGAATGCTTTAGTTGTAATATAATCACAAGTTTAAAAACTTAACTGACCGACTTCCAATTTACCGATCGTGACCAAATTTATATGGGACCACCCTTGAAATAAGCTCTATCGAACACAAAAAGAATTTTGAAAATCGGTCCACATTTGGCGAAGATATCGAGTAACATACATAAAATAATTGAGGACCTCCTCCTTTTTGGGAAATCGGCTGAAAAAGGCCCTACAGGCCGCGTGTAAACGTGAATTATATGAAATGAAAACTGCTTTCCATGTTGTATATTTAATCAATTGTAACAAAATAAATACTTTAAAGATCAACTCATTTTCCGAAATCAGTTAATATTTAACGAATGCTTTAAGTGAACAGAGTTGTCTGTATATATGTAGCTTATGATAGTTAATGTTGCATGTTATGGCGTGTACACCCGGGCCGAACGAAGGCGAACGAATCATGCCTGTTTCATTCCCACAATAGCGAAAGGTTGTTTGTGTGAACGGAACATGTATAGATTCGTTCGCCTTCGTTCGGCTGGTGTGTACCCGCCATTATACTAGTAGCAATAAACATTTCTTTCTTTCTTTATGCAAATAAAATCGAAGCTTATCAATAAATTTAATAATATCTTATAAAAATACTTTAACCTTTAGAACACCTGACAATTTACTGATATTCAACATCGTTTCTGCATGTATTAGGCAAAAATGTTTCATATTGAAAGAGCACTAGGGGCCATTAACGTTTGCATTTACATTCTGCGGCCATTGCATGACTGACGCTGCTTAGTAGATTAAAAAAAAATAGTAAACTGCAGGATACTAGAGAAGAAAAAGGAATGCTTCAGCGCATATTCCGACTGCATCCCAATGACGTCACATGCTTACACGCGTGTTTCACACAGTCGGTTACAATGTATCCAATACGTTTTGCTAACTGGTACTATCAAAATGTTTTCAATCTGAACTTAATCATTGATCATTAATTTTTCTGCGTCCTTTGTCATGTAGCAAAAATCTCTATAGATCGAACAGTCGCATACATAGTCCTGAACCCACACCATCATTAAATTATTGTTGAATTTTGTCGTGAGTATGAGTAACTACTAGAGACATTAATCCGTACCTCTAAATTCACAAAAGTCACATCGCAAAAAAAATATTATTTTACCACTTTGTCGACGAGGTATCATCGTTTAACTTTATATTACTCAACTTCAAAATGTCCACCGTAAGTACGTATGCATGTGTCCCGTATAACTTACGACTGTCCCGAATCACTTACTGTTCGGTTATTACTATTGGAATGATATACCAAATGGGAAATAAGTTAGACAACACAATAAGTCCACAGAGTTTGTATAGAAATAATGTTTATTGTAAATAGTATAAGTACAGAACACATATTAATAAGACAGACAATACGCGTGAACACAGTGCCGGACTCCACAGTACTCTACGAACTACTCGTCCTAACAACTAAGCGTGCATGTGCTTACATTGCATTATAGCCGTTACACATGTAATGGGTTACGGCCAAATGTATGGTGAGCCTGTAGCGGTACAGCACTACTGTCACTTAATACGATGGTACCGTTTAACTTTAAAAGACCCACCGTACCACCAAGGGTACGGTAGGTGGTACGGTGGGTCTGAATCGTCGCACAGTAGCCTAGTACCGGAGGCTTTACTTACATTGCGAGAGTACTCTTGATGTACTTATCTGCAGACTCGTTAATTCCCTCCTTCGTGAAGGTGTCTGATAGACTTTCACCTTGAGCTTTTATCGATCCAGCCTATTGTAACATATGAACCGACATCAAAAGGTGGAAGGTTCTCAATTCGTCGTTTTTTTTCGTACACCTGATATCTCGCAAATGTGGATTGATTTTCGACGGACTTCAAAAAAGGAGAAGGTCCTCAATTCGTATGTTTTTTTTAATGTATGTTACGCGACATCTCCGCCAAATGTAGACTGATTTGCAAAATTATTTTTGTTTTCGATGGAGCTTATTTCAAGGGTGGTCCATATAAATTTGGTCATGACCGGATTTGAAGTCGGTCTGTTAAGTTTTTAAACTTGTGATTATTTGATGTATGTTCCGGGGAACAGACATCAACATTTGGCTGAGATATCCCATCTTAGCCAAATGTGGACCGATTTTCGAAATTCTTGTGTTCGATAGATAGAGCTTATTCCAAGGGTGGTCTCATATAAATTTGTTGTTGACAACAAGTTGAAGTGGCAGTGGGCAGGGCACATAGCTCGTAGAACTGATAGCCGATGGAGCAGAAAAGTTCTCGAGTGGAGACCACGTACCGGCAAGCGCAGCGTAGGAAGTCCACCTACAAGGTGGACCGACGACCTGATAAAGGTCGCAGGAAGTCGCTGGATACAGGCCGCTTCCAACAGGTCAATCTGGAAATCTTTGGGACCTATATCCAGCAGTGGATGTCCTATGGCTGATAATGATGATGATGACATGAAATCGAATCGTATTCGAAATGGAAACGACCGTCAAAAGTTACCCTACTGTAAGCTACATTATTATAAAATAGCCACGACGCCGTCTCGACATTGAAGATATTTTTGAAATGAATGAAATATTTATAGGTGTACGAACTACGAACCAAAAACGTGTTTTAAACATAATATTTTTATGTATTTTGTCCGACAGATTGTAGATGAATCACGCAAAAACCGCTTCACATTTGCTTCGTTTTGTATTATAATTTTTAATAAAATTGACCAGATTGTATTGGATACGCTGTATAGCTTATCCTAGTAAAAGTAGGTAGATATAGTTCAGAGGCCCTTGTAAAGATGTATTATAATTTGTAATAGAAAATAACAATCTAATGAATACTGAAACGGTTCAGCTACTTACATTGTTCTGCGCCATACAACTGACAGATAAGGCGACATGAAAAGGCATAAGATGACCTGCAGGTCGACTCTCTAAGAAACGCCACAACGTTGCGATCGACAACGAGCTCCCGCAGCGCACATCGTTGAGATCGACGGAGCTTTCAACGTTGTTGGGTCATAAAGAATACTATTTTCCATACATTTATGTCAAACGCTTCGCTCGAGAAAGCTAATTCGCATAAGCGCCGTCATCACTCATAGCGCTAGAGCGTGCGCTTTGTACCTTGCTGAATGCAAAAATGAAAACATTGTTGCCGCAACGTTGTTTTCACAAATGAAACCTTAGAAAATCGACCTGCCGAAGTACTCCAAGTTACACTAAATACACTCTTCTGTTAACCAATTACCATTATCTACCTCACCACGAGTGAATCTCTATGAACGATGGTAACCATAACCATCAATGGATTCAAAGGATTATCAACCCATCACTCTTCTTAAGCAAAACAAAAATACTTTAGCACATATTTCGCACAATCAGCCCAACCATAAATAAAATCGTTTTGAAAAGCTAATATAAAACAAATGAGAAATAAATTCTGGATTGATTCCCAAAACCGATGCATGCTTCGCGCGTGTTTCCGTAAACAATACAAGTTACTGATATATTTAGACTTTCATAATAACATTTTAATTAATTAATGGAGTACGGTTCGCAGCCAAATCAAATCTTCTCTATATTTGTTAATTTATATCCAAAAATACAAATAATATGTTTTTTTTAAATCGTAAATTATATAACGACCAAATTGGATATAAAAGACTTCTTACGAGCCATTTCACAAAACTGTGTTCGCAATTCTTGTAAATAAGACAGTACCGTAACAGGTAGTTATTGAATCGTGAAATAATTATTGCATGTGTATGCTTTCTGGTTGTACTAAAAACTGATTGTCGCTCGCACGTACATCTTATTTTGTAGCATTTTCGTTATATAATAATTTCGTAATTTATTTTCCTAATCAAAATATTTCCAAGTAAACTATAAGATTATGTTGTTTATGAACAAAAGTTTATTACGATGTAAATTGTTTCTTATAATTTTTTTTTCTATACATTTTGTTGTTGTAAACGGAGCATTAGGAGTCTGAAGATGACCTGTTTCATTAAATTTAAGAAACAAGCTACGGGAGATTAATCGCTACAAAAAAATCGAAGTAGTATTGTTAAATGTGTTTTACAATATGTATGTCGACACAAATCATTGTTCCACTTTTCATGTATTCCGTAGTATTCCATCCCTTGTTATGATAGTAAATTAGAAGTTCAAAATATTTGTTTTCTAGCACAAAATGTGAAATGAGCCCGAACTAAAGCTGCTTACGTTTTCTTTTAAAAAGGATAATCCCAAAATTCCTTTATACTCGTAGCTAATCAAAAGAACCAAATGTAAACAAAGGATTGTTAAGATAGTCAAGTTGCTAATGCATAATCCCTATTTTTTTAATAGCAGAGACTGGCAAACGAGCAGATGGTTCACCTGATGGTAAGTGATCTCCACCGCCCATAGACACTCAAGACAAATGCGTTGCCAACGTAAAAGAAGGGTATGGAAGGGGGGAGGGTATGGGATTAGGAAAGGAAGGGGGGAAATGGGCTACCGGAAATCTTACTCACCGAACGAAACGCGACAACAAGCTGCCACTTTACGCCGGTTTTCTGTGTGACAGTGGTATCAAACCGGTCGGGCCGGCCCATTCGTGCTGTAGACGTAATAATCTACTGCGTGGCTCTACCACTCAACTATAACATAAGCTCACGCCTGTATCCCCGAAGGGGTAGGCAGAGGCGCACTAGCCAATTAGTACACCCACATTTCGCCGAGCTTAGTTCCGTCCCAGGTGTGTTAGGGGGCGAGCCTATCGCCATATCGGGCACAAATTCCAGACAGGAGGCTTGTTCTTAGTGGCAGGATATAGCTGTGCACCGGAAGAACCTTTATTTTCGCGGCGAAAAGCGTTACTACTGGCACACTTTGGCGGATACGTGACGGTTATGTCGGATTTGCCGTAAGGCCGCCCGGGAGAGACGGAAAACATCCGAGCGATCGTTGGGCCGAGTCTCTAACACTATGAACATCCTACACCGACAATACCAACTTAAATCCCTACGGATGTCCTTTCCGGCGCATTAGGGACGGACCCGGGTTTCCCTAGACTAGAAAGAAAGAAAGGAATAAACTTTATTCAGCCAAGGCCTAGGCTTCGTCCGTAACCGCCCCTACGCGATACTATATCCTCGAAATGATAGGCAGAGGCGAACTCATTTCCTAGATGTGACAAGCCACAAATTCTAGATTCCGCACCAATAATAAGTAGAACAGCCCAATATATCTATCCGACCCGGGATCCAACCCGAGACCTCAGGATTGTTCATAGTTGTACCGCACAAGCAATACAATTACATCATTGATGCAATCTTTATAAAATTTCAACACAGATGTGGAACTATGAAAAAAAAAAAAAGTTAATTTTTCAAACCAAAAAAGGACATAAACTGATATAAAATGAAAATAGAGGTAATTAAAAAAAACTTAACAGACCGACTTCAAATCAGATCGTGACATGTGGACCATTCTTGAAATAAGCTCTATCGAACACAAAAAGAATTTTAAAAATCGGTCCACATTTGGCTGAGATATCCCGTAACATACATAAAAAAAATATACGAATTGAGGACCTCCTCCTTCTTGGAAGTCGGTCAAAAATTCGACACATTAAAACCATACATCCTATACATATGTAGATGCTAGGGTGGCACCCCTAAACACCTGAAATGAAGGCCGGCACTTAGTCACGCAGTTGTTCATTACATGCTCCTTGTTAATGCACTTAACAGTTAGTGTCAGCCCTTAGTGCTCAAACGGCGCGGCGCGGCGCGGCGGTTTGAGCCCTAATCCGCACTGGCTTTGTGGGAATTCGATTTATAAAGCCGTGTTAACAGTGGGGTGACACGCTGCGGGATTGCATCACAGCCGTACGCTTCATATGTAGATGCAATTAGTGAGATGATTGGTGAAATAGATCCGACGCGTCATTCGGGCCCGAATTAATGTATTCTGCACGTGGAAATCAATTCGGAAGTGGATTTCATTTGGCAGTATAGAGTCCACTGTGCAGCAGCTCACAGCTTTATAATGACTTATATCCCGCAATATTCTCTTGCCCGTTAATTTCTACTCTATTACAGAAGTGATACGGTTAATTATTACTACTCACTGAAATATATTTGATCTGTGCTCATTTGCTGAAACTTACGCCCCAATGGTTTTACGGCTCAACTTTAACGGCTTCTTACATTGATTTTCTCCATACATATTTGACAGGCAAGGCGACCTCAAACGACATAAGGCGACCTTAAGTATATGATGATTCAGCGGTTAGCCTGGGAATCCTTATCGCACGATTTTTGAGTACAGGAACGCTGTAGTCAAGTATGGCTACAGTAACATGTGCAGCTCGACCGGGTCGATAACACTGTCTCACAGAAAACTGATTTGAAATAGCAGCTCGCTGTTTTATTCGGTGAGTGAGATTTCTGACTTAAATCAGTCCCTTTCTCAATGACTAATAATAAATAAATATACTCAATAGTCACACACATAGTCCTGACCCCACACTAAGATCAAGTCTTGTCGTGGTTATAAGGAACTACGAAAGACTTTCGGTCTCACAACACCCAGACCCGAAACAAATATCTGTGGGTCGCACAAACATTTGTCTCGATGCGGGAATCGAACCCGCCACTTCACGTTTCACAGCCGGCTACTCGGCCGCTGCGCCACGGAGGCTGTCGATCCCCATATCATGCAATCCCCAGTCTTTTTTAAAAATGGCTACGCATTCACGATTTTTTTGGTATCGTAGGTGTTTGAGCTCACGGTGGCGATCAGCTACCATTAGTTGACTCTGCTTGTTCGCCAATGTACATACATAAGCTCACGCCTGTATCATCGAAGGGATAGGCAAAGGCGCACTAGAGAACTAGAACACCCACCTTTCGCCGAGTTTAGTTCCGTCCCAGATGTGATAGAGAGCGAGCTTATCGCCATAGCGGGCAAATTCCAGACTCCGGGCTGATATTGAAAAATCCAATATCACTTAGCCCGACCCGGAGATCGAACCCGAGACCTCAGGACGGTAGTCGTATCGAAATACAACTACGCCACCGAGGCAATCGCCAATATCTACTCAAGATATACTAACCGTTGTTTAGTCAATATCTGGGCTTTACAAACGGTCTCAGTAAATATTTTAAGGTCGACATTCGCACGGAACCTTACAGTTAAGCGTCAAAGGTACCTGTTGCGCGACACAAATTCACGACACAATCGATAAAACGAAAATTGTAATGTGCGCAACTTCAGGTATCCAATTTGGACACGTTGTACGAACGCTTTCAGCTTTTACGCTTTATGAGAGGATTACGATCGAATATTTTGACGGATTCCGCGCGTTGTTTACTCTGTTCCGTGTGGCAGTCTTCCGAAATGGCGGTAGAGCAAATTTGTTGACGGAATCTAAATAATATGTAACATTTTATGGTTTCAATTAAAGACGTCTATGTATACTACTAGACTGGCTGTTCGGTACATAGAATGTGCGCACTAAGCCTGTGTTAATCAACCTCAACTCACTATAGAATTCTGCTCTTTTCCTTAGTCGTGAAACGTCAAACACTCGCCGTCATGTGCCACAATTTTACTTCGAAACAGCTTGTCTAGTAAACACATAGAAGTCTTTGGATTGAATAAATGATTTGATTTGTTAATGCCGTGTATTCACTAGGTAACAACTGACGTGAACGTGGACGTTGCTCATATAGACGAGCGCGTCCACTTTCCGCATCATTTGATGGCCGTGTTAACAGCTTGACACCTGTTATGAGTGTTACATGTAGAGCTGTATCTTGCTTTCTACCTGCCCTTATCTCACCTTATGTGGGGTCGGCGCAACAAACTTTTCAAGCATGTTACAGAAACGATCTGGCTTAGTTTTTAAGATCGGCTGCCTGCCTTACGCCAATCCCCATCTGAGGGACCCAGTTGGAAAATAGTGTTAGAAAAACACCACACCCGACCAGGGAATCGAACGCAGGACCTCCCGGTTCCTGATCCTTATACAATGCTACGAGGCCAAGAAGCCGACAATGTAGAGCTTTATACAGATACAAATCAAACTACATCATGAATGGGCCGACTCGAAACTTACTACTGTCTCAGCAAATTAACGTGAAATACTGTTGTGTTTTATGCTGTAAGATTCCTAGGGATTCAAAAACAAAACATTTTCTATTCTATTTCACAGTAGGCAGCGCCATGCTGAGCTACTTACATTTATAATATTAAGCCAGATTGCATGTATCATGTGTTATAATCAAACTATAGTAAACATTAGTATTCTCTAATCACATAGCTTAAACACAAGGAGACGGTCTTAAAAAATAACACAAGAATAATGCCAAAGAAATCCGTTATAAAAGTAAAAAACAGATCATCAGATCATTGACTCGTTTGCACATGACTCAGTTTTTACAAAAGTGTTTTATGTCTCCAAAAAAATTATTACATTGAATCATTGAAAGTGCCAACATGTATCCTTGAGAAACGCATGCACATGCAAGCACACATGCACTCGCGCTGTGTAAATGCAGTGCAAGCTTGCAGTGCCATTAATAAAAAGGTAAAAAGGACTAGGATGGCATGATCGCGAGGCGGTTGACCTTGTTGGTGTTTACATCGGCGCGCATCGGCGCGTCATCTCAGGGCCGCTCGTTGCACCGTGAGCCTCGGCGAGCGGCGCATCGCCGCGCCGGCCCGGGACACAAACAACATACACACACATAACTACACCAACATTCAACACCGACCCGATTCCACAGACGAACGACAACACAGATGACGCAAGACTTGTGCCATGCCGCAAGTATGCTCCACGAGGACTGCCGTCAAGCTAAATTGCCTAACCTAATTTTGACATGTCTCCAAAAACGTTTCACAGACTTATGGTTATTTTTAATCTTAAAGTAAACAAGTTATTAAGTCTATTAAATATAAAAACCACAGTCTTATAAACTTCTAAGGATAATATTTTCCACGTTTTTTAGAGACATCTCAAAATTGGTTTATTCACTTAACGGCATTTTAGCTTGAGGACGACAGAGCTGAAATCCTAACATTAAGCAAAATGCATACATGATGAATGCACTCTACCTTCACAAACAAAAGCTCTACTTCTATATGTTATCACTATTCGCTCTGGCGTCACAGCAGCTTCAATAAACGCACGCTCATATAATAAACAGTTTGACGAAGCTCGTCATCTACTGCGACATTAAATCTGCGCAGTATGTCGTATCCACATATTGGATCGAGTATGCAGGACGCCGCCGAGTCGTGTCCGGTTAGGTGCGACGCGTTCCTAAGCGGATGGCACTGAACTCTCGCCAGGCCCATTGTGAACCCTATAGAAGTATAGACTCACGTTGCCACTAGTCAGGGACCACTTGCCATCATTGTACGATGTTTTATTGGCCACTTTATATACAACCAATTCGACGGTGTGTTTATGGAATCTTCGTAACGGTAACGATAAGCCGCGTTGCATTTCTAAGTATTGTGTTTAAATAAATTAATATTGGATTCAGACGACGCATTTTTGGATGCATGCATCGACGCAAGATGTATGAATTTAAATGCTTTTACTGGAGAATAAAGACAAAAAATCTGTAAATTAAAATAAAATATTATTATACGTTACCTAGTTCAAGTTAAACAATATTATCCAATTATACAACCTATTATTACTGATCAAGCACGCATTACTACTTTTACGAGCACGGCAAAGTGACCACACAACACCTGATGGTAAGCGATGTGCGGTCCAAAAAGTCTAGCCACCACCTATAGACCTTGTGTCCATCGGTGGCCACCAGTATCATGCCGGCCTGCATAAATGCTTCTTCACACTCCGTTTGAAGGACCCAATGTTGTAGGAGGGAGGAAATACGTATGCCGGCAAACTATTCCACTACTACTACTTACTGCACTTAAAGATATCATTATAAACACATTATCTTTATTTATCCTTGCTTTGCACATCCTAAGATCTATAATCTACCTCATCATCATCCACCGCAAGTGTCCACCCACTGCCTTCCATTTAATTATACCGCCTCTATACTACGCTGCTCTCATCCATATATCATAATCCGACCAATACCAATTACCTCAGTAACCTTTCTCCACGTAAGCGACACAAATCCTCTGTGTATTCAGTTTGTGCCAAATTCCGATATGTTTGATGCTTCCTATTCAGAATCATAAATTATTATTAATTATAGGTTCTATTGGGTTTATTTATTTAAAATTGGACTGGTCAAACTGGTGGTCTGACTGCCTCGGTGGCGTAGTTGTATTTCAAGTATGACTCCCGTCTTGAGGTCTCCTCGGGTTCGATCCCCGGGTCGGGCAAAGTGATATTGGATTTGAAATAAAACGGGTCAGACTGACCCGTGACAACGAAGACTGCAAAGCCTTCGAAACGTCGGGAATAATAATTAAAACCTTATCGTGATAGAATTCGTAAAAATAGTTTTATTCCAATGTATAATATTCGCGTAAACTTAAGAAATCAGGATATTGGATTTTTCCATATCCCGGAGTCTGGAATTTGTGCCCGATATGGCGATAGGCTCGCCCCCTATCATATCTGGGACGGAATTAAGCTCGGCGAAATGTGGGTGTCCTATTCGGGGATACAGGCGTGAGCTTATATATTTATGTATGGACTGGTAAAATACATATGGCATATAATCTGATAGTTCAAAGTGATAGCTATGGACATAACCAAGATGCTTGACGTGGTACCATTTTATATAATATATGATACTGGAATGTACAGTTTAGGAAATGTAACATAGAAACGATGTACCGTTCGGCAGCCGGCACCGGGCACCGTAAAAGCATTTCAATGGCATGACCATGCCACCACTGACCGACATGACCTGAATGGGACGATATGGATGCAACGACCTTCCGTACCCTCAATAGATGCTTTTTAATTACTCGCATTTCGAACCCTATCAGTCACGTTCCGATGTTAGTTGCATCAGATCCGTATAATTGGGAACTTGACTATTTTTTTAAAATAATTTTATATGAAATTTACGCCATCTAAAATATAGTACTGAAAGAAAATTTAAATATTCTTAAAAATAAAAAAGTTATAAGCAATTGAAATTTTGTGTAACCATCAAACTGCGGGAAAGAGAAGTATCAGTAAAATCATGTCAGGTCCATAACGGCACGTGCGTTGGAAAGGTATAGCAAGATATCCCCACTACGTTCCCACTCTAGCTCATTACAGAATTTAAAATATGAATTACTGACTCATTTTTCAACCAATTTCGATGCAGATTTTACTGAAGAGTTCCTTTTTTATTTAATTTGCTAGTTCATATAAAAATGTGTACAAAATCAAACAAGTCAAGTACCCATCAACGGACTTAGCATCGGAAAGCATCCCCAAACATTTGAATAGGTCGGCTTCATGATTGGACGTTGGACAACAGTCAACAGTCCATCGATGCGGCAGGTGGCAAGTCTGGCGAGGGTCGCGGGTGAATGCGCATGCGCACCATGCACCCTAGGGGTTAGTCGGTGCGGCTGTCGGTATTATTATTGGAATCGAATTGAGAATTGACGAGTCAAGCAGTCTGTATAATTTGATTTCCCCTTCCAGAATAAGATATTTTAGTAAAGGCACATCCAGTTTCGTCATAAGATATGCAGCGGACCCTGAGCTTAAAAATTATTGGGTTCTTTGAAAAACAAACAAAACCACAATAAACCTGCACTTAATACGGCATAAACAGGATATCACGGGCCAATATTGAATAGAAAACACACAATCCTATCTTCCTAAGCATTTTTCATTAAACGCAGGCAATATTGCTGTGCTTGCATTATTGCAAATAAAACGCGACGCAATGCATTCCCGGGAGACATACACGAGACTCTAATGTTTATATTAGATGCAAAATATATTGAAAATACCTACGCTTTAAAGGTAAGTTGTTTCTTCTCATAACACACTGTTCAAAGGGATGTCTGGACTAGTTTTGTTACGTTCAGTGTTACTCTGAGCAATCAATTTCAAATACAACTCATTATATTCTGCAAATAGGATACTTCATCATATAACTTTTGATATGTCTTAAAATAATGGTGTAAGGTATTTCAATTTCTAAATGTAAGCCGGTAGGAATTGTATTACATCAACAGTGAACATTTTCCAACCGACCGGTAGAGTTTATTTTTTTTATCCGGGCACGGCAAAGTAACTACAGTCTACACTGCACCTGATGGTAAGCGTAGTGCTGTCCAAAAAACTAGCGACCACTGACAAACACTGTGTTTATCAGTGGTCGTCAGAATCATGCCGGCCTATTTATGCTTCTTCACACTCCGAATCCGAAGAGAGAAGAAGCAAATCGAGGGGCTTGCGACAAGACAGGCGGATGACCGATGCAGATACAGAGATACCCCCCATACCCGTCTCAACCAACTATCAAGTCATGCCGCAAGCCTCTCGAGAGAATCGGAAGTACACTGGCTGATCCTGGAACGCGAACCATGCACGGAGTGTGGGTCACTATGGCAGGTTTTAGCACCATGTGTACGGTGGTCGCCATCCGGTCGGATACGAATATCCTACCTCCAGCATGTTTCTATTATAATTATGTTAGATTAAAAGACTGCTTTAGTGGTTTGTTAGTATAATGTGCTATTTTAATGGTAGGTAACGTTTGACGCGAGAGGGCAGAATCTAATGAAATTACTTTTATATTATCAAAGATTACTAAGTGATCTTTACCGCCCATAGTCGCCCACGATACTAAATGAATCACGGGTGTGTTCCCAACCTTCAAAGAAGAGAATGGTGATTGCGCAAGGCTAAATCTCTGGGATTTGGACCACCGAAAATCTCACTCACGGGAACGCAACAAGGAGATATAATTTCACGCCGGTTTTTTTTTTATAATGATTCCACCCAACAGTCACACCTAGTCCTGACCCACACTAGGTATAACCTGTATCGTGGGTGTCAGAAGCTATGAGAGAGTTTCGGTCCCACAAAACCCAGACTTGAAACAGATATCTGTGGGCTACACAAACATTTGTCTCAATGCGGGAAACGAACCCGCGGTCTCTCGCTTCACAGCCGGCTACTAGCCCGCTGCGCCACGGAGGCTGTCAGTTTTTGTGGGGTAGTGAACCGGTGGGGCTGGCTCTTTCGTGCTGCAATATAACTCAAAAGCTCGCCCGTACAATACTGTATCATATTTATAATATGTTAGGAACTAGGAGTGTAAGAAAATTAATAAACTATTTAAAGGTAAATACTTGGGAGCAGCTTTCATGTATCCTTTTCATATAAAGTTAGTTCAAAACTTTAAATTAAAAGGCGTGTCAAGAACTTCTGAGTATACCTAAGCACCGTAGACTGAATAATGGACTCCACGGAGATGCATTTTTACGCTTTTCTCATGTTTATTTGAGTGGTAGAGCCACGCTGTAGACAGTAACGTCTACAGCACGTATGGGCCGGCTCGACGGGTTGGATACCATGGTCTCACAGAAAACCGACGTAAAGTGGCAGCTTGCTGTCGCGTTTCATTTGGTGAGTGAGATTTCCGGTGGCCAATTCCCCTGTATTTCCCAATCCCCTTTCTCTCCCCATCCGTTTCCTCTTTTTATGTTGGCAACGCACCCATGAATCTTATTGTGTCTTAGGTGTCTATGGGCGGTGGAGATCACTTACCATCAGGTGACCCATCTGTTCGTTTGCCACTCTCTGCTATAAAAAAATCTTTTGTACATTGAAATAAATCAGTAAATAATAAATCAGTACTTATTGTACATGATTTATAACTCCATTGGTGTAATAACATATTCTCTAACAAGAGTTGAGACATTTTTCTAAAACGTTGGTAGTTTTCGACCGACTTCCAAAAAGGAGGAGGTCCTCAATTCGTCTGTATTTTTTTATGTATGTTACGCGACATCTCCACCGAATGTGGACCGATTTTCAAAATTCTTTTTGTGTTCGATAGAGCTTATTTCAAGGGAGGTCCCATATAAATTTGGTCACGATCGGCTTTGAAGTCGGTCGGTTAAGTTTTTAAACTTGTGATTATCGTTGTCTCCGTTATCGTTTACTGTGATCCTGCAAAAGATATTGTATCACATACATAAGCTCACGCCTGTATCCCCGAAGGGGTAGGCAGAGGCGTACTAGTGAACTAGAACACCCACATTTCGCCGAGCTTAGTTCCGTCCCAGATGTGATAGGGGGCGAGGCTATCGCTATATCGGGCACAATTTTCAGAATCCGGGCTGATATGGAAAAATCCAATATCACTTTGCCCGACCCGGGGATCAAACCCGAGACCTCAGAACCGTAGTCGTACCGAAATACTACCACGCCACGGAGGCAGTCAATAAAATGCGTGCGAAAGAAATCTTTTTCCATCACATCATACCCAAAATATAAGGACGACCCTTAGGCTCTGATCTATAGAGCGAACTTCGACTAAGTCTGAGTCAAAGACACAAACTCAGTGAGAATTTGGAATTCTTAATGCGAACTTCTACTTAGTCTGAGCCATTTTTTACAAGAAAAACAGACTGACGGACAGACTAAGCATATATAAACTACTATATCAACTATAAGTACTAACAGGAGTAACTCAAAGTTTGATTTATAAATTCCAAATACTCACTGAGTTCCGCTTCCAACAGGTCGATCTGGAAATCTTTGGGGGAGGCCTATGTTCAGCAGTGGACGTCCTATGGTTGATGATGATGATTCACTGAGTTCGTTTTTTTGACTTAGACTTAGTCGAAGTTCGCTCTACAGATCTCAGCCTAGTGAAGAAAGATTTGAAGGAAATATCTATGCAAGTTTTTGTCTACTCCATTTGAATGCCTGTGCACGTCACTGCATATACTATACATGTTATTTGCGTAACCCACATATGCATTACAATCGCTTGACACCCACCACCGTACTCGTATATCACACGAATGATCGGGCCTCAGTCTCAGCACTATAGCGCTACATCAACTTTCACAACCCCTGCAGTCGCCGCGCTGGCTATGAACTACATAAGCACAACAATGAGGGTATTTAGTCATTCAGTACTATTTATATGACTGCCTCGGTGGCGTGGTTGTATTTCGGTACGACTACCGTCCTTAGGGCTCGGGTTCGATCCCCGGATCGGGCAAAGTGATATTGAATTTTGCCATATCAGCCCGGAGTCTGGAATTTGTGCCCGATATGGCGATAGGCTCGCCCCCTATCACATCTGGGACGCAACTAAGCTCGGCGAAATGTGGGTGTTCTAGTTCGCTAGTGCGCCTCTGCCTACCCCTTCGGGGATACAGGCGTGAGCTTATGTTATGTTGTTATTTCAATTTTCACAATCTTTTATATAGCTTTGAAAACATTATTATTATTTGCTCGTCATGAATATACGTAGAGGACGGTTTTATCAGATTTTCTACCGTTACTTGATCCTGTTACCAACTTCCCGGTATTTCCGGATACTTCATTCCTGAGACGAGACTTTGCAATTTCCTGTGTTCCCGACTCGGTAAAAAACTCTAATCTATAGTAATATACTATAGATTTTTTTTTTATAGCAGAGAGTGGTAAACGAGCAGATGTGTCACCTGATGGTAAGTGATCTTGATCGCCCAAGAGACCCAAGACAAGAAAATCATGAGTGCGTAGCCAACCTAAAAGGAGGAAAATAGGAATTGGGAAAGGGAAGGGGGATTTGGGCCACCGGAAATCTCAATCACCGGACGCGACAGGGATCTGCCATTTTACATAGGTTTTCTGAGACAGTGGTATCAAACCGTTCAAGACGGCCCACTCGTGCTGTAGACTTAACTGTCTACAGCGTGGCTCTGTCACTCAAAAATAGAAGTAAATACCTTATTTTAGACTAAGACTATAATCATTGAAATTGCTGAACCAATTTTGAAATCCTTCTTAACAGAACTACATAATCTCTGAGTGTACATACTTATTACCCTTGACATGATTTTTTAAATTTTATCACGAGATCGGAGCCGCGGACAACAATCAAGAATTGATAAAGAACTTAACGTACCGTCTTCAAGACTTTTTCGATCGTAACCAAATTTATATGAGACCCCTTATTGGCGGATTTGCAGTGCTATTATATTGCCGCCCTAGACCCGGTACTAGCTGCCGCCCTTTCTAACCTTGTTTGAACCGCCTTCAGAAAGGAAGAAGGTTCTCAGTTTTATCGTAGATAATGGAGTAATGTTCGTCAGTAAGGTAAAAGTTACCAAAGATTTTGTTTTATGGTTGGCCGCCCTAGGACCGTGTCTGGTTGACCTTAGGGAAAATCCGCCACTGACCACCCTTGAAATAAGCTAGATAGAACACAAAAATATGGACCAAACAAAGATTACTCTTGTGTTCTAGCGGGCAGGTAGAAAGAAAGAATTTGACAGCCTCCGTGGCGTAGCGGGCGAGTAGCCGGCAGTGAAGCGAGAGGCCGCGGGTTCGATTCCCGCATTAAGACCAATGTTTGTGTGGCCCACAGATATTTGTTTCAAGTCTGGGTGTTGTGAGACTGAAAGTCTCTCATAGTCTCTGACACCCACGATACAGGTTATACCTAGTGTGGGGTCAGGATTAGGTGTGTGACTGTTGGGTGTATTTATTATATATTATTATCAATTTAAGGAGAAAAAAAGCGCGATTGTGTTGAGGCTACAATAAATATTTTCGCTAAGCGAGAAGAGAAATGACGAGGCAAACGCGATGAGAGCGCATCGAGAGCGCCAAGAACTGTATTTATGAAAATGGGTTACTCGAAGCAATCGAGGTACGAGGGCTTTACCTCTAGAATGTACAAGAGCTTTCGAAGTTCGAACCACACCGATACATTTGTGATACTTCTTTCACTTTATAGGCCTTACTTATAAAAACACTGCCTCAGTGGCGTAGTTGTATTTCGGTATGACTACCGTCCTGAGGTCTCGGATTCGATCCCCGGGTTGGGCAAAGTGATATTGGATTTGCCACATCACCCCGGAGTCTGGAATTTGTACCAGATATGGCGATAGGCTCGCCCCCTATCACATCTGGGACGGAACTAAGCTCGGCGAAATGTGGGTGTTCGAGTTCTACTGTCGCCTCTTTGGTTTAATGGCAGCGTATATAGGCTGTGAATCGAGATATGATCTATCTAATATGATCTAATAACTCAGCATTGGCTTGCAAAATTAAAATTTTATTTCGTATTTTTTAGAAATATCAGCATGAAGGGTTAAGCTGACTACTAAATGACTGTAAATAATTTTGCGTAAATAATCACAATAGATACGCGAAATGATAACAATGAAAATTAGAAATATTACTTTACTATTTGAGAAAAATTACGTTCAGAACATTCATAGCTTTTGTAAGTTTTGTTTATAATGAACTGTGAGTATATATATGTATATATATATAGTAGACATGCCGTAAGTTAGCATGCAGTAATTTATTAAGATTATAACTCAATAGACATGCAGTACTAATCACACATTAGGCAGGGATTCCCACTTTGAGCTGGACTTTAGAAAATGAAAGAACGAAATGGTTCACTGAATTGAAATGTTTAAATAATCTTGATCCTTTTACAGCAGCACTATTTAAATTTCATTAAAAAGCGGCAACTTTCGAAATGTCAATTTACTCCGTTTAATGCTAATTGCTAGAGCAGATTTTAGACTTATAGTAGGATTGCTAAATCCTACTATAAGTCTAAAATCTGCTCTTTTCCTTAGCCGTGAAACGTCAAACACTCGCCGTCATGTGCCACAATTTTACTTCTAAACAGCTTGTCTAGAAAATACATAGAAGTCTTTGGTATCGATTCATGTAAGCGCTGGGATCAAGTTCCACGTCTCTCTCTACCTACCTACACACACACACGTGAGAGTCGTAAAGTCGACCATTAAACTGATATCCGGACTCGTCTACAGAACCAACGCGAACCTACAAACACGATTACCCATATTCCAACAATGTTTTATATGTATGTAATCATGTCACTGCCAGACATATTACAATTTATGCTTTATATTAAGACATATCACAATGTTCATTGGGTGTATATGAAAATAGGCGGTCATTACAATTCATTCAAGGCACTATCGTCTAATAATGATACAGAATAAGATAGCGTATCGTATTGCCGTCAGACGTCAGTCGTGAGTCGTGAGACGCGGCCCGCGGGCGACGCGACGCGACCTGCGTCTAACTTCAGACGTCAAAACTCAAACGTGCAACGGCGACAGCGACCCGGTGCGCAGTTCGGCGTATGAGCTTATACCGCTGCCACCCGCCAAGAGAACGGAAGATGCGCCGCCCGCGTCGCCGAAGCGAGATAGACACAAGAAAACGGTCGCGGAATGCGGCGCACTTAATTTTTGTAACGGACTATAGGTCGAAAAGCGCGCGTCGCGTCGCCGAGAAGACCATGTAGTACGGGCCTGCTGGCTGGCGGGGGGCGCGCGGGGCGGCGCCGCACACGGACGGGGGGCGGGCGGGGTGTCGGCTGTAGTACGACGGCCCGCGTTTCTCGTAAAGGAAGCGACCCTGGCGCGGTCATTGCTCGCCGCGACCGCATTCCTCTCCCGCGCCCCTCGCGCCTCCGCGGCGCCTGCGCATCAATGAACGGCGCGCTCGCAACACCCGCGCCGCTCGTCCTGTCTCATTCGCGCGACATTGTCCCGACTTCCTACTCCTTAAAAAAACATCACCACTTTTGTCAATTTCACCAATTTTCAATTGCGTCAAAAAACGCACATTGTTTATTGTTCCAGCATGCACGACTATGGAACAGTCAACAGACGGCTGGCGAGTGGCGATTAGACACGATCACACGACACGTTCGTTTTTTTCGTCGCATCGGTTCGCGTCGCGTCGCGTCGTCGCCGCTAGCCTCACAAAAAGGAGATCGTGATAATAACCAAAACGTTATTTCACTTTCACAATACATTTGTTTACCGCTAAATAAAGCAAGGTATAGGTTTTTCGCGATGTTCTTCGTGAAGGAAGTGTGAATTGTCACGTAACCAACCAGGATGTGATCTAGTCGAGACTCGACTCTCGACATCTCGAGCGACATTAACTATGTATATGATAATGTTATAAGCGCATTTCCTTATAACAAGACGAGTGTGGAGACAAATAGCAATGTAGGTAGGTACCGAATATAAATATATCATACGTTATTACACGTAGGTACATAGTGTTCGAACTTAGATTATTATTTGATTATACTGTTACTGGCGTAGTATAAATGTATATGTACATATGTTAATATAACTGGTGCAATGTTCTACAAAAAGGATGCCGAAGCTAGTGAAATTATTCTTCCCTTCCACCTGCCCATATCCCACCTTAATGTCGAGACCAGAGGCGACAAAACACACCTTTTGCAAGCATGTTTCTTTTTTCATGCAAGGAATGGTTCGGCTTAGTTTTTTTTAACCAACTACCTGTCTGACCTCAACCACCCCCTGGTGGATCCAATCCCGAACAAATCGTATTAGAAAAACCTGTCCGACCTAGAATTCGAACCCAGGACCGCCCGTGCACCACTAGACCAAGGAGGCGAACTACAAATGTGTGTACCATCATGTGCATTGCCGACCTAAAAGGAGGGGAATATGGATTGGGAAACAGAGGGGGGAATGGGCCACCGAAATCTCACTCACCGAACGAAACGCAGTAGCGAACTGCCAGTTTACGTCGGTTTTCTATGAAACAGTAGTATCAAACCGGTCTAGTCAGCTCATTCGTGCTGTAGACGTAACTGTCTACAGCGTGGCTCTACCTATCTTTTAATTTAAAATTCGAACTGAAATTGTATTTTTTCAACCGATATTATTGTTTTAACACAATTTGTGACGTAAATGTGTCCGTTACATGATAGATCAGATACATCTTGAGGCGTCGCGTCGTAGCAATATCTCGAATTCTCGATAGACTACGTCAATTGGAAACACAATACATCTTATAATTGAATTCCGAAATCTAAATTGAAAATGGCGGCCGGTGGGAAGTCTGATTAAGATGCTTAGCATAGCTCTATCATGCAACAATGCAAGAGGTCTTGCACGATTGAGCTATTAACTATGTGAGAGAGCAGCATCCATCCTCGATCTTTTATGCATCATACATACATAATATACGCTCAAGCCTGTATCGCCGAAGGAATAGGCAGAGGCGCAGTAGCGAACTAGAACACCCACATCACCAAGCTTAGTTCCATCTCAAATGTAATAGGGGGCAAGCCTATCACCATTTCGAGAACGAATTCTAAACTTCGGACTGATACTTAATTGAAATATGTGTGTTCGACTTCGCTAGGAAGCCTCTGCCTACCCCTTCAGGCATACAGACGTGAACTTATGTTAGTTTAGTATTGAGAAAGGAATGCTTTGACAACAACTGTAAAAAAAAAAAAAAAAACTGTGATTGGATCATAATGGTCTAACAAAACATGTCTGGCAGTGGCGAAGGTTGAGAATTTTTAAAAGGAAAGCCGATGCATTTTCCTCTAATTTATACCTATATATCAAGCCGACAATTGGGCAAAAGTAAGCCGGTAAGAATCATGTTGTATGAAGCCTGCGCCACTGATGTCTGGGAAGAGTAACGACGACGGATGATCAATTCGTGCCATCGTCAGCTACGTGGCCGCTACGCCACGATGGCCGTGGATTTTGTTACCGTTTGATGGTAGACTAACCCATATAACATCATTCGAAAGAAATTATTAAGCACTTGTTCTAGTTAAGTGAATCTTTTTATTTTTATTTATTTATTAATTATTATACTACCACAACGTCATTAGTCTATATGCAATGGCGTGCAGACCATATAGACAAAGAGACACCGTCTACCCTGACAATTGGGTATTTACATAAATCATGACCAAAATTCGTTATCAAAAATATTTTCCAAAATAGCAGCACCCGGCTTATATTTTAAATCGAAATGGGGATGATAATAAATAGTACTAGTGATGTAAGAGTTTAAGTAAATAATTTTACAAATATTTTGTCTACCCTGATTGAAAAGTCTGTGCACGTCGCTGTCTATATGTTAATAATTCTTACATTCTTTAAATCATATACTTTTATACAAAACACCGATATAAATACCGATACTATGTTATCAAGAATACAAGAGTTATGGGAATATTGGCTTCTGTTAAAATTAATCTGGGGGCACGGCAGTTCTCCCAAGTCGAGGAAAAAAGCGGCTCGGCCGTACCATCCTTTTCTCGAAACAGTTCTGGGGGGTTACCACCACCTCTTATAGCAATATTACTATAATCTTACTTGTACCGACGCCCGTACAAAGAAAACGAAGTAAGACTATAATAATTCTGCTGTAAGAGGTGGTGGTAACCATTTTCGAGGATTTTTCCATATCAGCCCGGAGTCTGGAATTTGTGCGCGATATGGCGATAGGCTCGCCCCCTATCACATCTGGGACGGAACTAAGCTCGGCGAAATGTGGGAATCTACATCGAAATATGTTTAGAATCGACTACTTTGATGCATCCTTAGATCCAATCAGTATAGTACTCCAACATTTACCTGAACTATAAATCGTCACTGCTATGTTATTGCCTGTCCTTTTTGGCATGACAAAATCTTTCTGTCCTTCTTTTATTTCATTCTGATTTTGAAAGATGTGATAATTCATAGATGTTGCAAAACTGAATAACCAGGCTGTATCAACAAATCTGAACATTAAAAATCGTGCTCAAGAAATAAGCAAATAACACGAGTTCAAAATAAAATTACTGGAGCTAACGGAGCTGATATAAATTTGATTTGAGACTAAATTGAACAGTAACCATTGAACCGATAGACATTTAACTATTGACAGTTCAGTTGAGGCATTCCGACTATTTTCCATTAAAACAGATTGAATCTCCGTGAAAAATATTGATTAATATTACGATTTCGATTGTCGAAAACATTGCATTTTATTTTACTTGGACACAAAGAGATTTAATATTACTAACTATAGAGGGGTTATCAAGCAAATTTCCATAAAAAAAATGATCTCAAACGTATTAGTAACAGAATATATATAATTTATTCAATGCGAGGGCGCTCATTACAATTTACACCCTAGACTTGACTGCCTCCGTGGCGTGGTGGTATTTCGGTACGACTACGGTTCTGAGGTCTCGGGTTCGATCCCCGGGTCGGGCAAAGTGATATTAGATTTTTCCATATCAGCCCGGAGTCTGGAATTTGTGCCCGATATGGCGATAGGCTCGCCTCCTATCACATCTGGGACGGAACTAAGCTCGGCGAAATGTGGGTGTTCTAGTTCGCTAGTACGCCTCTGCCTACCCCTTCGGGGATACAGGCGTGACCTTATGTTATGTTATGTTTAATGTTCTGTGAATATTCAAAATCACGTGAGACAATTTTATTGTCTAAACATTATTACGCTGGCACGCCATTGCGTTAGTTTCAAATACGACTGAGTGGCTTATGACCACGAGGTCGCAACTATTGGATCACAAGTTTCGCTCTGTTGTTCCGTCCTGTCACTCCCGATAAGGGCAGGTAAAAAAAAAAAGTTTTTTTAAGTAATATTTTATTAAGTATTATTATCAGTGATAGCTCAGTTGGTAATGGTACGGACTGCCGAGACAAGCGTCGGAGGTTCGAGACCAACCCCAAAAATGGAGCATACACCTCTGACTTTTCTATGTTAAGTGTATTTTCATTGTGAAATATCGCTTGCTATAACGGTGAAGGAAAACATCGTGAGGAAACCTGCATACCCGAGAATTTCTTCATAGGAATTTCGAAGATATGTGAAGTCTACCAACCCGCATTAGGCCAGCGTGGTTGACTAAGGCCTAACCCCTCTCATTAGTAGAGGAGGCCCGTGCCCAGCAGTGGGACAGTAATATTACAGGGCTAATATTGTTATATAAGTAATATTTACGTATATCTTTTACTAGACTATCACCCGAAAACGTAACTTAAATGGCTACTTACATTATTTTTCGCTATAAAACGACAGATAAGGCAGCCTTAAATGAACATGGGATGGACGGCAGCATGGGTGGTCGGTCTCGTGCTGTCGTTGACGCCGAGGGTGCCTTCGGTGGCGGGGGTTTATAAGCCCTCGCACAATTGGAGACGGGGCGCAAGGCGACACCGCGCAAGGGCAGTTCAGGCTGAAGCCTGGGCGCTTCTCGCCCTAAAGCATCGAAGAGGGCCACCGCGGGGTTTTTAGTCGGTATTGCCGGTGTAGGGTGTACTTAGTGTTAGGGACTCAGCCCAGTGTCGCCCGGATGTTTTCCATCTCTACCGGGAATTATGGCAATGGGCCGTAAGACCGGCGAATCCGACATAACCGTTACATCTCCTCCCAGGCGTAGCGGTAGTGGTAAAACACTTTTCCCCGCGATAACAAAAAAAACCTTAAATGAACATAATACACCTTCAAGTGTTTGAGTATTCGGGCGTCGGGAGTATTACTGATATATCACAAAATGACATATCAAAGATTAGAAACAAAAAGTAACAGCAAAAGCAACAATTGCAAAATGTTTTTAACCGTTGCTTTTACTTTATCTTCTTTAATTTTCCTTCCAACAGTAAATGTGGTTTATTTTTTTTTAATCTTGGTGTTTTATAAAAAGGAGACCAGAACTACGCTGCAAATAATATAACTCAAAATTATGTAGAGGTAAAATATAATATCCAGCAAATGACGGAAGCAACTCGTATTATTTTATTTCCAATACGATTCAACGGAACAAATCCTTTTATAATTCACGTATTTCAATAACCAGGATATCGTTTATATAAAATGTTGTAACGGTCTGAAAGGCCAATGAAACGACTGCGCATATCACTGCCATTTTATTTCACTGAACGATAACCGTCAAAATAATTTCGTACAAAATATTGCTGAGACAATAACATGAAACCTCGTAAAACATAACATAAGCTCACGTTTGTATCCCCGAAGGGGTTGGCAGAGACGCAATAGTCAAATAGAACACCCACATTTCGCCGAGCTTAGTTCCGTCCCAAATATGATAATCGGTGAGCCTATCCGGACTGATCCTGCATTGACAAACTCAGTATCACTTTGTCCGACCCGGGATCGAAGCCAAGACGAAGGAGTAACTGTCAAAAACGGAAATTGTACGCATAGCTAAAGGCGTGACGTCACGTCCCTTAATAGTCATTGCGGTGTAGGTCTGCACGGGAAACAGAAAGCTCGTTGCAATAAATGAAATCTTATTTGCGGCCTCGTTTTTTTAAATAATTTCGAATTCTATTATCATAATAAAGGTTTTGATCCGACTTCAAAAAAGTAGGTTAACAATACGCCGAAACCTCTTTTATGTACATATGTTCCCCGATTACTCGAATACGCCTGATCCAATTTGGTTTTTTTGTTTACAAGGATATACTTCCCAGGTGCTCCCACTGGTATATATATTCTATATGCTATTCCAGACTATAAACTACCCCTGTGCATACAAATATCATCCAAATCCGTTCAGCCGTTCTGTCATAATTTGAATAACAAACGTCCATCTATCCAAACTTTCGTAAACGTATCGATTCTTAAAATAATATACAAATTCGATCAGACTCATTCACTACATTACCACTAATCAGGATATCAATATGAATGGCGTAATCTGTGCCCTAATTTATTGTGTCCCTGTCCACAGAGCTTTCCACGCTACATTGAAACATGAAAAATCCGATCGCAACCAAATTTATATGGGACCTTGAAATAAGCTCTATCGAATACAAAAAGAATTTTGAAAATCAGTCTACATTTAGCGGAGATATCGCGTAACATACATAAAAAATATAGACGAATTGAGAACCTTCTCATTTTTGGAAGTCGGTAGAAAAAATACAGGACGAATAAATAAATAAACAACACCCAACAGTCACACACATAGCCCTGACCCCACACTAAGATCGAGTCTTGTGTCGTGGGAATCAGGAACTACGAGACTTTCGGTCTCATAACACCCAGACCCGAAACAAATATCTGTGGGCCGCACAAATATTTGTCTCGGTGCGGGGATCGAACCCGCGGCCTCTTGCTTCACAGCCGGCTGTTCGCCCGGTGCGCCACGGAGGATGTCGAACGAATTGATGGTCTCCTCCTTTTCGAAGTCGATAAACTACATCCCTCTTTGTACCCGAAGGTTTATTTATATATTTGTGATAACCTTAATAGTGAAGGGTCAACGACACATTGAGTCGTGAAGGTACAAAAATAAAACAATATTAAGTACGTGCCTTGAAAATTATTTCTCTTTATATTGACTGGTGCTGGTTATTTTGTAAAGTTCATTTATTTCTATATTTTATTTTTATATGTGTACGTAAACATGCATTTACTGATACAATGTTTTTCATCCGTCGGTAGAACACGATGAATTGAGATGTTAAGGATACTTTGAGTCTATTTTGACCCTATTTAAGAAGTGAAGTAACATCAAATCGCAAACGCGGCTACGAATCTATTGCTTTTAAAATACGTCAGATCCAGAAAAAAATTATGAGCTCTGTGTGCATTATCCTACACACAAAATACGACGCTCAAAAATAATTATAGATGTTACATTTTACTTTATAAAGAAATAATAGTAATGGTGTCATTCTTTAGGTCTTAATCATAAAGAATAATATTTTTTGATACTTTTTGCATGTCTATCAAATCCTAAAGACCTAACTAAACTTAAAAAATAATCACAAGTTTAAAAACTTAACGGACCGACTTCAAATCCGATCGTAACCAAATTTATATGGGACCACCCTTGAAAGGAGCCCTATCGAACACAAAAAGAATTTTGAAAATCAGTCCACATTTGGCGGAGATATCGTGTAACATACATAAAAAAATAAAGACGAATTGAGGACCTCCTCCTTTTTGGAAGTCGGTCGATAAATTAAAATCCACATGCAGTAAACCCATCGTTGATGTACCCCAACCTCATAACATAACAAAAGGTTTGTTTACACCGACATATCTATTGAACACGATACACCCAGAATGGCCGCTACGCGCATACAGAATGGACAAGTTTCGCCGATCGAAAATTATCATTGAAAGTTTATGGGAACCATGGAAAGCGTCCACCGTAGGTTGTCCAACCGCTTTGCGCTCCGTGGCAGGCGGGCGGCAGGCCGCGGTCAACGCTCGGCAAACTGCCGAGTGCCGGCCTTACAGGTTACCCGTGGCCGCCCGTGGGGCGATGGAATCCGCGGGGACAAAAAAGATACGGCCGCGCTGCCCGCCTCAAGACTACTAAACGGAGGTGCGGCGGCCGTACTCCGGCGCAGCGGCCTCCTTCATACTACCTATCAACTGGCATTTGTTTTCGATCGCTTGTTTTCATTCCACTTTTTCTACAGAGAAAGGTCGGCAAAGGCCATGCAATCTTACGATAGCGATGTCTTGGACACCATATTTAAGATATGGACATTGGTATAAGCCACTGATATTCTTATACTTAGGACTGCCTCCGCGGCGTGGTGGTATTTCGGTACGACTACGGTTCTGATGTCTCGGGTTCGATCCCCGGGTCGGGCAAAGTGATATTCGATTTTCCCCTATCAGCCCGGAGTCTGGAATTTGTGCTCGATATGGCGATAGGCTCGCCCCCTATCACATCTGGGACGAAACTAAGCTCGGCGAAATGTGGGTGTTCTAGTTCGCTAGTGCACCTCTGCCTACCCCTTCGGGGATACAGGCGTGAGCTTATGTTATGTTATATTCTCATAACATGAGATATTGCCATTACACGTGGGTTTTTTGTGAAGCTGTCGCCGGTCTAATTTTATGTAAATATCAAAACAGTCTAGTGACCTCGCTACTGATCTTTTAAATTATTCCGATTTTGACCACACGTCTGCTAAGTAGCGTATGACTCATGCCTAATTACGACTTATTTGTCATAAAGCTTGAGAGAATGCAGCAATACTTAGCTTAAAAAACGCGACTAGCAAGGCGTATGTCCTTTTGGCGCCACCAGCCGTCTAAGCTTTAGTGACTACTTTACTACGCCACCATAGGAGACAGTAATACCTGTTTCACGATTACAAGTTCCAACTGTATTATAAACCGAATACGTACATAGTTTTCAGAAATTGCCAACTTCAAACTCGTCAACTATCATCGTTTCATGTAGGTAGATGTGTAACTATTTTGTGTGTTTAAACCTTAGAATAATGACGTAGCTTAAACTAATATTGTTTTTCTATCGATTATACAAAGTCTAATATGTTGAGACATTATATATGTTCCAAAAGGCGCGTCTCCTGTACCTATTTTTTTCTGAACAAAAGATATACGCACAACAATGATTTTGGCTACCTCCTGCCCATAGAACAAAGGACCATAGATAAAATATATACATATATAGTGTATAGTGTAACCATGTTTTGTGTAATATTTTAGTACAGGAGGCGCGGCTTTAAACGAATGACTCATAATGTTATCTGACATAATTTTTATATATTCCTTTTAGTTTATAACATCGTCAAATGCATTTCTGTACATTCATTTAACTTTGTAGCATTGCTAATAACATCCTTCTAATATATAAAATTCTCGTGTCACAGTTTTCGTTGCCATACTCCTCCGAAACGGCTTGACCGATTTTGATGAAATTTTTTGTGCTTATCCGGTATCTATGAGAATCGGCCAACATCTATTTTTCATCCCCCTAAATGTTAGGGGTAGTCCACCCCTAAATTTTTTTTTTATTTTTTAGACAAAATTTTTAATTTCTATTTTTTTATGATACAACATACAAAAATACATACAATCCTCAATTTTCACCCTTCTACGATCAACCCTTATTTTTTAATAGCCATTTTAGTAATTCAATCATTTTTCCTCTCCGGTCGAAAACTGAGCAATCGTCATTTAATTAGTTATCCCCGCCAGATGTCTACAGGTGACAGACTGGGTGACAGATGGGTTACATACAGGGTGACTGACGGGTGACACACGGGTGACAGACGGGGTGACAGACTGGGTGACAGACGGGTGACAGACGGGGTGACAATCGAGCAGATAGATGGGGTGACCGACGGGTTGACCGACAGGGTGACTGTCGGGGTGACCGACGGGGTGATGGACGGGGTGACTGACGGGGTAACTGACGGGGTGATGGACGGGGTAACTGACGAGGGTACTGACTGGGTGACTGGCGGGGTGACTGACGAAAACGGACCAAAGTAGATCATCTCATTACCTCCTTTAGAATTATTGGATTATAGGTGCCTACAACTCATTCTTTCAACCCTCTCTCTCCTACGCAGACGAAGTTGCGCGGGTCAGCTAGTATCACATAAAAGTCGACTAGCAGAAATTATTATATGTTTAGACTTTATTTACCATAGGCCACTTCTAAATAACTAATTCACATAATATAAAAAACATAAGCTCACGCCTGTATTCCCGAAGGGGTAGGTAGAGGCGCACTAGTGAACTAGAACATCAACATTTCGCCGAGCCTAGTTCCGTCCCAGTGTTATAGGGGGCGAGCCTAACGCCATATAGGGCACAAATTCTAAACTCCGAGTTGATACTGAAAAATCCAATATCACTTTGCCCGACCCGGGGATCGAACCCGAGACCTAAGGACGATAGTCGTGCTGCCGACGCAATACCAGTACGCCACCGCAGTCATAAACTAATACTATATAATAATGTTAGAATAAGAAATTCTTGTCATCATTCCAGATCTAACAGACACACACACAAAAATATAATCTCAATAATATAGCCCTTATCCATAGATATATTATTTACCTAGATGCACAGTTGACGCTCGGAAAATGGGACAGCAAACTCCTATTACCTACAGTCAGACGCCGATACAATTCTAAATTTCAAAATTCAAATTTAAGAACGTTTGATCATTTCGTGTAAAAATCTACTTTATTACACGTGCATAGGGTTATATTTGTGTTGATTTAATTAGAACTTGTGATCTTTTTCTTTGTTTTATTCCTGAGATCACTTTTTAGGAAGATATTTGCAAAGAACTGTGCATCTAGGGTATATTATATTGATGCCCTTATCCCATCGCGATGTATAAGTTCGTCACTTACGTCAACATTCGAATCGCGCACCAAAAGAAATGCATCAACAGACACTGGCTGGCTGTCTAGACTCTAGACCACTCTACAGTTCTAGACGGAAGAGCAGCACGCGTCGCCGTGCCCTTGCATCGCACATTCAGCTCTTAAACGAACGTGGAAGAGGACATACGGCCAGTTTCAATAAACGATCTCAGTTTAGAGTGCAGATAGATCGCGATTATGAACCAATCAAATCACGTCATTTGACGGAGTCATGTTCAAACTGTGTTCTTATTGGCGAATTTTTGTAATCTATCTGCACATTCGAACTGAGATTGTTTATTGAAACCGGCCGTTAGGAGTTAAGATATCGAGTATGTAAATATCATTCGAACAAAGATCTCGAAACATACTCATTAAGGAACAGTTTGCAATGATATTTATCGTTATACTCTACACATTGACAAGCAGCGCCACTTGCGGAAACTAGAAAACGACCACGATTTCAAGATATGAGGATTGAGGACAGACGAATCTGTGGCGACATCTCTGCTATGCGCGCCGAACTAACTGTAAGCATCGAGCGTCAGCGCACAACGACATTACCTAAGACGCAACGGGCGGAGCCTCCAGCATAAAAACCAATCAACGCATCCATCCCAAATCACGATGGCAAAGTTTAGAGCAGACGTCGCATATAAAATATATAAATTCAAAAGATGAACCATCGGAGGGGCCGGGCGGTCAGGCACGACATCCGCCTGACAAGATCTCCCATCTGGTGGAGGAACACCGACACCCGTTCCTCCAAAAATCGGACTAGAGTCACAAAATCTCATCGAAATCATCATCTCAGAGTGCTCGATTCGAATTTGGAATCGATAGTTTTACGTGCTTGTGTTGAAGGGCGCGGCGCAGTGCGGCGTCACCGCGGCCGCACGTTCTGGGAAGCCCTTTTTGGGTCGTGCGGTGTTCTCAGAACGGCCAACTTTTTACTCACTTATTAGTTATTACCGGGGCCCGGCGCGGCTCGGCCGCACGGTTTCTTTGACACTTGTCTCGTGAATCTGGAACACTTGCCATCCTGCTTACAAACTTCGTGATCAGAATAAACCAATGACTAAAGAAAAAAATAGAGGACCCGGCGTAACGACGAAAAATACGTGTTTACTATGAAGCCGGTGCCGCCATTTTAGTTTCGTGTTATATTTACATGTAAGTTGTCACCGTGTCATAAGAATTAAATAACGTATAAATACTTATTGATTACGATGTTTTATTTAAAATAATACTAACTACGGAGTATGAAGAAGATGCCTAACTGTTATATTTCATAGGTATTTCTTCCGCAAAGTCGCCATTTTTGTTTCGTTCCCTACATTGAGAATGCTTCATTTTTTCGTATTTTGTATTTTTTCTTGTTTAGGCTACTCGGTTGAATACCGAATCGCTATCTTGTGAATTATGTAGAGTGTAGACAAATTATAGAATTTCTTAGGCTGAGATCTATAGATCGAAGCTATCAAAATAATATTAGCCCTATAATATTACTGTCCCACTGCTGGGCACGGCCCCCTCTACTAATGAGAGGGGTTAGGCATAAGTCTACCACGCTGGCCTAATGCGGGTTGGAAGACTTCACATACATACCTTCGAAATTCTTGTGAAGAAATTCTCGGGTATGCAGGTTTCCTCAAGATGTTCTCCTTCACCGTTATAGCAAGCTATCCGCCGAATGTTCATACACTTAAGGCCGCCTTATGTCGTTTAAGGCCGCCTTATCTGTCAAAATTGTATGGCGAAAATCAATGTGAGAAGCCGTTAAAGTTGAAGAGCGTTTGACCATTCGGGCGTATATTTCACAATGAAAATACAATTAACATAGAAAAGTCCTGTATGCTCCATATTGAGGTTTGGTCTCGAACCTCCGACACTTGTCTCGGCAGTCCGTACCATTTCCAACTGAGCTATCGCTGCTTACGAAGCTATCAAAGCGAGTTATCAAATCTTTGCTTAGTCTGTCTGTCAGTCTGCTTTTCTTGTAAGAAATGGCTCAGACTTATTCGAAGTTCGATTTAAAATTTCAAAGTCGTCACTGAATTCGTTTCTTTGACTCGAGCTTAGTCAAAGTTCGCTCTATAGATCAGAACCTTATTATGCCGTTTAATATAATGATACTGTGTATATTTCAGATTATTTACAAAGAACAAGGGGATTATCATGTCGACCGACTTCCAAAAAGGAGAAGGTCTTCAATTCGTCTGTATTTTTATGTATGTTACGCGATATCTCCGCCGGATGTGGAACGATCTTCAAAAATATTTCTGTGTCCGATAGACCGTCTCAGTGGCGTAGGTGTATTGAGTCACAGTACGACTACTGTCCTGTTGTCTAAGGTTCGATCCCCGGGTCGGGTAAAGGGACATTGGATTCATTTTCGACCGTCTTCCACAAAAGGAGGAGGTCCTCAATTCGTCTGTATTTTTTTATGTATGTTACGCGATATCTCCGCCGGATGTGGAACGATCTTCAAAAATCTTTCTGTGTTCGATAGACCTTCTTTCAAGGGTGGTCCCATATAAATTTGGTCTCAACCGGATTTGAAGTCGGTCCCTTAAGTTTTAAATTGTGATTATCTGGAGCATTCTCTTCAAAATAATCATATTCATAAGCCCATTAGTATTTCAAATAAATCCAAAAATATATAAATATCCATGTTATTTTTTTGCTAAGAGGAACTGGAATATGAAACGCGTCTTACCTCTATATCCAAATAATTATTAAAATATTATGCGAATACGAAATTTATATCAATATTATATATGCGAATGTAAGTTTGTCTGTCTGTTACGTTTTCACTATTAAAACGCTAGACAAATGCAATTTTGGTGATAAAAAATTTACTGTAGGGAATACTGGTGTCCCATAAACTTAACTGGGTGAACTAGGAAAGTTATTCAACCGACTTCCAAAAAGGAGGAGGTCCTCAATTCGTACGTTTTTTATGTATGTTACGCGATATTTCCGTTAAATGTGGGCCGATTTTCAAATTTCTTTTTGTATTCGATAGACCTTTTTTCAAGGGTGGTTCCATATAAATTTGGTCACGATTGGATTTAAAATTGGTCTGTTTAGTTTTTAAACTTGTGATTATTATTTTTTTATATGCAACGTAAATTACGATATAAAAATCTCTATAAAATCTTGCCACACGGGTGCGGCCACAAGCGGAAACAAGTATACAAAATAAAATATGTGTATAAGTACACATACACTCATGTATAACAAAACATTAACATTTTCTCGTAGGTAAAAAATTCAAATACTGGACGTATACAGTTAGGTTATTTTTTAGGGTTCCGTACTTCAAAAGGAAAAAACGGAGCCCTTATAGGATCACTTCGTTGTCCGTCTATCTGTCTGTCAAGACCCATTTTCTTAGTAACGCATGGAGTTATCAAGCCTAAATTCATATCAAATACTCAGAGGTCTACTATGCATTGGAGCTGTGAAAAAATCAAACTTCTAAGCCAACGCGATCAAAAGATACAGCCGTTTATGCCTCAAATTTTCGACACTCTCAAGGAAATCAAAACCTACAGGGAATCCCGTAAACTCAGAATCTTGAAATTTGGTACGAAGCAACGTCTTATATACCGATAAAGGTAAAATTTCGAAATTCATTATATTCCTACAGGTTTGTACGGAACCTTCGGTGCGCGAGTCCGACTCGCACTTGGCCGGTTTTTTTTACTAGTACTCGTATAACAACTGTAATATTTTTTACAACTCATGGCGAACTTCCTTAATGAGTTTTTTTTTAATAACGATAAAGGAAATAATCGCCTAATAAACTTACAAGTGGCAGAGCAACGCTGTAGACAATCATGGCTACAGATTGAACGGGCTCAACCGGATTATTAACATTGTTACCAAAAAACTGACCCGTCTCAGTGGCGTAGGTGTATTGAGTGATGAGTCACAGTACGACTAATGTCCTGTGATCTCGGGTTCGATCCTCGGGTCGGGTAAAGGGATATTGGATTGATTTTCGACCGACTTCTACAAAAGGAGGAGGTTGTCAATTCGTCTGTTTTTTTTTATGTATGCTACTCGATATCTCCGCCAAATGTGGACCGATTTTCAACATTTTTGTTCGATAGAGCTTATTTCATATTTTTGGAAGTCGGTCAGACTGCCTCGGTGGCCTGGTGGTATTTTGGCACGATTACGGTTCTGAGGTCTCAAGTTCGATCGGGTCGGGCAAAGTAATATTGGATTTTTCCATATCAGCCCGGGGTCTGGAATTAGTGCCCGATATGGCGATAGGCTCGCCTCCTATCACATCTGGGACGGATCTAAGCTCGGCGAAATGTGGGTATTCTAGTTCGCTAGTGCGCCTCTGCCTACCCCTTCGGGGATACAGGCGTGAGCTTACGTGGAAGTCGGTCAGTTAAGTTTTTAAAGTTGTGATTATTCTACCCAGTATCAGCTGGAATTGATGATCGATATTTTTAGACCATATCTGGGACGGAAATAAGCTCTGCAAATTGTGGGTGTTGCTAGTCCACCTCTGCCTACCCTATCAGGGATATACAAGTGTAAGTTATTTGTATATGTATGTTACATAAAAAAATACATATAAATACATAAATGTTATTATTTTTATATGCAACGTAAATTACGATATAAAAAGAAACTCTATAAAATCTTGCCACACGGGTGCGGCCACAAGCGGAAACTTGTATACAAAATAAAATATGTGTATAAGTACATATACACTCATGTATAACAAAATTTTAACATAAAACATTCAAATACTGGACGTTTACAGTTAGGTTATTTTTTAGGGTTCCGTACTTCAAAAGGAAAAAACGGAGCCCTTATAGAATCACTTTGTTGTCCGTCTATCTGTTTGTCAAGACCCATTTTCTTAGTAACGTATGGAGTTATCAAGCCGAAATTCATATCAAATACTCATAGGTCTACTGTGCATTGGAGCTGTGAAAAAATCAAACTTCTAAACCAACGTGATCAAAGATACAGCCGTTTATGCCGCAAATTTTCGACACTCGCAAGGAAATCAAAACCTACGGGGAATATCGTGAACTCAGAATCTTGAAATTTGGTACGAAGCAACGTCTTATAGCACAGATGAAGGTAAAATTGCGAAATTCATTATATTCTTGCATGTTTGTACGGAACCCTCGGTGCGCGAGTCCAACTCGCACTTGGCCGGTTTTTTTTACTTGTACTCGTATAACAACTGTAATATTTTTTACACCTCATGGCGAACTTCCTTAATGAGTTTTTTTTAATAACGATAAAGGAAATAATCGCCTAATAAACTTACAAGTGGCAGAGCAACGCTGTAGACAATCATGGCTACAGATTAAACGGGCTCAACCGTATTATTAACATTGTTACCAAAAAACTGACCCGTCTCAGTGGCGTAGGTGTATTGAGTGATGAGTCACAGTACGACTAATGTCCTGTGATCTCGGGTTCGATCCTCGGGTCGGGTAAAGTAATATTGGATTTTTCCATATCAGCCCGGAGTCTGGAATTAGTGCCCGATGTGGCGATAGGCTCGCCTCCTATCACATCTGGGACGGATCTAAGCTCGGCGAAATGTGGGTATTCTAGTTCGCTAGTGCGCCTCTGCCTACCCCTTCGGGGATACAGGAGTGAGCTTACGTGAAAGTCGGTCAGTTAAGTTTTTAAACTTGTGATTATTCTACCCAGTATCAGCTGGAATTGATGATCGATATTTTTAGACCGTCTATCATATCTGGGACGGAAATATGCTCCGCAAATTGTGGGTATCGCTAGTCCACCTCTATATAATACAAAGATATACAAGTGTGAGTTATTTGTATATGTATGTTACATAAAAAATACATAAATGTTATGTTATGTTGTAAAAAAATACCTACGTGGATCGCAGATTGGCAGCTTGCTGTTGCATTTATGGCGTGTATACAGCCGAACGAAGACAAACAAACTTTCGCTGTTGTGTGAATAAAACAAACATGATTCGTTCGCCTTCGTTTCGCCGGTGTGTACGCGCCATTACAGTGAGGTTCCTTTAATTTCCCTTTTCACTGTACCTGTAGATAGCGGCTTGGCTGTAGACTATAGAGTACTATGCACCTGTCATAATCATCAGCTTGAAGCGGCCATTGATAACTGCAGCAGTTGTTGTCAACCGTCGCTGGTTTTACCATCAGATGTAGTTCACTTTGCCGTGCTCGGATAAAACCTCTAATAACGATAAAGAGTAGATAGTGTATTCGTCTGTACGGAGTGCACGCCACTGCAATACCATACAGTTACATGAGATTGTGGGAACACCGCAATTGATTACACCTAACCGTATCATAACGAGATCACACGCGTTATCAGAGCCCCTACCACGAGTCAATGTCGAATCGAACACATTAGAATCGAGTTCGTTGTACAAGCAGTACCCCTACTATGAGTTTATTTTGACAGTTCTAGATTATAGTCACAACTTTAAAAACTTAACAGACCGACTTCAAATCCGATCGTGACCAAATTTATATGGGACCACCCTTGAAATAAGCTCTATCGAACACAAAAAGAATTTTGAAAATCGGATCATATTTGGCGGTGATGTCACGTAACATACACAAAAAATACAGACGAATTGAGGACCTTCACCTTTTTGGAAGACGGTCGATAAATCGATCATAGTTTTACGTTTCTGCATACATTTTAGTTCGTAGGATTTTCCGCAAAGTGGCGCTATTACTTAAATGTATGGAGAAGACGCAACATTCATCGATTAAAGAATCAAGAAATGTCAAACGAAACTAGTATTATAGGTACTGTGTCAAAGGTGCCATATGTTCTATTTTGGCCGGGACCGGACATACCGATTTTTAACCGAAAATGAAATGGCGTGAGCTCGGCATAGGCTCAGCCCCGGTTTGTTGAGACTACTCGACGATGCATGGACTATATATATGTATAGAGGCATAATGACAATAGTCAAAATTAAACACTACTGTTTTTTTTTGTATATTACTATGTCTCGGTTTCGTTAAAAGAATCTGTATTTTCGAGCGACTTCCAAAAAGGAGGTGTAAAAGACTTGTTTAAAACGTGCCTCTTATATGCACTATATTCGCTACACAACTGTACTGTATATCTCAAACTAGTTGTGTACACTTCGAGCTCCAAAGGGAGACTAACTCAATAATGATAGCTCCCGCTCTTTTATACCTTTTGCTTTAGTTAATAAAGAAATACCTTCCACAAATATTATGAATTACTTGGAGGGTAGTTAATATAAATGTAATTAACATACTACCCCTCAATATCGTGTACTAAATCACAACAATTATCCGAATTCGTAACATTGGAGGTTCTCAATTCGTCTGTATTTTTTTTATGTATGTTACGCGATATCTCCGCCAAATGTGGACCGATTTTTTACAATTCTTTTTGTGTTCGATAGATCTTATTTCGAGGGTAGTACCATAAAAATTTGGTTACGATCGGATTTGAAGTTCGTTAAGTTTTTAATCTAATGATTATTCTACTCAAAATGTTTCAACATCGCTCTTTGACGGAAAAAATCTGCCAACTTTCTGTTATATTTCGACCAAGTATACCATCGAGCGTAATGTATATTCGTAACGACACATCACATGAGCTCACACCAAACACGTTTCGAAAACATCAGTCGTATTAGGGCCTGAGTACACGAGTCACAACGCATTCGTGCCAAGATGAGCCGATTGTTATACTGCACCCTAGCTAATAGCTCAACTACAGTTCCGGTGTCATTGACCTACGCCGACGGAAATAGATACTCCCCGCGCGGTTCCGGTGGGGATCCTCTGCATAACATAACAGATAACTATTCGCTAAGACTAACGTTGGATTTCTCGATCGCAGACAAAGACTTCTATGTTAATTGAGTACTGGACTATGTTTGATTTGACAATGACAATTTTTTTTTATTCATTTTATATGAAATTTACGTCGTCTAAAATATAGAACAGAAAGAAATATTGAAATATTCCGAAAAATAAAAAAGTTATAAGCCTTTGAAGTTTGGTGTAACCTTCGAAACGCGGGAAAAAGAAGTATCAGTGTAATCACGTCACGCTATAACGGTACGGGGGTTGGAAAGGGATAGCAAGTATCTCCAATATGCCCCCACTCCAGAATTTAAAATATGAATTACTGCCTCATTTTTCAACCAATTTCAATGCAGTTTTTACAAAAGGGTTTCTATACACACTGATTTCTTAAGTTTACGTGAATATTATACATTGAAATAAAACTATTCTTACGGATTCTATCACGATTAGGTTTTAATTACTATTCCCGACGTTTCTAACCTTTTTTGGACTAATGACACCTCAGTCTGACCCGTGACAACGAAGACTGCAAAGCCTTCGAAACGTCGGGAATAATAATTAAAACCTAATCGTGATAAAATCCGTAAAAATAATTTTATTTCAAAGAATATCAGAGCTCTTAGTTACTACGTCGCAACAATTGAAAAATACTTCGAGCGAAGAATTCTGGTGAAGAACACTTGTTAAGAGGCACGCTTTATTGATTTATTGTCTTGTTACTATGCATATATAAAAGGAGGGAAAATTTCGGATACTATTTAAGCATATTACGTTGTACGCGCGCGGTAGAGTGTCTTGGACTCTTGACACAATTTTTATACGTAGGATTGTATTAAATTAAAATGTATAAGTGTATTGAATACAATACAATTTTAAATATATGATTTATAGAGATGCACTCTTTGGAAAAGGAGCTAAACAATTTGTTAATGCAAGGATGAATCACGGTTTAAATTAGGTAATCGAGTTTTACCTAATATGAAATAAGTAGAGTTGTTTACTCGATTCCTTGTACCTGTAATGAGAGAAGACTGGGACATAGACCACCCTTCTCTGCGACATCATCGTTCTCAGAACGCCAACTCGAGTATAAATAGTCAGCAAATGTGACTCTCTCAGGATCGGAGAAATGCCAACGCTGCGAGACACAAATTGCATCAACGAGAGAACTTCCAGTTGCCTTCCGTTTGGTTTCCACGAGTTTAACTCATTTACGCGACATCGACAGATATTGACAGTTTCTAGTAGGCTGTGAAGATAGGCCGCGGATTCGATTCTGTCTGAGATAAATTTTGTCACACGACACGAGTTTTGGTTGCATGCATTTATTGTTGTTTTTCAAATCAAAAAATTAATAACTTTCCCGGGGTGGACATTTGTGTAGTGTAGCAAATAGGTTCGCTCTGACAAGAATTGGGTGCACTACTAGTAGTTCTTTTCTTTCCTAGTCATGCTCTGTCTATCCCTACGGAGATACAGGCGTGAGCTTAATGTGAGTCTTTCTACAAATTCAGTCACTAAGGGCGACTTGCAGCGCTAATACTAATCTAGACTTACACCTTATCTCGATTTATCCTACACTTCATTCCTATCTTTAAATTAAGATTCGGGATATATAGGGATTTATCGCGGAGCTGCAAGTGGCCCGAAGATACAAATCGTCAAAGTAAACTTTTAATATATCTCTAGAAAATTGCTATTGTAATTATTGGGTCACTAAGGACTATGTATTTGCAGCATCGCGATAAATCTGTTTATCCCAAATCTTGATTTAAAGATAGGAGTGATCTGTAGGAGAATTGATAAATCGAGTTCAGGTACACCTTAGCGCTATTACTAATCTAGAGTTACAACTCTAGATTAGTTATATAGCTGCAAGCCGCCCTAAGACCCAAATCAAGACAACAACAAAAATACGAAAAGAATAAAATGATAATAATGCTTATAGCTCAGATGGGAATGGTACCGACTGCCGAGACAAGTGTCGGAGGTTCG